>JAWZYV010012607.1:0-1378751 GCA_038373885.1 Cheiracanthium punctorium
TTGCCTTCCACATCACGGGTCTTCGAATGCTTCGCCGGCTTCTGTGTGCAAGCCTAACGCTGGACGGTTAAAACGACAAAATATGTCAATACAAAGCGCGAAAATAGACTGGAATGAACTTTTCCAGGCGTGGTTTTGATTTTTAATCCTTAAAATACGTTTGTGGAGGACATCAAGGCTGTTCCTTTAAAAAAGCAATGGGTGTCACAAGAGTTTTGAACAGTTTAAAAATAAACCAATGACATTAAACACCCGAAAACACTGATACAGCTTTTTCACCCTATGCACTATGCACTTAAATTAACAGTAAACCTGTATGTCTCATGTAGGGATGAATGTGAGACGAGACGTGACAGAGATTTATCACATTTATGCGAGACGAGACAGACGTTTTATCATTACTCAACAGCAATTTTGTGAGATTAATAACACGATAATTAGGCATATCTCGTCTCTAAAAACAGCTCCAAGACATTCATCCCTAGTCTCATGCAACTTTCAGAAAAAATTCTTAAGCACAAAACTCACTTACATAAATGAGTTTAAGCATTTTCCGTATATAGCGGAATACTGCGAAATTCCGCACATGTTTTAAGATTTTCCCCAGAATGTTTTACAGGTTCACCGTTTGTAAAGGTGTATAGTACAGCTTGTATAAAAGAGACCTTCTAAAATCAAGTCTCCAGCACATTAGGATTTTGTAAAAATCTGTTCAAAATTTGAATAATTTTATAAGCGAGTGACTGTTTATTTTAATTATATCTTGATCGTAGAAAGAGGTATCAATTGATTGAGAGAAAGAGACTTGAAACGGGATGGTTAAGATGTTCTTGTTTACACGCGAAACGCCGTACACTTCTCTAATTTAAAAGAACTGACAACTCCCTGACAGCTACGTTTCTTTTCGAGCTAAAATGAAATCAGCCGTCCAATTTCCAAGGACAGATCTGTCTCCTCCCGTTATCCCCGCGAGATGGAAGATTGACGGCTGATCTTCCAGAATGCCTCCACCTAATAGACCATGGGACGCTCGCCCAATAGACACATGGAATTTAAATTCCGTTTGCCATAACTTGGGACTGCACAAATTTGTTATTAAAACATTCTATTTAGTGCAGTTTATTATTAATTGCAATGTTCCCACACTTAATCTTGCACATTGTTTTAAAATAAGTCAAATATACCCGGAACTATATTTCTGTCCTATTTGCAACTATTCTTAGAAATCACCACGAGATGGCGCATCGATAATCTCATTATTTTTTTTTAAATGCTGCTAACTAATAATATACTTCTTTTTATTTCATATTATGTCAAAAAAAGCATTAATATGCCAATAAATACAGTTCGTATTTTCCATTTGGTTTTATTTCATCACCAATAAACGGCCATTGTAACCTTCCGCTATTTGTTTACATTTCCACTGGCGGTTGAGCTGAGCAGACGAACGTAAACAGACATCTTAGGAAGTCCTACATTTTAATTTTGAAAATTTCCATTTTTTTTTTTTTTTTTTTAGAATATTGATCTTGAAAAATACATATTAATATTTTTATATTTTCACTAGTATAAATTTTTTTAGGGAGTTGAAAAAATTAATAATATTTAATTTACTTACAAAAATATTAGTAGATAATATTAGTAGATTTATTAAGGATTCATATCTGAATCTAAGTGACAAATATTTTGATTAGTACTAGTTGCCCAACAGGGATTCTACGGCATACCGAATATTTAATTAGTAATTTTTTTTTTAATTTTACATGCACTTCTTAATTTTTCATATTTATTTGCATTAAAAAAATAAAAAGAAACTTTTCTAAAGATTTTTAAACTATGAATTAAATTCAAACACCTAAAAATAAATTTTACACTCTAGGTAAAGTTTTTTTACAAATAATTGTTGCACATAATGTTTTAGTTACTTATAAAATTCATATGCTGTATTTATATATTTTTCTTTATTAAATCATATTCGTCCTGTCTTGTTGGAAGTACTCCACCACAAGTTCAGTATAGGCAGATCGTGTACATAAAAAAAAAAAAAAAACTTACTTATTTTTTCCCCACAACTTTGCTTCTACAAAAATATATATAATGTACACTTTTAACCAGCTATTTTCTTCATTAAAATTAATCTTCGTAGCATTTATTTTCCATAGAAAATGACAGAAGGTAAACACCTGACAGTGTTTCATTTTACCCCATATATCAGGATACAATGAAACAATAACACTCTAGGAATAAATAATATGGGACAGAAAGCAAATTTCAGCAAATGTGTTTTATTTACATTAATAACAGAGAAATATGAAATGTAAATTGGAAAAAGTAATTTAAATAAAAAATTACTACTACATAAGCAATATTAGCTACAAGTTGTTATAAATCAATAAAAATACTACACTAGGGGCATACCTAAAAGTGTAATAGTACTTTTTTTTGTCCATTTCTAATGGCACAGATAAAAAGACAAATACAGCAAAGAATATAAATGAAAAATTACAGAGAACAGCTGTATCAAATAGTCTATGCATCCAGAAGACCCCTAGCCTCCCATATAGGTCCACAAGAGAACGTTTGGATAAAGCTTGGCAGTGAGCGAGGTGGTAACCCGTCCAAGATCAGAGACTGCAGATAGCACTTTAAAAGGCATATTTTTTCAATTAAAATGCTATACTACAAACTCTCAATCGATACATATAGTTGATCGATATAAATAGTAGAGTAATATTAGTACACGAAAAATTATTACTTACATTAATTTATTCTGAACAATCGCTTAAATCATCAATATAATCTAAAACACATCTTTAATTGTTAGAGTTTTGACAGTTACTCTCATAAGAGCAAAAATCTGAACATGCTGAATTATTCAACTTGCAAGTACATTTCTTTGACATACATGCAGTTTTAAGGCATGCACATGAGATGTGTTTCAGTAAGAAATCTTCTGCTATAGGCAAGTTACCCCACTGAACAGAAATGCAGTCATTTATAATCCATCCATGTTCAGGTGGGCTTGGAGCATTAATACAATTTTCCAAACACCTACGATAAATATTACATTGATAATTACATCGTTTCAACCCATTTTCCGAAGTTCTCATCGTCCTTAAACTTTTAAAGCGTTTAAATGCTCAGATATTTCTTTTTCTTTGCCATCAAGAAACAACCCCCACAGTCTTAATTTTTCAAAGCTTTCGTCCGATAAAAGAATTAGATCATCATTTATATCTTCGAAAAGATGAATGCAGCAAAATGGGGCGGCAGTAGCACCCGTTTTAACCAGCTTTTACACTTTAAAATAAGGACTATTATAGCGTAAGAACGATGGGTGTCAACAAAGGAATGTACACAAACAAACGGCGGAGTGATACGCAGAAAGAAATGCGGTATAAATAAAATAAAGATGTGTAGTTTTACTATATTTACATAGTATTAATTATTTTAATGACATGAAATGAATTAAAAACTAGCATTTTGAGTTTACAATGTTATTTATTTAATTTAGAAAAAAAAAAGTGCACACACCATCTGGTGGCTATTCTATGTATGGCTGCAAACAAGACAAAAATATAGTTCGCGATAGAGATGTTATTTTATATAAAACGTGCACCTTTAAGCGTGGGAACATTAAGATTTAAGATAAAATTTAACATTTAGAATAGTTTAATCATGCGTTTGCGTAGTCCCAAAGCATGGTAAACGAACTTGAAGAATATTAATGTTCGTCCCATAGTCTATAACGCTATTCGAAGCGAAATGCAGCGTTAATCGATGCTTAAAATAGGTGAAGAAAGAAGACTTATTTTATTTGACGTGCGGATGACGTATGCAATGTGGGCATTTATTCAAGAGAATTATTCTGTCGTCAATTTTATCTGTTGTCACGCCAGACCTTTAACAAACTAATTTCAAGCTAGGACTCAGGTTGTTTTATTTGCTGTTTCGTCTTGTTGGTGGTTATTCTCGGTTCACCATTTCCAAATTGAGAAAGGGAAATCGCCGCTATTTTAAAACTAAAAAAAGACCCCTCTTTAATATGATTCTAATCCAGACTTGAAGTATTGCAACAGGCTCTCATGCCTTTGCGATCATACTTTTCTTAAATTTAACTATTTTCAGTTTTTGCACCGACAGTATAGATAACGTAAATTAAAAAAAAGTGCTGAGGGATGTTTTATAAGTGTCTAAGTAACTGTGCGTGCGTTATAAAAAGCTGTCTATATACCCTGTTTCACATCGAGAAAGTTTCGCCTACGCGAGGGATCTTGGATGAACGCATGTATAGCGTAAGTCAAGAAAGACTCCACTGTATACTCTAAATGCACATTTTTGTTTTCTCAGAAATACCAGAATATTATCTTCCTTAAAAAAACATTTGTTTCCATTTAACTTTTTTATTGCGATGACTGGCTCCACTGTATTCTGTGCATGTACATAAAGAAGTATTTTCGTTCTTCTTTAGCAGAAGACCACATGTGTGTGGACTTATACGAAACTTTTTCACCCGAGACGTGCGTACAGACCGATAACCTTTTATGTGTGTTATTTTACAAAGTTTAAATTTTTTCATCTTTTAAAAATCAGGTTTGTTAGAGTGTTTTTTTTTAAATTTACGAATTAAAACTTACAATTTTATACCAATAAGTCTTAAAATGTAAACAAATAAACAGGAAAAATAAAATGAGAAACTTCATAGCTCTAAAATTCTATTCTTTCACTAATATTTAGTAATTTTCTAGCATTTTTTAACTCCGAAGTAAAGTCTTTAAGACAGCTTAGACCAATCAGTCTGAAATTTTCCCAAACAAACAAACAAACAGGCAAAAAGAAAAAAAACCCTCTGGAATTTATACATATGCAAGTAGCATTTTTGTTAGTCATGAAAATAAATCTTATTCTCTTGCGAAGAAAGGAATCTTCAGCTAGTGTACATGTGCATAAATGAAAAAAAATATATTTACACGTCTTTATGTAAACAAAAGTATTAGTTGCTTGTTGCATATAATTTATGCACCTGAGTCTCAAAGAAAATTTGCGATCTTTTTTGATAACATTGTTAGTATCCCTTTACAGTCATTTAGTAAAATTACGATACCAGTATGATTAAAATAAAAGATGAAGAAATACAACAAAAGTTGTTTCTTTTCAGATTAATATTGAATTGCAATGAAGGATTTTCACAAATAAAATATTTTGTGGAAAAGAATAAATAAAGTCATGAAACTACGCCAAATTACTGCACGCCTCACAACTTATATTTTGAAACTTTAAAAACGTGTTTTAAACACGACTAAAATCTTTGTATTTATACTTTTTTGGATGATAAAAGTTTTCCAACCCAAGAATTTTTCTCTCTCCTCAGAATAAAACAGTCTTATATGTCAAAGTATGCGTAAGCCCCCTACGGTCCAATGGAGAGAGAGTTTTGTGTTTCCGGATTTTTAAAAATACTGTTAAAGTAGAAATGTTATTAAGACTTGTTCTCGAAAATGTCGTTAAAAAATAAAAAGAATTCCTCTTTGTTTTATTAAATCCTAAGCACATTTTTAGAGTGTTGTATTGCTGTAATTAAAACATGAGAATATAAAATGATTCTTTTTTCTTTTGGTATTTTTGAATTATTGATGGTTTAAATCTCTGTAGGTATAATCTTGAGGATTGTGTTACTCAAAAGATTATAATTTTTTTTTCTTTTGAAAACTATTGTTTCAAGCTCAACGGCTAAGCATTTTGAAATATTTCACAGGATATTTTGCAGAACATTTTGTTGATTAAAAAAAAATGTAGATCTAACAAAATTTTGGTTAATTTAAGTTAATTATTGAGTGCTTGTCCAGTGCTTGAGAGGGTAAACACCTCTCACGACTGCCCCGTGTACGCTAAAGTTTGCTGGTGCAATTAAAATAGATCGTAGCTTCCTATATGTTCGAACGGTACTTCTGGGGCTACCAATCTATGTGCTAGGTCTCTCATCCGGAATGGGTTCAAAATTAGGAAGTTACTCATTGGTGGCAAATATCGCTGCCTGCCTATTAAGCGCCAACACAACAAAAGCATCAAAGTATGAGTTCCTAGTAACGGCGAAGTCTATAGTCGTCATCTGAACAGACGAAAAAAAAAAAAAAATCAGCCAATGCTGGTCCACAAGTTCCGTATTGACCTAATAGGCTATTATTGATATTTTTCCCCTCTTACAAACGTTGTGATTTGTAACGGCCTCTTTGTGGTCACCGTTCTCTGTCCATTAAATCGGTAAAAGAATACTGGCTGCGAACTCTAAAGGATTTCGCAAAATTGCTTTTTAAGGGATGTTTTGATGATTGAAAAAAACGCCAACAGGAGTGTACTGCAGTAGGCGAAAATTGCTTTGAATGAGATGCAATAAATTTTGACCAGAAAATGGATACTCTTTGTTCTACATCACCATTCTGTGTACTGTTTGAACTCGCAGTTGTATTCCTTTGTTAGTTTGAAACAGATGAAGGCATCCAAATGCACTTTAATCCCTTGACACTTAGAAGACCACTTTTTTCAAGTACGTATACAAGTGTTTAGCGTAAATTTGTACTTTAATGTTCCACATCAAATTAGACTGAGAATATTGCTATTATATGTTATCATCAAGCAAGAAGAAAAAAGGAAAAATACAAATTATTAGTGAATCAGTTTTAATTAGTTTCATATCAGTGAGTGACTAGTCAAATCAAAAATTAGTGAATGACAGACCTAACAGGAACCCATGCCTGTCCAGAGAAAGGAAGAACTTACCAGGAAATGCCAAACAGCAGCTCACATAAGAATAAAATAGGACGTACCGTGCTGTACGACCGGTAGTCGTCTATGATAAAATCAGGACGTATACATCGTATGTACTGTATGTTAAAGGGTTGGGTTAGGAGCGACTGCCCGCAGAGCTTAATGCATTGAATGTGTAAAAAGCCGTTAACACTTTAACGCGCAGTGTTCCAGCTCTGGGAACACCAAACTCTGACGTTTAGACTGTTGCCAGTCATGAAGAATAGATTTGATTTCTATAAAAACAGTTGCGGGTGACATAGCTCCACGAGAATCCTTTACTTTTTAGCACGTCATTTCCCGTAAAAAAATTGTCACGATTATTTATAACAGCACTGATATCTGTTGAAAAAGGGGAAAATGCGAGGACAGCTGGATAGATTGCCCAATGCTGTAAAAAGGGCAGCCGTTGCCATCGCTCGACTTAACTACCAGCAAAGTGGCGGACGATCGAACCGTTCATCCCGTGCCAGAAATCGAGAGCCCCTTTTTCGACGACAGCTGGCTGTGCCGGGCACAGCCAGCTGTCGTTTTTTCAGCATTGAGAAAGGGTTGCGTCTCAAAGGGTTAAAGCTAACAAAGATTTTGTATGATTCTATTTATAGTGATGACGGATCACGGGGGGACAAAAGGATGTACGGTCAGACGAACTGAAATCAAAAGTACTTTTATACAGTTTATTGGAAAAAAAAAACTATATCATTGCAAAATGTAGCCGAGTATCGCTTGGGTCTAAATATATTTCTAGAACTGAAAACACAGTATGATAAGTAAATCAGCTGTCGAAATACCAATGACAATTATTTTCCTCAAGTACAGAGAAGTACATCCTGGGTAAACAGTTTTCACATAGCAAAAGACTGCTTATACATTTGAATACATTTGTATACATAACATATTGAATGGTTTCAAAAGCTCCATCAGATTTTTTAAATTCAAAACACGACATACTGAGAGTGTTTTAATAATATGTAATTATTATTCAACTGAAAATATCAGTGATTTTGGATAGCTTTTCTGTTTATATGAGCAGAATAATATGTAATCCCTGTGGTAAATCTTTTTACCACAGGGACTCATTTGAAATCCTTGTAAGCATCTTTTAATTGAAGTTCTAGGTATTCTTCTCGTTAATAAAATTCTGCAGGGACGTGAAAATGTCAGAGTAGCAATGCTAGTTTTTGATGGAAAAATGCCATGCAATAACCTATAAAGTTTGACTGTTTCAAAATATATTTGTTCCTCTGAAATGCTTCAATCAAAATGTAATCTTATTTTCAAGTTATTTAATTACTTTTAAGTCATGGTCAAAGTATGTTCCACAGAAAAAAAAAGAGTTTTCACGCAACTTAAATAGTACAATAAAATAAGGTTCATAATAGTTTAAAAAAGAAAAAAGAAGAGTGAACTTCTGTGTTTTGTTAGCTTAAAAAGTTAGCTGTTATTTGCGTTTCTAGACCAGATTTTTTTTCCTTTACTGTATTAATAGAAAAAGTTTATAGGTACTGTTCCAAAAGAGAACTTCAAAAAATCAACAACACCTTTCAGCCTAACTTCGTTTTCATGGATGTTTTCTAATTTAATTCAGAAGGATTTCTCCATTTGTATTTCTCCAAGAATTAGTGTTTCCAAAGCCATTTTCCAGATATATCACTGGTCAGGCTCATCTGCTGTTTACCCATTGTGGTCTGTGACCTACGCTTTATCTGTCTCTTTATTTGTGACTCCATCTCTACTTTTTTTTAAGTTCACATGATCCTATTTTCCTGCAGTTGCCGTACTTCTACCACGAAGGCAGCATTGCACAGAAAACAGCTTGCATGCATTATACCACAAAAAATCAGGCGTAGTTTCTTTGAACTACCTGCTTTAGGACAAAAGAAAAAAAAAAGAAGAATAAATCTTGTCGAATGCATTGACTGTAAAGCATGTTACAACGTAATCATTTTTGATTGTTTATCAGTACGTGACGCACAATTAATATGTTCTCTTCCGTTGTCGAAAATATGATGTGGCTCCATTCAAGACGCTTAAATAGTTGCTTTATCACTACCCATCCTATGTCTTATAACAGTTGTTATTTTACCTCCGTGAAAGAGCTGTAAATTCTTTAGACTCTATTTTCGACAAAGGGCGTGATTTTATAAATTTAAAAAATATGCTAAATAATGTTTTATTAGGGAATCAATCAGACTTTCACCTTCAGTCTAAGTCTCTAAAATCTCTACATAGTATAAAACAAAGCCCTCTTTTCCTGTCTGTCTGTACATCTGCTAACTCCTACTAAACCACGCAACGGATTTTGATGCAGTTTTCACCATCAGTTAGGTATTTTTTTTTACAGGGAAGGTATATATATATATATATATATATATATATATATATATATATATATATATATATATATATATATATATATATAAAACATCACGGTACGACAGTAATATGCACCTATATCGAAGAAAAAGGCAATATTTACGCCTTCGCAATAAAGTTTTCAGCTTAAAGCATGAAAATAACTGTAATAATCGGTTTCATATCCGATAAAAAATCAGTGAACGACGTGAAATTAATGTTTTGGATATCGTAAGTGAGACCGACGTTATTTTGAAGTCACGAGTTTAAAAATACAATTTCTAAAAACCACGAATTTAGAAACCTAATCAGAACACGCTTTCTCGAAAAAATTATGCAACGAGCGAAATAACATTAGAGTGGAGAGAGTTCAATAAGTCGCTTTAAATATTAATTCAAATTAATAATTTCTGACGCAAAAATAACACCACGTGCAAAACTATTTCGTAACTTATCCGATTTCGGTTAGCTTGAAGTACCTCTGAAATTAACAAGATTGATTCATCCCCTCTCGCTATCATATTTTATGCTATATTTTTCATCGTCAAACATCATGCATCATCTTCTAATAATATTTTAAGAGCACATTGCGTAATAAAAAGATAGAGTTTTGAAAAATTGACCAGAGGACATTCAACCAAAGGGCAAAATGATTTTACATTTTTAAGTAGATTAGCGGGCTTAGACCTGAGCGTTGAGTGCTTTTCCCGTGGACAACTAATGTAGCCCTTTCGCGTGTCACTTCCAAACAAAATTTGTTCGTACTGTGCAACGAAAAGTCAGCTGCAAAACATTGTTTATGAGACTTTCTATAATCAAAAGCGTAATTTCACATTTTTCACATCTTTTTTTTTTTTTTTTTTTTTTTTTCTAAATTACCCCCGTGCGAAGCCGAGGCGGATAGCTAGTCTATATATATAAAAATGAATGTTTGTAGGTATGTATGTATGTATGTGGGCAGTGATCGTGATAACGCCTTTAGATGCGCATTTCACGCTTTAGAAATTCAGAATACGCCTTAAAAATTTCGGAATGCGTATTTTTTCGCATTGTTTTCCCATAAAATTAGGTATATTGTGATAAATAATTATGATTTGCTGATTTTATATTTAAAAAAACCAATTATTGCACTAGTTTTTGTTGAACTGACATTTATATACCTAAACGTATAATAAGTTATTATTTATATGTCAAATGCAATTTAATTATGTATTTGAATATTTAGCATAATTGTTCGTTGCTTTAATTACTCCTTTGGAAAAGAAAATACTCTTTCTAAAAAGGTTAAGGAGTATTTTTACTCTTCTGAAAAAATCCTAGATCGATCACTGTATGTGGGTGTGTATGGCGTTGAAAAACTCCGAAACCGTTTGACCGATCACCATGAAACTTGGTACACTTAAGTCTTTTGTCACGGAGAAGGTTTTTATGCTATCCATTTTACTCTAGCTCGCCGCTAGGTGGCGCTGCAGAACGTCGAATTCCATTCAACCGCTTGCTATGAAAATAAGGTTAAACCTATCTTGACGAAAATTGGTACGTATGGATATTTGAACACGGAAAATATTTTTACACTATCCATTTTGCCATGACTTGCTGCTAGATGGCGCTGCAGAGCGTCGAATTCTATTGCGTTCGACCGCTTGCTATGAAAGTACCGTTCAGACGATTTTGATGAAAATTGGTACACATGGATATTTGAACACAGAGAATATTTCTACACTATCCATTTTCCTCTAACTCGCGGCTAGGTGGCGCAGCAGAACGTCGAACGTCGAATTCTATTCAACCGCTTGCTATGAAAATGCCGTTTAACTTACTCAGACGAAAATTCGTACGTTTAGATATTTGAACACGGAGAATATTTTTACACTATACATTTTGCTATAACTTGCCGCTAGATGGCGCTGCAGAGTGTCGTTCCGTTCGACCGCTTGCTATGAAAATGCCGTTCAACTGATTTTGATGAAAATTGGTACACACAGATATTTGAAGACGTAGAATATTTTTTACATTATCCATTTTGCTATAACTTGCCGCTAGATGGCACTTCAGAGCGTCGATTTCTATTCCGTTCGACCGCTTGCTATGAAAATACCATTCAACCGATTTTGATGAAATTTGGCACACACGGATATTTGAGAACGGAGAATATTTTTACACTATCCATTTTACTCTAACTCGCCGATAGGTGGCGCAGCAGAACGTTGAAAGTCGAATTCTATCCAGCCGCTTGCTATGGAAATGCCGTTTAACTTACTCTGACGAAAATTGGTATGTTTAGATATTTGAAAACGGAGAATATTTTTACACTATAGATTTTGCTATAACTTGCCGCTAGATGGCGCTGCAGAGTGTCGAATTCTATTCCGTTCTACCGCTTGCTATGAAAATACCGTTCAACTGATTTCGATGAAAATGGTTCACACAGATATTTGAAGACGTAGATTATTTTTACATTATCCATTTTGCTGTAACTTACCACTACATGGCACTGCAGAACGTCGATTTTTATTCCGTTCGACCGCTTGCTATGAAAATACCATTCAACCGATTTTGATAAAAATTGGTACGCACGGATATTTACACTATCCATTAAATGGATGCACATGGATATTTGAAGACGTAGAATATTTTTACACTATCCATTTTGCTGTAACTTGCTGCTAGATGGCGCTACAGAACGTCGAATTCTATTTCGTTTAAGCGCTTGCTGTGAAAATATCGGTCAACGGATTTTTAATGAAAATTGGTACACATGGCTATATGAACGCGGAGAATACTTTTACACTATCCGTTTGGCTATAACTTGCCACAAGATGGCGCTGCGGCAGATCAACCGTTCGACTAATCGCCATAAAAAATTTTATACTTACACTTTTGAGCAAGCAGAATATATACTGTAACTATTCATTTAGCTGCTACTCACTACTAGATGCATTGCAGGGCATTATTACTTTAACTCGCCATTAGATGGCGATGGAGCGCACCAACTTCTTGCCCAGACAATTGATCGCTATGAAAATTGATATACATAGATATTTGAACACGAGAATATTTTCGTGTCATCCATTTTGCTATAAATAACTACTTCATTGTGCTGTAGCACATCATTACCTTAACTCGACAATAGATGGTACAGCAGCATATAAAGACCAACTGATCGCTACGAAAACTGGTATAGATAGATTTTTGAACACGGAGAATATTTTGGCGTTATCCATTTTGCTATAACTTACCACTCGATGTCACTTCAAGGCAATAACTTCAGGGCCGTTTAACTGAACGCCATGGAAATTAGTAAACATAGATGTTTGAACGAAAAGAATATTTTCGCGGCATCCATTTAGCTATAACTCGCCTTCTGTACCCTTCAACCGTTTGCCATGAAAATACCGTTCAACTGATTTATGAAAATTGGTACGCACAGATATTTAAGCACGGAGAATACTTTTACGCTAACTATTTTGCTATGACTTGCCTCTAGATGCCGATGCAGTGCGCCAACTTCAAAGCCGTTCGACCGATCACCTCAAAAATTGGTATACATGCACATTTGATCAGAGAATATTTTTTTAGGATTCATTTGGCTGTACTTACAATTTGATGGCACTGCAGCCAGGGTCTGATTTCCGGGAGGGCATTCGGGGCAAGCTCCCGAGCCCCCAACAAAAAGCCCTCACCCAATTGTTCTTTAAGTTTCAAAATTTGTAAATTTTGAAAAAAATTTCGAAAGAGGGTCCCCTAATGAAGTTTTTCCCCAGGACCCTCCAAACTCGGCAAATCCGCCCCCTGTGTGCAGCACTTAATTATTTTAACTCGCTACTAGATAGCACTTCAGCAATCAACTTCTTGATCGTTCAACTAACCGCTCTGAAAATTGGTATACATACACATTTGAGCACGGAAAATATTTTTGCGTTATCCATTTTTCTTAACTCGCCCTTTGATGGCGCTTTTTATTACTTTTAATTTGCCACTACATGGCGATGCAGCGTATCTTGACCGTCAAACTGTTTCTACAAATTGGTACACATAGATATTTGAACATGCAAATATTTTGATGCTACCCATTTTGCAAAAACTTCAACAGTTGATGGCGCTGCGCCGAATCATCTTCTTCACCATTCAAACGATCGCCATGAAATTCTTTATGGAGAATTATTGAACACAGATAATATATTTATACGATATCAATTTTGCTATATCTATTTATTACGATAAATAGTAATTACAACAAACCGTAATATGAAAAAAGGATCCATTCATTCCCGTGCGAAGAACGGGGCATTCAGCTAGTATATTACAAATGATGAATGCCCATAGAGCGCAATGCATTGGATATCTTTCGGGTGACCATTTAAGCATAGGTATAGCTAGCTCTAGAGCACGTCCCCAACACTTTCTTAATCTGTAAGCTGTGATTAAAAAAATTCTTTAATGTTGTATCTGTTTTATCCCGTCCGCTTTCCTTCGTCTCAAAAAATCGTGGCCTCTGCGTTGCGCTCAAAGATATGCCTTTTTCCATATGCACAGAAAGATGAATCTCTGCCGGAATAAAGCCAACAAGTTATAGCAAACAAGACATCAGGCTATTTTAGAGAATGAGCCAGAAAGCTTTCATATGGCCGCGCAGAAATATGAGTTATCAAAATGGAAACAGCTGTTTCAAATAGGAAATTCGTCATAATGAACGTCTAAGCTTAACCCTTTGAAGTGCAACCGTTTCCTGATGCCAAAAAAAGGCAGCCGCCTAGAGACTATTTTTTGACACAGCTGGCTGTGTTTTAAAAAATTGTTTCTAGATCTGTGGCACTCGATAAACGATTCGATCGACCGCCATCTTACTGGTAGTTAAATCGAGCAACGGCAATGGCTACCATTTTTTCGGCATTGGGCAGTCTATCCAGTTGTTCTTCTATATCAATGTGCTTCATCGTATTCTCCATTTTTCAGCAGATGCCAGTGCAGTTAAAAATAATCCTGACAGTTTTACAAATAATCGACAATTTTTACGGGAAAAGATGTGCTAAAGAGTAAAGGATTCTGGTGTAACTATGTCATCCTCAGGTATTTTTATAGGAATCAAATTTATTCTCCGTGACAGACAAAAGTCAAAGCGTCTGAGCTTTGTGTCTTCCCGGTGAGGTGACCGCACGTGAAAGGGTTAAATGGTCACCGGGAAAAAGGAGGCAGCTTTCCTCCTCTGTGATTGACCATTTGATCATAAAGTATTCGTAATGTGAAGTTAGTACCACTAAATTAGTAATAGTTTTTAATCATTACTCAAAGAGCCTCAGCGTTGTTTTGCTTGATTTGGTAAAGTCTTATTTCATTAGAGTTAAGTGCCATACTGTATATTCAGAATATTTATAAATTTGCAGAAATTGATGCATATTATCTGCAGTTAATACGTATGGACAGATAAGCAGAGCACTTTCGGGCGGATAAAAAGAGAAACGAGCAGACTGACAGACAGACAAACTGAAATAATGAGCACTTTTCAATCATGTTGAAAAGTTTTTAAAATGCGTATTATTTCTATAAAAATATGATTTATAATTATCCAAGTATCCTTTATTTATTCCTGATTAAGGGTTAGGTATGCCATGTGAGCAAATGAAACATACCCTATTTATGCAATATTCTTATCAAACAGGTTTCATGAGCGTAAATGTTTATAAAAATAATATTTTGAAATGAACTTATTTTAAAATGATTAAATCATCAATATTATTTCTTATAATGATGTTAAAACTGATAAATAACTTTGAGTTTGCTTTAAAAAATCGTAACAATGTACCGCAACATTTAAGTGAAAATAATTTATAACACTACTAGCTGAAGTACCCGTTCTTCGCACGGGAATGAATGGACTTTTTGATATTGCGATTTGTTGTGATTACTATTTATTGTAATGAAGAGATATAGCGAAATGGATATCGCGTTATATTGTGTTCAATAATCATGCATACCGAATTTCAAGGCAATCGTTTGTACGGTGCAGAAGGCCATGCGGCGTAGCGCAATCTAGTGGCGAGTTTTAGCAAAACGGATACGGCGAAAATACTCTTCGCATTCAGATATCGATGTATACGAATTTTCATGACGATCGGCTGGACAGTCCTGAAGTTCATGGGTTGACGCGACATCTAGTGGCAAGTTATAGGAAAATGGATAGCACCAAACTCTTCCCCGTGTTCAAATATCTATGTATACCTATTTTCGTAGCGATCATTTGCACAGTCAACAAGTGATACACTGCAGGGCCATCTAGTTAATTAAAGTAATGATTTGCTACAGCGCCGTCAAGTGGCGAGTTATAGTAAAATGCATAACGCCAAAATATTCTCATTGTTCAAATAGCTATGCATACTGATTTTCATAGCGACCGTTTGAATGGTCAAGAAATTGGCCTGCTGCAGCGTCATCTAGTTGCGAGTTAAAATAATAATGCATTGCAGTACCATCTAGTGGCGAGTAACACCAAAAGGAACACAGCTAGAATATATTCTTCGTGCTCAAATGTGTAAGTATAAAAAATTTTATGCCGATTGGTCGAACGGTATAGAAGTTGATGCGTTGCAGTGCCATTTAGCGTCAAGTTACAGCAAAATGAATAGTGAAAAATATTCTCCGTGTTCTAAAATCCGCGTGTACCAAATTTCATCGAAATCGGTTGGACGATATTCGCATAGCAAACGGCTAAACGGAATAGAATTCGACGTTGTGCTGCGCCACCAAGTGGCAAGTTAGAGGAAAACGGATAGCATAAAAACCTTCTACATGATAAAAGACTTAGATGAACCAAATTTCATGGTGATCGGTCAAACGGTGCTGGAGTTTTTCAACCTCATAAACACATATCAACATTCATTTTTAATCTATAACCAGTGTTATTATATATACCAGTCTCAAATAAAATCCAGTTTCAAATCTAAGCCTAGCCAAAGTGCCAACATACGCCATTTTGCAAGAGTTTTTACAGATAATCATTCGAAGCATTGACTAAGCAGCAATCAATATGGGAAATGGTTCGACCGCCAAAAAGTAAAGCACGCATTTATTTGAAAAGTGGAATCCCTTAATACAGCCGCATTTTTAAATTATCAACTATATAACGTGTTTTATTCATCGTTACTCCGATGTACTATATGCGAAGATTTCAATTATCTGAAATTTGGCGGAATTCCCCCCAACTTAAATCAATGTACTCAATTGGCGAGAATGCTGAAGACAGATCGCTTGAAATCCCTTAAAAACTGCATTATTTCCGCACGGATCATTAAAATTTAACGCTGTATTCTAATAAAACCTTCGCACTTGTTTTCAAAAATCCATTTCCTTAAGCTCTCAGTAAATTGCGCCAAGCCGGAAACTGTGCAAACCGCTAGAACTCACTTTCTCAAAATCGGCATTTCAGCCATTTTATTTTTTCGCCAAACTAAAAAATTTTACATATTATCCTCGGAAATCTTCAATTCTTATTGTTTTGCGTATAAAACATTTCATTCCTGCTCTGATTTCCCATGCACATGACATTATAATAAAAGAATAATAATCTTACAAATATAAACTAACAAAAAAAATCATTATTATTCTTTTATTTTTACTTTGAGAACTTATAACATTTTATTCGGCAAAATCGCCAAACATGGCAACCACGATGCTTATTTCACACTTTTTTCATTACAGGGGTTACAATTACGGAAAGCTTTTTGCGTGGAGAGCATAGAAAATCTCTTAAATTCCGGGAACGGGTGGACTTTCAAAGTTTTAAAGTAGACTATAATTTATTCTATATTATTTTACATATCTGTGCAAAATTTCAGGCTGATAGGTCCATTTTTGTGGATTTGTATACGAATCAAATCCACAAACAAACAAACAAACAGAATTTCATTTTTATTTATAAGGATTATTTTCTAGCAGAATAATCCTTATAAAGCCAGACATTTACGTTGTTAATGTCGATTATTATTATTATATGCGCAGAGAAAGGGGATATATTATTAAATTTTATCTCCTTTATTTTCCTATCCTTTTGATATCAGAGATATTAAGAAACAGGCCGGAACACTTTAATGAATACCTCTTTAATGGCAAAGAAAATACTTCGAAGCTATGCGATCATTACTTTTCTCATTTATAAACATTGATGCCACTTCGCAAAAGACAAATATTTGCTTAACTGGTAGAGACAAATAGCTTCATATACCTCAGCACGTGGATGAATCCCACTTTATTTTCAGTTTATCTTCATCACTCGGTTTTTAATTTTAAGAGAATGGCTACGTGCGAGAGTCGACGAAAAGAATAATTAATAAAAGAAGTTTTGCTCTTTCATTCAAATCTTGAAATTAAGTGTCTCAAAAATTCATTACTAGGAGATAGGACATGTATTTTCTATCTATCACCAATTTAACAAATTTATTAAGTAATTGCCATTGTCCGATATTTTTATTCGCTTAAAAAGGAAAACAATCGATAATCCGATACAAGCATCGCTTAAAGAACAGACGCATCGATCTCAACTAAAGATCTTAATCTTGGCGGAGACAATTTTAGCAAAGGTTGTCGAACATTCTCGAGAAAAGGTTTTGTCTCACTTATGCGATAGGCAAAGGGATCAAGTGGTTTTAGACTATTCTTTCAGTATGTTTAGATCGAGGACGTACTGATGCCGACGAAATAAAGTAGTAAATTGAAACTTTGTTGGAAACAATTTAAAAAAAAAATCTATATAGCGCCATGTGCTACAAATTAGTTTTGAGCATACAATACATTTTTTTTTTACTTAGATATGGTATGGTAAGGTAAAATGGACATAAAAAGAAGCATTTTTCATGGCCTGCTTCTTGTCACTTACAATATTGACATTCAACTATTTTGCGTTACTTCGTGCATTCATCCCCGTCACACCTGAAAAAAAAATTACATTAGTTTTAAGTACAAAAACATTAAACTTGAATAAGAGTTGTTTTATCCCTATAGGTGGCGTAAAATGGATAATATACTTTTGAAAAGGAAAAAAAAAAGTAGTACACTTGATGAAATTTTATTTATTTAGTATTATGATTTACAAATTATTCAAAGTATATTACGGACAGGGCTGTTAGGCTTAGGGTCTGGATAAACATTGTGTTCCGATCTATCATTGTTGCAAGGTAAAATGTGTAGGCTTTTTTTTTTTTTTTTTTTTAAATCAACGATATAAATATCTTGTTTTTAAATGATTCTTTTAGCCTACATCTTAAGACATTAGTTGGCAACATTTATACGCATTAAATAATTTATTAGGAGCAATTGGAAACATAATGTTATAAATCTGACTTCGCATACTCTTTATATCGACAGCCGCGCGGTAGGCCAGAGCTTTGAACTTACACAGTTCGGCTATCTACCACGTGTTCAACGTCTTATCCACTCAGCCATGATGGGGTGTGTACAAGTTAATAAGGAAGATAAACTAAAACAATAATTACTTATAAACTAAAAAATTAATTTATATTTTTGACCTGACTTCGTAAAGAAGGAAAGGTCTTAAAGAAAAAATTGCTCAAAAAGGCAATTTGAACTTCGGAGCGGCTCTAGAACTAAAAATCAAGTTTCTGCCTTTTGAAAAAACAGAAAGTTTTGACCGCATCTTGTTTGTGACCTCTATATAAAGATCAGAAGAAACTGCTTGAAAATTTCAAGATCTTGCTATTCCCAAAATATCAGCAGAAAAAATTTATGGAAAGTAAAAGACTAAATTTTGAGGCTCTTTTAGATTTATGAGGCCCGATGCGTGTGCCTCATGCACCCTTGCGGAAATTCTCCACTGTCATTTTTTTGTTGAATGTTCACGTTCTTGTGAGTCAATGTTGCTTTACTACAGAAAACTGATTCTTATTTGTCAGTAACTTCGGAACATTATCAATGTTTCTGGCATATAAATTACTATATGCAGTATTGTTTCGGAAAAAACTGTCTTCTCGATTATCTCGAAATCAGAATGCTGGATCATATTCAAAGGAGCCGCCGCTGTAACTAGAGGAATAATTATTAGCAACCGGCAACAGACCCGAATGTTAAACAAGTATATTATTACTTCGCTTTTTTAAAAAGGCTTAGACACAGAGAACTCGGTAGATCATATAGCTTTCCACTCGAGAAAAAAGAGAACTATATCAAGGTTTCACACATCGATGCTTTCTCAATATAAGCCGAACACTAACGTATTTTAAGTTTTTTAATTTGGTAGCGAATAACGGTACGATTATTTGCAAGAAAGGCGTTGCTGTTTTCAAGAAATTCCTGCGCAATCGCCTAATTGTTGCAATTCAAACTCTTTTCAAATAGTTTGGAAGATTGCGGCATTTATACTTTAAAAAAAAAATCTAATGTGGACGACATATGACATCCTTGTGGGGTCTATAAAATTATACACATTTTTGATGAGATTCATTTAAAGTTATGTAATTTGAAATTGAGAGACAATTCTTCAATAATATTAAGGTTTGGTAATTTCTTGTCCAACGTGAGAGATATCGTTAAGCTTTGTTCATATTTAAAAGCTTACGAGTATTTTTGGAGACGAATTTGACCCTATTGAAAAAAAAACTAAAACCGCCAAGTTTGGTGACAGTTGTTGAGGTTTTTGAACGTGGCCCAAACAGTGATAGATCATACTTTTAAGGCATTGAAGATGTCCACAGATCTTAATGTACTGAAAGTCTTTTGCGCGAATCTTCTAATAAACTACCCAGTTGATTGCAACTAAAAATATTATCAACTAGATGTTACAACAGTCTAAATACAGAAGTTCATCATTCTACGGTTAATCGCTACTTATATTCATTCGTTCATGCGTTGGTACGTACAGATGTTACCAAAAAAACTAGTCAAAATGTATTCGCGGTCGGTCAACACGATCTTACATGCATAAATACCTGCGTACTTTGAGAAGCCACGAAAGAGCTCGTTAAAATGCAAATAGGAATGGTCAAAATCTTAATACCGAAATTTTTTTACTAGCAGGAGTTACCCCCTTTACCTTCTACAGTACCTCCTTGGTATATAACTCCTCGATATATATCACGCGTTTTCTGTCTCAAAATTAAAAAAAAAAAAAAACTTTGTTGCTTCGAAAATTTTATCGTGAAAAATTCAACTTGCCAATTAATAAATTATGCGAATTGGGAAAAAGACCTCCCAAGAACTCTGAAGTACAGGTAGTATGAAAAAAAAAAAAAAAAAAAATTAGGGAGGAAAGAAAGCCGGTGGATAATCTTTCCCATCTCATTGGCTAATGCATTAACTAATCAAATTATTATTTAATCTTCTTTAAACTTCTGTGTAAATAATTAAACTTCTACGTTTATTGTTGAAGTGATTATTTTTTATTACAATACACGTACTATTAATTTTATTATATTGAAGTACACGTGTCAATAAACAGTGGCAGATGCAGAAAAAAGTTCTGGAGGGGTGACAACATTTTTTAAGTCTCTTTTTCCTCGTCAATTCATTTGAATTTACAAAATGAGTCAATTTTCTATAACTTAAATTTAGTTCGCCTGGGGGAGAAGGTGCACGTTGCTTTGTACCCTACCCTTTGTCCCCTCTGGATCCGCCAATGTTCCTAAAAGTAAAATGTTATCATACCTTCTTCTTCCGTCGTCGGTTATTTCGTGGGCCCGGATATATTGTATATTTTTCTTGTCTCTCGAAAAGTGCGATATGACGAGAGGGCTACTGTATAAAGAAGCTGAAAAATATCTTTAAGTAGTCCTTCACATGTCAAGTTACACTGATTTCTTCAAGTGAAAGAAAACGTAAACCAAATACCGGACATGAGCAATAAAGACGTGTGTTTCTTTCAGTCAACCCTTTGAGGCGCAACCCTTTCCCAGTGCTGAAAAAAAGGGCAGCCGTCGTCATCGCTCGACTTAACTACCAGCAAGATGGCGGACGATCGAAACGTTCATCGCGTGCCACAGATCTAGAGACCCCTTTTTGACGACAGCTGGCTGTGCGGCGTCAAAAAAGGGTTTCAAGATCTGTAGCACGCGATGAACGTTTCGATCGTCCGCCATCTTCCTGGTAGTTAAGTCGAACGATGGCAACGGCTGCCCTTTTTACAGCACTGGGCAATCTAATCCAGCTGTTTTCGCATTCTTCCATTTTTCAGCAGATGTCAGTGCTGTAAAAAATAATCGTGACAATATTTTTTTTTTTTTTTACGGGAAATGACGTGCTAAAAAGTAAAGGGTTCTCGTGGAGCTATGTCACCCGCAACTATTTTTATAGAAATCAAATATTTTCTTCATGACTGGCAACAGTCAAAACGTGAGAGTTTGGTGTTCCCAGAGCGGAAACACTGCGCGTTAAAGGGTTAAAAGTCAACTTTAAAATAAAATCATTCTCAAAAATGACATTTTAATGAATAAGTAAATTAAAAAAAAGAAGATCTGCGGATTTTTATTTCGGATTTGAAACTCAAAGCACTGTGTTGCAACTCAACTCGAATCAATCATAAAGGAATATGTTGATGGTGGAAACAAGAGCGTTAGAAACACACACCATAAACATGCCAGGAAGATCGATGCAACTTTCCCCGGTAACTTTTACAACGCTTTTCTGTGCATCGGTCCCGCAAGATACGTGGATTTTTCTTCCTCGCATATCCCCCTGTTTGATGGATGATCATATTTACCCCGTGGGACGGTTGGTGGAAGAGAAGAGAGAAAAAGAAAAAAAAAATCTTGTGAAATCGGAATTTCATTCAGAAAACAATAAAGAGCCGTTCGAAAGAATCTGAACTTCTTATTTTTGAAAGAAGTAGTGTACGATTGGAACATTTCTATATTTTGAGAGAAGACAAATGGATTTATTTATGTTGTTCTTTTAATAAATCACGCAGTGTTTGAACAGCTCAGTGAAGAATCCGATAGCAATACAGACACGAAAAAGTTTAGAATATCGCTTAACATACTGTGTTATGCTCGGTTACGCAATGGTAAACTTGTAAGTGTTACGAAACTTTCTAGAAAATATCCTATGAATGCGGAATTTTGCAATATTTACCTGAACACGTACTGCTTTGGACCATTTTTGAAGCTAGCTTTTTATGGTTAACAGATTTATATATATATATATATATATATATATATATACATTTCCGAAAGTTTCCTGAGACATACAGGTTTGATGTCGAATGTTTAACATCGGTGCTTTGCTTTTAAAGATGTTCGAAAGTCTCATGACACCTATGTTTTAAAAAAAAAACACAGCTTTTCAAAAAATTTTCATAATTTTTGTTTCTCAAAAAATGCCAATATTATAATTAATTTTTCCGCCACGTCTTTACTAAATGCTTTAGCAATATTTTGGATGAATACCGAGGATATATGTGAAAATGCGGAAAATGTGTTGGCAAATGGAACTATTTCCTTATATGTATGGAATCTTAATCCTGTAAATTCCAGATGAAATTCCGTTCCTGGGAGAAGCTGACTCTTGCTATGCGTAATTTGTCCTGCATTCAAATATAAACAGAGAATTTCTTAAAAAGTATAACTATGGAATTATTTTTTAGAGTGAATAAAAACATCAAATACAAAAGACATATGCAATGAAAATTGTCCAGAGATTCTAAATAAAAACTCCGTCTTCAGCTTCAGACTTAACAGTCAAAATTAGGGGAAATTCGGCCAAAACCGTGTAAGAGTATAAAACCGGAAAGCAGCAATTTTGACTAGATGATTACTTTGTGCTTCAATCCGTCAAAAAGCTCACGGAAAAAATTGCTGTCAGTGTCCTAACTATTGGAATTAGAAACACAGTAGGCTATTTTCTCAGATGCCATATTCACCATTACATGCCATACATGCCTTCTAGGTACAGCGATCTCTCACTTATACGCGCTCTTTTTTATGCGTGGTTTTCACTTATGAACGTTTTTTCCATATGTTCGACCAAGAACTTAGAAAAACAATGATAATCCTCATTCATTTATGCACAGCACTAAGAAAGCACCTCTCACTTATGTGCGTCGTAAAAGAAATGTCCTCAGTTCAAAAATTAGATTTTCCAACTCAGACAGGTGTTTCTTATAGCAAGAATTTTACCCTTTTTATTAATATTCAATTTTGAATTATTATGTGAAAAAGTAGTAATAGGATTGAACCAAATTTGGGTATTTAACCAATGCTATTTACTACATGTTTACTGAAAGTGACATAATTCTTTTAAAAAAAGAAAAAAAAAATCATTGGATTTTGAAATTTATCTTGTTTGCATTTTTAAGTGTATATACAGTATTAATTAGCAATATGATACAGCTCAATATACTGATATTTCACGTTTACGCTCTTTTTTGTGTAGTTTTTCGTTTATGAGCGTCTCTCATTTACGCGCGATATTTTCGGGGTCTCTGCCCTCGCATTAAGTGAGTGATTACTGTGTGCACATTTTGTGGAAAGGGGTGAGTGTTTACGGCAGTTAGCACTTGGAAGGATACACAGACAAAGCGAAATTATAAGCAGTTTTCAGTCTCCTTAGTAAATGTTAAAAAATGTGCCGATAACGAAACAAGAACGCCATAAACACGACAGATAGCTCGATCAACGTAACTTCCTGCGTCTTTCTAACCCTTTTTTTTTGAGCAGAATTCGTACCTTTCAAAAGTTTAGTAACTCCTTTTTTGCGAACGTTCTTTCATCTCTTCGTATGATGGATGACGTTAACCAGTCAAGTACATAAATATCAGAAGACAACAAAATCCATTCGGAGGAATTTGAACTTCCTTGAAAGAAATATCTAGAGAAGAATATCTAAAGAATAATAAGAAATATCTAAAGAATATCTAAAGAATATCTAAAGAATAATAGCTCCGACAAACTTCAAGAAACATCTCTGACTGTTTTTCCTTCAAGATTATGTATTTCAACAACGAATTTTGCCCAATATTGACTGCAGGGTTCCATAAATATCGTGCAAATTACGGAAAAATATTTTCTCGAGACATTGAAATGTTGAGATTTTTAAAATGATTATCTTATACTGGAAGAGTCGTGATTTGGGGGTTGCAATAGACACAGCCACACCGGACAGCAAAAAATTAATTTTTATTAAAAATTAATTTCACTCATTAATATAAAACTGTGACTGCAGAAAGTTTTCTGAAATCATTGGCATTGTAAATTGGCTGTACCGTAAAAGACTACATCCTCAGCATATTTTTAAACGAGCTCTAAAACTTCTGAAATCCAATAAAATTTGACTATTTTTTGTCCTGTGAATTTTTTTGCGGAAGGATTACTTCTTCCTATCTGGCGCACTTAGATTTTAGAAACTGAAGTTCGTTTTAAAAAGAAGAAAATTTTGAACAGAAACATTACAAATTATGTAAATAAAATAAATTTTGTTTAAAAACATGTTTCCATTTATTAATATATTTATCTCAAGGTCTGTAACAAAGGTTATAAAAATCTAACAACGGACGATTATAAAGATATAATAAAGGATTGTGTTTGGATAATTTTTATTATAAAATGTATTAAGAAAAATGCAAGGCCGCAAAAACTCAGCGTCGGCCCTGTATATAGAGCAAGCATAATCAATGAATGAACAGTAATACTTTAAGAATGGCAGCATGTATCAAAAATATTTCAATATGAAGCCAAATGAAACAGATGCAGTAAAATCATGAAATTTTCTGAGTGAAAAGTAGGGATAGCGAAATTGTTGCAATAATGAAAATGACGCTTTTTAAGATATTTATGTAGAGTTTGGGATACGTAGAATATATATTAGAAATATTTTCTATGAGTGATCAGTGGAAGAAAATGCGGTTCTATAGTTTCAAAATTCATAATCATTTCAGAGGGAAAAAAGGTGTGCATGTTGGTTGTCTCACTTTTCGTATGTTTATGAAAATTTCTGCTCGTAACAATGCTAGTTAAATGAAATTTGTAGCCTATAAAGTGCTTATATCGTCGTTGCCAAATGGATATCTGCTATGTGCACTCTTTGGAGATTCCGACATTATGACTATTATGACTAGTTTAGTAACCGAATTTTCGTATAAAAAGACTGCCAAGAGACTCTAAGCATTATACGATGAACTGTGATCGCTAAAATTTTGCGATGTACAGCATCAGCCAGAATAAAGTCAAATAGAAACTGCGAATAAAAACTGATAATAATAAATAAACTTTTCACATTGCAGATATTGGTTTGACAACGACGATACGTTGTCTTGCATTCACGTAAAGGGGAGAGTTCACTGAAATTTCACCAAAAAGCGACATTTTTGTTTAAATTACTATAAAGAGCATTTTCTTTAAAGGTGAAATTTGTTGGGTAATTTTGAAAACTTTTTGTTTTCCTGCGCGAAGTGGATTATAGTAGTTTTAAAAACGGGAAACTTTGTGTTTGATTTATATGCTTTTAAGTAGTAAACAAATTATATTAATTTTTTATTTTTGTTATACAAAACAGTACCTTATACAATCTATCGCGAAAAACATTTTAATACCTTTAATATTTTTTCTATTAAAAATTTCTGAAGATAGAGCGCCTTTATTTTGCGATTTCATTCTTTGAATGAACGAACTCTCCCCTTAACATGAAAGAACAGGAATCATTTTTTAATGTTGAAATTCACCGTTTTCTATTCATATTCGGGGTAATACAACCTACCCCAAAGCGGGGTAGGTTGTCTCATGAGCCTACTCCATAGTATTCGCATTTTGGGGGTGCTTCGCTTATTTTCTTTTAGTAAAATTGCCAAAACTGAGTCTGAAAATGATTTCTAATTCTTTTTGAATAAATATTGAATGCGTCTTGCCCTGGGTACATAAAAACGAAGTAAACGTAGCCACTTCAGCTTTTCAGAAATATTTTGCTTGTATGAAGGTTCTTGAGACGAACTAACAGGATATTTAGTTGTGAGATAAGTGAAACCAGTAATTAAACTGCCGTTACGTAATAAGAATTTTACATAGAACTAACTTTATTCGAAATATGAATATCAACTGATAAATATTAACGTGATTAACTATTGAGTTAATTTTAACTCTCTTTTTACTTAATAAACTTTAACTTTTTTTACTAAATAAAATGAAACAGTATTTTAACCCGCTTTCATGCATTTCATCTGGAATAAGTGTCAATATCAGTAGAACTAACTATTGAAACTGCTTTTCAATATTTACTTTTTGATATCTGAGTGTTTAAATAATCTAACACTATATTTAAATATCTATATAACAAGAAATGTAAGAGAACATTTCAGTCCGTCTCTTCAAAAAACGTTCCAAGTTCATTAAGATTTTAATTTTTCATGATGACAGCATTTATTTAAGACATCAGTGGCATAAGACATATTTTAACTAGAGACTGAATTTCTATAGGAATCCAGAGCCTTTAAATAATGCAATTCTCACTTCGATTGAAAACGTCTGGAATTTTTGACCAAGAATATTGGCAACAGAAAGACCTTCAAAAGTTTTTGGAGTTCTGCCAGTCGATCCAGAAAGAAAATTTGAATAGAAATTTCGTTTGATAAATGTCAGGAACTTGTTCATTCCTCTATAAATGAATGCATCTGCTGAAAGGAGAAAACTTAGTTTTAACGATCGTGTATTACCAATTTTTATGGACTTTATTAATTTACAAGTTATCCAGTATATGTGTTACATTAATTAAAAACACTAAATTATAATGCATTTTTATTTTTTTTACATTTTCATTCATTTATCTTATTAAGTTTATGTGCTTCTAAAGTAATGATTTTGGAAAGGTTGGAAAGTTTTTTAATGAATTCTTATAAAAGAAGAGCTAAAGAAGTATTGAAGAATTTTTTTTTTAAGTCGTAGAAACTAAAATGAAACGAAAATAATTCGAATAAAGAAAAAACTCGCAAGGTTTTGTCCAGTATTTATACAGATACATCCAGTATGTTTCCAGTTATATATACGAATTGTTTTCGTTTTTCATGGATCAGCCCTTTCAACTGCTTGTGTAAGACATTTTTAATGCATATGCCAGACCAATACTTATGCAATACTCAGACCAATATATCAGCCCTTCTATACTTATAACCGCTTAGTAATATTCTTACGTAAATATTAATATTTTATCTATAAAAAATATTTTCTGAAAATTTGTGGAAGGTCATTTTATGGTCAAAAATACGAGGCTCTAAATTACGTATGAAATGGTCAACAACAACAAAAAAGCATGCCTTGTTAGTTGTGAGGAGTACATATGTTTTCCTTAATAATATCAATATTTCAAAAGTGTTAATTAAACGGGCAATTCACATCATAGTGATGTTAGTTCTAGATAAGAGAGCAATTGATTAGAAGAGAACACAACTGGTTGTGGCCTTGCCATCTGGAAGAAGAAATGGTTTCGCGTTTTCAGATTTGTGTTTCAGAAGTCCTGGGTTTTGACAAGCGTTGTCTGACACCGCGTTAAGATTACAATCAGGTTCATGTAATAACCTTGGCATGCAGATAGTTTTGATGCATTTAGTGTATTAATGTCAGAATGATTTGTTCCGCTGTGAAAATTCCCCCATTCTTTTTATATTATTATTATTACTGTGCCTTTTATACATAATGTCTGTTTGGGTGGCGTTTCCTTGATATTTCGTAAGCTATTGAATTTTGTGCCAAAAGTCGCATGTGAGTATGACAATGCCCCTCTACTGAGGGACAGCGTCACACTTGATTTCGAAAATGTGCAAAATTCACTACATGTGTTCTGTCATGAAATTTATCTTTCCTGCAGGAAATTGGAAAGTACGTAGGCAGAAAAGTTCAGCTCAGTAAGAACTCATGAAATTCATAAAATCATTTCTCCATAAAATCCAGATTTTTGCAGCTTCTGTAGTTAGAAACATATTTTGATGAAGGGACGAAATAAGAAGATAAACTATAAATCTATATAGCTATATCTATATCTATCTATATATCTATATTTATCTATCTATCTATCAATCTGTCTATATATAAATAGGTAACATTTTTTTATTTTATAGAATTTATTTAAAACTTTGTCTGAAAATTATTTTTTCTTGGTATTTCTGTGGAAGATTTGCAAGACATCGCTTGCGTTGTACTGCTGCTTCTTTTATGCGATTTTTTTTAGTCCTCATGTTGTATTCATGAGTACTGCGAGAAAGAAAATAGAAAACGTCCGAATTGATATACGGGTTCTGTTCCGCAACTGGAGATCACATCACTTTACGGGTTCACTTAGAAGCATGTGAAGCTAACATATTACTTGTATATTCAACTTGAACAAATTTAGTGGATTTTTTTTATTTGCTTTTTCAGAATTTGTGAAAATTGTGCAAAATATTCTTGCGGCATAATAATAAAATGCTATCTAGAGTGAATCAAACATAATTTAGTTACAGCTGAGAAATAGCATCTTGACTTTAAAAGCTCATTCTACTGACCTTATTTTTGAAAATAAAATGTTTTCTCTATTGACAGTTTTACTCAGCACTGAGTTACTCTCTAACCTGCAATCTTTTAACAGTACACAGAAATTATAATTTTGCTTTCCATACTTTGCCAATGTGCTAATTTCGTTCTTTGTACTCCTATAATGCTGTCGAAAATTCAGTCTTTTTTTGAAGTCTGCATTGCGCACTAATCCGTCAACGACGGATACTTCAGCTAGTAGCCAAATATTTGTTACTCTCTAGGTATTGATCTGTTTGCACAATAAATACTCGAAGTATTTCTCATGAGTATATGAACTCTTTTCCGGATGCTTACGCATACGTATTTGCATAATCACGCAAAACGGTTCCATTTCCCTATTCGAACACAAAATTATTTGTCTAGGAGAAAATTATTTGAATTTTCCAATTTCATGGTAACACAAATAAATGCAACTCCATCGCCAAATATGCGTTCAGTTCTCTGCACCTATGAGATTTCCTTGCTATTCATTTCACCCGAAATACTACATTTGTGTTATTTCAGTCCACTCCCTTAACGCTTACAGATTAACATTATTGGATAATAAAAGCCCGTCCCTACACGCAAAGGATCTCTGTCGAAGTGAATCCGAATAATTAAAACTTTCGCCGAGTGAGGTGATGTCCAGGTGTTAACGAGAAAGGCATACACCAGCCTTTGTTACTAGCCTCAGGAATTTGAATGAACATAGATAAGTGTTTCAAATCAATGCGGAAAGCAACAAATTCCGTTAACAAAAATTACGGTACTTTGGTACAGATGAGTGGTTTTTAATTAATCTGACACTCTCTAAAACGAATAAAAGTGGCGTATGTTCTTGTATTGTGTGTCAGCATTGAAGAGCGAGAATAACGGCAACTGAAGAAATTTTCGTATAGAGCTAGCTCTGTTGATTAAAACAGTACATATGAATGACTGCTTCCAACCTGATAATTTGATTGGGTGCACACAGGTAACGTTAAAATACCAAGCACGGAAGGGGCGTGGATATTAGCGGTTCTTTTCTCCGTAGGGGCAATGTAGATTATATTTGGTAGATCCTTCCTATTTTGGTGCAATTTTAATAAATTTGAAAATTACTGTGTATACATGTATATTTTTTTAACATTTACCAATAAAGTTGAACAGTGTTTATGATTTTGATTTCTCTGTGTCTGTACGTGCTGAAACCACCGCAAATATGCACCGATTACTATGAAATTTATGCATGTTATTCCTATGTACTCTGCGTATTTTCAAGTGCATTCCGGATTTGATTTCAATCAAAGTAAATGTTATGAGTGATACTAGCTCAATTTAGGATGATAGAGACGTATATTTGTGCTTAATATAATTTAAAAATGTTATTGCGTGTTGATATTCAGAAAAGAATAGACACTCAATGCCAGTAAAAAAATCGGCTTTGAAGAATCATCTGATGTTATATGTTTGCCAAATAGAACGTTTCGACGAAGTAACTATTTATAGGCCATATTTTATCACTTTTCAATTATGTTCTACGCCTGTGAAAGTTATCTAATCAATGGAATGCTTGCTTTTCAGCGAACAAGCCTGCTCTTAATAGTCATATAAGAAACATCTTCGAAAAAAATGAATGAACAAATAAATAAATAAAAAATACTGGAGGACCTAGTCAATCTGTTATAATGTACTTTATTTCTGCAGGAGAAATTGGCTTTTTAAACGCAGAAATTGATATTAAATTTAAGCGTGTGTATTTGTATTCAGTTGAATTTTTCAAGGTATAAACGACATACCTTAAGTACTTCGAGTATACACCTTCGAATAGCAGTACAAATGCAAGTTAACTCTTTATTGCCCTAAGATACTTTGAATTTCCACCGGAAAAATAGCTTAATCCGAAATAAATCTGTCACGAGCGTCCAAAATGATGTCCAAATAGTCCCTGTAGTTTAATATTTTATTTACCATAATGAAAAAAAAATTGCAATAATTTTAATACGATATGTTTCTAATGTATAAACACTCTGGGACATAAAGGACTAACATAAAAGCAGTTTTACAATTGTTTTCGAATTACACTGCAATTACGATGGGGCACGATGAAAAATAAACTTGATTTAAATAATTTTTGATGTTTTAACGACATTTAATGTTCTATGGGGATTTAAAAAAATAATTTAGACAATTATTTGAATGTTTTCACTCCTTCAATGGCAATCTAAAGCAGAATTTAAGCACAAGCAGAGTACACGCTGACATCTATCCTTTAAGCGTGTCACATCGAAACGCTCTTTAAATAATTAATTATTTACATAGTTTTCTCACTTCCGTTTAAAATAGGCTCTTTGAAATAAAAATTTCTTTCTTCTGTTCTTTTAACTCTGCAAACTCAAACGTTGGAAATAACGGATAAAATTGTATCATCACACCTTATCGCATTGCAAAACTTTCTAACGAATTTAATTACAGCTGTCCTTGAAAAAAAAGGAACAATCCTTTATAGACATTTCTTATCACTTTCAATAACGTTCCTTTCACAGTAGATAAAAACTGTGACAGTTTATTAAGTCAACGGGATGTTAGCTTTTCACCGAACATACAGTTGCTTTTTTAATTTTCACCCTCTTCTGAGTGTATCTATCTCTGATATAAGTAGTTCTTCTGGGCAGTTATCCTAACTAAATTATCCAGTTATTTAAACTGGGCTTCCCTTTTGCAGTCATCGGAACACGAAACAACAACGTTCTTACCGTTAACTTAACCTTTTACAGGCCAATGTTCCCAATTAGGAACGTCAAATTAAACATTTACTGAAGTATTAAATTTTATCAATATTGACTTGAAAAAATAGCAGATAGTTAAAAGATGACTTGACTTTTTGAAATATAATTTACATTTCTATCATTAGTGGGAAACTGGATAAAAAAATCATTAAAATAGCCATTTTCATAAATTTTTACGGAGCTATCTTGATACACCCCCCTTCCTTTTCAAAATTAATTCTCTGATATCTTTACTTAAATTTATAAATAAATATTTCATTTATTCTTAATATTTCACTTATTATTTAAACTACCCATAAAAGTATAGTCAAAGTATAGCCCCTAAAAGTATAGTCAGAAATGATGAATGTTTCCAATTGGGTACACAATGAAAATTGGGGAGTACAATTTTATTTCCCATTTAAATGTCTAATACTCTTTAACTAACGCATTAGAAGGCAAAATATGCAAGAAACTAATTTAAAATATGCCTGGATCTGAATTCGGTCCTCAAAAGGTTTTCGAACTCTGTTCCGAACCATTTCGAACTCTTGTTTTGCAGTGGATTTCGCCTCCGACTGTTTGTACTCCGATCTCGAAACTGGTGCGATAAACGACAGACCGCAAAAAACGTGAATATACCTTCTAAGTAACTAACAAATAGTTTTATCGAATATTTGAACTGCTGTATGGTGACATGCTAAATTTTAAAAAAATGTCTCATATTATTTCTACTCTTTGATTCCTTATGAAAATTTTGTCTCCTTCTTTTCGGTACATCAAATGAACTGAGAACTGTGACAAACTTACAGGATAGATAAACTAATGTAAGCTGCATAAAATGTAAAGAAAGCAGAATAACTGTTATGTTATTTTGCTTTCTTTATAAGACATGTTAGTGACTGTTAAAAAAAAAAATATGTCAGTGGTTCTGCCCAGCTTGTTGCCTGAATGGCGTAGCTGGGTGGTAGAACCATTTATAATAGATCAATGTATTACCGTACAATCTTTTCATAAAAAACACAAAACTGTATTCTAAACATACAACCTATTCGTCCATTTACCGTGCTTAGCACTTTTTTTATATCAACATCACTCTTCATTTTCTATCAATTTTGAATACAATTTCCTCGTAGCCATTCTTACATGGCTATTACATTCTCAATAATTTTGAACCATGCTTGTGTCTTAAATGCGTGACAATAAAACTAGAATTTACATCTATAAACAAAAAATGCACAATTTTAAGGTGTGAAATGTATCACATCACAAGCAATCATTCTTGATTTATTACTTATACTATTTCTAAAATCATGTGAGTAGTAAAAATAGGTTTTCAGTGGTTATACAATCCAAACTTTGCTTCCTAGAAGTATTAAAGGTCTTACATTTGTGACATTTCGAACACACATGTAAACACTGCATTCTTTTTAGGTACAGTCCGTGCATCACAATACAGGCGGGTGCCATAGCTCCCTGCACAAGCTGTTTCCGCATGTATTTTCCTGATAACAGTCAAAAAACAGCATCATCTGTCCCTTGACAGTGGTTTTTTTCTTTCTTTGAATGAAAAATGCGAAACTATGAAATTCCAAAATGCTTATAGAATGTTGACACTGGAATCAATTCTTTATGCAAGGAAGAATTTCATTTCAAATATGTTATATGTGACTCATGATGCCATACGTAAGTTTAAAATAAATATGCGAGTGTCACTGAAATGCTGCATTTAAACATAGGAAAATCGTCTGACGGAATAACCTGGGTGACATGAATTAGAAATGTTTTAATCTATCGTTTATTTTCAAAAGTAAAATATTTTCTGTTCAATACATTAAAAGTCAGATAAAATTATTTCTATCTTTGTTTTTATTTTCATACTAGCTGAAGTACCCGTCGTTGACGGGTTAGTACTGAATTCAAATTTCTAAAAAGCAAGAACTTTCGTCAGCATTGTAGGAGTACACAAAATGGATGTAGTAGGTTGCCAAAGTAAAGAAAGCGAAATTATAATTTTTATGTATTGTTAAAATACACTGCTGGCCATCGTAAATGCAACACCCTGAAGGAAGCATGCAAATAATATGAAATTTACAACATGCATTAGCTGAGGTGAGATATGCAAATGATTAGAATTTCAGCGCAGACGCACATCAAGCGCGCCTGTGGCGCCACCTCAAAGCGCTATTTAAGGCTTGGAGATTTCGACGGTTTCAAGTACAGCAATTGTGTTTTTCTTGCTTTTTTTTCAAAAAAACGATAAATTATGCCTCGTAGGAAACAACGATCATCTTTTGATCAAGTATCCGAGTTTGACAGAGGAAGGATAGTGGCATACCGAGATTGTGGGTTATCTTTCAGGGAAATCGGTCGTCGTATTGGACGAAACCAAACAACTGTGATGCGGATATGTGATCGTTGGGTGCAGGAGGGTACGACGGACAGACGTGATCGACCGCATCGACCTCAGTGCACCACGTCACGTGATGACAGGCAGATTGTACGCATGGCAGTGACGGACCGCTCAGTCACATCACGAACCATATCACAGCAGATTCAGTCTGTAACGCATCATCCAGTGTCTGCGCGTACCATTCGACGTCGTTTACAGCAGAATGGTCTGTCCGCAAGACGTCCGTTGCTTTGTCTACCTCTGACGCGGAACCACAGACGTCTCCGCCGCCAATGGTGCGATGAAAGAAGGATGTGGACGACAGAATGGAATGAAATTCTCTTTACTGACGAGTCACGCTTCTGTATGCAACACCACGACGGTCGGATTCGAGTCTGGAGACACCGTGGAGAGAGGATGCTGAACAGCTGCATTATGCACCGTCACACTGGTCCTGCACCGGGTATTATGGTATGGGGCGGTATCGGATATCTCTCTCGCACTCCTCTAGTACGCATTGCCGGTACTTTAACCAGCCAGCGCTACATCTCCGAGGTGTTGGAGCCAGTTGTCCTTTCTTACCTTCAGGGCTTGCCAACAGCCATATTTCAGCAGGATAATGCACGGCCACACGTGGCACGCATTGTCCAAGGGTTCTTCGTCAATCACCAGATTGAATTGCTTCCCTGGCCGGCGCGCTCTCCGGATCTTTCGCCGATAGAAAACATGTGGTCCATGGTTGCTCAACGACTGACCCAGAGTTCATCCCCAGCTGTCACACCAGATCAACTTTGGCAACGTGTGGAAGCTGCTTGGTCTGCTGTACCCCAAGAACACATTCAAAGTCTCTTTGAATCAATGCCGAGGCGTGTGGCAGCTGTGATCTCCAACAACGGCGGCTACTCTGGGTACTGATTTTGGCAGGAACCACGCTTCATAGAATGCTGTAAATTTAATCATTTGTTACTTGGTCAACATGTTATCTACACAATAAATTTTGTTGTGATATCTCTTGTTTTTCTTGGTGTTGCAATTTGGGTGGCCAGCAGTGTATTACAGATTAGGGAGTAACTAAGTAATATCATTTCATTCGCTTTAGTCGTAATTATGTGATGCGGGAACGAATATTTACGCATATTGAAATAATTTTCGCAAAATCTCAAAATCTAATCAACATTTTTGAAAAATTGGAAGCCTAGAATTTAAGTTGAGTGACAACCTATCATGTCACGAAATTTCGTATCATTCCCTGCAGTCTTTATTTCGTGATGCTGGAACAAAAATTTCAGCATTTTAAAACGATTTTTACAAAATCTCAAAATTTTATCAAAATATTTCAAAAATTCAACACCTATAAATTAAGATTAGCAACTACCTATCATACCACCAAATTTGGTTTTAGTCGTTGTTACGCGATGCTTAAGAAATATAACCGCATTTTGGGAGAATTTTCACAAAATCTCAAAATCTAATAAAAATGTTTAAAATATTGGACACCTATACTTTATGTTGAGCAACAACCTATCATGCGGCCAAATTTCATATCATTCACTTTAGTCGTTATTACGTAATGCGTGAACAAAAATTCACTCAGTTTGAAACGATTTTCGAAAAATCCCAAAATCTGATCGATTTTTTTTTTAGATGCTTATAATTTAAGGTGGACCACCTATCATTTCACCAAATACCATTTTTTCACCTTTGCAGTTATTACGTGATGTGCGAACACAAATTTTCGCAGTTTGAAACAATTTTCGCAAAATCTCAAAATCTAATCAAATTTTTTTTAAAAATTTGAGGACAATGTTTTAAGTTGAGTGACCACCAATCATGACACCCAATTTCATATCATTCGCTTCAGTCGTTTTTACGTGATGATCGAACACAAATTTACGGAGTTTGAGATGGTTTTCGCAAAATCTGAAAATCTAATCAAGATTTTTTAAAAATTCGACGCCTATGTTTTAATTTGAGTGACCACCAATCATGACACCCAATTTCATATCATTCGCTTCAGTCGTTTTTACGTGATGCTTAATCAAAAGAAGCGTCACGGACAGAATGACAGACAGACAAACTTTTTTTTTGAGGGTCGCATCGGATTCCTGGTGCTTGAAAGGGATAGAAATCGCAAAAATTTTGAATTCCAAGAAATGTACAGACAAAAGTCTAATTTTATTTATATAGATTTAGTTATACTCATTTTTACATATGTACTTTTTTTTTTAAGATTCCTCCATCAATCAGTTTTGGAAAAATGTCCGCAGCTTGAGTTCTTTTTCTTTAGTAATGATTAAAACCAGTTCAAGATAGACAAATTAGTTATTTTATTAACCTTCTGATTCTGTAATTACTTTATATAACAGAAGACTCTCACATCGAATTTTATTCTTGAAATATAAACTTTTTATTTTATAGAATAATGAAAACTAGTGGTTGCCCAGTGGTCGAAATTTGACCGTAATAATTTTTATGTTTGTACGTTACTGAGGTTCTTTTGCCAAAGAGTATATATCAATAATCATTGCTTATAACTTTTTTTAAATCTCGTTCTATTACATCAGCTGCGAGCGTATAAATATGTCATTATGCATTAATTTTTCAGTTATTTGAAAATTCTAATTTTTACTATTCTAATTTTTTTCGAATGTTTGTTCTTGAGATTTATACCTGCATTTGCGATGACAGTAAACAATAAACACTTGGAAATTGGTTTCTTTAGAAAGTTAAATGGTAAAATAGCCCCGGAATATGTTGTACGTGAGACATATTCCGAATTACCCGTTTATTTGGAATCCAAATTTTCTTATTGTGTGCGATTCCAGCTAAAACTTCACAATCAAAAGCACTACGATTCATAAACTTGATGCACATTCTTGTTCCATTGATTAATAGTACCTTTGCATTTAAATTTCTTTTCAGTAAAGCTGTGCAATTAACTTTCTACATTAATATATGTGGTGGCAAACTATGGTATTTTTCGGTTAGCCGGGCGTAGATCCCACCAACTATTTTTTCTTGTCGAAGTTGACTATTTTTAAACATCGTTGTTCCCAAAAACAAAGCGTAAAATGTTAACCAGTTTACAAAATATGTATTTATATGCAAATTACAATGTATAAAAGTATCAATATACTAAAAAGAAATTATGTTTATTGGATTAATCGTTAGTTCCAAAATATGGAAATAGAAAAAGCATGTGGTATTAAATTAAAATTCCAAAATATGGAAATGCGGATGAAAGAAATCTGTACTGTAAATGATGCCGGTGATTCAGATTCTCGTTAGGTTTGTTCGCAATTGGCGCGTATCAATTATTTGGCGTTTTATCGGCTGATCGAAAAGTACCAAAACCACTAACAGTTAAATAATTCAAAAACTCTACTGGATAATTATTGATTTTACTGTCATCATTGCAAATAATATCAGTATTAATAAAAGTGCAGTCATGATTTTTTTAAGTGCTAAAATAACTGACTATGTTATCCGAGAGTATGTTTTTTCGAAAATATTTCCATACACTTCATTAACAATATAATATTATTGATTGCTAATATCTCCTATTGATTGCTAAGGTATTTCAATTACATTTTCACTAAACTGGCGAATAATTTCATTTCTTACAAATTTTGTTGGAATACTATAATTCTATAGTATCATTGTAATTTGATGTTGTTATTTCAAAACTGACACAACAATAGAACCATCGCCCGACTTGACGCAAAACATTGCGTGCCAATTTATTTCTCTAATTTTTTTTTCCAGTGCATGAACATATTATACATAAATTTTAGCTTTCGCACAAACACCTCCATACGAACTTTAACTGTGCCGAATTTCGCGGTCATCGTTCGTGCCGTATTTATATATACATAGATATGCATCGATATTACGCCGAAGAAAATCCCAATGGATAAGACACTGAACATTGGGAGACAGCTGAAGTGTCCAGGATTCTGGCCTCTATCGAGGATGTAGATCTAACTGTCTAGATTTTGGGCGTTTTTCTCCTGATATACCATGAATACGAGTTAGAATCCCTTAAAGAATTCTCATTCGTTATCCATGTCATTCCAACTCCTATTCACATGTATCTGAACAGCGCCCACTGAAATATTATTAATCCTTTCAAGAGCCAATTGTCTTAAATAGATAGGAAGATCTTGATTTTTTGTTTACGTGTAGCGGCAGTGGTTAGTCTGGAAAAGGACATCAGGAAGACCCTACGATGGATCATTGCATCGTGTCAAGTGATGTTATTCTACAGAACTTGCGATTAAATTGCTAGAAGCTACATGGCTCTATGGACTGTTTCTCTTCAGCCTTACTGCACCAGGCTACAAAAAAAGCAATAGTTTGATTTTGAGTCATACAACTTTAGGGCTTGTTAAAATATTTCAGTAGACAGCAATTTCCTCTAAGTGGCTGCAGATATGCCTAGTGAAACATAATATCGTTGAGACAAGATACAAAAGTATTAAATGCTGTAACTTAAAGTAGCTTCCAGATTAATTTGAAATAATTTTTTTATCCTGTGATATAAAAAATAAAATTTAGTTGACATAAAAACCTTTAAGTACATAGTAATTATTGAATTAAGGATATTTTGGAAGACATGGATTTTATGAGTTTGACTCTCTTTTTTATTTTTATCATTATTATTTTTAAGCAAATTTTATGAAATTGTAGTTGAGTTTGATTTAACGCTTTTTGTATCATCTGCATGTTTTTTGTTCATTTCAAATTCCGATTATACTTGAAATTAAAAATCTAACGAGTTTTAAGGATTTTAAGCCATCATTGAACACACCGGATCTTTGACTGACCCATCTTGTGAAGCAACACCGGTCACAGAGGGTTAGTTAGTAGGATGTATCGAAAAAAACCTTTTTTGCGAAATTCGTTTGTCCTTAGTGCTATTTTTTTGGCCAAATTGGCTCAATAAGAAGTGTAGCAAATTTCAACTCGATCGGTTAATATCCTCAGGTGCCGCTTTTGACTTAATGTTTGAAAAAAAAAATGAAAAAAGCAACTTTTTGAAAAAAAATTTAAAATATAATTTTTTCGAATATTTCTTATTCTTGGGAATAAAGTTTACCTTAATTGACTCAATAATAGGTGAAAAAATTTCAGCTCGATCGATCAATATGTTCAGTTGCGGAAATGAGCTTAAAGTTTGAAAAAAATTCGTAAAAAAGGGGAATTTCTGTAAAAATTAAAGAAACGTCTTTTACTCTTGGCCATGAAATTTTGCTGTTGCATCATGTCTGAATGACGTAAATTTTGCTTAGTAATAATAATAATAATTATAATATAATATGAACATTGAATTCTATATTGCTAGAATAATTTTATAAATGCATAGCAACACATCTTAAAAACTGCATCACCGCGTTCTTATAAAGAAAGTATCTCATGGATGAAAAAACAGCCTACTTTAGTACAGAATCTGAGCCGTGAATCTGAATGTTAATTGGAAGCTTAGACGTAAGAGATTAAACGTCGAGAGAAACAGATTCGTCGTAAAGAAAAGAGATGCATACTGAATGTAAAAAAGACTCTTTCAATTTTTTCATCTGAAGTGCTTATAAATGAAAGTGAAAGTGAAACCGAGATAGATTCTGATTCAGACAAAGAGTTCAATCCTTCTGAAAAACTAGAAAAATTGAAATCAAAAATTGAACTTGCTAACATTGCCAGTGCAGTTTACAGGACTCACATTTCTAATCGGAAAGCAGCTCTTTTAGCTTAATCTCTTTAGAAGACGTAGGTCTTGTTACAGCTGATAACAAAGAAAAATTGATAGACCCAAATAAAGTTGTTAGAGAGAAATGAAAGTGAAAGTGAAACCGAGATAGATTCTGATTCAGACAAAGAGTTCAATCCTTCTGAAAAACTAGAAAAATTGAAATCAAAAATTGAACTTGCTAACATTGCCAGTGCAGTTTACAGGACTCACATTTCTAATCGGAAAGCAGCTCTTTTAGCTTAATCTCTTTAGAAGACGTAGGTCTTGTTACAGCTGATAACAAAGAAAAATTGATAGACCCAAATAAAGTTGTTAGAGAGAAAAGAAAGTCAGGCAAAGCCGTCGTAAAGGATGCTGCATCAGGACTCAGGTCCCGTAAGGTGAAAGGACTTTATTTTGACGGAAGACAAGATGAAACATTGATAATTCAGAAAAAGAACGATAACTATTATCGTACTCTTGTGAAGTAGGAGCATGCTGTCGTTGTAGCTGAACCAGGATCAACATACATGAGTCATCTGACTCCCAAATCTGGAAGAGGGAACAGCATTGCCGAAGTTATCCGAGATTTTCTTTTAGAAGAAAAAAATTGATACTTCAGAAGTCGTAGTAATAGGCTGTGATGGTACTGAAATTAATACAGGACGAAAGAACGGAGCAATGGCCAGCTAGAGATCTTTCTTAAAAAGCCACTACAAAGATTTGTTTGTCTTTTGCACACAAACAAACTTCCCCTGCGGCACATCATTAACGAAATAGACGGGAAAAGCACAGGACCTTCTACGTTTGCAGGATCAATTGGAATGGCGTTAAAAAACTGCGAGGATATGCCAGTACTACGATTTCAGCCTGTGCCAGTCACTTGGACTGAAGATATAGAGAACGACAATCTATCATCCGATCAAAGCTATCTTCTATGTATCTGTAAGGCAGTTTCGACCGGTGATTATGATGCTGGATTGGCAGAAAAGCATCCTGGTAAGTTACATCATGCAAGATTCTTAACAGCTGCAACTAGACTATTACGTCTATACATTGCTACAAGTGATCCTACAGAAACACTTCAAGCATTTACCCAATACATTATGAATGTATATGCTCCTATTTGGTTTAATATCAAGAAAAATCCATCGTGCGTTGAAGGCGGTCGACATTTGTGGAAACTTTTGTCTGATTCCCGCTGTATAGATATCAAATACAGGAAAATAATTGATCCTGTCTTACAGAGAAATTCATGGTTTGCCCACCCTGAAAATCTTCTTCTCTCAATGATTTCTGATAACAACGTAGGCACAAGGGTACTTGGTTGGAAAAGAATTCTAAGAGCTAGAACCACTTCATCTTCTAATGCCATTCGGGAATTCATTGTGCCGGACAATAATGTAGATGCTGGCAACTACGTCGACATGATTGACTGGTGCAAATGCAAGTTAACTGAACCGCCACTTACACAATATTTAAGCCTAAAAGAAATTCAGGATAATATAAAATCAGCTTCTTATCCGAAAGATGATATTGTATGTTTTCTCGCTCACACACAAGCAGTCGAAAGATATGTGAAACTTGTAACGGATGCGGCAGCGTCAGTGTGTGGCAAAGAGGAGCGCCACTAGTTTATATTAGCAACATTAAAAACTCGCAGGCATATTCCAAAGTTTTCCTCTAAGGCCGAGTACAAAACTACTAAATGTCAATCAAAAATTTGTTTAGATAGAACACATAAAATCAAAATATGAATGGTCGGGAGGGTGAGCGGAACTCGAAATGCAGCCAGCTCCACGAGCTTAATTTTTTTTTCACTTATTATTGAGTCAATTTAGGTAAACTTTATTCCCAGGGACAAGACATTTTCGAAAAAATTGTATTTCAATTTTTTTTTTCAAAAAGTTGCTTTTCTTCAATTTTTTTTTCAAACTTTAAGTCAAAAGCGGCACCTGAAGATATTAACCGATCGAGTTGAAATTTGGTACACTTCTTAGTGAGCCAATTTTTCCAAAAAATGGTACTAAGGAAAAACGAATTAAAAAAAAAAGGTTTTTTCGATACACCCTAGTAGTTAGTCTCTGTGCGTCTTTTCAGTGAAGAGAGCAAACACGTTAAAGCTGGGCACTAATATTAAATTGAATAAAGGGGAAAAAGGAAAGAAATAAGGGTCATTTCTGATAACATGCTTTGCCGTACTTGATCCCCCCCCCCTCGAAACTTTTCTAATTTCGCTGCAATCATCTTTATTGCATTTTCCAAATCTAAGAATGGCCGCTAGGAGACAGAGATTTATAGCTTCTGTATGAGACGAGACATCCGTTTTTATGATTGCTGTACAGAGATTTGTAGAGACGAGACATACCGTTTAAATCATTACTGTGCAGGAATTTTGCAAGACGAGGCAGGTTTTTTACCATTATTGTACAGGGATTTTGGGAGACAAGAGATCCATTTTTACCATGTACAGGGATTTTGTGAAACGAGACATCCGATTTTTATCATTACTATACAGGAATTTTACTAGACGAGGCAGGTTTTTATCATTACTGTATACGGATTTTGCGAGACGATACATGCCGTTTTCATCAATACTGTACAGCAGAGGTTCCCAAACTTTTTTTCCTCGTAGACCACGTTCGAAATTTTACTGGTTTCGGTGAACCCCCTGCTGCTACATTTCTACAAGATTCTCAAATATCGTCAAAAAAAGTGAATGAATCCCATTTTTTTTTCACGCCAACGTAGACCCCTGTCTTGTATCCCGTGTAACCCTAGGGGTCCACGGCACCTGGACCACTTTGGGAATCACTGCTGTACAGGGATTTTGAAAGACGAGACTGGCCTTCTTTTCGCCGAATGTCCATCCCTATCCAAGTAAACGACAGAGTATACTTCAATAGCAAATATTATGTAACTGAAACATAGTGTTACAGCATGAACTTTGATAAAAAGCTAACAAAAAATCTTTCGTAGCTGAAAGGGCAAAACTGCTGCAATAACAAAAAGTATTAAAAGTTTTCAAGGGGCGCTTGTTTATTTATATATTGTGACATTTCAAATAAATGCAAGGCCTTTTCGTTTCTTTATTCTGTAGATCGCGACACGCAGATAATAAAGAAAGCAGCGTAAGCTGGCTCCGCCCGTATTTCCAGATAAAAGTCAGAAAATAGCATCATCTGATTCTTGACAACGTACATTTTTTCTGTTGACATTGGAATCAATTCTTTATGCTGGAAAGGATTTTATTTCAGAAATATGTATTACATATGACTCGTAATGCCATATCTCGATTTAAAAAATGTATTTGAGTGTCGCAGAGAAAATATGCATAGAAAAATCGTCTGACAAAGTAATCTGATAGCAATACATAAAAAATACATTTTTTTGAGATGTTTTATTTTCAATGGTAATACTTCACGCATAATATTATGAGAGGAACAACGAAATAACCTTCTTTGATTATGCTCTGAAGATAGTGATCAAATCAAAGTAATTTAGTGTCATGTTATTTAAGGTTTTTGGATTTCATCGTCGCAAAAATTTGACCGTAGAGATTCTTTTTCTGTGCTCGTCGTTACGCCTGGCATAAGTCTGCCTCCAATATGTCTGCTGGAAAGTGTTTTATAACAAATTCGTTTAACATGTTTATCTTTCGAGTTAACATTAAAAATGCATGTTGTCAAAAATTCAAAAAACATATTCCGGTTATAAAATAACAAGCTTTAGATTTTCTTACTAATATGCCACCTGTTTTCAATATTGAAAATTGTACATTTAGTTAAACGAATGAAACATTTCCATACAGGGCCATTTTTTTCACATTTTTTCTTTCATTTACACTGCTAAGGCTCTTTGAAATATTCATGAAATTCTTGGTCTGTTTTTTTTTTCCAGTCGGGCGGAATAGTTGATAAGGGAGAGATGAATAGATTGGGCCTACTCATTACTAAAAAAATTTCAAACAGAAGAAATCTGATGTTTGACATGTCATTATTTTTCTTCTTTTAGCAAATTATCGTGGTTTAATATTAAAGTTATTAAATAAAATTTGATCCCTAATATTGTTTATTATTAGAGGCAAATGCAAAGCTTTGTCTCGTCTTGCAAAATCTCCATGCAGTAGTGATCAAAACGCCTTTTTGTCTCGCGTAAATCGCTGTCTCGTCTTTTCTCTCATCCATCCCTATTTATTACATTCCTGCAGCATAAAAAATTCAATCGAAATAGTTAGAAAAGAGGAGTAGAATTTCAGTACTAGATGCAAAATCTGTTCTCGAAAATTTTCTTAAAATTTATTTAATTTTGTCTTATTGGGCATTTGCCCAACCTTGTGTGGGAAAATCACATAAAATTAAAAATACATATACAAATCTGAAATCTGATTTCTTTTGTTTTGCTTGATGCTAAGCAAACAAATAATTTTACTTAAATACATCAGAGAGTAAAAATTTGCAAAAATACTATAACGCGTGTCTTTCTGACATTTTGCCCACCCCTAAAAAAATCCTAGTGGCGCCCATGCACACACGGACAGACGGACAACATTTTTCAACTTGTTTTAAAGTGCTGAAAACAGGAAAAAGTCCCGTCAAAATTAGTGAATCAACAAGGGAATCAATACAACCAGTGAAAAAGTTGAAATGAAATCGCAGGTTGTAAGCTGTTCAGGACTGACGGAAAAAGCAAATTTACTGAGACTGTTTTAATAGGACATCACTTATTTAAAATATATCTTTCTTTAAAAGCTATAATCGGAAGCGTATAACGCAATATTTCCTCTAAATAAACAGGAGTTCAGTGTTTTAATGCCCGATTTGTTTAGTCGCGTACATAAACAAATTACTTATCTTGAAGGTACGAAATATTAAACGGATACTTTGATGCGATGATTCCAAATATTCCTCCCCTCCCCCATCGCTTATATGCATACACTTAAGAATGTAATATTCTGCATATAATAGCTGAATACACTTATTGAAATAGATTCCGAAATCGTTTCCTGAAACGGTAAATTATACGTTTCATTTCGGATTCTGCATATATTTTGGAGAGCTGTACAGATATTTATTTTGGAGCATGGAAGCGGAAAGAAATTTTGTTAAAAATATTTAGATATCGTTTTCCAGAAGCATTCATCCCAATGAAAATATTCTCATAAAAAATATTTCCGAACAAACACCCCGCATTTGTCGGAACAGTATTGGTAGATGAGATACGAGTGAGCGAATGAAAGCATTTAGTTTTTTTTTTTTTTTTTTTTAATAAAATGCAAAAGTCGAGGATTTTTCTAATACCTAAATTCGCGAACTTCGAGTACACAAAAAATAAATACAGGGTATCCCAAAGAGGTGTTAATACGTTTTAATATTTTAGAGTAAGAATCTAAATTGAAAAAAAATGTTTAGAATAAGGTAGAAAACAAAGAATACATTGAGAAAAATTTCTTCTCGTTAATTTTCAAAAATGTGACTTTTAATTTGTATACGACCCTCCCCCTCCTCCGACAAAAATTTCCCCAAATAGTAAAATGTGCCCCATACACTGTAGAATTGTACAAAATTTAAGCCTTTCATCATTAAAACTTCGCAGAGATATCGTTAAACAAAAATGATCAGGGGCTATATTTGAATTTGAATGTTAAGGTTTATTGCTAGAATGCAAACAATTATTTTCTTTAGTAATTTCTGTACGATCCCTAAAACTTGATCATCCAACGTGATTTTTCTCCCTTGGAGAGCCATTGAAAGGTGGTTTGAGTAAGCATATTTTCATCATTATTTCTCTGACACTCTTCAGGATATAATTCTCAATTTTTGTAACATCACCTCATCAGTGTATGGGACACATTTTACTAATAGAATTTTTTGTACGTGAGGCTCGTATACAAATTAAAAAACTGTCATTTTTTTAAAAATTAACGAGAGGAAATTTTTCTTAATGCAATCTATTTTCCTGAATTATTTTGAACATTTTAAAAATTTACATTGCTCACTTATCTCTATAAAGAATTAAGGCGTGCTACCATTTTTCGGGACACCCAGTATATACAGAGTAACTCAAAAATATCGCAACAAACTTAATGTGAAGTAAGGTACATAAAGAGGGTTCAGAATCTCATAGAGAATGGGAGTTCAAAAACGTTATTTTCATAGACAAGTTAATAAAAGTAGCGTTGAAGTAGTAGTTAACTTGCCTTAAGCCTCACCATGGCACAGTGGTTATATCACTGGAAATGGTAGACGGGCGAAGTGTGAAGGTTCCAGGTTCGGGTCCCTTCGCGCGTCCGTCGACCTAACCGTTCGGAGTTTTCCGTGGTTTTCTCCGAAACTTAGCATAAATGCGGGTTAGGACCCCTTAGAAAGACCCCCACGGAGGGCACCCCACCCTTCGGCCTAGAGCCCACGAGGAGTTAATCGGCCATAATCCCACGAACAAACAAATAACTTGCCTTAAAAGTTTTATAACAAATGGTTTATACTCTGACAGTGTAGCATTCAAAATGAAATACTATTTATAACAAAAAATTTTAGCTTAGTATTTTTACGTAAAAAGTAATTTTAATAAAATATCAGAGGCAATTTCATTAATACTTAATCATCTTTTGTGGTGTGATTTTTAACCGGAGTATAAAAACAAATATTTTGACCCCACAATGCCATGCGATTCTTAATCCTTCCTAAGTTCTCTACCTCCCCTAAAAAAATTATCGCTATATTTTAAGGACATCCTGTATATAGACTTTAAAAATTAAACAGTTGCATTTTGGAATTTTTAAAATAGTTTTGTAGCTTAAAAAATATCCCAGAGGATCGAAGAATTTTAGAATATTTCTGACATTCGGGTTTCGCAAATCACACTCTACTACATAACCAGTTTCCAGAAGGTATCATCTGAGCTATAACAGGAACCTGGTATAGATGCAACGATATAGTGGCGACTATAATTTTAATAAGAACAAAATGGTAAAAATATATATACATTTTTTTTTTGCTCCAAAACACACGCAAGCACACACTAATACTGTATTAACTGGATGAATGTCCGTTCTTCGTATGATAGAAGTGACTAGTCGAATTAATTAAAGGAATAATAGCCATTTTGCGCGAAAATTTATACTGTTAAGCGGAATATTCCATTTACCAGGATCACATTGGCTAAATATTACAGTTTGGTACATTGAAAATTTATTACAATAAACGGGGCATTCCTTTAACCGATATTCCATTCATCATATTTTCCTAACTCACATGACAGGAGTCTCAAAGAATACGAAAGTGACTTTCACTAGTGACGTTTATTTATATCGTCTTTGCCGTCAACAACACAAAGTAAAAACTGTGGTAAAAAGATTCTTACAACATCTCAACACTTTCAAAACACCATGTAGTTTAAAAACAGTATAAAACCGTCTAGTTTTTATTTATTTTTTGCTTTATCCTTTAAAGAAAGAGAGAAATGTACATTTTATTAAAAGGCTAAATCACTTGGGACAGCTAGATTTACAGATACAACAATTAACAAAATATTTCTTTATTTATTATTTTCCGATAAAAGTAGAGTTTCTTTAACCAAAAATAAATAAACAAATAAATAAATAAAAACAAGAAACAAAAAAACCAAACAAATATAAAAGTCTTTCAATTCTGTCGTGCGTTCAGAGCAAGCTCTTTTCTTTTAACAAACGTTCTCCTCTATCTGATGATGTAAAAATTGTTTTCTTGCAAATTATATTTCCTCTGCTAATGTTGGTTGTCTTCGAAAAATCGCTCAAGAAAAGATAAAACAGTGCATAAAATGTTTTTATAGGACGAATAATAAGAATAAATCGCTTCGAGCTGCATAACTTTATGATCAGATCTTTCTCTGTTACAAACTTGTTATATCTTCCTGTAACCGTATATACGTAATGCCACCGACGCACACATACACATTTTCTTCTATAATAAATTAGGAATTAGTTATTTTTTCACATTTTAGTTCTATGCTTTCGAATATTTTATGAAGCTGAATTCCCTTACTCACCCAAAATAATTCAGAGTACAAAAAGAACGATAAAATATAAATGTATCATCTGACGAGTTTGGACCTACCATGATCTAGGGCAAGTACTGGAAGCATTTAAAAATAAATGCGCACAAATTCATTTTATTTTGAATTCGTGAAGCAAAATGTTTTAGTTAATATCGAATAATAGTTTGCGCTATTTGATATTAAAATACATTTTTTCCCATACAAAATTCCATCAAATCAAAACGCATTAGCATCAAATAAACAGGAATTATCCGCCAATTTGTCCAATGGCGTGTAAAAACAAATTAGCTTTCCCAAAGAATAAAAAAAAATACTGGAGCTAACCAATTTCGCATATTATATTTTCAACGCTCGCTTGAGCACGTATAAGAACAGGATACCCTGTACAACAGCTAAAGACCCTTATTGCAATGGCTTTCTAAATTTCCTTCCAAAGCAGAAAATTACATGTTTCATTTTAGGTTCTGTGTATTTTGAAAAAGAACACAAATATTTATCTCAGGGTATTCGATTGGAAGGAAATTTATACAAATATGGATTTCATTTTCAGGAACAACCCTATCTAATGCAATGAAAATATTTTCGTAAAACTATTTTCCAGCGCACCGTATTTTCGAAGCAGCTTTAGAAAATGAGGTGTGAATGAAAATATTTAGCTCGCAGCTCTTTTTAAAGATTTCACGAAGGCTTTTCTTTATAACACTGGATGCCAGTTTTTATTAAAAAAGTACTATTTTCAGTCTTATTAGGGAATAACAAATAGAGATTGTATCAGGTTGTAACGAAAGTTTTCCACCAATTCTGCTTGAGTCAGCTCATGAGCCACCCTGCGATTGAGCTTGCGCCTCAAGTTTATGTAATGCATAGCACGATTAATAGGCATGTACTGACGTCTAACACCTTAGCTAGTTCTCGAGTGGTTGAATACTGATCTTCTTCAACGAGTTCGCGCAGGTATGGCCCTGATCAACATCAGTCGGCCGGCCACAACGCTCTGTTTCTAGAATCCTTGTTTTTAACCTTCACAGTGTCATATGATAAAACAGTAGTACCTGAAGCTGTACACATAATTTGTTTACATTCGGTAGTTGACTTTTTGTAACAGAACTGGAAGTAAATGATGGTTCGAATCTGGTAACATGATAGTTCCATTTCAGACACCTGGTACTTAATGATAACGATTTTTTTTTAAAGATTTTACAACACAGTGTTCTAAAGCAAGTCTCTTTCTTTCAAATGCCAAAAAATTGTTCGATAAAATATGCGAACTTAGACGCGAACTTAGATTGTTCGTGTTGATCGCCACAGACGATATTTATGGTGGCGAGAAACTTTCGTTACAACCTAATAATTTCATATCTGTAGAAATTTTCAATTTTCAAGTAAGCAAAACTACATATGAATGTGAAATTATTGGAACGAAACTAAAACTTAAGGCTAAATTTACTTACATAATTTGCTGTAGATTAAAATATGTGGGCTGTTGATAAATTTCAACCACGTGACCGGCGATGGACTCTACCAATAAAAATTCGTTTTCCAAGTGAAGTTTATCCTCCAAGAACATGGATGAGCCACTAGAAACCTCATTTTCATATGATGTCTGTACTCTAGGAATTGATTGTAACGTAATGTCAAACTGCTCTATACAGTTCTGTTCAGCTGTCAGTCGAAGGACAAAATGCCTAAATAATGGATCTTTCACTGACATTTATAGATACCGTCAATCAGTCACACTTTTTCTCTGACACACATGGAGATTTTTCTAGGATCTGCACATAATGAACTCCAGGGGCTGTCGCGTTATCCAGAATACTATCCAGAACAAAAGCGGTTTGTATAAAAAAGATAATTATATTTTTTTAACAAAAACAAAACTCTGGCGCAAAAATCCACTTGGGAGACACGCCTCCGCAATCATAGGCTATAGTATGTGGAAGTAGTATATGCCCTGGTCAAGTAGTCAGCCTGACACGAAGCCCCCAGTGTTTAGTCCCAAAGCAAGTTTGGCCCTCATTTAATCGAACCACTCAAAGACAGACAGACAGACAGGTCAACCTTTCCCAGTCTGGGGATAAAAACTTTGGCCAAACAGTACAATGTGCTAATTAATGCACCACTGGTCTGCTGCCGAGATGGCTAAGTGGCCGTAGAGAAAATGGCCGTAGTGGCTAAAGAGCCATTCTATCATATTTTGGCTCTGGGTTTGATTCCCGGCTTGATCTTGGTGATAACTCACCTGTACTTTCATAAGGAGTAACATTGGCTGTCCACTGCATGTCTCATAATAAAATGGCCAACACGTCTGGTGGTAGTAATGGCTAATGCTTCATTGGCTAGTGACCGCTCTTGGGTTCAAATAAAAACCCAACTGATCTTCCAATTACAATTTTAGACCATAGACTTATAATACTACGGGTGCACACATACACACAAAACATATTCAGTATTAGCTATCAACTGAAATATAGTGTGCAAAAAAGCTTTACGTTATTTACGTAATCTGAGAAAGAAAAACAACATACTGTGGCATTTTTCAATTTTTTCCTACAGATTAGCAGTTACGCAATTTTTGTATGCCATATGGCGGTGATCGTGACGGAAGATACTTTCGGAATAACTTTTAGAATCCATCTCAATCATTTCTGGAATTTTCCTGCAAGTGTTCCTCAGTGTCGCACGATTTCGTATCACAATTGAAACAATTTCAGCAGTCACATCAATAAACTCCTGAATGCTCTCAGGAAGCAGTGACTATTCAATGATGAATCAGACATATTTGGATAACTATTTCGGTATCAAAAAATCGAACACAGGTTTTTATTTCTTTGTTTATATTTTATTATTTCACAAAAGTAAACAAAAAATTAAAACCGTTAATAAATAAATAAATAAATGAAAACTGTAAAATAACACAAAACAGGTACTTACCAAAAAAAAAAAAAAAAATCCTTAAATTTTACATTTCAACACCAGTTTTTTCTTGAGTGTTTCACTTATTAAAACCTCGCTGAATTATTTTTTGCATGTGGGTTCAAAATGAAGAATTTTCTTCTTTTAAACGATTAACATTATAGAAATTGGAAAAATGATATAAATTCTAAATATAGAAACTCAAATGCACACTTTCTTTCTTTAATTGATTTTTATATCTCCTCCTGCCATATTTTAAAACCATGGCCGTTCATATGTCACTCAGATGTTTTGTTCTTTCTGTATCAGTTTTCCACTTTTTCTGTTGTTTTTATTTATAGCTTAATTATACTTTGTACTTTAATTATAGGAATCAGATTTATCATCCGACATTTTATCTACGTTACCAGTTCATTCTGCTGTAAAGTTGTTACAAAATTATATTTGACACTAAAAATTTAGTTTCATTGATTAAACTGCATTTCATTTTTCGATATTTTGTTTATCATATTTTTTTAATGCAGAATTCCCAAGCTTCTCTGAAATTTATGGGAAAAAATATAACCCCTCCAAAACGATTCCGCCTAGATGTCACACTGAAGCAATTTACAGAATTCCGATAGTCGCAGTCGGTCACGTAAAAAACACCAGATTGGGGAAATTTAAAATTATGCACACGCACAGATGTTTCCATTCGTTTTTGAAAACATCACACTACATTCAAATAGGACAGCAGGTAAACGCTAGAGTTAACCCTTTGAGGCGCAACCTTTTCCCAATGCTGAAAAAAGGGTCTCTAGATCTGTGGCACGCGATGAACGTTTCGATCGTCCGCCATCTTGCTGGTAGTTAAGTCGAGCGATGGCAACGGCTGCCCTTTTTTCAGCATTGGGCAAGCTATCCAGCTGTTCTCGCATTCTTCCATTTTTCACCAGATGTCAGTGCTGTTAAAAATAATCGTGACAATTTTTTTACGGGAAATGACGTGCTAAAAAGTAAAGGATTCTCGTAGAGCTATGTCACCCACAACTATTTTTATAGAAATGAAATCTATTCTTCGTGACTGGCAACAGTCAAAACGTCAGAGTTTGGTGTTCCCAGAGCGGGAACACTGCGCGTTAAAGGGTTAACCCTTTAACGCGCGGTGTCCTCGCTGTGAGGACACAACTCTGACATTTTGGCTGCGTTGATTCACGAAGAATACATTTAATTTCAATTAAATACTTCAGGAGGACATCTAGATAGACTGCTCAATGTCGAAAAAGAGCAGCCGTTGCCATCGCACTATTTAACTACCAGCAAGATGGTGGCTGATCAAATCGCCCAGTGCGTACCACAGAGCTAAAGAACATTTTTGATGCGGCCGGGTGTGTCACAATTGACATTGGGAAATAGTTGCGCTTCAAAAAGTTAAACGCCTTGCGATAACTCGCAGACGGTTAGTCCGTAGCGGGAGCCTTCAGACCCCTTGTGGGGAAGCAACATTGGTCACAAAAAAGGGCACTGCATCGTGTGCTTGCCATTTGCGGAATGTGTCAGAGATGAAAAATTCCTGAATCTCTACAGCAGCTCACATCGACAGTGTCAGAGCAAACATGATCTCGTTGGAAAGTGTTTTATAATCGATGAGCTGGCATGATTTACCTTTATTGTTTTTGGATACTTCGAGTGTTTTAAATAAAAAGACTTTTTATATGTGCTTAAAACGCACACTGTCATTTAGGGGATGAACTAACTTAGTTAACATTTGATTGATGATAATATTAATATCCATCAGTCAAATCATTTTGATAAATTGTCTGAAATAACGACGCAATTCCTCTCTGTCAGTTAAAATTAATTTGCCAAAGTCGTATATTAAATTCCAGGAGTGTCATTAAACTCGCATTATTATCCGTTAAAACTATTTCCTTCACACAACATTCACGGCAAGCTGAAGGCTACTTTATTGCATCTACGATTTAATAAGTCACGACGCCTCCCTACTATAATACTGAGTTAGATATCAGAAATCGCCAATAAGGAATGGAGGCTTCACAATTGTAACACTTGTTAGAGATAACTTAAGAACACACGGATTTAATGAACATCTGACACTATTAAGCGTCTATTCTGCTCTAATAAATGTCTGTAATTGTCGGAGGTGCTTGAATAATCCGATGGGAACCATGCTTCCTCGACCTCACCAAATATGAGTTGTTTACCTGTGACTTCAATTTAATCTTCAAATTGATCGATTTTGCGCCCAGTTTACTAATCCATAAGAAAACAATTAAGATCATAAAAGGGGAAGGAGTATTGACTTAAGAGGCACAACCTCACACTGAAGATAGTAATTTTTATTATTTTGTTTTTAAAAAAAAATCTTTGGTGGCTACAACCCTCAGCACAGTTTCACGAAATAAAGGGATTTGACCATTTTCATGGGCCATATTTCTCTATTATGCATCACCAGCGTCACCTGCCTTTAAAAACAACTGCGAGACTATTTTCAGTAAGAAAAACCTGATTTCAAAATGATCATACTCACTTTGTTTTTCCCGAGTTAGGATGCTCCTTTCTTCCGGAAGTAAATTGAATAGGAGTCGAACTTCCGCTTTAAAAGCCCTTCTTTAAATCATTTTTCTTCTAGAACAACCTGCATTCCTCTCACTTTTAGTTATTTTTTAACATTATTACTGGTTAAAGAACAAATAACCCAGAAATTTCATAGCATAATGATTAAACTAAATGTTCTTTGTTCTCCATTTAAAAAAATTCTACTGATTTCAAATTGAAAAAAAAAATCATGAAATGCAGGGAAATAATCGAGAAACTACAGTGAATGTAGGCTATAGGTACATAATCCTTTATCAGACAAAAGAATGTGAAATACATTGAATCTCCATCAAAAATAGAAATCTTAGTTTGGTTCTATCTTAATGTGAAAAACTTGTAACTGTTCAGTCTTAGTTATATAAAATATTAGGCTATTAATATGGATCATGAAATTGTTGTTAGGCAAATTCATATACGATCTGTTATTTGTTATATCACGCTGCTCTTAATTGTTCTTTTTGAGGATATATGAATTATGCACGACTAAAACATAGATAGTAACTAAACCATCCAACCAACTTATATGAAGAATACATGCACATCCACAAGAATAAATCCTTGACAAATCAAACACAGGTTGAAAACTTTGTCCGCTCTCTACCGACTCGTTATGCTTTGTAATAAAATAAATCTAAGCACAGTAATACTACAAGTATCGGTAACATGCGCTACGCAAGAAAACCGCTTACGGCGTCACCTGGCAGCTAAATTTGGAGTTACATTCCTATCTCAACAACCATCCAAAATACAGGAAACGAGTCAATTACAAAGTTGTTTAGCACCATCGATTTAGTAAGAAAAGACGCCCTAACTTGTACATGATTCTCATCAATTCGCACATAATGCTACGGGTGGAAGGCATAAAATGCACATTTGTTTGGTCGAATTTTCCAAAATTGAGCTTACCTGAGATTAAACTCATTTACCCTTTATGTTAAAAGTGTTTTCCATCAACAGCAATACACATCTGAACTCTAATATACAATTCCGGCTAGAAGTGTTACAATACAGCTGGTGACACGCTGGAAAAAGCATCAGTACGTTTTTAAACCTTGCATTTTGCGCCTTCAATTTTTAACATTTAATGTGCTCAAGATGTATTTTAACTATATCTAGATTCCACATTTATGATTATATCTCTTCGCGTTCGGAATTTATTGGGGTGACAACGGACTTTAGTGGGCACACTGTATATCCTGTATGATGCTGTGAATCGTGCAAAATACAGTGGCCTCCAAAAGTTAAGGAACAATCGGTTTTTTGCGTCTAATTTGCAAATGAATGAATGTAGGAACACCAAATTTGTATGACGTGCACAAAACAGTTATGTATTGATTGCAATATAGAAGTTTACATAAGAAAAACGCAAAAATAATTTACAACAAAAAAATGGTGATTTCGTTGGAAAAGTCTATTCTTAGAAAAAATAATACATCAGTTTTATGCCGTAAAATGACCTAGAAACATTACAAAAATGAGTGTTAAAAAGGGATATGTCCACCCCTAGCTTGAATGCATTGGCGGCATCGACATTCCATGCTGTCAATTAAATTGTCGGTTACCGAATTGGGAAACGAAGACCAGACGCGGAGTAAGCTTTGTTCCAGCTCTTCTAAAGACCTCGGATGTGGACTTAAAACAGCAACCTGTCTACCTAGATAGCCCCAAAAATGCTCTATCGGATTCAGATCTGGAGATTGAGCTGGCCATTCCATTAACTCTAAACCAAGACCCTCAAGATAGTCCTCAACAACTACAGCTCTCTGAGCATTACCATCCATCAGGATGAAATCATTGCCAATCTTGCCGGCATATGGGCGGACAAATGGATCAAGGATCACATGCCGACATCTCTCCCCAGAGTTCCTTCCTGGAACACATGCAAGACAGTGTAACCCCGAGTGAGATGCCTGCCTAAACCACTATTCCACCACCTCTGAGTCTGCTTCCTGTGTGTTCGCTCGCTAAACATGTGCTGATATTATCTGTGTTAGTTAATAATGAATAAAGTGTTATATTGTTATTGTTAAGTACGTTTATGCTTATGCTGTGATTAAAGGACGCGGTGACAAGCCGCTTCAAGTGGACTCTTCTCTGTTGTTCGTCGAGGAGGACAAGCACAACTGGTCGCCTTACATAGCGAACTGCATTGTGAAGACGCCTTCGCACCGTACTAGCGGGTATTCTCCTTGATGCTACAGAGTGGTCTGCAACAAGATGAAATGAGAAGAACAAGAGATAAGATGAAATGATACAGAAATGCTTCTTCTCCTTCTGGCCGAAAGAGATATAAAACAGTCTTCTGCAGGTGTTGTAGCTCATGGTAGGCCTGGAACAGGTAGGAGACAGTGGACCGCACTGCGAGACACATTAAGACGCCTAGCAGCATCTGCCTGTGACAACCCCATGTCTGTCCATCTGACAGACCACCACCTAAACGAATCTGGCAAACGGCTCCTCTCAGACATTGTGGGGCCCTGCTGCCTATTGACAACGAATCTGCTAACAAAAGTTGTAAATCAACAAAAGTTACACGCGTGATTACGAAAGCCTGATATTTTCATATTTTTTTTTCACTCATATATGCCTGTTCTTTTCTATAAAAAATGGCTATTGTTTTTGTATAAAGTTGCATAAAGCTCATTTTTATAAATTATAATTTTATACAAATTATAATTTTTATTGTTAGTGTCTTTTTTTATGGTGAGCTTCATACGAACATGTTGAACTCAATATGAAAAACATGAAAAGCATGTTGTTTGAGTTTTAATATCGCCATATTTTGGATCAAGAATATTTTGAATTTTAATATCACCACTGAAAGTATATTATTCATACACAGTTCATTAATTCTTTCTTTCGCTCCTTTAAGCAGTCGTTCTTTCAAGCCATCATTATTTTTGTATTCACGCGTTTACAACCTATTAGTACTGCATCAACAACCTTTAATGATTATGGCATTATCAGCTGCCATGGAAGATTGAATTCGGTCATTTTGCCTTTAAGCAATTTTACCTCATCAAAATAGAAGCAAAATTTAAAAGCAAGAAAAAACAAAAAAAAAAAGAAACAAAAATAGCCTGCAGCGTGTTCAGCTCTTTCGCCAGGGCAGAAATGATACCAAAGGCTCAAGACTTTAATTAACTTTTCCAAATGAGTTTTTGTATCGAGGTTTCATGATGTTGGAGTAATTTGTGGGGTATCGTTCGATAATCCTTCATCCTTAAAGCTGTTGAACACGATATTACTTCCACCCACCACGTCCTAGATCAAACGCTTTAGCCTCTGATTACTCATGCACTGTCTGTGAACCCTTATAAATTTGTTTCAAGAAAAGAAATTCAAAGTTAAAGGGAAAAGAAGATGCACGCTAAAAAACGCATCGAGTGTATTACCTTCTTTTTAACATATTTCAAACAAGTTGCCATTTGTTTGTCTGTCTGTCTACCCGTCCTTTCTCTAACTGACATAAATATGCATCTATTACTACGAAACTATATGTCATACATATGTACTGACATGTACCGTATTGAAAATGGTGCACCATTTACTTTTGCTGAAGAAAACGAAGTGAATTCCTATACATTAGGCTCTATGTGCAGTCACTCTTTAAAGCGCCTTTAAAAAACATTCGTCTATTTCAAACATAATTATGTTATTAAGAATTACAAAATAATGTTTTCCGTCGAAAGTTGTGTCGAAAATAGGTCTTCTACAGAGGCATTCAAAACAATTCCAATACCTTTCGCTTTGTAGCAGTTTGAAGACATTTATTAATTTCAGTGTATAAAAGCTTATAGCTGCTTACTCTTCATTTAAAAGATAGAAATAACTTTACCATTCATAACTTCATAAGTTTGTTTTTATTTTACAGGATCTAGAGGAATTAGATTTATTATACATATCACAGTGCTTGTAATATGCAGTTTTTTTCAGGTTATCCCCAAAATCTGGCGAACTTTGACGATGATACATCGCCAAATTGGTGCAAAAAAGAGTGTTACATTAGAAAGTGTTTTAGAATCGATGCTTTTGTCACTTTTCATCGTTCTTTTTTAATCTGCTGAGTATATTTTGCTATGAATAATTATAGTCTGTTCTCACGTCTTATTACAAAGACGTAACAGCAGACATTGTCTTTGGTCAGAGTTGCTTCTTTGATCTGCTTTTCTCACCATTGCATGAACGCAGTGAACACCTATGGTGAGATTACTGTATACCTCTAAGCGCAATTTAAAAAAAATCAATCTAGATTTTATTATTATTATTGTTAAAAAAATACATGCTCTTATTCCTATTTTCATATGGTTTTCCCCTCGCGATCAGTAATAAAAGTGGTAATTGCTTTGCAGAAAAACAATCGTTGCGTCATATAGACAGAGAATAATTTCCTCTTTAAAATCGCTTGTTTTAAATGTGTATCATTAATAATACATTATAAGCAACACCTCTTGGCAATTTTTTTCAAATTTCGTTTCACCTAGATTAATTTCTCTGATATTTTTGCGCAACAATTTTGTGTCACACTCCCACATTGAGATATTTATAAAACGTTTTTCGACCCATCATGAGGTCGTTTTCATTAATCATCATCCATATTCTTCTGGCTTAGCACCGGAAGACTTTTTACTCTTTCCAAAATCGAAACAAACTGCTGAACTAAACAAGGTTTGAGGATGTCGAAGACATGAAGATAACCGTTACAAGAGAACTGAAGAGCATTTCAGAAGACTTTCATGCAAAATTTTAATAAACTTAATAATAAGAACCTAGCTTGATGCTGATGTAAATAAGTGTTAAGATTAATGCTTAATAAACTTGTACACCAGAACACTGTATATTAAGGCAGGTGGAAGAAATTTCGAAACATATTAAATGGGTATGTAATTCACATTTTTCAACTGTTATTAGATTAGTCCCAGCAATTAATATCTGCATATTGTATGTATTCTCTCAAGTGTGTATAATCATCAAAGATATATCATTTCGATATCGAAAAGTTTTCAAAGATTGGGATACTCTTGCTTGTTACTGATCAATAAATTTGAATAAGGCTAAATTAATTTCGATTACATCACCTAAATACGTTGTCAATACGTTGAAACGTCGAATCTGTGTAGATCTAGAATTCTTATGGCCAGTAACAAAGTGTTAATTCTTTTTAAATTTATTTATTTTTTATCAGTTCAATTTTTAAGTAAAGCGAATCTTTACTAGTACAAATTGTTCACTTTAATAAGCATTCGATAAGACCACACATGTTGGTAACCATCTCGATATAGATCCACTTGATTTATTCGTCAGTAAAGAACAAACATTATTTTAAATTTTTTTCAATGCATAGAAAAAAGGAATATATCTCTCATAAATACATCTTGTGTGAAAAATGAGAAAAAGGTCAAACGGTCAGATAAATACATGGTGTGACTGTATACTCGATCTGTAAAAACATGCCGTCGACAAACGGGCTCTCCTGTTGTTTCAACACAAGGGATCTCTTTGTATCTCAATGGACCAATTTAATCCAGTGATTGACAGATCTTTTCGCCCACTTTGTCGAGTAACCAGATAGTGCAGAGCAGGGGTTCTTAAGTCATTAATCAAGCGTTTGTTAAATCTATTGCTCGCGCGTTCTTTCATCACGCTCTTTAAGGGATTATGCTAAGCAAAATATAGCCTTTTTTAAAGTGTATTAAAACGTAAACAGGAGAATCGTTCTTGAACGGGATGAAATGCAATCGCTATGTAGATGTAAGTCCACGCCAAGCTGGAAAAGATTAATTCAATCCGGAAACTTCAAACGAAATCCATTTTGACAATTTTAGGGCTGCACCAATAGCTGAACGACTCGGGAATTCATTTACAGAACCACAGGCGTTTGGCAATTTCATTTGCTAATCGACAACTCTGCTCAAGAATGAAAAAATAATGACTTCCAAGGATAAACAGATGAATTACCTTTTTGATTGATTTAAATTTATGTTTGGTTATACATTAAATATCTTGAAGTAAGTTCAATATATTGACTGGTTCTGTAGCTTGTGACAACAATTTTATTTTTGAATTGCTGGTTTCTGAGATCATTCCAGTTCCAAAAATACTTTTAAAAAATTATCATTTCCTCATTTATTTTAACTTTGGAAAGCTTTCAAAAAGCTTCATTTTTTTCTTTCTTTGAAGGTGGTTCATATAAAAAAGAGGCCTTACGAACGTGTCTTACAAATACCACCTTTACTGGCAACCCTTTAGGCAATGATTTAGAAACTTTTTTTTTTTTCAATTTCTCAATATAAATCATCATAAGTTGAAGTACCGGCATAACTGGACCAAATTAATATGCGACTACACATAAATTAACCTCTTTCGAATAAAATATAATTATCGAAATCGGGCAACGATTAAAAAAATATCGCTGACCATAATATTTTTTAATGACCGGGTAAAAAAAAATATCGCGACCATACACTAAAAAAAAGTGTCCGACAAATTGATAACTTCTTCCATTTTGAAGTTGGTAAAAAATAGGAAATCTGACATCTTAAACGAGATTAATTTGAGAATTTGACATTGGCAGCTCGTTTTCAATCCTTAGAATCCCATCTAGCATGATGCGTTTAAGTATAATATATTTTCTTCAGAACTTATGAACAGCTTTTACTTGGTTGTATTCAAATCAAATAGTACGATTACTTTAGTCATTGACAATTACTTCAGACATACTTTAGTCAGTTACACACTCACACACACAAAAAAAAGTGATTGTTTCCATTAAAAGATCCCAATCTGTTTACTAATTCAATGATGAAACAAAAAGAAATAGTACATACCAATAATAAATGCTGAATACTTTTACTAAAGTAGTGTCAGATGCATGTCAAGTTTAAACGGAAACAGACAATTGCCGTGATGACATTTAGAGCGAACAGGAAATGAGAGAAAGTAGAGAAATAAAAATTCACATTATCACCAGAGTTAGCTGTGATCTTCGATACTACCTTGTAAAATTTAATTAATAAGCATCAAACACCAAAAACTGTGTTTCGGGAAACAATTATGTTTGCTTGAAACTAAATTAGAGGATCGAAACAAAATTACGGTAACTTTTATTAAAGTGATTTGTACTTTCAAAATCGACATTTGCATAGATACTTCGAAAGTTGTGTAAGGGGGTGCGATCTAATTGCGAATTTTCTCTAAAGGTTCGCAGCCAATTTCCATACGATAATAAAGTGTTTTAATCTCACCTTTTTATATTTATGATTTTATCATCTTATTTTCCTGCCTATGCTATTCTATCAGGGTATCTCTTTATTGCTAAACATTGCTAGGCTAGATATGAAATGAATCGAATAATTTGTAAATCTCGTTTCCCGGTTCTTTAGAATTTTGAAATTCCTCCAAAGCATTGACAAATAAAGCTGTAAATTTTGATTTCGCTATTCTTTTCTTGTTAAATTGCTAGAAATCTGTGATAATTGGTTCTTATTATGAGTGTAGAATAAAAATTTGCCACGAGTATCTCCTGTTATTTGTTGCCGTGTTATTGAATAAACGGATCATTCATTAAAATTTACTACTTTTGACCCTATTTCCCGTGGCCTAAAATAATGACTGAATAGAAAAGAGAATATTTATGAGAGTGTTTTGTCTCATTTCTCTAGAAAATGTTTTGTAAAAATACTGTATGTACTACTTCTAAGATTGTTCGTGTTCATAGACTGTTTTTTCTGACATATATAATCAAGTTTTAATGCTGTTTTTTAAATACTGAATTTTAGTCACGGCTGGTAAAATTAAAACAAGCGCCCAAATCTGTCTGTTATATTCGTATTAACTGAATCTACACTCAAATTCATTACCTGTGTATCCATTTACCGATTTAGCTAGGCAATGTCATCAAATATGGTAAAAAGACGACTATACACACAACAGAAGCATTTAAAAAACTCTTGTAAAAGTTATTAATTTGGAGACTAATGCTCTGAACAGACAAAAAAGAAAGTTACAAAGGATATAATGGGAAAATGCTGTAAAACAATGCATTTAAATTGAATAACATAAACTTTCCACGCTTGGAATTGACTAAACCGGGATTCAAGATAACGTAAGTTGAGTTGTTAATGCATGCCAGAGCTTTATCTGTGATTTTATAACTACATTTATCAGCCTTATTAAACCTGCATGGTGACCAGTTTATGTTTTAGAACTTATCTCCGTACTGTAGAAATTTTCTGATAAACAGATTTTAAATCTAGTAGTTTTCGAACTAAACTTTTTCGGAGAGTTCCTCTTCCTATATCGTTGTGACAAAATGTTTAGTGCCATCCCGGTTGTTAAAATAATCTCTATAAAATCACTCTAATGAATATATCGAATGCTTGTTCGGTAAATGAATACTTAAAATGTACACTTTGGTATACTTAGAAAATGAAAAATAATTACCAGAGCAGAATAGTTTTATCCATTAAGTGTCCGCGATTTTTTTAACCTCGTTATCTGAAGATGGCTCATAATTGGAATAAATAGTACATCCAATCACATGGTACGACTTTTTCAGTTATTGTTGTAACTAGCGTCTAAAAAAATCAAGATCCCTAATAAGTTATTAGAAATAGATTTGAAAGGGAAAAAAAATGGCATTTCGTTCTCGTTCTTAATATTTCAGGAATAATAATTACCAGTTGATATGTTAAAAAAGACGCGTAGCGAAGTGTAGAAAACAAAGAAATAATAATACCTTTGTAAAAGATTTAAAATGTTTTATTGTACTAATGACATATTTATAAGTTGTCATGAAATACACTGACAGTGTAATATTTACAGTCAAGTGCCTTAAAATAATTAAATATTTCCATACACTTTTTTTACGTTTTTCTCTGGACGTTTTTAAAAGCTTGTAAAAAATGTTTTAAACTTTTTAACGTATGAAAGAACTTGAGAACTCACTAAAAGAAGAGGGGAATAATTTTTATTAAGGATGAAAAATATTTGAAGAAACAAATTCATTTCTGATTTATGCTCCTTTAACATTGTTTCTGAGTAGAAATCTCTGAAAGTAAAATAAAATATATCCAGAATAGTAACACGTTGAAGAGCACAAATCTTCCAATTTATAGCTAAAAAGAGTCTAAGCAAAAATTTCCAAAATGTTACTATGAAATTTAATCACCCGATTCTAAAGGTGTTGAAAAGTTTTCTTTATCACTTCGTTTCCAATATGAAATAGTAATAGGATGTTTTTCTTCTATGTATTGCTTCCATTTATGTTTTCATTTAAAATGTCTTCGTCATAAAGGGAGGAAAATCTGTTCGTAAAAAAAAACACATTTTTTTAAGAACCGTGTTATTAAAAGTTTTGATTAAGAAAGATAGATGATCTTTGAGTTTTGTGAAAGAATACATTCACTTTAAGTTGATACGAAGTTTGGTGCTTAATCTTCAGATCGGAAATGTGTCTGATGTACATCGTTGAAAAGCATTCCACCTGAAAGACTTTCAAATTTTTATATGTGTGTTTTATTTTTGCTCTCTTCTACATAAATGCCTTTAGAAAATTTAAGGAATTAACTAGCATACATCATAACTTTTAAAAAAATGAGAACTCCTTACGTTTAGCTTTCTTTTTCGTTTTATGTTGTATACCTATTCAGAAAAACATTAGAATGTATAATTTTTTTAAACTGTTTTCTGAAACATTAAATAAGTCATAAGAATTTATAAGTTGGATTGAATTATACCTTGGGAATATAAATGTCAAATTTTTCCGTACTTCCAGAATTTTTGGAGTAGAAAAACTAATGAATTAGATATAAGTGAAGATCGAAAGAATTTCTTATACATGAATACATATTGAGTGACAGTAGTAATATATTTTTAAATACTTTTAAAATACTCGATAAAGCAATCATGTTGGTAGTGACGATGTGGTGACGCCACAGTTTGTCATGTCACGAGTGTGATGTAAACATAGGCCTTCGATAACGTTCTTTTGTATCAAACATGTAACGTTGCAGATTGAAGTAGCTGTACAATTGGTAATTAGTCACAATGTGATGCCAGTGTATGACAAACATGTTACGTTGCAGAGTAACGTCACTCTGTGTCTTCCAAGATGATCACTATGTCAGTGACTTTGGAAATGCTGTTCAAGGTGGCCATTTGCCCGTCACCACATCCTGTAAGCGAGAAAAATATCAAATTAAGTCAAAAAGTCACAGCAAACAAGATGCGATGTCACAATTCTATATGGGATACATATACGTTAGCGTGTATGATTTTATAAAATTTATCTATCTATCTATCTATCTATCTATCTATCTATCTCTCTCTCTCTATATATATATATATATATATTCGAGTTAAGTAACGTTATAACGTTATACTTTTAGAACAAAAAATTATCAATGTTCCTAAATTAAAATTTGTCTTTTCATTTCTCAAACGAGAGAATTTTCAGGGCACTTCTTTCGATTATCCAGTGAAGTCTTAAGGCTGGAAGAAGGGGATGGAATACCATCGAGATTATTTTAAAACTTTTCTGCTTCTAAATTGCTTCATTGTGTTGCGAAAATTCATCCAAGGAAACTAATTTACTCAAAGTATCGAGTTTGCCCTGAGGGGATTTTTTTTTTCTAATGCATGTGTGCATACGGCGAAGAAACTTAATAAATGTTGCATATGCAAATTCAGTGATCCTAACCATATCATTGAAGTAGTGAACATTTCCTGACTATTAAAGTAGGCAGGCTGCAGACAGCGTTCACAGCTAATGTAGCTTAAAAAAAAAAAACGGTGAACACCGCAAAAGTCTCTATTTCCATTATAATGCATGGTCAAATTTAATTTGTATTCAGAACAGCCGAAATTGCTATTCAAAAATTTTTCATTTTTGTTTCCACTTTGAAATTTTAATTCGCTGCATTTGTTAAAACTTAAATTATCATCAGTCAGATTAAAGCTAACAATGATGTTGGAATTTTTCCATTAAGGAAATTGTCCGGAATTCGCATGAGATGCAGTATAGTGCGGTATTTTATAGTGATGCCCTTGTTAATATTCCCAAATGTGTTAGCTTACATTTAATTAAATTATTTAATACTATTTTACATATGTTATGTAATGTAAATCCATTGTTTTCTTGCAACTTTATTGGGATTTTCTTTAAAAGTTCTTTTCCATTTAAGGTTAAAACGTTATAATTACCTTTTTTTTTTATCTAAAAGGCTAAACTCAATTGATTTGAAATAATATTTGTTATATTCTCAGAAGTCAAGTATCAGTATAAGGATATAATTAATATATAATTAAAAACACATTAAACAAAATATATAAATAATAATAAACATACCTAACAAAAAACACTCAAAAGAAAGTGGTGTTTAAAAGATAAAATAATTAAAACTTTGTATGTTAACACACACGAAAGGTAAATCCAACTAAACAAAAATAACAGAAAACATTCAAAAGAAACTGGTGTTTAAAATATAAAATAATTATGGAAAATAACACACATATGTCATGCACACACATAAAAGGTTGTCTGCATATGGACATCTACTGCTATAATGTCTACTGCTATAACTGAAGAACATCGAAATTTTTTCGATCAAAACACGTGTATAGTCTGATAAGTAATTTTTTATGGGTGTTATTTTATGATTTTTTAATTATTTTGTTTTATAATAAACATATCTGGGTTATTCTGCTGTCATAACTTTCGACAATAAATGAAATGTCATATTTTAACCCTTTGAAGGAAAATCGCTTTCTTGGTATTTTTCATATTTTGTAGATGATTGTAAAAAAATATATATTCGACATTCATTTCATGAAGATCCGATGAGTTTCGTAATAAATATTCACCAAAGAAACTACAGGATTCAAACATTCTCTCCCCTCCCCCTTCTTTGTAAAATTTCAATATATTAATCGGGAAACAAAAACAAAAAATTGATTAATGTTTAAGTATTTCATCAATCGACAGTAAACAAGCTAAAATTTGGTGGGATAACGCAGGGTACCTCAGAATTGTCGAACACATTACAATATTAAATTTAAAAAGAACTATACATACGAACCAGATATTTGAATGATGGCCAACTTACAAAAGGGCTAAATTTTCGTTTCCTATAATTTTATGAAAAAAGAATAGACAGATGGAGATAAGTGTCGAGGACTTTGGCAAGAGATTCTTAAGAGCACAGTGGACATGGCGACTGTGGCAAAGATTTGGCAATGTTATTTTCCAACAGGACGGCTTACCTCCACATTGGTTAGCGTCTGTGCGCTGTTGTTTCAATTAACATTTCGAAAACAGATGGATGGGTTGCGGTGGTCCAATTCAGTGGCCTCCTCGATAGCCGGATTTAACCCCCTTGGCTTTTGTAATCCGGGGTTACGTGAAAGATATTGTTTACAGGACTGCATGTCATCATGTACAGGTACTTAAGCAGAGAATCGCAGTTGTTTTTCATTCCATAACTCCTCAGATGCTTTCAAATACTTGGTATGAAATCGAATATCGTTTAAATGTTGTATGAGCCAGCAAAGGATTTCATATTGAAAGCTATCGAATTTGTTATGTATGAAATTAGTTAGCAATTAAATTTTAATGCTACTGTGTTTAATTTAAAAATTTTTTTTTAAAGTGTCCAGAAATTCTCGGACATCCATATATATCCGAACGTACTGCAAAGTGTTAAAAAAATAGTTTTCTCAAAAAGTTTTGTCTTTGGTGTTTTTATATTAAGCTAAATTTAATTACGACTTTTGTACAACCTCGCAAAGTTCTCGTTAATTTTTGCTGCCTTAAATTGAATCGTAACCTATAGAATGAACGTTACTTCCTTCGGGTTTTTGATACTTTTCCTAACTTCAATTCAGAGGTTATTTAATGCATTCCGCATAAAAATGAAATATAATGCACAGCGTAAGACATAACTGTAACGAAGTTGAGATTAGCATTCACTTTATGCAGATGGTGTGAGAGCATGTAACATACACGATTTGTTTCCTATACTTAAAAACATTTTGAACAGGAAGTTACGTTAACTTAATACGAACACTCTTCTGAGCTTGAATGATGTGCATACTGTATAGAAATTCGTGACGAATACGTCACCAGCCTGTGGTAAACCTAGACATTTTGTATTTTTAATATTTTATTTTATTTCAGGGAATATTTTACCATGGAGCAGATAATTTTGAAATATATTTTATGTCCAATAAATTTATATCTTACATACAAATGTTATAACAGTTCATTTAGCTTAAATACTTTTTTTTGAAGCCTGAAATAATAATTATTGATAAAAATATATATTTATAAAAGAAATGCATAAAAAACATCCATGAAAATACTTTAATTTCATTTAATTTTTTTTCTTAACTACAATCTAAAAGTTAAAGATTTTAAAACTTAATTTGACAACATTTTCAACCTCAACTTATCTTGAGAAAAGGGCTTTAGCAAAATAACTCACAAAGCAGTCCAATCTGACATGGTAATAAAATTTGGGAAATTTATCGAAGTTGTTCGTGCATTGTTTACTTCAATCACAGACGACGGTTTCGTGTTTAGAAAAGAAAATTGAGTAGTATTCTAAAAACGGATTTCTTGGAACAAAAACTTACATTATGTTACGTATTCTATTCTTTGTATTGAAATTCAACGAATAGTTTTTCTAGCGAACGATGAAACAAAAAAGTTTTTGAAATCTCTCTATCCAGAACGAAAGCCAAAAACACTTTACCAGGGAAATTCAGTTATACTTTAGGGGGCTTTTCTTTTGAAGTAGAAACTTAGAGTTTCACATATGGACCATGTTCTGAAATGGAACCATGTTTAATGGTTGGGGTTAGCTACAAGTAATGTAGTTGAATTTTTGAATACCGCTTTATTTATTTTACACTGTCTCTGATCGAATAGTTTCGTAAAAATATCTTTGAAATGTTAATTTAAATCATGTAAAAGAAATACAAGACATGACTAATAACAAGGGTTAAGATTGTTCTTTTACAAAATCAAGCAACTCTTGAACGACTTTTAAAAGAATTCACACGTGATAGTCTCGAAAATTTTTGAATATCTCTTTGGATGATGTAGTATACAAACAGTGACCTGTGAGAATTACAAAAAACTCAGGAAAAAACTCTTGAACAGGCATAATTTTGCAATTCGATAAAATGATAAAGATCTGGCTCTTCTTGAAAGCAATTTTTGTGCTAAAGACTTTTTTCAGAAATTTGCACTAGATATACGAAAGTTTAAAATCGGGTCATATGGAAATCGATTCAATGTTGTTGTGTTGTGCCAAAGCTTCGCAAGGGCTATTTGCCAAAGATGGGAAGGTGCCTCGGTCGGAGGTTTTTACAATTTTTATGGGGCTCTAACGTGTATTCACATTACATAACGGGTGTTGCGCAGTGTCACTTATAGGCGCATTGGCGGATATAACGGAGGGGCACATGGGTACGTGTACCCCACCCAGATGAGCTAAATTTACGCTATAAAAGATTGACTTATTTTGTGAATTCGAATTAGTTTAGAAGAAAAAGGAGGCAACAAAATTTTGTGGCCCCTTCAGAATTTTGTTTTGATCCGACACTGTATAAACGGACACGGCGGTCACAGAACCCCGAGATTAGGGAAGGGGCTTTAAGTTTGTAGAAAAATACTATTTTAGATATTTCAAGAGAAAACATGTTAGTTTCAATAGGCGAGTAAGTTTAAACACCTACCATCTATTTCTTCCTACGTCGCAGGAATCGAAGCATCGCTCACATCGAAGAACCTTTAGGTGCCTCAAAGATCGTAAAAACGGCTTTGAGTGACATGAATTGATTTAAACCTGTTACAATTTTAAATATATAAATGCAGGGTAATTCAAAATTTTGTATAAAAATGTAAGGGGTGGTAGAGGCAACCAAGACGATTATGAAACACAGAGCAAGCAATGTGAGGTCGGAAACGTCGTCTTCATATACCCGTTAATAAACACTTTGGAAGAGGTGTTCAAATGTTCTCTAATTTCTTAATGGAGTTTTATAAACAATGTGGATTTCTCCGACAGTTTCATCGATGAACTGAAAGTCAATTGCTTTCTGTGAAAAATCTAGTTTTTGACGAACCACGTTCGAAAAGTTCTCTGTTACTTCAACACATCATCCGTAGGGATTATTGACAGGTGCATGAAGGCGGACTTTCCAACCCCACATTACTATGCGATTCTGAACTTTCTTGATTCCATCAAACACCCCTTAATTTTTTTTTTTTTTACAAGAGTACTGAATCACCCTGTATGTAATATATATATACATGTATAACAAATAAAATAAGATAAAACAACTCTTCATTGTAGAAAAATTGATGAATAAGTCCCAGCATTGTAACAGTTTTGCCAAAATGAAAAAGAATATATTTTGTAGCAAGCAACTACAACGAAATTCTCTACAACAACTCTAAAATTATATCTTCTGAAGTAAGCAATGTATGTTCATGTATTTTAATGAAGAAATTATGTAGGTGTTATGACGAAGCTCTCTCTCTCTATTTAGTTGCAGATTTAAATTTAAGATTAAAAGGCGTTGTGCGATAATGAATCCAGGTTCGACACACTTAGTTGCAATATAATAAAAAGACATTAGAATACTTAAAAACTGTTTTATTCAAAAGAAACTATTGAGGCATAAACTTATTACAACGGCTGGTAGTGGCTAGCGAAATAAAAACTACGTCCTATAAGGACACTAGGACATAATAAGATGGAATAGATGATAATGATAATAAGATGGTAATGAATTGAAAATTACGCCAGCAGAGAATTGCACATTGGCGAGAACAAACACTTGGCTGAGATTAAAAAAGAAGTCAATCCCAGAGCAACCTTAAAACTTAATCCAATAAAATTAAAATGACGGAATCGGGAACAAATAATTTTAAAGATGTCATAGGGCAAAATATAATAACTTACGCCAGCAGGATGCCAAAGAGGGAAATGAAAATGCCGTTGCTATTGCAAACGGACGTAATGTAATCTATGTTTAGCACAACGGCTCCAACAAGTCTGAAGAGACAAAAAAAGAAAAAAAATTAAGAATAATGCAGAAGGGGAAAAGCGAATATACAGATTAAAAGCGGAATTAATAGAAAAATGAGAACATAAATGATTTAGAATACATGATTTTGGATAGATTACATTAACGAAAGCCAAATTAAATTATAATTAAAATTAGATGTGTAATCTTCATCACAGGTGTATTGGTGTGAAAAATGCGTTTCCTCTCAGCCGTACAATAGGTCAAATACTATCATAAGCATTTGTTTTATAAAAAAAGAACTTCTGCGTTATTCTAAATTTTCCGAAATAATTCTATTTCGACAGAAAGCGTTCTGAACTTATTATTTACCAATTTATTTATAGTGACAGAAGTGACTTTCTTAAATTAAAAAAAATGAAAAGATTCTCTGTAACGTTTTGACAGGTTTGGCAATAGCAATACAAGTACAATACAATATATGCTAATTTACGCTCACGTCCGCCATTCAAGTCATCAGCGCCGAAATATTTTAAATTAAACTATTTATCATTCTATATTCTTGTGTTATAAAATGAAAGAATTGCAAATTTTTATTCGAGAAAATTCAAATAAAAGCAGGCTAGTAATTTAAGCAGTTTGTTCAGAATAAATAAATGAATAAATAAAAGTAATTGATAACTAGGCAATCTATTGAAAAAGTTTTCTTTTGCAGCCAGATGCATTTGAATTATCCTAACTTTTTACATAGCATTAACCAAAGCACTAAAATCAGAATCACAGTTGCGTAGATTCGGAAGGAAGCAGTATTTGAATATTTGTGCATAATTCACTTCCTTGTACAGAAACAGGAAGCCAGTGCAAAAATAGTAAAATCAATCCGGATATTTACGAAACATAATAGGAGCAGTTTTTTCGTTTAATGGAAACAACATTTTTGGAATGTGTAATTGCTCATATTCTTCTAATGATTGAATTTTTTTTTTAATTTACTCGAAAAGTACGAATATTTGAAATACTCTAAAATGTATTAGGTTGTAACGAAAGTTTCCCGCTACCGCAAACATCGTCAGCACACAGTTCTCGTTGGCGTATTTGCTCATATTTTGTCAAACGATTTTTGGCATTTGAAAGAAAGAGGTTTACTTTATAACACTGTGTTGTGAAATCTGTAAAAAATATAGTTATCATTAAGTATAAGGTGTCTCAAATGGAACTATCACTCTAGAGGATTAGAACCATCATTTACTTCCAGTTGTGTTGCAAAAAGTCAGCTACATAATATCAACGAATTATGAGTACAGCTTTAAGTACTATTGTTGTATCATGTGACACTGTGCAGGTTTGGTACCGAAAGTTCAAAAACAGTTATCTAAGGAGTTAGAAGCTAGTTTTTCAGGCAGATATGGCGGAAAACTTTCGTTACAACCTGATAGTTTCTTTAAACTTTTAGGGAATTAGCTTTTGCAGTTACTCAAGAGAAAAATATTGCATCCATAAAATTAATTAACAATTTTTAAAATGAAGTATTCCATGCAAATTTAAGTCATTTAAATCAATGAAAAAGTTAGTTAAAATTTAGTCAGTATTTTTTAGTAATGATTAGAACAGAAATTCTCCGTGTTAACAAAATTAATATTTACACTTTATAAATAATGGGTACTACCAAAAAAGCATTAAAAAGTTAATTTTAAATTTCGTAGGTACTGCTTCAATTAAAAAAATAAAGTTTAAAATTTCAACAAATGAAAGAGTTTGAAACATTTTATTTAACCCTTTTTTGTTTAATAATATAAAAAATATTTTTTAAAGATTAAATCAAAAGTTTTTCGAATTGTATATGTTGTATCATTAAAAAAAACATGTTCACATAAACACCCACAAAACAATTTAAGTTGACATTTTACTTATCAGTGTTTAAAATAAAACTGAAAAAGCATTATTCCACTTTTATTGGGTGTTTATCTTTCTCTCATACCATTCATTACGTAGTATGTAATTCTCTCATCTTTTTTGATGAAAGATATTTTGTTTAACTTTAATCAAACTTTGAGACAGGAACAGTCATAAGTTTTCATGAAAATAATAATGATAATAATAATAAAGAAACGTATGCTTAATCTTATTTTTTCTTTATAATTCACTAAATAAACATTTAAATTTAGCAAATATCTAATTGCACAAGAAAGAATAATTTATTAGTTTTTAAATTATGTCTGGATTTCAAATCAGAAAAAAATATTTTCAATGAATGAAATCTACTAAAGTATTAAATATATATATATATATATATATATATATATATATATATATATATATATATATATATATATATATATATATATATATATATATATATTAATTGAAATTAAAATGGAGAAACGATGATGCAGTTTTCGAACAATTAAAAAATGTTTTTCGTTCATGTAAAGCTTGTGCATTTTACATTTGTCTGTTGAATTCTTGTTTCAGTACTTACCGTATATCCCGGCTTATAACACGCTCTGGCGTATAATGTGCATCAGTAAATTTAGGCTATATCATGCAATTTATTTTATATTCTGCATTTTATATTCGGTTTATAACACGCACACGAAAAAAATGAAGTAATATTTTGAATTTGAAAGTGCGTGTTATGCACCAAGATGTACTAATTAAATGTTTTCCCCTTTTCAAAATCTTAATCAGTGTAAAAATATATCAGTCTTATATCTTTTTGTATCTGCGCAAGTACTATTAAATATTTTTAAATGAAAAATGAAACTTGTGAACCTGTGAAAATGTGTGCATTTCTGTACTTTTTATCTCTAAATATAAGGGAAAGAAAGAACCCGACCTAGTTTTTAGTTTAGGAATTTTTATTTTCATTTTATAATACTTACGAATACAAAAATTCTGTTTATTGATGTTAAGTACAGAATATGTATTGTACATCTTTCGAAAAAGTTAATTGTAAAGGTCGTAAAACATGAAAATTAACAAACCTTTAACTTCTGTCAAGTATCTCTACACTGCAAAAAAAGTTTGTAAAACGTACAGAAATTACTCGTATGATTTACAGAATAAGTCTGTTCGTAAGAAAAAACAGTTTTTTTCTGTTTTATCTTCACCCGCGCATGCGTACTAGACGAAGACGTCATTGCTCAACCTTGAGGCTCATTTCGCCTCCGGCGCAATTAAAACGGGAAGACATTGTACTACGTGTCGTTAGCTGGAGCTGGAGAAAAGGGACGGTATATTTAGTTACAACTGCATACGTAGGTTCAGGTGAGTGTTTGATGATATGTACGGATTTTGTTCACCGGGCGCGTTGGCGTAACCCGGCTCGTTTGGACTTAGAACATTTTTAAGTACTTTAGTGTTTGCCGATAATGTTGACGCCGCGTAATTAATTAGATTAATTAATTGGCGTAATTAATGTTAAATCAATAAGTAATTAGCGATATATAAAATAATACGTTAATTAATTAGATTGATTACTATTAATTAATTATTAATACAGTAATATCTAACTGGGAGGGAAACTCCCACCCCAAGAATAAAAGGAAAGGAGTTACATAAAAAATGCAAGAATTCTTATTTTATTTCCATAAAATGGACATTTAAAATAACTGAAAATTTTTAGTGTTTGTGAATAATGTTCACACCACATGATTAATTAGGATAATTAATGTTAAAGCAATAAGTAATTAGACAGATTAATTGATTATTAATTGATTTATTTAAGTTTATTAAAAATCCAGAAAACACCCTGAATATACATAATGTTATTAAATGGACTTGCAAAAGAGATGAATAAATAATAGTAAAAATTTAATAATTTTTATCATAAAACATTGTAATAAATTAACTAAATATATTATTATGTTTTGTTGATCTGCAGTAGTCATTCAATAAAAACAAAATTAATGATTTAATTACAATGTATAATTAATATTTTTTTTAACTAATCACCTTTCTTTAACTTGAATAAACATGAAGATATCACGTTTGAAAACTAAATGGTGACACATATTTAGTAACACTGGACACAGAAGAGGAATCTCAGTCACTGTTGTGTCTCCTCATTGTTGACTGCTAGATGCTGGACCGCAGCGGGGCATTTACTCTTATTGTGAGTAGCAACACTAGACTCAGAAGAGGAATCTTAGTGACTGAGTCTCTTCAGTGTTGGTTGCAAGTTGCTGTGCCAGAGCGGGGCATTTACTCTCATTGTAAGCAACAATATCGGCCTTCTTTGGTAAAAAGTGGCATGTAACATTGAGGGGAGGGGGAAAATGGTTTCTTTTGTAGAAAATATTTCCAAAAAGGTTGAATTCTTTTTTTTTTGGGGTGGGGGCAGTTACCCCTCCGTCTTCCCTTTTAATCCGTCCTTGGCATTGAATGATGGGAAATAGAACAGTTATGGAACTTGATTGTGAATTCGAGACTTTTTAACTACAAAAAGAAACGAAAAAAATACCCTGTGAATTTGATATATTTATTTTAGACTTGCGGGTGAGGGGAGGGGGGGGGGGACTTTTATGTGTAAAACTACGCATCGAAACCAATGGACCAACCAGACAAATCGGCATAATGATTTTTAGCAGTGCAGGGCATCACTTGATCTGACGTCATACTATGACGTCACCTTAGCGACTCTTTCTTCAGCTACTTGCGACTTATGTGCAAAAGTTTCTGGCAACACTGGTCGGAGGTGACGCTCTGGGTCGGCTAATGAACGATACGTACCGTTCACCTCACCATGGCACAGCGTTTATGTCACTGGAAATGGTATACGGGCGAAGTGAGAAAGTCCCGGGTTCGGGTCCCATCGCGCGTCCGTCGACCGTTAACCGTTCAGAGTTTTCCGTGGTGTTCTCCCGAAGTTAGCGTAAATGCGGATTAGGACCCTTTCGAAAGACCCCCACGGAGGGCTCCCCTTTTCAAGGAAACCTCCCCAAAGCTCACTCACCAAATGGAACGAATTTCACACAATCACAAGTACACACTAAAAGGAACGTACTGTGTGAAAATTGGCTGCTATCTTCTCATAGAATTTGAGAAATTAAAGGTTAAAAATTAGTTAAAATCGCGCCAATTGTAACCCTTTAGCTAGTATTTGGCGACAGGGATAATTGGTCGAAATGTTGAAACGCTCACGCGAGTACGTACTCGAAATATTTATAAATCAGTGTTTGCTATACCGTGTTATATTTCAACGTACTGGGTTTTTAAGTAGCTTAATCTTGTTTTCTACTAGTTAAACTGAAGTCCTATAATCTTTTTTTTTTAGTTCTGAAAGTCCCTGAAGAAAGTAATTTCTTTTTATTTGTATTAACACATTGCAAGCTGCAAATTCAGTTTACACATAAGTGAGGGATTTATTTTAATTCTATTCTTTTTATCCACATGATGATACTATGGAGCAAATATACTTAATGTTGTTTTTATGCTTTACGCGGACTTTTCTTCGAAAAATATGACATTGTCTCGAAAAATATGACATGCACAGACGAAGAAAAAGTCTGCAAAATCAAATTGTTGAAAGCTTGCAAAATTATCAGAAAGTAAATGCAACATTTGGTAGCAAATGAGCAATGCTTATTACTCGATACCCCTGAAGATCCTATATTTTCTAGTTTAGAAAACGAAAGCATTGATTTCATGTCCAGTGAGGACATCATGCAAAATAAGCAATTTATTTCTTGAAAAGATAAGGAGACTGCAGTAAAATACTGGCGGGATACAATAGTGGCAAAATCCCGCAGTTTACAGAGTGTTCAAAATTATTTTAAATTTGTTACAAATAAAAGGCAGTTATATCTGTGGGAAAAGCAAATTCAGAAGAATGGCGATTATAAATATAACTAAATCGAATTAAAAAATATACGATTTAACACTTCTAACACGCAAGAAAATTACAGAAAAATGTACATGATTGTGATTTACAAACTTGGGCTTCAGAAAAGGCATTCGAATTAGGACTGAAATTCCGCGCATCTAAAGGATGGCAGTACAGATTTTTAAAAAAGAATAAGATTGTGAGCAGGAAAGTTACAAAATTTGTTTTGCTGAAAAACTCTCGGTCAAAGGAAATCATTAAGAAATTAACGCAGGCGTTCGTAAATGATGCAAATGTCTTTATAAAGGATTCGTTGTTAAAAGACGATCAAATTTTTATGCTGATCAGTCAGGTTTTAATTTAGAAATCCTTCTAGACGAACCCTGGAACATAGAGGATCGAAGCAAGTAGAAAGTGAGATTCAATCACAAAATGCAGTGACACATTCCTACACTACAATGCCGATTTTAAGTAAAAACAATAGATTGTTATAGCCATTACATATTGAACATCCCGAAAAAACTGGGAAATTCGGAAAAAATTAAGTGCAGCAGTTTTCTGACATTGTGTTAATGAAACAACTTAATAATATATTTCTTTCAGGGTCAAATCAAAGGGGTGGGGGAGGGAATTATAGGGTGAACCCCCTCCCCTCCAAAAAAATTACCTTACAATTTTTAAAAATTATTTTTTAATACCATTGTTTATTTCAATTCTTATTTCGCTAAAAAGCTAAGCTTCTTCTAAAAAGCTTCGTTTAACCTCCTATGCATGCATAGATTTTATGTTTAAAAAATATTTTTGGCCAATTTCCTCCACCCCCCCCCCTCTCCAAAACGGAACCAGTTACCGCCTGATTTTTTTCCCACCATATGTTCTGCGGGATATCCAGTGAATCATTGCTGTAGATGAATCCTGACCTGTGCTTACTTAAAATGCTTATTAAATAAGCATCTTTTTGTAAAAGCATTTATAAAAGAAAATAGAAAGCGCCTATAGAGGCTCTATTCTCTCGGCTCATACTCATTTTTTATTAATTAATTTTAGCTTTAATTTGAGGAGATAGCAACTAATTTTTACACATTAGGTTTCTTTAAGTGTGTACTTATGACTGGATTAAATTCGTTACGTTTGGTGAGTGAGCTTCGGGGAGGTTTCCTTGTTTGTGTTGTCCTTCTGACGAGGATTTATAAGCGGGCTTCGAGCCAACCACACAAATCCGATATACTTGTTCACAACAACTACGTACCGCAATTGTTCTTGGTTTTGGGGGAAATGAACAATAGCAACTTCATGTAACAAGTTAAGTACTACTCATAAACTGTTTCTCATAAGTTATTTCCTTATTATAGTGTTTGTTTATATTCATTGCACTTGCTAATTGGTCCTAGAACTGTAGTTAGCATTTCTTATTATATAGTTATCGATATGTTAAATATTTTGGAATGAGTGTTTTTGTTCGCAATCATTTTGTTTGCAGTGCTCCAGTAAGTGAAAGAATATCGCTGAACTTAAACATCGTGGCACTGTGATAAATATATTGTTTATTTTCAGTGTTTGTACTTGAATAGTCGTCTAACACCGAACAATTTATGATGTTTTTAGTGTGCATGTGTGCTCTGGGGGATTTCACATCAAATATAATATATACACTTCCCAGACTTATAAATTTCTATCTTCTATACTTACAATAAGAATTCTGATTTTCTAGGAGTATCTTAAAGTTTCCTAACGCGTAAGTGCCGTCAATAATTTAAATCAATGGATATATCTTAATCAAGTTTATGAGGTAAACCAAATTAAAGAAATGATATATTTCACCTTTTAACGTATAAAAGAACAGAAGAATTGTATCTACAAATTATTTATAATTTCCTTGTAATATTTGTTATGTAGTTTTAAATATGTACACACTTTGCAATTCTTTTTGCATATTGCATACTATTATTTCTTAATCCTAGTAAAAATGAATCAAAGATGCATAGTTATACACTTTTTTTTCAAAGTTAATGAAACACTTTTAACTACAATTTTGTAAACATATAAATAAATCAAACCATAGCAATATTTTAAAAAGTATGAAATTTATATGTCATGTAACTGTTTTTTTTATTTTATTAATGCACAACTGGTAATTAAAATAGCAACACCAAGAAGGTGACATGCTAAACACAGTGCAGCAATTTTAATGTCGAGTAGTATATCTTGTCAAAGAAATATTTCTTGCTTCATAACATTGTGATTTTCTTTTTTCTACAAATTATGCCATTATCAAAAACAATACTCATTTTCTTCAGTTTTAAAAGTAATTTTTCATTTGTATGAAATAAACAGCTAGATTTTGATTTGAAGTAATTTTACAGTGGGGATTTTCTTTTTGTATATTCAGGGGCGACTTGGAATTCAGGGATTTGGAAAATTTTAAAAGTCAGGGAATTCTGCAAAAATCTCTTCTAAATCAGGAAGATTTAAAACTCTTTACAATGTTTATCGTCATTTGATGCAGAATACCGAGTTTACTCGCGTAATAGTCGCACCCCCGTTTTGAAGCAGAAAAAATAGCTTTAGAGTTACACTATTATATAGTAGATTTTACCCGCATAATAGTCGCACCTGGACTTTCAACATGAAAAATTGGCAAAAACGTGCGACTATTACGGGAACAAACATGGTAGTTTTGGCTTCTGGTGATCGGAACAGCTTTAGTATTGATCATTATTGGCAGTCTTTGTCATAACTTTGTGAAATTTTCAATGGCATTAATATTTTATTTAAATATTATGTATTCATTTTTTAAATTCTTAAACAGGGATGTATAGATTTTTTTATAATTCTTATTCACTATATTTTAAGTTAACATTTACTCTGTGAGGGTGGGTCCACACCCTCAAACCCCGTTTCTTTCTTTTAAATAAATACAATTTCAGTTTACTAACAACCATAGTCAGATAAAAGAAAAAAACTATCTGCGCACATAATCCAAAACTATCTGCAAACTCATATGACGTATTTAACGAGGAAAGGGGGGTGGGGGGTCCTGAGAGTTCGGACCTTCCCCCCCCCCCTAAAATTGTGATTTTTGTCACTATAATGATAGTCTTTTTGTGAAAAATTCTGCTTTTTTAATGTTTGGACTCCCCCCCTTCCCAAAATGTTTCCTGAATACGTGCCTGCTCGTGATAACTGAATACATATTGCGTATATGAACACGTGTATATGCATTCGAAGCACACATCTGTGCAACGCGCTTGCGCTATAGTGACTACCTGCTGTTGTTGTGAACATGTATATCGGATTTGTGTGCTTGACTCGAAATCCGCTTGTAAATCCTCGTCCGAATGACAAAACAAGGGAGTTACCCTCTGTGGGGGTCTTTGTAAGGGGTCCTAACCCGTATTTACCCTAAGTTTCGGAGAAAACCACGAAAAACACCGAACGGTTAGGTCGACGAATGTGCGATGGAACCAGAACCCGTCACCTTCCCACTTCGGCCGTCTACCATTTTCAGTGATATAACCACTGTGCCATGGTGAGGCTTTGTGCAAGATAAATTGTTTATTTATTTTAAAGCGTAAATTTTAAATCCATTTCATATCATTGTCTAGTTATAAAAGTATTTTTTAAATATTTTGCTTATTATACAGTCTGATCATCAACGTTTTAAATTCGAATCATAAGTGTAGTCAGTGGCCAATATCCTGAATCAGGAACACTAAACATAGATAGAAATTTTTTATTCAATACTTGATATGTAAGAAAGTAATTAAAAATTAGCGCAGATCTGATCGCTCTGTAAGCAGTTCTTTATAAAAGTTTTACATTTAAAAAGAGAGGAATGCTTAAAAATTTGAGCTTTCTCCTTTTAAAAAGTTGAAAATTTGATTCTTTTTTCTTATTCATTATTTTTTCAAAAAGATTCTACGAAAATTAAGCATATTGTTAAATGTAGTAAAAATATTTTACCATGTAAATTTATTTCGTGTGTTCAATAGCAATGATGCAAACAAGATGGTAATTTTGACATTTTAATTTGGAAGGGCAGGCCCATGGTCAGGATTTTTATTCGGGGATGCTCAAATATTCAAATACCATAACTTAAACATAGGTATCATGGGGTCCTATGAAAGGTGCAAGAATGAGCCCCCCACCCTCCGACATAGGCAAGGCATAGTGATCATTTTAAAAATATTCTGAAACTTTTTGTATTTTAGTACTGAAGAGTCTGAAATACTGAAATAAGCCTTCTCTAGAATAAGGGTCTCCCCTAGAATATAAGCCTTCCCTAGAATACTGGGTGGATTGGGGTAATGGGGCCCCTTGGGTGCCCCTCTCTTGTAGAGGACGCGAGGCTGCAGAGCCTGTTTCCCTAAATGCACCCCTGTATATAAATATACATATTTGAACTTTCGGGGGAGGGTGTACCTCCACAAGCCTCCCCTTCCCTGGCTACGTGCCTGTCGAGGGGGAATTACAACAAGTGCTGCTGAAAAGTAAAATTATTATGCTCCTAGCTTGTGCTAACAAATTTCAGTTTATAGATGAGTCAAAAGTAAAATGTGATTTTTTAAATGCGTTTAATTCACTTAAGTAAATTATTTTGTTTCTAGGTGTTTGCTTGGAATAAATCCTAACAGAGGATGCAAGAAGAATCCTGATGTGAATAAACGCGAGGCCGTTAATATGAATATTCTCAATTTACTTAATAAAATGTCGCCATATGAGCTAATTGACCACTAATTATATATTAAGAAATACCCATGAATACTGGGAAGCAAATCTATAAAATTATAAACAATGTAAATATTCCTTTGTTTGTACTTTATAAATACTGTATTTTTTTCTTAAAATAAATCAAATTTTTCACAGTTTTTCGTGACGTATTTCTTTGATTATTAATGGATATTACAAAAATCTAAGCATAGATATATCATGCAAGAATAATTTTAAATTCCTAAAAACTATTTCTGAAAAATAAGATGCATATATGCATATACATTAAAACCTCTACTAACGGTCACCTCCGAAGACTGGTCATCTCTTAAAACAGACACTGTTAGAAGTTTACAGAATTGAATTGAGACAATTGAATTAACATTATTGTAAACCTCCAAAGAACGGTTATCTTATATAATGGCCATTATTTTATGGAACCAAACATAGTTGATTTTCAGAGGTTTCACTCTATATATATAGTATTTACTTGTACGACGCCATCATTACATTAATCAATAGTTTAGAAGCAAACATATATATTCTTTTAACTACAATGACGCGATACAATTACCTAAAAAATAAACGTTATAGTAAATACTTCCACTAACTTCATTTACTACAAATACCCCAACCATTTATTTAGGGACAATTAACATGACAAACTGATACGCTTCCCTACCCATGAACATAGAAATTAATGGATACTTGATAGATAATATCAAGAAATAATTTTGAAAGCATTAAAAAATAAACTTTAGACTATATGCTTGGAACATCTACATTCCCACCCCTGATCCATTGATTTGTGTATAAATTTTCGTGCTTTGAAATGCATTGATTCATTTGAAATCAGCTTCTTTGATTACTGTTTTACTTGATTGATAGCAATCGTTCTTATAAATCTTTCTTTTTCAACATTAATATTTTATTTTGTACAGTTACTTAATTTTAAAGTATGCCGTTGGATGCAATTGATTGAAAATAATTAATGTCACCTATGATTTCAAAACATACTCAAGACTTTATTTTCATTAACATTTCGTAGCAGAATTTTTTTACCACTTAACAGGGCCAAGGTCGTCGAAAGAAGCTAGTATATCATAAAATTACTGAATTTTTAAGTAATTGTAAGTAAGTAATTTTTTAAAGTAATTTTAAGTAAGGTATTGAATTATTAAAAACAAAAGAAAGTTGTTATAAATACAAAATATATTTCATAAATAAAATGGTTTTTTCTGTAAATTCCTTAAATCAAGCTGTAAAAAAATGGTTTACGTCTGCTACGTTGACAGAAATATACCATCGACAAAACACGGGGAATCTGGAAAAAGTACAGATTTCTTGAGTATCTAAAAAAAAATTACAAAACATTTCTATAAAATAAACAGAGAATCTGTAAAATTTTAAAAAATACAGAAGAAATCAGTAAAACGCATAGAAGATTTCTGTAAAAGAAACAGTGACTCTGTAAAAAATTACGGAAGACTTCTGTAAAACACACAAAATATTTCTGTAAAATTGATGAAGAATCTGTAAAAAATTACAGAGGACTTCTGTAAAACACACAGAAGATTTCTGTAAGATAGATGGAGAATCTGTAAAAAATTACGGAAGACTTCTGTAAAACACACAGAAGATTTCTGTAAAAGAAACAGAGAATCTGTGAAAAATTACGGAAGACTTCTGTAAAACATACAGAAGATTTCTGTAAAATAAACGGAGAATCTGTAAAAAATTACAGAAGACTTCTGTAAAACACACAGAAGTTTTCTGTAAAATAAACAGGGAATCGGTAAAAATTATGGAAGACTTCTGTAAAACATACAGAAGATTTCTGTAAAATAAACGGATAATCTGTAAAAAATTACAGGACATTTCTGTTAAATATACGGAAATAAACTGGCGTCCTGGCTGACAGTTTTTTTCTGTAAATTTGACAGACTTTTTTTTGCAGTGTACATGTAGAGATAGTTGGTCCAACGTTTAGTGAGAATCAATCCATATATCTGGTGTGTAATAAGTTCGTGGAAATTTTAAAAAGAATTAAAATGTTAAAATGTAATAGAGAAATGCATTTTACATGAAAAATTCCACAAGAATTATGTATTTTTTTCTTTTTAGGATTATTATTAAACAATTATTCAATAAAGCCAGAGATATATGATGCTGCTATCCCGCAATTTAGTCACATTTATTATAAAGACGAGATGCTTGATGTAAAAAAAAAAAATGAAAAACAAATGAGCAGGTAGATATTTTTTTTGGTGATGTGAGATCAGAAATTGAGAACGTGTTATCCTTACGTGGTAAAAGAGTTAGTAGTAAACCTGTGTCACGTGAATGCCGTTTGATAAAGATGACATCATCAGTCAAGAATGCAAGCTTACGGGATCACCACAATCGTCACACAAACACGAATTTATGGTTGTGCGTATATCTAAAGTCACAATTCCCTTTCCACATCAGGAGGCCTGAAAAACTCCATATCCTCAGGTTGTTTCACAGATCCATCCAGACACTATTGGTGCAGCCATTACGAGAGTTGAGGCCCACCTCATTTCTGTGGAAGAAAATGCTGATCATATCGAGCATGGCATATCACTTGACAATGAAACAAAGTGTACCCTATTTACATAACAAACATATCCTCAATTATCAGTGAAACTTACTATGAGAACATTTTAACTAAATTGTGCTCAGCGTTCCTTTTTTAAAACGCTCAAATTTCAGCATTTTCGGTGCTAAAATTTGTACACGTTCCAAGCCTTAATTCACGAAAATTAAATCTCAATTCTAAAAATACTTTAAGAGGATCAAGTGAGATGCAAAATTTTCACTGTTTATACATATTTTTAAAAGAAATGATCACTTGTCATGCAGAAATGATCACTTGTTCATGCAGTGGAACCAGTTGGTTCCAACTTAATGAATCTTGTGTTTCTCACCGGTTACTTGATAAAAGAGTTAGTAGTAAATGAATATCAAATGTCATCATAATGAATATATGTATATTTGAAGAGAGAAATTTTATGATTATAGCGATAAATTTTATGAAAGAATTATGGATTTATTTCATACATCTCTAAATTATTCACTTTATGAATCGGTTCTTTTCAAAGGGGACTTCTACACTTTTGGGGATTATTTTGATGTAAAATTAGCAAGTGCTGTGCAAAAAATTTTTTTAAACGCTTTAAAAAGTGAACGGGAAGCCCCCTGGATCTGCTGCTGGTATAATCGAGTGACATCTTATATTTCTTTACCTCATATTTACGCTAAATAGGTTCTCTTTCAAACTGCAGAATGCTGAAACTGCAAAATCCTAGCACGTTGAAAAGCTGTTCTCGTACGCTTATAAGTATATGTGTCGTGGATAAACACTTCGTCATTTCGTAATTGCTATTCATTCAACGTATCACACGAATATATATGTATATAGATTGATATAGATATTAGAGATGAGACGGGCTCTGCCCGAGCCCGAAAGCCCGAGCACGGGCCCGAACCGGGCTCGGGCTCTGTAACTCACAATTGCGTTCGGGCTCGAGCGGGCTCGGGCTCGTGAAAAATTTCTATTTTATTGAACATACTCCTTGAAATAGACTTTTTAAAAAGTGATTCATATGGAAAATAAAAGTACTTTATAAAAAAAAGATAGCGGCACGGGTGCCTAGAAGGCGCATGAAGCGATTTGGGTATTTCAGAACGGCGGCGTATATTGCTTAGTTAGTCATGAGATCGGACATTATTTCATAAACATAGATATAAAGAATTAGAAAGTGCATTAAAAATTTGCAACTATATTTGTCTTTAATTTGCACAAACGGCAAAATTTATTGTATTCTATCAAAGAATTACTTCTTTGAATTTTATTTATCTTTATCTGAAATTTCGGGCTCGGGCTCCGACTTAAATAATATTGCTCGGGCTTCAAAAAATGAGCCTGAACTCATCTCTATAGATATATGTATCGGAAGAAGGGGTAAGACGGTGGAGAGTTTTCTTTTGAAAATTTTCAGTTCAGGAATGTACAGGATGTGATAACGAGACGACATGGAATGAAGAGAGATCCCACCGAGGTTCAACATTTACGTAATGAAGCGTCTCACGATTCATTTTTCGGTGACAACTTGTTTATTTTGCCTGCTGAGAATGACAAGCGCGGGAGATCCGACTCTCTCTTTCTCCTGTCGAAATAGACTTGGCTCTACTGTAATATCCCCAGTCTAAAAATAGAAGAAAGGATGAAGCACGGGAATCATTCAATGGTCCGGGCTCTGTAATGAATAGCCACCAGCAAAAACTCTTGCAAAATGGAAAACGAGGCACTTTCATGGAATTGTTTTTGGCTATATACGTACATGCCAGCACGTGCATCGGAATGGGAGTACTTTCCTATCGGAATTCCCTAGGAAATTCGAAAAGCTGATCATCGATTTGCGAATGACAGATTTTTTTAGTACGAGGCTCTCAGTAACTTCCCCCTGAAAAACATTTATCTGTGCATGCCTAGTGAAATGTCATTTGGTTTGAAATGGCATCCTGAAAGCGGAAATTAAATCCCCCTCTCTTTTAGAGATGGCGTTGAGTCTTCATCAAAACGCATAGCTCTGAATACAACCCTTGAATAAAAATGACTAACGAAAACTCCTTATCAGGTTACTACTATATATGTGTATATGTTGACATTTTTCAAGAACAGTTGAAAAGATAAGTTCAATTTCTCTACATGCTTGTCAGTGCTCATAAAATAATGATTGGATTCCGATGCATGTTAATAAACAGACTTAGATTGCCAATTCACGTAACGAATTTACAATTTCTACAGCCTATTTCTTGTTATAATGTTGTTTGTCCTCTTTACACCTGACGAAAATCTCTCATTTTAAATTAAAGAGCAATCTCATGACTATATTTAAAGAAAAAAAAAACCATTACACTTGAAAACGGCGAGTGGAAAGAGTATTTTCAAATAATATTTCGAATAAAAGACTCATTCTCAATCTCTGTTTCAGTAGTAAAAAGATCTTATCACCCACATAAAAGAAGACTGTTAACCCCTTGAGGCGCAACCCTTTCCCAATGCTGAAAAAAAGGGCAGCCGTTGCCATCGCTCGACTTAACTATCAGCAAGATGGCGGACGATCGAAACGTTCATCGCGTGCCGATGAACCGAGCTCTGCGGCACAACCAGCTGCGTCAAAAAAGGGTCTCTAGATCTGTGGCACGCGATGAACGTTTCGATCGTCCTCCATCTTGCTGATAGTTAAGTCGAGCGATGGAAACGGCTGCCCTTTTTTCAGCATTGGGCAATCTATTCAGCTGTTCTCACATTCTTCCATTTTTCAGCAGATGTCAGTGCTGTTAAAAATAATCGTGACAATTTTTTTACGGGAAATGACGTGCTAAAAAGTTAAGGATTCTCGTGGAGCTATGTCACCCGCAACTATTTTTATAGAAATCAAATCTATTCTTCGTAACTGGCAACAGTCAAAACGTCAGAGTTTGGTGTTCCCAGAGCGGGAACACTGCGCGTTAAAGGGTTAAGACACTTTTAAAGGTAAATGATGTCCTAACAGTTCTTTTCAGTTAAACGAATTTCGAAAAAAAAAGCAAAAAGTTTAGCAAATTCAACTTCGGAAATTTCAATAACATTCAAATATTCTTTTGTGTAGCGGCAAACAAATATAAAATAATAGCAAACAAAAATAAAATCTGTGCGTCAGTGTGCAGGAATTACACTTCTTTAAAATGCGTTAAAATCATATATTCCAAATTAAAGCATCTACGCATATGTACGTCATTTCAGAACTACAAAAAATATGGAAGAATCCTTTTAGCAATTGACAGAAAAAGGCCTGCATGTGTCCACCTGGCTAAGGGTTTCAAACCAACCCAACTCTCAAACTGGAACTCACTGAAACGAAAAAATATACTAAAACATATGCGGATAAAATCAGATGCAACTATTTGAAGTATATTTGTTTCAATGCCATTATTCCTTTTCAAGTAAGCTGAAATTGTTGTTGTTATGTTCTCGAGGAGCTTAGTGCAACGATCAAGATAATAGAGTTTTTTTCACTTAAAATTCTATCAGGTTTCCTTCATTCTGCCACGTCATTTTTTTTTTTTTTTTTTTTTTTTTTTGTATATCTATGTCCTTTGCAGTAGCAGGTATGTTTGATAGAAAACCTTTCAAAATATGTATATTTTTTACGGGATTTCTTATTTGGCAATGTTTAGCACTCTAGACCACTAACAGCACGATGTCTCTGCATAGTGATTATTGAGGGAGGGGGGGGGCAAAATATGCTCTCTCTTCCCTGTTTTTATTGACAGTTAAGGCAAAATGTTGGGGGGGAAACCCTCTCCCCCGCGTCCCCATATATTACTAAGCTCATGTCTACCAGATTTTGCTCGTGGTTGGTTATGGAAATGCTGAAAAGTTTTCGCGGAAAAGAAAATAGTTGAATGTTCACAAACATATAATATGTGGGTGAGTATTCTATCGTGCCTAAGAATCTTATCAGTGTACAATGTTCATTTATTCAGCACATCGCAAGAAAAGAAAGTAAAAGGTGGCATATTCTATAGCGTTTAATTTAGAAGTGTACTAGATTCGATAACTAGATGACACAGGTCAATCTCCCCCTCCGCAAATTAACTTAACTTAGCGTCAGACTAAACCATCACGATTTATTTTTCGGCGGTTTGCTTGAAAATGACAAGCACAGTGTTTGACTTTCTCCTATCAAGATAGGCTCGCTCCATTCTGTTATCCGGAATCTAAAAATAGGAGGACGAGCACGAACCATTTACTGGACGGGACGCTTTAGTGAAAAGCCGTGAAGAATGCAAACGTGCTCCCCCACAAAATGAGGTTGTTCGTGAGTGTCTCTCGTGTCTCGAGTTTATGCATGCACGGGCGTAGAATTCATAATCTACTAGTAGAATTCATAGTAGTGGAATTCATATCTAGTAGAATTCATAGCTTTCTATCAACACTTCTGTGATATGGGAAAACATCATGAAAAGCTTATCCTCGATAACCCTTCGAGGCGCAACCCTTTCCCAATGCTGAAAAAAGGGCAGCCGTTGCCATCGCACGACTTAACTAACAGTTAGAGGGCGGACGATCGAAACGTTCATCGCGTGCCACACATCTAGAGACCCTTTTCTGACGCAGCTGGCTGTGCGTCAAAAAAGGGTCTCTAGATGTGTGGCACGCGATGAACGTTTCGATCGTCCGCCCTCTTGCTGGTAGTTAAGTCGTGCGATGGCAACGGCTGCCCTTTTTTCAGCATTGGGCAATCTATCCAGCTGTTGTCGCATTCTTCCATTTTTCAGCAGATGTCAGTGCTGTTCAAAATAATCATGACCATTTTTTTACGGGAAATGACGAGGTAAAAAGTAAAGGATTCTCGTGGAGCTATGTCACCCGCAACTATTTTTATAGAAATCAGATCTATTCTTCGTGACTGGCAACAGTCAAAACGTCAGAGTTTGGTGTTCCCAGAGAGGGAACACTGCGCGTTAAAGGGATAATCAAATCAGTAGGGTGTCAGTCTTAATGTGACCCAATAGCTAATTCCCGAACCGTTCGGTTTAGATATGCACTTCCAGTTTGAAAAATGTTTTTAAAAAGGTAACGAATGTTTTTACGTGCTTTTCGAACCAAAAAACCCATTTAGAAAAAAATTACAAAAATTAAATTTTTATACGGTCCCCAGGTCCTATCACTTATATTTAGGAAAAGATGCAGTACACAAAAACAAAGTAAACTCAAAAAGTTTCATTTTATTACGATAAAAACTGACCGAGTTATGGAACTTTGAAAATCATACATTTCATCCATTTTTTGGCCATTTTTAAGAAGCTAGTAAAGGACCGTCTTGAAAATGGCCAAGAAAATGGATGAAATGTATGATTTTCAAAGTTCCATAACTCAGTAAGTTTTTATCGTAATAAAATGAAACTTTTTGAGTTTACTTTGTTTTTGTGTACTGCATCTTTCCCTAAATATAAGTGATAGGACCTGGGGACCGTATAAAAATTTAATTTTTGTAATTTTTTTCTAAATGGGTTTTTTGGTTCAAAAAGTACGTAAAAACATTCTTTACTTTTCTAAAAACATTTTTCAAATTGGAAGTGCATATCAAAACCGAACGGTTCGGGAATTAGCTATTGGGTCACATTAAGGCTGCACACCCTGTATAAAAGAGCTTTGGTATCTGTCTGCCTGTGTGTGTGTGTTCGCCAACACACACACACACAGGCCAAGTCATAGCCAGTTAGTCGTAGCTGGACCAAAATCGGTACGCTAACTAAATAGGAGATGAAACAGATCTTGCTGAAAATAATTTCTTTAAAGGACTTTAATTAAGTTATTTCATATCTTTTCCTGTATTTCGACGATTTTTCGCGCATTTCATGCTTTATTTAGCAAGCAGAATTTTCATCCAAAAACAATATTTCTCATATCATGGGAAAGTACAGAAGATACAGTTTTAAATGAGTATCATTGTAAAATTCTTAACGTATGTAAAATTTTGTAATTCATATGTTAATTTTTTAACGTATATAATGTTGTCTGAAAATTCCAATTTTTAGACGTTCCTCTTTTTAGCGTATCTAACGTAGATGTAAGTTTATTTCTCAGCAAAATGTCCCAAAAAGCTGATGATCATGCGGAATCAATATTTAATCCGGCATTTATTTATATATTTTGAAAAATAATTATATTTAATAAAGAATTGAAAAAAAGTAGCTCAAGTTTAGTGAACATCTATGTGTGTGTGTGTGTGTGTGTAATGAGTAATCTGTTGTGAATAAATAGCTCGTACGATGCCAATACTTTGGGAGAAAAGAAAGGGAAAAGAGAGACAAGACGACATTAATGAAGTAAATTCTTGCTCCAACGTCAACGACTCAGCTTAACATATCCGTAGCAAACCGTCACGATTTATTTCACAACGGCAACTTGTTTATTTTGCCAAAGAATGACGAACATGGGACTTGACTCTTTCCTGTCAAAATGGATTCGCTCCGTTTATTATACCGTTTCTGAAAATAACACGCAAAAATAATTTATTGGACGGGGTGCAATAACGAACAACCAAAGACAAATAAAGGGTTGCTCCCTTCAAAAACTGAAGATGAACCATGCGTCATGAGGCGGTTGCTTATGGGTCTATAAAAACACAGGGATGAAACAGTTCTCCCTCTGTTTTTTTTTTTTTTTTTTTTTTTTTTCCAGGAAGACTTATCGTGTGGACAAGAGTCAGTGACAAGTAACTGTTTGTGTCCTGTAAATATATGTTCTTTTAATAAATTGAAGGTCTTGCTGCAAAAATTAGGTAGTACATCCTACGGGAGTTAAGAGTTACAGTGGGAAAAAAAATCTTTTGTTGATACCAAAAAGACTTAGCTCAAATCATTATTTCTTGTATTACCCAAGTGGTGAAGATGTCTGTCTCGTTAATTTGTGTTGTATCTCCGAACTTTTTTATAGTTTTCCTCAAACTTGAAAAGTTAATGCAGTGAGAGCGTGCGGCGGGAGCCGGTTTAGAACCGAGATCTCCGCGTGGTAGATTTTTTGTGCGATTTAGGCAACGCTACACTAGGTCGGTCTGCCAAGGGGGTGCCTTGGTAGGAGGACTTTCTAAGGGTTTTCAACGCGTATTCCCATTACATCTGGAGAAAACCTACAAAAAATCCAGACCGTTAGATCGATAGTCGGGCGAAGGGACCCGGGACTTCACACTTCTGCCGTCTACTATTTGCAGTGACATAACCACTGTGCCATGGTGAGGCGTCCGCATGGTAGAATGAGGCGCAATCTAGCCGAGCCAAAAGGTACCCATTTCACTGGCTTTCAATTGCCGGATGCTCTGTACGCGGAGGCGATTCGTCCCGTCACATTGGTGCTACTTCTTTTTTGAAGCAAACCTTTCAAGTATTCAATTTTTGAACAGTTTTTCAAAAAAATTCGATTGTGCTGCAGACTTGAAAAGATTTAGACTATCTCTTTACAAGTTTTACGACGCGCAATTATAAACAGTAAGCCTAAAAGTGTTCACCGAAAATCGTAATCGTAAGAAATTTTGCAGCGTTTTCCTTAACGGATAATGCTCCTGCCCATTTTTGAAGGCTATTTTAATGTTTAAGGATTTTTTCGAAGCTGCATGAGACTTGCAGCTTTAGTGTTAGTATAAAGGCATAGTGATGGAGACGGGTGGAGGCGCATTATTAATTTTTTTCAGGTGTTTAACACTTTTCATTTGTTTTTAAAGATTATCAAGAGTATTCTAACGCCTATCGCATTTCAAAAGGAGAACTTTAATCTTTTGAATGAAGAAGTGTATAAAATAAAATAATTAATTATGTAAAATTACTTTTTACATAAATTTGCATTCGTATCGTTAAACCTGTAATAATCAAAGTTACTTATTAATGTTCCATTTATGCGTCGTTTTAGATTGGTTCCTTGAAATACGTACAAACAGTGTTTTACTGTAATTGACGATTTGTCACAAAACGGTAGAGCGTTTTTGTATTTACTAGAAATAAATTAGATATTCCCGTGTTCTTTTCTTGTATTTTTGATTGCGTAACTAAATCATTGCGCATTGATTCATTACATTATGAACAGAAGATAGTGGAAAAATAAAATAAAGGAAGCAAAGAATCATTTTTTAGCCCCAAACATTTTCGCGTTGAAAAGGGTTCATTTCACATTATTTTCCTTTTAAGAAATTTTTCTTTAAAACTAATTCCAGCTTAAGATGTTTTACTGTCCTCATACATTTCTCATTGATTTCGAGAATGCATTTCATTTTCTTATAATTTATTTTATCCCAAGTCCAATAATACTCGCTTTCTCTATTAAATAAATAAGTAAATAATTTGTTTTATTTAATTTATTTGTCTTCCCCCCCCCCCGTTATTGTCAGTTACTATTTTAATTCAGCACTGTTGCAAATAGAAACTTTTTTACTTCGACCATAAGAACCAGTCTATCATGCATTGGCTGCGGCTTCGAAATCTGGCTTGGGCATGGAAGTTAACTTGCCCGTCCCTTCATTAGGGGGTAACGCTGGCCGCCAATTGAGTGCAACTATAATAAAATGGCCGCAATGAGTTTTGGGCAGTTGTAGTGGACAATGCCTAATCGGAAAGTGTACGTCCGTTGGGAGGGGGGAAAAAGCTTTGAGTATGAACGCATCGGTTGTGAGACATAGTTCAGTGTTTACATACTTTGTAGTCCTACGTATTTTTGTTTACATTGTGAGCATTTGAGATATCTGACAACAGATTTTGAACTTCGAAACAATCGAGTCGACAGCCTCGTGTCTGAGGGTCTCAATCAACCAACCTCTCAAATCAAATCAAAGATTTTGATGTTACAATCCCAGACAGCACAGCAAACGTGCATCAAACTAGCAGCAAGCTTGATTTATCAAGTCAATAAGCTTGAATTAAGCTTGAAAATTCGGGGCGTGTAAGCTTGATGCAAGCTTGAATCAAGTGTTCTAGTTTACACTTGCCCAGCTTGCATTAAGCTTGACATTTCAAGCTTAATTTCAAGCTTAAAAAATTTTCCAAAAAAAAACAAATTTTTTCTAAATACACGGGGCGCCCGCTGGCTAACGCGCCCCACATAATTTATTTTTCCGCGTATTTTCCCCCTCTACGCTGAAATTTAATTTAATCTGTTTCCATCGAGTGTTCGTGGCTGGAATAGATACCGGGCCCTTTGGCTTCGTAGTCGAGCACGCTATCCATTCCGCCACCGGAGCCTTGTGCAGCTATGACTAAAGTTTGAAGTGACTTATCAAGCTGTTTTCTCGCCAGATTATAAGTGGGCGATGTGTTATTTGTTTCTTTTATTTTTCCATGGGATGCATCAAAATTAAAATAATATTATGTGTGATTTAGAGACTCCACTAATAGGGAAATAAACATAATATAACTTAAGAGCAGCACACGTTTTAAAACTTTCAGTACCGCAACACTCATGAAGCAATACTGCTGGCCAAAATCGAGACAAACGACTGATTTTGAAATCAATTTCGTAGTATAACTGTATTTTATTTTGAAGAATTTCCATATTTGGAAATATAGAATGGGTTTACTTAACACAAATTTTGTGTTAAGTAATCTGAAATGAAAGAAACATAGTTAAACGTTACTTCGAAATGCTATATCACAGTTGTTAACATGTATGGAATACAAACACTTTAGTCATTTTTGTAAATATTTCTTAAAATAACAAATAATTGAAAAATTTTGCTATTTTTTAACCCTAAAAATTCTCTTTACAAATGTGGTTATTTTCCTACATATTGGTATGCTATATTGATATAGAGCATTTCGAAGAATTAAAAATAAGTTTAAATTAATTTATACAAATGTAAATTTGAATTATTTTCATTGTTCATACTTTATAATTAAAAAAATTATTTAACTTCTGAATTTCTTTTTTATCCTTTGTAATTTTATTTTAAAATTACAAAAGTGTAAGATGTAAGATTTTTGGGCCCTAAAATCTGTAGGCCCTGGGCAGTTGCCCCGTTTGCCCTGCCGCTAATATGGCACTGGTAATAAAAAACCCATCCCCGTTAAAACACATCTTTTACGAACTTTCAGCAAATTTGAGGACGCTAGACAATTAATGTCCATTATCTTTCACAGAGGACGCCATCACCGCACTTTGCAAGCGAAAATCCAGCTTAAGCCAACCTTGCATTGCCAAGCCAAATGTCAAGCTTGATTTAAGCTTATGTGCTGTCTGGGATCTTATATACATATGTTGCTTTACAAACTTTATGGTAATGCGTATAGTATGAATGAGAGACATTCCAGTTTGTATATTTTGATATTGAACAGTTTCATGTATACATAAATATTTACTAGGAGATGAAACCGTTGTGGAGGCAATTACAAAGGGTGCTAACAATGCCTACACTCAGTATCTAACAATGCCTACACTCAGTATCTTCGTCCACTTAAAATAAATAACTTCATATTCGATTTTTATTATATACTGAAAGTGAATTTCATGTTCATCTGGAAACGCGCAGAAATTTTTCACATTCGAACGATTTTCGATTTGTGGGAACAGCCCCGCTTACATCAATACTTCATTCAGAAGAAATCATTTTGTTGAATTATCATTTATTTGTGAGGGAAAAATTAAATTGGTAATCTGGAAAACCTACTTTAAACGAACTGGAATCGCACTTTTCCCTTCAAAGAATAACAAGTGACTTCAATATGACGTCAATATCGATTACGATCGTTAATTATGTCATGCAAATGATTTTTTTTTACTCTCGGAAATAAAATAGAGCTGAAAATATCGAAATATCGCTTAAAAATTAGGGAGCGAATGGATTTTCAGATTTTTAAAATAACGCAGATTATTTTCTATACTTTTATACATCATAAATATGAAAATTTTCAAGCGGATCGTACAAGCGGTGTACATTTTTATTACGTTTTTGTACTTATCTTTTTAATCATTTTGAAGTAATGGCGTTAAAAGTTTTATCTTGAAGTGTTTGAACCGGAATTGTTAGAGAGTCAGAGATCAGCATAACTATGTAGTAGGATTCTCCCTGATGCATATATATTTAGAATGTATTGTTTAAATACGCACTTTTTTAAGTATTTTATTGTTTCATGTAAATTAATTTTTTTAATTTAGATTGGTCATGCTAGCAGTTAGATTATAAATGAGAGAAAATTTATTTTATTGTTAGGCGTTATGTTGACATTACGAGGACGGAATATTAAAATTAAATTATTTTTCAAACAGCAGAAATAAAATAAAATAAATTTGAAGCGAAAGGGTAAATGAATCGCGGTTACAAAGTAGAACATCTCTAACCTTTAAAAGTAAAAGTGCATCCACTTCAACTGAAGAAAGTTCACTTAGTTGGGAGATGCGCCCACCCATTTATGAGAGCCTAATGAGATTGGATACCAAAATTAACAGCCCGAGCACTTTTACAACTCACATTAAAATTTTAGAAGCACATGTACTCCAGCATTAGCGTTTAATTATGGGATTAAGTCCTTGTAAACACTTAATCTTCTTATAAGGAAATCATTCTGAAACAACTGACGTTTTGTTTTGCTTTTAGTGCAGAAATTCATTTACTAATTAGATAATCGCGAGGATCTAAAACTTGGTGGATACTAAAATCATAAAAATTTAAAATTTTTATGAACTTCGTGAATTTTTAATTAATTAATTGAAAATTTTGAAAGCACGAATTACCTTATTTTCAACATATTATTTTCTTAAAAAAATAAACTAGGTAGTTTTACGCTGATAATTCTTTGCTTACCTAAAGCTAAAAATAAAAGTTGCTCTTTATTACCCAACATATAAGTTCTATGCAATGTTCAGTTTAAGAGACAAAAAATTAAGTAAAAATTGTTTTAACCCATTATTGGCACCGGGAGGGGGGGGGGGTGGAGGAAGATATTGACGAATGGTTGGCGGGCTAGCATGCAAATGATATACATAATCTGCAGTGTGCGGAATTCTAAATAGTTGGAGGAATAAACTTTTACGGAGTTATCCAAAGCAAAGTCAAGTTCGTTTGTTTGAAGTTTAGGCTATAACTTTTGCTCCAATCCAATAAACTTCAATGACATGTATTAGATAAATGTCTGTTTTCTTCTGTGCAAAGAGCGGGTACGCAGCTAATAATATACTATATATACAATGAAATTTACATTTGTATGCATAGCATATAAAAAGCATTAATTTTTCGGAAACACAGTCGTCTCTATCTTCCTCGTATTCAGTATTCGCTTTGAAGAATCAAAAATGAGATTAGTAAGCACAATGGGTTAACATATACCCCTCCCATTACTGCACAGTCGGGCCCTCTTCAGCTAATTCGATCAAAACAACCTTAATCGAACACGACTTTTGCGATAAAATATCGATTGATCCCCTATCGCTATTGACAGCGCTTGTTGCTCAACTCGCGATGGATTTGAGCTAGGTAGTGTTTCATAAGACGGGGACATATCGAGCAATGTGTCATCTTCTTATATTCCCAGAGTCAATACTGCGTCACGAAATAAGATAACTTGTGCCTCACCTTCCCTCCTTGGGAGGGAAAAGTGAAAAGTCTGACAGTTAAATACACTCTCTCGATATATCGATGATTTCCTTGGAGATCGATAGGTCATTTCAAACTGCACATTATAAATCCCCGATGTTTACGTTCCGTTTATTGTCTTGTCTCAACATAGCGTGGTGATGCTCGGGAAAGAGATACGACTTCCAGGAGAGTGTTTTGAAAAACATTTAAGTAATTTTAGGTGTGTTCGAAAAGTGTTTTTAGGGTACTGTTATCGTGAGTTTAAGATGACGACGGGTTTAGTTAAATCTCAGGTTTCAGGGGATCAATGAGTTATTTGAGATTTATCACTATATTAAAATTATATTATTTTTGAAGTAAAACTTCTTTAGGCGCAACTAGGGAGTAACTCAGATTTTTTTTTTTTCTGACGGAAGTAACGTTTAGTAAAGGAAGTGACGTATATGTCATATACTCCACGCTGACCCTGAAAAAGAAGAACCACAGAAAAACCTACCTTTTCGACTGCTCTGCTACTTTCGCCGACTTCATCCTGTAAAAGTACGTGGAACCTGTTGGGGAAAGAAACGACGAGAAAAACAGTCAAGTGCCGTATCTTTGAGACATCAATCTTTATTTTATATATCAATAAGCGTTGTGAAGGTACATCCAACACAATATTTTACATGTAATCCCAACCTCACAGGAGGTTTTCGATAAACCTTATTTTTAAATGAATAATATACATACATGCTTTTGGAAAAGCACAAAGAAACGGACCCTGGCTGCAATCAATCCCAAACAATAGACAGAACCTGCAGTTTAAAAGCACGGATACAGAATACTAGTTCGAAACCTACCAGCAGACGAAATCAACGCTTAAGAACACTGTGATAGAAAAACACCAAAAAAAAAAAAAAAAAAAAAAAAAAAAAATACACTACCTGCATTGGGACCCAACAAACAGAGGAAAACATCAGTTAAAAAACACAGTTAAAGTATAATACTAGACTATGGACATTCCCCCCATTCAAACCCAACCTCCAGACGGAACAATGGTATAAGAAAACAGTTAAAGAATAATACTACAACATGGACACTTCCTGGATTCTAAGTAATTATCATGAATTACCGATGATTCTTACTGGAGATTTTAATGTTAATTTTCGCCTTCAAGAATCTCAGCCGTTAGTTGATTTTTTAAAAGAAAAATTTGACCATGAATACTTCTCGACTTCAATCAACAACGCGTTTCGGTACAACGATAGATGCTGTATTTTCAAGAAAATTAGCAAATTTCGAGAGTAAAATTTATGTTTCACATTATAGTTACCACAAACCTATAATTTCATACATAAAAAATTACGATGACATTCAAGTACCTATTTCCAATGAATAATATGAATATAACATTTATATAATCTTTGTAAAGTACATAAATAATAAATACAAAGGGCATTCCATAAAAACTGAGAGTTATTTTTTTACGTAGTGGCAACACCGCGAAACTAAAAAATAGAAGTGCAGGTGATTTTTTCAAACTGTTAACTGTACGTTTATACAAAATTCTAAACGAAGCCGGCGATTTTATTTTCCTAGTGCCGTGCTTGTTTAAAGAACTGTTCAATTTGCCCTACAGAAATGGAGATGAACTGGTAGAGAATTGGACATTATATCACGATAATGCTCGCCCGCATGTACGCTACTTCAGTTCAGCAATATCTTAGTAAATGCAATATTAAAATCATGCCACATCCCCCTTACAGTCCAGATCTCGCACCATGCGATTTCTTGCTGTTTCCGACGTTGAAGGAGAAGCTCCGTGGCAGAAAATTTAACACAGATTCTGAAGTTATTTCAGCAGTGGAGGGTTCTTTGAAGCAGCTTCCAGAAAAGTGCTTCTCTACTTGTTTTGAAAAGTGGGTTGAACGATGGAACCGTTGCATATCATCTGACGGAAGGTGTTTTGAAAAAGAATTATGTATTTTTTGCTGTAAATATATTCCTTTATTTTTTATGATTTTACTCTCAGTTTTTATGGAATGCCCTTTGTATAATTAAATTATAATATGATATTTATTTTAAATTAAAGTTTAATCATTTCAGTGATATGTGTCATAAACGTCAAAGAAGTTTTACTTCAATCGAGCGTAAAGATTACACGCACACACTTTTTTTTTTATTGCTAAGAAATTTATCACAGGAATACAGTATTTTACTTTCACCACGCCAAATTAATTCGAACAAAGTAAAACCGAGAGTAAAATGGCGGAATTTTAAATGCATGAAAGTAAATAAAGTGCAGCTCGAATATTTCATATTGAAAACACAACACGAATATGAGAAATAAACCAAAAACTAATCATTGTAATGTATTACTCTAAATTAATAAAACTTAAACGCGTACAATTCCAGGTATATAAAAAATACTTATACTAATGAGATTAGTGTACAGCCTGCATGCTTTATCGTTTTAAGATGCAATTTAAAAGTAAGATATAAGGATGAAATTCACCACATAGCCCATGTAACACGAGTCCTCATGCAGTGTCCACATTTCTTTACAAAAAGGACAGGACGAATTTATCAATAAGGGCATTTTTTATTGAAAAATTAGGGCACTTTCTGTTGAGTAAAAAGGACAATTTTCTCCTCATCTCACTGGATTCTTTCTCTGTGCAGCAATTATTGCTTTTTTTTTTTTTTTTTTTTGAAGGTCACTGTCCTTATCTTCTACTAGGCATTTATTTCTCCCTGCATTATATGTTATGCATAGAAATGTAAAACGGACGACTTAGTAAAGGGTTTTCCAATAGGGATGATACAATTTTAAATGGTGAGAACGGCAACACTGCGTATTCTTTTTTGACATTTCTTGTATCATTTGTGTTTAGTATGCTATGCCATTTAATCATGGAAAGATACACGCTTGAAAAACGTTTCGAAATTATTAAATTTGTTTTATCAAAATCCGTGTACGTACGTGAATACTGATAGAAATTTGCGACGAATTCATGGACGACATTATTCAGTTCTTGTGATTTAACACCTTGTGATTCCTTTCTTTGGGGATATGTTAAGCCACAAGTTTATGCTGATAATCCATTAACAATTGAGCCATTAAAAACCAACTTTGAAAGTGTTATTCGTGAAATAACACCCTATTTATGTGAAAGAGTGATGGAAAATTGGGTTGACAGAAAGCGGTATGTACAGAGAAGTCGTGCAGTCGCAAATTAATAAAAATCTGTAATTTTTTTATAGTACACTTGTAATGCATGTATGAACATAATTTGCATTAAATTTTAAAAGAAAGGTTATTTAATAGAGATATAAGAATTTTAAATGTAACAATAGGATGGAAATTTGAAAAAAAAACTGACACACATGAATTTATTTTTTCTATAAAACTTACCTTTGTCACATATAAAAAGGAATGCACAGATATGTTCATACATATATTGCAAGTGTATATTAAAAAAATGATAGATTTTTATTAATTTGGAATGCGCATGGGATATTTTAAATAAAAAATAGAAGGCGTATCTTTTTTTTTTAAATAAAATATCAATTTTTCATTTAAAAAATATTATTTTTTAAATTTTTAGTTCCAATATAGATGCAAACTATTATTCTAGACAACTATGATTTTGTGTTAAACAACTTTACATATGATTACAAGTAAAAATTCAAAATTGAAAATTTTGAATATTGAACGTCCCTTTGTCCCCTTAATGGCCTAATGTAAGCTTTTAAAAAGAAAAGAAAAGAAAGAAAAAATTGCGTGTCACTGAATAATTTGTGTGTTTTTTACAATTTTTAAATTGTATAGCTCTTAATGGAAAACCCTTTACAAAAACTATCATGTGAAACTTGGGAGGAAAAACTTTCTGCTCTGCTCTCCCCGCTTAGGGAAGATGAAAAAAAGTTGGTTGGGTTTTTATGTGAATTCAGATATTGGGGTTGAAGTAGCTTATTCTCTCCACGTTAACCCTATCTATCACCGTGCTGCAGATCTTCAACCTACCAATTAAAGCTGTATAGTTTAATCGCAGAGTATAAAAAATTACTTCAATGACTATATTTTCCAGAATAATGTGGGCATAAAATAATTTATAAAAGAAATCTGAAAAGTTTGTGATATTTATCAATATTGTTATACGAAACTATACTTTGTCCATCAGCAATCGCATTATTGGTCATTGCACTTGTATTGTTTTTTGATGGGTCAACCTTACAAGAATGCTAATGATTTTTTAAAAAGTTCCAAGCTTAGACTGTTCTCAAATACTTCAGTAACACTTTGGTATACTACAGATATATTTTCAAGTAATGCAAAAATAAAAATAACTGTTTTATTGACAACAAAACAATTTTGGTCAATAAATTTTACATGAATTAGAAAACTATGAAATGAAAAATTTTAGTATGTTTATTATCTGTTTTTGAAAATTGCAATAAAAAATCAAAATTTAATTTGTTGAGATATAAAGGGCTAAGAAAACTGTTAACAAAACTATATGTTTAGATATGTTTTTCTCAAAAATGATAACTATGCATTTTTTAAAACGTTACGCTTTTATGAGTAAATGCTGGAAAAAGAGGCAGGACATTTTTTTTCTGTAAAGGGCAGGGTGTATCGACACAAAAAAAGGGGGGGGGCAGGTGCGGCGCCCTTTGAAAAACGCGAAACGCATTGATCGCAGAATTTTTGAGACGATATGTTTTCTATCCTAACATTTTTTGTAAGCGAAATTTCTTGATGTAAATAAGTAACTGGTAACTTTCAGTCCTCCTACATCGTGTACAACTAATGATTGTGAAAATTAAAAAAAAATACCAAGTACGAATTTGAAAAGTTGAAAGCAGAAGTTTGGAGACTTCAGTTTTTCTTAGCTTTTATTGAGATAAATCGTTCTAATATAACGAAATACAGAAATATTTAGAATGTAGTATGTATATTCTTTTGCTTTTTGAGGATTGCGCTACATCGTCTGTACATGGAATGAACAAGGCTTTCTAAGGCGGGCTTAAGGAGTTATGTCCATTCAGAAAAAAAGATCTTGAAGGAATTGTGCTTTTGAAGAATGTTTTTTCTTCCTATGCGTCTGCAAAATGTATTCAATAAAACTGAGGTCAGGCGTTCAAAACTTTTCACTATTTTTCTTAGCTGTAAATCAACAGATTACCAATTTATGGAAACATCAGATTAACTGGATGAGAATCTTAAACTATAAAAAAATATGAAAAGTATGAAATAAATAATCGTTGAATTAACTGACTTAAATGAAATAATTGATGTATTTTGATGTCTAGTTCAAGTAATTTGTTTTAATCAGATTAACTCCCATTGTTGGAAAAGGGCGGAAGCGATTTCCCTTCTGCACTATTCTGTTTCTATTTCTTCGGTCGCCTCCAACACCTGGAAGCAACGGCGGACACGGATCAGGAATAGCTTCTGTCGCTTCTTTGCAACGATGTGAGCGAACAGGTGATAACCTACTTGTTAACCCTTTGAGGCGCAACCCTTTCCCAATGCTGAAAAAAGGGCAGCCGTTGCCATCGCTCGACTTAACTACCAGCAAGAGGGCGCAGCCAGCTGTCGTCAAAAAGGGGTCTCTAGATCTGTGGCACGCGATGAACTTTTCTATCGTCCGCCATCTTGATGGTAGTTACGTCAAGCTATGGCAACGGCTGCCCTTTTTTCAGCATTGGGCAATCTATCCAGCTGTTCTCGCATTCTTCCATTTGTTAGCAGATGTCAGTGCTGTTAAAAACAATCGTGACAATTTTTTTACGGGAAAAGACGTGCTAAAAAGTAAAGGATTCTGGTGGAGCTATGTCACCCGCAACTATTTTTATAGCAATCAAATCTATTCTTCGTGACTGGCAACAGTCAAAACGTCGGAGTTTCGTGTTCCCAGAGCAGGAACACTGCGCGTTAAAGGGTTAACGCAGCAGTGCGTCGCAAATAACATTCAGTTGAGAAATATTTTATAATCAATGCGTGAGGCATTACTTACTTCTGTTGATTAGAATATTTTTGCAATAAACTATTTAAATTTGTTTCGAGTTACTTTTTTAAAGCTTATTTTTATCTTTTATTTTTATTTTTTTGCTTGTATTAATCCTAGAATCATTTTGCGTTTTTACGTCAGCAGATGAACTGTCGCTCGTATTATTAGCAGAGCCATGAGCAAAACTGCAGCTCAGAACAGCCTGGAATGTCTGCGTCACGTTGAACTGACAATTGATGTAGCCCATTATCTGCATCAAAAGGCGCCGGCAACACAACGCCTAATGAACAATAGGGTTACGTATCTAAGTGCCTTTCACAATAGCGGCATTATCTCGTTCTGATTGCGTCTTAAGCCAAATATACATTAATGTAATGGACACTGCACGAAATGGCCTACGTATTTACCTATCCAGATTACGTCTGTGCAGAGACATATAACTCTAATTAGGTGTTACGGACGGTCGGTTTTGTTCAGCGAGTGACCATGTAGTAATGAGTACGCTATGTTCGAATGAGTAACACGCGTTAAAAGGGTCAGATAACACACAAAATTTTTAAGGAGTGTAACCTTGCATACTAATATCACTCTCGGGGGTGTTTTTAAATATTTTTGGGTGGCCATGATATTTTCTGATAGAAAATTTTAGTTTTAAATACACGAAAAAGATAAATCATCCCCAAAAGCAATGATTATAAAACACTTTCCTTCATGATCCAATTTTCTCTTTCAATTACAACTCAACAAATTCCATTCTCTCCCATCGTTGAAAGACGCGACTGTAGTCATTCTCCATCTGTTAAGGATGGCTTGAGTATGCAGTTAAAGATAGGCCATTTGTGTAACCCCCCCCCCCCTTAAAAATGAAAAAAAAAGTAGTACTTTTTTTTGAAAATACCGGTAACTCTCTAGGTAACTAGGTCCCCACCGTTAAATACTCAAGGGGCTCGATCAAGGGGGAGGGGCAAGGTAGGCCACTTGCCCGCCACTTGCCTAGAGTTTTAGCGTATTGTCTTATGACGTAAATAAAACTGCATCACAAAACAGAATAGCATCTGACATTGTTACAAGTTTGAAATTTGCCCCTCTGGAAAAAGTTTTTGAAGTTTGCCATTCCCTAGAAGAATTTCCAAGGTTGCCGATGTATGCAGTTAATAAAAATTTCAATATAGCATGTTTTAAAATTATACGCATGGCTTGAGAACTATGCATTCCTATAGATCACAATATGTGGAAAAGGAATGGCGTGAAAAGGGTCTTGACCAAAGAAGAAAAAAAAAATGTACAGTACATTTTTTGATAATCCAGTGGTTGGTTAATCCGACATATCCAATAATCCGTCGCTCTTGGTAAACACATGCCACGTACACAGTTAAAAAATTCAGAAACGTTACATACTTATAGCGGAAAGGTTTCCGAAAGTATAGCGTAGCCTACCGATGCTCTACTCGAACTCACGATTTCGGAAACATAACCGATATTTCGGGGTAAAGTATTTACGTTTCTAAATAGTTTACCCGCATGGTTCGGAAACGTTTCCGCAATTTTAAACTACAAGAGCTGCCCCATTTTTTGGGGTAACGTTTCCGAATTTTTTTTACCGTGTAGTACTGCAATCCGCCGACCCCATCGGATGTAAACAAGTATGCCCGCTCGTGTGCTTCCCTCCCTCTTTCGCCATTGTTTTCTAGTTCACCTCATGTATTTTGTAGAGTATTTAACTATTGTAGTCAATGTCGACCAAACGAAAGCACATGACTTTTTAAGTTTTCGTCAAAAACTAGATATGATAATCCAGAATTTTTCTAGAATCCGGCAATTGTCTGGTCTCATATATGTCGGATTATCAAGATTGTTCGGTAGTTGTCATTTCGATACCCAGTGGTCAATAAAACTAAAAGCCCAGTCGTTAGATAGCATGGATGTAGAATTCCAGGAACGAGGAAATAAGATGGGCTTAAACCTTTAACTCCCAGTGTAGAATTTATGTTACTTTTCAGACTGCAATAAAATCTCTTTCGGCTAAATTAATTCAAATCTGATATGCGCAATCCTTGCGAATAGTTCTCAAGATTCACACAGGAAAATTTTCATTTAAAAATACCTAATACTTTTGAGAAAAATGATTAGGCGTTCAGGCACTTTTCTCCATAGCAAAGCATTGGGACTTGAATCACGGCAAGCCGACTACAGAGGACTCTTAAAGGGTTAATAAGACATAGTCTCGTCTCCTTTTATCTCAATGCCACTCCAGATGAAGATGATTCATGCTCCCGGAATGAACGTCCGCGTCCAGTCAGCCAGTTTCATTTTTAGACACTGTCTGCACCATGCGCGAGCGCCGTCGTGCTCTCACACAATCATCCCGAAAACAAAAGCGAAGAGGATGTACGAATTGAATTAAATAGAATAGGGGGGGGGGGGATCAGCAGCGGGGTCAAGCGAATTTACTCGGCTGCTTTTCAAAAACTGCGCGTCAGCCTCCGTCTGCCTTTGTGATCTCGGCTCAGCGGAGAAAGTTTCCGCAAGGATGAGGAGCGGACTGTCAAATCTGAAAGCATTTTAGCTGGAAAAGTTTCTAAACCCATGTAGAATGGGTTTGAAAAGATAAATACCTCTTCCATTTCTGAACAGAAAGTAAGCTCTGCCGGTTCGACCTCCCCCCACGTCTTTCCATTCATGTTTAAAATTTGCCTACGTTGCTTTCTCGTTGTCTTGAAAATATTTTGAGAACACCGATTGTTTCCACGAAGAGAAATGCTTGCTCCTGCACTTATAGATCCTCATTCAAGGTGACGGCAGACTTGGGAATTTAACCCTTTAGCGCGCAGTGTTCCCTCTCTGGGAACACCCAACTCTGACGTTTGGACTGTTGCCCAGTCACGAAAAATAGATTGGATTTCTATAAAAATAGTTGCGGGTGACATAGCTCCACGAGAATCCTTTACTTTTTAAGCACGTCCTTTCCCGTAAAAAAAAGTGTCACGACTATTTTTAACAGCACTGACATCTGCTGAAAAATGGAAGAATGCGAGAACAGCTGGATAGATGGCCCAATGCTGAAAAAAGGGCAGCCGTTTCCATCGCTCGACTTAACTACCAGCAAGATGGCGGACGATCGAAACGTTCACCGCGTGCCACAGATCTAGAGACCGTTTTTTGACGCAGCTGGCACAGACAGCTGTCGTTAAAAAAGAGTCTCTAGATCTGTGGCACGCGATGAACGTTTCGATCGTCCGCCATCTTGCTGGTAGTTAAGTCGAGCGATGGAAACGGCTGCCCTTTTTTCATCAGCATTGGGAAAGGGTTGCGCCTGAAAGGGTTAATTTAGAACTACGAACTTAGTTTCACTGAAGTGGTTTTGTGTAGGTATTGCATCACTGTATAGGTACTAATGTGTAGGTAGCAGAGTGGATCCTGTCGAACTTTTCGGTTCTCTTCTTTCTTACGTGCCAAAGACCTTTGACATTGCCTTTGAAAGTTCCTAAGAAAATAAAATTTTCTAATTGTGCATATTCAAAATGCTCACATGGGATCTTCAGTTTTTTGATTGTTTTGAAAATGTAAGTTTTTTCTCCTTTGCATTATATAACCTAAAATAATCAAGCGAACAATTTGAAATGCAACAATTTTAGCATTAATATAGAAGAACAACTGGATGTACTGCCGAAAGAATGCAGCCATTGCTTCGCTGTATAAATATAAAAAATGTTTTTAATTTAACTATTTCAAGTAGTTTTAATTTTTAAAAATATAAATCAATTAAGGCACTTTTTTATTTACATGTGATTTAAATAAAATAATATCGGCTTATCATTCAAGTTATCCTTTGTTTAATAGGCGCATCAATATCATTACTTAATTTTGTATTAGATACTGAAACTATCCACGTTTTTTTTTTTTTCAAATTACATGAAGTTTTTTACAAACCTGTCAACTGCAAGTCACATGTGAAATTGCAGGAAAAAGACATTAACTTCAGGGTGACAGCAGGGTGACTTTGCATTTAAGTCACAGTGCTGTTTAGAAGACAGCGTTGTAACGTCGCATTGAAATCACAGTGTCACACATAAATCCCAGTTTGACTTGACGGTGACGTTTCGTTGCCGAGGAAGGACATTAGACAGTCAAGGTGACGGTCTCGCGACGTCGGGATAACTCCCCATTAAGTCACAATGCTGTTAAATGTGACGTTGCCGATGAAGAGAGTCAAGGTGACTTATATGTGACTCAATCGCGACGTCACGTGACGGTCTTGCAACGTTGTACTGACTTCATATTTAGATCATGGTGCTATTAGGCTCGATTTAGCTACCAGCAAGATAGCGGTCGATCAAATCGCCAGTCGCGTGTCACAGATCAAAAGAACTTTTTTTACACAGTTGGCTGTGAATTATAGATATAGAAGAAAACTGAATAGATTGTTCTAGTAGCCCCTATGCTGAAAAATTGCAGCCGCCACCACCGCTCGAATCAAGTACCAGCAATATAGCTGTCGATCAGATCGCCAGTCACGTGAAACACTGCCAAAGAACTTCTTTGACGCAGATGACAATGTGGTACACAATTTGTGATTCGTTCAACCGCCTTATTGTTAGTAGTTAAATACTACTTATTCCTAGTAGTAACTATGGCAACAACTGCATTTTTTTCAGCATTGTGCAGTCTGTTCTCCCAAATGGATGATGTACATCGACCAGTGCCGGATTAAGACAGCGCGGGGCCCGTAGCAAATGTTACAAAGGGGCCCCATGTTCAGTGACGCATCCTTATTTATTTATTTTGAGGGGGAGAGGTTCACACTCACATGTGAACTCCCCCCCCCTCAATTAAAATGATATAAAATATTTTGTTTAAAAAAATCTTAATAAGAGGCTTGTATCTTTTCTAAATAGAATAATCTATATAATAAATAATAAAAAATTCGGATAAAACATTCATTATCGTATTACGTTCAAATTTTTTGCAAGATATAATAATCTTGTGATCAAGTGATATAATAATAGTGATCAAGTAATTTGTGAGTTTCTTTGTGGATCAAGAGTATCCGAAAATTCTCTTTGTTTTCAGTTTGCCTGGGGTTATGGCTTCTCGGATACTCCGAACGTCTTGTCTTTGTTCTAAGATCTTCTCGGTTCTAATTATTTTATCTGAACGAATGTACTGACATTCGCGTCTTGCCCTGTGGTTTCGACCGGCCAAAATCAAATCTTTTATATTTAACATGATTAATTTCCGTGATTAATAAGATAATTTGTTGTAATTGTGGATTCCCCAGTTATAAAAAAAATGATTTACATTCTATATATTATTATTGTTTCAAAAAATACATATTATTATTGTTTCAGAAATTCATTCGACTTGTTACTGAAAAGCCCCTGAAATGATCGAGTCAGATAGGCTACAGCCTAATGAATTATCCGGCCCACTGACGGATTAATACAATTTTGTGGGTGGAGACTTGAATGGAAGATTCACATGCATATCCATTATATGGAAGTAGGTTGGGATTATTTACATCGATATTTTTTCTCGGGAGGGCCGGTCGCCTCCTCCGATGCTCTCCCTTTAATCCACCCTTGATCAGACCCCGAGTCTGTTCTCTTGTTTTAGCACTTAGTTTACTTTCTCTATTTTGTTTATTTCTGGCTTCATTCTTCAAATAACGACTAACATGTAACATTATTGGTAAGGAATATATTTTCTAAAGGCCATAGGTGGGTGGTCCAAGGATCTGGATACCCCCTCCTCCGTTTGTCCGAGTTCACTTTTAGTCAACAAAAAAAGATAATTATACAGCCTTTCTTTCTGTCTTTTTTTTAATTAAAATTCTGCCTTTCCCACCTTTTGGACGCTCTCTGAAATTTTTTCAGTACTGTTTTTTGAGTACTGAGTTTTTTGTTCCACAGTATTGTTAAATATACTCTTGTCTGTGTTCTTATTGCTGACTAGAATACTCATTCAGTTTCGCCTAGGTGATGAGTTGACTAAATAATGCAGGCATGCAACAGCCACATTAAATACTAGCTGCATGCCCGTTTTTCGCACGGTAGTAAAAAAAAATTTCCTAAGATGTGTAATTCCAATTAATTCCAGTGATGTGAAATGTAAAATAAAATCAAAATTATTTGACTCTTGATGTAAAGTTTGCATCATGAGTACTAACTTGGCATCATTGCAATGTAATGACTCAAAAAACTATGTCAGTGTCATTCGCGATCAGAAAAGTTAAAAGCTTAGTGGTTTGCAGAGAACTCGTGATTTACAAAATGTGTTATTTCTACATCATACTGTTTTTTAGGTTCAAGTTTTAGCATTAAATACCTAAGACACTACATGAAATGGACAACCGTTTGTTTAATATCTGCGCACCCGCTCTTCATACGGGAAGAAGCGAATATTTTACTAAAATCATATCTGCATGTAACAAAAACAGAATTTCATTTTTAAAAAAGTTCAAGTATATCTCCTCTGTTCAAAGTACTGAGGGATATATCAACACAAATTAGAATTACTTATCGTTCAGTTGATTGTAAAACAACCCTTGAAAAAGGATAAACGGAACACTTTTAATTTCATGAAATATTTATTAACGTGGTATATCGTGATTCATTCATATTATCCTTACAAATCTACTAATACTACCTATTACGCATAATCTTCGCTTCTTTCTCGTTAATGCTCAATTTAAAAAAACAGCTTACATTATTTGGCACAAATGGGACCTTTTTATTCTATGGCGATTCTTTGCAATTTACGCATTACCATAAACATTATTCATTCCACACAATGGTTGCTATTAAGGAAGCTCTCCATACATATTTAATTTATGCATAGTTTTATAAGATTGGCGTATTTAGCCCCGCAAAACATTTCATCTCACCGTGGTAGAAAATATTCAAGGGGTGCCAATTTAAATATCCATGTATCCAATATAGCGATATCTTATAAATCCTCCATAGTTCTTTCAACTGAAAACATCAAACTGTGTAATCTCGAGGAGCTATTTAGAATCGCTAAAACTGTGACAGGACATTAGAGTTTCAGAGTTTACAACTTTCACGCATTTTTTAAAATTTATGACGTCACTGTTTAACTACCGTAAAAGATACCCCGGTTGGTTGAGGGAGTTAATTTGGATATTTCGCTCATTAGCTTTCAAATGGTATCATATTAAAATTTACATAGACGTTGAAAATTTTTTTGCTTTATATAGGAATAGGACACTATGGAGGAACGCAATCCAATGTTAAAATAACACTATACTCGCAACATGCATATGTTAGGAAACATATATGCCTACGACATAATTAAATGCAAAAAATAAAAAGTAAATAGAAAATTTTAAATATATCCAGCTTTTAAAATGAAGAACATTTTCAGCTGCGTTAAAATATTTCAATTTTTAAATAAGCAACAGATTAAAATGCCACTTATAATAATAATAATCATGAATTTCTCAGTTTATTTCTAAAGTAAGTTTTAATCAAAATATAGCCACCTTGTGTTAAAAAAAAAGGAGTAGGGATAAATACGTTAAAATTGTGGCGTAATTTTTACGTATCTTAAAGCATTTGACGTCATAGATCCTCACTTGCGAATTGAAATTCCGATATCCCATTTAAAAACTTGATTGGTTGAAAAAAACCTTTTTGTGGCAACGCAAACAAAATTATCTCGTTCTGTGATCAATTAATGTAATGACGTGAGATCTCCCCGTTGATGCTATTAAATTCTAAACATTAGGTTACATTAAAATTCGTAAAAAATCACCTAATTTACATAATGTTTTCGTTTTTATTTTAAAAGAGGAAGAAAAGAATGTTTCACGATCTGTCAAAATATCAAAAAGCTATGACGGACAGAATTCAAAATGCGACCGTTTTAAAATTATTTTACAAAAAAAATTGCCGAAACAGATGCTTAGTAAAAAAATTCCAATAAATCGGTAAATTATGTTACGTATTCAGAACAAACTGTTTTTAAAAGAAAATTTTCTCCTCTATCCGATGATACAAATGCCGTTTTGCTGCGACCGTAATTTCCGCCGTTATTACGAATTAGGTGAGAAAAAATGCCAAAAATCGCATAGAACATGAAATAAAAAAATTCTAGTTCGAATTTTGAAAAAATCGCTTCGAGGTGCACAACTTCATGTATAGAACTTCCTGAGTACCAAATTTGGTGTTTCTACGTGTAGCCGTTTGTCCGTAACGCTGCCGACACACACACACAGACATCTTTTATAATAAGTAGATATATATATACAGTAGAGTCTCGCTTATCCGACATAAACGGGCCGGCACAATGTCGAATAATAGGGAGGAGTCAAGAAAAAGCCTCTTAAATTTTATACATACATATGTTATATTACACATTATTATCTTGCATCATAATCGCGCTCTAAAAATACATGAAAACAATGGGAAAAAAATGAATTTAAAAAATGAACTTACATGTTATCTTTTTTCTGAATTTAAGGGTGCTGTATGTTAAAGTTCAATCCTGTGAGGATTTAAAGAATTTTTTTTATGGAAGTCTGTTTTCATGATGAGTGTCGTTTCTTCGCTGCAAAATCTCGCCATCTTTGCAACACCAGTATGTCAATTCCTGTAGCTTCTTCTTGTTGTTCAATGCATTGAATTGCAGTCTGTAGAGCCTTCAGTCCATCGTATGTGAAATTCTGGGACGCTCAACAGTCGGTGTTTGATCTTCATCTTCATTTTCGTTGCCATTGCAGTTTGCAAAAGCGACAGTTTCTTCATGAGTTATTTCATGCTGATCATCAGCCTTTATCCAACTTTCGATTTCTTGCAAAGATACATCCTCACACCCAGAAATTCGTTGTACTAAAGGTAGAATCGTTTCTTTGGCTTCATCTGTGCTTTCCGTGTCCATATTATCATCATTATGAAACAGATTTTTCCATGATTTGGCAATTGTCTGAGCCCTTACATCAGCCCAGGCCCCTACAATCCAATAGGCAACATTTTTCACATTAGCGAGTTTCAATTTGTCAATCATGCCTCGCCCTTCATGATTTCTTCTATCACTGAAGATAGGAGCTTTCTGCGATAGTTCTTTCTAATAGTTTCCATCCAGGTGTTTCGCATCCAATGAAAAATTTTCGATCGGTCAGTTCCAGGCAAAAGAGAAGCAATATATCGAAAAGGGAGGCGGGGTAGGCGATGGGAAGACACAGAGTGTTTTTTTCGTCGTAGAGTGAAGGTGTAAAAATCAAAATATGACGATTATAGAATTTTTCGGATAAAAAAAGGTCATCTCTGCACTAGATCAAACACAGATTTTGTAGCTGCCCGTCGCTTCGCCAGACATCGGATAATACGGAATGTCGGATGAACGAGGGTCGGATAAGCGAGACTTTACTGTATATATATTGTTTCAATGAGTTGTCTACAACTGATTTACAGTTCCATATAGAGCTTCAAAAGTTCTCTTACCAAAAAAAAAAAAAAAAAGAAAAGAAAGAAAGAAAGAATTGCAAGATTTATCTGTTGCCTTAAAAAACAAGAAAGATAAATCATACCAAACGCATATATTATAAAACACTTTCCAATGCAAAAATATTTTTGCCACAAATTTGGCGATGTATTTTCCTTAAGACTGGCGAGATTTAGTAAATAAGAAAACGTTGTATTATCAGTATAAATGCAATTTTATGAGACCCTATAAAAGACCTTTAATTTTTTTTTAAACGTTTAACTGAAGAATATAAAAATTTTATACTCATTGTCTTGTGCTAGAAATGTATTAGCGTCTCTCAAATGTATTGGAATTCTTTTGAGTGCTCCTTTAGAAACTATTCATAATACAGACATCATTCTCAATGGAGAGCACTATTTTGAGAGCCTTAGTAATATATATGCCAATCCGGCCCTGATTATTTGCTTAAAATAGATGCCTGTCTCTAAACTGCGATTGACCATACTGCATTGAAATTATTTTGAGTGCTCCCGAAGAAAAACTTTTAACTATACAGGCACTATTTTCGATGGAAAGCTTCATCTTGTAATCCTTAATAACATTCAATTTTGTTTCATTTCAAAAATCAGAATATCTCTAAAACTAGAAGTCAACGCCCGTTGTGGAGGCAATTACAACGGGTGGTAGAAAAGCATTTTACGAAAATATGTCTTCATTCAATATATTTAATTTTCATCCATCTAAAATAAATAAGTTCATATTCAATTTTTATTACAGACCCAAATCGAATTTCATGCTCTTCTGGAAACGCGCGGAATCTTTTCGCAGTCGAAAGCTTTCGTTTCGTGTACACAACAATTCAAATATCCAGCAGATGATTTATTTGTGAAAAAAAAAAGTAATAGACTGTGTAATCTGGAAAAATTATTTTTACCAAATTGGTATCCCCAATTGTATGACGTAGTTTTCACTTGAAATAGCTAATTTTGTCACGCAAATGATTCACTTTTTTGACTCTCGAAATGAAATGGTGCTGAAAATAGTGAAATATCGCTTAAAAATGAGGGAACGGGTGGATTTTCAGATTTTTAGGGTAGAACAGATTGTTTTCTATATTTTTTTACGTAGTTGTGAAAATTTTCAAGCCGATCGTACAAACGGTGAAGAAGTTTTTAGGCTTTTTGTCCTTGACTTTGTAATCTTTTTGCAGTAATGGCGGAAAACGTTTTATCTTAAAGTCAGGGATCAGCGCAACTATATAGTAGGTAAGGATGCTACAAACACATTTTCAATAGGGTACATGGTACAGTAGATAAGAGTAACTTATATAAAATTCTTAGAAATCGATGCATATTTACGCGAGTTTGAGCAAGGATGGACAGACGGACAAACCGAAATCATAAACACTTTTCTAACTCGTTGGAAAGTGTTAAAAAGCTGGATCTTGGAGGTGAAAGAACGAAAACTTTCAAGGTAAAGGCGCGGGGCCCCCAAAAGCGCGGGGCCCGTAGCATTTGCTACTTCTGCTATATTGTTAATCCGGCACTGACATCGACCGTCATGTTGCTGCTACTTAAATCAAACGACGTCAGTGTCTGCACTTTTTCAGCTTTGGAGCGACTTGGGCAGTCTATCCACTTGTTTTTTTTATATTGATGTATTTTCAGCATATTCTGCAGTTATCGTCAGATGCCAATAGTGATCACAACGTAAATGGAATAATGCTTGAGTATTTCTTGTGATCGACTGTTCACATGTCAAAGTTGTATGTATTCACAACACGGGAACCGCACCGTAAATTTTTAAAGGTATGAGTGACATTATATGGATTTAGATGTGGATCTGCAGATCTTTTTGGAAGGAAAAATAGCCGGTTGTTCTGACTGTTCTTTAAAATTTTAGTTTCTGATGGCGCATTTTCGCACGGCTTTCTCTAAATCAACTGTGACCTAATTAAATAACGGTAATTTTTTTTTTACGTATTTATATGTTGTGATCATTATCTTTGCGGATGTATTTTCTATTTGTGGTGCTCTATTTCCTTTTAACAAAAACGGAGTACAAAATTTTTTTGTTCGAATATACATATTTCCGCTTGAAAAGATTTCTTAAATGAAATGTAAGCTCCGTACGTCTCTTAATACAATTTTTCAAAAATCCTTTTAGGTGCACACTTAAAAAAAAGAATATATTGTAAGGTAGATATCAATGTAGTAACTTTCGCGTTCTCCCATACCACACCGCGCATATTTTAACGCGGGAATGAATAAATAAACAGATGAATAAAATAAAAGAAGACGCGAGAACAGTAGCACAGAAATTCTAGTCATGTTCTCCCCGTAATGGATATTTTCGGGTTCTACAGACAGAATGCCAAATTCGATTTCCTGCGTGTCAAAATGCGATGGAAATTTCCAGAAAGTTTTTTGACAACTGCGATCGCTTGCGGATAATTCTATTTCTCTTTGTATCGGACTGCTTGCTTCTGGCGTAGTAAAAAAAACTTCTTTCGAACCTCTTAGACCGAAGTAGAATTTCAAGTACGATACACTAATAATTTAGAAGTATTTTCCTATACAGAGTATATTCACAATTAAAGTTTCCTTATCTACAGCGATGCACAGCAAAATCTGTTGACTAAGTGCCATAGTATTTGCAGCGAAACCCCAATATAAGACCAAAAGAGAGAGACTTCCGCGAAAAAAAAATTAAAAAATCACTTCCAGATGGCACTTCAGAATGCTATAGTTGCTAATACGTAAACTTTCCTGCCACTCAAAAGTTTAACCTTTTGAGGCGCAACCCTTTCCTAATGCTTAAAAAAGGGCAGCCGTTGCCATCGCTCTACTTAACTACCAGCAAGATGGCGGACGATCGAAACATTCATCGCGTGTCACAAATCTAGAGACCCTTTTTTGACGCAGCTGGCACAGACAGCTGTCATCAAAAAAGAGTCTCTAGATCTGTGGCACGCGATGAACGTTTCGATCGTCCGCCATCTTGCTGGTAGTTAAGTCGAGCGATGGCAACGGCTGCCCTTTTTTAAGCATTCGGCAATCTAGGCAGCTGTTTTCGCATTCTTCCATTTTTTAGCAGATGCCAGTGCTGTTTAAAAATAATCGTGACCATTTTTTGACGGGAAATGACGTGCTAAAGAGTAAAGGATTCTCGTGGAGCTATGTCACCCGCAAACTATTTTTATAGAAATCCAATCTATTCTTCGTGACTGGCAACAGTCAAAACGTCAGAGTTTGGTGTTCCCAGAGCGGGAACACTGCGCTTTAAAGGGTTAAAGCAACTGCTTCACAGCCTCTTCATTCTTCGTTTCCCTTGAGAATGGTTTGTTACTCAGCAAGATCGTGCGTTACCAGCAGGCCTTGATTACCGCATAGCCTCACTCACATATACACACATACATGCATACATCCCCGTAAAAGTAGCATAAATGAATTCAGAAGACCTCAAAACGTGTAACAGACAGAAATTTCAACTTTACATTTTTTTTTCATGATTCAATACTTTCCTCACATCTTCGGAAAGTAAAAATGTTGGCAAAATTTGATGATTCGAAAGACGGTGGAAGGATATGCTGTGAACAGGTACGTATTGTCTTTTATCCGGTGATAGGCAATGGAGCCATTCCATTCATAAGCTTCAGATACGTGAACGTGACAAAAAAACACTCAGCAGAAACTGGTGTTTAAAAAATAAAAATTTTGTGAAATGATACACACGTAAAAGATACTTACGTCAGGACGTTTCGGGCGAAAACTATGTTCGCCTTTCTACAGCTAAATGAAATTTCACTGACTGCAACAGCAGAAGAGTGAAAACTGAAACGTGCGCCTTGATCGACAAGTACCTGTCAGAGTGTTATTTTGGAGTTTTAATTATTTCACATTGAACATTTTTCGTATAATAACACTGCGAAGTCTGTTCAAATTTGGAGTATTTTCTGTATCTGTCTCATCGGTTAACAATAAAATATTTTGAAACACCATCTTTTGCGGAGTTCTTGGACTATTTTATTTTCCATAGAAATTTTTTCCCATGATCATTAAGGTTTTCCGCAAATTTGGAAGTATTCTGAGAAAGTTATTTTTTGTTGTACACTGCTCTGAATAGGGAACCTCTAATTACGAACATTTTATACTTTACTCATTAGATAAATAACTTGCAAATTTTTAATTGGAAAACGCAGGGTGTCCAGTGCTCATGGTTCCCAATGGCTATTTCCTAAACCGTTTGTCAGAGACGCATAGTTCCAGTTACAGAAACGCTCTAAATTGTATAATCTTTATATCAGTAAGAATCAATAAATCAATTCCTATAGAAATTCCGAACCTTTAATTTTTATACGGTCATCCGGTCCTATTTATTATATTTAGAAAAAATTTTCTTTGTACAATTTCATGCATAATTAAAAAAAACGCCCTTCTACGACCAAAATTCACCGAAATTCTGATCAATATTTATTTATTCTAATTGTTATGTCATAATAATAATAATAATTCATCTTATTATTATGATATAACAAACAAAATCAATCCACGTTTGTGGGTAACTCCATAAGTTTATGAAGCTGCAAACATCTTGACTTAAGTGACTTTCCCACGTTTAAAAATGTCCCGTTACGGTAAACCGTTAAGGAACCATATAAATATTGAAATTTTAAATTATAGGTTATAATTTCATTTTCCAGCATAATTCGGAGAAAGAAGCAAAACTAATTTTTGAATACTAATTCTTAAGCAAAAGATTATAGTCAGGCTCTATAACAATCTCTCCGGGTTGAGACTTCATACATTGTAGTGTAGTATGCAGATCTAGTAAATATATGCTAGGTAAAGAACAGGAAGAGTTTTCTACACGGGTGCATATCGGGTGCAGCCGGAGGACGTTATACTTTGAGCGAATGTTACGCTAACAGGATTTGTAATATTATTTTAAGTTTCTAAAATGCATATATTCGTACTTTAAAATGTTTCATTCTCTAATTTAATGTTTAATGAAGCGTTTTATTCTCTTCTCTTGTTTTCGTATTTTAAGTTATTTAACACCAGTTCATTTAAAAAATTCTATTTTCAGTATAAGTTATATTTTTATGTTACTTTACTATATAGATATAGTTAAACGTTAATCATTTTTATTGCAATCTACAATTATAAAATAGTTGATGAAATTGCTAATAAATATTACAAGGCTCAAAACCATGTACGTTCATTTTTCTCAAATTCATTTTGTATACAACCCCTATTTCGCATCTCGAAAAGTGCTCTTATTTTAAGCAGCTGTATCTCGGTTTTTTTGTTGTGCGTGAAATTGAACAAGGAAAATTTTTCTAAATATAACTGATATGACCGGGGGACCGTATAAAAATTTAAATTTCATAATTTTTATACGAATTAGTTTATTGACTTCGATTGTTTCTGATATAATAGATTATGCAATTTAAAGCATTTTTGCAACTGGAACTATGTGTCTCTGATTAACAGTTTAGGAAATAGCCATCGGGCACCGTTAGCACTGGATTCCCTGTATATACTGTAAACTCGGTTCTTGGCGTCATATGTCGCCTTCGGACGAATCTGCATTAAAATACTCAACGTTTTCCGGTCCAGGGTTGATTCCTCCAGCAGATGTCTGTCTCTCATTGCTTTTTTAATGTCGTTCTTTTTTCCACTTAAATATGTCAAACAAAATGATTCTTACAAGCGGTTTGTGCTAGAGATGGACACGAGACGAAAAATAGACCTCTAGCGTTTCCCAAAACAGCCGAAAAACTTTGTCTCGTCTTGCAAAATCCCTTTATAGTAATGCTGAAAATGTTTGTCTCGTCTCGCAAGAAAAGCTGTAAATCTCTGCCTCGCCTCATAAAAAATTGTCTCGAATTCAACCCTGTGTCATAAATGACGAGACTTCGATTAGGTTCAAATGGCGCATAACATTCCACAAATTATTGAAAAAAAGTATAAAACAACAAAGTGGCGCACCAATTATATTCCGCGAAAGACACAAAAAGTAAAAGGACAAATAAAGCTGGAAAACTAAACGCGATAAAATTACAGTCATTAATTTTGGGCAGTTTATTCGCATCCAATTTTTAAAAGTATTTCTCTCAGATAAAAACCATTCTTTTAGCCTTTCTAATTATGAAATAGGACAGTTTTCATTGAAATTCTATATCATGGTCATCCGCAAAGATAATTCAAAATATTTTTAAATGATTACGCATTTTTTTAGAAAATTGGAGTTTACTTGAAAGAAAATTAACTCAGTGCTTTTCATGGCTAACATTTGCAAATTGACGTATAAAAGCAATTCTAAATTGTTTTAGTTTATTACTTAAATGAAAATTATTTAATGTTTGATAATTTATTTTTAAATGTATACGTTTTTCATCGTAAAACTGGCAAATTCCGCGGTGATGCATATATGCCCATAAACTTTGTTTTTGATTGAAGTTTTTAGGAGATATTGCGATGTATTGAAAATCTATTGGAATCCTAAATAATAAAAACATTGTCTTAATATTACATGTAGGGTAATTTAATGAAATACTTTTCATTATAATCTTCAATATAGTTGTTCTCAATAAAATAAAATAAAAAACAAACAAATCTGAAACACTTTCATATTTTAAATACGCACTAAAGTGCTGTATATTAAAATTGTGTCATAATTCATGCTTCGTCACTATTTTTTTCCTTATTCCATTAAGTTGGAAAGTGTATCATTTTTCACGAGTGTGCTGTATTTTTCTTCCTTGTTCCGTCAAACACTTCTTTGGAATTGAAACCTGTATTAAAATAGCCTACTAAAACTGTTTCACAATCTCTCAAGCATATTCTAATTATACTTTTTTGTAATAAACTGTAGCGTTTGCCAGTTTCTCGCCAAGTATGGAAGATATTGTCAAATTAGAGTCAATTTTGGGGACTCATATTTTGGTGCCAAACTTAGTGATAAATTGCCAAAAATATGAAACTTTGGCGGCCTTCACGATATTATATATACTACTCTTTCCTCCGCACGCTAGCTGGAAACCCTATTGAAAAGTGCAACGAAAACGTGCATTTTTCGTTGCATTTTATGTATGGCTTAGTTTTTAATTATATGGTATAGCTTTTAATACACTTTCCGAACAATATTTATAAAAGTGGAGTATAGTTAGAATATGCCTGTGACGAATATGCAGTTTTAGTAGGCGATTTTAATGTACATTTCAATTCTGAAAAGTGTTTTATGGAACAAGAAAGACAAACACGGCACACTCGTGAATTATGATGCACATTCTAAACAGTATTCATAAAGGTGAAGTATGGTTAGAATATGCTTGGCGAAGATTGTAAAACAGCTTTAGTAGGCGATTTTAATGTAGAGTTCGATTTCAAAGAAGTAATTTATGGAACAAGAAAGGAAAATACGAATAATGATACACTTTCCAACTTAATGGAATAAGGGAAAAAATGGGGACGAAGCAGGAATTATGATACGTTTTTACTATACCACTTTAGTGCGTATTTAAAATATGAAAGTGTTTCAGATTATTTTTTTGTTTTGTTTTGTTTCAACCAATCAGCCCCTACATAATAGTACCTTAAAACACAGTAAAAGGAAACAATGTTTTATCTGAAGCAAAAAGAATACTTAGTTGAACATGCATGCATATACTTCCTTAACAATGCTAGTTATATTGACATTTGACTTTTTTATAGTGCTTCTCTGTTCAAATTAATCTCTAAAAAAGTATTCAGTCAATGTCACCACTACTAATTTTCATAATTAATGAGATGAGGATGATATATTCACTCTTAATTGCATTTATAAGAATAATTAATGTATGCATTCAACTAATATCATACATTACCATATCAACAACATTAATTATGCCTTGTTTGAACCAATTGACTTTCGTGTTGACAGAAATTGCTTTGAAAGCCAGATGGTACTTGATGGATGTGTTTTTACAGTGTATGTATAAACATTCATCTTTTTTACAGACTGTGCCTTAGAGGATTAAGGTCCGTTAAAGGAATACCGCACCAGTGCCGCAACTACAGTTTACGTCACCCGGGCAAACCTTAATTAGGGCTCCCCCTCCCATGTAACCATATTGATTTTGGCACCCCGGGGATGTGCCCCGTTTGCACCCCCCCCCTTTCCCTTCAGATGCGGCCCTGCACAGGGGCATTCAGATGTTAAAAATATCATTTCTACTTCCTTGTACGTAGTAAAAGGAAATATCGTGATCCCGAAAAATTTCGGTACTCAGATTTTGACCATTCTTAAATTTACTTTGATGAATTTCTACGTGAAATGCCAACGTGCGTATGTATTTATGTACGTACAATTATGCATGTACGATCCATTTTGACCAACCGCGAATCCAATTTGACTCGTTTTGTGGTGACGTCTGTACGTACGTATAAGCTTATGTAGTAGTATATATATATGTCACATAACTCAAAAACAATTAGCCGTAGAATGCTGAAATTTTGTATTTAGGGCTACTGTAACATGTATAGTTATGCTCTTTCATTTTCGATTGAAATCTTACGGGTCACCCAAAAGACAAGACATCGAAAATCTACAGTCAATCATTGCTCGAAATCTCGCCAATTGTCACTATGCTTGACGAGTTTTGGTGAAGTACCGTCAAATATGGCTCCAAAAATACGTTTCTAAAACTGAACCCAGCTAGGTGATGTCTCTTACATTAGACTCTAAACATTAATATTAGTGAAGTATCAATCTCAGTTTCAAATGAAATAAATGACGAATGAAATGAATTAAATTACACGAAGTGCATAAAAAGTAGTATAATTTAATAGACGTACAAGGAAGTCATGTGATCCACATTCAATTTGTTTGTATTACTAGCTCGAATTTGAGCTCTAAGCTTTTTAAACATCTAGCCAAATTTTCAAAACTGCATTTTAAAAATTTTGGAAACTATGGAGATTTATGCCAAAGGTTTATAAGGCTTTTTTTTCAAGAATAAAAACATAAACACCTTTTTCTCCAACTACAATTGTTTTTCTTTAATGTTTTATAACTTCATTTTAAAAAGATTCCTTTTTGTTTTAATTGAAATACTTTCGCATAAAGTACAGAAAAGAGTACAGTAAAATTATTCGTAAGTTTAGGGATAGGCAAGGATTTTTCTCCTTCTTCCGGGAGCTAACTAGTCTCTAAACCACTTGAAATCAGCAAAGTGAATAATAAAAAAGTTGGTGACAGCAGATAGGTTGTTATTATGCTTGTTTCTAAAGACAGTTTAATTATTGCGTGCCCCGAAATGTCCTAACAGTAGGGAATGCAATCCAACACTGTTTTTCGTTATGCAGGATTTCAGGATTGAGTCTTATTGATTCCGCGGGATTGACATTCAGCTAAGACCCCACCAGTGGCATATCGCTTAGCGCTCTCAACTGGGAGACGGAAGGTGCCTGGTTCGAAACCAGGTACCGTCTGCCGACCTAACAGTTCGGAGTTTTCCGTAGTTTCCTCCGAAACTTAGCGTAAGTACGGGTTAGGACCCCATACAAAAACCCTCACCCCTCGGCCTATACTTCGCTCGCACCTAACCTGATAGCATTGGAAAGGCTACAGCGGCCTATTTACAGCTTTGCTAAGTTGAACCGCGTGTTTCACTCCAAGAATTCGCTCTTTGACTTGCTTGGTGTACCACAGCTGGCTGTTAATCTATTTTTTGGCACAGAGCAGCTCCCTTACGGTATAGGGGATTCCTCCGCAATTCGCCCGACGCAATTAGGCAGTGGTCTAAAAAATGCTCTATTAGCGAGTACCGTTCAACAAAAAATAAAAATGTGGATTTGCGAGGTGAGAAGCTTTGGTGACTCCATGCAAAGTCCTTTAATTTCGCTTTATAAATAGTAATACAGGGTGTCCGAAAAGTCTTTGACACATTTAAAAAATTCATAGAAAAGCAACAAATTATCATATGAATATGTGGTTTGCTCAATAATACTTCACAGTTCACGATTTTTTTTGACATCATTAAAAAAACTACTTCCAAATTGTGTTCATAGGGGGCATTATACCGTCACAGTAAACTTCCCGAATGTCTTGTACAGTCTCATCCGATCTTCGTGGCCGACCACTTCTTTCCCTGCCTAACACGCTTCCAGTCTCTAAAAACTTTTCATGCCAGGCCAAAATCTGTTTCGACTTCTGTTAACCAGGTTTTTCTTAAACATGTTACGAAACTTTCTCTGAAATCCAGTTATTGATTTTGATTCGAAATATCAACCTACGCAATGCGCTTTCTCAGTTACAGTCGCCTTAGGTAGAATGAATATTCTCGCACCGTCAATGCTGTTCGAAACTCGCAAAAAATCCCTATTGGCTCTCACTGTTGAAAACTGAAGATACAGCGCCATCTATGAACACATTTTGGAAGTAATTTGCTTTGAGATGGAAAAATAAATTATTGATTCTGTGAAGCATTACTGTGCGAACTGCTTATTCATACAACCATTCGTTGCTTTTCTCTGAATATTTGAACTGTAGCAAGGACTTTTCGGACACTCTGTGTATTAAAAAGTACATATATTGGTAATGAAACAGTTTATGTAATTTAGCTATATCTAAAACTCCACGTGTCATGTAAAATACTATGTAATTATAAATTTGAAAAGTCTCGGAAAAAAATGCGTGTTTCAAATTAATAATTTTATCAATAAATAAACTAATTAATGTATAAATAAATAAAGATGTCCAAAAAAATAGCTATATGTAAATTAAAAAATATTGTGTTCCCAGAATTTGATTTTCATTTAATATTTAAATATTTCTCTTTTTGCAGTTCTCCAAATATTATTTTACAGTTGTTTAACCTATCTTAAAAATCTAATAAACAATATAATTAAAGTAGTTACCGTTTTGTTCCATTTTTACTCATGGGTACAGAAGTAGTCGTCTGGTAGTGTTGGGTTCAGAAAAGTTTCTAGGGGAAGGAGACGTGTCGGAGCATTTTACTCGAGATATGTCAGATTTTTTTTTTTTCCTAATCATTTTTAATACTGAGTTCACAGGTTTTTTCATCAATAAACAGACGAAACGAAGAAAATGGTTCTTTGAATGATCCGCTGGAGCCCAACAATGCACCTGGGCAATCGATGAGGTCCTGCAGAACACACCCATGCTCAGGAGCAATATTAGTCACTGGAAAGCATTCTACTCTCCATTGTTTATTAATAGAACGGTAAAGTTAACCTGTGCTCAATAGTGGTTTAAAATTCTTCTCTGCATCGTTACGTTGATAAGAACGGCAAAGTTAGTTAACTTGTGTTCCAATAGTGGTTTAAAATTCTACTCTACATCGTTTAATTTATAAGAACGGGAAAATTAAGTTGTGTTCAATAGTGGTTTAAAATCCACAGCGTACTTCTATAGCTATTAGCTTCAAGTTTGCTCAAGGGAAAAACGATTGCTTATTGCCCTTTGGATCCGCCATTCTATCCTAGTAATGATAAATTAGCAAGTATTTAAAATGAAATCTGTAAGGTACGATCAACTGGTCCTCAAGATCATGAAATAAATTACATAAAGATTTATCTGAATATTGGATGTAGATTGATGCGTTTATTATCAATCAGAATGAATCTTGCAAGATTAATGACTACTGTTTATGGTTAACACATTTTTATTACGGTTTAAAAATGTAATGGATGTAACTTTAATACGTGATTAGTCCTTATACTACGTGCAAATGAATGTTTTTAGTTAAAAACAAACTGCTTGAAATTACTCCTACTTAAAGTAAATTCGTTTCTTTCATTCTTTTATCTTATTTTATTTATTTATTTTTTAGTCTAGAACAATAATTAGAGCAAAAGTTTATTTAAATGACAAAAATAAATTCTAAATTTGGATAGTACAAAGAATGGATCGCTTGAGTGAATTATATTTTAAAAGACGAATTTATGTACCTTGTTTTGAAATAACATCTTGTGGAATTACTTAAAATTTAAATTACATATCCTAATCATACGCGTACCAGCAAATTTAACGAGAGAGAAAAAAACGCTTCCATGGCGATCAAATCAGCAAATGGTACCTAAATATAGTTTTTTCTTTTTCTTTTTCTGATTATATACTCCAAAGATCTTCAATTGCATCTATATTAGATTGTGTCTAGGGGAGAGCTTAGTTTTGATCTGCTCGTTTCTCAGTTATAATAGAATTACAAATGGTAGGGGAAGAAAAGCATCACAGAATGACACTTTTATCGGTTGGAATCTTCCACGCGAGTTGCTTATCGCTAAGCATGGGCTGTCAAAGTGGCGCCATGATCATCCATCCATTCTCACCCCTGTATCGTCTTTTGTATATATGCTTCTTATAATTTAGATAAATGACATTCCGCGTCACTCAACATCACTTGCCATGCCTTTGCTTTGCTGTGAAAACATACACTTCGTGATGATACATCTCCGGGCAGATTTCTTCCTCTTGTAACATGCATCAAATGCAGTGATTCGTTGCTATACTTCTAGAGATTTCGGTGAGTGAAATAGATACACACGCGTCGTTTGGCGTAATGGAGTGCTTGGCTATAGTTCTGCGAAGAATAGAAACAACTCCATGAGAAACGTAATACTGCTTTGAATTTTTGGGTTGAATTGTCCCTCAGGCGTTAAATTTAATCTAAAATTCGTATTCTACGCAAGAAGCGATTGAAATTTGCAATTTGTTACATGAAAATCGGGTAATTAGAACGCGAGATAAGGAATTTTGGGTATCCTCATTGTTTAACATAGTGTTGTTGGAATTCTCTAGACCTATTGACGCTTTTGCTTAACTGTCATCACTTCTGAAGACTTACTTTTGCCACCAAATTTGGCGATTTATTTTTCGCCACCGGACAAGGACTCTGGCAGTTTAAGGTACTGCCTTTTGGACATTGTAACGCCCCCGCTACATTTGTAAGAATAATGGAAACTGTATTGCGTGAACTTTCGTAGCTTGCTTAGTATATCTAGATGATATTATCATAGAAGGAAATACATTCGAAGAACATTTGAATAATATTCATAAAATATTAATGAAATTACGAAACACTAACCTTAAGTTAAACCCAAAGAAATGCAAATTTTTTCATGAGGAGGTTGTTTACCTTGGTCATCTTATATCAGAGGAAGGAGTTAAAACTGATCGGAGTTGAAATTGAAACAATTTTCAATCGACCTCGTCCGGAGACCCACGATCTCCAAAGTTTTCTTGGACGGTGCACCCATTATCGTAGTTTCGTAAGGAATTTCTCAACAACAATAAGGCCTATGCATAAACTGACCTAAGCTAAATCATGTTTTAATTGGACGGAAAATTGTGAGAAATCGTTTAATAGTTTAAAGCAGTCGTCGACGACTTCCCCATTTTGACTTATCCCCGGAATGACAAAGACTTCATCTTTGATACCCATACTAGTAATGAAGGAATAGGAGCCGCGCTTTCCCAGAAAACAGAGAACGGCTAAAGTACCATAGTTTATTTTAGCAAGAGCTTGGATAAGCCAGAGAGAAATTATTCTGTCACAGGTAAGGAATTACTGGCTAGTGTTAAATTTATTGAGCATTTCCATCACTACGTCTATGGAAGGTCTGATCGTGCTTCCTTGAGATGGTTGTTGAATTTTAGAGAACCAGAAGGTCAGAAAGCTCGCTTTATACAGAGGCTGCAGGAGTATGAAGATCGAAATCAAGCAACGCAAAGGACTCTCTTATGGGAATGCAGATGCCCTCTCCGGACGACCTTGTATACAGGATTGTAAGCATCGTGTGAAGCAGAGAATAAATACGGAATGGAGATGGACGCTTCCACGGAAGTCTTAACAAGGACGACTGTAGATCTGTGGTCTTCAAGATCTCTTCATCTGGACCCGTTACTATTGTTATGCACTTTTAACAGTCTGTTCGATTAGAATTTTTATTAAAAAAGTAAATAATATATTTACAATGTAATGTAATGATGAAATGTGGTAATTAACTTTGGAATATATAGAATGGATTCAAAATAAAATCCTTCGTAAAACAATCCACCATTAAAACTGTCGACAAGCTGTGTTGACACAACTATTGGATGGTGAAATGTAAAGTGACCATCTTTCTTAAGTTGAAATGCGGGACACTCACGTAAGCCCGGGGGAAGGAGGTGGTTAAAATTTATGGAAATAACAATGTTTAAACCTCGAATTAATTTTATTGCAAATCTATATTCAGTAGATTATAACATTGCCAATCACACACACACACATATTAACGTGCACAAATTAAAAATTTCACTGTTCTTTGCAAATTAAAAAAATTATGAAATAAGGTGGCCCCTTAATCGTGATTGTTAACAAAGAACGGCTATTTTCGGTGGTTATCACAGGGATGAAAATACTGGACAAAACCGCAAAATTTGGGGCAGTCCCGTACAATACAGGACAGTTGATCACTTTATGACCGGTATGGGCAACCTTTGAAAAGTTGCAGTCCAAACTTTATGTTAGCGAAGTCTTGGGCTGTATAATTAGGATTTATATGGGTTATTGAATGATTTATACGAGTTTTATACGGGGTTTTGATATGTTCCGCGGACCAGATCAAAAGCCTTGGCGGGCCACATCCATCCCGTGGGTCGTAGGTTCTCCATATGTGCTTTATGAAATGGTACATCATGAAATGTATGTCAAGAGAAACTTCCTAAGTATTGAATTTGTTTATCATAGAAATATATATAAATGTACCATATTATATAAATGTGATATACTGACTATAAATATCTTCGAATTTCTTTACTTTCCAACATGAAAGTAATTTAATTCCTTTTCACTCGCAATCTGACGCGAGTCTGAAAACTGCTATAATTTTTTTTTTTTTTTTTGTATTTTTTTAGAGGGAGTGTCTTGCTGGGAACGACAACTTTAATTCCAGTTATGCTTTTATGAAAAATAACTTGTAAATTTACAGAGCCAATCAAGACCCTCGGGATGCCTTCTAAAATAACACTTTGAGGGTTTAATCCAGGAGGGCAACCTTTGGAAAGTTGCGGCCCAATCTTTTAGGGTTTTAGTGAAGTTGCGAGCCCTATAATTGGGATTAATATTTGGTTTTGGATGGTTTATATGGGGTTTTGATATGTTCCGAGGGGCGTATTAAAAGCTGGGCGGGCCATATCCACCCCGCGGGTCGGAGGTTGCCTATATATATTTCTATCCATGCTGGACTCCGACCGAAAGGGTACTAAATGCTCGCGGCTCTTCCCTGCCCAGAAGTCGTGTGTAATTTACGACCTCGATTAAATAAACATGTGGACATTATCTGCCTGTATTTCATGATCCAGAGTAAATACCTGTGCTTATTGTATATGCGTCATTTATTTTTATTTGTACATTCCTACAGTTTATCCGAAATGAATGAGTACCGATAAGGCAAAAATGATTTTTTATGGGGCAGAATTTTCATAACTATGATTGTCTCAAAGCATAACTTTTGTGTGTGTGGATGTTGCTTTTTCAAAACATTTTTATACGTCTAATTACACATTGGTAGCGTTTCCTCCATAAATTATACTCTTATGTTCAGTTCCACAGTAACGCTTAAGTTAAAAAAAAAAAAAAAGACACACAAATCGGGCCAAGCTCATCAAATATAAAACAATTTCCAATACAATATTTTTGCACCAAATTTGGCGATGTATTGTTCTTAAGTTTGAAGAGATTTTGTAGATTAATAAAAAACTTTTTATCACTATTAATGTAATTTTGCGAAATCCTGTAAAAGAATTTTAAATGTTGTTAGTCAACTTACAACAGAAGAGTAAGCTGATATAAACGTGCATATGCTAATTGTATGAAATAAATTGTATGAGCTTGAAATATGAGTTAATTGTATGAGCTAATTGTATGAGCTAATTGTATGAGCTAATTGTATGAGCTTGAAATAAATGAATGTCGCTTAGCTGCCATGTATCATAATGTATTGTAATTTTTTTCGAAATCAGACGCCCTTTTCAACCTTGTAGGAAAGTGCTCAAAAATCTATGTATGCAAGGAATTCCGAACTAGTACATTACTATACGCACGAAAATGTTTCCTCTTCTTCATCTATTTGTTTACACCGTTCGTTCATGTTCATTTGTTGCTGAATTTCTAAAAAGAAACACTTGTGTGTGTTTGAAACAGCTGTAATCTTTTTTCGGAGGAAAAAAAATGCGCCGGCCTAACACATCACAGTTATTTCCGATGAATTAGAAAAGTAATATTCCAGTGCTGTTACTTTTAACAAGAACAATGATGCTTGCTTCTGAAATTCAATATTTATGCTGGTCCAAATTCCATAAAGGATTACAAGTTTCGAAGGTTGGGATGTCCGTATTTATAATTCATACTGTTGGCGACTAGGATTTAAAATATTAATTTCCGCTCGTGTACCTGACACAGACCTATTAAAATGGCGTATTAAAATATTCATTAAAATGAATCTTTTATGGCACCTAAGCTGAAAATACTTTTTATCATTTGAGCAATCTGTGTTGTTAAACTTTGATCGACGCTACCTTTTATGGCTATTTTGTTTTTATTAATGAGCTCTATTTTTAGATGTTGGATCACGCTATACCTCGATGAAAGCATTCCCCGAACCTTTATTAAATGTACTGAAAACTTGCTTAACATCATCATGTAAATGTACTTAATATTTTGTTAGTTTTAGGTAAATACTTCTGTTATTTTTGTTTCTGGATTTGACTTGTTAAGAACCACTTACTTATGTCTAATGGTTTACAAGAATTTAGGGCAGGAGTATAGTCAAATCCTTAATGCAGGGAATTAATTCTAATGCATTAAATGTTATTTTATTGGTAAGTTCCGAGAATGAAAGTCCGTAAAAAAACATTCTTTATTTTAAAAAATAATTTTATTCAATTGAAACAAAAAGAATCTTACAGCATTGAGAATGCTATATAGAGCACATGAATGCCAATTGTTTCTACTTGGAAGTTATAAGATTGTCAACGTTGCAGAAAACTCTGCTAGTTTTTGGGTTCGTCGTTCTAAAGTCCAGTAGGTGTAGAAAGGTCTAGTAAAGAGACCACTTGAAAATCAACTTTATCGCTTCTAGATTTTCGTCGAACAATCGGCTGTACAAAATTCACAGGCACTAACGGCCATTAACTTGTTTATAACAGTACGCTCAGTACCAAAGCTTTCACAAATGCTGTATTTCTCACCCAAAATATAACACTTCCACAGACAAAAACTCAGTGAAAACTTACGAGGGAAAACCTAGATAGTTCCTCAAGACTCAGCAGTGAAGAATTTACACTCAGCACTTTAAAACAAGCGGAAATACCGCTTCTATAGCGTCAATACAAAGTCTTAAGCTCTTGCGGACATCTGCTCGCTCCACAGGCAAAAGCAAGACTGACAGAACTGAGCATCCAACGCTGCTTTTATAGATTGCGACGAACACTGGGGAAGCTTCCAGAAATAACTACCCGCTGAATGTTGTAGAACAAACTCGATTTTGATTGCGTAATAGAAGAGTAGTAATAGGCTATTATGTATGTTAATACAGCATGTATACTGATTTTGACTTTTATTAACATTTAGTCACATATTTTTTACAAAATAATGTTAAAGTTAGAATAAACATTTTAAACTCAAAATAAATGGGAGTAAAAATAACAATAAATAAGATGATTTTTTAATACGTATATCATCGTTTGCTCTTTGCCTGTTTTCCTCGCGCGGTTTTCACAAGAGGGCCGCCCTCCACCAGTTGGGAACCGCTGCTTTTACACGGAATTGTTGGACGTGGAAGTGTTGACGAGGAAGAAGAACGCGATTGGTCAAACGAAGAAAATAATTTAGTCGGACATGTAAGATCGAAAGAGGATGGAATCGTAAAATGCGACCTTAAAGATTTTTTTTTTTTTTTTTGCTGTTGCTGATTAGAAAAGGGGAGAAAACAGCTTAATATCAGTGACTCCTCGGAACCAGTTATCAAAGGCGAGACGGCTCCCAACTCAACGGGCTACAGCTTCAACTTCTACGGACAGATACATACTCTGAGAAAAACTACACGAAGAAGTTTTTCTACTGTTTAGCAGAGCTCGGAGGCTTTATTTATTTCTTTATTTTTATTGGTTGGGGGGGGCTGACGGACAAAAGGCATCTCACGCAATTTTAAAATGAGTTTTAGAAAAACGTGTCTTTAAAGTTCTTCCTATTGCTTCTGGAAAGGAATTTTAAATAAATTTTAAAATGTAAGAAAAATAAGAATGTGGGTTAATATGTATAAAACAATATACGACCATGAAAGAAATTAACAAAGGAAGGATTAAAATTCATTGTAAAAAATTTAAAAGATTGTCTTTCATTAACCCTTTGAGGCGCAACCCTTTCCCAATGTTGAAAAAAGGGCAGCCGTTGCCATCGCTCGACTTAACTACCAGCAAGATGGCGGACGATCGAAACGTTCATCGCGTGCCGCAGATCTAGAGACCATTTTTCAGCAGTTGTCAGTGCTGTTAAAAATAGTCGTGATAATTTTTTTACGGAAAATGACGTGCTAAAAAGTAAAGGATTCTCGTGGAGCTAGGTCACCCACAACTATTTTTATAGAAATCAAATCTATTCTTCGTGACTGGCAACAGTCAAAACTTCAGAGTTTGGTGTTCCCAGATCAGGAACACTGCGCATTAAAGGGTTAAGAGCATGACTATATTTAAAATGTTAGTAGTATATAAGTATACAACTGTATCTATATGTTAACCTGTAATCAATGTAAAATAGCTTATATTGGCCAAACTAGTAATCCTTTACACCTTCGTATTAATCTACATCGAAATCATGTTAAGAACTATCCTAGTAATCTTTCTGGTAATAACTTTGAGTATGAACATTTTCATATGCATGGTTCAATAATATTAATATCACTATTCTATCTATAAAGAAGAACCATAATGAACGTTTATTTTTAGAAAACTCCTTCATCCAATTTCATAATACTAGTTATCCGTATGGTCTAAACCAATTAGTTCATAATAAACAATTAATATATTATACTAGCACTACTAACATAAATAAATATTCTCCAATCTATATACTTTAAACTTGTCTATATTTAATACTTAAAACATTAGAACTAGAGGTAAACGTAAAAAGAGTAATAGTCCTAAGTATTCTAATAGTTATATAAAATCTGCTATTTTAAAATTATATAATTACTATACCAGTACTTATAATTGGATTAATATACGTACTTTCATTTACTCCATTAAAAAGAAACTTTTAGTTAAGTATTTTTCTATTTTTTCAAATCTTAACATTTCTGGACATTTTCTCACCTATTCTTCGATCTCATTGTTGCACGAGCCACTGCACTTACCGTAAACCTAACCAATAACATTAATAATACACCTTCTAATTAAAACTTATTAATTACTTTCACAAATCCTGCAATCAATAACTTAAACTTCAATACAATATTTTCTACTAATAACACTTACCTTCCCATCAAAATGTCATTATTAAAAAGTCCTTTAAATATCCCCTACCCTTTGGTAGGAAACTATTTAACTATAACTCTTTTCGAAAACATATAACCCTTCTGATACACCACCCTGTATATGCAATGACAATCACTATAGGATTATAAGGATTATGGACACATCATTACTGAGGATCTAGCTATCATAAAAGATATTAGGTTAAAAAAACTCATGCAGAAGGGCTCTAAACACCGTATTCCTTCAAAACACTCTCTTAGTGGCATTGTAACACAATTCACTTATGATTTAGATTTTTACATTTATAATACTGCCTTAAAATACAGCACTCCTATTGAAGCCTTCACTACCTGGAAAGTAAAAGTACTTTCAATCTTTAAGCAAAATATTGCTAAATATGTAAAATATAGTTCTCCTGTCAATAGTCAATTTCATACTCACATAGACTTTTTAAAGCAGTATTCATAATTACTTATGTAGATAAATCATCCAATAACTATGCTTTTATTTGTAAACAGTTATATCATAGCTTGTTAGCCTCTACAATTGTAAATAACAGTATCTATTCCTCTACTAATTTGTCTACTGTAGTTTGTAACAAAAAAATTCTGGCTTTCTATAAACTTCTCAACTTACAACATAATAATCTAAACTATCCTTATATCTGTACTAATCCTAAATTTCATAAATCGCCTTTAAAGTTTCGAACTGTTACAATAGGATGTAACACATATAGCAATGTAGCAAGTAAACTTCTATTAAAGATACTGTCTGTTATGCATGAGTATTATATAAAACGTAATGATTATTCTATCTCTATAGGAAATAGTTATGATCTACGCAATACAATATGTACTATTAGTAATATTACCTCTTTATATACCTATGATTTTAAAGATCTATTTAACAATATTCCTCTTGACGACCTTTACAATGTAATTAATGAATTATTTGAAACTTGTGTTAACCATATTTAGCTCCCTTCCCATGTTGATGTAACTTATTTCAGTTGTCTATCTAAATTTATTATCTATAATAATTTTATTCTACATAACAATAAAATATATCTACAAAATCATGGTATACCACAAGGTGGTTCAGCATCTAGTTACCTGCAGATCTTTACTTATATTACTATGAAAAGAATATACTAATACTCACATCATTAGTATACTTATAAGATATATCTACTTGTAAACACTAATAATATATAACATTATCTTCCCATAAAATATCCATCTGCTCTGGAATTAATTAAAAATGATATGCTTAACAATTCTGTTAGTTTTCTAGATCTAAGTATCTCCATCACTCCTAGAAATAGCCTTAGTTTCAATATATATGATAAGCGTAAAGATTTTAGCTTTAAAGTAAATAGCTTTACTCATTTTTCCTCCTGCTTACATAAATCTGTATTTCGCAATATCATCTATAATCACTGCTGTAGAATCAAGTTTCTATGTTCTGATGATTTTAAAGTCTCCAATTTTAAATCTCTATTTCTGTCAGCTAGACAATACAACTACCCCACTAAGTTCCTAAAATCTATTATATACAATTCTTGATAATGATGTGTCTAATGTCTTTGTTCATTTACTGGAGGTTGGGTGGGGTTTTGGTTTTAAGGTTGTAATTGGATGGTTGGGTCGGGCGGAGGAAGATTTTCTCATAAAAAAAAAAAAAGTAATATGTTTAAAAACAATTTGGATGTGTATATGCATGCATATATATATCTGGAGGAAAAAAAAAAAAGGTTCCTATATTGTGATTATTCTGTCCTAAACATTATTTTTTTTTTATTTTTTTTCTTATTTACTAGATTAATCTTCTGTCATACAATAACTTATATTTTTTAAACAATATGTTATATTTAATTTTGCTATACTATTTATTTTATTCAATCATTTTAATTTATTATTATTCAATATATATTTATTATATTAATATACCTGGATATTCTTAAAATTTAATAATATTACCTTTTAGTATTTGGCAACTCCTATACTTTCTTCTTTCCACTTTTACACTTTTATTTAGTGGCAACACCATTTTTCACTTTTTACAATTCTTAACATTGGCAACACATATCATTTGTTCAAATGAAATTTACATGTGCTCAAGGTCTGGTATGTAAAATTATATTCCTATTTCTAATTTTTGTTATCTTTTTGATTTCTTCTTTCCTTTATATAGTAGGTAGGGCCCAGATGTGTGGAGTTAATATCGCTTCTCTTATGCCACGCAACCGAAACCCTATTATTTGGTTTGCTGTAAATTATAATCCACTGTTTGTGGCCCCTGAAGATGGTGACAGTGGTTATAATTTCCGTTCCATTATATTATCACAATAATTCTTGCACTTTATTTGGCTTCAAATTCTGGTTTCTAATTCTTGCTAATAGCTGTTATATTTCTTTTGCGAGATATGTCTTATTTGTAGTATGTTTTGTGTTTTACTTGTTAGTTATATATAATTTCAAATGTATATATTTATAAAGACATTTGAAATCAATTTAATATTCGTATTTTACTAAGCTGGGTGTCTCAGAAACTTTCCCCAGCTTCCTTATAAATTCTACTGTTTTTATTTACGTATCAGTGCCATAACTGTAAGTTTGCATTATTGCTAAAAATGTAGTATTTTCTTTGTTGACTTTTTTCATCGGCCGGGTATTTCGGACGGAGTAACTTCTTGCAGTGCAACACAGTCATTAACAAAACGGCCTGTTTAATCGATTTTAATGTCGCTGACAAATATTTGACAATAAAGATCAGACAACTTTCTGTATATCTGATATCCCCTCGTACGTATATTAGAATAAGTGATACCATAATCAACTTTACTCTCAAACTTAGGAGCCGGGGTGTCCTGTTTAATTAAATATTTTGAACGGACACTGAACAAATGATAATGAAACGATAGGATTTCACAATATCAGGAACGTTCGAAAATTTATCAGAAATCTTTTCTGGCGTTAGATTGATCGATGATGTTGTTCATTAACACCAACTATCTGCACTATGTGCTAAGTTTACTTCCTCTCATTTAATATTTAAATGAATGCTTTATTTATTTATTTTAATATCACACCCTAAGATTGTGTAGTGTGATAACAATTAAATCATTCTACACAATAAGATCACAGTTTTAAGGAGCATCTAATTATATTGTATTCGTAAAATATTACTAAAAAATAATATGTCAACCAACCACTAATAACTGTATCTCCAGAAGAACTGAAGGTCAGTTCATCGCGCGACATTTACGCGTATTTGAACGTACGACCGGTAGTCCCAAAGCAACACCCACGTTTACGTGATTTTCCCTGCGTCTGCCATAGCAAATAATGAGAAGCCGACTCGACAGTCTGCAGCATAGACACTGACACCTGCATCTCATTAAACTTTATTGGCATGGAGAATGGGGTTCATAAAAGTTCACGAAAACACAGGACTCACACTCACACAAAAAAATCTCTTTTATTTTCTAATAAGACATGTTAGCTGTATTTTATGCACAACTTCCTTTTGCAAATACGGAATAGAATAAAGGGACTGCATTTGGACAGTCAATCTTGCCCATCAGTGCTGACACAAATGTGCCACGCACATACAGTTTCATGCACTCAGGGGGTGCTCACAAGAATATTTCAGACATAGAGAAATATTCCTTTAACAACTCAACAATAACACCTTAGACCCTGCAGCGTGGAAATATCCGACCCCAAAGGCAGGTTCATAATTGGAGTTTTTGAGGTCCAGGAGCAACTAATGATAATTTGGCCCCATTTCTACTGTTTCTTCCAAGTTTAATCACTTTTATGCTAGACTAGCCGCGTACGCATTCATCGCACGGAAATTTCCGTGTTTTTCCTACTCATTTGAGTGAAATTAATTCCATCAAGGCGGAATCTCCAAAAAATGTTAAAGTCTTTCACTCGTAATATAAACTATGCCTCACAAATATTTTACTTGAAATAACATATTGCGCAAATGCAGAATAATGACCCAAAAATTATGCCAGCGTTTCTTGCGTTCAAAAAGAATGAACGTAAAAGGCGTTTTTCAAACAAATCTGCGCCGAGCAGAAGAGGACAAGGAGACGATTTCCGGGCTGGTTTTACGACATTTCTACTACTTGGGAGTATCCACCAGTAAAAGATAATTATAGATCATCTATCAGCCTGGCTTCGGCAGAATATTTTCCAATAAGGGGAGGGGGGGGCAAAGCTTACTTCAACATATAGTTACCATGTTGAAACGAACAAATAAACAGGGGTAAAATGGCATTCAAAAATCAAAGGTGGTGGAGGAGGGCAAGCGCCATTGCATTATGCAGCCGACGCCCATGCCCCACCAGTTTGTGGTTATGCAGCAGCTTGGATAAAGGAAGGGCCTCTCTGCCTTAGAGACTTTTCTCAGTGCCGCAGACATCATATTCCTTTTCCTCACAGACTTCGAATCTGTTGACAAAGTCTGGTGCTCAAAGGCCGATGCTGACTTCGACGTTTCTTGTCGTGACTGCAGGGGAGTAACTGGGCATTCTTATCAAGAAATTTATGGCTTTTTAATGACCAGTCGGATCCACCTACAAAAGCTAACGCGCGAAAATCACAAACCTCGCCCCCACAAAATGGAGAGAACAACGGCAGATTCCGCGCCAATACATTGACGCAGTGTTTCTTTTTTTTCTAATGGCAGATTAAAAGACAACTGTAATCAGAATAACAAACATTAAAACTAGAACCAAGAACAAAAGAGGAACGCAGATAGCAAAACTGAAACTACAGTAAGATTATAAATCGTTCACCTTGTGCCAAGCTCTCCAGTATCTCTCCCACAAGAGTCCCGAGTTCAGCGCAGGGCAGTGACTCAAACGGTTCGCGTCCATTTACTCTTGGATATTACACATTTGCCAAAGAGGGCTTGACAGTATTTTTAAACGATATAGATTTTTCGAGAGGCAATCGTGGCAGTAGCTAAGCGGAAAGTGGCAACAGATCTGTTCCTTGTCCAAAGTGGAATATTTGTGATTTCCTCGATCCATTTCTTGTCTTTATTTGCCTCTTTTATGTTTTGCCTATAAGTCTCTCTTAAAGATTTTTTAATGAACCGTTTGGCGATATAGAAGGGAATTGGTTTATCTGCTATTTGTATAATTTAGTTGCTTTCTTTGCCAGGGAATCTGGTGTTTCGTCTCCCTGGAGTCCACAATGTGTTGGTACCACTGTTACATCTGGAGAAAACCGACCAAAACTCCAGACCGTTATACCGACCGCCACGAGATAAAACCCGAACCATGGTACCCGGGTCCTTCACACTTCAGCCGTCTACCATTCTGAGTGACCTATCCACTCGGCCATGGTAGGGCCATCTCCTACTTTAAATCTGCCACTGCCTGGTCAGATGAGCAGTCACAAATTTCATTGCCTGCAATGCCTCCGTTCAACCTCCATGTTCAAACGATACCTCTGTGTTCCATTAGTTATCGACATTGATTGTGAGAATCTAATGGTTCTATTTTCTAATTTGCTTTCATGATGAGGTATTTTTTTCCCTCCAAAGAATGAGAGAACAGAAAGGGTATGGGCTTGAATTCCTAATCGACTAGACTCAGCTATCCTATCAGTTCATTGGGATGATTTCATCTACCATGTTACCCATAGATTTGAAACAAGAATATTGTTGATGGGAGCAGGCTATACAAGAATTTCTTTTTATTTTTCCAGGAAGTAAGTTAAGATCCACAACAATAATAATAATACTCTTATTTAAATTTCGGAACGCCGTTCCGGCTCACGAAAAAAATCCCGGAACGTCGTTTCGGAGCGTTCTGGCCCCACTAAGCCCCTGCATTGATTACCCCTGTAGTCCCGGGAATCGCTAGCCATTGCTAAGACTTTTTTTAGGGGAGGGAAATGTCGATAAACTGCCAAGTCAAATTTCGGTTTTTACCAACTTACTTTTTTTTTTATCAGCACTAACTTTTTACTTCTGTCAACTGGATTTGCGTATGTTTGCCAAGTGTACACCCTCCAAAAAAAGTATTCGAGCAAGAGAGAAATTTCCGGCGTTGGTTTCGTATATTAAAAATTATTTATCATAGAATATGAATTAGTCTATGTATAAATATGACTTTCCATATTTCTATCAAGTTGTGCGTTTTTCAAGAACTCAATTATTATTCGCAAATCTAAAATCGGAAATTTCTCTCTTGCTTGAATACTTTTTTTGGAGGGTGTACCAGGAACAGAAAATAAATCATCGTTTTCGTTTAAACTTTTTCACCAATTTCGCCAACTAGGTATCTACTTTGCCAAGTTTAATAGAATTTTTCGATTATTAAGGGGGTCGCGAGACTGCCCTCCCCTACTCTCCCCTTTAGCAAGAGCCCTTCTAGCAACTCGTCAACAGCCTTTCAGGCCGATACTGAAAGCTAGGTCTGGTGTCGCTACAGAGGGTTAGAGAACATTCTTCCCTCAAATTTTACGACTTTTAAATGACATTCTGGGTTCACTGACAAAAGATTTCTGCGCTAAGCCGAAAACCCCGACCCCCACACTGGAGAGAACAACGGAAGTTTTTTTTACCGTCTCAGTGTCCCGTCGTCCATTGAAATACATAGAAAACGCGGCTTATTAGCATCGGCCTTGAGGCTTCTGTCCGGTTCGCCCGGTTTTCGCTTAGCTACGTGGGTAAGAGATTCAGATTCAGAAATCAGATGAAAAGAGGCCACCGATCTTTTTTTTTTTTTTTTTACTGTGTAAATATGCCTGCTTCCAAAGGAGGTAAGAGGATATCGCTCGCGCTAGTTTTACGACTTTTTAACGACCACCGGGGTCCACCGACAACAGATTAATGTACTAAACCTCCAATTCCGCCACGCCCCCCTCCTCCCCCTTCCACACACAATGGAGAGAGAGAGAGAGAGAGAGCAGAAGTTTATCTCCTGCTCAGAATTCGCTTTGCATTTGAATACAGTGAGTCCATTCGAAATGGACAGAGGCCTTTTAAGAGCCTCAAGGTTTTACACGCCTCTGCTTACCTTTCTCCCCTGAAATTCATAATATTTTCCAATGGCTCTACACCCTCAATTGGTTTTACAGCCTTTATTTATCCTACATCCGAAGCAATTTGTTTGCTGTCGAAAGAACACAGAAGAATGAAGAAAACAGATCACAAAGGGTCACTACGAAGATTAACAAAGACAGAACCCCCATTCTCTTTGCCACCCCCCCCCCCCTTCCCTTCTCTCAGCTGCAGACGTCTTCCGCGCGACCTGTGGACCGACCTTAACAAAATTTAGAACGAACGGAATTAGAATGCTTCCCTTTCATTAACACGCCAAAGGGTTGAATGCATCTCTTCTTTTTCACGGCACATTTTTCTACCACATACTATAATAACAGCAACATTCCGCTATCTGCTATTTCGAAATCCCTCGTCATCCCACACACTTCCTGCACTCTCCAGAATGGAGAACCTGTCAATGGATGACAAAGGGCTTATTCTTCTCGAATCATCTCCACCTATTGTGTTCGCAGTACACTTATTATTCAATCTTTTTTTTTTTCTTTCCGCAGGTTCCCTCCTGTGTCCTCCTGCATGGGATACTTTTTTCTGCTGGCCACCGACAGAGGCGGGCCGAGTTGTATCATTTCCTTGCCAGAGGATTTTTCCGTTCCTGGAGCCGGCCTCTCACAGCAGGCACGGTGAGTGCTTTTAATTGTTACGCAGTCGCTCTTTTGTGGGAAGTCGAGCAATAATAGGAAACGTCTCATGCTTCATTCACTTTGCATTAATCAAGTCGGAAATTTAGTTTTTTTTTTTTTTTTAAATAGAATGAGATATTTTTACATAACTTTCATTTTTCTTACACTAATGTTATATTCATCTATCTGAAGTGACTTTCTTCAGCAACACGGAAAGTGAAGCAGCACCGGCTTGGGAGGGTGAACTCCTTTCTACCGCTGGACTGCTACGGGACCCATTAGCTCCCATTAGGTGCGCTAATGGGAGCTTGTGCACGTAAAATCGTCGTAGCTCCAATGTCCTCCATGCTCAAACGATAGCTCTGGGGGGTGCCGATTTCAGGTGCTAGGTCTTTCATCTGGAATGGTTTCAAAAGTATGAGACCCCGAGCTAAGTCGGTCTTCCTCACACTGGGGCTCTCTAAAATGGAAGCCTCTCCCTCTTACCCTTCGCCGATCTATATGAAGGATGAGGGAATTCGGAACAACTACAACAGTCCTCTTTCTATAATATCCGTTTAATTTCTTGGCTTCCAAATCATTTGTTGTCTTAAAAAATTCTCTCCTTTCATCGCTCTCTAATGTACAACAGTAATTAACCCATTAAGCGCTAAAGCTCCCATTACGGGAACATCTATTATATATATATATTTTTTTTTCGTAAAATATTCTAACGCAATTTACGAAATACACTTTTTATTTAAACATTTACACTATAGGGTGTGTTATATAGTGTAAATGTTTATATAAAATGTGTATTTCGTAAATTGCGTTAAAATATTTTAAGAAAAAAAATATATAATAGATGTTCCCGTAACGGGAGCTTTGGCGCTTAATGGGTTACTGTATGGAGATGATTCTAAAAATAAGGGTAACAGGAGCTCTCACGCGTACACGCATTCCCAGAACGACTGAAAGACCATGTCTTGGTACAACAGAGGATCACAACAATCAAATGCCACCCGTATATGGCCTTGGTTGCACGTCATTGGCCACAATGTTTCCAATGGAAAAGTATGGGAACGTCTTCCCTACAGCCCGGATCTCGCACTCAATGATTTTCATCTCTTCCGGCCTTTGAAAAAGCTCCCGGCAGCCATTTTAAAACAGATGCCACAGTTCAGGGAACAGTTCTGTAAGTGGCTCAGCGACCACGGCCTTGCTTTCTTCAATGCCGGTTTCGATAGATTGGTGTGCAGATGGAACAAATGCTTTGATGACCATGGAGGCTATGTCGAAAAATAATCTGTACTACCGCTACTGATAAAAAAGTATTTTATTGGAATCAAATTTGTTCTCCGTTAATCGAAGTCAAAACGTCTGAGCTGTGTCCTCAGGACATCGCGTGTTAAAAGGTTAAGTAGTACTGTAATCTCGTAGAAACGCATTCGTTTCATCGACAAAGCTACACTGTGGCAAGTGGGTTGCAGAAAACTATTCTCGTTTATCAACATATCATTAAAAAAAACTTAGTAATCTTCTGGAGTGAACATTTTGATCGCTAAAAAAAAGTTGCAAAATTATGATTTTTTACCGAACTGATGAAGCTACACCCCGGCAAGTGGGTTGTAAAACTGTTGCTGATTTATTTTTCAACATATCGTTTAAAAAACTTGATAATCTTCCGGACTGAAAATTTACCCGCTCTTTAAAAAGCAGTTAAAAAAAACAACGATTTTAAATTTTAAAAAAAATCATCATTTTTCAATTATTTGTAACAAAGCCTCAAAACAAAGACACAATTAGATTTTTCTCCAATCATCATTCCTTCCTCAGAACTAGGTGACTATTTCAATTTTTTGGCTTTGACTCAAATACAGGTTTTTGCTCCCTTCCACCTCAAAGCAGTTTTTACATAGCACAGACTCGTGAGGCGTGAGATCCCCACCCCCAAAATCTGACCCCCCCCCCCTCTTACTTTTAGAATTAAATTTTACATAAGACATTTCTGTTGCGAAAGTAAAGCCTCCTTCCCTTGCGAAATTAGTGAATCAGGTAGTGTTGAAAATAAGCATCATTCCCATCCAAAAAACGATACTGGCTGATTATGTAACTAGACTAACGTGACTAAATTAAAGGGCATCATCTGACAATTTGTTTTCAGCAAGTTATGCCTGAACACAAAGAGCCGTATCCTCTGGCTTACCTGGGCTAATTGAGAAGTCAATCATATATCAGTGTTCATAAAAGTGTTAGTATGTAACACTCAGGACTTGATAAATTTCCATCATTTGAATTAGAGAAAATAAAATATCCAAAGAAAAAGTGACGAAGAAATTCCCTTATGGTCTTTGCAAAAAGCCAGCTTAGTCTTTTTGCCACGTTTCCATAACCCATCATCATCAGACAGTTTATCCTCCGTTGGCACCGTAAATGGACAAGTTAGTTCAATTCAGCAACTTGACTATAATATCAGTTCAGGAACAAATATTTCTAGAAACGAAGAAACGGTTTGAAGAATTTATGGAAACGTCACACTGAAATTTATATAGAATGAGAGAAGAACTGTTTCTGTATAAACGAATTGTTATTTTTTTATTTTTTAATGCCATATCAAAAATATTACACATTTTCATTCAAAACCTTATACAAGTATGATTTGGAAAAAAAAAAGGATAATTTCTATCATATTTCTAGTTAATTGATAATTTACTTTATTATATTTATCTATTATAATACAGATTCACTAACTTATTTAATGCTTAATCTCTGGACCGAGCACTGTCAGGTTACTATGTAATGAAGTATATTTCTTGTAATCACTGACAAAGACAGCATCATACGCCTTCACCATACACTATTCACCATGTATCCATAAATATATTAAAATTTTAATCTTATGAGATAGTATATTCCCCTGCTTAACAAGTATACACGTGAATCATCTACTAGTCTTTTTATACTTTATGCAAAAATTAAATAATGTCGCTTGGAATTAAAAATTTCCTCTGCGTATTTATCTCAAAAGTTATGAGAGACTTTTGGGATAAATACGCAGAGGAAATTTTGACTCTAATTTTAAAAAGTTATGAGAGACTTTTTAAAATTATATCAGTAAACACGACTACACGCACGTTTAACACAAAGATACTGTGAAAATTTTGGTTTTCAAAATTTCTGTGATCTCTGTTTTCTCACACACAAACGACTCAACGCATTTAGACATTTGAAGATTTTCAATTATAAAACATGTTAAAAATAAAGCATGCAAGATTTTTTACTATGAAAGTAAGCTTTTACATAAAATCCTACCAACTGCATTCCTTTTAACATATTCACTTTATTAATATCATTATTGTAATGATTGTCTGTCGTTGAAATACTATGCAGAGTTGGATCTAATGTTTTAAAGAAATGAAAGTTTTTTTCATAGAATCTTACAAATTTCAGTACTTTTAATGAAAACATAAGCAGCAGCAATGGAAAGAAATATTCTTAATCTTACATTACAATGAGGTCCGGAAGTGGCACAGTCGGTTGAACTTGATTCCCATCAAAAACATCGAAACATAAGAAATCGAAAATAAAGCCGCACCGATCTTGGTCAGCAATTAGGAGGATGACAATCTATCTCAACTGAACTGCCGGGGTAACGCGTACTCAAAAGGGAGGTAGCGCTAGTAAAATCTGTCGTGGACCCACTCTCCTACAAGTTCGAGCGATAACTCTGGGGGTTCCAATCCAGGTACTAGGTCTCTCATCTGGAATGGGTTCAAAATTAAAAGACCTCTCACTCACGAAGGACAACGTTATCCTGTCTACTAAGAGGACACTAAAATAAAATAACCCACATCTCCTGCCCTCTCAGCGGTCACGATTACAGTCGGTGGTAACTGGAAAGGCTAAGAAGAAAAAAAAATCACTCCGATGAGAGACTAATATTTTAAAAATATGAGCCAATCTATTGAATTAAATGCTTGCTATCCTTACAAGAAATATATAAGAACTCCGTAGATTATAGAGGAGTCCATCAAAGTAAGTGCCATTTCTAAATCCTTATATGAGACCAATAAAAATTCTCCCGGGGAAAAGAAGGCGTTCAATTAGCTGATTTCCGATGCCTCATCTGTTCACCTTGGAACACGATTAAGTGTTTTCCCAAAGCGGTCTATCATCCGGGTATCCCTCAAGTTAAGCTTGATCTCTTTCTTTCGGTCGATAGATCAAGGAATGAGTTAGTTATATAAGGGGGGGGGGGAATTCTGTCATTCATTCCAAGGGAGAATTTAGAAGTCTGTGGCACATTTAATAAACGGAATCGTACGTTGTATACATATTGTAAACTAGCTGAAGTATCCGTCGTTGACGGGTTATTGTGTAATACAGATTTCCAAAAAGCCTGAATTTTCTTTAGGATTGTAGGAGTACGAAGAACGGAATTAGCACAATGGCAAAAACATGGAAAGCAAAGTTATAACTTTGTTACCAAACAAAGTTACTAACAAAGTTATTAACAAAGTTATTAACAAAGTTACAGAGTAACTAAATGTTGAACGAAATTGTCCAAAGAGAAAACATTTAATTTTTAAAATTAATGTTTTATTTTTGTGGAATAAGCTTTTAGATTCAAACGGTCATTCCTCTCGCCTGTAGCTAAATTTCGTTGGATTCACTGTAGACATTTTAATGGTATGCCTCAAGAAATTTTTGCACAATTTTCACAAAATCAGAAAAAGAAAACTTACACTTGAATAACCAACTAATATATTACCTCCACATACCTTAAATATTCTGCCCCCGACCCACAAAAAAGCAATTTTTGCAAAGTTTAAAATCTTATTTAAATTTTTCAAAAAATTGCGACAAATTTATTGTTTCAGTCGTTACTGATCATGCACCTAAATTATATTCTAGTCTCTTAAGCCGTTTTTGAGGAATGCCGCGAGAACAAAGATTTACTCGATTTTTATAAAATCTCAAAATTTATGAACTATTAAAAAACAATTTTGGCATCTATAGTTTAAGTCACTAATCGCCTCGGCTCCACGTCCAATGCCCCTCTGTGCCGATGATCTGTTCCCACTGTTGCCGAGCGGACATGCGGGAACAAGAGCCGAAAGAAGTTCCCCATGATGTGATGAAGAACCTGCAGGGTGCTTCCACTGGCCCTTCCCCTCAAGTTGATGATCGGCATTTCAGGAACCGATGTACGTTTGCTATTAGAGGATGCATTCAACATAAATTTTACAGGTCTATCTTTGACTTTTTCCTTAATTGAAAATATTTGGATTTCGGTTTGTTTATTCCTGTTTCGATTGTCGCGAAATGGGTTATTGACTTATAGTAATGTGTATATGCTGAGTGAGCTATAAGTCAATACAATCTTTAAAAACTCATTTTAAAACATAGATTACAATAAAAAAGGATAATCTATTCTAAAAAAATGCAGTTAGCTCCTATAAAATCAGAGAGAGGGTTGAGTTTTTTATTTTTTTTATGAAAAAAAAAAGTGGTGTCGTTAAAAAAAAATTACTGATAGATGTCACTGAAATGTATAATATGAAGCTATAGTTTCCAGTTAAGAAATAGTTCTCACACAAATCTTATTTGTTCGAACAGCATTTTTTAAAATAATTATTGGTTCCTTAAAACATTTTTTGAAAATATTTATAGCTCCACTCCTTATACAAACGCCAATTCAACATTACTCTATTTTATTCGTAATTTATTCCTCGTAATTACTTTATTTTACGACGAGCGAATCACCTAATAAATCGAATATTCATTCATGTTCCCGAAACCATTAAAGTTAAAAAACCAATTAAAAACTTATTCACTAATGCAAGAACAAAGGAAGTCACGTATACACGGCTATTCCTTCGAAATCTTGGATTAATTATACAAGGATTTCGAATTTCTAAGATGTGTCCGAATCGGAATATTTCCAATAATAACTCCCGTCGGAAACTCTGAAAGAAGGAAATATCAGATGCCTGTTTCTGAAGTTATTAAGAAAGTTTCGCTCGGGTTAATTATTGATGGTTCTAGTTAATTGAGCGCGTTCCATGCATTTTCCGCGTTGAATGCATGCACTCTGTGAGTAATTGGCATGATTTAACAGTGTGAAAGAATTTTCGGTGAATTGTTCGGTTTAATAGCGCATACCTTTAAACTTTCCTGTTGGGCGTAAATGTCCAGCTTTCATAAAGACGTAATGTTTCTCTAACTAAGAACAATTTTTAATGCTTCCCAACAAAGTTGAAAAGTGTTTATGATTTTAGTTTGTTTGCCTGTCCATGCTCTAATTTACCAATTTCTATGATCTAATTTATAAATTGGGAGAAATTACTACAGATTCAATATGTTCGTCCGTAATTGTCCAGGAGTGAAAAAATAAGTCTGATGCACGACAATCTGTAACCGCAACTTCTTGATCAAACGCCATGTAACCCCTAAATCCACCGTACTGGCCGAATCTCGCTCCTGCCAACTATTTTTGTGTCATCTCTGAAGGGTTTTAAGGGTTGTTTGGCAGAAATACCTATCATCCGCAGTCATATGAAATCTGTGCTTCGACCAGTACCAAAGAATCTGGAGTGACTCCACTCGACTTTCCGAACACTTACGATTAAGATCATTACCAAGCATTTAAATAAATTTTAATCGATGAATAATTTAAACATATATACTAAATTTAAGCTCAATCGAATGCGCCGTTTAAATGCTAGCGCACTTTCAAGAATTTCTCCCCACATGCCATAATGTAAAAGAAATCTTTGTCGTAGCCATGTAGAATAACTATAAGTCCTATACACATCAAAATCAATACCGATCTTACGATGGTGGTTTATAACATATATACCCAATTTGAGCTCAATCGAATGCCCCGTTTAAACGCTAGCGCACTTTCAAGAATTTCCTTCCATAGGCCATAATGTAAAAGAAATCTTTGTCGTAGCCCTGTAGAAAAACTACCCATACATATATGCCCAATTTGAGCTCAATCGAGTGCCCCGTTTAGGCGCTATCGTGTTCACTCACATGTACACACACACACACACACACATACACACACATACATACATACATCTCGTAAAAATAGCATAAATGAATTCAGAAGTGTCAATACACCAAAATCTCGAAGTCGTATTTTTTCATGATTACAATACTTTCCTTACATGGTACATGTTCGGAAAGTAAAAAAGGATTTCGGGGATTCATTCTAGTAACTTATCTAAAGTGTATTGTGTCCAACGGATATTACTTTGAATACCAATGAAGTTATTTTGTCTCCGTTGTTTGTTTTATGATTTCATTCATCAAACTTTTCAGACGCACGTTGTATAACGAATCAGAATCTTCAATTTTTTTTTCATCTACTTATTGAAAACACTGGGGTCCCACCATGGCCGAGTGGATAAGCTACTGAAAATGGTAGATTGCTAAAGTGTGAAGATCCCACGTTCGGGCCTATCGCGCACCTGTCGATATAAACGACCTGGAGTTTTGGTTGGTTTTCTCCAGATGCAACGTGAATACGCGTTAGACCCCCACATAAGTCCGACGACCAAGGCACCCTACCCCCCAAAGGCAGATTGCCCTCGTGTAGGCTTGCCACACCACAAAACTCAAACTAAAAACATTGGAGTTTATTGATTTTTTAATGAAAATTAAAAACAATTTTCCACAATATTAATCTCAAAGGCATTTTAGTTTTTTTTAAAAATAACAGGCTGTTGTTTTCTTCATAAAAATACGATAAATATATTTCCATAATTAGATTTCTAACTGAGATTTAATGGGACTTCTGGATGTCGTCCTCACGACATTGAATTCGATACCGAAAATTGTCTGGCGCCTAGAACTTGACATTAAACAAACGAAACGGGGGTTTCGGGGAGGAGCGATGATTAAAGCAGACAGAAGAAAAAAAATAGTAGTAATAAATAAACAAAAACTAAAGAAATCAATATATTTTTGTCTACAAATGGTAAGTGGCGTCCTTACTAAGAAAGAAAATCAATCCCCCTCCTTTATAATGCTTCTTCTATCTTGAAAGGAACGATGTCTGATATTGTGCATCACCGTGCGTGCGTGCATGTAGCCTGATTCTAATGTGGTATCTTCGGTGGGAGGGGAGGCTTTTACATTGTCAAATAGAAACGGAACCTTGCAGAAGGCAGAGAACAAATCAAACCCATTAATATTGCCTTAAAAAATAATTTTGGCCCCGGCAATTGAATCACTTGGGTGAACGGAGGTAGCAAAAAAATAACTGCATAGTTCCTCATTTACTTTTTTAACGTCAGAAAAAAAAAAAAAAAAGCTTTTATGGTGTTAAATGAAATCGAAAGCATAACAAAAAGTTTGGTGAAATGGAAACCATTAGCCCATCATCAATTTGATTTTTGCTTCTCTCTTCTCCGAAAATATGTCGTTCACTTTTTCTTTTTTCTGATAGAGTAGTATTAGTTGCAATCCAAAGGCAAATATGAAAGTATACTGTTGTTTGTGCTCTCGCCATCACTAGTTTTCTTAGCTGTAACCCTTAACGGAATTAACAGTCTAATAATTATAAAAAGGGTGTTTAAAAAATCCCTAAAAAATCATTTTTATTGCATGAAATCTGAAACAATGTTCATATTTGTTTATAAGTTCAGAAACTCAGTTATAACAAGGCTTGACAACTTTTATTCATAGATTTACTGGACTTTCGCATTTGAAATTTGGGGCGTGGCTAAAAAAATCGGGACCCAGCTTACTAATTACAGGAAGGGGAGAAACACAATTAAAACCAGATTTAATTTTTCCATTTTAAATAGTCGTATTGAATATTATGTTTTTCTTTGGCATAATCATACATGCAACATAGATAACAAAAGTTGAAACAATCAGGCAAACGAATGAAAAAGTATGGGACACCCTGTATTAAACCAATTTTACTGAAATCATGAAATTACTTATTTAGAAAAGAAACTTAAATATACAATCACTTCTGCTGAGATCCTATTTATTTAGGCGAGAAACTTAAATGTTTAAAATCGCTTCTCTGAGATCATTATAATTTAACAAATCATTGAATTACTTACAAAATTGAATTTAACAAATCATTGAATTACTAGACAAAAAGCAGGACTTTGGACGTCCCGTAAGCACCTTTCGCGGGACGTGTCCTCTTAATTCCTAGAAACGGAATGTTCCGCCTCTCACAGGACGGTTGGCAACCCTAGTTGTAACTTCAACAGAAAAGAATTAATGGAAATGTTTTCTACTTTGTGTTGTATTGTAATCAGTGTACAATATTCACGCTATATTTTATGAAATTTCATGCATATTTAAGGTGACCATACGTCCCGTTTTGAACGGGACAGTCCCGTTTTTAGGTGGCTTGTCCCGTTGTCCCCAAACACAGCTTTGGGACACCGTAATGTCCCGTTTTTAGAAAATGCCCCCTGCAATGTCCCGTTTTTAGGAAGAGAGCAACCCACGGTAACGATTTCAATAAAGGCCGCTAAAAATGTAAAATCATCCAACGGCAGTGTCTTAAAAAAAAAAAAAAAAAAAAAAAAAAAAAACTGACCTCCATCCGTCCCCTACCGAGACGCAAAGAAAACAATGGGGGATGTATTGTTTTTGTGTTTGTTCTTTTAATGTTCTTTTTTTTGTCAACTATTTGAATTTATTTAATTTTTATTTCTTTTTTTAAAGCCATGTTTCTCTTTTGCTTATTCCTCCCCCCTCGCCCGATCTCAAATTTATTTTCCCTTTTCACTCTGGTTTTCTAAGAATTTTTTCCGTCTGAATGACATCTTTCTTTTTTCTGTGTGCCCTTTTGTGTACATTTCTCACTTTCCTAACTTCCTGCTTTGTGTCGGATGGTGTTTTTGAAATTGAAGAAGGGCCTACCCCTTGTACCACCCGAAACGTACGTCTTGCACTATTTTTATAGTATGTGTGTGTTTTATCAAAGTTTTTTTTTTCATTTCATTTTGATATTAGCATTATCACGTGCTTTTTGGCGCGTTTTCTTGACAATTGAAAGATACCCAGACCTGTAAATTCTGTCTCCTACACTATTACATTAAAAACAGTAGATGTCCCGTTTTGAGGAATAAAATAAATACAATATTGCCAAAAAAGTAGTGGATGTCCCGTTTTGAAGGGAAAAATAAATGGTCACTCTCTTTTTGATAGTTTTGATAAGCCAGCAATTAACAGAATTTTCTAAACATGTCACTACATAACAATTTTAACTGTAAATGATGTACCATAATTTTAAACCTTTGTATGTTAAAACCAGTGCAAGTTTATCCCTGCACCAAATAAAAAAGCCAACGATTTTAAGACAAAAATTGGAACTATGTTGTGATGATAAAAATAAAAAACTTTTATACGGACCAAAATTTACTTTTTTCAAGCACATAGAAAGTTTTAGTTTGTTAGTGCCTAAATTGAAAGTATCATTAAAATTTTTGTTTAACACAATCGAAAAGTTTATTACGTAACCACTTTCTAAAAAAGCTTTATACTGCTCATCAAACAGAAGGAGAGAAAACAAAACCCCCCCAAAATTTTTTTTTAATAAGTGTGCATTTTAACACTAGAAAACAGTTGTTTTCCTTGTTCATTCGTTGAGAAATAGCTCTTGTATAACTTTTGAAAGTCAATATTATACTACACTCATGTTCAAAATTAAGAGATATTTCAGATATCTCCAATTATCCCCAGAACTACTGGACGATTTTAATATGCAACATACATTGATACAATACAAAACAAATAACATTTCAATAGTTATAATGCACACGCATGATCATGCGTAACACTTGCTAAAGTCGGAAGGTATGAAACAACGGTTGCAGACTAGAACAAAAAGATTAGTAGTTATCGGTGGTATGGTCCCCTCTTAAAGATATACAGGACTTGCAGCGTGATTTCATACATGTAATAAGGCAGTTCATGAATTCCAGTGGCAATTGTTCCCGCTCGTTTAGCAACGCTGTTTTCAGACCCTGGATGGTTATCGGAAGGGGGTTGCGAGTTGCAATTACCTTCCTAGAGCGTACCGGACATGGTATATAGGGTTGAGATCTGGAGATCTGCATGGCCTATCGATCTGGCAAATATCTCCACTTTCTCGAAATTCGTCGACCAGAAGAGCTTTATGTGTATTCGCGTTATCGTCCATGAAAATGAACTCAGGCCAACTGCATCTCTGAAAAAACGAATATAGGGCTCCAAGACCTCTTCCCTGTACCTCATAACAGCCACAGTGCCTCTTTCAAAGACATGGAGGGGTGTGTAGCCATCCAACATGAGGATTGCCTATACCATTAAACCTCTGACTCCATAATGGTCGATTTCACGAGCAGGAAAGCAGGTAGGTAGCAGGTCCCTGGCACGTACGCCGAGAATCGGTGGTTAGGCTGAACCGGCAATCATCAGAGAAGAGAAGTGCCGGATGGATCCTGTAACATAGAACTTCTTCCATGAGTTGCAAACGACGGACGCTGGGCGTTAAATTGGACTCTGGGACAATTGGACAAATATGGAGTTGAAATTGTCCTTCTAGTCTCCCCACAATTAAAATCAACTTCTTTGTATATGATTTTCTCTCACTTTTTAGTTTTATATTTTTTGAAAAAAAATTGAAATATTTAAATACCCATTTTATTTTTAAATGCGTTTTATGATCTTGGATTTAACCATAGGTAGTTTTGAGTCGGGATCGTTTATGCTCCTTTATATTAGAAACAAAAAATAATATAACAGAAGTATATTTTTTAAATGTTGGTTTAAGACTTTAAAATACAAACATCTTACTTTTAGCAAATTAATTATTTCTTTCATTTTTCGGTTTGTAAGGGTAAAGGGAACCACATTTTATAATTCATAGTATGGAAAGTAATATGTTTTACGGTTAAGGTTTCAAACAACGAAAAATACTTTTTTTTCATAATTATTTTGTGTATTAATTTAAAAATGATTAAATCTTTGATATTTGAAAATTTAAACACACTTAATTATTCTTCGCTTTAACAAACATAAAAGTGTTCCTAAAAAAAATAAAGGAGTTGCACTGAGAAAAAAATATGCCAATGACATCTAGAAAATAATTGGTGGAACTAAAATGTATGAGTCTTTCCACTCCCTATAAATACTAGACCATAGAACGAGACGCTTCTGAACCCACTTATCCAATTTTTAGATTCTTCTCTATAAGCTGGAGCTTTTACTCAGATGAAAATATCTGTAAATCGTTGCGTACGCTAGCGGGTGGACTCACGAACGGTAATTCTAGTGCTCCAAAAATCGAACGATAATTTCTCGTTACACAAACTAGTCATTCTGCTGTGATTAGCTATAATACTATGGACTAGAAATTCTTGACTATTTCGTCTATACCAGTTGTGTGTATCACTTACACGCATAATTCTACCATCTATTCTTCTAGTTTTGGGACACAGAAAATAGCTATCTATTCGTTCTAGATAAGAGCGATATTTTTTTCCCTCCGTAAATGCTTTCCATCAATCATCTTGTTCCTGGGATAATGTGACCATTTATTTATTTTATTTTTTCTCTCAAAACGGCACACTTAGTAAATGCTTAGTAAATGTATGTTTTTAGGTTATATACTTTTCCATCAAAACCGGACATATATTAACAGGAAACACTCAACTGAGAACTGGAGTTTAAAAGATGAAGTAATAATTAAAACGTTAAAATAGCACACATAAAAATGTATTTATCGTCAGTACGAGCGTTTCGAGTGAAAAATCTTCACCTTTTGTCAGCAGCAAAATGGTTTTACCAACCAAATATTCAAGGGAGGGGAAAAAAGAAAAAACATGTTGATCTTTAAAATACAAAAGAAGTTCTTAGCACGATATCTGAAAATTTACTTTTAAGAACTGCTTCTTACCGCTGTCTTCCTTCGCTCGTCTGTTACTTATTCATAAAGGAAAGACATTTTCTACTTAAATAAGGATTGTAAAAGTTTGTTATTAAAAACTACTATAGACGCTTTTAAGATCTTTCGCGTCCATTTTTGGAATTTGCTGCTCTCTCTCTAAAGACAGGACATTTCCGCGGCGCTTGCGGACGACGGGACAGGCTACTTCAAGTGGGACTCAAATATATACGTCATCTTTACATTTTTGTTACTACAGTTTCATTAATACATTTATTTTATTTAACTAATTTTAATAGATTTAATAAAAAGACGTAAGATTACGTTTCACTATAACGATCTTATGAAAAAAAAAAAAAAGTTGTTGTTCAACATCGCTAAGCTTCATTATTTCTCTGCTTGGAAACTATGTGAAGTAACCAGGATGAACGACTCAACTAGCCGGGGGTACTTTTAGTCAGTCAAAAATGTGACTCATGTATTAAAAATTGCGTGAGATTCATAAACTCTACCGCAAACTTTACGTACTATTCGAAATTTCTGCGATTCTAAGTAGCTCCTGGAAATGACGAAGCTTTATATTTTTCACGAGATTGAAACATAGAGGATTTAAATATTTAAATTGAGCATTTAAGGGGGAGAGACTAAATAGATTGTCTTAGTATAAGTAATAGGTAGTATTAGTAGATTTATTAAGATGCTATGGATTCAAGCACAGTATACCGTGTAAATAAATATATCGGGAAATTAGAATTGTTATATTCATCATTTTTTAACGGGTGCCTTACAACTAACTAAATGATAAATACGTCTACGCTAATATAGTCCGTGGTAGTTTCAACAGAAAAAACTACCTGTACTTTTTTAAAGTTACATTTGAATAATGCAATCCTCCTTTGCAATAAGAAATTCATCAATAAGCAGATCTTATAACCATTTTGTATTGCTCCTGCAAAAGAACTATCAGTGTCACAATCTCCATTTTCAATGGCAGCGTGCGATACATGCTAACTTCGTGGATATTGGAGCCCAGGGGCGTAGCCAGAAATTTTTCATGGGGGGGGTATGAATACTACAACTCATATATATGTATACGTATGTGTGATAATGTAGTGAAGAATATACATTTTGTATGGCAAAAAAATTCCTCATGGGGGGGTTTATGACCCCCCCTAACTCCCCTCTTGGCTACGCCCCTGTTGGAGCCTATTTTCAGAAAGTAAGAGGGTGGAAATACAAAGGGACTAACAAATAGAACTTGTAAATTTATATCTTTGCTTCTTTGTGTATAAAGATACTCTATACAATCTGATAACTTTTAAATTGATTAAAATATCATATTAAATCATATTAAGCCAAATGTAAAAATAAACAAGAATAATAAAATGAGTATTTATTTACTCGCAAATGCATAATGTGACGTGATATGTGAAAACATGTGCCTTTTCTAATCATTCGATACACGAAAATTCCATTATGCTGAAAATGTCTATGTTATGACAATTAATGACTGTCACTTACTTAATTAGAAACTTATTTCCGCAGTCATGACAGAAGATGGCCATGATGCATTTGCTAAGTATACTTATAAATAAAGGTTAATATTTGCTAAATCAATACAGTCTAGCATTTATGAGTCTATATCAAGTAAATGAAATTTGTCCAGCACTGACGATTTTCCGATTATTGTCGATTTTAGATGTCTCGGGGGATTATTTATTGTTATCAGCGATGAATTCAAAATTATGCATAAATGCATAAATTTTTCGTGCATAATTCAAGATAACATCTTTAGACAATAACACTCCTATTCGTGATATTCAATGTCACTTAGCGGTCTAATCGAAAACGCTATCTATAAGTTTGAAAGGAGAGTTAATAATTCATCCTTTCCAGCTTTCTTGATTAATTAATAAGAAATAATGCATAAATAGCATTCTTTATTTGCTGATAAGGATTGTATTTATTAGTATTTTAATGTAATCATCACTACCTTTATTATTTAAATATCGTTTTATTTTTCTCTCAATATTTATGAATAGAGGCTGTCAATAAAAATTCATTTTTTCTGCTCGGTTAAAAATATCGAGCGGTGCGTCGCCTTATCTCCTCGTATGTTGCACGTTAAGTGTATGTACAGCTGAGAGGAAAAAAAATGACCCACTTGCTCTTTATTTCGCCGTTGTTCGTCATCCAGGAAAGTTATATATACCATTCGTTTTCAAATAACGCATACTTTAATTTGCTATTAATTTAATTTGCATAAGGGGCCGTCTTCATATTTAATTCTGCATCAACTTCGTTTTTCTCAATGGAAACACTGTATTTTGACTTTATTAAACGAAAGAAAACCTTCAAATTACCCTGAATATAAATTTTCATCAATTTTCTATGATAATTTCCAGAGATATTGCGAATTATTTTTTGCGCATATTTAAGGGACTTTCTGCAAATTGAAAAACGCTATTTGTAGGTTCCGAACTTTTCGCCTTTCATTCATTTCTCTCAGTGGTCCAAATGGCCCGTGAGTTCATAAGTCCCTTGGTTCGTACACATGATTTAAAGGAAAAATGCAAAACGACTGCTCACGATTTTGAAAATCTTTCTAATTTTGAAATTGTTATTATTTCCCTTGTTGGTTCTCTTAGACAGGTGAAATGTTGGCAGGAGTGAGAGGCTGCTCTCTGCTCTTCTGACTACAAGCATGAATGTTACTCAGCTACGGTCAAACTTAAAGAATGGTTTCATGATTGAAAATTTATTTGTTTGAATTCCATGTAAAAAACGCAATTACTTTTTTCCCGACCCAATATTATCACTGTGTTTGTTATTTAACTTTCTTTCTATTTAATATTATCGTCTGCAATGTGCAATATTCTTATAAGACTTTTGGCGGAATTTTAATTTATATTCAAATGAAAATTTAGACAGAAAAATGTAATTCTGAATATTTATTTATTTTTTTATTTTTTATTTTTTTTGAATGTTTGATAAAGTATAGGGAAGTCCAAAGACCCAATGTTTCCAATATTAAAAAAGGTCAAATTCCTGCCTCGAATATTGAGGATGTTAGTTTTTCAGGACGTTGTATTAGAAGACATACATCTACTGCATCTAATTCTATACCTGGAAAATGTTTTATTTGGGGGAATATGGTAGCGGACGCAACAATAGACGCTTTAACGAATCACCATCAAACTGTAAAAACCTCTAATTTATTTGCTTAAAAATTTGATATTTTTTAATACCGCTATCTTTTACTGTGTTTCTGCACAAAAGAAATATAATTTACGTTTATTTTAAGCAATTTTCAAAACATTGTCACTTAATAAATTTATATACGGTCCCTTAACTCATGAAAATAACATATTTTATTTAATATAAATTAAACTACCGAACGTAAAAATTTGAAATTCTTCACAGCCATGTAATATTACTTTCTGCATCTATTTCCATCGAAATTTAGCTATGTTTCTATTCATAATTTTTTTGAATATTAATTTAATAATTCATAATTCATATTAATATTTTATTTAAAATCATAATAGCATTAAATTATGTTTTAGAACTAAACGACCCAAACATAATTTAATGTTATTATGATTTTAAATAAAATTTATTTAAATTCGTACTACAGTAGATTCTCGCTACAACAATATCCTCTATTACGATAATTCTCTCTATTACGATATTTTTTCATAGTCCTGTCTGAATTCCCTTTAGATTAATGTAAAACAGTTCTCTGTATTACGATACCCTTTAAAAAGATAATTCTCTCTACAACGATGGTAATAATTATCCCTTACATCACAATAATTCTCTCTACTACGATATATATATTTTTTTTTTTTCTACGATGAATTAGAAGCCCAACTCATGCACAGACATTGAAAGCTACATAAAGAAAGTCGAGGTAAAATGTGGTTGGAACAGGTTGGAACACGTCTCTGCCAAAGAACGTCTTCTAAGTTTCATTTTGCTGATGTAACACTATGGTAATGAGAAAGTGCATTTCTCGTAAGGTGGAAGGGCAGTTGGCATTTCCTGGATGACACATCTTTGATTCCTATCCCCCTCTTTAAAAAATGATCAAGGATTCTTTTCACCGGAATTGATATAGAAAACGATATGTTCTTTTGTTTGAACTTTTTTGAGTAAGAATTTTAACCTCCGATAAATCCTATCGAGGTCGAGTATTACACGAGGATATTTTAAATTATTTATGAGTTTTGTTTACTTTGAAGTTTGTTTAGTGAAAATCGAAAGCAAATGGCTAAAAGAAAACAAATATCTATCGAAGTGATATTCAACATCATAAAAGATTTTGATAAAGGCATGAAGCAAAATAAATAAGGATAAATTAATGGGTATGTATTTTCAATTAATATCTAATACATTTTAAAAAACGCTTTTGCGGCATTCAGGTATTATTTATTTAGACATTATATATTTGTTATTCAAATATGCTATACAGGCGCGTAGCCAGGAAAATTTTTCAAGGGGGGGGATATGCCCCTGGAAAATTTTTCGGGGGGGGATATGAATTTATATGTGTATAAATAGACGGAATTTCTTCACTAATCCAAAAATTTCGGGGGGATATACCCCGATATCCCCCCCTGCCTACGCCCCTGATGCTATAAGCTATATCTCTGCTAGAATCCCTGGAGAGGCGGCAAGGGTATTTAACTAAAATTTGTGAGTGTTGTGAAAATTACTGAAAACTATAAACATGTTTTTCTCCTTTTATTTATTATATATTACTAGCGAGGGTGTGCTGAATGAAAACAGAACACTTTCTGGTGACACTGAGGGTATGGGATATATGAAGAACAAAAATCAAAAATCTTTTCGTTACAATATCGATTCTCTCTATAACGATAATTCTCTTTACAACGATATATTCTTTTGACCCCCAAAATATCGTTATAGAGGGATTTCACTGTATTAGAATAGTACGAATAAAAATCAGCTTCTTATTATGAATATTATATGAGATATGATTTAAAGTATGAAAAAATATTTTAACATATGGGGAGGGGGATTTTGGGTGCTCATAACTCACCCATTTTCAGTTCAAATTTATTGAAGGTGGGTATCCGGGGTTAAAATGAGCAAATTTTTAAAATATGAAGTGAAATCTAGGGGTTGCTATTGGGAAAAAAAAGTTGGTGTGAATTTTAATATGTAGATGGCCCCTTGTGCAATTTTTATGCATAGCAAATTAAAGTGTACGTCAATCGAAAACGATTGGTATCTGTAACTTTGCTGTACGACGATCGACGGCCGAAAAAAGTACAAGTGGGACTTTTTTTTCCGCAGCTGTACATACATTGCAGTTTAATGATTTATAAGCTTCCTTATAACAGCGGATTATTATTGTTGATCCACTTGACGGTTTGTCAGTTTGCCAGGAGAAAGCAACTGAGCATGTTGCTTAGAGCTATTTGCACCCTTATAAGTGAAGAGATTCCCTTATACCCTCCACAGTTTCAGATTTTCTGCGGATGTCGGGAACATTGGAATTTATTCACATTCCTTACAGAAACGGTTCGTGACCAGCGGGAAGATTTGTGGAACCACAGCTGAAACGTTTTAGTGATAAGTTGGGGATTGAAGACATGAAGGCCGATTTGCATTTTCTGCGTCATCAATGTAATGCAATACGAATACTGCTCATTCATTCAATAAATAAAAGCAATTGCATTTAATCGGAAAATGAATTCTAATACTACTGTCAAACCTTAAAGTAGAAAAATAATATAGGAAAAGCGTGCTTTTTAAAGCTGAAAGATGCAGATGTGTTGCCATACAAACGAAGAATCAGTGAAACGGAATTTCATGTACCACCTATCATGTTAACCAAATTTCCTTGCATGCGTATGATTCGTTTTCACGTCATGCGAACAAAGAAACAAAATGCAGACAGACAGACAAACCTATCTTTGAAGATCGTTTTGGATTCTTTAGTGCTTGGAATGGATCGAAATTGCAAAACTTTTGATTTCGGAGGAATAAATAGAAAAAAAAAGCCATTTTGTCTTTTATGAGCATGAGCGTATCTAGGGTATGGCATTCAGGGTGCCACTTGAAAGGAGCGTAATTAATTGCCTTCTTGATATAGCAAAAGAAGCATATTCGTCTAAATTTATTATTAGCAGCATTTTTTCACAGGTTGAGAAAAATAACAAAAAAATGGGGGTTATACAGCCATATTAGGATTCATCTAAACGAGTTCAAATGTGACCACTTGTATCATGCAGTTCACACATGTAACATAATATCTTGAATATACCAAACATTCATAGAAATACTGTGGTAGCTCATTGCTTAAAGGTGAAATTATTAAGATATATTTACACTTTTAGAGGAAAAGATGGCTCCATGGAACAGCAGGGGTAAGCTGTCCTTTAAGTGTCACCCAACAAAAGATAATTCCAGATCATCCATCAGCCTGTGGTTCCGTAGTATCTCGTACAATGGAAGAGACGCGTCTAATTCGGAGTCGTTTCGCAATTCCTATTCGTATTGCATTACATTGATGACGCAGAAAGTGCACATCGGCCTTCATGTCTTCAATCCCCAACTTATCACTAAAACGTTTCAGCTGTGGTTCCACAAATCTTCCCGCTGGTCACGAACCGTTTCTGTAAGGAATGTGAATAAATTCCAATGTTCCCGACATCCGCAGAAAATCTGAAACTGTGGAGGGTATAAGGGAATCTCTTCACTTATAAGGGTGCAAATAGCTCTAAGCAACATGCTCAGTATATATATATACATATTTTCTTTTGTATTGTTCATGCAGCCTAAACTCAGTAGCGTGTGTATGGAAATCTTTCGTGGTTTTACAGAAAGTGTTGAAAAATATACATGAAGAAGGTTTTAAAAACTTAAAACGACTTGATATTGTTATCAATTAAAGATTGCCGATAAAAAGCAAAAAACTATAAGACATATTTTTTTTCTGTAAAATCGGTTTCAATGATGAAATGAAATTTCTTAGATTTAATAAAGAGAACCTAAGTTAATTAATTTATTCTACTTTATTAACTATTTTTTAAACGTGCAATTTAAGTTTTTGAAGTAAAACTAAGTATTATTTATATGTTATTTTATTAATGACAAAAAAATCTCTTTTGAATATCTACACTGAAATTGCTTCATTTATTAAAAAAAAATAAAATTTCCCATTTAAGGGTATATTAAGGTTTGAAGTAATTTTAAAAAAAATCCCGTTTGAGGAGTTTTCTCGTTTAAGAAGTTTTCGTCTTCCATTCACTTGGAAAACTTTTGAAGTGGGTTTTACTGTACATACATTCTAACAATAAAGTTTTCGTTGGGAAGTAGTTCTTTCAACACGCTACACTAGTCAATCAATATTTGATTCCTAATATATTTTCCCTCTCTCCAGTTCATTTCACTTCGTCTGGAAAAGGGAATCGCAGAATTAACTTTTATTGGAGGTCCAATAAATAATTCACCTCTGCGCAATTTTCAACCCATGAAGAACTGAGAAATGGATTGCGCTGCTGGCTTCAAGAAAGAAGAAGAAATAATGTCAGAGGACGCTATAAAAATAATTATGCAAGAATTTATGTGTTAATTTTATTCGTACTATAAATATTCTGTTCTGCATTCCTTATGGTTTTATTCCTTTTGCATTTTAACACATCATAAAAGTACCTAAAGTAACCTACAATCGGTTATATTAAATAAATATTATGTTGCATATACTTTGTATTTTTATTTCTAAGAGTTCTTGAATTTCGAGGTAAATTTCGCAAATATTTGATACAAAATTGAATATTCATTATTTGCATTAATTTGAATTAATTGCTTCCTTTCCAAAAATACTTCTTGTTTTTGTAATATCTTTTATTTTCTTTTCGTTATAGTATTAGAAATATTTAGAAAATAAGCGATGGTATCAAATGAAAGAATTAATTGAATTTTGTAAAATTCTTCTTATGCTATAACTTATCTTTCAGTACTTTCATTGAACTTTTTGATACTTAAAAACTTTAAATAGTTTTTTTAAATACGAAATCTCCTGAATTACAAAATATCACAAAAGTTATTTACTCTAAAAAGCTTTCATCTTGGCACAATCTTTTCACATCGCCCTATCGGTCAATCAATATTCGATTCTTCATGCATTATTTTGACCGTGGGGAAGAAATAAATACAAAATTAACTTTCATTGGAGACTCAATTAGTTTTTTAATCTCTCTGACCTACTTGGATTTTCATCTTTTGGAGCAGTACGGAATGAACTGCAAATTTCCTCCTAAAAGGAGAGAAAATATCTTACCATAGAATTAGCTAATGGTTGGACGACGGCAGCGGTCGTCAGCGTTTATCGGGAGTCTTCCACAATATTATGAAGAAAGAAAAAAACATTTTGGCGATATATCGCCAAATGTGGAGCCAGAAATGAGGCTCTAAAACTGAAGCTAACTGGCGATGGTTTCAGTATATGATGAGAAATCGAAAAACCTTAATGTGATAACATTATGGTTTGGCATGCAAATTTTAAAAATTCTTAACTTGCACTGTAATTAACAGATTTATATGCAACATAATCGCAAATAAAAAATTTTTAGCACGTTCAACATTGATTTTGGTCTTTTAAACCTCGAAAGAACAAATTCCCCGCTGTTCGTGTTCACTGGATACGATAGGTTGTGTAAGAGAAATATTTATATTTTTATTAATTATCTTAATAGGGCATGAAACACATACACAGGCGGTACACGAAGGTTTTCTGAACGTTTGTTAATGTTCAGAGAAACTGTGTATTCTGCGTGAATATTATTATTTCCTATTATTTTGAACAAAAGCATAATTTTTAACTATTGAGATTGCCCTAAATAATAAATGCAAATTATGGAATTCCTTTGTCACAGTATAACTCTAAAAAAAAAAGCGCGATAATTCAAAGTTTGGAAACTGATAAAAAAACATTCTTTTTTCTTAACCCAATAAAACCCATGGTCAAATACATTTTGTTAAACATCATATTCCATATCAAAGAATATATATATATATATATATATATCATAAATGAAAGGATTAAAATGTTTTAATAGTTTTAACTCTCTGCAAAATGATGGTTTAAACAGTGTCCAATTATATATGGTCAACCTCTTTTGAAATAAATTTAGCTTATTGAAATTCCTATATTTACTTTCGCTTTAACTTATATAACGGCAGAATCTTACAATGCGAACGTCTTCCTATAGATTTGCGTCATCTTAGCTTATGGGCCCATGGAGACCCATTTGCCAACTTTGAAACCTCGAGGGTCCTATTGTACAATGAGAATACGCTTTTCTTTCAACATTTCTATTATATCTGTTAAACATATACTTGGATCAAGAGATTCGAACAGAATGCAATTTTAATCCTCCTCCTGGACGTTAAATTGTGGTTTGGTTTAAAAGATATTTCGTGAAAGTTATTAACTTATTTTATTTGTAGAAGCAACGATGTTGTTTACCTGCAGGTTGTAACCATTTGGATTTTGTAAAAAAAAAAAAAGAGAGTTTGCTTTTTTTTTTTTAAAGCTCAATTCACATCTTAGTTTTCTTAAGGAAACCAAGTTTTCAGTTGGATACATTTTTGGAAGTAACATTTTCATCTACATTATTAAGAAACGAGCTTAAATTTTTTTTATGTATGCTTGTGTGTACAAGATGGTCGTGATTAAAGTACAAATATTCAGAAGAAATTTTATTTTTGTCGTCAAACTAATTAAGAATTTTTTTAGTTAATATTCATATTTTTTGGTGTACTGCTATGTAATGAAAAGTAGATTTTGTGTCGAAAAGTCGGTAACAGCTTGTGCAGCCAAGTAAGAGAAGACAATATTTAAAAAGTGTTTATTTATAATAACGATCATACTCAAACAAACAGTATTTACATTTATTTCATGGGGCGATGAATTTTAATCAACCTTTAAATTCCTGCTAATCTGCAACCAAAATATTAAATTCATGTTACATACAAAACTCAGTAATGAACTCAAAGCCCTTTTCTAGTGTAAATATACACCGTAGCAGATGAAAAGTTATTTTTCGTCAGCTCACCATATATTCGTTAACAAATAAAATCTCGACATATTTTACTCATCTCAAGCGTTACAACAGTGAAAAAAAATAATTAAAATTTAGTGCTTGCTTCCATAATCTCGTTTACATGTTAGGTTTGGAAATTAAAAACATGTAAATCTAGTTACCAGCCAGTACAGGAAATGCTTTATTCTTTAACCGGTAGGATCGCTGCACGTTACTCTATTTCCAATGTTTACATTTTTGAAACTTAGTTTAGCTGCCACAAATCCCAGGAAGCAGCTGTGGAGAGTGTCCACTCCTATCTGCGTGACTTATTTTAAGTAGAACTTAAAAGACAAATTGTTGCCAATGTATACTTGTCATTGTTGAAATATTTTAGTAGAATTTAAGTTAATCAGCTGTCGCTCGCATGACTGAGGGGATCTCAGATACTAGCTCTCTCAGTCGTGGCGATTGTGGGTCCGATTTCACACACCGACTGGTTTGTTCGGCATCTCGTCAGGGAATTCCTCCAGGTTCAAATACGAAATAGGCCTGTCTATTTGGAGGTTTGATGCTTTACTCCGGATAATGAAGAGGCCAGCTCCCTCGGGAAGTCCTTCCACCTAGGCATTCCCTCCCCATAACATTCCATGGAGCTAGCAATTAGTTCAGAATAAGAGAAACTGTGTGTTTGTTAACAGGCAAGTATGTACCAGGATTCGGCTCTTGCTTATTCCTGGCTCTTGGCAATTGCCGAATAGTGAAAAGCAGAAATAGCGGAGGGCAGTTTAGTCATTAGGTCCCAGCTCCAAATACATTGCCTGTAATTAGTACTGGCCGAACTGCTACTGGAGTTTCCAACAGCTTGCGCACCAGAAACCTGGTGTTCACGTTACCTAAGTACCTCGCAGACACACTATGGAGTTAAAGAGGTAGGTCAGGGTGTTAGTGCGCGAATTATTTGTTTGTGAGAGTTAACCGAGATGTACGGCTGCTTCCTTGCATTAGATAAATTATTGATTTTCCACAAAAATTGCGTCGTGTAGTACATAGTAATAGCCTCTCATATTTCTTTTCAGCTCTTTTGTCTTCTTAAAAAAAACTAGTTATTTATGAAACTGAAATTAGGAAAGCAGGCTACACTCAAATACTTTCTTGAGAGGATGTACCATACGCTAATAATATTTCTTATGTCCGTTAAACACAATCAAAAAGCGTTTTTTTCAACTGGTAATAATTATTCTCATATTTTGTTTCCACATTCTTCAGCATAAGTCCAGATTTTAACTTTAACAAAAAACATCAACTGTAAAGATGATAATTTACTTCACAGAGTTTTTATGTTCGATGTATTTTGTATTGTGCCATGTAATATTTGAACTATAATTCCGAGTTTCTCGGCTGTCATATCTAAAAAAATTTTGATGAACTTAATACTGATAAGTGCTCCACTTTTCTTGCAGAAGCTGTTGCTTTCAGAAGATGCAACGAGGACGGTATCTGGTCGAAAGGCAAATGGACCAATTACACAGAATGTGAAAAACTCGAAATTAAAGTAAGTTGAAGATTTTATCGTTCAGAGAAATATCGTTTCTAGTGTTTCAATTAACAAAAGAAACGTAACGTGAAAATTTCAAAATACTGTAAAATTATGTATATTTTAAACAACCCGGGTGGGGGGGGGATGTTTTTCCCGCAGTCTTCCGTAGCCTAATATTAATGAACCAAATGAAATAAAAACTGGTTGTTGTATAATAGAGCTGTGATTATCGTAAGCAATAATAATAAATATCTCCACTTTTATAATTATAAATGATAAAAATTACTCTAATAAAAACTATTATGTATTACTCAGATACTTTTCAACCTTGTAATTTATTCCATATCAAATTATGATGAATTGTTCCTTCAATCTGCGATATAATCCAAGTCAAACGTCATGAGACAAATATGTTTCATTGTGTTTACATGTTTCAATATTTGGGGAACGGTCTCATTAAAGTAAGGTTGACTTTAAGAAAGCCCGAGAAAAGCACATGCTGAAGATTTTTACTAAAAAATTCCTGAAGTTTTGCATTGTATAAAAATAACAGCATAAGAAGGTAGGGGGTGTCAGTGAAAAACGTAAGTATTTAGCTTAAGTTTTTTCTCCGATATAGCATGCGCTTTTAAACATTTTCACAATTTGGAAAATAAAAAAGAAAAGATTTTGCTTTGTCCGTGTTTCTTCTTCTATTATAAATAGCCCTCGATTGCCATGGACTATAGCGGGGATTTGCTTGCTCCAGCCCGCCTGATACTTTCATCCGTCCCACCGCAAGTTAAAAATATATTAAAATACTAGCTGAAGTATCCGTTCTTCTCTCTCTCTCTCTCTCTCTCTCTCCCTCATCAATGCACTTTTGAAGGCTAATTTTCCAAAAGTTAACATTTTTAGATATCCACTGTCGCTAAAACCCTAGATGTATTATCTTTAGCTCTCTTACCCTATAATCGGGATTCAAGCTCCTGTCCTCTGAGCTACCTTCAGAGAAATGTAAAGGTCTGGCTATAGTTGCTCTATTATGCAAAGTCTCAAATTTTTTATTCTTCTCTTCAAAGTTTCTTGTTTACGCTGATTCCCCCCTCCAGTCCTTGATTGCGTCTGTACCACCGTCTTGCGTTTCTTTGGAGCCATTTTTACGGCAAAGAAAAGGGATGTATATGAAACAAGATTAACTAATCCTTTAATTCTGCTCTATTCTAATATCAAACTCTCAGATTAAAAACAAGATTTTAGTTGCCAGATACCAGCACAAAAAGGAAATATAAAGAAATAAATAAACGCATACTTCCAATAAAGATAATAAAACGGGAAATTTTTTTAATCCAACGATATCTTGGCATTCACTCGGCTGTGCGGAGAAATATGTGCTTATTCGGCACAGCATGGAAAAATGGGAAATTTTCGACGTCTGATTTCTTGTAAGGCGATATTTTGACATTCGCTACTGAGCTGGAGAAATAAAGTACAGCGAATTTAACATCACTTAAAATTTAAAAGCAAATTTTGGCTCCTAAGAGATGCTTAGTAGATGAAAGAAAGAAGTTTTGGGGAGTATTCCCAGATAATTGGAATTTGCGAATTTATGGAATTATATCGTTCGTGGTGTAATTTTAATAGCAGTATTTACTAAAGCAGTGTGGTTCCCAACATTTCAATGTCGACCCCCCCTTAACATAGGCAAACTTACGGTGGCGTCCTCTCCCTCGCATTTTTCAGCTTATATTCAGTTTTTTATTCTTCAACAATGAAGATTTAGTCACTTTTTCTGTAAAATGTCATCAGTAAAGTTTGAATAAATATTTTAACCCCTTCCTTCTCGCTCACGTCAAAATCACGGGCTGAGCTTTTCCCCCCTATTTCTCGTGCCCGTGATATTTCCGGGGTAGAATGTTCAAAAGATATTCGCCTGAAAGATCAGAACATTTCAATTCTTTTGCACAGTAATTTTTTATATCTCATTTTACACAACAGATCACAGTACTAGACTATTTTTAAGTTGATTGGAGTTAGTTTATTTTAAAATAGATGGTAGCAGTACGGTTACTTCTGCCATGCATTTTACACATTTAGCTCATTCTCTCACCTATGTCCAAAGAACACGTTACAAATATTTATGTATATTATGAAGTAAGTTTAATAAAAATCTCTTTTAGTTTTAAAAAAATATGTTTTTAATTTCCACTGAAAAACACACATTCAGTCACAATAACCCTAAATGTTGGCTATTCCTAGAAATTTAATTTTTTATTTAATGCTAAAAAATGTCTCAAACCTTAAAACGAATACAAATATTGTACGTACATTTATTTTTATAAATTTTCTTGAAAGAAAAAAAAATAGGCACATTTATGACCATCTTCTTGAAAATAATACGACCTTTAAGGGGTTAAGCAAAAATAGGTATGTTTTGGAGTAAAAATAAGAATAAATAAGATGTTTTTTTAAAACTTGCCCTTTGCCTGTTTTTCTCGCGCTCCACTGTTTGGGAAACGCTGTAGTAATGCATTTTTTAACTCATCAAAATGGCATCGATCTAACTTTCTTATTCTGTCAGTTCACCTTTTTACTCTCGAATATCAAAGGGCTTTCTGGAGCTGAAAATAGCGAAAAATTGCTAAAAATTAGGGAATAAATGTACTTTCAGGTTTTTTTATGCAGCCTACATTTTTCTATATTTTTTTGCTTTGGCTTGGGATTTTTTCGAGAACATCCGTGATCTGTCAGACAAAAGAGAGACAGACAAACAGAGTTTGGGCCTTTAACCCTTTGAGGCGCAACCCTTTTCCAATGCTGATAAAAGGGCAACGGCTGCCCTTTTTTCAGCATTGGGCAATCTATCCAGCTGTTCTCACATTTTTCAGCAGATGTCAGTGCTGTTAAAAATAATCGTGATAATTTGTTTACGGGAAAAGACGTGCTAAAAAGTAAAGGATCTTCGTGGAGCTATGTCACCTGCAACTATTTTTATAGAATTCAAATCTATTCTTCGTGACTGGCAACAGTCAAAACGTCAGAGTTTGGTGTTCCCAGAGCGGGAACAATGCGCGTTAAAGGGTTAAATGTTTGGCAGGTGAAGGTTCTGGATTATTTAACTAAACACTTAATACATCTCCACGTTTTCCACGAGAATCATAGAAGTAAAAAAAAATAATAAATAAATAAATAGAAACAGAACAAAAGGACACACACGCATTTAAAGGGCAAAAAAATACTCTAGAAGCAATAGGATTTCCTCAAGGTCTCTAAAAAGAAGAATTCAGTGAACAGAGAGATGTTTTAAGTTTAAGTGTAATGAAGTACTAAAAATACGTTCGGACTTATTTTTAAAATTAAAAATATCTCTTTTTGATATTGTCTCTGCAACATGTAATAAACCACATTACTCTTCAAGAGACTAAGGTTGTTAACTTAAAGGATTTATACCGAACTGTGGTTTTAAGTGAAATGATTTCGTGTTTAAATGTCATTCATTACATGCATGTCTTTATTTATTTATTTATTTTTCTCTGATTTCAGGAGGAACATTCTATCTCCCCTCTGACCATCAGCTATGTGATATTTGTCGGCTCCATCATTTCACTGATCTCTCTCCTCATCACACTTTTCATATTTTGTTACTTCAAGTGAGAAACATCAATCATTACAATTATTATTTACTATTTATTATTGCTATTATTGTTAGTACTAGATGGGCAGGCGCATATCCAGAGAGGGGCGAGGGATCTCGAAAATCTGACTCGAAATCTGACATTTTACGTAGCAAAAAATTATATATTTAGCTTACAATTGAAACTTAGCTTACAGTTTGTCACACAGCCACACACACACATCCAAAAATAAATAAATAAATAAATGAATGAATCTTGGGTGCGTTACGATAGACGGACCAGTTCCATCTAAACGGGGTGGGTCGTGCCACAGTAAACTACATGGAACTGTGGTGATGTGCGCCAGATATGAAAAACAGCCCGGCGCGTTGCCCAGGTTATATCGAAAAGCTTTACCCCAGGTGTGAAGCGGGGGAGGGGGGGGAATTATATATTAGCTATTTTTTAAATTCTGCAAAATGAAAATTTTCGGCTGTTTTTCGCAACTGGGGCACACATTTCACTTGGGCACGATGACGACCATAGTGGTCGCCGAAGGCGGTTAGTGGTAAGGTAGTTTTAAAAAGATTGATTTAATTTAGGGATGGACGCGAGACGCGCGAGACGAGAATCGGGGCTGTCTCGTCTCGTCTCGCAGTGGTAAACCTCTGTCTCGTCTCGCGTCTCGTCTCGTCTCGCAAACACTTTGTCTCGTCTCGCGTCTCGCAGAGAAATTGCTTGTCTCGTCTCGCGCGAGACGCGAGACGTCTCGCGAGTCTCGCAAAATTAAGGACTGCGATTTTATTACCATATTTTTACTAGCTTATTAATACTATTTTATTGGAAATTAATATAAATAATAACAATTAGTTACATATAGCCACATTAGTACATATATTAGTAACCGTCAAGGGCATAGCGAAGGGGTTCATAGGGGTCACCCCCCCCATGAGGAATTTTTTGCCCTACAAAATGTATATTCCTCACTCCCTTATCACACACACGTATACATATATGTGAGTTGCAGTAGTCGTAACCCTTCCCCCCCCCCATGAAAAATTTCTGGCTACGCCACTGGTAACCATATTAGTACGTATGGGAATTTGAAGTAAAAGAAATTCAAACTTAATAACCATATATAATGTCACACCGAAAATATAGTATTTATTTTTATTTATCTATTCCAGAAACGATATCAAAAATGAAACTATTTTACCTGTACAGCAAATAATAGCCCAGACTGATATCACTCTACCTCCCAGAACTGATTCAATAATTTCTGGATGAGTAAAAGAAAGCAATAAATTCCGTTTTGGATTAATCGAACACCCAAGCAATAGTGATTCCATCAGAGGAGTACTTGTGGGAGCAACACTTGTGGACTTGTCGAGAACAGAAATTCCAGTTAGAGTAGTAAATGTGACGGACAAGTCGAAGGTGATAAAGAAAAATGAAGTGTTCGTGACATGCACTCCTGTTACCTGCATTAATAAGAACATCAGCCAAACGACAGCTAAATCTTCCGAGTGCCTGACGAAGGAATTAATACAAGACATGGAGTTAACGGCAGAACAGAGAAGCGCTGCGGAGAAAGTAATAGCTGAATTTGAAGACCTCTTCTCCCGAACTTCGGGTGACTTTGGCCGTACGAGCTTAACTCAACATAGGATAGATACAGGCAGCCATTCTCCCATCAAGCAACATCCTAGGCGGCTGCCGTTTGCTAAGCAAGAAGAGGTGAGTAGACTTTTAGAGGAGATGCCGCGTGATGACGTCATCGAGCCGTCGACTAGTCCCTGGGCCTCGCCAATTGTTTTGGTCCGAAAGAAGGATGGTTCCACCCGGTTCTGTGTTGACTACAGACGTCTGAATGACATTACCAAGAAAGACAGCTACCCTCTTCCCAGGATAGACGACACTTTGGACACTTTATCGGGAAACGAATGGTTTTCCACTCTGGATCTGAAAAGTGGTTACTGGCAAGTGGAAATTCATCCCGACGACCGTGAAAAGACTGCGTTCACCACGGGACAAGGATTATGGCAGTTCAAAGTTATGCCTTTTGGACTCTGCAACGCACCTGCTACATTCGAGCGACTAATAGAGACAGTGTTGAGAGGACTTTCCTACGAAGCATGTCTGGTTTATTTGGACGATATCATCATCGTCGGAAGGACTTTCGAAGAGCATCTAGAGAACATCCGCAAGGTGCTGCAGAAATTAAAGGAGGCGAACTTGAAACTGAGTCCATCGAAGTGCAATTTGTTTCGTCGGGAAGTGCGTTACCTCGGGCACATAATATCCGCCCACGGAGTCCGAACCGATCCCGAAAAGACGTCCGCAGTCCAGAACTGGAGTCGTCCCGAGAATATCCACGACTTAAGAAGTTTTCTCGGTCTGTGTACTTACTATCGAAAATTCGTGAAGGGCTTTTCTCAAATTGCAAGACCTCTTCACAAATTGACCGAGACTGGACAGAAATTTCTATGGACTGAGGAATGTGAGGACGCATTCAACGAACTGAAGACGGCTTTAACATCTTCGCCGATCTTGTCGTTAGGGATGGACTGCGAGACAGAAATTTGCGAGACGAGACAGAGATTTGCAGTTATTTTGCGAGACGAGACAGACATATTTTACATTGTGATATAGGGATTTTTGCGAGACGAGACAAAGTTTTTCAGCGATTTTGCGAGACGAGACAGCCGATTTTTCATCTCGCGTCCATCCCTACTTGTCGTATCCTCACCCTGACAAGCCATTTATCCTGGACACAGACGCAAGTAAGGAGAGTGTCGGAGCAGTTTTGTCCCAGGAGATAGATGGCCAAGAACACGTCATTGCTTACTGGAGCAAATGCCTTTCAAAGGCAGAACGTAACTATTGTGTTACGAGAAAGGAACTCCTTGCTATCATTAAGGCCGTGGAGCACTTCCATCATTACCTGTACGGCCGAAAGTTCCTGCTCCGAACGGACCATGCCTCTTTAACCTGGCTTCTAAATTTCAAGAATCCGGAGGGCCAAATAGCCAGGTGGATACAGCGATTACAAGAATATGACATCGAGATACATCATCGGAAAGGGTCATCTCATGGAAATGCAGATGCTTTGTCGAGAAGGCCCTGCATAGACAGTTGTCGCTATTGCTCCAGGGCAGAGAAAAATTACCATCTGAAACATCCCGTTGTTCGTCAAGTTACATCATCGGCTTCATCTCAAGATCCCTGGAGTGACGAAAATGTTCGGGCGGACCAATTAGCAGACAGCGACATCAAACCTATTGTAGAGTTTATGGAAAAATCCAGCGCTAAGCCCAGTTGGCAAGAAATATCATCTTACAGTCCGGCAACAAAACAGTACTGGGCTTTATGGGATTCGCTTCGCCTGAGGAATGGAGTCCTGTATCGTAAATGGGAGTCGGACGACGGCAAGATGCTCCGATGGCAGTTAGTACTCCCTCGTTCGAGGATTCCGAAGGTTCTAGAAGAACTTCATAATGGCTTAACTGGAGGCCATTTTGGCGTAATGAAGACCCTGCAGAAAGTTCGCGAGCGCTTCTACTGGGTTAGGGCTCGAGGCGACGTCGAAAAGTGGTGTCAAGCTTGTGACGCCTGTGCCGCCCGTAAAGGCTCGAAGAAACGAAGCCGTGGAAGACTACATCGTTATAATGTAGGAGCGCCTTTTGAGAGGATTGCCCTCGACATCCTGGGACCTCTTCCGCGAACTTCGGATGGCAACAAATACATCCTAGTTGTCATTGACTACTTTTCTAAATGGCCCGAAGCGTTTCCTATTCCCGATCAAGAAGCTACGACCGTAGCAGAGGTACTGGTGCAAGAATGGATTTCCAGATATGGAACCCCTCTGCAACTTCATTCCGACCAAGGAACGAACTTTACCTCTGCAGTCTTTAAAGGACTATGCCAACTTCTCGGAATGGACAAAACCCAGACTACGCCTTTACACCCACAGTCCGACGGCATGGTGGAGAGGTTCAATCGTACAATTTTGAACAACCTCTCGCTCCTGGTATCTAGGAATCAAGAGGACTGGGACAAGAAACTCCCCCTGTTCCTGCTGGCATATAGGAGTGCCGTCCATGAGACTACCGGCTTCACACCTTCCCAGATGCTGTTCTGCAGAGATCTTCGTCTTCCCGCCGACCTAGTGTTCGGCCGCCCTCCAGATGCGCCTTCATCGCCAGAGGAGTACGTGGAAAACCTTCGGGCACGATTTGAAGATGTACATCATTTTGCTCGGGAGCGGATCAACCTGAACACGGAAAAGATGAAGACTCGCTACGACGCGATTTTCCCAATGGGGCCTGGAAGTTGTTTTTCCTGCATTAAAAACGCATAATAACCTAACATTTCTCTTCTATGACGTAATCAAAATTCACGCTGTATGTAGAACCCTCGAGAAATTGACTTTTCTGGAAACCTCTTGTACCTCCTGCGTCGGCTATTTATAGAAGCGTGCATCGCCCCGAAGAGTCAGTGCGAGCTGAACGCTCGATGTGTGAAGAGCTCTCAGTACGCGTGCCTTGTGAATTGCTATAGAAGCTGTGTTTTAGCTTGCTTTGTGAAGCTGTTTTTGAAGTGCTGTGTGTAAATTCTTCATTGCGGTGTCTTAAGGGATTGTGTACTATATCCCTTGAATATTTCCACGGAATTTTAGCCTGTAAAAGTGACTTATTTTGTGTGAGAAATACAGCATTTGTGAGAGCTTCTGATTTATAGTGAATTAGTTATTATTTGATTATTATTTATTAATGTGTATTTGCTTATTGTGCTATTGATTCTTGCTTGAATTATGTTGTTAAGATCTTGTTAAGTGTTACACAGTGTAGGTACTTGTGTGACCTCCTACTAGGGATTGTACTGCCCGGGACGTGCAGTCCTTGGGAAGGGGGCAATGTTACGAATTTTCGGGGCAACCCGCTGCTCTGTGGCTTAAAATGGTTTAAAATTCGTATTCTACGCTTCAAATAGATAAATTTTGCTTTTTGTTGCATCAAAATCGGCCAATTAGAACCGGAGATACGTAGGTTTCGCTTTCCCATATGTTTTTCTATGGGCTTCTAGAAATCTCGAGAAATATTAGTCCTAGAGCTTAGATCTCTTCACTTTTGAGGACTTATTTTTGGCGCCAAATTTGGCGATATTTCGCCAAAATCGCCAAGCTTGGCGACTTTTTGGTCATTTGGCGCGATTTTCCCAATGGGGCCTGGAAGTTGTTTTTCCTGCATTAAAAACGCATAATAACCTAACATTTCTCTTCTATGACGTAATCAAAATTCACGCTTTATGTAGAACCCTCGAGAAATTGACTTTTCTGGAAACCTCTTGTACCTCCTGCGTCGGCTATTTATAGAAGCGCGCATCGCCCCGAAGTCATTCAATGTCCCCGAAGACATTCAATGTGTGAAGAGCTCTGAGTACGCTTGTTTTGTGTGAACTGATAGTGCTATAGAAGCTGTGTTTTAGCTTGCTTTGTGAAGCTGTTTTTAAAGTGCTGTGTGTAAATTCTTCATTGCTGTGTCTTAAGGGATAGTGTACTATATCCCTTGAATATTTCCACGGAATTTTAGCCTGTAAAAGTGACTTATTTTGTGTGAGAAATACAGCATTTGTGAGAGCTTCTGATCCAAGCGGATTGTTAAAAGCACGTTACTGCTAGATTGTGCTTGTGAATTGTGTGCAGCTGATTGTTCTACGAAGTTCTAGAAGAAATAAAGTTTGTGTTCCATCCTGACAAGTGACTTTTAACTTGAACTTTTTACACCAATAGGACTTTAGAACGACGAACCCCAGGAGTAGCAGAGTAATTCCGCAACAATATGTTATATGCTTAGGAAAACCTAACAACAATAGCTTTTCTAAGAGGTTTTTCACTCCCAGACCTACTGAACTGAAAGTTCACCCTTTTACCCCAAAACAAAAAGAATTTGGACATAAGATCCAATTACCTTTCTCGTGTATATTACAAAACGAATAATGTTTATGTCCAATATTTACTAAAAATTATGGGCGTTTTTTCCCCACACCTTTTCGGATATACAAGTGTTCAGAAAACGACAAAAATGTCCAGTTTTTTTTCACGTTGTCAAATTTCCATATTACGATCATTTCTAAAATTTATCCCACAAGACGCATCATTTTGTCTGAAAATACAGTAACTCCCCCCCCCACCCCCCACCCCTCCCGTCCCCGTCACTTTTTTCTTCATCTTTGTTGATTCTTGGGTGTTCCACCTCTATCCTACGATGGAGTATGCTAGTATGCGAGTATGCTTCCGCCTGAAAGGAACAACCATAGAATTGTGGAACAACGAGGGGGCGGGGGGCTAATCCCTAAGGGAAAGAATCTGTCGCACCCCTTGAAAAATTTCAAGCACGTGGAGCAACTAATTAGGATATCTGTTGACCTTCAAACTGGACGCCCGATTTCCAAGAAAAAGAGGGAATCTTTCTGAAGGACATCCGCTTTTTCTGTTCCGAAAATGTTTCTGCAACAGGAAGCAGTTTGCCCTAGCACCACGCCAATGTTATGTGCCAATTTACGCCGATGTAAAAATATGATTACAGCTTGTTAGTTGCTTTTATTTTATTATTGTAAATATTTGCATAACAAAATATTTTCTTCTTTCCATTCTTTTCTTCTTTTCCATTGTCTGAGGAAAGCCCATTGTTTATGAAACTTGGTTAAGAAATGAGGCGCACACTTCAACACTTCTTCCAAAGGGATTATTAAAAGGCACATGAAGTTGACGTTTCCGCCCATATATTACTATGTTTTTCTGAACCGTCTCTGCACCCCCACACCCCTCCAAGTTCGGCAGTCTAGTAGAGAATCACCCTGTATATATATAACTAATAAGTAAAACACAAAATATTCTGCAAATATGACATACCCCGCATGAAAAAATATATAACAGCAGAAGCAAGAATTACAAACCACAAGTGGAAAAAAAAAATAGATGCTGAGCCAAATGAGAATGGAACGGGAATTATAACCACTGGCACCATCGTCAGGAGCCATAACCAGTAGATTATAATTAAAGACAAACAAAATAGTAGGATTTCGGTTGTGTGGCATATCAAAAGAGATATTCACTCCACACGTTTTAGGCTCTATCGTACTATAAATAAGGAAAAAAGGAAAACAATAAGATATCAAACTAATTGAAAAAGCGCTGAAAAATCGATATACCAATCTGGAGTGATAGAAAGCACATGGAAGTCCAGCATATCTATACATATGTATATATAATATAATATCCATATTCGTAACTTGTGGAACGGAAGGGAGGGAGGGGGGGGGGTAGGCAACCAGAACGTTCTTTTCACACATTCCTCCTCTCTAAAAAAAAAAATAAATATCGATAAAATTCTTGATGTAAAATACAGCCCCCGCGAATACCTAAAAATAAATTTATTTTCATTCTGAAATTAGTTCTCTAAAAAGGATCGATGACAACTCTCTCTCAAAAAAAAAAAAAAAAATCCGTATCTTTACGTTGAAATATAAAAAATACAAATCCTATGTTTAGGCAGAGCTTTGTGGTAATTAAGAACTTATTTGTTTGAATTTACTGTAAATGACATTATTTCCCGGTACACCTAATAGCAATATTACGAATAAAGCGGATATAGTACGTCTTTATTAAATCTCTACTATTTACTTTAAAGTCAATTTCAAGTCTCTAAAATATGTGTAATTTTTATATTAATGAAAACAAGATTATATTAACGATAATTATAATTATTTCCCTAATATTTCCAATAACATTACCGTGTGTGCATTTTTAGATTTCATTATAGTATCTCAGTTGGTTAATAGACGTCTTATTTTTTGTTTATATTTTAAATTACTGAACAGTTAATTTGTTGACAACTATCCGTTTGTACTTTTCCACAATAATTTTTAGCGATAGTACTACAGTCGTTATGGTCGCCCTGTTTACAGAAAAATTAAACCATAATCCCCCTAATGTATATCCAGTGTGGATTTTTAAAAAAAAATGAAAAGACGTCTAACAGGCGAAGATAATTTTAGAATAGGAACCTAACTGCAAGATAAAATGATGGGGAGGAAAAAAATTTATAAAAGTTTTGCAAGCCGAAGGAAGGGAAAACATGATAATATAAACGAAAAGAGAAATAGTTTTTAAAAAAAATGCTTGCATTTCTTTCCGTCCGATATTAATATATAAGAATAAAAAATGTCATTTTAATCTCTTTAAAATAGGCCAACGATAGGGATTTAACCGCCCCTAGAAAGTTGTCACCAGGGTGGACGCCCCCCCCCTACGCACGCCGCAACGTGCTGGAAAGTATGAGGATAATATCGGTACAAGGATATTTCAACCAAGGATATTCAACCATATTTCAACCTACTCAGACTAAGCATCAATGCGAATGCAAGTTGCTCTACTTCTAATCTCTCTCTGATATACCCGAAACCGGATTATCACAGGGGCAAGGGGGGGGGGCGGTAGTCCGGTGCCCCTGAAGAAAAAGGGGGCCCATATATATATCCCGATTATCTAAATTATAAATTCATATGTACTGAAATAGTAATTGTGGGGAAAAAACTGAATTTCCTCTATAATATAGGTATTACCTAATTGTCTATCACTAGATCAAGTTAGAGATATTTTTTGGGGTGATAAATACGATCTGATTAAAGTACAAAAACTACAGTTAACTGAAATGCAATTTTCGAGTACAACAGCGGTCAAAACTGGGTTAAAATGCTTAAAAAAGGGGGGCTCAGTAAAGGGGCTTAATGCGTAAAAAAGGGGATAGTAATGGGGGCCCCAAACTTAATGCCCCGGGCCCCGTCTAAAAGTGGTCAGATTTGAACATACCGTACCGCCTTTCCTATTTACTTATTATTTTTCTTTCAACTCTTCTCTGTTTTCTTTTTTTTCCGCCTCTTTCTTTATCCTCTCCTTTGCTGTGTGTTTTGTATATCTCTCGTCTGTTCTAATTTTAAATGTTACGTGTTTGTGCGTATTGTAGAGTGCTGATAGTATACCAGGACCGAAAACGAAGGAGACGCAAGTTAAACGATAGAGGCTTCAGGCAAATTGTCGCTTTTCAGATCGTATTTATGCGAGACGGAAAAAAATGCGAGAATTCTCGCGAGAAATCTCGCGCGAGACAAGACTCTGTCTCGTCTCGCGTCTCGTCCCGCAAAATATTTTCTTTCTCGTCTCGCAAAAAAATGCCTGTCTCGTCTCGCGTCTCGTCTCGCGAGATAATGCGAGAACGCGAGACAATGCGAGAATTCTCGCGTCTCGCGTCCATCCCTAATTTAATTATATATTTAAATACATATACACAGTCCAGTCACATTAATGTGACCACCACCTACTTTCGACGTCAACGTGAAATAACCAATCACAGAAGGCAGGTGGCAGCAAATTGCAGTGGAGTGTATATAAAGGATGTCCTTAGGACATCGGAAAGCATTTCAATCGTTGGTGTAATGCAGAAACGTAGCGATTTATCCGACGTCCAAAAGGGCATGATTATTGGCTTTCGGGCCAAGGGTGGAAGTATTTCGGAAACGGCTAATTTTGTGAACTGTTCGCGTGCCTCCGTGGTAAAAGTATACCGCGCATGGCAAAATGTCATCCACATGGCAAAATCCTAAAAATCCGTGCATGGCAAAATGTCACTATCCAAAATCAGCGGCGTGGCCCATGTGGTGCACCACGGGCTATTGATGACAGAGGCGAACGGAGATGCGGTCGGGCGAATAGACGTGCAACTGTTGAGCAACGGACCGCCCAGATGAACCAAAGGGACTACCAAGAGTGTATCGTCAACAACGGTTGCCGCGCATATGGGCCTCCGCAGCAGACGCCTGGTTAATGCTCCTATGCTGACTATTGTATAATCGGCGACGAAGGCTGGAATTTGCACGCCAGTACCGCAACTGGACTTCCACAGAGTGGCGATAGGTCATTTTTTCCTATGAATCACGTTTTATGCTCCATCGGACAGATGGACGTTGGCGTATACCGCGTGAAACGTCTGAAAGCAAACACCCTGCAACAATTGCTGGAAGGATCCAGGCTGGAGGAGGGAGCATTATGGTTTGGGGAATGTTTTCCTGGCATTCACTGGGTGCACTCATCATTATGGGCGGCACGATGGATCAGCATAAGTACCCATCTGTCCTTGCCGACTATGTCCACCCCTACATGCGCATTATTTTTCCCCAGAATGATGACATCTACCAGCAGGACAATGCGAGGTGTCATACAGCTCGCAGTGTATGTGCGTGGTTGGAAGGGCACCAGGATGAGTTTACCGTACTCCCCTGGCCAGCAAACACACCGGATTTAAACCCAATCGGAAATCTGTGGGACCACCTCTATCGGGTTGTTCGCGCCATGGATCCTCAACCGCGTAATCTAGCGCAGCTGGCCACGACACTGGAATTGGCATGGCTCAACATCCCAGTAAACACCTTCAGAAACCTAACTGACTCTCTTCCTGCAAGTCTCGCAGCGATCCGCTCTGCCAAAGGTGGTTATTCTGGCTTTTGACAGGTGGCACGACAGTGTATATAATTTTTTGTCGACTATTTTTATTTTCAAGATGACATCAAAAATATTCCATGATGTGCAACCATTCCAGTGTTTTCCTTTTAATAGCAAAAATTTATGAAATGATTGTTGTAAAAAAGAAAAAAAAATGTTGACTATAATAGCTGCACCTGAAGGAAGTAACGGATGAAGTGTCGGTGGAATTTATATTGGCTGCTGAAATTTCAAAAGTGTGTCTAATATAATGGGGGATGACCTTCAATAGTGCACAATTTTTTTACCGATACTCGCAGACTGATCACACGGAGACATTATCAGTGGAAGGGAGGGCATTTTGAACAAAAACATTTTTTACAAATTATTTTCAGAGGCGTTGCGTAACTTCTGAAGTCAAAGAAAATAGTTTTATATGTCTGGAAAATACAGGTGAATTCGAGACAGATCCTCAGTGGCGTATCTAGGGTAATGTCAGGTAGGGCTTCACTTCCATCGTTGCAAGGACGCGTTGTAATTAAATATTAAAATATTTACAGAGGCTTAAATGTTTATTTAGAATATGCCATAAGGGAGATAGTCAGCATGCTTATTTGTACATTTCAGTAAAATTATTGCTTATTGTTAAAAACTTTTAGGCCTAATTCAACTGCTAGTTCATGAAATTTATGCTATTAAGCCTAAAAAACATTAAACAGAATTATGAAAGTTATTTCTTTTTGGTTCTGTAAAAAAGAGCCTTTCTTCGGATAAATTCATTGCAGCCTGTAATTGAAACGATGCATAGCAATGAATTTGATACTTTGACTACTCCACCATGTAGAAAAATAAAAAATAAAAAACAATGTTTCTTTAACGCATAATTATAGGTATTCCATTCCTCCCCAGTCTCCCCTAAATATTCACTAGGCATACCGTGTAATAAATGATTGGGCGATACTGTTGCATGCAAATCTTAATTCATCAAATGATACGGTGGTAGCTTCGGTCTGTTTCATGTCAGTATGTTATTAGAGATTTAAAAGACAATGCCAATACTCCGATACGATGTTCGACGTAGTATTAACCTAATATGAACATTGATTGACGCAACTCGATAGTGCCAGCATTAAATTTTATATGTATGCAACACTAAATATTGACAATGTCAGTATTTAACGTTGCATATGTGTGGAATTATATATAAATTCAAAACACTTAGGCAAATGTCGAGGCAATGTTTCGCAAGTGTGATCAAAAAATTGTTAAAAAATACTAAGCACTATGTCAGTGTATGAATGTTGCCAGTTTTGAAATATATTCATCCAATATTTTGCTGTCATGTGACCACCTTATCAAAATATGAATTTTTGATTTTCTTATAATTGTTGACTTAAACTTCTTCCTTCTTTAACAGATGAATTCTTTACTGTTGGGTTTGTCAAGCAGAGCAGAGATTTTTTCCCAATTTTTCTGTAACATTCTCTTTCGTTTTTTCTGTTCCAGAACTCTCCAGTGCTCCAGGATACGCGTCCATAAAAATCTTGTCTTTTCACTCATCTTGCATGCTGTGATGATGCTGGCCATCTCTTTGCCGGGAATATTTTCGTCTGTGGAACACGTCTTCAAGGAAATAGTTCAGTTATTATTATTTATTATTATTATATTTATTAATATTATTATTATTATTATGATGATGCCTCGTAACTTGTTCATTTTATAGATTGAAAATTGTATGTCAAATTGTACGCTTTTATAATACATCCCAAATACTGATTGGCATGTTTTTAGGAATCGCAAAATGTCACTTTTCCTGAAAATGCGAGCTTATTTTGGCTAATGATGGCTAGGTTTGCATATCTCACTTCGCTAAATGATACGTGTACTGTTAGTGCTTATAATTACATGGAATTTCAATTAAATACCATAAAATTATTGATATTTAACGAGATAAAAGTTACATTAAATACCGATAAATAATATAATAATGTCTTTGAGATATTACTTATATTTAATCAGTAAAACTGAACATAAATAATACTTCGTCATAAATTCGTGCACACTTAAAGAAATCAGAAAAAGTGGGGATGGGGGTGACATAAATGATGAAGAATGTGGTTAACATGAAAATGTGCATTTGGTTTTTAGTGTTCTTTTTATTATAAAAGCAATTAATTCAAAAAGTCGTCTGCAAGGGGTGTTGATGCCATTCACTATCGCCAAATAGGCGGAAAAGCTAATGGCTATGAAAGGCAGCGAACACGATATTCAGTAATTGAAAGGTTGAAGATTGCGATCATATTATCGTTAAAGCATTCGTTGTAAAGCTAGCTGTGTTAGGTAAATATGACGGGGAAGCAAATTAGCCTGTCCCCAACGATCCCTCTACTTTGTATCTGTGGGTTTCTGGCAGTGGGGATGTATTTGGAATTGAAAGTATACCGTTCTTCACCTTCTCTATTATGGAAAATTAAAATTCGATTCATCAAGCAGTATTGTAAATTCATCCAGGTTTTACAAGCATTATGATTGTTCTCAGCTCTTTCAAAGAAAGTGGTGGATATTGTTCGAATACATGGTACTCAAATAAAGTGAGTACAATTAAAACATACTTGTTTATTGTTTTTTTACCTTAGCATCGTCCTCTGTGCGCAGCTTTCTGAACTTTTCAGATGCTAAAATATCCAAAATGCATATAAAATTTTTCAACAACACTTTTTCATCACAGTTTCTTTCACAGCAAAAGGCCCACTCCGATCCGCAAGAGGGCCATGCCAAAAAAAAAAAAAAAAAAAAAAAAAAAAAAAAAGAAAAGAAAAAACACGGGGATCCGTGAGATGTGAAAAGGGGTCTACGAGACAATGGCTTAGAAAACCCACTTATTCACATTGAAACACTAAAAGAACTTTAGGTGCAGTTTATAAAAGTGTATAAGCAAGTCTTGCGTCAGGGAGGCATACCTGGTACTTATCCTGCTATATAGCTGCTTTCGCAAGAAAGTTTTTGATAGCTCTTCCACCTTCGCACCTAGTGGGAAGGGGTTTTAACGCGTCAATCTTCTTACAGGCGTAATGATGAACCTGCGTAAGAATCAAGAAAAAAGAACAGGGATATTATTGGCCAAGGAGTTTTTATTAAAGCATCGGGTTTATCCATCCCATTGAAAACATTCTCTTTTTTGTGTAATTATTTTATTCAAAAATATTACTAGATTTACATTTAGTGGCATTTTAATGAATAAAGTTGTATGAATAAAAAAAGTTAAATGTCTTCTTTTTTTTTTTTTTAATTTCCACTCTACAGCAAGTCCTATTTCATAAAAAGCTCTGTGTCAGCTGTCAAAAACACGTTTAAAATTGATGAAATTTTAAAAGTTCGATTTTTTTTTAGGATAGCATTTCAAAACAACTCTGCCAATGTAAATCACGTGACATTTCATACATTTTGCTTCTGCCTGAGTGCTTCGAAGAGCCTCGGGGGAAATTTTGTACCGTGTTTCACTCTGTTTTGGAACGCTCGAATATAAATATTACAGAGTCTGACTGGTTTTAGAGCGATCAGTTTGTTTTACAATAATTTTATACTTTTTACAAAGTTATACCGCACTCGGCTCATTTTTATGCATTAAAAGTTTAACGGAGTCACATTTTCAAACTGAACACTTGATTTTAGAGAAAGATGGTAATTCCTCTTGAGCCTTTTTTTTTTTCTTGTATTTTTTTTCTTGTATGACCCTTAAAGGGTAATATCAAGTGAGTACAAGTTTGGTAGTTGCTCACTCATTTCCTTCCCTGTATTTGTTCCAGGATTGGCTCTGCAAAGCGGTGTTGGTATTGAAAATGTACTCTGCAATGACGTGCATTCATTGGATGTTCGTCGAAGGCCTACTCCTCCACAGCAGCATTACAGTGTCCGTGTTTCAGAGGGAACCACCCTTCAGGCTCTACTACGCCCTCGGATGGGGTAAGTTAGTTGATTGGAAACGTAGTATGGTAATGTGACCATTTATTTTTACCCTCATAACAAGACATTTACTGATTTAGGTAATATGTTTTACCTCAAAACAGGACACTTGCTATACTTTTTAGGTAACAGTATGTGTATTCAAGAAAAAGAATAAAAAGTGCATTTGGATTTTAAAAGACGAATAAAATTCTAAACACATTTTCTGAAAATTCACTTTCACAAGGAACGTAGCTTTAAGAACTGCGACTTCCGACTGTGTGCTTCCACGCTCGTCCATGACTTTATTCATAAGGGGAGAAAAAGACTCTTGCTGCTTAAGTAAATATTATAAAAGATTTGTAAATTAAAAACTACTAAGCACATACCGCCCTATGATGTTTAGATCTTCCTTTTTTTTTTTAATTGCTGCTCCTTTTCTAAAAACGTACAGGCTACCAAACAGCAGGATGGTCCCTTTCAAAACTCGACGAGCTCTGTGTCATTAGGGATGGAAAAAGAGAGAGGGAGTGATTTCAGTTGAAGTAGGGAAATAATTCTGCGCAAGTCGAATAAATCCCATCTCTGACACCAAACTGAAAAATTCTCTCATTCTTCACAATAAATCCTTTTTGGCCCTTTAAGTTCTTTTAATTCCGTTTCCGAGCGTGTAGGAAATCATACTAACGCAAAGTCTCAGACTTCAAAGTCGAACTCTGTTCTTCATTTAGTTGAATTGACCCCTGTATAAAGAATGTGCTTCCTGGAGCAATGATGAAGTATAGATGTTTGTACGGAAAGGAGAAGTTTAGCGTCTGTTCAGGTTACATTTGTAGAAAACTGGACAGCCAGGAAATTTTTAAACGCCTTAATGACAGCAAGGTGTCAAATAAAAATTGTTCATAATTAAAGTTTCCCTATTTAGAGTGATGTGTACTGAAAACTGTGGGTCAGAATAATGCCAAACTTGCAGGAAGCTTTAATGATACCATTGGAAAGCGACATTCGTGAAAAAAAAATTAAAAATTCATAAAATCACATCCAGATGTCCTTTCACACTGTTATAGTTACTGATATACAAACTTTCTTGCCACTCAGAGGCATATAAAGCATCTGCTTTACCACGTCTTCATTGTTCTTTTTGCTTGAGAATGGTTGTTACTCAGATAGCGCGTTACTCATGAAACTCATTTACCCAAACATTCATTCTGTCAGTCAAAATAAATATTGAAATAGGTGTATTGAATAAGTATCGAAATAAGTATTGATGGCATTAATAACCAGCCATCTCATTTTACACCAAATAATTGATTAAAGTAGTAAACCTAGCACTTAGAAAACAAATCAGGTATGCAAACCATAAAAAAATTAGATATGTCACCATAAAAACTTTATTTTATTACCATTCAACTGTTATACATGTTACCGAGCAATAGCACGTGAAAATATGTATCAATGCTTTCAATCTGTACCCATTTACAAAAAATATTTCACGGATAAATGAATGAGTCAAGGTGCCCATACTAGTCTCAATTCTTTCATATACTTATTGTGGATATAACTTTTTTGATTAATCTAATACGAACATCTTACTTAGATAACTACAACTTTCATGCAATGTTTCATACCATGTAATAAATGTTGTTACAATGTTGTTATGAATAAACTTGTAGTTGAAAATAGTAGGTTGTATACTCGATCCCAGCATATTTTCCTACTTTCACAGAATGTTGTAAATTATCCTGTAAATCTCTTCACTATTATTAAATATAAAAATTTTAAGCAGACTGTATTAAAAATTCACATGCCAGCAAGGCAAGTTTCAACATCTGAAATCCATACGGTTCAATCTTTGCGACAGACCTTAATATTTCATTTTACCGAACCAGATTTTCAAGCCAAAGTGTTTCCCTCCCTAGAGAAATTCGAGATTCTTTTAAGACTTTGTTTGAGCAAAACTTAATTTATTAAATCATAAATGAATATAGAAATTTGGTGTATTGCTCCTCCGACTTGATCTCTCCGGCAAATGAAGAAGACATATTGCCTTATGGGACTATAAATCATCTTGCTAATGGGATCATTCAGAAAAAGAAAGAATCTACTAGATTCTTCCAAAAGAATTCATATTTCGAAACATAATTAAGTCTGTATTGCAATGAGTTGGGGTATTTTAATATAATATGTTCTAGGAATTTCTTCTTTTTAAGTTCTCGAGGAGCAAAGATCATGAAAGTAGTATGAAAAAATTCAGCGTTTGTGTACAGTTGACTTTATAAATAAATAATCAAATTAGTTTTCCTAAAATAATTCATGCTTCGAAACATAATTAAGTCTATTGTAATCAGTTGTGGTCGTTTGATATAATTTGTTCAAGGTATGTTTATTTTTCGTACTTTCACTTCACAATTTACCCAGGCTTGGAACAGCATAAAGCTGGTGTGTTAAAAAAGTTTTCAGTTGTTTCTTGCATCTTTTATTTTAGAATTTCCATTTTAAGCCTTTTTTTACAGTTTATCAAGCCTTTTACATTACATTTTATTAATTTTTTTCTTGCATTTTTCATTTTAAACTTTTTCTTACATTTTTCTTTTATTATTTCGCTTTTCAGGTCTTCTTTACACTGGGAACTAAAATTTTCCAACAAAGGCCAGTATAACATTTCCGTATGAGAATTATGGGATAGTGCTTTACAATAATTATACAAGTCTTTGTTGATTCGTTTGTCGAGATTAACGCATTTCAGTTTCTTCTCAAGCTTCCACACATGCCTCTTTTTCCAAAAACTATTCTACATTCTGCTTCTTCTTTTAAACTTTTTACTGATTTGATTTCTTAATAATAGGGGCTTTTACATTAATCTGTTTAGCTTAATGTGACAACCTTAAACAGCACTGTTGGATCTGTGGAGTTTTTTGTGACATTTTCTCATATCTGTTGTAATAACAGAATTTTCCATTCATTGATTTACATTGTAATCGTAAAATCCTCGAAGTTTCTCATTTTCTGGTGAGTCTTCCATAATGCAAAGCCAACCACCATCTACTATTGGCACGCGCTAATGCGCACGGGCGCGTGCGCGTTAGTGCCGCGCACATTTCGAAACCTAAGGGGCTGGAGAAAGAAAAGCGGATTTTAATTAAAGCAATTGAAGAAAAGTGGAACATTTGTTCTACCCGAAACGATCATACTGATAAATGTGTTTTACGTGTGTTATGATACAAATTTTTCCTTAACCCCCTCGTCACCCTGAACCTCATATGAGGCTCTTACTTCAAATAGCAATATTTAGAGAAAAAACAATTGGATTTAGTATTTTTTTCTTTCAGTGATATCAATATCATTAATTCATGTAGAAAGTATATGAGGCTCTTAACTAGATGCATAAATCGTGCCTAGATTGCAGTACTAGTCAATTTAGATCATTTTTACAGTTTTCGCTTCATTGTTTCAGGAGAAAAATTAAGAAAATATTTACGCTGCTTTTTTATCGTTTTTTTTTTTTTTTAAGGTAAGTATAGTTTTTTTCTTATTCCCCAACCTTTACCTAATATGTGCATCCTTTTAAATTAATTTTAGCATAACAAAGTGCTTTGAAAATGCAGAAATTATTATTAGAAAAATTATTATTATCGACATTAATCGACATTAGAAAAAAGTATTTTTGCACGATTTATAATAGTATTTCAGAAGCATTAAATGCTAGACAGATTTTTTTTCTCGGATTTTTCATAATTCGGTGACGAGAGGGTTAATGTTAGATGTAATACTTCTTACTCTTCATAAGTATGTAACCTTAGAACTCATCAAAAAGCATTTCAAACTATTACAGCGCAGACATCTGAACAATCTTACATGACAGTATGAAAGAATTAGATAAACTCACTATTTTCCACCGGTTGTATACTGCTATCAACCGTTATGCCGTCATATTATTTGCTGTCGTGTCGCTTCATTTTAATACTCACTTTAAGCACTTATTGCTTAAGAATATTTTTGAACATAATATTTTTCCAGTACTTACAAATTATCCCGGCGGTTATTCCCGCTAAACTATTTTTTCGTCAAATGAGTTGCCAAACTATTGCCAATCGTATTCAAAACCATTAATCATTTCATGTGCCCGGCATTTATCATGTCAAAAAATCGCTCGTCTTGGCGGAGCGCTGGGATAATACGTAAGTACCTATTTTCCACTGTCTTTCATAAGTTTAGAAATATGACTATAACTTCGGAATGCTGACCACAAGGAAAGTCATTCTGATATATGATAGTGCATAGTCGTTTTACTATAAGTTAACACCTACTTCATGATTCTAGTTTTATGAAAATCAGAAGATTTTTCAGAGTATAACATTTTAGTTTGCGCTCTGTATATGGTACTTTTTTCTTCTACAATATTACTGTCAGCAAAACAATCAAAAGATGTTCTTTCCTTATCATTCAGCATAAAATGTGCTTACAACTATTTAGGTACAATCGTAATAGTAGTACTTTTACATTACTCGTCTGGAAAATATTATTATTACGCGAATGTTTAGCCATTGACCACGAAAGGGTTAAGACTCTTTTCATTTGCTTCTTGCAGGTGTGCCATTTGTGTGTGTCGGTACTTGGCTTCTACTTATGTCTTTTAATTCCTCAAGTCCTTGTTGGAGAGGGTATGGACTCTCCCCTTTTGTGTGGTTTATTACAGGACCCATGATATTCGCCCTGGTGGTAAATATAAAAGCGATTCTTACAAATTATTGGAGTTGAAATTTGTACATTGGTATGAATAAGACGTGAAAAAAATTGGAAGAGGCTGCGCCTGCAACATCAAGGAGTTGCTCATCGAACTTAGAAACATTAGGGATGTTTTTATTATTTTTTTAATGGTGTAGAAAGCAAACTTCTTTATTATTATTATTGTTGTTTAATCTTGTTAAAGATGTAAAAAAAAGATCCAGAGGTTAAGTAAGGCTCGCAGTTCTTTGCTGGTATAGCCACAATTGCAAGTGTACTATTCCATGACTCACTGCGGGTAGGTGGCTGCGATTCGAGTCCCATCCATATATATTCTACTACCTCAACCACCCAACGACTGAAACACGTGTTTCAACTAGCTAAATAAAGCCACACTTTGTTTGTCTGTTTGGAAGATTTTTTTCGGACTTCTTTGTTTTGTCACAAAGATTCACTTATAACATCTCTTTAACAGTCCGAATTCAGTTTAAACCAACATATGCACAAGAAATACAGCTGGTCTTATGCTAAGCTCGTCTACGCTAAGATCATCTGCACGCTAAGAAGCCTAGTCAATAGCACTACATTCAGCGACATTCAAGGCTCAGCATGTATGAAAAACCTTTTCTACTTCATCCCTAGAACCAACCGGACCCAATGCCTTTCCATTGGCTATCGTCAAAAAGTGCCCGAGCGGTAGCTGCTTAGTGTGGAGTAGGCAAATACTAAGGAATACCTTCAATTCACCATTGAAGGTATTAATTTACTTTCTAGATTCTGTATAATGTCTTTGGTTTTTATGGTATGCAGAGGTTGTCTATCAAAGTAAATACAAGTAAAGTGTGTAAAGGTCAGAGGTTTTCCATGTTAAACTCTTCCAAATTTCCTGTCAAGTTTCCTCGGCATTACAATTATGTGGTGACAGAGCGTTTAACTATTTTAAAATAAGTTCCTTTATCAGCGAGATTTGTTTTTCTTGTTAACCCCAAAATGTACACTGCTGGCCACCCAAATTGCAACACCAAGAAAAACAAGAGATATCACAACAAAATTTATTGTGTAGATAACATGTTGACCAAGTAACAAATGATTAAATTTACAGCATTCTATGAAGCGTGGTTCCTGCCAAAATCAGTACCCAGAGTAGCCGCCGTTGTTGGAGATCACAGCTGCCACACGCCTCGGCATTGATTCAAAGAGACTTTGAATGTGTTCTTGGGGTACAGCAGACCAAGCAGCTTCCACACATTGCCAAAGTTGATCTGGTGTGACAGCTGGGGATGAACTCTGGGTCAGTCGTTGAGCAACCATGGACCACATGTTTTCTATCGGCGAAAGATCCGGAGAGCGCGCCGGCCAGGGAAGCAATTCAATCTGGTGATTGACGAAGAACCCTTGGACAATGCGTGCCACGTGTGGCCGTGCATTATCCTGCTGAAATATGGCTGTTGGCAAGCCCTGAAGGTAAGAAAGGACAACTGGCTCCAACACCTCGGAGATGTAGCGCTGGCTGGTTAAAGTACCGGCAATGCGTACTAGAGGAGTGCGAGAGAGATATCCGATACCGCCCCATACCATAATACCCGGTGCAGGACCAGTGTGACGGTGCATAATGCAGCTGTTCAGCATCCTCTCTCCACGGTGTCTCCAGACTCGAATCCGACCGTCGTGGTGTTGCATACAGAAGCGTGACTCGTCAGTAAAGAGAATTTCATTCCATTCTGTCGTCCACATCCTTCTTTCATCGCACCATTGGCGGCGGAGACGTCTGTGGTTCCGCGTCAGAGGTAGACAAAGCAACGGACGTCTTGCGGACAGACCATTCTGCTGTAAACGACGTCGAATGGTACGCGCAGACACTGGATGATCCGTTACAGACTGAATCTGCTGTGATATGGTTCGTGATGTGACTGAGCGGTCCGTCACTGCCATGCGTACAATCTGCCTGTCATCACGTGACGTGGTGCACTGAGGTCGATGCGGTCGATCACGTCTGTCCGTCGTACCCTCCTGCACCCAACGATCACATATCCGCATCACAGTTGTTTGGTTTCGTCCAATACGACGACCGATTTCCCTGAAAGATAACCCACAATCTCGGTATGCCACTATCCTTCCTCTGTCAAACTCGGATACTTGATCAAAAGATGATCGTTGTTTCCTACGAGGCATAATTTATCGTTTTTTTGAAAAAAAAGCAAGAAAAACACAATTGCTGTACTTGAAACCGTCGAAATCTCCAAGCCTTAAATAGCGCTTTGAGGTGGCGCCACAGGCGCGCTTGATGTGCGTCTGCGCTGAAATTCTAATCATTTGCATATCTCACCTCAGCTAATGCATGTTGTAAATTTCATATTATTTGCATGCTTCCTTCAGGGTGTTGCATTTACGATGGCCAGCAGTGTAATTCACTAGCAACAGATTTTTCCGTCTATCTCGTCTCTTTCTTCCTTCCATCAATATACAAACATTAAAACTCTGTCAACTGTATCTTGCATTGAGGTGTTGTACTTACTCAAAGCATAGAGACAGACTGAATGTGTCACGCATCAACCTACATCTGTAGGGTTTTTTTTTTGTATTAGTAAAAGATTTATTACCAAATGACTGTTTTATTGTCATTAATTATTATTATTATTATCACTATTGATTTTATCTTTTCCTTCTTTTTTCCTTTTACTATCATCTTTATTATTCTTTTGGGTTTTTTCATTTGTTCAAAATTTAAGGTGACTGGAGGATATTTAAATGTGCATCTTCGAGTTCAAATGCCCAGCAACCTGGTCGCAGTTTTTACACATTTTCACCAGTACTTAACGATGTAAACGGTAATTGGGGATTTGTTTGCAAAGAGCTGATAGCCTTACTTAGTTCTTTAAGTCTTTATTAACACGCTTTAAAAAGCTTAAATCATATAAAAAAGATGTCATCATTCAAAACGCGATTTTTACGGCATATTTTTCAAATATTTCTAGATTTCAAGCTCGATGCGTAAGACTCAGCCGTCGTCTTGGTCTTTCTAGATTTTGTATACAAGTCTTATTCATACCAATATAGAAGACCTCATGTATTATAGAATTCGGAAACTCTTTCCGTGCATCTTAATGTATGAAATGAATTATTCAGTATAAAAAAGAGCGTGAGTCTGAAAAACTAGCCAAGACTTTATGGGGTGATAGAACGCAACTGCACGAACAAATTTCGTCCTAAAAACTAGACGGGCGGAACGCAAACGGCGAGCCGCTACTTGGCGTTGTAAATGGTGTAAAAGATTGATTGGAACACAAGCGGTGGGAAGTTAAAAGGTAGTTTTTCACTGGCACATTCAAAGGACTAACACAAGAATGAGAGGAGATACTTCAGAAAACATTGGATTAGCAGTAATGGAATTGATGTACATGTTCAAAGAAATTGCTCAAAAGAATGTCCGCCAGCTGTAATGCAGGCTTCACACCTACGGGATAGGGACTGACGCACATTTGCGGAGCTACCATAGGCATTTCTCGAATATCGCTAGCAACAACGACGATCCTGAAGACTAGTTCCATATCGGTTTCAATGGGGCAATCGTAGATTAGGGCTTTCATATGACCCAACAGGAAAAAGTCCAAACACGAGAGATCCGGTGATCTTGGTGGCCAAACTACGGGACCACCTTGACCAATTCATCACCCTGGGAACGCTGCATGTAAAGTGTTCCGCACGTTCAAGCTGAAGAGTGGCAGGCGCACTGTCATGCTGGAACCACATTCTCGATCTGATGGAGGTTGGAATCGGTTACAGCTGCTCTGGCAACACCTCTCAAGGGATTTGTGATACGATTCGCCGTCCAGACGGTGTGGCAGAAGGTATGGGCCAACCAAATGATCATTGACGATCCCTGCCCAAACATTGACGGAGAATTTCCGCTGGAACGAATGAGGACGTGTGGCATGCGAGTTCGTAGATGCCCACGTGTGTGAGATGGAGGTATGAAAAACGGCCTCATGGATGATAATGCACTCGTCCGTAAGCAGAACATGTGTGCTCTGCATTCTGTTGGAGGTACCAACGTGCGAAATTGACACTTGGCTGGTAGTCCGCCGGTGACAATGCTTGTACCTTCTGCGTACGATAAAGGTGCATTCGTTCCTCTCGTAGCACACGGCAAACCGTCATTTGGGATACATTTTGCTCACGGGAAACCGCTCGCGTGCTACATCTCGGTTGATCTTCCACCGTTACGCGGAATGTCCTCTGCAACTTGCGGCGTCCTGCTACTCCTTTCACACTCAGCCACGGTGAAGGATCCCGTTTCACACAACCGTCGATGCAAGCAGTGCTTATCATCGGTAACCGGTCCCAGTAAAGTCTCTGCCTCACTGGCATTCCGTACGCCGCCACACCTTACACGAAAAGCATATCCGTCATTTCGTGGCTCGTATAACCAGCCATCCTCTCGGCGATCCACAAAAAAAAAATGCCTTTGCATGCGAGGACCGACCCTTTCTTACCATTTATAAGCCACCTCTCGGCGTTCAAGTTTCCATGTTTAACGCCACCTAGGGGTTCGCAGTTTGCGTTCCGCCCATACTTTCGGTGGCGAAATTTGCTCGTGAAGACGCGCTCTATCACCCCATAAAGTTTTGACCACTTTATCGGACTTACCCTGAATATAATTATTTATAAGGCATGTTTTACTGGAACTCTTATTCTGTTTTTTTTTATCTATATAATGACGCATAATTAAGTTATGAAAATTAATCAATCATTCATGTATTTGAATCATGCATCTTTTATTATTTTATTTACTTCTTTATTAGGATTTTTTGTTACTGTTATTATTATTATTATTATTATTATTATTATTATTATTATTTTGTCTTATAAAAGATTTAACCTTCTGCGCAGCTCAGATATACGGGTGAATCTAAACTCTTGGGCAAAACTTTAAGGGGTGATAGGGCACACAATGAGGAATAGTAATCACATAGCAATCTGGGGTGAAACACAGTTTTAACTTACCCGGTAATAATGACTTTTGGAAAAGCATTGAAGTGTCCGTCTAATTTCTTAACCAAGTTTCCTAAACAATAGGCTTGCCTCCGAAAATTTCATCCATGAAATAAAATAAACTTTTTAAACTATCCATTTTAGTCTTCTGTTTTCGGAGAAAAATACATTAGTTTCTGACGAACAATGGTCGGCAAGTGCACTGTTGTTTCAGCCCTTTTTTCGAAGTGATTATTAACAGCTATACGAAGACGACGTTGCCGACCCCACATTGCTATGTGATTCTGATTCCTTATTATGTGCCCTATCAGCCCTTTAAGTTTTGCCCAAGAGTCTAGATACACCCTGTATAAAATTCCGTTTACTAAAATGTACCTACATTGTTTGTTAGCTAAAACACGTGGATTTTGATATACTCTCAATACATAGTATATGTGAGTATTTTTAAAACGGAGGTTTAATCTTCTTTTTCCCATCTTTGAAGAGATGGGAGCAAAGAGGGTAAACCTGTATTCAATGGCTGATTAAACTCCATACCTTAAGCCTCAATCTTATTTACTTAAACGCCTGATTATGTTGAAAGGTGAAAACAGTTTTACATTTTTTTCTTTTGAAGACGATTGGAGAGTTAAACATTGTACACCACAATATAATAGTTGTGCAGTTATTAATTTTGTGTTAGCTGAAATACAAAGGATTTATTGCAGGTGAATGCTGTGTTTCTGGTCAACATCATTAGGATTCTAGTCACCAAATTAAGGACGAGTGTTTCCATAGAAACGAAGCAAGTCAAGTGAGTTCAATTAGAAAAACATGCATCTATGCAAACATGCAGACATGCATCTCTATCTATCTATCTATATAGTTATATAATCTACTATACCTATACCTATATTCTATACCATATATTATGTTGTATGTATACCATATATATATAGTATGTATACCATATTGCCGACAGCTTAACAATATACATTTTGTTTTTTTAAGAGCGTTGATTTGTTGATGTATGAAAATTATTACTTTTCGGGGAAAAGAACTCAACAATATCTTCAGACAAAGGGTCGAATGTAATGGCAGTTTATTTCAGATATACGTTTAGACAACCCCCCCCCCCGATAACTTAATAATATACACGTATTTTAGTTTTTAAGAGTGTTGATTTAACGAGTTATGAAAATTATTACTTTTCTGAGGAATCGATTCGCACTAGCCCTTTAAGACATGGACTACTTATCGAATAACACACAACTCAAAAGAAAGATGAGAAATTATTATTTTATAACTGATTCACTTCTTATGAAGAATAAGGTTTTATGTATGAAATCGACTTAGGCAATATGACTTACACTTTTTGAGAGGATGTCGATCACCTACAGAATGGTGTAGGTCAAAGCTTAAAGGGTTAAAACATCGAAGTGAAGCACTACCGGCTTAGGCAGTGCTTGGGAGGTTGAACTCTCTCTCCACCGAGCCTGCTGGGGACCATGTACGCTAAAGGGAGCAGGTGCGCGTAAAATCTATCGTGAATCCAATGTATCCTCCATGTTCAAACGATATCTCTGGGGATGCCAATCCAGGTACTATGTCTCTCAACTGGAATGGGTTCAAAATTAGGAGACCACTCATAGGAGGCAACGTTGGTCTGCCCACTAGGCTCCCCCATAATAAAATGACCAACAATTCCGGCCCACGTAAGAGTCAAGCCTATAAGTAGGCCGCTGACCAGGCCATTAGAAAGGAAAAAAAAAACGTCTTTTCTGGTAAAAGAACTCAGCAATACTTTAAGACAAAGGATCACAATGTAATGGACTGGACATATTTAGTTTTTAAAAAGGTATTGGTTAGTTGATTTATGAAAAGTTTTACTGAAATAAAGTGGAACATAACATAGTTTCAAAAAATCAAATTACCAGTTTTTTAATTTTTAAAAAAATAGTAGTTTTTTTGTGGATTCTAAAAGTTCACATTATTCACAAACTAAAAGCAAGAAACACAGTTAATTAAGACAGTAAAAGGGTAATAGATTAGGTGACTATAGCAGTAGTTTTACATAAATGCAATATGTAAGTTTACAACTATTGATTATTTTTAAATTAAGAGCATTTTAAGGGTACTGTACACGATAATATTCTATACCTGCCAGGGGCGTAGCCAGAAATTTTTCATTGGGGGGGGGGAGGTGACGACTACTACAACGCATATATATGTATACGTGTGTGTGTGATAATATAGTGAAGAATATACATTTTGTATGGCAAAAAATTCCCCATGGGGGGGGTTATGACCCCCATAACACCCCCCTTGACTGCGCCCCTGCCTGAAACGAATAAATCACGCCATTTTCAACTAGTATGCTTTGTCGACAGCATGGAAATTAAATTCAATTTTTTGAAGGAGAGAAATATTGTAATACCGTGGAACCTGACTAATGGGATCATCCTCGGGAAGAATAAAACTGGTCACCTTATAAAGATGATCATTTGTAAAGGTAGTCACTTCAGCAGGTCATACGGTATTTTTGATATTCGGCAAACCCAACTAAAATTCTAATTATTAAATTGTTCATGCTCAAGTTTTAAGGGGGAGGAGGAGAAATCTTCCTCGTCCAGGGACATATTATCCAGAAAAAAAATTTCGGAGGGGGATCCAAACTATGAAAAAGGCAGAATTTTTCTTTATTTTATTATTATCTTTTAAAGAGATTTCATCATTATCCTTTTGTTGACAAAAATAAAAATTTAGGGTGGGGTGTGTGCAAATTTCCTAGAAGCCCCTTTAAATACGTTTTTGTTCTCTTATCATAATCGTTTACTAACATCTCGGTTTTTTGTTGTGTTTTTCGCAACTTCAAAACCACAGTTCTAAAACACGCACACATAAAATAAATGAATGAATTAAAATTAAATTTAAAAAAAATAAAAACAGATATGTTTGGCTTTATTCGTATTCGGTTTTATTTTAATTATGTATATTTTCTAATATTTGAATTACAAGCAGCTTTCCTGATCAGTTGAAATTTGGCAGTCGAATGTCAAATCTCTTTTTGTGATGTAACGTTAAAATACATAAGAATCTATTGAAAATAAATTAATGAAAAATCTCGTTAAAGTCAGATTTATAAAAAGAAAAAAAAAAGTTTCAACTCACAAACTCTTGTACACAAATTTTAAATATGACACATATTTAAACCGTTTCGGCTGATTTTTAAAAAAAAATCTTTGTTGTTTACGCTTTTCCTTTTGTTGTTCTTTATTCTGTTTTTTTCCTTATTTATTTTTCAACATTTTTGTCCATTTTACTGTTTTGTTTTATTTATTTACATGATATTCATAATTATTTTAGCCTACCATCTTGTTTTACATTTTTCTCCCCTCCCCTTCAATCTTCTTTTATTCTCCCTGGTTTTTGCTTTTTCCTTCTTCTGATTGGTGGCAACTTGCTTTTTCCTCTGTTTATTTTTCAGTTATCATTCTTCTTCTCGTGTAGAGGATGGAACGTCATTGCCGTTGAAGAAGGTTGAACATTTTTCACCGAAACCAGCTCCAATAGTTCACCCTAATCAATCGTCTTGACGTTAAGTACCTTTTATGGGGTGCTATTTTATAAAATTTTAAATTTTTTAACAAGTTGTTCGCATTAAAAGTACTCAAAAGATCTGGTTTTAAGATCGAAATAAAAATCGTGTACTTCGTAATGTTTCACTTTATTTCAGTAAAACTTTTCATAAATCAACTAACCAATACCTTTTTAAAAACTAAATATGTCTACATCGTTACGCTATGGATAGATTTGCTAAATATACATCATAAATAAACTGCCATTACATTGAGATCCTTTGTCTTAAAGTACTGCTGAGTTCTTTTCCCAGAAAAGAAATAATTTTCTTAAATGAATTATACAATATACATATTAATTAATGTTTTTTTTTTGGGGGGGGGGAACTAAAATATTTGTACATTGCTAAGTTACCTGTGATTTGGCTAAACATATATCTGAAATAAACTGCCATTACATTGCGATCCTTTGCCTAAAAGTATTGCTGAATTCTTTTTCTGAGAAACTTCGTAAATTCAATCTCCTCTTTGCACTCATGCATGAGTAAATGGAAAAAAAAAAAATCCCCCCACACACTTTTAAACCAAAACTTTGATTATATTTCAGGGCATCGTATTTTTGAAACCGTTCGCTACCGCTTTCCGGAGACTTTTATAAGACCTTACTTAAACCAGTAAAAATGTCCGGAAAGCGACCTTTTAAATGATTTACTTCTTTTACGATGTTCTAGGGAAATCTGTTCCGAACGCTTTTAAAAATCGTTAAAGTTTCACGGAGAGTTGCAGAAGTAAAGTGCTTTCATCATTGATAAGGGTTTTTTTTTTACTGCAGAAGACAAAAGCTATTCTAGAAAACAGCTGTTGATTTGTAGAATAAATTTATGCTTCAAAGACTTGTTCAAATCCCGTTAGTACTTCATTTAGGATCTGGAAAAAACTTCTTAAACAAGTACTATTAGATTTGTTAGCAGTGTTATGGGTTGTTGAAAAATGTACATTTTTTCTCACTACTAAATAGAAATTCCCTCTGACAGAAAATTTTAAGCATAGTTGGAGTCTTTGGCTATGTTTTACTGAAAGTGTGGGGTTACTTGCAAGGGCCATGCCTGTAAAAATGTTCATTATTCAATCCTATTGTAGACATTCACGTGCACTTTCAAAAAAAAATGTGGAGGAGCCCCATCCTGCTAGAACATGCAGTTCTTGTAATCTTCGAGTAATTTTAGAATTATAACATCAACTTTTAGATTACTGATTCTTCATACGATGTGAAACTTTTTGTTGCGTTTATAATGCTTTTCTAAACATAAACTCTCCAATGTTCGAGAAGAATTTTAATATACACACTATATTAGCCGTTAAAATTATGCATTATTTTTTATGAAACGGATACTTAAACGAATCTCCCAGTAGGAAATAAAACTTCAGGTGTCCCCTTGTCTAAAAAGGCATTGTCGAATTCTTTTTTCTAAAAAATAGCTTCGCGAAATTCAATCTTAGGGATTTTCTTTCACCACTAAAGCATGACAGGATAAAAATTCTCTACAAACATTAAATCAGAACTTTTATTACATTTCAGAGAGCCGTATTTTTGAAACTGGTTTCTCCCGATCTAAGGGACATTTTTTTAATGAAAGCAGGTTCAGCTTACCCGGAGTAGTAAACATTTCTGGAAAGCGACCTTTAAGATGATTTACTTATTTTACTTTGATCCATAAAAGATCCGTGTCAAGAGTTTTCATCAATCGTTAAGATTTTATCGAGTATTGAAAACGTAGAGCTTTTATCGAACGAACTTTTTATTGGAATGAATAAAAGCTAATCTCCGGACATTGGAGTAAAAAATACTATTGGATTAAAAAATTGGATGATAAAACTTTTTTTAAATATTTAAACTCAATTAGATTTAGTATTTGCACTAAAAAAAGTTCTTGATGAATTTGGTATTATTTTAATAGTAAGATATTAATGTTGTTCTTTTAATAAATCATGCAACTTTTGGACACTTTTTGTAATGAATCCATTTGTGATAGACTTGAAAAAATTTAAAGGATCTTCTTTGCAAGCTCTAATATGAACGATTGCAAACAAAAAAACTGTAATCATTACGAATCATTCAGTAAAAAATATCAAATGTGAGGAATTTTGCAATATTCTCCTAAGCGGATAACGATTCCACCCATTTCTGTAGACGATTTTATTTTTTATACTTAAGAAATGGCATAAGACATATAAGTGCACTGTTAATGTAAGTGCATAGTACATCTGGAGCGATAGCAACATCACTATTTTTTTTTTTTCGAGTGTTTAAAGAGCAACCCTGGCCCAGCTTGCTGTTCAGTGACCCACCTGCACTTGCATATCGAAACCTGCCCTCCACACCACATGCCTTCCCGACCAATGATAGAATGGATTGAACATTGGGAGTTGGTTGAAGTCCGCAGGCCCAAGGTTATGGCCTCTTCCGTGGCTGTCGAATTAAATCTCTGGAGTTTTGGACAGTTTTCTCCAGTTGTAACGTGAAGTTGCTTTGGGACCCCTTAACAAGACTTCCACCTAAGGCACCTACCTGTATAGCTCTTATGTAGCTTTGCCTTAACGAAACCCTTTCCATACCATTGCTGCGTACGGCTTACTCAGACTCAACACAGAGTGAGCATAGGTGGGATTTTTTTTTTTTTTTTTTTTTTTTTTTTTTTTTTTGTGTGTGTGTGTGTATCTTTACATCAATGAGAGAAAACAATTCAAATATTGCTTCAAAATTAAGGCTTGAAAAAAAAAGAAGGAAGGGATGCCTTCGGAAAAAATATTTGCCTACGCTACAGAGTATACAGAATATAAGTAGTAAACAAGTGTAAAACAAAATTTATTTAAAAAATAGAAATATATCAGTGAATATCACCAAATATGACTGAAAAACTTCCCGATAAAAAAAAACTTTCTAGCAAAATAAACTGCATTCAGATTGGCCCATCCGCTTGGGCGATACAATGTCATAGACAGACACGTAGATAGACCCAAGGTAAGAACAATAAACAGTGATAGCACCCTTCTTTTTGCGTATGGGATTTAAAAAACTATACATTTCAAGAAAAGCAACTTCAATTAGGCAATGCCAGCTCTGAGGTCTACTTCTAAGTACGTTAAGAAATAACTATTGATATGCGAACACTTTATTTAACAGAAAGAGAGAAGAATAAACACAGCCGTGCTGCAGTGAGAACTGGAGTCTAGTGAACAATCTTTTAACAAGAACACTCGATAAAAGACTGGTTTTTGTGGTATATTGATCAAAAACTTAACAGTAACACACATAAAAACAAGTACCGCAAAACGATCGTTTCGGGCCGTACAAAAGGCCCTCTCTTCTTCAGTTGTGAAAAATCTCCACCATCCTATTCCCTTCGTTTACTCTCGGTTCTAAACCTTCCTGCCAGGGCAAAGGGTGGAGTTTTTTGAGGAACTGTAGACGAAGGGACCTTTTGTGCCACCAAGAACGATTGTTTTTCGGAATCTTTTTTCTTATGTGTGTTATTTTAAGTTTTAATTACTTTTTACACCATTTATTCTCAGAGGACTAAAGCATAATATGATCCAGAACCTTTTTTTGCTTGCAACGAATTGACTTTTCTTTTCTTTCCATGTGCCGTTCTTTCGTAAGCAGGAAGGCGATGAAGGCCACGGCCCTTCTCTTTCCTCTGCTGGGCATCACGCATCTTCTGTTCTGCATAAATCCCAGGGACGATGCCGACCTGGAGCACATCTACATGCTGGTCAACGCGCTTCTGCAGTCGTCGCAGGTAACGGGAAGCTTGGTGGTCTCCTTACTTCCTCCCTGAATTTAATGGTTTAAGCTGATCCTTTTCAAAAGCAATGGCGCAGAACTTTTGAACGGCTTTACGAGGAAGTCCCCAGTAGGAATCGTTCCCTATACTCGTTATGTTAAATCTTCTGGACATAGAAACGACTTCGTATAAAACATTTTATATTTGTGAATAGGCACAAAAGTATCACTTAACAAAATGACATAAATTAAAAGATGGAAAATAGCTACGGATGGACTGCGAGAGAGAAATTTGCGAGACGAGACGGAGATTTGCAGTTAGTTTGCGAGACGAGACAAAACTTTTCGGCAATTTTGCTAGACGAGACAGCGTATTTTTTATCTCGCGTCCATCCTTAAAAATAGCATATATTATGTTTCATTTTACATACGAAATCCTTCTGTCATGCAACGGCATTGAGGGAAGGTTTATCGAGTTTTAATTTATGCCATTTTATTAAGTGATCATTTTCGTGTAATTTTTACTATCTTAGAAAGAGTAATTTGTTGAATGTACCAAAACATTTTTACCCCGTGTGCAAATTTATTTAGCCGAAATTGTCTAGCAGAATTCTTTAACCAGAACTCTTTCCCGCAGAAAACTTTCCGCATGATATCTAATGGAGGGAGTGTACACCAATTTTGATGAAGATCCATTTAGGTTGCAGGACAATCCTAAAGGCCAAATATAACCTACTCCAAGTATTATAACTATACAGTGTATATCAATTTATTGCTAACGATTTGGAGCTACATCGGCGGTATACCTGCAAACCGTCTGTGTCCGAATTTTCCAATTTTATAGGAGGGGTAAAAAATTGCTTTGCACAAAGCGCAGTTGCCGCAGTTATACCAAACATCTCTCGGGGGGGGGGGCATGGTAGCCTAGTGGTTAAAGCGTTGAACTGGTAGCCGAAAAGTTGCTGGATGCATTTCGGTATACCAATGAGGCCCATTGTATACATGCAGTGTAAGTGCTCATTGAATCCGTGGTTCCGAAAGTCCCCTCGGCGGTTGCTAGCCGTTTCCGAGAGGTGGCAGTATTCAGAAGTCTCTCCTTCTAGTGAAGATCCAGAGTGACGCGGAACTCCAGGATGGACGCCTGTAATTCTAAGCGGCACATTCGATAACGTGAGCATCGAACATAGTGAGCATACAAGCATAGCTGGGAGAACAGAGTTTTTGTATTCTTGCAGTTCAGTGCGTAGATTGAAGTATGAGTACTTCTGAATTTATCGATAGTGAAAACTCATTTTGACAAAAAAATAGCCATAAGAGGTTTAACAGGTTGGTGTGCCCAGTAATAAGTTATGTTTCGAAAATAACAAAGAATCATCCTTTTCATTGTGTTTGCGGACATGCATCATGGATAAAGTATATAATGTTATTCCATTTTCTTTTAGGGAGTATTTGTTGCTGTGCTGTACTGCTTCTTAAATTCAGAGGTAAGTGTTATTTCTTGCAAATATTCGAGAAAGGAACACTTTGTAGTCAATTAAAGAAGTGACAAGTGAAAAAAGCATTAAATTATGCATATACAGGGTGTTCATAATTAAAGTTCCCCAATGCAGAACGATGCCCAGCTAAAAATTTGCGGGAAACCTTAATGAGAAGACAATAGGAGAGAGATTTTCTTAAAAACAGTTAACTTCATAATATCACGAGTAGAGCGCTTTACAGAGTAATAATTGCTGAATATATATTGATATGCGAATTCTTCCGCCACGCACCGGTATAAAACATCTGTTTTACAATCTGTTCGTTGTTTCTTTGCTTGGGAATGTTTTTTGTATTTTATTCACACGAAAATTTTGTAAATCGCCACCTGGTGGTTAGCTTTTAAAGTAATTTTTTAAGGTCAAATCTACCTGAAAGATCAGCGTTAGAAATGTGTTTATGAAATATTTATTAATGAAAATTAGAACACACTTTCTCTCTGATTTAAAATAGTTGAGTTAGTTACTGTGGTATTGCGTACAGGTTCAAATGGCGGACCCTAACAATGCTTTGGAGGCATTGGCTACTACTAAGACAGGAGTTGTTGGTCACTTTATTATGGGGGCACTTAGTAGGTGGACCAACGTTGCCCCCTACGAAGGTACGGACACAATGACATCCACACAATGTCATCCCCGTACGGACACAATGACATCAGTCGGGGATCGAAATCCGACCGCCGGGAGTTGAACCCGAAACCGTAGTACGGTGCTTTATCCACCATACAAGCTGGTCGGCGTACTGTGTGCATGTAACCCTCTGTATAAATTTTTATATTGTGAAAGATTGCTCCTATATTTTGAAGGAATGATCCCATATTTTACATTTAGAGGTTGACAGCTATGAGAGAGCGTGGTGGGTATCGCAAGTTTCGACCCTTAAGTGAACTGTTGTTCGAGTTTAGATAAATGTTTTATGGAAGAGACAACTGTTTGAGTTATGCATGGTATAATGATCTCGGTTTTCAAAGAGACAAATGAGCAGGGGCAGATGTTATGAGACTGTCAAAGTAGGGTGACCAGGAAATTATTTTCCACTAAACTCACTAGCTTTTGAAAAAAGCCCTCCAAAACTTCAATGATCCTTAAAAAAATTAAATTAAGATTTTAAAAAGATAGAGACGAATCCTGATTTGCTATTGGATAGTGTGTTATGGAATTCTAAGAAAGACCATGGCCTAACCGGGGTAGCTGCGCTATTACATTTGGAGAAGATGTCTGAGCTTGGACTTCGCAATATATGGGGATTCGAAAACTCCCTTCTCAATCATCACCACATTTTTTTACGTATTAATAGTAATTAAAAAGCTGTGTAATGGTTGCTTTAATATATTGGCGTTTCTTCTTCTCGGTGATGAGGCAAGGCAAATATCGCCTTTCTGTGCTTATCAGTGCTATAGGGTATGGGTCTTTGAATGGCTTTCCTGAAGATCAGCATTTCACTTATGTAAATAAATAAAATTACACTGGAAAATGTTCTATAATAATTGGTATGTTTGGCAGGATGTATGTTTTTCTCTTCAGATTGTGGAGTTTTAAAATTCTGTATTTTGTTTGCATTATAACAAGTGATTAAATGATAGTGTTTCTGCAAAGAATGGGTTCATAGCTAATAAATCTGTTTCTTTGCAGGTGCAAAGTGTTCTCTCCGCTGCTTATACTCGATCCACTCTAAAGCGTGACCCCAGAAGATCGACGCGCAGCTCCAGGGGCTCTCGAATGTTCGGATCCAGCACCTCTACTTCACTGTCGCCAGAAATCTTGCCGAATGGATCCGCCGGAATCGCGCCAAAAATACGCTTCGCCCTCCTGCATAAGAAGAATACGCCCCTGGCCACGCCTCTGAAAACCTTACCCGAGGAAGAAAATTTGAAAGTAGAGACTGCATTCGTTGATTGACTGCTTGGCTTCCTTTGTAGAGAAATGGGAAATGTTTCTTTTCCTTTTACGCAGTGCCAGATAAACAGCCAAATAATATATGCAACTATGCCAAGGACATCTCGAGAATTGTACTGTGATTCTATGTGCCAGCTAGAGCCCCTAAATCATACAAGGCCGAGACATGGCAGGCCATTTCTAATCCGATCCATGCTATCTGTCGGACTTGGTACGCTCGTCACCATTTCGGCATTTTTGAAAAGAAAGCATCCACGAGCCTTATGAGATTGATTGCTGCATTACAGATTTGGGGAAGGAATCAGTAGAAATGCGCAAGTTTGGCGAGGGTTAAAAATCAAGGCAGTGCGGGGCTGAAATTTAACGTTTCTTCAAATGATTTTGAGAAGAAAGTACAATAAGTATATTTTTGCCTTTCCTTTTGGGCATTTTACTTACAGGTGATCTGAGCTATCCATGTTAGATAGGATTATGATACAACTGCTAAAAAAGACATCTCAGAAATTACAAGACATAAATTTACATTAAAGACAAAAACTTTCTGGTAAATACGGCGGCAACCTTTGGGTATGAAAAAGGCGGATGCACCAGCTGGTATATTTAGGGCCTTAGTGAGTGTGCCATAGTTACGCAACTGGTGTCGATGGCTGCAAACACCAGTTACTGCGAACGTTCGTGCTTGACGAAATATAGCGTCCTGTAAATGGAAAAGTGTCGAAAATTCAAGTTTATAAAATCGCAACTATTGAATGTGACCACTGGACGGAAGCTAAAACCATAATTAAGGGAGATAGGTTCCGGAGTTTAACCCCCACCCTCTAAATTTTCGAAGACATATATAGTATTTCAAAAGAATAGGGGACACCAATCAGTGAGTGAATAAAAGTTTTGTACATATTTTTTAAAAATAAGATTTGAAGAGTTTTTCAGTCTATGGATTGGCAATGGTGATTCCCGTCCATGCAATAAGAAGCTATTTCACGCTAATTGCTTTCCCTGGTCACATATCCTTCTGAAAAAACACTCAAAATACTGGTGTTAAACGATAAAGTAATTAAAAAACTTTGTAAAAAACACACATAAGAAGTAAAAGGAAAGAGGACTCTTTCCTTTTACTTCTTATGTGTGTTTTTTCAAAGTTTTTTAATTACATATCCTTCTGTTGAAAAAATAATCTGTCGATGTATTGTATATTGTACTATGTTCTTTTACTGAGAATATTATGTAACTACAGTAAAAGAACGATACAATATCAGTGCCCGTTCCTTTACTGATCTATAGCTTCACTTTTTACTGAACCCCCCCCCCCAAAAAAAAAGCCAAAGCCAATAACTTACAAACTCTTTTTTTACATAAATTTCATATAACAAAAAAAAGTGTGCTTGCACAAATAAATACCAGGAGCTACATTTAAAAACTATTTTATAATTTTTTAAAAACAAATTTTGTTAAAGTGTTTTCACTGCTCGGTTCATCTTGTAAACGAACCCATTCTTACTCTTTTGCAAGTAGTGGGCATGTCTCAAAATTTCTGGAGAAAGAAGGAAAATTGATCAAACAAAGCCAACCCCGGTGGTTCCTTGTGGGTAAACAAATTTTCGGTTGCAGTCCTTTTTTTTATTAAATTAAAACTTATTTTAGATTTAATTTGATTATATTATTGTAACATCTTTAGTTTTGTAACTGTAACCCTTCACAGTTGAGATTATTCTTTTGTAAACACCCTGTTAAATATGAGACTTAAGGCTTCACTCGGGACAAATGATTTCTCAGACCACGAATCAAGAAAGTTTCGTCATGAAAAAACATTTTGTGTAGATATAAATATTACTACCCAATTTTTCCATACTACTTTTTTTTTAGGTGTACACTCATGCTTCTATATTTGATACTTATAGAGCTAGTAACAACTGCAATTCAAAATAAAATATTTATTTATTAAATATGCAAATAAATCTTATCTACAGTTTTTAATTTAAACTTGACTCATACATGGCGAAGAGTGCGTATAATTAAACTAGAAATCATAATAAAAGTATGTGTGACTTTATTTTTAAAGTAATATTCTTACAGCTTATTAAAACTGTCAAAATTTTTTAACTGATTCATGGAATATAGCATAATGGGAGGGGGGAGGGGACGGTAATCGGTTTTAACCCTCCAAGCGGCTGAGACGTAAAATCCCGTTCACTTCATTCCAGTTTTCATTGCAATGTATCTATAATTTAAATTATTTATAACATCAAGGCATCATAAAATATATTTCGATATTTCGATATTAAAGCTTATGGGTATCTTAGGAGTTAACTTTTTAATAATTACAAATCTTCCTATCAAAATTTTATTTTTTAAATAATTTTAAAGCTGCATGAAAATTTTGCAGTGAAAACAACTTTACATTATTTGTCCATTCCCAAGACGCTCAGAGGGTTAAAAGATTTAAGGAAATAACATCTGCCTTCAAAAAATTTTCCGTCTCGAATTCTCTATTACTTTTATCTTATTGCATTCATACAGCTTTAAAATGAAATCAGCAGTATTTTCTGATCATTTACACTACCGAAAATTCCATCAACTTGATTTTGCCAGTAAGTTGGTAATTTATACGTAGTTTGAAAAATTATAATCGGGTGTAAGAACTTTTTTTTAGCTGGAAGTACTAAGGACTATTATTACTGGAATTATAAATGGAGTAAACATAATGCTCATAAATTGATTTTATAAAGAAAATTTCATTATTAACTATTTTGCATAGGGCGCACTAAAAGTAGTGTATTTTATATGAATATGAATATGTGTATGGTGTATGATTGTTATTTATGGTCTGTTATTGAAATTGTACTACTGATAGATAGAGAAATTCTTTATAATAAGGTGACCTACCATTTTCTTTATAAAACATTTATTCCAAAAATACTCCTTCGCATTCTTTTGTACGCCTTAATACTCCTAGAAATATCAAAACCTTGCACAACTTTTTAAACGTTCGTATGCATGAAGCTGTCTATGATAATAGATAGTATCGCCACAGTCCACGGTGTTTATGCTATATTAAATGATCTAACTCACACACTTTATAATGGACTTCATTGGACATCATGTTTGGGTCATTTCCACGTTTTTTTCAAGTAGTGCCTCTTGGTTGAATATGATGACTCTTTATGTCACGCAACCTACAAAAACATTGCTATTATTGTTTTCTTATTAATTTGCAATGTACAAGCGGTGGCACCTGATGATAGAGCTTGTCATTGCAAGTTTCCTTTTCATTTCCACATCTTAGATATATGCTGTTACACTTAAGATTACAAACGTGGTTTCCGTGAAAGCTTTAATGCCTGCGCTTCTTTTTTTATACTTTGCTTATAAGTTTTGGATTTTTTGCTTTTTTCTAAGACTACTTTGCTCTATGGTTATTGTTTGGATATCCATATTACGTATGTTTAGCTGTTTTACATCCTATTATATATATATATATATATATATATATATATATAACAAGTAAAACACAAAACATACTACAAATAAGACATATCTCGCATAAAAATATAACAGCTATTAGCAAGAATTAGAAACCAGATTTTGAAGCCAAATAAAGTGCAAGAATTATTGTGATAATATAATGGAACGGAAATTATAACCACTGTCACCATCGTCAGGGGACACAAACAGTGGTTATAATTTACAGCAAACCAAATAGTAGGGTTTCGGTTGTGTGGCATATCAGAAGAGATATTAACTCCACACATCTGGGCCCTACCCTACTATATAAAGGAAAGAAGAAATCAAAAAAGATAACAAAAATTAGAAATAGGAATTATAATTTTACATACCAGACCTTGAGCACATGGAAATTTCATTTGAACAATTGATATGTGTTGCCAATGCTAAGAATTGTAAAAAGTGAAAAATGGTGTTGCCACTAAATAAAAGTGGAAAAGTGGAAAGAAGAAAGTATAGGAGTTGCCAAATACTAAAAGGTAATATTATTAAATTTTAAGAATATCCAGGTATATTAATATAATAAATATATATTGAATAATAATAAATTAAAATGATTGAATAAAATAAATAGTATAGCAAAATTAAATATAACATATTGTTTAAAATATATAATGATTATTATTATTGACAAAGTATGTATAATAAGTTATTGTATGACAGAAGATTAATCTAGTAAATAAGAAAAAAATAATAAATAATGTTTAGGACAGAATAATCACAATATAGGAACACCGGGTTTTTTTCTGTTTGTTTTTTTTTTTTTTAATCCCTCCAGATATATATATGCATGCATATACACATCCAAATTGTTTTTGAACATATTACTTTTTTTTTTAATGAGAAAAACTTCCTCCGCCCGACCCAACCATCCAATTACAACCTTAAAACCAAAACCCCACCCAACCTCCAGTAAATTAACAAAGACATTAGACGCATCATTATATATATATATATATATTACAATTCATCATAATCACTATACCCAATGAAATTTCATTTGCACATCCTATCAAAAGTGTATTCCAGTATAAACTAAATTTCCTATATCAGTTTCATGCATATTGTTCTTCATAAAAAGTGAATCATGTAGCAAATAATTATAACTGATGCCTTTCTTTCGAGTCATTTTTCTTTTAGTTTTCTTTTGTGTTTTTCGAAAGGCTAATTACTTATTCACAAAATTAAAATAGAAAATTTGACTAACTCTGGAATTTATTTTTGAGTGAGTATACTTCTTTTGTAAAGAAATAGTTGTTCACCTTATTTATAATGTATTAAGTGACAAGCACAGATACTTTTATGCAGTGTCGACGTATTAAGATGCAGTGCATTCGTTAGATAAAGTGCGTTTAAAGTTTTTTGTTTAAATGACGGGCACTTGTCGTTTGTAGGCATTGGCCAATATCAAAACTGGGAGTTTTGGTCACTTAGTTATGGCGGCTCCTAATAGGTGGAAGACGTTGGTTCCTATGAAGGGAAAGACGAAATGGCACTTACTGGGAACTGAACCCTGACCCGTGGTATGATAGAAAGATTCTTTAACCACTACATAATACGGGCGGCACATTTTAAGTTTATTTTGTTTTGGAAACAAAACAAAAAATTCCATGGATTTTCAATCCTTTTCGTAAAAAATTATTTTTTTTATTCGAAGTTATTTCGAGTTTATTAAGTGTACATCATAAAAGTTTACAAGTAACATAAAGAAATGTTTGAAATATTTACTCCGATCGTACTCAATGCTGTTAATAGAAGTAGTTCAACATTTCGTCATCAAACAGCGCTGGCTGCAACCTTTCTATGCAGAAACGTTGCACCTTGATTTACTGTTTAAATTGATCAATTGAACCAAAACTATGAAAAACAATGTAGAAACGTTTTTCCATGGAGAGTTTGCAGCCAGTTCAGCATTTCTTTTTTAAGAGTGAAGTATCTAAAGTGCAAAGCTTTTACTTTTTTTTTTTTTTTTTTCTAAGGCGAAATAAGTAAATATCTAAATTATTTTAATCGGTGTTAATTGAAGTTTTATTTGGTTTTTGTTTTAAATTTTTAGCGAGAACACCATTAAAATCGAATAAATATAAATAAAATATATATATTTCAAGTAATTTTGTTTTTATTTTTGAGGAAAGAATGCTTCGAACATATCCAAGTACCTTAAGTAATGTTCAGTTCCTTATCCTTGTTTAATAACTATCCAACGTTTATGGTTCATTGAAAACAAAGGTATTCTCAAAATCTTAAATCAACTCATAATAACCGTTCATTTTAATTTTCAATGATGCATCTCGCACACGATTTCATTAGCGAATCCATCCTCTAAACGTCACTGCTGCTTGAACTAGTCTTTGTAAATATCTCAAAGCACATTCTGATGTATGCTGCCTGTAAATAAGTGCGCCAATTTTTCAGTGTTTACAATGCATGTGAATAAGTGTCTTGTGATTGTACATTCACTAGAATGGTGTATATATCTGCCTCGCAGGTTGAGGTGTAAACCGTAGTTGTAGAACAACACAAACTCAACTTAAATGTGTATGTTTATATAACAAAAACATTGTGAGGTTACTTTCTTTGAAAATTGATTTTCTTCACATTTAAGTAAATATAATTTTGTACATCATGTTCATGTTGTTTCTTTATGGTATTTCTGTTTCATGTTCTTTTCGTAAAATATTGGGCTGCCTATTCTCTATGGATTGAATTCCACTTAACCATATGTAACAACATATTTAAGTAAATAATCCAGTGAAACCTCTTTCAGCAACCACCTCCCCTTACGGTCATTTCAGAAACTCAAGGGTAATTCTATCCCTTACATCAACGTTAACTAAATTTGCACAAGAAAAAAAAAATTAAGTCTTTAAAAAAGGGGGCAAAGCATAAGGGTTTCCAAAGGGTGTAATGCTTTGAGCGGATGACTTTTAAACGGATTCTATCGCGTATTCACGTAACATTTCGGGAAAACCGCCCATAACTCCAGGCCGCTAGATCGACAGCCGCGCATAGCCATGAGCCCTGGACCTTCACACTTCAGCCATCTACCAATGCTCAGTGTCCTATGGCACTCTGCCGTTGGTTGGCTTTCTCAGATATGGTCAAATGTGCCTTTCAGTTCGATCTATTACGTTTGTTAAGACTTGGCGTTATTCGTGTGGTTTCCCCATTCGATTAGAAAATTGAAATTCTCGAATCTTTGTCAGTGTAAAGCACATATGGGCAACCCTCCGCCTGCAGGCCGGATATGGCCCGTCACGGCTTTTGATCCGAAAGGCGAAACATATCAAAATCCTATATGAAACCCCCTATAAACCATTCAAAATCCCAAATAAATCCCAATTATTCGGCCCGCGAGTTTGCTAACATCATCAAGTTCGACCCGCAACTTTTCAAAGGTTGCCCATACCTGGTTTAAAGATGACCTATTTGTTATTTTTAATAAAATAATCTAGTCCGCTTTTATGTAGTCATTGCATCACAGATAATTAATTTTTTTTAATATATTTTTTGTACTTTTACTTATTTTAGTGTTTTTCATAGAGTGATCCCTTCCGTAAGTGACTGATTTGAGCCAAATCTGGTCCTCTTACTGGGTTTCACTGTATTATTGAATACATAAAAGATTCTGCTACAGTTTCTGGTAAAAAAATATAATACTGGTTCTTTCTCCACTTGATTGGCTGTAAATCTTTTATGTATAACCTTCCAGAATGAATGTCTGCAGGTATGAAAATAAATTTTTATGTTTATTTCTGTGCATCGAGGAGATACGATGTTATCCTGGGCTTATGTAATATTTTATAGGAAAGAGTATTTCTATTTTCCTTTTGTATAACAAGATTATGAAATAAATAAATTATTCTGAGTTTCATCATCCAGTTCCTGTGTATTTCTTATTTTAGTTTTCTTGGTACAGTCTTTTACATTTATTCCGGTAAAAGTCGAAAGCATGTGCATGTAATAGGAAGTAGTTATTACTTAGAGGAGAGGAGGTGATTATGGAATACCATTTACATTTCTAACTGTAACTTCATAGATTTTTAAATAAAATCCCCCAAAACAGCATGAGTACATGCTATAATTAATCGTAATGAAATGTCATTTGCAAAGAAATACGCAATTTATTTTGTTGTTATAGAAAAAATTATTTTAAAAAAAGTTACGAATGGAGTATAATATGGAATAGTCGGGTAATATGGAATAGATGGTTTAAACCGATGTAAAGCAATTTATATTGCTTCATATATAGTTATTTGTTACTATAAAACAAATTTTTATGTTTTGTAGTTTAAATCATTATACTGGAGTCATTTCTGCTTCGAGTCGATTTAGAAAAGTTGTAGATATAATTTTCTTTCTTTGCTCCGATACAGTCATGGTGAGCCCACAGAGAACAGCTGGATCTTTGAATCCAAACTTATCGTCGTTGATCATTAGAGAATTTTTCGTGACAAAAGATGCATTCAGCGTCTTTGTTTTCCGGGTCTTTAGTGGATGACATGAAACCCATTACAATATTACCCAGTATTCCATAATACCCGACACGCCATCTCGGAAAACGAACCTTTAAAACTAATTTGCAAAACACTGTCATCTAAAAAATAACCACAGTTCAACAAACTACCATTCTCTTAGTGTACATTATGCGTAACATCAATGTTCATGTCACGTGTTTACTAGTAAGTTAAAATGTTTGAAAACTTATCTACAAAAACTCTTGAAAATCGCAAAATATTCTTTGTTCTGTAGCGAGTGGTACGGCAACAGAGAGCGGTCAACTCTTACTGCATTGTAAGAAGGGAATCTTTCTTGAGTTGCTCATGGTATTCCCTTGTGGCAATAGCAACTAACAGAGCCAAAAACTCGGTATTCCATATTTCCCGACTATTCCATAATCACCTCCTCTCCTCTATATTTATTTATGCACTGTTTTAACCATTTCTGTTGTTAAAAAAAATTATGCCACATTTTATTGAGAATGAATAGTTCGAAAAAAATGACGTAGTTTTTGAACATAAATACATGTAAACTAATTATGTCAGGAACTTCAAAATTTTTAGGAATTTTGGATTTTGTTGAGTTTCTGATGCAATTAGGTTATTTTAATTTGTCATGTTGGTTTCGATTTTTCGAACAATAGGCTTAATACGGTGTTGTAGGTTTAGAGATTAATAAAAGAAAAGCAAGTTCATATATAAAATTTTATTCTTTTATTTATTTTAAAATCTCATCGGTTACAAAATCAGAAATTTTTCTTCTGAACTGTTTACCCTTGAACGATAGTTAACACTAATAAGAAAAAATAATAAAAGCAAAAAAAAAAATCTTCAAGTTATGAAGTTTCACCAGTATGCCAAAGTATGTAAGCATTCACCTAATATAATATTATTTACTATTTACTAAATATCTAAACGAAATAATTACCTCTTATCCTCAGTATTATTTGTACTTGACTGTTTCTAGTCATAACACATCACTTTCATTCATTTAACTTATTTGTCTCTTATTGCCAAAAATACTTACCACTAGGCATTTTATTAGTACTAGTAATGAAGGATGGTATGCATACCACTTGGCAATTCAGTTTACAAGTTTTTTTAAAAAATCACAAAAGTAATATTTCGAAAAATCAGAAGTTTCATCGTATAATTTTGACTGGCATAAAAAACATGATAGATTTTAATTTTTTTAAAACCTTCTTTAATGAGTTTAAAAAGCAGTATATTTTTAAATATCTTCTATCTTCTATACTATTAAAATCTGTGCGCGTCTGTCTGTGTGTGTGTGTGTGTGTAGCATCATCTCCTCCTAAACGGCTGGGAGTTGAGTTTCGACCGAGGTATCCACGAATTCGGAAAATTTCGAGAAAGAACCTCCGCTAATTTGAATTTCGAAATACGAATTAGTTTAGGAGATATTGATAAAAAACCCCGTCAAAAACACTAATTTTTGCTCTCCGCAACTACGCGATTGTAACCACTGTAGTGAAAATGTGAGAAATAAGCATCGAGGTTGCCATGTTTGGCGAATTTATTAAATGATTTACACTCTTGTATTAAAAATAAAGGAATAATACTTTTTTTCTGTTTGGAATATTTGCTAGGTTACTTTTTAATTAAAATATCGTCTGCGTGGGAAATCAGAGCAGGAATTCAATATTTTTTATACGCAAAAGAAAAAGGATTTGTAAATTTCAGAGACTAAAGTGCATAACCTTATAATTTGGCGAAAAACAATGGCTTATATGGCGATTTGGGAAAGTGGATTCTAGTGGTTTGCACACAATTTTAGGCTTGGCGCAATTTACTGAGAGCGTAAAGAAATAGTATTTTTAAAAACAAGTGCAGGTTTTACTAGAATTTAGCCTGAAATTTTAATTTTCTGTTCAGAAATAATGCAGTTATTAAGGCGATTTTAAATAATTTTCATCAAGTTAAATAAATTGATTTAAGTTAGGGAAACCCCGCCAAATTTTAGAAAATTAAACTTTATCATTTGTATTGCTAATTCTATGCCCCGATTGATATGAGTTGGTGCTACGAGCGTATGAATAGATAATATTTTTTAATCCCGCCAAACAAGGTGTAATAAAATAGGAAGTCTTTATAAATACGAATGCTGTTTGAGATGAATGAGAATATTTTTTAAACCCAGTTAGACTAGCTGGTAATGCCTTTAAATTATTGCATTTATTGTCAAGTTTAATGTGTGATTCATTTTGGCTATTTGCCATCGACTGCCGACGTTAATTGCGCCAAAATGGCAGTTCTAGCAAAGTAAACATAAATAAATCATTTCATATTCTATTTTTAACACTGCTACAGTTTCCGTAGCAACGGAATCCATTGTTGCCACTTAAGTTGTTCAATTTAATAATTAAGTGAAACCACTCATTTTTACATCTCTTAAGACCCAAAAAAGTGAAAACGCATTAAATATGAAACAAATAGAATTTTAACATATTTCCTTCGCGTGTGACGTCATTTTACGTCATTGTCTTCTGTTTTGCTGTCAGATTATCCGGAGAAGCACATTACACGCTAACGTATGTGCTGCTTCGGCGGACATAAGGAAGCAATTTGTCCGGTGCGTATTTGCCTAACCCCTCTGTGTGTCTAAATTGAAGCATTGAAACTTTGTAGGCGTTTGTTTTTAAACTAGAAAAAGGCAGATTAACGTCGTTAACGTGAAAGAAGCGATATGGAAAACTATTTAATTGGTAGCCGTAATGCGAAATGATAATCGATTATTCACATGCGCGAAGCAACAAAATTTCAAAAGTATGAAAAGTCAGGAATATGAAATGAAAATCCAAAATAAATCACCAGAGACTATAGGATAAGCATCGTGTACGAGAATGATACTGCAATCATGTACATAACAAAGGCGCTTGCAAGGAATACAAAATATAATATGAAATTAATTGCTCTTTCTTCCCATGGCGTTTGTGGAATCTTTCCGAATAACGGGATCCAATGTGCTTAGAATATTTCATATAAATTACTTTTTTGTTAAAGTTCTATTTATTTTTTCATATATCTTCCAGTTACTCCAGTTAGAAGACCTAGAGCTCTAGAAACGATTTCAGATTTTGTTTAATATTGAATTTGACACTATGCAATTAATCTATGTTAAAAATAAAATATGAAATTAGTTATTTATTTAGTGTGAATTGGCAGTGAGATCAACGTTAGTTTTATGTAACAAGTGTGCTACTGTATTAAGAGTTCAGTAAGGGCAATAAGCTTTTCCGCTTAAGTTACGTCACAAATTTTTTCATTTGCGAAAGCGACAAGATCTTCACGGAAACAGCATGCATTTTTGGTTTCTGAACGTACAATGTGCATTGATTGTTTCGTGTAGGTTTTTTAAATTTGAGTAAAATTTAATAAAGTCATCTGCAACATAACTGTGCTAATGCATTGTCCACGCTTTACGAAATGCAAGATAAGATAAAATAGTATTCAACATCATGTAATGTTATTCATATGGTATGAATGCTATAAATTAAATCTAAAAAAAGAGAATTATATGATGTATAAATAAGGCATTTTTCGAAAGAGAAACGTTTCATCTGCATACCGTAAAGTTCTTACTTTTCTGATCGCCAGTGACAATGACGCAGTTTTTGTATCATCATGTTCAATCGTCTCAAATTTCCACTCATGGAGTCAGCTTTTCGTCAGAATTCCATTCCAGCAATTTTTCCCTATTAGAGATTCCTATCACTGGGTTTAATTCGAATTATATGTGTAAGGAAAATATTCGTCTCCTACCGTGCGGAGAACGGATAAGCAGCTAGTCTATACTATACTATTAAAATCTGTGCGCGTCTGTCTGTCTGTGTGTAGCATCATCTCCTCCTAAACGGCTGGGAGTTGAGTTTCGACCGAGGTATCCACGAATTCGGAAAATTTCGAGAAAGAACCTCCGCTAATTTAAATTTCGAAATTCGAATTATTTTAGAAGATATTGATAAAAAACCTGTCAAAAACGCTAATTTTTGATCTCCGTAATTCCGCAATTGTAACCCCTGCAGTTAAAAAAGTGAGAAATAAGCATCGAGGTTGCCATGTTTGGCTATTTTATTAAATTATTTAGACTCCTGCAGTAAAAATAAAAAAATAATGATTTTTTTCTGTTTAGATTATTTACAAAGTTATTTTTAATTAAAGTATTGCGTGCATGTGAAATCAGAGCAGGAATTCAATGTTTTTTGTGTGTAAGAGAATAAGGGATTGAGAGATTTCCGAGACTAATATGTATCTTTTTTAGTTTGGAGGGGAAAAATGGCTGATTTGGTGATTTTGAGAAAGTAGTAGATTCTACCGATTTGCACAGTTTTGGGCTTGGCGCAATTCACTGCGAGCAAACCGAAATAGGTTTAGGTTTGTGTGTGTAGGTTTTATTAAAATACGGCGTTAAACTTTAATTTTCCATGCAGAAATAGTGCAATTATTAAGGCGATTTTAAGCAATCGATCTTCGGAATTTTCCCCAATTAAGTAAATTGATTTACCTTGAGGGAATGCCGCCAAATTTCAAAAGAAATGAAATTCTCGCATTCGGTAAATTGGAATAAATAAAACACGTTATAGTAATTTAAAATACTGCTATGCTACTTTTCAAATAGATTCCTGCATTAATTTTTGGCAATGAAACCATACACAAATAACTATTTCCTATTTTGATTGCTGTTAAATCAGTGTTAGAATCATTCTCTGAAAAAAAAATCTCGCAAAATGGCATACGCAGATTTCTTCTTTAGTACCTTTCTTAGAAAAGTTGGCGATAAATAGTCAAATGTAGTTTAACTCCGTGTTTAATAGCGTGTGTTTTTTGCGTTTCTATTTCTAATTCTATGGCACGATTGAGATGAGCCAATGTTACGAGCGGATGGATAGATAATTTTTTTTTAATCCAGCCGAACAGAGTATAATAAAATAGGAATTCTGTATAAATACGAAAGTCTTTGGAGATGAACGAGAATGCCTATAAATATTGCATTTACTGTGAAGTTAAATTTAGGATACATTTTGGCTATTTGCCATCGACTATAAGCGCTAATTACGCCAATATGGCAGTTCTAGCAAGCATAAATAAATTTCATTTCATGTTCTATTTTAATATTGCTGCAGTTTCCGTAGTTACGGAATCCGTTGTTGCCACTCAAGCTGTTAAATTTAACAATTAAGTGAAAACACTCATTTCTACAGCTCTTGACTCGAAAAATGAAAACGCATTGGATATGACACAATTAGAATATTATCACAATCACAACGTCAATAACGCGAACCTGTAACTTTGGTTATTTTTAACTAAATTCATTTTCAAGGTCTTTAAGAAATCCTGTGTACTATGTCAAAGCCTCATATCTTAATTCCGATTAGTTTGCAAGAAAATTGATTAATCAGTATAAACTGAAGCAATGAAACTTTGTAAGCGTTTTTCTTGAAACCAGGAAAATGCAGATTGACGTCTTTGGTGTAGAAGTGGCGATAGGGAGAACTACTTAATTCAGTAACCTTAATGGGGAATGATAATTGAATATGCGCATGCACAAGGACCCAAAAATCAAGAGAATATGAAAAGTCAGGAATATGAAATGAAAATCAAAAATAAATCAAATAATATGAGATATAAGTAATAATAATACGAGAATGACGTTGCAATCATGTGTACAACAAAGGTCCCAATTGCTTATAATATTCCCCTAGCAATGACTTAGTCCGACCGGTGGCCGAGCGCTTAGCGCTCTGAACTGGGAGACGGAAGGTTTCTGGTTCAAAACAGGTCGCGTCCGCCGACCTAACCGTTCGGAGTTTTCCTGTATTCCGTTCGGAAAATAAAACTGTACTCGCAACATGCATATGTTAGGAAACATATATGTCTTGTTTCCTCCAAAACGTAGCGTAAATACCGGTTAGGACCCCCTAGAAAGACCCCTACGGGGGACAACCCCACCCCTTGACCTAGATCCCATGTGTGGAGACTAGAAGCAGGATAGTCTCCAGATTTGTAGAGAGTTCAATTGAACGCCCAGCGTCGTGTGCAACTTATAGAAGCAGTTCTACGATACCGGATCCATCGAGAAAAAGCCTGGGCAAGGTCATATAAGAGAAGCTGCTTCTTTTTTTATCCCAGTTCAGTGACATTGACGTAGTTTTTGTGCCATCATGTTGCAGTCATCTCAGATTTGCACTCATGACGTCAACGTTTCATCACGATTTAAGTAATTATTTACTTTTATAGATTCCGCATCAATGGGCTTAATTCGAATTATATGTATAAGGAAAATGTTCTTTTCCTACCGTTCGGAGAACGGGTACGCAGCTAGTCTATACTATTAAAATCTGTGCGCGTCTGTCTGTGTGTGTGTGTGTGTGTGTGTGTGTGTGTAGCATCATCTCCTCCTAAACGGCTGGGAGTTGAGTTTCGAACGAGGTATGCACGAATTCGGAAAATTTCGAGAAAGAACCTCCGCTAATTTAAATTTTGAAATTCGAATTAGTTTAGGAGATGTTAATAAAAAACACCATCAAAAACGCTAATTTTTGCTCTCCGCAATTCCGTGATTGGTAACCCCTGTAGTTAAAAAAGTGAGAAATAAGCATCGAGGTTGCCATGTTTGGCTATTTTATTAAATTATTTAGACTCCTGCAGTAAAAATAAAAGAATAATGATTTTTTTCTGTTTAGATTATTTACAAAGTTATTTTTTAATTAAAATATTGCGATCATGTTAAATCAGAGCTGGAATTCAATGTTTTTTATGTGTAAAAGAATAAGGGATTGAGAGATTTCCGAGACTAATATGTATATTTTTTAGTATGGCCGAAAAAAAAATGGCTCATTTGGCGATTTTGAGAAAGTAATAGGTTCTACCGATTTGTACAGTTTTGGGCTTGGCGCAAATTACTGAGAGCGTAACGAAATAGTATTTTTAATAACAAGTATAAATTTTACGGCGCTATACTTCGATTTTTCATACAGAAATAATGCAGTTATTAAGGCGATTTTAAACGATCTATAGAATTTTCACCAAATTAAGTAAACTGATTTAAGTAAGAGGAATTCCGCCAAATTTCAGAAAATTGAAATTCTCTCATTTTGTACATGGTAGTTAACGGTGATTAAAACCCGTTATAGTTAACAATAATTTAAATAACTGCTACTTATCAATAATATGTTTTATCATATGCATTAAATTTTGGCGATCGACCATATAAATGATAGATAACTATTTCCCCATTTTGATTGCTGTTAAATCAATGCTTCGAATGATTCCCTGAAAACAAAAAGTCTCGCAAAATGGTGTATGTTGGCATTTGGCGATCGAAGTACTGTGTAATAAATAATTGATTCTTATTTGTTAAAGCAGCGCTACGGAAGTTTCTTTTACTAAAAGCTGTTAGAAAGGCGTAATTAATACTGTCTAATATATTTTTTGTTTACGAATTGAAATGTATGTTGATTCCTACTTTAGTACATTTCTTAGCAAAGTTGGCGAAAAATATTGAAATGTAGTGCAACTCTGTACATATTATTAATTCCATTCCACAATTGAGATGAGCCGATGTCACTAGCGTATGCATAGATATTTTTTCTTTTCTTAATTCCACCAAACAGGGTATTGCGAATTGCCTTTAGTGTCAAGTTTAATTTGTGATTTGAGCTATTTGGCATCGATTGGTGGCGTTATTGACACCAATATGGCAGTTCTAGCAAAGTAAACATAAATAACTCATTTCATGTTCCATTTTTATAGTTTCCGTAGCAACGGAATCCATTGTTGCCACTTAAGTTATTAAATTAACAATTAAGTGAAACCACTCATTTCTACAGCTTTTAAGACTCGTAAAAGTGAAAACGCATCAAATGTGAAACAAATAGAACTGTAAGAGGCATGCGCTTTAAAAATAATCGAAGGTTTCATGTAATTCTATATACCTTTAATTTTATTTCCTTCGCGTGTGGGTGCCATTTTTATGTGAATTTTTGCTGCCTTGCTGGCAGATTATCCGGAGCAGTACACAAGCACTAATGTACATGCTCCTCCGGACATAAACAAGAGCGTATGTCCGGCGCGTATTTGTGTAACCCCCAGGCCGTACCCGGGGGGAACAAGGGTCCCCCCCCAAAATCTAAAATTTTGTTAACAAAACAATAATAATGAAGCGTTTGTGTGAAAAATTGGACCTTTTTCATCTTTTATGAATTTATAAATTTAATTTCTGTACACCCCCCCTCCCGAAATTTTTTTCTGGGTCGGGCCCATGGTAACCCCACTGTGTTAATCAGAGTTTTCTGGGGTCAGATTTTTTAGAAAAATTTTTTTCAATGAAGATTCTCATCCTGAAGTATATTGATCACTGATACATGAAAAGAAAAATGGTCAATTATACGCTAGCACTGACGTAGCCAGAAATTTTTCATGGGGCTGTTACGACTACTGCAGCTCACATATATGTATGTATACGCGTGTGTGATAAGGGAGTGAAGAATATACATTTTGTATGGCAAAAAACTCCTCATGGGGGGTTGTGACCCCCTATCCCCACCTTGGCTACGCCACTGCACGCAAGCATAAGTTGTCACTTCATGAAAAACCGTCGTAGATGGTAAACACCGAAGTTTTTTCGAGGGTTATACAGAATTAAAAATTTTGTAAAGTTTACTTTTGATGCAGTTCGGATATTTGCCACCAAGGTGAGATGAAATATTACTAAATACGGCAACCTAGAATTTTCTTTTGAATTTGACACTATGCAACTACAGTAGATCCCTATAACACGGTAGATACGTTCCGTGTTATAGGAATCCGTGTTGTACGGGTCCTGCGCTATACTCCACCTGGAGTGCGGATTGCGCGGGATAATCGCGGCAAAACTTATTTGCACCCCGTAGAAATACAATGATGTTTGGTATTGCCATTCAAAAGTTATGTTAATTACAGGAGCTAAAGCGTCATAATATCAGAACATATGGCTCATTTTACCGTGCTGTACGAGTCTCTTTTAACGTGTTACACGAAAACGATCACAATTTTTTCGCCGTGTTCTACAAATTCGTGTTGTAGATCCGTGTTATGAAGGGGTCTACTGTAAATTGTTAAAAATAAAACTTGAAATAGGGCAGTTTCACATTACGTCACAATTCTATGCTGGTGGAATAATATGAGGCTTCTATTGGTTCATTCAAGTTCCTGGTGGACAGACGTCACTTCAGAAACGAGTTTTTATTGGCAGACCCCATTGCCGGTCACGTGGTTGAAATTGCTCTATTAGTTATTTATTTAGTGCGAGTTGACAGTGAGACCAACGTCAGTTTTATGTAACAAGTGTGATACTGCATTAAGAGTTTAGTAAGGGTGATAAACTTTATCGCAGAAGTTACGTCACAAATGTTTTCATTTGAAATGAGACGATTTTCAGGAAAACTGTGTGAAATTTTGGCTTATAACGTACGTGGTGCATCTATTATTTCATGTAGGTTTTGTTAATTTAGGTGAAATTCAATAAAGTCATCTGCAAAACAACTGCGCTAATGCATTGTCCACGCTTTAGGAAATGCAAGATAAAATAAAATAGTTGTCAACATCATGTAATTTATTCATCTGGTATATATTAAATGCTATAATTAAGCTTAAAAAACAAAATTATATGATGTAGAAATCAGGCATTTTTCGAAAGAGAGAAGTTTCATTTGCATACCGTAAAGATCTTCTTTTTTGATTGCCAGTGACACTGGCGAAGTTTTTGTGTCATCAGGTTGCAATCATCTCAGATTTGCACTCATGACGTCAACTTTTAATCACGATTCAAGTATTTTTTTCACGTTTTGAGATTCCGTATTACTGGGTTTAATTCGAATTATATGTGTGAGGAAAATATTCGTTTCTCACCGTGCGGAGAACGGGTATCCAACTAGTTAATTTTAAAAATTGAACTAAATTTTTTGAACAGCGAAATGATTTTATTAGTTAAAAGAATGAGTTACGATTATGATTAAAAAAAAACATTAACATTTAAAATGCCACAATACAAGCATTCACGCATAAAATGCAAGACATTTTTGCAAGTTTTTCAGTAGCAGTTCGCATTATATCATGATAGTGACAGAAATAAAAAGTTATATATGTCAGTTTACTCCAAGTATTTCACACAAAATAAGCACTCATTTTAAATGTATGCATGTAACAGTTATATGTGCATGGTGAGTGCTCACAAATGTAATCAAATTCTTGTCCATGTATGGCGGGCGCTATTTGTTGACATTGTTGCATTGTCCAAAAATTAATGCAGAAAAGTCAAATAGGTCCAAAAGTATCTAAAACAGTCCTGACGATTTCAATAATCTTGATTAATAATAAGATTATAAGAACTGGTGCTCTTGTGAACAAAATCATTATTGAAGGGTTTGACCAGTATGGCAGGACTGCTAAAGATGTGAACCGAAGAAAGTTGAATATCAGGACATTGAGAGCAGCTATTGTTAGTTTTCCTGATCACCATGAGACATTTTCATTTCCTTTAACTGCTTTGTTCTCAATCCATTATGGTAGTTCTTGTCTTGGTGTGGTTGCATTCGGAGGAGCCCCCAAATTATCCTAAGTTTAAAAATTTGCAAATTTTGATTTTAATTTAAAATAAGAGACAGGGGAATTGATTTTATGAAAAATATTAGTAATAATAATTACTCTGTTACTATTTCATAACGCTAGCATTACATTCACAATATTTTTAGGTAAACGGTGTAGTCTCAGGTAATTATTTAGCGCAAACCCATCATTTAGGCGTGGCCTATGTTGTATGCTGATCGTGAGGAAATCATGGAACTGGTTTTCAATCGGAACAGATAAAAGGAAACAGCTTCCTAAGTGGAGTGGAGTGAAGTAAAATCTATCCCACTATAAAAATTAATGCTCTTATATAAACATCAGGACAATGAATACAAAATTATTGTGGAACATGCTCCTTCAAAAATATGGAATGAAAGTAACGATTGAAAGTTAAATATCCCATATCGATATATTATTATGAACTATCGCATTTCGCCGTACATCTCTATTAAATAACTATTTTTTATGCTGTAATAACATTCTTCTTTGTATGGTGTGATACGAAAGTTTCTTTGTAGGGTATGAAAGAGTTTTCTTAAGAGGGAGCCACCAATGAAGCTTTTGTCCTGGGTCCCCATCTCTGCAAATTTTTAACTGGTTGGGAGGGGAATCTTCAACTGGCTAATGCATCACCATCAGTGAGAGACAGAGGGGGGGGGGCATGTCAGGGGGTCAGAGACCATGGGAAATTCATGTTCCCATGAAGGAGAATGAGGGTAGAAAAAAATTTTGAAGGAATAAAGTGAAGAATATATATGGAAAAGAGCTCATCTGTTTACTGCTCTACTCCTGAGCACTGATTAAAGTCTCAATATTCTTAGAAACCCAGCGTAAATATAGGCTAGGATCCACGGAGGACATTCCTCCTATAGGCCTAGGACCCTAGAGCAATCAATCGGCCTTAGTCCACAAACAAACCCAATATTCTTAGTCAATTCTTAGTCCCATATTCTTAGTCCCAATATTCTTAGTAAAAATGACTACTGTCCATAAAACTGAAATGAGATGCGTTGGTTGGCAGAAGAGCCAGCCGTATTCCGGGCCTGGTGCGGCTCTTCGTTGGTTGAAAACACATGGGCTCATAGACTTGACCTGCTTCCGATCAAGTAGGGTAAGAAATAAATAAAACTCAAATGAGAGGGGGGGAGTTCTCTTATGAAGAGCGTCTCCACATTGACTGAAGAATAATTCAGGAAAAACGGCAGTCAATTTACTAGTGTCAAAGTACAGACCTCGATTGCAACCTCCTGTTTCCGCAGCTTAGATAAAGTTTGCCGAATATATGGAAGTTGATTTATTCGAAGAGTTTGATCGGATAGGCGCATTGCCCGTGGTTTATTTGCATTAGTTGTCTACAGCTATCGGTGGGTTTTCACTTTCTAGGACATTGATTGTAATATTCTATGCCCATAGCTAAGATAAAGTTCATGAAACTTTTTGAAGAATTTGATTCAATCGAAGAGTTGGCTTCGAACAGGCACATTATCCAAAGTTTGAGCATCACCTGTCTTGGTGTGGCTTCACTTCCTGGGCGTGTCTTTACTGCCGGCGGTGGACGAGTAACGCCCCACGTCTACCGTAGCACAACGCACCATGCTCTGCTGTGACCTGAAGCTCAGCCTCAGGTCCTCGTAGGCGCAGAACTCCTTGTGTTCCTCGTACCTGTGCGCCATCTCGATGACCCGCATGACCTTCCAGAGGGCGTAGGCGAAAAGGACGCACAGCACAAGCAGGCCTGCGAAGACCACCAGTGACAGGCCCAGGACGAACGAGTCGATACGATAGTGCTCCATAACGGAGTGGAACCCTTCCTTCGACTCCACGGTGTAGTGCAGAACGATCATGGTTAGGCCCGATATTACCAAGAAGCCGCATATGGCAGATCCCGCCACGCACAACTCGGCCTTGGGGAAATGGCTCCACCTCGATTCTTCTTCCTGCTCTAGACAACAGGGAAGGATGCTGCTATCTTCCGCAGGGAATGTGGTGCGGTCGCTGGTGGCGTCCATCAGAAGAATGGCTAGAAAGAGAATAAATAACTTTGAGCCATTAAACAAAATAATAGTAACCATCAACAAAACGACAATTGTAATCATGCACGATTGACTTCAGAACTGCCCTGCGCATGTAAAATCTCTGGCTCCCGTTGAAGAACACCCCTTCAATGTCGAGCCGTGTTCTACGCTGAGAACATCATTGAGATAGCTAGTTAGGTTGTGTCTGCTCGTGGATCTTTGTAGATTTATTTCCCTTGGGCACGATACCCACCAATTAAGAACACACTAAAAATACCCTTACTAATCAAATCAGTGGCAAATGATAAGAATGTCAGGCACATAGGGTTTCATTCCCAGTATATCTGGAGCGATCAAAAGCTTTCGGCCTCCAGGCTTACCTACACCGCATTGGCCTGGCTGCAAATGATGCGCGCCTTCTTTGCTTGTCGTCCTCGATGGAATGTAGGCATCTGCTTACCTGACCATCCCTTCATGTACCACCTGATATCTATTTGTGGTACTTAGAAACCCGCCATCCTATAGCCGAACAGCCAAGGAAGGGCGTTAGCTGAAAGAGAAGACTGAACCAGTGGCAGATTCAGGAAAGTTTCTATTAGAGTATGATCTTTTTCGTACAGTCGAAAACGAAGTTCGGAATATCTATTTTCTGCAAGCGCCTATAGCAAAGAGACAGATAGACAAACAAGAAATCTATTATTTATATAGGGCAAACCGACCAGTAAGTAAACACAATCAGTGCATAAATATATTGCATGTATATAAAAAAATAATAATGTTTGAAGATTTTTTCAGTCTATGGATTGGCAAGAGTAATTTCCCTCCACGACACAGGAAGCTATTTCACGCATAAATGATTTTCCAGGACAAATCTCCATCCCTTAAAAAAATAGTTGATATAATATTCTACAATGTTAGTTCACTGGAAATATTATGTAATTCCAGTAAAAAATGAATAATACAATGCCAATGTGTGTTCATTTACTGGGCTATTGTATAACTTTTTACTTGAACCTCGAAAAACCCAAATCCAGTAACTTTTAAGCTCCCCCAAATTTTTTACATAAATTACTCGTAAAAAATGTGTTTACACAGATAAATACAAAAGCTGTTATATAAAAAAAGTATTATGATTTTTTTTAAATTAATTGCGCTTAAGTGTTCGTTAACTGCTCGATTTACCGTGTAAACATTATTTTACAACCATTCTTAGCTTGAAGACTCCGAGTAGGTTAAATTTGTCAGTATCCTTTTTAAGTTATGAATATTGTACTGACAAAATAAGATGATCAGAGTTTCATCAACATTAAATATATATCAATATATTTTCATGATTAGCCTATGGAACTGTTACTGAGACTGATCAAATTTCTTAAGAGTTTCGAAGAGCGATAAATAAAGCGAAGATGTTTTACCGGAGGTAGGTCGTTAAACCCACCCATGCATTTTTAGTCTTGTAAATTGTACTCAGATTTGACCTGTTAGTTCCCATCTTTGAAAGAACGCAATATTCCCTTTCAATGGCCTATATCTCGTCAGTGATTTTGATTCCTTTGGGTAAATGTCACACCAAATTTGGGATTATAATTACTGAAAAGAAAATTCAAAGCTGCTGTCTAATCTAATAAATATTTATGAACAATTTCAGTTCAGCCTGTCTGGTGGCGTTCTCCTTCAACTTTTGTGCTTGAACTGAGGAACTTTTGGGCATCGTTTGCTCATCATGTCTTGAAAAATATTCTAATAAAAAAATCAAACAACGGAGACGTTTTATGAACCGCGCCCATGGAGTAAGAATTAGTTTTATCAGGCTAATTCACAGTTTTTGATACACTCATCGCTCAACTTGTGGCTCAGTGCTAGCGTAAGGAGCTACGCATGTTATCAACTTATGTTCGATCTCCGTTGAGTGCATGTTATTGTTATTTTCTTAAATGAACAAGTAGACACTGCAGCGTTGAGACCAATTCATCAAGCATTGTTTATCGGTCTCCTTCTTAATAGAAGTTTTCTTCTATTCGATACACAAATGTAGGACAATTTCCCCATAAAAGACCGTTCGTAAAACATTTACAGCTGTATCTTCCACAAAGAGTAAAATTATATTACAGCTTTTAAACTGTAACCTGTTTTTCTTTCTTTTTTTTCCCTACATAAAATGTTAGGGAGTCCGGAAAGCAATGTTTCCCCCTTAAACTCGGCGTTCTTAAACTCGGAAAATAAAGAGATGAATATGAATTTTTCGAATTTCCCACGAAAAATTCCCGTAAACGCACTCATAAAGAAAATCCAAGTTTTCAATGTATTCTTGTCATCGTATGAAAGAAGTTTTCGCATTCGAAGGATTTCGTTTTTCTGGGAACAATCCCTTTTATATTGATGCTGAATGCAGTGGAAATCATTTTATTTGCGGAATAAAAGTTAATCTGGGTAATCTCGAAGAGATATTTCCAACGAAGTGGAATTACAATTTCCCTTCAAAGTCTAATGTGACATGTAAATGACGTCATATCCCTTACGATATAAAAGTTTCTGCCACTCAAATGAGAATTTTTACTCTCGATATTCAAAAGAGCTGAAAATAACGAAAAATCACTAAAAATCAGAGAACGGGTGGATTTTCAGATTTTTAAATTTGTAGTCCACAATTTGGCTCTGTTTGTTTTTTTTTTTTTTAACGTACTTATGCAAAATTTCAAGCCGATTAGTCAAACGGTATGGATTTGTATACGATTCATTCAAATAAACAAACACACAGATTTTCATTTATAAGGATCATTCTTCTACGGTATTGTAGTCAATTTCACTTAAGAATAGCCAAATAAAAAAATTTCAGACAAAATACTGATAAATGTGCGACTTTTTGAAAATTAGTACTTTGAGAGTAAACGTAAAGGGTTTATCTCAGGGATGGGCAAACTACGGCCCGCGGGCCAAATCCGGCCCGCCGGAAGGTTTTATCCGGCCCGCGGGTGGAATTTTAATTAGCCGGTCCGACAGAAATTGAAAGAATATATATATTTATATATTATATATCCATATTAAGAATTATGAAGATGGCTTGAAAAAAGTGCATTTTGAGTTCGAACGCAGATTTCAAGATTTCAGTGCCATTCCAACAGAATTGGATATTTTTACCATGCCTTTCAACGTAAATTGTGAATCAGTAAGGGGTCAGATTTGCAGCGTGAATTAATTGAATTGCAATCTAACAATCATCTCAAGCAGCTGTTTGTAAATATGCCAGAGTTTTACAAATCATTATCGAAAGTAAGTTTCCTAAATTTAATACCTCACGCCCAGAAAATCAGTGCTATGTTTGCTTCATCTTTTATATGTGAACAAGTGTTTTCAACTATGAACCTTAGAGAGAATTCTTTCAGAAGTAGACTGACAGATGAGCATTTAGCCTCGTTCCTTAGAACCTCAAATAAGGAACTTTTAAAAATGACATCGCAATTTCATTCATCTCATTAACATATTTAAATTGTAATACTTGTATATTGTTCTTAAAATTTTAGAAAAATTTATCTTGGCCCATTAAACTTTTTTTTTTTCGATTTTTGACCCGCGGCCGAAAAAGTTTGCCCATCCCTGGTTTATCTAGTACAGAGATTAAATCTATAGAAATTGTTTTAGAATTTAAAAGAATTTGAGACCCTTGAAAATTTTTAACTTGAGTTTCTTGGGATTCTTATATCCTCTTCTAATATTTAAGAAGGGAAATGAAAAATTAATAAAAGGTATAGGTGTTAAAAATCAAATAAAAATAAATAACTTTTATTTGACTTTTTAGAAAAACATTTTTATATACAAAAATAAATATGCATAAGTAAACATATGACAGCATAAAAATACATAATTGTAAGATGAAAAATTTTTAAATATTTTATTTATAAATGTTGCTTTAATTTTATAAATCTTTATCCATTGCGTATCAATAAAAAATATCCCTTGAGTTCACGATGAAGAAGATCTGTTATCTCATTTATCAAAGCATTTATTTCATTTCTGTCGTTAAAAACATTGTGTTTTCGTAAGAAAGAATTTCTCAGCAGAATTGTATCATAACTCTTCGGACACTCAAATAAAACCCACTATACTTCAATGTATGCAGCAAGCAAAAAAGTTTTTTTGTCGTTCTGTTAAAATATGCACTTTCATGTGTCTCTTTCTGATACCTACAGGTAGGAAGGAGACTACCTATCACGCAGTGGTACGATGTACGGCCTTTTTGTTGATCTTTGCAGTAGGTTTCCCAATGCAATATAAATCATCATCAGAAGAGAGGGGACTTATGAATATTGGCATCCCTTGGAAAACTTTCGACTGCAGTCGCCTGTACAGTGTAAATTATGGGAGTTCTGTTGTAGAACAGTCGTTACAGAAATAGAAGTTGTGCACACCAGTTTCAATAAGGGACAGTATGGTAACTCAATTAACAAATATGTATTCACGCTTTCTGACGATCTACCCAAGGATATTTATATTGCAAAAAACTTATATATTTAAAACGCAAGACCATTGCTTCTGACACTCTGCGAGAGATGTTGTCCCAGTTTTCATAATTTTTACTAATATTTTTGAACAAAGTTGAAAAGTGTTTACAATGCCAGTATGTCTGTCTGTCCGTCAGTCAGTGGCGCAATGCAAGTTTGTCGGGGGGGGGGGGTTGGTTTGTCGGTGGGGGGTGGTTAGTTAGAAGATTGACATATATATCCATTTTATGGAAGTAAAATAGGATCTTTTACATTAATTTCTTTTTTTCGAGGGGCGGCGGTCGCCCCCCCCCTTTAATCCGTCCTTGCCGTCAGTCAAATTGTCGTCAGTCAGTCGTCCTTGCCGGCTTGCTTTCTCTAACTGCCGTAAATACGCATGAATTGCAGAGAAATTTATATGTATGTACTCTATTGAAAATGGCAGGTTTAGCATAAATAGTTCATTTACAAGAGCACCCCAAAAACTTCCAGTACATTACGTTCTGTGGGCAGTCAATGCTTCAAACATATTTTAGCGATATTCGTCCCCTCCTCACAAAACAAAAATGATGTATGTTACTAACGCTTATAAAATAATGTACTTCATCAAACATAATGTATGCAGCATTCATACTTCTTTTGAAGGAACATAGAAAAAATAAGTCCAATGCATTACAGTCAATGCCAGTTTAGAGATAGTAATCCAGTTTAATCACAATAAGATTAGTGTATGTAATGAGACTTATATGGGCGCTCACTTTAGATAAAAAAAAAACACGTAACATTTGTAGCTCTATTAGAGGGTTTTACAAAATTATATGAATATTAAAACAGCTTTTGAGGATTATGTTCAAAATCTCGCCAAACGGTCTCCAAGTTTCGCGGTTATTAAAGATACATCGAAAAATATGACGCTAGATGAAATCTTCAAAACTTTTATTTACATCCAACAAGATGGAATTTTTGGATATTTTTCACAGAGACTAGTAACTTTAGACTAGCTCAGAATATAAAATTAATCGGAAAATGCGTAACAAGTAGTTGCGCTCAATTGGCGGTGACTGAACCTTAGGGAGGTTATTTTTGAATGTTTGTTATGTACTTTTGTGCGTACATAAAGTATACTTCTGCTGGTATATTTTATGTACGTATACTTCTGTTTACAATCAATTGCGTTTGTCATGATTTATCTATCTTTTCTTTATATGACTATCCCCTCCATGGCCGAGGGGATGAGGCACTTAAAATGGTAGGCAGCTGAAGTGTGAAGGTCCCGAGTTCGGGTACGCTGTCGATACAACAATCTGGAGTTTTGGTCGGTTTTCTTTAGATGTAACGTGAATATGTGTCAGAACCCTTTAGAAAACTCTCCGACCAAGGTATCTCCCCACCATTCTAGGCAGATACCCCTCGTGCTGGTTTGTCTTAATACACACAATTTTATGACTATTCCAGCAGTAGCACAAGTAAGACATATTTTGTTTTCGTAGGAAAATAATGGGCCTTCAGATTCTATAATCCCAGTTCGGTGTTCGCTAATGAACTTTGAACTCAAAGAGTAGAAAATCTGATGCTGAAGCCTCATGAATTTCTTGTGCGTTTATTAAATGACATAAATTTTTGATGCGCTTCATTCAAATTTATTTAATTTTATACTGAGATAAGATAATTCAATAATATTAAGGTCTGACTATTTTTTATCAAATGTATAACCAAGCTGTGTTCAATTTTGGAAACTCGTTTTTATCTCCAATTTTAGCGATATTACGAGCATGAGCCTAACAATGACTGATCCTAGACCTTTGATGTGTTGAAGATGCCTACAAGCCTTACTGTGATGAAAGTATTTTGTGTGACCCTGTCAATAAATTACCCAGTCGATTGCAATATAAAAAAAGTAGGCGCACGATTAAAAGTTACAAGTCTTCAATAAAAAATTTCAACATTCTAACGGCCAGTCATTTTTGAGTTTGTTAGTTACATACGCACGTACAGACGTCACCACAAACTGAGTTAAAATGGATCTACGGTCGGCCAAAATGGATCGTACAATCTTAAGTAACGTACATAAATGCATATGTAACGTTGAGACGACAAGCAGAAATTCGTCAGAGCAAATTTAGAGATGGTCAAAATCGATGTTTCCGTCGCAATTTGAATACCGAAATTTTGCGCGGTCTGGACAAGAAAATGAAAAGGAGCACTGAAAAGCTCTTCGGCGATTTGAGCTGGTCAATACAGATTTCTACTGAGACACTCCCACCGAATTATAAACAAAGCATTTAATAACGTGGCCTGGAAATTTTTGAATTTTGATGGCTATATGTTCTAAAGTTAAATTTAGCCTAAAACGGATGCTCTAGGCATTAATTAATGCAACTTTGCGTTTTGTTGCATTTAATGAGGACGAAATCTGTGAAGTTCCCATTGGATAACATGGCAACGGGTCGATTTCTCGCCAAGTATAGAAGATATCGCCAAGCTAGTTTCACTTTCGGAAAAGTATTTCAAGTGCCCTATTCGCCGATACATCCATCGCCAAAAATAGTCCAGCTTCGGGAGTTTTGGCGCACTTTTCAGGAAAGCAGAGACTCATTATATAATGAAGTGAATATAATACTCACGCTCAGTTTTAGGTTCCCAGTGCGTCCTCATGGCGGTGCTCTTACCAAAATTCAAGTATCCTCAACAAATGAAACTTCGAAAAATGCATGCACTAAGCAACTCAAGAGTGAAACTGCGATGTTATAAAGAAGTCCGAAGCTGTTTAGAACTAAAGATGCAACGGATATGTGTCGTAAAAGAGTTGTTTTCTGACATATCCGGCGCCGGCACCGGATATTCAGAAATTCACGGATGCTGCTCTAATGAATGTCTCTGGGAAAAGGTACATATACCTCTAAAGAAAGTAAAACTGTAAGGACAGCGATGAATGAATTCTGCTAGAGAAACATGAAAGTTAAACTGCGTCACGTGAGTCCATTACAGTGGCGCAACCAGGATTTTAGTTTAGGGGGAGCTGGGCCTACAAACGCTGCTGAACTCTGTTATAGTTATACCTCTCTTGCAACAACGTCAAAATATTCTGTACCATTTGCACATAGAACACAAACCCACCGGTAACTTAGCTCGCTATAGAGTCGTAAATAATGATCTGGTCTATTCAGTGACGGTGTAACCGGAGTTAAATTGTACTCCATACTGTGAAAAAGACGTTGGTTTTTAAATAAATACTTACATTCACTGTAAGTATTTATTTAAAATCCAGCGTCGGTTTTTTTTTTTTTTTTTTTTTTTTTTTTTTGTAAAGGTGTTTTAGAATTAAGATGAAGGCATTTAAAAAAAAATATTTTAATTCATTAGTAACAATTTTCAATTTTTAAAGCCTTTCATATCTAGCTTTGAAAAGGGTAAGCGGCTTTAGACCTCCATAGCCCTCTTTCTGGGTGCGCCTATTTTGAAACAATTTGAACTAAAATGACCATATAAACTAATTTCTACTACTTTTGGCAGGTAAAAGAAAGAAAATTTTCTTTACCTGTCTAAGCGTGATATTTTTAGAAAAGCATTTTATGCGTTCAAAATCTTTCCCTATAAGAGTATTCTTTATTTTTTAATCTCAACCCATGTTTAACATGTTCATCAACATATATGGTGATATTTTTGGTAAAACAATTTATCAAACTGTGCAAAATCTTTCACCAAAAAGATGTGTTATTTACTTTTTTCAATTCTTTTTTATCTCAACCCATGTTTAACTTGTTCATCATTGAAATGATACAGCAGTGACATTTTTTTGTTTTTTTTTTCTGATCAATATTGCTTCCCAGCACGTGTTTTTAATACTCCGCTGTGGACCAGGGTGACGTTTATCACGTAGACGCAGAAGACATTATCACGTATATCTAAGTATGGAAGAAAATATAAGCTGTTAATGGTGCAGAAAATATCAATATTAGGTTGATGATATTTCTAATACCTTTACGCAGTATTAGGTACAGACTGGAAATTATTTTGTGCAACACAGATCTACTACATCGTTACATTGGCGATATAGTTCTGTAGAAGAGAATTTTTTCTTAATTTTTCATTTCATAAAATCAAAATTTAACAGCTTGTAAAAAACAGGATAAACTATTCACACATTTCAGAAATTAAATATATAATATCACAAATTTTTTTATAAATTTTTACCAAATTTAGATTGCATTAAGTTAAGTAAACCAAAGGTTGCTTGTTTTAGAAAGGATGCAACTGTTGAACAGTTTTTATATAATTCAAATTACACAAGATTCTTGAAAAAAATTCATAATTTTTTTTTATACACTCTCATTATGAGAGTGTATGTGCAATGAGAGTGTATATGCTATACACTCTCATTGCATTGACAAGATTTCTGAAACATTCAAGAAACAATCTAAATCGCTCAGTACTTTCTGGAAAGAAAAGTACTGAAGTTAGAAAAACATGCTGAAAAGACTGGCGGAAAACATACTGAATGTTTCCGAGTCTCTGACTTAATTTGCTTCTTTTTAAAATTATCTAAGCGCATGTAACGAGCGTGTTCGGGTTCCTCAGCCCCTAAATAAAACAGATATGGATTATTACTTACTTCACGCACACTCATGGAGATTTATACCATTAGATGCTAACATGTAATCCAATAACATTTCACTAATCGATGTCTTAAGCAAATTCAGCGGTTATTTTCCCAAACAACGCACTCGCTCACTAATAAACGTTACTTTCGACTGTTCATCGAAGCAATACCTCTACGATGTAACGCGATAGTAAGAAAAATAGAATGGAAAAAACGAAATTTTGCAGTAACTTTACAACACTTCCTTCCTAGCTTACCTCACAGTAGTAGCGTAAGAATCTTTCTATGTATGGCTTCTTCAGAGAATCCACTTACCGCGCATAATTGGATTAAACCAGGGGAAAACACGACTTTTCCTTTAGACTGGTTCCTTTAAAAAAAAAAAAAAAAAAACGCGAATCCCTCATTTTTGAATTTCGGAGGACTATCTTTTTACGGGAGTAGCGAATGCCTCATAAAATAAATATCAGAATATTTTACAGCGTACTGGTGACGGAAGTATATTTTGCATTCTTGTATACAAGTAGCGATAATTCTTGGTTTTGTTCTACTCGAGTCTGGTATATCAAAAGATATTATAGTGCCATTCTATCACAATGTTAGTAAATTAGCCAGTTAGCGAAATCTTTACTTGTTTAACAATGCCCTTTATTTACAGGCAGAATGGCGAGTGCTCTATTAACGTTAAGAGAACGTCCAGTTATGTTCTTTGAACTTTCTCTGAACATTAATGTTTTCTGAGCATTAATAGACGTTCAGATAACATTGATGTGCTGCCCGGATTCAAACAAAACTGAAGATCTTCAGAAGTTCTTTCTGAAAAAATTCCATGTATCACTGACATTGATGCTTATCACTAAATTCTATTGAGAACTTGAAGAGCAATTTCAAATTTTATTCTCGACAAAAGAATTCATACAAATTGAAGAAGAATGACTCAAAAAACAGCCTCGATTCTGCGAAAAGATGATAGAGTTGCACTAATTACTATAAACTTGATTTTTTATACTTGTACGTAATCATATCTCTATTCACCTTAAAGTTTTATAGAGATAAATAAGTTATTTTCCAACATATTTTTTTATGAAAATACTCAAAAGCAACATTTGTTATCTGTCGTATTACAGCATTATAAACTTAATAATAAACATAGCATTTCAAATATTTGATGTTTCAATCATGAATTTAATCGAGCTCTCAATGTTTTCCCCTGTTCTTAAAGTTTTTCACGCACTATAAGAGCAAACGAACGACCACTTATAAATTTTACTGTCAGAGCTCTTAAAAAGTTATCAACTACGAAAACAGTCAAATGCTGTAATTTTATTAAGACATGGAGTTTGGAGTAACATTGCTTTTGAAGACGGTTTAATCGTTTGCTATCAAAAATTTATACATTCAACCTTTTAATTTAATAAAATTCGAGAGAAAGCAAAGTTAGTGGCTGACTAGCTGGCTAATTTCAAAATATGCTTTTTTTTAAATTTTCTCTTGAATCTGAACATGTGCAAACACACCTATGGTCACAAAAAAGCGATAAAAATTCATAGATGTCAGTGATCTAATTTAAATTTCGAAATTTGATTTATTTTTTTGTGATTTTCAGTTCTACAAATTGTTTTCTTATACGAGAGAGAAAAAGTTAACTAAGTGAGTAACAAAGTTAGGTAACGTAAGTAATATTGACGTCATTTTGAAGTCATGAGTTAAAAAATGATTTAGAAATCCAGTTATGGTAGCAGGCTGTGACGTAAAAATTTTACCACAGGTGAAATGATACCACAAATTCCTATTTTCAGTCTGGCGGTTTTTTTTCGCTGCAAGAAAAGCCTCAGAATATTTTTTTCTTCGCAATAAAACTATCGTTTTCTAAAACTAAAAATTTCACGTTTTATTTTCTTTTGCTGGAAGCATTTTTTTTTCTAGAGTCTGGCATCTAAAAAATTTTATCCGTTATTTTTATCCGTTAGCGTGAAGCACGGAGTCAGACCATAAGAGAGAATACTTCCCGTGGGTGCTAACTGGACTCTAGGTTCTGAAAATTACCTTTCAGAAATGTTAACATTGGAAACCAATAGTGACCTGCTGCACTCCTAGCGGTTAAAGAGTAAAACATTTCCCGTCCTGACTGCCAGGTAGTTTTGCAGGTTTTGGCAGTTTTCAGAAACTACATCCGTACTTTAAAATGTTAATACTGAGCGTTCATGTGTCATCGTTATTGCAAATAGCATTTTGTCACTATTTTCTTCTGCTCAATATCTTCACCGTGACCGTACCGCAGTTACCAAGAGACGTGTTGCGTCATCTGTATGTACGACTGGCGTTATATCCAGCTTTGTATGGAATGTGAAACTTCCTAAAAGAGCACTTCTTTGTGGTTAGCGTGAAGCTATGAATTAATATTTAACACGTTAAAGCGAAAGCATTTTCACATCAGTATAGAAGAACAACAGGATAGACTGTCCAACGCTGAAAAAGTGCAGCCGTTGCCACCGATCCATTTAATTATCAGCAACATGGGATCGATTGAATAGACCATCTGGCACCACAGAGCTAAAAAAGTTTTCCGTCGCAACTACCTGCTCGGCCGCATCGGTGACGACGGCTGCACTTTTTCAGCGTTGGAACCATTTAACCATTTTTTTTCCCCACTAGCAGGGAAAGCACTTGAAATAAGGCGGTTTCACGGAGCAACCACCGCGCGTCGAAAGGTTAAACCGGAGCCATCGTGATTCTACCGGTCCTACTTATGCACTCCGATGAGTCATACAAAGAGGCCTACGGTTGCTCACTCATTGGTTCCAGCACTTCGATGCGTCATCTAACGGCCGAATCTGACCAATGAGGAAACAAACGTCCGTAGGTCTGTTTCGTGGGTGCACAAGCATGCCCGGTAGAATCACAATGGCCTCTGTTAAACATGGGAATCATCTGCGGCTAGTGCTTTCAAAACGGCTCCAATTTTTCAGATGATAGATATCTCTGCCTCTGATTAGAAATGAGTCGGGCTCTGAAATTCACGATTGTGCTCGGGATTGGGTGAGCTCGGTCTCGTGAGAAATTTCTCTTTTATTGAGCATACTCCTTGTAAATAGATTTTTTTTTTTAAATGATTCATGGAAGAAATAAACTAATTATTATTATTTCATAAACTTGAATATAAAGAATTAGAAAGTGCATTAAGCGTTTGCTATTATATTTGCCTTTAATTTGCATAAACGGCAAAATTTGATATTCCGTCAATGAAGTAATTGACTATTATTTATCTATTAGCTGAAATTGCATGCTGGGGCTTTGGCTTTAAATAATATCACTCGGACTCGGATTGGAAAACCTCGGGATCGCTCTTTTAAAAACGAGCCCGAACTCATCTCTACCTCTCAGATATAGGCGGAGCTGCCTGCGAAGAAAATAAATGTAAAATATCTTGAATTTCATTCAAATAACCAGTACTTTTAAAGAGCCTGTAAGTTTATTTTCTATTTCTTTCATATTTATCTTATGCAGATGATTGCAAATACACTGCAAATAAATCTGTTAAACTGACAGAAAAAAAAACTGTTAGCCAGGACGCCAGTTTATTTACGTATGTTTTACAGAAATCTTCTGTATTTTTTCCGTATACGGAAGATTTCTGTAAAATAAACTGAGAATCTGTAAAATTTATGGAAGACTTCGGTAAAAAAAAAAAAAAAAAAAAAAAAAAAAAGGAAATAAACTGATGTCCTGACTAACAATTTTTGTTTGTAAATTTGACAGACTTTTTTTTTTTTTCAGTGTAGATATCCCGACTTTGAAAAGCTATATAACTTCTCCATTCAAGGCAGCGTTCCATTTCACACATCATTTTAAATGAGAAATTATGAAATTTCCTAATCCACAATCATTTTTAAGTTTCATTGGGTTGCGAACAGATTTCGACGATAATCTTCATCAGGCCCACAAGAAGATCCGACTTCAACTCCCTGCGATTATTTTCTTTGGGGATACACAACAGATATTTTTAAGGCTAAAAAGCTAGTTTCTTTTCTTGAAAGAAAGCATGTTGGCGAGAAATGAAGGAACTTTGAATATTTGCGCAATCGGTTAAAGTGTACAGGGTGTCCCAAAAGATGGTGACGCGCTTTAATTCTTTATCTAATTAACATATAGTTGGGCAGTGTAAATTGAAAAAATGTTCAAAATAATGTAAGAAAAAAGACTACGTTGTACGAAAAAAATTCCTCTTCTTAATTTTCAAAAAGTGACACTTTTGTTATATTTGTATACGACCCCCGTACAGAAGAAAATTCCAAATTCAGTGCTTTATACACTAATGAAGTGATGTACAAAATTTGAGAATTAATCTTGAAAACTGTCAGAGACGTGAAGATAATTTCTTTCCAATGGCTCTCGAAGGGAAAAAAAAAAGTTACTTCAGATGATCGCACTTCAGAAGTCGTACAGATATTACGAAAGAAAATAATTTTTGCACTCTAGCAATAAACGTTTACATTCACATTCAATTTTGTGCAACACCACATTAGTGTATAAAACAAATTTTACTAATAGGAAATTTTTTTGTTCGGAGTCTATAAAAATTTTAAAAGTTTGAAAAGTTTAACTTTTTGAAAATTAACTAGAAAAATTCTTTTTAATGTTGTCATTTTTTCAGACCTTATTTTGAACATCTTTTCAAATTACATTGCCCACTTGTCTCGAATGGATAAAGAATAAAACGAGTTACCTTTCTTTTTTGGAGGTAATTTTCAAATGTGTGTTTCTTCTCTAGACTAAAAAATTACTGAACAGATTTAAACTCGACTGTTTTCAAATTGATCTCAATTTACGAATTGTAAGCTTAAATAAAACAGTTGTCCACATCTTGTTACGTTATTTTAGAGACGTAATGCTAGAACTTAAAAGACAAAATTTTATTCTGTAGAAATAAGGTAATTAGTGATTAGATTTGTTTTCTTGTTTGTTTGTTTGTGTTGTTATGGCAACGGTATGCATGGGCAATCTTTTTTTTAGTGCTTTGCTGGGACAAAGTATTGTACTAAAAGTTTAGAGGAAATGTATTTGCTTTTAGACAAGAATTTTTTTTCAGGAACATTCATCTTTTATTTTTTTTTAAATACAGAAAGTTAATATAAAGTATCTAATACATGGTAAAATCCAAGTCACTCAGAAGCTTTATTGAAAAGCAAATTTTAAAATATGATTTTCATGGCATTCTACCCTTGTGGCACCGTTTCTTCAAAGCCCATCCACTACGACAAGGTAATGCCACATCGGATAGGAATAATACTCGTTTTAAAATCTCTCTAGGCCAACCGTAAACCGTATAAAAAGCCAGTAGTTATTCAATTTTTATTTATTCCTCTGCTAAAAAGCGTGTAAAAAAGCAAATATTATTTCGTTTTTCTTTTTATCTGTCTCTCTGCCAAAAACCATATAAAAACCAAAAATTAGTTCGGTTTTTAAACTACCGCTAAGCAAAAAACCGTATAAAAACGAAAAATAATTTCAGCTTTAAACGGTCTCTGTGTCATAAACCGTATGAAAAGCACAAAATAATTCGTTTTTTTAAACTGTCTCAGTGCTAAAAACCGTTTTGTTACAAAGTTCTGGGTTGCTTGCTCGTCAAAAGTTAAATACAGTCTAAAATTTGTATTCTACTCGTCAAATAATCAAAATTTGCATTTCACTCTTAAAAGTTATTTTTTCAATTCACGTAAATTTTGCAGCAATCAGTGACGCAGGTATATTTCCGTTAATTGACGAATATCCGTTTCTTTTTCCTCCTGTCAATTGAAGAAACTTCTTTAGTATTAACGAAATGTTCTTCTGCAGATTTTCGGGAAGAATTCACGGGAATATTACGTTTCCAAGAAGTATGGAAATTCATTCGTTGAAAAATGAGGGATAATTTAGTGTATAAAGACGAATTTTTCTGAGAGTGTTTGTTACACCCTCCAAAAAAAGTATTCGAGCAAGAGAGAAATTTCCTATTTTAGATTTGCGAATAGTAATTGAGTTTTTGAAAAACGCACAACTTGACAGAAATATAGAAAGTCATATTTATACATAGCCTAATTCATATTCTTTGATAAATAATTTTTCATATACGAAACCAACGTAGGAAATTTTTCGCTTGCTCGAATACTTTTTTTGGAGAGTGTACATCAATATCATTTAACTAGAGCGGGAGATAGGGAGAGTTTTGGGTGTCCCCATTGCTTAACATACAGTTTTTTCGATTTCTGGAAAAATATTGGTACTAGAGCTTAGCTGACTTCACTTTTGGGGATTTATTTTTGGGTCTAAGTTTGGCGATGTAACGCCAAAAAGTATTCGCCAAGCGTGGCCGCATTTCGAACATTTGGCGCAATTTTACAAATAGGACCAGTAAGTTTGTTTCTCTTTACGCAAAAGCCTAGTATTACTGAATTAAATTTCTAAGACGCAATCAAAATTCGCAATTGATTGGGATTTTTCTGGATTCTCCAGAAATGGCCAGAGATTTCGATGGGCCTATATAAGAGGGACAGGCACCCGGGAAGGTTCAGTTTGCTACAGTCAACTGTGGGAGCAGACGTCGATTCTGCTGAGAGCATAAGACTCTCTCTGTATTTTGAGCACTTTTAGAAGCAATATTTTGCTCATTTTGAGAAACTTGTTTTTGAATGCTGTCTCTGAATTCTTCATTGCTGAATCTTGAGGAGCTGTTTATGATTTTTCTTGATAACTTCCACTGAATTATAGCCTGTAGAAGTGTTTTGTTGTGTGTGAAATACAGCATGTGAGAAAGCTTCTGTGTTAAGCTGACTGTTATAAAACGTATACGTAATTCCTGATAACCTGATATACGTAATAACCTGATATACGTAATTCACTTATTTCCTGTGAATTACGTATATCAGGTTGTCCGTCGAAATTCTAGAATTAATAAAATTCGTGTTCCATCCTGACAAGAGGACTGTTTACTAGAATTTTTCACACACACTGGACTTTCAGTTGACGAACCCGAAAACTAAGCAGAGATTTCTGCAAATGTATAAAAAGCGAAGATTATGTTTTTCCCCTCTCTCTGTCCCTGCAAAAACTTAATAAAAAAGCAAAAATTATTTCGGTTTTTAAACTGTCTACGTGCTATTAATATCCCTGGGCCGAAAATTTCACAGTGGTATTTTTTTTTCTTTTTAACTATCACTAGGCCAAAAATTGCGCAAACAGGGATTATGTTATTATTATTATTATTATTATTATTATTCCCCTAGCAATAGGAAACAAAGAGTGAAGTCAAACGCATTTTAAATTTTTTCTGTTTGTTTGTTTTTTCTTATTTAAAGTATATATAGACGACTGCGGCCGACTACCCATTCCATCGCCAGATGTATCCAGTAAATGGCTTCAAATCGCACCAACGGCGAACTATAAAAGCAGTCGTCCAAAAAACGTCCCCTTAAATCTCTTGGATACTGAACAATGTATGAGTTATGAACAGTGTATGAGTGAAAATGATGATGTAGGCCACATATGGGAAACTGGGAGTCGGATGTGATCTGGCCCGCGGAACATGTCATAACCTCGTATAAACCATATAATCCATTCATATTCCCATATAAATCCCAATTATACGGCCGCGACTTCGCTAATATTTTAAAGTTTGGCCTTTAACTTTTCAAAGCTTGCTCATATTTGATGTAGGCTCTGAAGTTGATATCTTTGTGTGCGCGAGTGTGTGAGGAAATTGTTAGAAAATTTGGCAGTAAATCTTACCTTAAAAGGTCCCGTGACATGTTACTTTGCTCTTATCTTTCCATATTAAGCTTTTGTTTTTAAATACTGTTAATTGAAGTTATTTCTCTTATGCTTTTAAATTGTTTGGTATCTCTTATTTTTAAATCAAATTCTGCATTTAACAAAATTCTAAATTCATTTAATACATAAGCTTTTGAAAACACGTCCTACTGCCACAATTGCTTAGACACGTGTTATAAATGGTTACATAACTTACCGTTCGCGGCGCAGTACACCCAGCGTTTTGCTTCTTTTTACTTTTTTTTTCCCCTTCTTGTCACAATCTAGCAGTAATTTGTGGCGTTATCGCTTCAGACGGGTATAAATATTGTCAGTTCACCGAATTGTCAATTCGACGAACTTGCTACCCAGATGAAAGGTTTTAAGATGCCGGGCGAAGATGCCAAAACTTATCAACCGGGGATGAGAAAAATGCTGATTTATAAATGTTAACGTCCGAATATAGCTAGAACTCTTGTGACTACTTTGTCTTCATGTATTGTCGTCATCTGTGTACATGCTTCATCATCACCAACTAATAAAACAAGTTTTTAAAGATAAAAGTATTTTTGTCATATTTGTGTACAGTACGCCCACATCGTAAACGAAATTCTTTTTGGTTCCACTGAATGAATCTGCTAAAAGCTGTACTGCATTTTTCAAAAGTTTATAACACTTTAATTGCTGCACAGTGTAGCAATTTCAAGAACTCTCATTTTCATCTCTTAATTTTTAGCAAAAATGATGGTGCAAGCTCAGAAGCTGGTGTCTGACCATGTGAGAAAATGATGGTATAAGCTCAGAAGCTGGTGTCTCTCTGTGTGAGCGAATGTGAGAAAGTGATGGTGTAGGCTAAGAAACTGCTGCATACGAGTGAAGTGAAAGGTTAGCATCAAAATATGTATGCACGTTGGAGTCCGGCTCATTCAGTGTGAGAACTGGATTCTGAGCAGTTAGACTCTATCGCTATAGCTTTGGCTCTATCGCAGAACACGGTACGATCGCCAATCCGGCGATTATTTTTTGGCGCTATATTTTACGCATTGTACCCTTGATGTCACCGAAATGGTTAAAATTACTATTATTATTACTAGTACTAGTATTAAGCATATTTATTTTTAAACTACTACTATTATTATTTAAAACTGTAAATTTGATTTAGATTGGTAACCATCTTGCTGGTTTATCGCCCTTCTATTCGGTGGCCGTACTTTGTTCTGCGACAGAGCCTCGGACTTTTAGAAGATTTGCTGATAAAATAGGTGTGTCGAAGAAGAAAGAAAAATTAAAAGAGTAAAACCATATGTGCCATCATAAAGCATCTATGATATTAGTACTAAAAACGATAGTACAAAAAGCATTTTGGTCAAATGAAACCCATGACAGGTTGAACTGATGTGGAAAGAAATATAAATAAATATCAGATTTACAATTTACAGTAAAATATCACAGTTTTATATAAAAGGTTGAGTATGAGAGTTTTTTTTTCTCTCAGGTTTACTGTTTTAAGTAGTAAAATACCGCAATTTATTTAAAAAGTTAAAAATACAACTTGTGCATGTCAGAAGAAGTAAAAATAATATAAATAAATACTAACTTGATAGTTTTGAGCAGTCAAACGGCAGTTGTATTGCAAAACGTAGAGAGTCCAAGCAACTTTTTCAAGAACTTGGTAAAAATGATTTTCAGTCCGTATTGTAACAAATTTTCCTCGTTGAGAACAATAGGTCGATCATTGTAGCTTTGAAACAATACGATAACAGTTTGAGATTGTTAAACACAACAATATAGTAAAGCTTCAAATTTTTACTTCGTTTAATTCTATACAGAAATTGTGTGCGGTTCTATTCTTTTAATGGTGAAATTTCATTTGAAAATTTGTTACAATACGGACTGAAAACCATTTTTACCAATGTCTTATGCAAAGTATTTTCTTATGCAAGTCATTTCCCTCACTCAGGTATCACCTATGCTGGATACTCTTGAGCCACATTAGTCTACTATTTTACGGAATTAAAATATTAGGTTGTAACGAAAGTTTCCCGCCACCGCAAACATCGTCAGCACACAGTTCGCGTTGGCGTATTTGCTCATATTTTGTCAAACGATTTTTGGCATTTGAAAGAAAGAGGCTTACTTTATAACACTGTGTTGTGAAATCTGTAAAAAATATAGTTATCATTAAGTATAAGGTGTCCCAAATGGAACTATCACTCTAGAGGATTAGAACCATCATTTACTTCCATTTGTGTTGCAAAAAGTCAGCTACATAATATCAACAAATTATGAGTACAGATTTAAGTACTATTGTTGCATCATGTGACACTGTGCAGGTTTGGTACCGAAAGTTCAAAATCAGTTATCTAAGGAGTTAGAAGTTAGTTTTTCAGGCAGAAATGGCGGAAAACTTTCGTTACAACCTGATAGTAATCTATCTACCTTTATAACTCTTTACCTATTAAAATTTATACATATTAGTTAGTTTAATCAATTGCAAAATTTGTACCGTGCAGACAGACACGAGAGCAAACCAATGAAAACGTTGTTAAAAAAAAAAAAAAAGCTAAAACAGCTATCCATGTTTTTGAAGTTGGAAAATCTGTTAGCTGCTACGGCAGTGATTTTACTTCTTTGGCATATTAAATATAAGCGATATGGTGATTGGATAGTTTTGAACAATGATAACAACTTCCAGATCGCTTTTGTGATTCAAGCAAGAGAATTTTGTTTTGAATGCATTCAAATGTTGTAAGATTCATTTGCCAATAGATCTTGGTTTTGGAGCTTTAAATCATTTATTAAGTGTTCCGCTGTGTCAATCAGAAATTCTAAATCACATAACCATTTCGAATCAGTGACTGACACCAGGCTTTGATTTTCATAAAATCGGCTATTTCCCGTCTCAGATCGTAAAATTTCCCTACCAGTGGCTGAGTGTTTAGCGGAGATGAAGGGTGCCTGATTTAAATCCAGGTCGCATCCGCCGACCTAGACGTTCTGTGTATCCCGTGGTTTTTCTCCGAAACTTTGCGTACATAGAAGTCAGGACAACTTAGAAAGACCCCATGGAGAGCACTCCTTTCGGACTAGATCCCTCGAGTGGGTAATCGACCGTAATCTAAAAAAAAAGTACGAAAAACGCATGGCTTCTTTTATGTCTATTAAATTATATACATTTTTGATGCGCTCCATTTAAACTTATTTAATTTGAAATTAGGATACTTGAACGCGCGTCTATACAGATTTTCTAAAATGTAAAAAAAAAAGGAATGTTTTAATGTAAGTACTATAATGAAAATGCTTATTTTTAAACGTAATTACAAAATTCCTAATCCCTTGGAAACTACTGGGAAGTATTTTTTAAACCCTACGCCCTCCCAATCGAATCATTCGAGCCCTCTCCCACCCCCCCACCCCCAATATTTTTAACAAGTCGCCGCCAGTCTGAATATGAAGGCTACAAACTATCACGAAAGTACTCTCTAGGGAAAGGATATAATTTTGCCCTTCACCCCCGGACTCCTTGTGTAACGGAGAGGCGACTGAACACTGAAAACTCTCTAAAACTTGGTAATTATTTTTCTTTTCACCCACTTGGTCATCTGGCAACTTTTCTGTGGATACCGGTTGAGAGGAAACTTTTTCATTACATTCCTCCACAAACTTACTTAGCTTGATTATCTCCACGACACCACTGGTATACGCTCGCAGCACCCCATGGTGCCTTGGCACACTGTTTGGGAACCTTTGCTGTAAGGTAATCATTGCATTTTATTTATTTTATAATGCCCTATACACTGCATAACAAAATTAGTAATTAAAAAAGAAAACAATTTTACTACATCGTATTCGCAAAACATACATTTCCGAAGCCGTGTTACCTCCTGATCCCATTGAGATCCCATAATAGAATTTTGCTATGTGTATTTAGACATCACAAAGTATTTTTTATAATTTTTTGAAAATTTTAAAATTGTCACTTTCTGAGAAATTTAAATTTAAAAATCTAAATTTAAAATTTTCAATTTTTAAAATTGTAACCCCTATCTTGTGGCATATCATATTAAAGCCGCATTCAGCAGCTTTAGAATGAGACCACTCTCAGCTTTATACCACCATTGGTTGCCAGCCTATAGGCATCTAAAGGTGCCAAAATATCAATTTTTTTCATAAAAATTTAAATCTTTAAAAATTAATAACTTCAAAAATAATTGTGCTACATAACTGAAATTTGGTATTTTTTCGTAAGTCTGTGATATATTGCTGCATACCAAAAATCATGAAAATTTGAGACATCAAGTCTGAATCAGTGTGTTGATTTGACATGGAATGACCCTTCCGTGCCTTTGATTAAAAACTTTACTTCGCTACATCATCATTTCCCGAACAGTCTCTCTTGAAGTTCTCTAAAAAGGTTTTGTAAATATAATGGTTACCCTGCGAGATGGAATAAAATTGATGGACTTCTAATCCAGAACGTTCTGCAATCAGGCTGTTTTAAAACAAAAGCTTTGTTGGTGGATAATGAATACACGGTTATTAAATCGTGTATTGTATATTCAAGTCAGTTGCATTTTATGCATATTCACATTAGTATTAGTGGTTGTGAAAATAGCCCACTGGTCTAGATTAGCAGACAATTATTTTCAGCGAGTTCTGTTCGAGCACATAATTCTCCCGAACTACGAGCTAGTTTTTATAAATCTAATTTGAATACTTGCATTACATTCTAAGCGGAACAATCACTCCTGGGAAGAGAAATAGCTGCCAAAGCATTCATCCTCTATACGAGTAGTTATTCAATCTATATAAATAAAATTAGACTTTTGTCTGTACATCTCTTGGAATTCAAAAATTTTGCGATTTCTATCCGTTTCAAGTACCTGGGAGTCCGGTGCGACCCTCAAAAAAAAGTTTGTCCGTCTGTCATTTTGTCGTTCTGTCATTCTGTCCGTGACGCTTTTTTTGTTTAAGCATCACGTAAAAACGACTGAAGCAAATGATATGAAATTGGATTTCATGATAGGTGGTCACTCAACTTAAAACATAGGCGTCGAATTTTGAAAAAATCTTGATTGGATTTTGAGATTTTACGAAAATCCTTTCAAACTGCGTAAATTTGTGTTCGAGCATCACGTAAAAACGACTGAAGCGAATGATACGAAATTGGGTGCCATGATAGGTGCTTATTCAACTTAAAACTTAGGCGTCAAATTTTTAAAAAATCTCGATTAGATTTTGAGATTTTGCAAAAATGATTTCAAACTGCGTAAATTTGTGTTCGCACATCACGTAATAACTGCAAAGGTGAAAAAATGATATTTGGTGAAATTATAGGTGGTCACTCATCTTAAACTATAAGCATCTAATTAAAAAAAATCGATCTGATTTCGAGATTTTGCGAAAATCGTTTAAAACTGAGTTAATCTTTGTTCACGCATTACGTAATAACGACTACAGCGAATGATATGAAATCTGGTCATATGATAGATGGTTGCTCAACATAAACTATAGGCGTCCAATTTTTTAAACATTTTTTTTTAATTTTGAGATTTTGTGAAAATTCTCTCAAAATAAGTTTATATTTCTTCAAACATCACGTAATAACGACTAATACGAATGATACGAAATTTAGTGATATCATAGGTAGTTGCTAATCTTAATTTATAGGCGTTGAATTTTTAAAATATTTTGATTACATTTTGAGATTTTGTGAAAATTGTTTTAAAATGCTGAAATTTTGTCCCAGCATCACGAAATAAAGACTGCAGTTAATGAAACGAAATTGGGTGACATGATAGGTTGTCACTCAACATAAATTCTAGGCTTCCAATTTTTCAAAAATATTGATTAGATTTTGCGATTTTGCGAAAATTATTTCAATACGCGTAAATATTCGGTCGCGCATCACATAATTACGACGAAAGCGAATGAAATGATATTACTTAGTTACTCGCTAACCTGTAATATTTTAACAATACATAAAAATTATAACTTCGCTTTCTTTACTTTGGCAGCATACTACATCCATTCTGTGTACTCCGACAATGCTGACAAAAGTTCTTGCTTTTTAGAAATTTGCATTCAGTACTAACCCGTCAACGACGGGTACTTCAGCTAGTCATCTATAAAATTATTAAATAGTCAGCTAGAAGTAAAAGTTAGAATTGGCATCTTAATGAAGCATCTTTTCAAATTCTTTTGATTAAAAGTAGTCATTTTTACATTGCCAGTGACTGAATTCATTGACTATCAACGGGGAACGTGCCCCGGACGCTGTGCTATGAAGTCACAAAATCAATTATAGTTCTGTTGGAGGGGGTTGCGCCCTAATTAAAGTTTGTCCCAAGCGACGTAAGCTCTAGTTACGGCACTGATTTTCACTCTTTTCATCTTAGAGTGTGATATATAACTGAAAGATATTAGCAGAAAAAAAAGGTGGAAGGGACTAGGTTCTCCCTAAAAACTTTTACCTCCCTTCTGAAAATTTTGCGAATAAACAAAAAAAAAAAAAAAGGACCCGTATAGATGCTATACCTCCCAGGTACTATCTTTATCCTCATCAAACATCAAATGGACATACGTACGCTATTAAGAATAGCAGAGTATGTAATAAAATCAATGCGAAGCGCAGCCTGTGTAGTCCCTGATCCAGTGTATCATTCAGAGTTGGGCAGTATCGCAAATACATGTATTTCGTATTTTCACTCGTAAAAACAAAGTATTTTGAGAATGTATTTTGTGTTTTCAAAATACAAAAAATACATTTTGTATTCTGACATTGAGTTAATCGTAACACCACAGATAGCTCAGATAGTATGTTCAAATGAAAATCCTAAAATTGCTGATATTCCATTTTCCTCTTCTCTTGATGTAATTTATGAGCTGCGCCAGAATTACGCATGGTATAGCAAATGAAGAAGTGTTAGGATCTCTTGTGATCTTTAAATTTAATTAATAGGGAAGGGAAAGAAAAGACTTTCATACTCGTGTTTAAAACAATTTGTTTGGTATAGGAATGTTTCTAAATTTACACTATAAATGAAGCCAAAAGTAGTAAGAACATGTCTGACTAGTATTTATTGGGTTCTTTAAAGTAATTTATAAACAATTTAAAAAGTGTTGCTAAGTTCTAGGAAAATAATACTGTCAGTATTTCTTCAGTAGCATTATTGTGGTTGTATTATTCGGTTATTGGTTAGTCTGGTTAAGGGACAAAGCTACACGGCAGCTATCTGTCTAAGAGGGGAACTGCCTTGGGTGGAGGACTTTTTAAGGGGCTTTAAGGCGCATTTGTGTTATATATGGAGTAAAACACACCGAATTCCAGATCATTAGAGCGACAGCTTCCTGTAATAGGATGAGATGAATCAAAATTCCATTCCAGATGATTTTGAAACCTTTTGTGCAGTTCTTAATGGAAAATGTTTCTAAATATTGTCTGTGGCTGGAAATGAAAAAGTTAAGGCGCAATGCCAATTATAGAAGCTTAAAACTTAGATAATATGCAAAACATTTAAATCCACAATAGATTTTAAAACTCACTTAAAGACAAAACTTGAATTTCTTAACAGGTTGTGATTTAGCGGGGTATTTCTGTTCAAACGTTCAACTTAAATCAATAAATAATAAATATTATATATAGAGGTTTATATTGTGTGACTTTTGGAAATTTAAGTTTTTATAAACGATTTTAAAACAAACTATAATATTCATTGTTCTATGTTGAAATTATATAGTTTTCATTGCGTTTTGAGTATTAATGCAAATTTTCAGAAAAGGTCTTTCGGATCTTATTGCTTTACAGGTAAAATTTTGAAAGGTGCCGTTTTAAAAAAAACAAATAGCGCCTTTTCCTAAACACAACTATTAAGATTGCTTTTGTTTAAAAGAAACTGGGATCTTCGGTAAAAAATTTAGCTTCTTCTCAATTGAAATCCTATAAAAATTTTACATGTATTTTGTATTTTGTGTGTATTTTGGAAATACATGTATTTTGTAATTTGCATTTTTTAAATTCAAGAATTATTTTCTATTTTGTATTTTGGTGTGTTTGAATCAATGTATTTTGTATCGGAAATACATTTTCGATGTATTTTGACCAACTCTAGTCTCATTCATCCGGCAGAAATCAAGTGACAATATATGAGATACGCATCCCTATCCGCTCGCTTGCGTTCTCAAAGGCACAAGAATACCATTTTCTGTTCACAGGCGATATCAGCTGCATAATATTTTTGTGACGTCCTTTTCGTTGTATAACGCAGCAGCACGCCGCCAGAATAGCCCTGTTAATGTGCATCTATCTTATTGTTAGATTTATAGAGAGATTTTACGTTTGTTACAGTTGCCCTTAATATAATCTTTGAGGATTGATTCTGTGGATGCAGATTGAATAGCTATGAATTGACGAATGCAGGCTAAGAAGATGCTTACAGCTTATTCCGACCAATCACACCTCAATCTATAAGTTATTGGACATTCCTTTAAACGAGAGAGACAAAAAGTCTATTTAAATCTCTATCTGCGACATGTTCATCTACGCGCGTGGCATTTCGAGAGTTTGTTCGCATGCCTTGAACAAACAAAAACAATCGGGGAAAATTAAAAAAAAAAAAATTGAGGCCATGAGACGTCTTGAATGCGTCAACGGGGGCTACTTTAGTCCACTGATTTATTCAAAAATACATCTCCTTTTCATTTATCTTAAATACCACCCACCTCAAATTTCAATCTCAGCGAGCTCTCATTAAGGGCCTATTCATGATGGAACCGTTGTTAAAATGGGAGGTGTACTGAGTCATGTTCAAATGTCCATGAATCGGAAAAAATAAAAATAAGGGTATTTAGAGTAATTTTATGGCTAAAAAATAACATGGCTCCGCCTTTCGCACGTGTAAAAGGAAACAGGGGGTCTATAAAAAGTGGAGATACCCAGAATTCATTCACTTCTGATACAATTTGATCCTGAGAAACAGTTATCGACATCTGATCTCCTTTACAAAAAACCATGGTGAGTAAGTTTTTCTTTCCCGAAATTATTCAATGAGATTTTTTTATTTGAGAAGTTTTCAAATAAGTATGATAGTATGCATGTTTAAAACGATCAGACCGTTCTTTATTCAATGAAAATGACTCCCTTAATTTTTATCATTGTTGTTTAGAATGAAACACATCGTCACAGATAGATCAGTTACAATAATTTAATTATTTTCAAAATGACTTGACAGTTTAAGCTTAAAAAGTGTATTTTGTATGAAATTAATTTGGAGTACCTCTCCAGTTATCGAGTTCTCCCTTGAACTGCGGCCTTTACCCTGGAAATTTGAATACGGTATCCGATAAGATTCCTCAAACTCCATAACAGGAAGAATTCCTTTCTCAACGTATTTTTGCAATCTTTGCCAGTGGACCAGTTCGTCACCTAATCGACAAAATTTTGAAAATTCCCAAACTCCGGTTTCCTGGGAATATCCCCCTTCCCGTCACTGGATTACAATATGAGGAGCCAGCTAGGAGTTTTCTCACTTTTTTTAGAAAGTGAGTTTGATAAGTCATTTTTTTTTCTTCTGGTTAAGAGCTATTTGATGATAAAAGAGTTTGTGGCCTAAAAGGATTTTTCCTTCCCAAAAACTGTGCTTTTATTTTACGATTTTTCTATCCCAGTTAAAGCTCCAGAAAAAAGTTTTTCGTAGTTTCTTGAAAATTTGATAAATGTGAGAGAAAACACCTTTTGCTTGCTACCTCTGCAATTGGTCTCTTATGAGTTTCGTGAAGAGATATTGATGGACATAGGTCCTAGGCACCTCCCATTAACTGTCCATATTTATGAGTCACATCACTGAGCTCATTTAGGCTTTTCTGACCACAGGCTTCATATGGGTATTGACAAAGATCTCCTCGTTAGGCGAGATCTTCGTCAATGAAACTGTGCAATTGTGCAACTGAGCAAAAGAATTGCAAAATTGCCGTTTTCTTCATCCTTATGTACCGATATTTTGATACGTTAGTTCTCATTCCCCATTCTATTTGTACTTTATGGAGCAAACTAAAAATTGAGTTCAATTTCATGAAACAACATTAATTACCATCTTACTTTACAGTTGTCATGCAATTAGAACTGCCCAAATCCACACATATTCCCATAATTCGATTAAATTTCGAAATTTCAAAAATAAATTCTTCACCTCGAGCGTTCACTCTGATGTGACGATTTATTCCTAAGTCTGCCGAACATCGCCGGGAATTTCGAAGATATTGAAGTTTCCATGCTTATCGAATGAGCGCTAGGTAACTCTCTGAACACATTTTAACCTTAGTATGAAAAGAGACTAATTCAGTTATTTTGCCTACTTCGTAATGGGTAAATTTCCATTATTGTAACATCGTTAACGAGAAGGTCGTCATAATTTAAGCAAAAATTTACTAATCTTGGCAAAAGAATATTAACAACGTCGCTTCTGAAAATTTAAATGCATTTAATTTAACATGGTAATCGGTTATAAAGGGTTATTATGTTACTAAATTGAGATTTTTTCGTATGTTCACGTATTTGCTATGCAGTACATAAATTCATTTTATTCTTTCATTTTCTAAAACGGTGAACGGTAAAACTAAAGCAAATTATCTTAAATAATATTCAAAGGCTAACAATCACATAATATCTGAAAATTTCCTAATTTCACTTGATAATGCTTCAATTTTGTGTATTCTTTCCAATTAAAACAGTGTTTAAGTTTATAACAAAATATCTTCAAGTTAAAATTAATTTTTTAGTACTGTTTCTATGGCTCACAATATTATGTTGGATAATGCTCTAAGGGCCATGGTTTAAATATATTAAGAGCGTTTTATTTGCTGTAATTGTTCGCTATATACAGTAGTTATGGACTTTCTAACAGTGTCGGAAAGTGTTTTATAATTCATGCATCTAGCATTGTTTAGAATTCTTGTTTGAAATCAGTCTCGAAATATGCTGCTGCTTTAAATATGCGTTCTTGCTCATAATTGAGCTATTTAAAATAAAATAAAGCTTGCACAGTCATTAACCAAGAATTTTTATTTTATTTTAAATTATTCGCCTTTAACTAGTAACTTTGAGGGCGTTGTTAACCAAGACAGCACTTACAACACATCGTTACTACCCACTGGTTATACTGAGGATATACTCAAAACGTTTCCAATTGAATTCCAATATTTACTCAATATCGGAAAATTATTGTTTTGCCACAGAAATAATAAGCATAGTACAGTGTTCAGTTTGCTTGTTACTTCTGTAATAAAGCAAGCACAGTAGAAGTAATTCCATTACTTTTTCTATTTTTTTATATGCTCTTAACTTACGTAAGATAACCTAAACGCTTAAACTAATCGTACACCAGAACACTTTTCTTATAAGACATAAACAACACATCTGCCGTATATATAGGGTGATTACAATAAAACTTCCCCTATAAACATCATTTGCAGCTGAAGCGGGTGAGCCAATTGCGACAAAATTTGGCATATGGACTACACGCTCAAGGACAAGAAAGATCTTTAAAAAGTTTAGTGCAAAACGTGCCTATACTAGGTGGTGTTTTGCTCAGTTCAAAAAATGACCCAAGTTATTTAATAAATCACCAAAAATTACTGAGTAAATGTCCAAATTGTTGGTAAAATCAGAATTGGACATTTCCATTGTTAAAGTTGCTAAATTTTCATACACGGCGCCACCTACTGGACATTTTGGGGAACTATTTTTCTCCCCGAAATTTCTTTTTTGAAAAGCGCATTTCATTTACAGTATATATACCAAATTTGGTTACAATCCGTTCACCCGTTTTAGCTGCAGAACCCTCTCTATAGGAGAAGTTTAATTATAACCACCCTGTAGAATAAAACTGCAATTTCCCAAACAGTCCTGTATAGGTATTGGAAAAATTTCTATAGTAAATTTGAAGTTGTGAGTCGACATGCACTAGTTTGATACCATTCGTTGGACATGACTGTATATTAAGTATGAAAATAAAATGCTGCTTCCTTTCTTCCCCCCCCCCCCCCCCCAGCCATTACGCCCCACAAAACATGGCAATTTTTCTTTTTTTTTTTTTTTTTTTTTTAATATGAGGAACTGTAGTACTTGTACAAGATATCAATTTTGGTTTTTAAATGGGTCTGCCTTGTAAAAATATAAAGAATTTTAAAATAATTCTTTTCATTCCTGTATTTAAACTTTTCCCTATATCAAGTTTGGACTGTTTAGACATAAAATTTCTTTAAGACCTTATTACACGGGCATAATTTCCAGTAATGTGGTAGCCGCATTTTCTTTCCTGGAAGTTTTCCTCAGCTACCTAGGGAACGGTCAATTGCGACTTTTTCGTTCAGAGGCGAAAATGATGCTGGGAGCTGGAATGCCAACCAGTCGTAGTGTTTCCTACTTCTACGTCACAAGTAAGATGGCGGAAGACTCAGCAATTGGCGAATCCCTGGCGTTTGTGAGCACCCACAGAAATTGTAATCTCAGCCGAGTTTGTTTACTATGGCAGCCTTGCATGCTTACCCGGGCTCATCGACTTGTCTGAGCGAGTTGCCGCAACTGATTGTGGCAGCCAAATTGCTGGAAATTATAACCGTGCAATAAGACCTTTAGAAAGATCTTCACAACGATTTCAATATGTACTTTTATAATTGTTGTTGTTGCTAATCCCCCCCAGGTTTAGATGAACTAAAGCAGGTCCAAGAGACCATGCCGAATAATGAAATTAAAAACCTCATGCCCCTCATTCAACAGCTGCTTCACAATGGCACCAATACAATCCAAGATATGAGGGGGAGAGGCGATGGCTTTTGAACATCGGCAGACAGCATAAGTTTTTTCATTATCATTAAATTCTGGACTCTTTATGTGGCCAGTCCTGAGTCTGGACAAAGTTGGTCTGTACAAGTCTTGGACCGGTACATTGCAAAGACAGTTCAGGGCGCTCAGCGACATACCAGGCATGTTCAGGCGGAGTCCTCCAATCTGTGTTAATTTTATTCAGAAACAGGGAATGGGCCTCAGAAGTTCGCAGTTCAGTGGTAAGGGGAGGAGGTTGTTCGCTACTCCTCCTAGCAAGCATGTATGTACTTCTTTTACCCGCAACTATCCATACAGAGGTTTCCTAATAAAGTATTGTGTCTGTGTATTTATTCGTCATTCTGAGCGTTGGAGAAAAGAATACTCAAAAAGCTGCGGTGTTGATAAAAACTGAAACGGGAGTTACTTTTAAATAAAATAACTTTACGAACATAACTACTACGTTTTTGAACACAGAAAAGTTGACTCTGGTGTGTATTTCATGAAGATTTTATATTTAATCGTCTGTAACATCTTTTTTTTTTTCAGGTGTATTTTTGTTTTTGAGTTTTTAAACTTTGAAATCAGAGTTTTATTTGTTGGACACCCTGTAGATGCGTACATTCAAACTTTTCAAAAACTCTTCAAATTAAATTTAGCGATACTCAAAATCGATTTTTTTCAATAAGATAAAAGCCGAAATTTATATAATCGATATGTAATGGCGCAAAAAAGTTGCTGGTGTCTCATCTGGTTTAAAATTAGGAGACCCACACACCAAGCTCATTCAGTTCTCCTCTCACAGAGGCTCAATAACATGGAAATTCTTCCATTTTGCCATCGCTGTCCTATATGGAGGATATGGTGCCACTCTGTCGTTAGCCAAAGGGCATTAGCAACAACAAAGACGGAAGCAAACAGGTTTACTGTTTATGCAGTAATTACACTATTACTTATGTCAGTTATATTTTAGGTGACCAGAATCTGCATTTTGAGGTTGATAGTTAATTTTTGAAAGTAAAACAAAAATAGAACTACAGCAATGCATCATACTATTTTAACTTTCCTTAGATAAATAATTTGTTTTCATTTCAAGAAGGTTTAATAATCATATAATGTACTCTTCAAAATTCAAGGCGTCCTCAAAACTTAGAGATATTTGGTCACCATAATTATACTGCATACACTCAAGGAGTTTCAGAACTCTTTCATTTGACAAGATTTATCTTTCATCCCCCTTTAGGTTTCTCATTTCGTCCCCTTAATAGCTATAACATCAGCTTTGGTGGTGGCGTCTGCGGCTTTTCAAAGTCTCCCCTTGCAGTATGTGCTTCTTGGTTGCAAGGGTAACAATGACATGCGCAACGTGGCCCGTCTCAGCCGAGTATGTGAAGACTGCTACGCCCTGTATAAGGATCAAGAGATACCGGTTACTTGTCGGTGAGTAATAGATAGGTACTAGAGCTAGGTCATTATTTAAAGACCAAAAACTTTTAACCTAATCCCGACGGATATTAAGTTATTTACATCAATTAATAATGAAAGACATCTACTTTTTTATTGCTATTATTACCTTATAAATAAGTCTACAGAAGTAACGATTCCGGGTTGTTCCACTCCATGGAGATGTATTATAGGAGTGGACACTCTCCATAGCTGCTGTGCTGGATTTTTGGTACCCCAAATAAGTTTCAATTATGTAAACATTGGAAATCTAGTAAAGTGCAGCGATCCTATTGGTAAAAGAATAAAGCATTTCCCGCGCTGATTGATAACTAGTTTTACATGTTTTTAATTTTCCAACCAAGCATATGAACGAAATTATAAACACTGGAACAAAATTTTTATTATTTTTTTCACTTTTGCTTACGTGGTTGCCTTGGTAACAAATCCGTTCCTATATTAAACGCGGAATGTTTGTATGTATGTGTGTATGTCCAAGCGATCTCGAAAACGGCTCTAAGGATTCTTTTTAAATTTCGTACCTGGGAGTTTTTTGAGCACGATACGATTGAGATAGGTCACGTGACTGAAAAAACACTCTAAAACGCTCAAAATGTAAAATTTTAAATTTTTGGACGGACCATTTAATGATCGTTTGAGAAACACAGTTGATGCAATCTTCATAAAAGGGACGCTCAAATAAGTTTGGGGCGCATTAAAAAATAGACGTCAACTATATATACACTGCTGGCCACCCAAATTGCAACACCAAGAAAAACAAGAGATATCACAACAAAATTTATTGTGTAGATAACATGTTGACCAAGTAACAAATGATTAAATTTACAGCATTCTATGAAGCGTGGTTCCTGCCAAAATCAGTACCCAGAGTAGCCGCCGTTGTTGGAGATCACAGCTGCCACACGCCTCGGCATTGATTCAAAGAGACTTTGAATGTGTTCTTGGGGTACAGCAGACCAAGCAGCTTCCACACGTTGCCAAAGTTGATCTGGTGTGACAGCTGGGGATGAACTCTGGGTCAGTCGTTGAGCAAGAATGGACCACATGTTTTCTATCGGCGAAAGATCCGGAGAGCGCGCCGGCCAGGGAAGCAATTCAATCTGGTGATTGACGAAGAACCCTTGGAGAATGCGTGCCACGTGTGGCCGTGCATTATCCTGCTGAAATATGGCTGTTGGCAAGCCTTGAAGGTAAGAAAGGACAACTGGCTCCAACACCTCGGAGATGTAGCGCTGGCTGGTTAAAGTACCGGCAATGCGTACTAGAGGAGTGCGAGAGAGATATCCGATACCGCCCCATACCATAATACCCGGTGCAGGACCAGTGTGACGGTGCATAATGCAGCTGTTCAGCATCCTCTCTCCACGGTGTCTCCAGACTCGAATCCGACCGTCGTGGTGTTGCATACAGAAGCGTGACTCGTCAGTAAAGAGAATTTCATTCCATTCTGTCGTCCACATCCTTCTTTCATCGCACCATTGGCGGCGGAGACGTCTGTGGTTCCGCGTCAGAGGTAGACAAAGCAACGGACGTCTTGCGGACAGACCATTCTGCTGTAAACGACGTCGAATGGTACGCGCAGACACTGGATGATGCGTTACAGACTGAATCTGCTGTGATATGGTTCGTGATGTGACTGAGCGGTCCGTCACTGCCATGCGTACAATCTGCCTGTCATCACGTGACGTGGTGCACTGAGGTCGATGCGGTCGATCACGTCTGTCCGTCGTACCCTCCTGCACCCAACGATCACATATCCGCATCACAGTTGTTTGGTTTCGTCCAATACGACGACCGATTTCCCTGAAAGATAACCCACAATCTCGGTATGCCACTATCCTTCCTCTGTCAAACTCGGATACTTGATCAAAAGATGATCGTTGTTTCCTACGAGGCATAATTTATCGTTTTTTTGAAAAAAAAGCAAGAAAAACACAATTGCTGTACTTGAAACCGTCGAAATCTCCAAGCCTTAAATAGCGCTTTGAGGTGGCGCCACAGGCGCGCTTGATGTGCGTCTGCGCTGAAATTCTAATCATTTGCATATCTCACCTCAGCTAATGCATGTTGTAAATTTCATATTATTTGCATGCTTCCTTCAGGGTGTTGCATTTACGATGGCCAGCAGTGTAATAGTAAAAATTAATTTTGCAAAGAAATAAAATAAATGGCACTTGATATCCAGTACACATACAAATAAATATTTTAGTAACTAGATGTATTTCAACTTTCAGCTACATAAGTTTTTTTAGAATAAAAAAATTATTTTTATTTCAAACTGTCGTCCTGGCAACCAGCGAAAGAAAAAAAGAAAACAATCCCTGCAAGCACCTTGATGGAATATCAAATAATTTAATTATTCTTAATTCATATAGTTATTAGTATAAAACTATTCGTAAATCTTGCGTCAAAAATTGCCTGAATTTATTACTTCATATTTTTGTAACTAACGTAAAGCTAAATGTGTTTCATATATTTTATTGATCCATATGATGCGAATTTCAAAATTGCATAAAAGTTTCAGCTTAGCCGAATAATTTAAATGAAAATGACACCCTTTTCAGTGAAACACAGAAAGAAAAAAGATCCTGTGACGTAACATGAAAATTTTGTTTTTCTTTTTTTTTAATATATATATATAACGGCATTGGGTTGATTTCTACTTTAACTGCCTTATTCGGTCAAGTTGACGATAAATATTTAAATGTAGTTACCTTGACGATTTTTTTTATGGAACAACCGTTTATAATGAAACGATCTTTGAAACTCCGATGAAAAAATTTATAATGATACGATCGATTTCAAAATTGGGCTCGCAACCGAAATTCAAATTAATTTTGCAGGTGATCAGCCATCAGTTTAGTTTTCATTCACTGCAGTTAATGATTTCAACTCATTTATTTTATCACCGTATGGACAACCTTTGAAAAGTTGCGGGCAGAACTTAACGATATTAGCGAACTCATGGGTCTGACTTCAGGATGTTAGCGAAATCGCAGGCCGTATAATTCCGATTTATGTGGGAGTTTGAATGTTTCATATAAGTTTTATACAGGGTTTTGACTTGTTCTGCCGGCTGGTCCAAAAGCCATGGCGGGCCCCATCCGGCCCGCGGACTGGAATAGAATATGTAGAAGCAGTAAATTCGGAGGCTGAAATCTGGTTACTAAGATTTTTTCTAATAAATTTTCAATTCTTATTTAGCCGTGGATTAGGCTGTGTTGTTTTGTGTTGTGTGCTATTATTAAACTAAAGGATGAAGCTCTTTGTGGAGATAACTGCAACGAGCAATAGAATGTCTACACTCAGAATATTTAATATTTACGCACTTGAAATCAAACAACTTCATATTCAATTTTTATCTTACATCGAAATAGGAACTGTATAATCTGCAGAAATGTTTCGAATAGGAAATGTTCCGTTTGGTGTGAACATCCTCTCCTATATCAATGCGCAATGCATAGAAAAGTTAAACTGGGTAGTAATTTAGAAAAACTATCTCCAGCGAATTGGAATCGTAATTTTCCCTCCAAAGCCTGATAGCCGTGACTTCAATGTCACTTGCAATAAATAATTCTGACCCTCAAATGATAAGTCTTTTTTTATTTTCTTGAATGAAATGGAGCTGAAAATAACAAAAAATCGCTTAAAAAGCAGGGAACGGGGGGGATTTTCAGATTTTTTTCTATATATATATACATTTTACACAGTTATGAAAATAATTTTCAGGCAGATCGCACCAACGAAAGGTGTAAATTTTACGTTATCAGTCAATAACTTTCTAATCTGCTTGGATTAATGACGGTAAAAGTTTTGTTTTTGAGTGGTTGAACTGGAATTGTGACAGAGTCGGGGATCAGCGTAACTATATAGTAGGTTACGATGTATTTTTTAATTTTTTCGATGTTAGAAGTCCATTTTTTTTCAGTCCATCCGTTTATTCTATTATTGTCAACGTTTAAGTAGTCGTTAAAGTTATTATAAAAGAATATTTTTGATCTATTCTCTTTTTGATTTCATGATTTCAAAATGTTCCCCCTCCCCAAGATTTTCTTTTCTTTTTTTTTTCTTTTTTTTTTTTTTTTTTTTTTTTCTACGCATAATCTGATTTTCTACTTTTAATGAGAAAAATGAGTTGAAAAAAATGTAGTGAATATGCAAATAAAACAGGCCTATTATATAAACTTAGGTTTTAAATAATTTTATTGTTAATTTTTGGATAACTTTCCAAAATAGTTTGCTTTCTAACAATAACTATAGAATCACCATCCATTGATTATAGATATGTATTAATACATATTATAGAACAATCATTTTCATCAATAAATAAAATAAAAAATAATAAAAAATAAAAATAAAAAAACGGTGTTAAATACAAGTAACAAAAAACTTTTTTACAGAACACAATCATTTTCATGTGAATTTATTCCCAATTTATTTTACATTTATCTATTTATTTTTCATTAAGCAGGACAGGAATGGAAAAGCGGGACATTTTAGGGTTCTGTGGGGACAAAGGGACATATAGGTAAAAAATCAGGACGTCTGGTCACTTTACACAGATGCGTAAACGAACAGCTCGAACAGAAGCAGATGAAACAGATGATCAGTATTTGAAAGGAGAACGACATAGAACAGCTAGACGTCGACTAATACTTCGGGTAAACAGTAAGTATCCATGGCCCGATTAACCTCTGAAGTGAAGGGAAGCTCAGTCTTGTTTCGCCCCTCCCCTCCCCTTTTTGTTTGGGAAAAGTAAAGTTTTAATGATTTTCTTCGATAAAAATATTTAAATATTTTCTTCGTTAAAATTAAATTCCATTTATTTAATTAGTTCTAATGATTTCCTTTGATATAAATATTTTTATTCGTTTATCTAAAATTTTCCTTAGATAAAAATATTTTATTCATTAATATTCATAATAGTTTAGTTCACTGCAACTAGATTATACAGTATTTTCGAAATTACTTTAAAAAATAAACTAAAAACTTTACCTTACTGGAGTTTTAAACTTTATTTATTTAGACGTATTTTTAATTAGACATTTTTTTTTCTTCAGAAATTCTTTGTTTGTTTTCATGACATCATAAAAGTCATAACATCATAGTTTAGATTTAATTTTCATATTTAGATGTTAAACATTATATACTGAAAGTCTAACCCTTTCGGCCAATGAAATGTTCCCATAATAGAAAAAAAATCTCTCAACTAGAGCAGATGTCCCAGGCAGAAACATTCCAAACTGAACCAATTTAGAAATGTTACGACATGAAGTATCAGCTTCTGAAAAACCTTAAAAATAGCTTTCCACTTCTCTTCAACAGAAATCTTTACAATTAAAAGATCATTTATAAACAAAATTTTGAATTTTCAATGCAGATTTTCAGGCATTTTTGCCCCCCCCCCTCTTCAAATTCAGAGGGGAAGCTCAAGCTTCCCGAGCCTTTTCGATAATCAGGCCCTGTAAGTATCTACAAAGCTGCCACAAATGTGGATACTTACTATTATAGTTTACAACTGTAAGATTGATGTAGGACATTCCAAATTTCCTAATGAATTGATGTGGTTGTTTCTTCGATGCCACCCACATTCCAAAGAATTTCATAAAAGAATTCGAAATTTGAACGCATACTTTACAATGGCTTTGTTCACAGGCGCGGATCCAAGGGGAGGGCGGTGGGGGCGATCGCCCCCTCCTGGGCGAAGTCCAAATATCTGTTATAATATATTATGAAAGTATAATGAAAATTATGAAGCCTTTTTCTAAGGGGTGTAGTGCGGATACTACTCCCTGTCCTTTTTAATCATCGCTCATATACGGATTTTGTCTATAAAATAATTAATTACATTAATTGGTATAATTTATTATATTAATTATAAAATGATTTTGCGCATACTACCCCTGTTTCAGGTACAAAACCGCCCCCTCCTTGAGTAATTTCTGGATCCGCCACTGTTTGTTCACAGTATATGACGAGTGAAACTATTAACAATTGGGGTGTGTACAGCTACGTTGCGAACAGTGTATAGCAGACTTGATGAATTTTTTTTTATAACCTCTTTCATTTGACAGTTCAACCAACTCAAATTCTTGATGCTGAATTTGAACGTCCTCAATATGCATGGGCGCCGGCCAGGGGCGTAGCCAGAAACTTTTGATGGGGGAGGTTACGACTACTGACACTCACATATATGCATACATGTGTGTGGTAAGGGAGTGGAGAATATACATTTTGTATGGCAAAAAATTCCTCATGGGGGGTTATGACCCCCCTAACCCCCCCTTGGCTACGCCCCTGGCGCCGGCAGCATAGGGTAAGGGGGGGCAATGGCCCCCTGGATTTTTGTATGCAGTTTTTTTCCCTTGCTGTTTTGCTCTTTCCAACATGGTAACCATACGTTGAAGTAGTCTTTCCCCCCCCCCCCTGGGAAATATTCTACCGGCGTCCATGTCAATATGGACAGATATATTTCTGAAGTAATGAAGATGCTGTTAGGAATGCATCGCCCAAGATCTTCGCTGGTCTGCTACAGAAGGGAAGGATGCACCTTACGTTAAACTACTTTTTGCTCAACCCTGATGGCACCGATAATCAAATATTTAACATCTCTCTTCAAAACAAAGTATGCCGACCAGAGCTTTCCTGAAAATGAATGAGTGATCCAGCAGCGATGTAAATCTTTGCCAAGCATGAAGTTTATTGATACGTGTCAAGGCCGTGTCATTATTTTACAACGTGTCATTATTTTACACTTACAACAAGCCTTTAGATTCTGAGCATGGCTCGGTAACCTGGTACTGAATAAAAAAAGGGAAAAAAGTTCTATCGTTCCATTCCAAAACAAAACTTTTACAGCCAGTACTCCAAAAGAATGAAAAAGTTTTGCTCAAAAAATCTAATAAAATCCATGGAGTTGGTGCACAATTGGCTTGGAAATTTCCATAAATGTGTAAAAAAGTAGAGAGCAAAATCTGCACTACTTTATAAATCTGAAAATCCACTCGTGCCTTGATGTTTAAGCGATTTGATATCCAATTGTGTAATGATAGTGAAAAAAGTGAGTTAATACGAAATCAACATACACTGCTGGCCATCGTAAATGCAACACCCTGAAGGAAGCATGCAAATAATATGAAATTTACAACATGCATTAGCTGAGGTGAGATATGCAAATGATTAGAATTTCAGCGCAGACGCACATCAAGCGCGCCTGTGGCGCCACCTCAAAGCGCTATTTAAGGCTTGGAGATTTCGACGGTTTCAAGTACAGCAATTGTGTTTTTCTTGCTTTTTTTTAAAAAAAACGATAAATTATGCCTCGTAGGAAACAACGATCATCTTTTGATCAAGTATCCGAGTTTGACAGAGGAAGGATAGTGGCATACCGAGATTGTGGGTTATCTTTCAGGGAAATCGGTCGTCGTATTGGACGAAACCAAACAACTGTGATGCGGATATGTGATCGTTGGGTGCAGGAGGGTACGACGGACAGACGTGATCGACCGCATCGACCTCAGTGCACCACGTCACGTGATGACAGGCAGATTGTACGCATGGCAGTGACGGACCGCTCAGTCACATCACGAACCATATCACAGCAGATTCAGTCTGTAACGCATCATCCAGTGTCTGCGCGTACCATTCGACGTCGTTTACAGCAGAATGGTCTGTCCGCAAGACGTCCGTTGCTTTGTCTACCTCTGACGCGGAACCACAGACGTCTCCGCCGGGCAACGTGTGGAAGCTGCTTGGTCTGCTGTACCCAAGAAACACATTCAAAGTCTCTTTGAATCAATGCCGAGGCGTGTGGCAGCTGTGATCTCCAACAACGGCGGCTACTCTGGGTACTGATTTTGGCAGGAACCACGCTTCATAGAATGCTGTAAATTTAATCATTTGTTACTTGGTCAACATGTTATCTACACAATAAATTTTGTTGTGATATCTCTTGTTTTTCTTGGTGTTGCAATTTGGGTGGCCAGCAGTGTAATTTTGTTCTCATATGTTTAAAAATGCGTTTGAAACCGAATTATGTTATCTGGCTTTCAAGTGAAAATTGTGCCACGAGTGAAATAAGTTTCCACTAATATCCAACAGTGTACAGATGTAAAAAAAGAAAGAAAATCTGAAACAATTTCAGATTTTAAATACGCACTAAAGTGAAATATTTTAAAAGCGTATCATAATTTATGCATCGTCCCTATTTTTCTTCCTTATTCCAATAAGTTGGAAAGTGAATAATTTCATGAGTGTGCCATATTTTTCTTCCTTGCTCCATAAAAACCATCTTTGGAATCGAAATCTATCTTAAAATCGCATACTAAACTATTTTACAATCTTCGCCAAGCATATTCCATCTATACTTCACCGTTTAAAATTTTGTTTCGAATGTGCATCATAATCCTTTAGTGTGTCGCGCTAGTCTTTCTTGGGTTGATTCTTACTTCAACGCCCTGACTCTTGCGAAGGTGGCGATAATTAAAAATATGTAGTTATCATGACGATTTTTTGTATTTATGTGGCAATCGCAATTTAGAATTAAATTGGCGATTTGGAACAATATGTAAATACAGCAATCCGTTACTTATTTATTTATTTTGGGTTGCCAATTAATGTAGTTTTAATAATAAAGTGTCTTCAAATTCCTTAACTGGCACGTTTATCGCTAATTTGTTCACTTCAGTTTTCATTTAGTTCTTTTCGGAACTTTGAAACTTGTGCGTAACTCATAGAGACCCATGACCGCAAAGCTCGCCAAAGTGCGGGGAATTTTTAGATTGGCGAGAGAGAGTGTGTGTGTGGGAGGGGGGGCAGGACGTTAAAATAGGAGTCAACTCTTTCTTGTACCATAAAACACATCTTTATTATATCGGCGATTTTAAGATAGCTTTAGAATCGAAAGCTATCTTAAAATCGCCTACTGAAACTGTTTTACCATGTTCTTCAGGCATATTCCAACTATACCGTGTAGGCATTTTAAATGCTGTTTGGAATAGCCATCATAATCCATGAGTGCGCAGTGTTTCCCTTCCTTGTTCCATAAAACACTTCTTCGGAATAGAAATCTAGATTAAAATCGCCTACGAAAACTGTTTAAAAATTTTCGCCAGGCATAGTCAAACTATACTTAACCTTTATAAATGCCATTCGAAAAGTGTATCATAATCTATGAGGGTACGATATTTGTCTTCTCTGTTCCATAAAACACTTCGGAATTAAAATCTATATTAAAATCGCCTACTGAAACTATTTTACAATATTCGTCAGGCGTTTTCTAAGTATACTCTAAATATATTAAAATAAATTGCCGCATTTTGGCACCAAATTTAGCAATCAATTATCAAAAACTGCAAACCTTCTGCGACTTTCAACATTTTATTAACCCCCCCCTCTCCATGTTATCTGACAAACACATTTGAAAATATCTTCACCATGACAGTTCATATCTGCAGAACTTGTCGACAAGATCGGGTAGACAAAATTTTCATACTGAGCGAAATAGCACCCTAGTGCTAATAATATTGCCAGCAAAAATAAATCCGAAATAGCACACAAATAAAACCATAGATATGGCGATTCTGGGTTATACCACTCCAAGCAAAAATTTTTTTGATAATTAAGCTTGCAGGTGCACATCGTTTGACCATTGACTAAAAATTCTGTGTATATATATGTAAAATGATGGAGAAGGCTGTAGGCTGCTACAACATTCTGAATATTCATCAGTTTTCTGATTTTTAGCAATTTTCAACTGTAGCCTGTCTGAGAGTATTATTTTTCACTACTTTAATACATCACAATAAATGTCAACTTAAATTGATTATCTCTCTCTCTCATAAAATTTATGTCACAAGCAAAACAGTTTCATAACTGCTTATTCCAGTTACATTGGAATAGATATTTGAGATTACTAAGATTAAATGAGACCAATACCTAAACACAGTATTACAATGAAAAATGGATATAGATTGAGGATCCCAGCATGGGTGCCGCCAGGAATTTTTGCAAGGGTGGAAAAAATGTGAGAGTGAGACACTTGCGTTCATACACACCCGTTATATAGTATGTATACCCACACACATATCTATATATATATTTATATATCTGATTTGCAGTTTGTGAAAACAATACGTGATAGAAACTGATGTTTTGACAAGTGCTGAACTCAACATAATGAAAGAGTCGTAATTATACAAAATTTCAGGTATTCTTTAAAAATTTAAGCTCGGTGCAAAATATAACATAAAAACATAAATATACGCGGATTGTCAAACATTTGGAGGCACCGTATTTTTTAAAATGTTCCATATAAAATACATTTTACTTAATCTATAGTAGATAAAGCCCATTATGGAAGCAATTAATACAGACTCTTGATATATTTTACACTATATTTTCATACATGCATGATTATGTGAGGTACATAACACGAATGAACGCATTATATATCGTATAATGTACTCAGTATTACATTATCTGATTTAACATCTATGTACTATGTTTCATTAAAATTACATCTTTTTAAAGTGAATTATGGATTTGGAAAAAAATTAAAATGCTCAGTTTACATCTATCAATTCTTTGACGGATCGAATCCGATTCACATAGAAAAGCATCAGTGGCTATTTCCAGTTTATCGGAATTAAGAGAAATTGTGGAATTATTTAGTCTGGGACATCATTTGTATAGCAAAGTCTTTCCACCTAATTGGGTTTCTAATACTTTTTTAAACATGTGGCTTCAAACTGATAAATCAACATCATTTTCGACTATGTAACGTAAATTCTTAAAATCAAAGAACAAACTATCATTTGGTGGTGCACGCCACATGTCAGTAGGTGGATATTCACATTTTTAAAGTAGTGCATCCCCCCCCCCAATTATTTTAAAAGTATTTGTGCAGATTTGTAAGTTGGTCGGCCTAATAGTGTGAATTTTGTTACCAGGACCAGTTTTAAGCAAAAATGGTGGTGGTGGTATGTGTGTGTGTGGGGGGGGGGGGGGGGGGGGAAGTCAAAATTTACCGACAATATACACCAATATTCCTTCAAAAATATATACTAGTTTTACCTGTCATTTTTACAATAACGAATACATATAAAATATGCTGTGGTATTCAATTTCATTACGAGTAAAGTGTAACCTGTAAACAATCACTATTCAATCATCTCAAAATTCTTCAGTCAATCCTGCTAACAAATTACTTACACTGCTACACCTATTTTTTATTGATGAAATTAGTGGTTAGAATCACTGAACATTGGGAAACGGTTGAAGTGCACATCCAGGGTTCTGGACTCTCGCAGCCTTAGTTCAAGCAGTCTGGGTTTTGGGCGGTTTTCTCCAGATGCAACGTGAATGCGTATTAGATCACCTTACAAAGACCTTCGCCCAAAGCACACCCCCCCAGGCAGGTACCCAACGTGCAGGTTTGCCCTTATGCAAACTACATTACACTAAAATAATATGGAATGAAGTTGGCTTGTTACACCACGAGCATCAATAATAAACTTCTACCAGATACTGTAGAAAAGTAAAATAACGAGTTTTTTTCTTCTTCTTTCAGTAATTCATATTAGATATTGCAACTGAGAATGATGCGGTTTTGACGTCATGAGTTTAGAAATGAGTAAGAAATCTAATTAAGTTAAAATTCTTTGATGCAAAAATGTACTAAATGCAAAGAATTTCATTTATTGCACAACCTAGCCTTGGCGATTTTTGAGCAGTATGATTTTTGAAGCAGCCATAACGAAAATAAAAGCAACCAATAGCAAAAGAAAGCGCATTTTTTTAAATCGTCGGAAATTCAAAAGTCGTCAAGAGGTAGAAAATATTAATTAACATCTATTATATAAATGTGAAAGTTTGTTTGTTTGTCTGGGAACTCCTTTCATGCCGTTCGACCGATCGGCTTGAAATTTTGTACAGATATGTAAAACGACACAGAATAGTCCGTAATCAACTTTAAAATTCTCAAAATCCAATCGTTCCACGATTTTTTTCGAATTTTCAATAATTTTCTCCTAAAAAACTTTTTCAATTTCCGATTGTGTAAAATAGTGATCATGTGACATACCATCTATATGCTGGCGATCTATATCATAAATGAAATTAACGTCATTTTGATGTCACAAGTTTAAAAATGCATTAGAAATTCTAATTAGGCTAACAAGCTTGGGCAAACAATAACACCACGAGTGAAATAATAAACTTCCACATTATCAGATGCTGAAGAAAATTAAAATAACGTGAATTTTTTTCCCCTTCTTTCACCAACTCATGTTAGATATTGCAACTGAGAATCAAAGAATATAAATAACCACTGCGTGAAGAAGTCCAGCTCTCATAGGGATAATGTAAGAGCAGAAACGCACGCATGCGCGGCGTTGGCGGAAACCGTGGTGGTAAAAAAAAACAACTTTACAGGGCTCAAACGCAGATCCGAAACTATTTCGCCTTTGCTTTGAGTTAGCTGGGAGTTATTTTTCCCCCCTTTAATGAAGAAACGCCGTTTAAAATGCTTTCATTTATAAAATCGGGTAACGATCAACTAAATAATATTGGTGTAAAAAAGTTTGATCATTGTTAAAGTTTACACTTTTGGGAAAAAATTTATTTACGAAACTTAGGTTATTTTAATTATTATTTTGTTACGGGAATCGCTGCTTAAACTTCTTTTAAATATAAATTCAGGAAACAAACGATGAAATAATATTGAATATTGATTTAATCCAAATCCAGTTGTTTGAATTAACACTTTTGGGGGTAATTTGAACTTGACGCAAGGGTTGCTATTATTATTATTTTGTAATGAGAATAGCTGTTTAAACTTATTTTAATCATAAAATCAGATGAGGATCAGTGAAATAATATTGATTTAATCAGGAATTTATATCATTGTTTAAGTTTATACTTTTAGGGTAAAAAATACAGTGTTAAAAAAATAAAAATAAATAAAATAAAAATTTGTATAATGTGATATGGACTACTGTTTTGTGCTCATCACTTTTAAAATAAATGTGTATATTCTATTGCAACAATTGGGAAATAAGTTGAACTTTATATTTAATATTTACTAACTAGCTGAAGTACCCGTCCTCGACGGGTTAGTGAATGCAAATTTCCAAAAAAGCAAGATCTTTCGTCAGCATTGTATGAGTACACAGAATGGATGTAGTATGTTGCCAAAGTAAAGAAAGCGAAGTTATAATTTTTATGTATTGTTAAAATATTACAGGTTAGAGAGTAACTAAGTAATATCATTTCATTCGCATTAGTCGTAATTATGTGATGCGCGAACGAATATTTACGCATATTGAAATAATTTTCGCAAAATCTAAAAATTCAATCAACATTTTTTTTAAATTGGACGCCTATGTTTTAAGTTGAGTGAATACCTATCATGACACCCAATTTCATATCATTCGCTTCAGTCGTTTTTGCGTGATGCTTGAACACAAATTTACGCAGTTTGAAACGATTTTCGCAAAATCGGAAAATCTAATCAAGATTTTTCAAAAATTCGACGCCTATGTTTTAAGTTGAGTGACCACCTATCATGACACAAAATTTCATATCATTCGCTTCAGTCGTTTTTACGTGATGCTTAAACAAAAAAAGCGTCACGGACAGAATGACAGAATGACAGAAGGACAGAATGACAGACAGACAAACTTTTTTTTGAGGGTCGCATCGGAATCCCGGGTGCTTGAAACGGATAGAAATCGTAAAATTTTTGAATTCCAAGAAATGTACAGACAAAAATGTAATTTTATTTATATAGATAACTACCATGTATGCTGAAATAAAAAAAGATATACTTACTCTCATAATTCACTATTCAAAACACCCAGTAAAATAATTTAAAATGTGGCATCAGCATAATAATTTCATAGAAGCCAAACTTGTCCAATGTGGTTATAATTGTTATGATTTAAGACTTGTTCTGCTGAAGAATACTGCATTATGCACAGAAAAGTGTATACGAAAACTTCAATTATTTTTAAAAGATATAAATATGGATGATAATTTCTTCAAACAGTAACACAAAAAAACACCAATAAAGTAGAAGTTATTAGTGTGAATGTGCATAAACTTAATGTATTTTTTGTACATCATCAATTTTAAATTATTATTATTATTTTAAGATGAATGAAAACTAATTAATTGGGCCTTATATGTGTAATAAATTGGTAGACCTTTCTTGGAATTATTTATATAATCAGTCTGCATGTTTATATGTTAAAACAATAACAAATAACAAAAATGAAGTATGAGACCTTATAAAGTTTCAACAATATTTTATTTTGATAGTCAATACAGAAAACAGATAATTCAAATAACTGTACAAGCAACAAAATTTCCAGTAGAATTGTAGCTGAGTTTAACAAATTTAAAATAGGCTTTGTAAAACAAGACAACAAACTGTTTCTGTAAATAATTTATGTATTTACAGCACAACCGTTACGATTTGAGAAGATTAAGACAGTACACAAGGAAGGTTGAATTACATTAAGAAAAAAAATATGCTTTGTGATCCATTATAAACAAAGAGAAAAAATCAAATATTTAGGAGACAAGAAAAATTACAATAAAAAATGCCCCCCCCCCCAAAAAAAAATGTGTCTGTAGGATCCATTACAAACAAAGAGGGGAAAAAAGTCAAATATTTGGGAGACAAGAAATATAAAACAATTACAATAAAAATGACACACACACCTATCCAAAAAAAAAAAAAAAAAAAAAAAAAAAAGAATCTAGTTTTCAGTAAATGCATCAAAACGATTTAATTTTTGAATAGCATACTGATCTGAAATTGTACTTAAAGAAGCAATTTAAACCATTGAGACTTTAATGTTTAATTAATCAAACAAAACATTACCTTTTCACAACTATTCGAAGAAGTAATATTTAATAAAAAGTAAAAATCACTAGCTGTAAGTCTGCAAGATTATTTATCTTCTGAAAATGGGGGTGAGAAGAATTTTTAAAGAACTGTTCAATGCAGAGGTAGTAATTTAGGTTCACAAATTTGTAGTTTGAACAATCAAAAAATTAGTGATCAAAAGTTGTTTAAAAAAAAACTTCCAGATAGGTTTAATTGGGCCATAGACGTGCTGTCAAATAATTTTGACTTAGTGATTAGTGGGAAAATAATAAAACTAAATACTAGCACAGGGTGGTGACAGATCATGGAAATATCAGGGAATTTCATAAAAATATCCAAAAATCAGGGAACGTTTTGCTTTTGTGCATGCACAAATGCCAAATCATAAAGAAATTATTATTTCTATTATTTTTTTATTCTCAAGTAACTAAATACTGAAATTGGATCAAATTTCATACACACCCCTTTTTTTTTTTTTTTTTTTTTTTTTGTTATGTTTCTTTTGACGCGATTTTGACGTCATGAGTTTAAAAATGAGTTATAAATCTAATTAGGTTAAAAGGCTTTGGCGTAAAAATTTACTAAACTCAAAGCATTTTGTTTACTGCACGAGCTACCCTTGGCGATTTTTGAGCTCTATGACTTTTCAAGCAACCATAATAACGAAAGGAAACGCATTTTTTAAAATCGTTGGAAATTCCAAAGTCGCCACTAGGTGGAAAATACTAATTAACATAATCCAAACTAATATTATAAATGCGAAAGTGTGTTTGTTTGTTTTTTTTATGATGCTTTCACGCCTAAACCGCTGAATCGATTAGGATGAATTTTGGTTTAGATATAGATGGGACCCTGGAGTAGGATATAGGCTGCTTAAAATTTTAGAATTTTAATTACTTATTAATTAAGAACCGTTTTTACGTTGCCATGCTTGGCGAGTTTCGCCGATATCAAATGATTCATGTTTTGAGCTAACAAGAATGCTATTACTTCAATGAAGAAGCGAGTGCATGTGAAAAACATTAAATACCACGGAAATTATGCCAATTTTATGCCAAATCTATCTATCTATAATAATAAAAATGAATGTTCTTCAGACAAATCTACAGAAAGAAGAGCTTTGAAAATTTGAGTATATAAGCTCATGACTTCGGTAAAGTGAACCTGAGGCTCCGAATTTCAAAATTTTAATTACTTTTCTAATTATTAATTAAAAACCGTTTTATCTCCCGCACAAAGTGATTTATGCTTTTGAAATAAAGCAGAAATTCTATTTGCAGATTCACATGCATTTGAAAAACATGAAATAGAATGGAAATTATGTTGATTTTACGCCAAATTAAAAAGCATTAGAAAGAAAAGTTCAAATGTGTTTCTTAAAATTCGGTAACATTTCTAAATCCTACCTATAATATAAATGTGTACGTTTGTGTGTTTAGATGTTTTTGACTGAATCGCACAAAACTGGAAAAATTTGTAATGAAGATAGCTTATGCCCTGGATTAACATACAGGCAAACTTTCATGCATATCGCATAAATAATTGTTTTACAAAAACACTCAAAATAATTCTAATGCATTGCGCTCTATGGAAATTTTATAGTTACTAAACCGATTCTAAAACTTTTTTCACTGATTGAAAGTTAGACTATTCCCGAGTATTATTGTTTGTTTGTTTGTGGATTAAGATCGATTGACTGCACTAGGGTCCTAGGCCTATATCAGGAATTCCTCTGTGGGGAACTTTCTAAGAGATCCTAGCCTGTATTTACGCTAGGTTTTGGAGAAAACCACGGAAAACTGCGAGCGGTTAGGTCGACTGGCGCGACCAGGGTTTGAACCTGGTACCTCCAGCCTTCCAGTTATGAGAGCAGAACCTTTTAGACACTGGTGGAACCCTGAGTGTTACAGGCTACCTTTTATGCATAGATCACAAATAGTTCTTTTACAAGGATACTCATAGGAATTACATTACGCTCCCGATTCCAAAACTTTTTTCACTGATAGTAAGCTACACTATTCTTGAGTATTATAGGCTAAAATTCATGTATGTAGCGCAAATAGTTCCTTTACAAGAACACTCAAAATAATTCTAATACATTAGGCTCTCTTGGTATCTCTATAACTATAGAACCGATTCTAAAACATTTTCGCTAATAGAAAGCTGCACTATTCCTGATTAACATAGGCTAAAATTCATGCATATAGCATAAATATTTATTTTACAAGAACACTCAAAACAGTTCGCAAATACTGTCGTAACTATACGCCAGATGCCTGAAAAAAATCTAAATTTAGTAACTCTGCATACTCTCTTATTTTAAATGAAGTATACTACCATACATTATACTTCACTTAAAATAAGTAAAGAGCAAATAATATTTAAATGCAGTTTCTTTTGTCGCAAGCATATGTGTTATTCACACATGCTTCCTTTCTCTCCGGACCTGACTGTAAAGCCTACGCGGACTAAGTCGAGGGGTAGCAGCTAGTTATATACATATTTAGTAGATAAAATATATTTTACGGGCACAGAAATATGGATAATCTTTGCAGTGTTTCATATATACAAGATGTACAGTGCTAACGGTGCCCAATGGCTATTTCCTAAACCGTTAGTCGGATAAACATAGTTCCAATAACAAAAATGCTTTAAATTGCATAACCTATTACATCAGAAACACACACACACAATTGAAGTCAATAAATCAATCCCTATAAAAATTACGGAATTTAAATTTTTATACAGTCCCGCGGTCCTATCAGTTATATTTAGAATTGATCGGAATCTAAATTTAATAGGGATCGACCGATACCACATTTTCGGCGATGACCGATACCGATACTTTACCTATAAATTCATTTTCAGAAATAGCCGATACCGATACTTTTAAGTTATGGTATCGGCTGATACCGATACCGATACTTTGCACAATTTAATGTCATTTAAACCTACATCTGAATTCTGGGCAGCTTTTGTAACGATACTGTAGTTCTCGTTAAAATGAATAACAGCATGATGAAATTTGATCCTAGTAGAAAGCATTAAAAATTAAAAGCAGTGGATATATTGAAGTGTGAATTTACAGTAGTTCTAGTCTTTCTTTTCTATTCAATCATGCCGACGAATAGCCGAATTTATAAAAAGCTGAGCACTGGGAAGAATCTTAGTGTGCAGGTCCAGAATTCTTTCTCTTCGCGTGGCTGTCGATCTAGTGGTCTAGAATTTTGGGCGATTTTCTCCAGATGTTACGTGAATATGCGTTAGACTCCCTTAAAAAGTCCGCCGCCCAAGCCCCCCCCCCTTATAGGTAGATGCTCCTCATTTAGGCTTGACAGAACACAAACACGGGGGGAGGGGAGTTAAAGGGATATATTAATAAGAGAATCCATTTCCAGTGCCGACTGGTACAAATATTTGTATCAATTTTTACCTCTATTTTGTCGCCTAATTGTTGCTATGAAACAGATAAAAGGTTTCCATATTAGACCCAAAACAGCTTCCTGCTTGCTCTTACTATATGCGTCTTTGTTTTTGGTTCATGCCTCGATTTTGTGCTTACAAAAGTAAACACATGAAATTTATTCAACTTCAAAGTTTGCAAATTTTATTTAGATTTTCTTTAATTATAATTCTTTCACATATGAAAATATTTTTTAGATTACTTAAACTGCATTAAATTGTGATAATGTATAAACTGTACAGTATTATGTAATACATATGCATTTAGATATTGTTCATTAAATACGTATGTAAATTCTTCCCTTAAAATGCATAAGTTCACATTAATTGATAGTTTTATTTATCTGCTCCAATTATTTAACCACTATGTGAATTATTAAATGTTTTAGCAAGATTTCTTTTTAATATGAACTCATATGATCATTTATAAGTTCTTTTTGAAAATCCGAATATTTTGATTCTCCGGACAGGGTTAAGTCACAATTAATCCGGATGATCCATGTATTTGATCTTTTCCGTACGAAGAACAGCTACACACCGATTATTCCTGTGTTTTCCTTATATATAAACCAAATAATATTAACAAGAAATATGTTTTGTTTACCCCAAAATTTGAAATAAACTAAATAATAATTAGTATTACTAATTATGCTAATACAGCTTCAACTTTTTTAATTAACAATATAAATAATTATTACACTTCTCAACAGAATGATACACAAATCCTACATTCTCTCATTAATCTGATAGATAATAAAATCATTAAATGTTTGATAATTCGTACTTGATAGTGTGTAATGTTTTAAAAATGAATCATTTAACTTCTGGACCAACATAATTAAAGTTCACGGGAGTCGCCAGTTTTCAAGTCACTACTAAAAAGTTAACTTCTTTGCGACACAAAAAAGGAATAAATTGTTTTTACATATAGGTTTCGTTTATAATTTTAGTATCATTAATTTTGTGATTGAAACAGCTACAATATGAAGAAAAATATTTTTCCTCGTTTTCAAGCTACGCCTTGGAGCTTCTAAATGAAAGATGCTTAAAAATGACGAGATTAAATGAAGAAAAATCCAAAAATGATAAACTAAATTCAATTTTCAAGTCTTAAAATAAAGTTGCTACTTAAAGTATCCATATTTAATGAAATTGATCTTCAGTGTTTTTGTTTTTATGATCATTGATATGAACAAATTTTATCTGTTTTAATTATAAGCTCTGAGCAGGGGCGGCGTGGCACGGTAAGCAAGGTCTGGGTGCCATCGTCGAAAGCGGGGCCATTTCGAACTAAAACTAAGAAAATCTTAATCTAGAGCAGTGGTTCTCAAACTTTTTTGTCCTTCTCTTAAAAAAATCTTCAACTAGATTTTTTTTCGAGATAACCAATATAGGCAATATAAAATAGTATTGTTGACTGTAGATATAAAATACTAAAGTTTAATTTTTCCCACCTTTTCGACCCATCGAAATTGCTCCCGTACCCAACAATGGGTCGCGTCCCATAGTTTGGGAACCACTGATCTAGAGCACAAAAGGAGCGCCTTTTTTACGTTTGCAGAGGGACACCATGGGGGGCGATATGTCCGACAAACGTCATTCGGTTCAAATCCTATCCCCGTTTGCATGCGCAGAAATACGATTAACTTCCGATAGCAGAATGCTACTTTCGGCTTCAAATATTTCCGGCTAATATTAAAATGCCTGTGTATGAAGTTTTATAAGCTAAATAGAAACAAATTCCTCAAACGTATTTTGAAGGCTGAAATATTACACTTTAATACACAAATTGACAACTGCCGGCCCGCCACTTCTTTTGATCCGGCCGGCAGGACATTTCAAAACTCCGTATAAACCATTACGGCCCGCCACTTAGCTAAAATCCTCAAGTTTGGCCTGCAACTTCGCTAACATCCTAAAGTTTGGCCCAAAACTTTTCAAAGGTTGCCCATACCTGCTTTAACACTTCAAAGGTTTCCCCATCAAATTTGATACCTATATCATACCCAAGCCGAATCAGACGTCCTTACGCCAATTTTTTTAAATAAAAATTTAAAGCATGTCTCTTAAGCGTGAAATCTATATCAAGAGATATATTTTCTCCAACGATATCAAAAGCCTATATATACAGTATAATCTCCCTATAACGACATTTTTCATGGAAACGGCTTAAATAACACTATAAACGTTTTCCATATAACGAAGAGCTTAGCTTCCCATAGCGAATTTTTCAGATTTACCTTTGATTTTATTGTTAGTTTTGAAGAAAATTTTAATTTTTGAACAGACCGCTTAGTGTAAGAGTAACAGATGATAAAATTGGAGGCCAGGAAAGTGAAACTGACTCAGATAATGAAGACACTTCACCAGAGCCCGATTATAACCAACAGGGGTATCGGGCATTGATAGCTTTGGGGGCCCCTATCTATGAAATTTGTTATATTTTTCATAAAATTTTGATATAAAAAAATATTTAAAAAAAACTATTTAAAATTGGGAGCCCTGGGCAAAGTCCCGATTTGCTCATTTAATAATAAGGCTCCGCGCTTCACGACCAAAACCACATGAAACATTAATGCTTCAACCTTTCAAAACCATTAAAACGATGCTTCCAAATAGAAGAAAATGTGCCTCACTCTATTTTCAGCGGAATTTTAAAATGTGAATATTTTTATGAAAATTTAAAATCACAGAATGCAAAACAATGTAAAATAACGGAATTTTGAAGTAAAATAAACGTAAGTGCATTACACATTTTGTTCTCTAGATTCGTAGATTGTCTTTACTTTTGAACATTTCATTTATACAATAAAAGTAAGAAATCGTAGGTTTAACAAATTTATAATAAATACCAATTTATTTTTAATTGAAAGTCATAATTTAATAGTACTTTTAAACATCGAATTAACTAAAAAGTTTGTAATATTTGCTGAAATAACTGCAAAAATCTCTAATCTCTGTACAACGAAATTTTCTGTATAGCGAATTTTTTAACTGGAACGAGCGAGTTCGTTATACGCAGATTCAATTGTGTGTGTGTGTGTATATATATATATATATATATATATGAATGAACTCTTTTTCGAGTCCAGGCAGTGAGAAAATAAACGTTTATAAAATTGAAGTAAAATTACAGCCTACCTCTCGACATTTATTTTTTGCAATCCTTGCAGATAGCGTATTTAGTGTTGGGCACCAATTTAAAATAATTTAGAAGAATAGACGAATGTCCTGTTAAACTGTCATTTAACGATTCTTCGTCCATAATTTTGACCTCACTTGGTGATACGACATCCATTTAGCAATGGTTAGAATTTTTAAAAAAAACCACAGTTCGAAAACAGTCGCGCAAACAAATGTGCCACTGAAATGATGCCTCTCATCTCATTACCAAAATAAAGATCCTAGAATGGTGTTGCGCATGCGTGGTTTCTCCTGAAAAGCGAAGTATCGGTGAAAATGGATGAAAGCAACAGAAACCGATACTTTCCAGATACTTTTAGAATCGAAAGGACCGATACCGATACCTAAAAAAATAGGGGGTATCGGTGGATCCCTAAAATTTAATAAAAATGCACGTAATATATCTCCCCTCTTTCCCACGGTCTTCTGGCACCATCCCTTGCAAGAATTTCGTAGGCCTAGAAGACCCGGGCATTTTAATAACCAATAAATGCACCTTTTCTGGAAGAAGTGATTACTCTATAGACCCAGTGACCTACAGGTATATTATCCATAACACGAAGCAGCTTTTTCGTGACTTCAGTTGCCATGCGAACTCATGTGAAAAGATAATAAAAATATGTCTTCTTAAACCCGGCTTGGTTTATTCAAGACATCAACACCATATAGCCTGAGTATACTGGGGCTGGATAAGCACCCCAGAACGTCTTTCCTTGGCCCAACTACAAGTTCCAGCAGTGGGCAGCCGGTCATTTCAACAATGCCAGCTTGTGGGCTCAAAGCTTGTTTGGACAGTGTCACCTGCTCTGCTTCTACCCAGCACCAATATGTTACAGAAGAGCCGGCAGTGATTGATGCCTGAGCAGGGCAGACAACTCAGTCGGAACACGCTTTGAGCCCGTGAATTGGCATCTTTGAAATGACCAGCCACCCGCTGCTGGAACTTGTAACCGGGCTAATAAGATCACGTGGATAACAGGAGTTTCAAATTTTAGGCGATGCGTTTTCCGAAATGATATAAATAGCTGTATTCATTTGGCAGTTTTCTTCTGAAAGCATCAATTTGATGATGTTGGATGGTGAATGAATTGAGCTTGAACACAATCACATCGGCAAAAGCAATGCCATGTAACATAAAACATACTAATAATTGCTAATTTTGAATTGAAAAAAGAGAAGTGATTTGAAAAGAGCCATTTTTTGCACCAGTATATATCTGCAAACAATGTAGATCTATAACATGTTTACCAAAATGTAGCCCAGTATATTAAAAGTGTAAATTAATTCAAATTACGATTATGCAATGCATGGTTATTTATATTTTTAAAAACTATCTTTATTGTGAAGTTTATTTTGTGGCTTATAAGTTTAGGTGTTTGCTAACTGTTGGCAAGATAAAATATTTGGAGGCGTTTATGCCTTTATAGAAGTAAAATAAGGAGCATTGTTTTATTGGCAACTTTAATGTGAAATTATGATCAATTATATGCAAGTCGCCAAATTATGAAAAAGCATGCAGATTAGTTCATTGTCCCTCGCAGAATACAGGACACATCACTGCTTTCTTTGAATTCTGACATTTTTTACTATTTTCTAGCTAATTAAGCCATTTTATGCCTTCATATTTTGCATTTATAAGTACTTAAAAGTGCACTAGCTCCTAGATGGGGCATTCGACCGAGCTCACATATTTGGTACATATATTAAGCACTACAGTCATACGACCTGCATTGATTTTGGTGTGTGTAGAACTTTTTTACAGGGCTGCAAAAAATATTTCTCAAATATTACGGCTTTTACAGAGAAATGGTTAAAAGCGACAGATAATTAGCCTGGGAGAAGGGTGGGGAGGGAATAAAATATTGAAAACTGCCCAGGTTACAATTTTTGATGATCTACCACCAAGTATGGTGCCAAAGAAAAAAGTCATCAAAAACTGAGCCCAGCTTGGCGATATCTACCAAATTTAGCTAGAAACTGGCTAATGCTACAATTTATTTACCTACAATAAAGGAGAAGTACAGTTAGAATATGCTTAGCAAAGATTTCAAAATAGTTTTCGTAAGCAATTTTAAGTCCTCGAAAGTGTTGGAACAAAAAAGGAAAATACGATATACTTATGGATTGTGGTACATTTTCAAAGCAATATTTGTGAAAGTGAAGTATAGTAAGAATATAATTCCTGTGGTGTAACATGGTTATCGCACTGTGCTGTCGTGTTGTAGGTCCGGGGTTTGATTCCCTGGTTTCGCGAGTTTGGTTCAGCCTTTCATCTGTTGAGTACTTTGATAAAATGAGTACTTAGCTTTCTTCGGAGTGGAAAACAGGGAGAGCTTTGTGTCAGGCTGATGACCTGGCCAAGGAATATGCTTCCGCACCAAAGAAGCCATGGTCGTGAAAGCATGGTTGGGCAGCGCAAGCTTTGGACACGCAAGTGGGCTGTTACGCCAATGCTTAACTTTTAATATGTACCCTTTTATACTCAATATAGTTAAAATCAAATTATAAAGATTTCAATCATTTTGCTGCCATTGTACAGTTGCTAAAGTAAGAACTGCCATGGAACTTTTTCTTTACTTTCTGTCACATGTCCACTTCGCTCTTTGATTCTTTCCTTCTGTTTTGTGCAGGCATGAAAACAGCTGAAGAGCAAAAAAGAGGAAATACACCTGGACATATTTTCCAGCAAAAATTTGAAAAATTTACGTGCACATATTTTCAGGCATATATAACAAGGTTGATAATCAGGGGCGTAGCCAGGGGGGGGGGGATATCGGGATATATCCCCCCCCCGAAATGTTTGGATTAGTGATGAAATTCCATCTATTTATACACATATAAGTTCATATCTCCCCCCGAAAAATTTTCCTGGCTACGCGCCTGTTGATAATGCAAAAACATGGAACTGGGGAATAATGTGTGAGCTTAAATTCAACCACTGTTAAACTAAATGGTGTACTAAACAATTTCTACCATTTAAATTTCAACCACAAACAAATTGACTGTGATCCTGAAGAAAATAATTATGCACTGTAAATGTTTAATAATCAGTTTTAGATATACAATATTTATTAAAAGAAAACAGGCTATAATTATTTAAAATAATTATCTTAAACAATATCGTAAAATCCTAGATCAAAACAAATCATAAGTCTCACATCCAAATTTCAGATTATTCTTTTGATATGAAAATAAAATAAAAAATTGATTCTCAAAAATTTTCTCAAAGACCTATCTTTTTTTTTTTTTTAATTTTGATCAGAAATGGAATGAAAAATTATACATATGGCATTGGCATTTTCTAAAATAAGCATTCAAATGATAGAATAAAAGTGAAGTTTTCTTGTTTTATTGGAAAAAGAATAATTCTTTAATAAATGTCTAAATATTTTCTCAGGTAAAATTTTAGAATCTTAGCAGTCTTGCAGCACATCAGCACACAGAAGTGGAACTTATGACAGGGACATATGTTCTGCTCCTTCCTATATTAGCTGCAAAATACCAACTCACAAGATTATGCTTTTTAAAATTAACTGTAAAAATAATTACCAAAGAAAAACCTGCACATGAGAATAAAACGAAATAGCGATTTTCCTGATTTTAAAATTGAAGTGAAAATGTTTCAGAAATCAATAAACATATTATGGGGAAAATAATACTTTTCTGTTGAGTTACTAAAATGCCTTAAATTTTAATTTAACAATAGAGTATTAAAAACTCTGTTTTACATCTTGTTTTTAAAATTATTCATTTACCAAAAGGCTGCAAATAGATTGAAGTTCAGTTGGCAAATATGGAACCCGGAGATCGGGGATAGTTAGTTACCATAATTTCGCTAGTATAGTCCGCGGACTATGCATGTCAAAAAGGGATTTTTTTCCAGGACACGGACTATCTGGCTGAAATAAATTTCTTTTGCAAAAAAATTTAGTATATTGATCTTGCTTTTTGATCTGTAGTTAGCGCGCAAGCTCCAGTGAAGCCGATGCTAACAAATTTATTTCTGTAGAAAATAAAGCACATAGATGCACTTGAAGTGACGGCACGTCGGCATGCAGGGAGCATTTGAATTTTTTCCCCCCCCATTATGTCATTTAAAGCATCGACGTAGTTACAGGTGCGGACAAGCTTCGTCAAACCATTTTAGAAATATTTCCGTCCGATATGCAGAAGAACCAAATTTTGAATGTGCTTTAAAAAAAAAAATAATAATTTATGTAATACGGGGGAAAACGGGCCTTCACAAACCGAGGTACCGACGCCGCGTCAACATCGAGAAGGTTGTTATTGTTTTGTCTTCACTCAGCGAGCTGGCTAATAAAGCAAGAGAGCGAATTCTGCTGAGACGTTAAAACATGACTTGTGTCGCCTAGTCGCCTCAATTTCTTTCTTTTTTTTTTTCCAATTGCGAACGCGAATTTTTAATAAAGAGCATTTTTAAATTTCATATTTCGTTAACTTTTAACCCAGAGAGAGTATCAATTGAATGTTGTTTAAAATTAAGTATTATGTGGATTGACCCATGAAAATTAGTAATGATCTTTTCTTTTCTTTTTTTTTGCTTGGTTATGTACATTTTCATAAATGATTAATAAAAGTAATCTTTTTATTTATTTAAGGAGGCGATACGTCTTGCCTAAGGACGGATTAATGCAATTTTATGGTCGGTTAGTTGAAATTTGTCTAGTTTATGGAAGTAAAATAGAATTTCTTTTTCCTGTAGCGGAGGAGTAATCGCTCCCCCCCCCCCAATCCCTTTAATCCGTCCGTGGTCTTACCATTAGTTAACTTTTCACGAAGTTACGGTACATATTTTTAGTAAAATCCGCGTAACTGTTTAAAAAAAAAAAAAAAAAAAAAAACTGAAAATTTTGGTTTTCTTTTTCTTACGGATTTCTTAACATTAACTCACATTTTAAAAAAGCATTATTCTTTTATTCAGCATAAAATTAAGACGTGTACGTTTTAATAGCTATAAATATCGAAGTATTTATTTATTGGAATTATTATTAATAATTTATTTATTTAAGAAAAGTATATTTAAACTACCATAAATTATTTTACTTCCTTTGCATGTTGAAGACCTAAAGGAATACGACAAGATTTATATTTTAAATACCATTACTAAAAGCTGCACTTTTATACAAGTTTTATTTGTCGTGTAGACCGTCAGTTTGCTTTATTTAAACAAAAATTCCAGTTTAGCATTCATAAAATGTCTGGAAGTTCTCGTTCGGCCGACGATTTTTCCAAAACCAAGCAAATTTTTGGATCCGAAAATGACCACAAACATTTCGTTTTCAATCCACGTTTTCTAATATATTCGATAAATCTGCCATTTTCTCAATAATCCACAATAGAAGTATCAGTTAAGCTGGTACGTGTCCGTGAAAAAAATTTATAGATTCATCAAGTGTGCAAAACAGCAATAAAAACACGTCGCGAGTAACAATAGCTCACCGACAACGGTTTTCCAGTGGCGAAAGGTCTCGATAGATAATTATTGTTGTGTAGTAGTTCGCCAAGTACATAATTATGTATCAGATGCCTTTCGAAACATCGAAGATCTAAAATAAGAATTTGCCCCTCTGAACTAAGTTTTGAATTTACCAACTCAGGAAATCAGTAACATTGCACTCTAGCTGACTTTAGGCGCAGTGCGAGATGCAGTGAAAACGTACATCCCAGGCGCGCATTATCGTCCTCTTGTTACTCTGCTATGTCCGCTATGTTTTGCTTTAGGTTCGGTAATCACTGTTTTATTTTTTTTTTTTTTGAAAAAGCGGAAAGGTTTTAAAACATTTTCGGAAAGCGGAGGTCTTCCAAAAAAAAACAAAAAAAGCGGAAATCTGCCGAAAAGCGGAAGATTTTCATGCCTGTTTGTGTTTATTTCTGAAACATTAATAAACGACAATAAAGAGACCATTTAATTCGAAGAGATCCAGCTAGTTTTGATGAAAGTGCACGCTTCTCCAGAACTCTGCAGTATTTGGAACTTTCTGGAAATTTGAAATTATGATTATTCTTGGTAGGGAACAGTACAGAAACTAGCATGTTGATTTTACTGGTATAATTGGAGATCAAAATTTATAAAGTTGTTTGAACTGTAGATAGAAAGTATTGAATAGTTTTGTTTTCTAAATATTTTTCTGACTGGAGTCCATTCAATCTACAAGCCAGTACACAACAATATCAGGGCTGCCAACTTTCAACCAAAATAATCAGGAATCAGCAAGTCGAGCGAGTAGACTTTTTTTCTCTGATTTATTATTCAGTTTGTTAAACCTACTGCATTGGCTAGTGATTCAATTTCCCTTTTAGATATTAATTTCAATAAAAGAAAACATCAAAAGGATGATAGCGATTTGGTTATTAAAGTAAAGACCAGATCCTATCTTGCTCAAGCACAACTAACAAGATGAACAGCTGGATCATACTGAAACACGCAAGTTTTTTTGTGCTGCATGCAATTATGTGCTACGAAAATTCCATTAAAAAAAGGGAATTATTAAAACACGCTGAGATTGCAGACATTTCGTTAAAGAGAACTGCATCATATGAGTCTTCGCTTTCGGTTCGAACTCTGAACAGTTGTCTTCTGAAACGACTCTTAGCAGTTTATTTGCATACAATAACAAAGGAGTCTCCATATTTAACACTACAGCAAAAATAAAATAAAAGAAACTGTAAATCCAATGCAGAAGTTAAATAAATGCTTTAGTAAATACAACTTATCGGCTTCATTTTAAAGAAACAATGCACCACCACACCTGCAGAAAACCATTACAAACAACGGGCATTGCCAATAACGGAAAGGAAAATTCTCCGTTTATCGTTCTTCTACACTGCTGGCCACCCAAATTGCAACACCAAGAAAAACGAGAGATATCACAACAAAATTTATTGTGTAGATAACATGTTGACCAAGTAACAAATGATTAAATTTACAGCATTCTATGAAGCGTGGTTCCTGCCAAAATCAGTACCCAGAGTAGCCGCCGTTGTTGGAGATCACAGCTGCCACACGCCTCGGCATTGATTCAAAGAGACTTTGAATGTGTTCTTGGGGTACAGCAGACCAAGCAGCTTCCACACGTTGCCAAAGTTGATCTGGTGTGACAGCTGGGGATGAACTCTGGGTCAGTCGTTGAGCAACCATGGACCACATGTTTTCTATCGGCGAAAGATCCGGAGAGCGCGCCGGCCAGGGAAGCAATTCAATCTGGTGATTGACGAAGAACCCTTGGACAATGCGTGCCACGTGTGGCCGTGCATTATCCTGCTGAAATATGGCTGTTGGCAAGCCCTGAAGGTAAGAAAGGACAACTGGCTCCAACACCTCGGAGATGTAGCGCTGGCTGGTTAAAGTACCGGCAATGCGTACTAGAGGAGTGCGAGAGAGATATCCTGATACCGCCCCATACCATAATACCCGGTGCAGGACCAGTGTGACGGTGCATAATGCAGCTGTTCAGCATCCTCTCTCCACGGTGTCTCCAGACTCGAATCCGACCGTCGTGGTGTTGCATACAGAAGCGTGACTCGTCAGTAAAGAGAATTTCATTCCATTCTGTCGTCCACATCCTTCTTTCATCGCACCATTGGCGGCGGAGACGTCTGTGGTTCCGCGTCAGAGGTAGACAAAGCAACGGACGTCTTGCGGACAGACCATTCTGCTGTAAACGACGTCGAATGGTACGCGCAGACACTGGATGATGCGTTACAGACTGAATCTGCTGTGATATGGTTCGTGATGTGACTGAGCGGTCCGTCACTGCCATGCGTACAATCTGCCTGTCATCACGTGACGTGGTGCACTGAGGTCGATCACGTCTGTCCGTCGTACCCTCCTGCACCCAACGATCACATATCCGCATCACAGTTGTTTGGTTTCGTCCAATACGACGACCGATTTCCCTGAAAGATAACCCACAATCTCGGTATGCCACTATCCTTCCTCTGTCAAACTCGGATACTTGATCAAAAGATGATCGTTGTTTCCTACGAGGCATAATTTATCGTTTTTTTGAAAAAAAAAGCAAGAAAAACACAATTGCTGTACTTGAAACCGTCGAAATCTCCAAGCCTTAAATAGCGCTTTGAGGTGGCGCCACAGGCGCGCTTGATGTGCGTCTGCGCTGAAATTCTAATCATTTGCATATCTCACCTCAGCTAATGCATGTTGTAAATTTCATATTATTTGCATGCTTCCTTCAGGGTGTTGCATTTACGATGGCCAGCAGTGTAAATCATCATAAGAGATCCACCCAGGAGTGCAGACGCCATATAAGCCACTCCTGCTACTGATGTGTCCAATAAGCTTTTAGCTCGATGCCAGTGTTTACGTACACGTAATGTTTACTTTCAGCGAACGCTTGTTTTCGTTATGTTATTTTCAAACAAACCTTTCTTAATTTTTTTTTTTTTACTAAATATAGCCATTAAAATTTTATTTTTGGTTTTAATACGATAGTGGAAAGAGAAATCATATTTAAAAAAATTTTTGGTATTATCATAGCTAAATTCACTATTATTTCAAAAGTTTCGATTTTTTCCGTAATTTTCACAGTTCTATCCCTAATCGCGAGCTAAAATGCGGAGTAATTCCGCAAAATCCAGAATGGTTGGTAGCTCTGCAATATCAATACACTTTAAAACTATGTTTGGCTGTATTTTTGAGGAAAGATTTCATATCATACATTCAAACAATATTTTTTAAAAATGGCTTAAGTGCCATACACTTGAGCTTTAAAATGGACGAATATCATGTTGTGACTTATTAATTTTAACTTCAAATTTACAAATTGTCTTGTTTTACAGGGAAAACTGCTTCAACAATGCTGTGTTCAACCAGTGTGTAAGAAGCATAACCAAGGAGCATTTAATTGAAGAACTGTTGATATTAGCACAAGAAATTGGACTGAAAACTGAATAGTTAGGTGAATGTATAGTTCTAACAGAAAAAGCATAAAAGCCTGCCAATGAACAATTGATTAAAAGTACTTTCCTTAACTTAAAATATTTAAATCAGCATTAAAAAAGATTAATATACAATTGTATGTCTTGAATTACATAAAATGAGATTAATCTGACAGTGAAAAGAAAATATTTTATATTTTGTTAAGATCATTGAAAAGATTCTGCTCCCACTCATTCCTTAATAAAAATAAGTAGGTGACAAAGTGCTCTGAAAATCAAAACATTAATTTTTATAATAAACTATAACTATCCTTTCCCAGGATGATGCAAAATAATAATGCGAGCTTATCTTTATATGCTGAAAGTTACTAAGGATTTTTTCTTCCTTTTTTAAGATGTCAAAGGAGTTCTCATGTATAAATAAAGATACTCATTAACCCCCCCCCCCCCCCACGCATGTAGCCAGAGAAAAATTTCAGGGAAGGCCCAGAAAAAAAATATATAGAATTGGTCACAATAAAGCTTGATTATTGACATACAATTAACACAAATTCAAATATTCAGGATGTCCTTGGCCTCTGTGACCCACCCTTTGACTATGCTTCTGGGGGATCCTCTACATCAAAGTTCAGGCTTCCCTCTCTTTCCACTTTTTTGTTTTAAAAAGCTGAGATTGAGAATATTACAACTGTACTCTACTCATGAAGAAAGAGTTAATTTTAACATATAAAAATAAAAGGCATTCTCAAAAATTTAAAGATTAAAAAAAGAACTACACATCACTGGTTTATCATTCATAAGGTTTTATTAACGTCTCATGTTTCAATTTTAGTCAGATTTGTACAATTATCAACACAAATTAAGTCAAATTAAAACAGTCATACAAGTCACCTACGCAGGGACACAATTAGCATTTACACAATTTCTGCTCCAACAAGTAACAAGTCAAATGCTTTCAGAAATGATGCTAAGAACAAAACAGTTGCAAAGATGATTTATTTCAATTTCATACATAAATATGCTAACAATACAAGGAAAAAGAAATATATATATTACTCAAATGACAATAAAAAATGTGATACTTAAAATATCGTCTCTCCTCTAACTACACAATGCACTACAATAGTCCTTAGAACTCCACAGTCCTTGAGCGATTTGGCAAAAAAAGTAACAAGCATACAATCAGCAATTTTGAATATACATTAAGGAATAAAAATCAGTCTAAATTAGAAAATATAAATACACTTGACACCCCTCTTCCCTGGAAGTAAAACACTATAATACACAGTATGATGAAGTGATAAATATATTCCACAAGAGAAGGAAAAAAAACCCACAGAAACAAACCACCTTCACAACAGAGCTTTTAGAGAGTATAGCAAACTAAATATTAAAGAGTATATCGACATTTTGCTGCTGAGCCCGTTTTGATTTGAGTATCTGAATGTGCCTGCAAAGGGAAAAAAAAAAGATATTAGATTATTAAATTACATAGTTCTCACCAGCATACAGTGTTATTTAAGTATGGCTGCATGATCAGAGTAGGCATCATTACTGACTATTTAAAAAACTACTCTTCCCTTAAAAGTTAGCTCAAATTATCTTATACAAGGTATAATTATTTTGTTATAAGCCCTAAACTTTTTCTTCAAACATTTAAGACATACATTTAATTTAAAATTATTGCAACTATACAAAACACTATATCATTAAACAGGGTTTTTTCTTAATTAAAACCTTAGTTAAACTAAAGAAGTCTTTGCACCCCTTCCATCTATATGAATGTTATTTTTACATAGAAGCTTGTTTTGTTTAGTAGAAGAAAAGAATGCTTTTTAAACATTTGTGTTTTTGATTTATAAACCCAATAGCTGAAACCCTACAACACATCAGCAGATACTGAATATTAATTCAATACACGGCAGGGATGCACAACTTCTTTTAGCTTGTGTGTGACAAAAGTTTAATTCAAAAGGTATCAATCAATTACCAAGGACCAATCAAGAAATACAAACATAAAAAAAAATCTGAAGTGGACAGTGTTAAATTTCTACATTGTGAAGTATCAGCAGCAATACATCGCAAATTTCTGGCACATCGATGTTAAAATATAGGTACAATCATACTGTTCTTACTATAGTTTTATATCTTTCATAATATATATACAGTAGAGAGCCAGAAATCTGCACAGCTTGGGACCATGGCTAGGGCGGATTTTGGGCCATAAAAGATAAATCATTGCATTTCTGATTTTAAAAAAGTAGAAGGCAATTACAATGAAATAAAAACACAGTCAAAAAGTATTTCACTAAAGTATTTTGCACTAAATACAAAACCATAGGAGAAAAAAGAAAAAATTACATGAAGACTAGCAAAGCAAATGGTTTCAAAATTTCCTTTTTCTAATTTTGAAAACATGTTCTATGGTGATTTTTTTTAAAGTATTATTTTCTACTTCCAGTTTCTTTTATCTCTTTTTCTTTCTTTCTCTTAATTTTTGCAAATAGTAAATTATCATTAATTCTTGTTTCGCTACCAAACTTTGCTGCTCTAAAAATTTAAGGTATTCTTCTCCTAACTTTAAACTTTTATTAAACGGATTTTTTTATTATTATATTTATTATTATTAAGTTTTCATCATCATCAGAATCATATTTATCTACAGATTCAAGGCACTTTTCAACAATTTCATCACTAGTGAATGACTGCAAATTTCATTATTTACAGAGAAGGTGTGCGGATTTCGGGCGTTTGCGGATTTTTGGCACTCGACTGTATATATATACACATACAGAAAGGAGTCACAAAGGCTCGACCATAGAGGAAAAAGTGAAGAGAGTATCCTGTGTATTTTCTGGGGAAAGTTACAGGAAAAGAAAATAAACAGACTTGGTTATTTATTGCCATTTGATTCGTAAATCAACCATTTTATTTTTCTAGAAAGGAAACCGAGAGACAAGGGGAATTTTTTTTTCTTTTTTCCAGTACTATTTCTATAAGTCATGGGATTTAATACACTTGCTTCAGTTAGGGTTACAATTGTTCTCTCCAATTATTTCTCTTCTATGAGCTCATCTACAGCCATTTTCATCCAACTATAAGTTTCTCACCACACTGAAATCATTAGCAAAGCACTCATTATGATTTACAGGACCTTTGGAAACCAGAACTAATCATGCATATGCATAATGTTTTTTAGTGGTAATACGGGCACTGAACCTCCAAACCATCAATTGTTAATCCGGTGCCTGAATTCCACATAAAAAAGGGAAAAGTGTGTTAATTTGAATGAAGGCTGAGAGGGAATGGAGAGATGTGATAAAATTGTGGTTTATATCACTAAAATTGTGCATATTTATGTACATTTTTTAATGCTTCTTTCAGATAAAACTTAAGACAAAAATTTTATTTTTAAACATTTCAATAAATATTTGTACAAAATTATGCTTTTTAGGATGTGCAGTTGTAACTAGTTTGCATTAGCAAAATATTGGATTTAGTATGTTGTAAATTTGAGTAAAGATTTTGATATGACAATTATTTAAAAATGAAAATGCCATATCTTCACATGAAATTGCAGTCTGATGATTAAAAGATTCAAAAAACATAGTTTTCAGTTTTTTATAATTAAATTACAGTGTATATTTAATCAGAATTTTAAAAAATAAATGTACTTGATTACAATATTTAAAAATTAATATTTTACGTTTCATAATCACAACATTGAAACTTTAAATTCCAAAAGGCTATGAATGTTAGGATTTGTAACAATTTTTCTACCATTAAATTAATTGTTATCAAACTAAGTTTGAATATTTGTTCACAGCTTAAACTACCTCTCAACAAACATCTCTTCTGAGGTGAAAAACATACTTCTAAAAATGTTTTGCGATTCGAATGTGATTGATTGGAGTTGAATATCTGAATAACCAAGTCTGCAAAATGTTAAAAATTGGACGATTTTAATTAAAACGAGAAGAGTGGTAAAAGTTTTCATAATCCAGTACACATCGGAAATATGTAGTGGCACAATTAATTTCTACAATTTTAAAAGAGAGAGTTTTTTTTTTTAAACATAGGATTACGTTCTTCCCAAACAGTCCTATGCAAACAGAAAAGAAAAGAAAAATGTTCCAAGGTTGCCGTAAGTTTTAACATTACTTGGTTAGAGTTAACTAGGTGAACTGAAACTAAAATTTCTTTCACAGCAATCCTATGACATCCTACATTAAAAACTGCATTAAATTAATAAACGCTGTCAATAAATTTACATCATATCAAAATAAATTTGCAATAATTATATTTAGCACTTCAAGACTACACAGTATAACATATTTCACAAAAACTAAAACAAACTATTTTTTTCAGCTGAACCATGGAGGATTTAAAAATTTAAATTATTTCAGATTCCATATGAAAGTGTTTTTATTTTAAGACAAAAACATTATCTTGTAATATTTTCAGCTATGACAACATTAGATTATGAAATTTAAAAGTAGAAACTGTTTATCAGAAGATTTGTAGAAGATAGATACATAGATAATATGTATTAAAGCACAATATAGTGTCTTAAAAAATATTTCACGAGCACATTTTATCTGCATTGACTTTATTTTGTGTATGAAGAGTTGATACTGCTGCCAATTTGCCAATCATCAATGAATGATTTTAATACAGTTTCAAAATGCAATGAAAAGACATTCAATTTTCAGAAAATATCACTTATCATGCAATTGTTTGATTACACTGGGAAACTCATTCATTGACTTAAACACAACAATGCACATTTACTTTCATGTTTTTTTACCATAAACTAATTCTGTATATAATCAGCATTCATGTTTCTCTTCATATGTAAGAATTTTATTTTAAAAAATAAACAAGATGAGTAATGAAATACAAGTAATTGTATATGAATAAGTCTCCCTTTTTTTTTTTTTTTTTTAATTAAACTGGACAAAATAAACTACTTCTCATCAAACCATACTTACCTCATATCCTATCGTATTTCTTGGATGAAGATTTAATCTTTCTCGAATAGTTCTCCTAGGAAAGATAAAAGAATATAAAAAATAAATGCTCTTTCAGAAAAGTAAATTGCACACACCTTGAAATAGCATCAGCATGGCAGAAATGCATCCTTTGGTTAGATTTTTTTAAAATTATTATTGCTTTTACTAATATTAAAACACCAATAACATGCTTTGGAAAGTGTGTGAATCCATGAATGTGCTGTATTTGTCTTCCCTTTTCCATAAAACACTTCTTTAAAATAGAAATGGAATGTTACCTTTATTAAAGTTCTCTCAATAGTTGACATCTATCTGGCATGAAAGTGCAAATTGGCAAACAAAAAAAAAAACTGAACTTTGCACGCGATACAAAACAAATTAACATACAATTAATTACCAGCTGTTAATGCCTTATATATTTGTTATTTAGCCATATATATTCATTAATATTCATTATCATTCTGAGTGGAGTTGAAAATGTCTGAATTCCATCAAAAGGCGGAAAACTTTCATGCCTGATCTATATAGTAACATTATAGAGATGTCACTAATGGTTCCAATTTGTCAAACTCCAAAACAAAACTTTTACCCGCTATTTGTATTTATTTAAAAAAGTGATCCAGCCCACAAACCCTGGCATGAGATAAATAACTAATTATAGTTAAAAGCTGGACAGATTAATATAGGGGTTGATCCAGATACTTTTCCCTGAGTCCATTCTCTTAAAAACTTTATTTTTGTGAATTTCAAAATCTATTTTTTTAATTAAAATCATGTTTTTTTTTTAAAAAAAAGGTCCAAAAATCAAGCTGTTAAATTTATGTTAATTTATATATTGAGGTATATTGCATACATTGGACTTGAAAATACAGCATTACTTGTTAACGTTATCAAAATACTTTTCCACAGTGTCATTTTTAATTAGGTAAGTATTGATACCTTCATTTTCTCCCCATGGTGGGGGAAAATGGAGATAGTACAAGAGTACCTGTAATATTTTTAATAAAAATCATGTTAATGCTATGAATGAAAGTGGCACTCGATTCATTGCATTCTTAATATACTTCAAGAAAAAGATACACAAAAAAGGATTATTTCCCAAAATATTTAGCTAAAGGAATAATGTCCATTGTTATCAAATTCAGGTTCACTCAGTATATGGCAATTGTCACTTGGTTCCACACAGAGGTGTAGGCAGGGGATGGCTGATAGGGCTGTAGCCACCCACGAAATAAACAAACATAAGATATGAAAAATATTACATATTTGAGGATTAATTTGAATGTCCTCATTGAAAATTTTTAGGTTCAGCTGAAGCGCCTAAGCCAAAATGAATATTTTTTTCTAATGTACATTTCTCCAACTGCAAAGCTTTTAAAAATTCAATTTGAATTTATTTTTTCTTTAAATTCATTTTTACATGCAAACTCTTGAAGGCATGTAAAGGGGTTCCATTTCCCCCCCCCCTCCAAAAAAAAACTGATATGCTATATTGATTTTTATAAGCTATGTTGCAATCTAGTTTTTTTTTATTCTCACAATTGCCCCCGAAAAAAAAAATTCTCTGCTACATTACTAGTACTAAAAAATTCCCACAATAAACAGTTAAATAAAATATTAATTTTATTGATTTTAACTGTTGCTTCAAGAATACTTAAAGGAGAAATTAAAAATGTCAGTATCTTACAGAACTTACTAAGTGTAATTTTATCCCGCCTCAGAAGAAAAGAATAAAATTGTAATTTGTTTTAAGATTTTAATTTTTTATATGACCGAGTCCTTTTGAGAAGTCTCTACTAATATGTATCAAAATATAAATGCTTTACATAATTATAAGGAATCTAGAAGAAAGTTTTTCAATATCATTTGTTAACAGGCATTCTGTTTAGAGCAAAAATAGAAGTTTTGCTCATATTAATACTGTTCAAATATCCTAAAACTTCATTAGAAGTACCCGTTATGTTGTTAAAATATGTCTCTAAAGAAGAAATTATTGAAACATCTAAATTTTTATCCATTTCCCCCCACCTGACCTTATTTCTTTTCAAAAGGAATAGGCATCACAGGTCTTTTGAACAGCTTTCGAAACAAACAAATGGTGTTAACTGTTGGGAAAAATTAATAATGCTTCTTCACCAAGTGCACAATGGGCTAATATTAACAGTCACCTTATACATTTTATGCAACTTCCGGAAAAAAAATTCTTAAGCATGAAAATTACCTTCAAAAATGGGCCAAAAAGTTATCAGTTTATGGAAACATTGCAAAATAAAATGCCACATGTTAAGATATTTTCCTAAATATTTCTCAATTGTTATAGATTCACAGTTCATAATAGTTCAAACTACAGGTTGTAAAGAGACAGTCTAAATTTGAGTCTATCAGAATTGGATTCTTCTCAAAGCTTTTCAAAAGTTGCAGGATTTCTTAAAAGAACAATCTTAAGTATTTCAATGGTTTTTCTGAATGATCTATGAATAAAGACTGAAAATCTTAGTTTTCCTTAGAACCTCATTTCTAAATAGCAAGTAAGATTACAGCCATCACAATTTTAGCATGCACAAGAGTGCATTATTACCCCAACCCCTTTGGTCCAGCAGTTGGCCCAGTTGGTGAAAGCAGAAACTGAAGCATTATTAGCACTGGTCAGCACTTAGGAGAGTGATGACCTTTCGACTGGACTGCTATGGAACTTCATACGCTAAAGGTAACTGGTGCTCTCACAATCTATTTTAGGCCTCCAATGTCTTTCATGATGAAATGATACCGCTGAAGAAGCCAATCCAAGTGCACGTTTCATTTGGAGTAGATTTTAAATTAGCCGACCCCATCCCCCAGGAGAGTATTACAGCAGGGTCAGATCCCTCCTGTAGATAACAATCTACTACAGCCCAGCTTTTTTTATAACTACGCCACTGTGCAACAGTTATCCGAGATATTTATTAACTATAGAAACAGAAACAATGTATGCAGTTTAAAATAGTAAAAAAAAAACATTTTTACCCTATTTTCATAATGGCATCTTGATGTTTAACATCAGCAGTCCATAATCCAAGTTTATCGCCTTTGCTTCTTATCTGTACAACAGCTCCACATATATCATCACTATATTCATCAAAAGCTTCACCAATCATACATAAGAGCTAAACAATTGAACAAAGTAAAATATTTTACAATTGGAGAAGAGTATTGTACTAGTTTTCAAAAGCATTTCTCTTAAAGAGTTTATTTATCCTAAAACAATTTCAAAAAGGATAATTTTATTAATGTACAATAAATAAATGCTACTTTTTTTAGAAAGAAAAAATAAGTTTCTCTTAAGTTCAACTATATGTGAACAGTATTTATTTTTAGCTCAAACTACCATTTTGATGTGAAAATTAGAAAATGCATCAAGCCACTGCAAGCTGCAGGTAGCTAATACATCTGTTCCTTGGAACATAAAAATTTAAACTTCACAATAAATTTGAATATGTAAAACATCTTGATATTTGCCACCCATGGTGGTTTTTCATAATTTAGCGACTTTCGCATGTGTATCGTTAATAATCATTTCACATTAAGTTTGTTTACAAAAACACAGTGCTTAATATGGTTTCTTTGCTAAAAACTACAGAGGGGCTAGGATATATTTCCAATAATGACGACTTTTCATTATTTGACAATTTACACATGAGCATAATCACCGATGAAAAGGTCCGAAAGATTTTGTGGGCCTCACCATGGCACAGTGGTAATGTCACTGAAAATGGTAAATGGCCAAAGTGTGAAGGTCCCGGTTCGGGTCCCATCGCGCAGCTGTCGATCTAACGGTCTGGAGTTTTGGTAGGATTTCACCAGATGTAACGTGAATATGCGTTAGAACCTCTTAGAAAGTCCTCCTACAAAGACACCCCCGATCCTAGGCAGATGGCCCCAGAGTAGCCATAATCAAACCAAAAAGAAACATTTTGCTTTTTTGTGTATGCATTGTTATTTTGTAATCTAGCTACTGCATGATATATGTAACCAGTAACGAATATGCTTGCTTCACTTGACATCATTGAACTGTTAATTTGGATTTTTGAGCGGGTGTTATTGTTATTATGCTAATGTTGACATCTAGTTGTTGCCTCTCCCAGCATAGAAATATCATCAATTTTGGTACCGCATACGTTAGCATATTACAGGGGTGATTGTGAGACTTCTTCAAAAACCCTGAAAGATGCGCGGTGAAAAAAAAGCGTTGTTTTTAACTTTTGGAGCAACAACCAGTGAAAAAACTAATAACCATTTTTCTAAAATGTATTAAAAAAAGTATAAAAGTATTTTTTTTTAATAAAAAAATATAAATATAAAGGTATTTTTTTTAATAATGTTATACTGAAATAAAAATTGTTAAAACCTGGTTACAAATTTGATAATAATAATAATACATTTTTATTTAAAGAAATCATTTAGCGTTTTTAGTTTTTTTGTCTGTTTGCTCGTAGAAGCCTGCGTCAACTGTTTCCTTTTAGAAGGCTGTAACTGCTTACTTGTCGAGGGCTGTGGCAACTGTTTACTTGTTGAAGGTTGTGGCAAGATTTTACTTGTTGAAGGTTGTGGCAACTGTTTACTTGTTGAAGGCTGTGGCAAGAGTTTACTTGTTGAAGGTTGTGGCAAGATTTTACTTGTTGAAGGTTGTGGCAACTGTTTACTTGTTGAAGGCTGTGGCAAGAGTTTACTTGTTGTAGGCACTGGTAACTGTTTACTTGTTGTAGGCTCTGGTAACTGTTTACTTGTTAAAGGGTGTGGCAATTGTTTACTAGCAGAAGATTGTTTCTTTTGAAGGTCTTCTTGATATAAATTCCAGCTGGAAATTAAATTTTTCACCAATTCTTTGTTTAAGGGCTGGGTTACTGGATCATTAGCTCCATACATATGGCAGGTAGTGGTATTTTCTGATAACAGTTCATATTTAACTGTTAGAATAGAATCTAGTGAGTCGACAGATAGAGATGTTCGGCTGTCTGTCATTATTCCATCCATCAAATTAAAAACACTTTCAACAGATGGTCCATGAAAGCAACTCAACATAGCTATCACTAGTTTTGAAAGTGATGGGTACTTAGAAACACCATTCTCTGTCATGGCAAAAATATTTGTCCAGTATTCATCTATAGTACATAATGTATTAGTACCATCTTTATATTTCATTGTCTCAGTTATACATGCATCACTCTGATATTTTCTTATTTCAACATGCAAATTTTCTCGTTCACTGTCTGTGAATATATGTTGAACAGAAGCTGACAGATTCATTAATGCAGTTATTGTTGAAGTTTCCCCTCTAAGATCTGGATCTAGCCCACAAAAATTTATAAGGGTTTGGTTTCCCAGAGGTAACTTTTTTTGCATATATTGCCCTGCAGTAACATATGCTTTCTTTAGCATATTAATGAAGCTACTGGCAATAATGTGCTTCTTAGTAAGTTCCTTAATAATGCAAGATGCATCACTTCCAACAAAAAGTAGTGCCTCAGATAAGCTGTAATTGGTATTACTCACATCTAATTGTAACAAATCTTTGTAAGATGCGCATCCATTCAAAATTTCTGGCTTTATAAAAAAACTCATGAACTCTCGTAGCAGATTATAAATACTTACATGCAACAAATGAATCATGGGATGCTTATATTCAAATAATTTAATGTACTTATTAAAATGAGTTAAAACAGATGAAAATAAGCCCATGTGCAGCAGTGTTTTTTTCACTTCTATAAACAGCCCATTAATGATGCGATTTTTTCGAGCATTTCCTTGTTTAGTCAATTTTTGTGACTTTAGCTCAGAATACAACAAGCTAATGGTTTTTTCTTGTGAAGAGGATATGTTTCGCTTTTTGTATATATCTTTGACATATGAAATATAGATTTCTTTGTCACTAATAGATAAATAATGAAAATAAAAAATCACTAGCACATCCCATACATCTTTCAGCCTGTCAATAACAACCAACAGGTATAACCATCTATGGTCAGGCCTACTTAAAGGTTTCAGTTTTTTTACACCTAAACATATACAAAGTTTGAAAAATATTTCTCTTTTAGAGGAACTCTTTAAGTCATAATGAACATCATCACACAAGCTTTCCAAATGGTGATCAAAGCAAGAAGTAAAATATTTTGCCGAATTATTCACAGTATGGCATGTGTCGCCATCTATGTCCAATAAATGTGCTGCTTTATTGTTTCTAATTTTTGTTTCCACACCAGCTTTTTTTCCTCTCATGGTATTGCAGGAGTCCATCAAGACACTAATTAAATTTTCCCAGGGTATATTATTAGATTCAATTATGTTTACTACATTCAAATATATATTTTGTGCAGTGCCACTTTCAAGCTTTAAAGAGGAAAGATGGTGAGTTAGTACTTTTTTCTGCTGTTGACAGTAAAACTGCACTAGGACAGCCAATATGCTATCCTCTGCATTATTTGTACTGCCATCTATGTTCAGCGAAAAATATGAATTTTGTAACATTGACACAACTTTTTCTTTAATTGTCTTTGCCAGACCATATTTTAATTTATAGGAAACAGTAGTCCTGTTCATAGATACAGCTTGTAAAGCTGCTTTATCACGTCCTAATGTGACTGCCAGTTCAATAAGTTTAGGACACAAACTAAAAGATAGAGAGTTTTCTGCAATAAATGCAGAAACAAGAGCTTCTTGCCTTGCTTTCCTTGTATGAATATCGAGAGGCCGATCTTGATCAATAATATCATTCCTACTTGCATTTGCATATTGACTTAGTGATAGCGAATTTTTTACAGATTTAGAGCATCGTACGTGCACACCAGATTTGGCGTGCCTTAAAAAGGCTTTAAAACCTTCATTACCGTATTTTAATGTGCACTTGCACCAAACACAATAGGCATGACCAGCTACGTCAACTTTTTTGCACCAGGAACGAAGAAAATCTTCATTTTCATCACGCTTTTCCAGCCACTCCCATCGAAAAGTATTGCGAACAGTGTCATCAGCAACACTCAAATCGCAGCTCACATCCAAAAACTTCATCCTGCTTTGTTAAAAAGTAAAAGATGATTCTCATTGCAAAAGCTTCTTCATTCAACTTAACAAATTAATCAACGACCGCTACTAACAAAGACGTAACCAATGCATGGAGCAATGTGCGGTGTAAACACGCAAATAACCGATGCCACAAGCTGAAGCTAAGTTCGCGCGAAACAGAAAACCTTCCCTGGTGTTCGTTTTTCTGGCGCTGGTAGTCGTAATCATTAATTTTTTGTTTTTCGAATGCGCGCTTGTAGTAGATTGAGGCGGGGAGATGCTTACGCTTTGCGTCGTCAGAGCACTAAAGATTAAAACGGGGTGGAGTATTTTCCTTTGAGAGGCCGAAGCAATTTCGCCGGTCTGCCGCCAGCCGATGATCGTCCTAAAAGCTCAGTGTCTACACCGTTGTCTCTCTCCCCTCCCCACCCGCTCGCTGTCGCCTGCTCATTCTCCCACCAGACGCTTTGGCCTCCATGGTTTTGGCTGAATAGAATGAATACTCATTCCGTATCATCTCATCTTATTTCGTAGATTGTGTTCGATTGTAAACAACGTAACCCGAATTGGATCTCTGTTATCACGAATTTCGTTTTATGAAACTTATTTAGAAAAATTCCAGAATTGCTTTGCGAAAAGAAAAACCCGGAATTCGGAAATGACTTTCTCAAAATACCCGGAATTCCGGGTAAACCCGTACCACAAACACCCCTGATATTATATAACTAGATACTAAATTTAAAAAGTAGTATCTCTAAATTAAAATATTAAAATTGAATGATTTCAATGTCCACATAAGTATAGCAACAATCGTTTACTTTGTTTTAATTATTTTCAGAAGAAATATTGTTATTTGAACATTTTACAAGTAATTTTATTTATAAATGTTACATGTATTTGTAAAAAGGATTTAAAAAAAAGGGGGGGGGGGGGTTCTCCAACCCTGATAGCAAGATGCTATAGCAAAAGGTATTGTCAGCAAGTTAAACATCTTGTCTATTAAATTTAAGAAACATTTCTTGACTATACAGAAATCTTTTGCAAACATTTCTTGACTTCCATATGATGGATAATTTAATTTTCTTGCACTTTTTCCACAACTTTTTTCTCAGTTTCTTGAATTTTCAGTGACTTAGCAGAACCCCATTCATGATATAGAGTGACCATCCTCATTCATAGCGATGTCAAAATTAAGTAACATCTGCTCTGACAAGGATAGTAAATAATTCTAAAAACATATGAACCTCTGAATTTTTCAGAAAGGGACAAATTCAACAAGTTGCTACAGCTTTTACGATTTTGAATATCAAAAGTTTTCATTGTGGAATTTCATTTGAGAAATGACAGTATTTTAAAATACTTTCGAATGATGTTGAATTATGCTTCATCACTGACATCAGGTTTTCTGCAATACCATTTCTCTGCAATAAGGTATAAAATTGGTTATGAACATTTTAAGTACTTTCTTCATACAATTTTTGCAATTTCATAAAATAGTATGATTAAGATATTAGGGAATATGCACAAGATATTATTAAATCATCCATCAACTGAAAGTATGTATATTCACATTCTTACATAAATGTCCTTGAATGCATACACATGAATAGATACAGGAGTGGGCTATTTTCAGCTGATCTATCACAATCACTTTCATTAACGCACTTATTATAAGTTGATAATAATAAGCTGATTCACCTTGGAACAACTTTTCAGATGAGATATGAAACTTAATGGCAGGCACAAAGCTGCAATTGACAAGACACTGAGAAGAATTTTGAATTGCTTAACCTTTCAAGATAACTCAAAGTTTTCATACAGTTCCTGATTATTTTCTTCTTAGGTAATAAATTTTAACCATCAAAAGTCATTTTATGCTTTGAATAAATAAATTGACTCTTTGAATTGTATTGAATTGGGGAAAACTTGTACAATTGAATGAGGGGGGGGGGGGGGTATGGTAAACTTTTTTTCAATTCCCCACTCTTATACAAATAAAATATCTGCTTCCTATAACAACTTTTATAAGATTGTATGCAGAAATACAGGGTTTCTACAGATTTCACAGCTTTTGCATCCCTGACATCTATCACGCTCTTCCCTGACTTTATCTAGCATGCTTTCCCAAATTTTGCATGGGAAATTATCGTATGTTTAATATTACATCCTTTAAATAATAACATTTTTATATATTTTGCCCTTTTTTTCACAAATAATAATAATAAAATTAATATATACAAGAACTTTATTTGACATCATTGGATTCTAACAAAAACCCCGTTTGACAATAATTTAGAATAAAATTAAGCATATTTCAACTGCACAAGATATGCTCATAAAGGATGCATTTTAAAATTATTTATAAGGTTAAATGAGAAAATGAAAATAAAACAATTTCTACAATTAGGTTCAAACAGCAAATATTTTCTTGATTTTGCAGCAAAATTCAATTTTTCTTGCATTTCCCTGACCTTTCTTCAATTTCTTCTAATTTCCCTGACTTTTTTCCCAAATCTCGGACCAAAACTCATTTCCCTGACTTTCCCCGATATTCCGTGACTTTCCAGGTCTGTAGAAACCCTAAAATAAATCATGTCAGTTGAGATTTTGCATTGTTTTTATTATATTATAAAATTTTTTATATAAAAATTATAGCTCATAAAAAATGCAGAATGATTCATCTGTTGAAATATTTTTCAAAAATTTTATTTACTGGTGTTTGTTTAACAGAAAATGGCACACTAATCAGATGCAAAAATCTTTCCTTCTCAAACATTTTTTATTCTTAGGCTACTTTTACCTAAGATTTATTTTTTATTTATCAATTTTTCCAAATCATTATATTTAACTTAAGAGCATATGGATAAATTTCATTATCACTATTATTATTGATTACTTAAGATAGCTTTTCTTTAGTAAAACATCTATATTACATGAAATACCCTTTGACTAATAAAATATTCATAATTGAAGTACAATTTTTTAACATTATTTGAATGGGATTAAGAGATATACTTACTATTTCAAGCCAGTAAGTATTTAGGTCTGTCATTCTTTGAGCTTTATTTACATTAACTAACCATCGACCACCTTGTTTATTTCTACTGTCTTCCCACATGGGTTTAATACCTTGCTGCATAATAAATTAAAATAAGTATTTATGTATATAAAATGTACTTTACACAAACATACATATGTACGCTAGGGTGGGCCGAAAAGAATTGGTTTTTTTTCCGATTAAAACTTAATAGTGCGGAAAAGGTGCCTTTTGTAAACAGAAGACTAAAGAAAAAAATATATATTTGAAATCTAACAATATTTAACCCGTGCGCATCGAGGTCAGTTTCGGAAATTTTATCATTTTTGCCCTTTTTTTTTTATATTTTAAAAACATCTCTAATAATTACATTTTATAATCGACATATTACATATACAAGAACTAAAACTATTTATTATGATATTATAAGTTGAAGGAAGGTTGAAAAGAGATAGTGTAACTTTAGGTGAAATATTACCCAAAAACTAAGACTAATACTACAGAAACATCCAATATACCAGAACAAGGAATATTGTGAATATACTCCTCGTACATATATTATGAAAGCTGTGAAACATACATGTTGAGTTTCACCCTTGCACTTTCCAGACAGCCAACTGATAGCAGGGTTTAAGCTGGGTCAGAAAATGCTGTAGCAAAAGTGCTAAAATGTACAAAAAGCTGTAGCAAAATGCTAAAGAAAATTAGCGGCTTATAAATTAATGTAACACCAATTAATATTAAGTTTTCTTTTACTTACACTTCAAATGCAAAAAAAAAAACTTATTTTAGAAATATTAACATATTGAAAAACTTTATGACACACAAAGTCATCACAAGCAAAAATGACAAAAAAGAAAAATGTTATTAACAATTTTGCATTATTAACAAATCGCATTTTCGCGACAGACAATATTTTTTTTTTCGCATTTTCGTGCAATTCGTCACATTTTGCGAAAAATGCGACTACAGCTTGATCCCTGATTGATAGAGTTTTTTTTTTTTTTTTTTCACAGAAATATTTACTTGTCAGCATAAACTGGCATGGGTTTTTGGTAGATTGGGCATGGTATATTTTGGGGGGGGGGGGCAAAATATTTCCTATTGCAGAAAATATTTTTTTCAAATAAGAATATTTGAATTATCTTTTTTTTTTTTTTTTTTTTTTTTTTGTGTGTGTGTGGGGGGGGAAAGGGGGGACAAGTGCCCACTCTTGCCCTTAGTAAGTTACACCTATGATACTTGTGTTTCTTTGTTGTTACTAACTGAAATTTTGTATTATGTATAAATTTAGGAATAATATTTCTAGACAGAAATGTAGATCGGATAAAACCATCCCTGGATTCTGGACCACAAACTTTTTTCCTGACTCTGTAAAAAGTTTACCTAAATAATGCTCTACAGTTTGTGTGTGACAAGGGAAAAGGCACACATTTCAGTCTGGTACAGCACCCGTTTTAATGAGTCCATTGATGAGTTCACAGCTGTCACTACGCAAAAGGCGAAGGAGGCACAAGTTGTAAGACTTCCAGTCACTGGAATAATCTGACAGAAAAATTGATAGCTGGAGGCAGGAAAGTACGTAAGATTTTCTCCATAGGAAGAAGTTGTGCCTTTAGGATGTGCTTTAAACCAATCTCCCTTACATGCTTCTTTTAGTCAAATACCATTGCTAAGAGAATGGGTAAAAAAATCCATTCGGCTATGTTACTTGATCTATCAGTTGTAGCTGATTTTCAGTTAAGTATCTTGTTAATTTTTTATTGCCTTCAAACGTGCTTTGGTCCATCTATGAAGAAACTCTTAATATCAAACCAAGCTGGAGTATAGCACTTCAAAAGAAATGTAACTGTCTGTTTCAATTCATGTGAGGGCTCTTTTGAGGATATGTAAAAACTGAGAATTTTATTGGCAGCCGTCAACCACCATGAATTAAGAGGCCTAGTTGGCAACAGCAAGGTCTGGTGGACAGAACTCCATATAATTAGCCCGATAAATATTTAAAAGATATTTTTGATCGCTAATGACAACTACTTCGTCTAAAAGAGGAACATCATACTCAAGTGATCTGCCGATAAAAGCAAAGAATCTCAGTTGAAAGATCGAATTCGAAAGAAAACTTCTGCATTCAAACTCCCTGCAAACCAAATCAGTAAAAGCATGAAGCTGCCCAGGTGGTGTAGTGGCTAAAGAATCATTCTATCACACCTTGGGTCCAGATTCGATTCCTGGTTTATGTTTGGGTGGTAAATTGTCCATCCCTTCATAGGGGGTAAAGCTGGCAGCCCATTGGGTGCCTCTATTATAAAATGGTCCGTAGTTCAGGCTGTAGTAGTGGAAAAGGCTTGTGGCAGCAAGTGCCTGTCCATTGGAAGAAAAAGAGTAAAAACATCTAAACTGAAGTAGATAACTTCTTCAATGCAATGGTAATGAAAGGGAAATTTCCCTCAAGCAGAAAGAAAACTAAAGCTAAATAAAAGATTTGTAATGCATCTGTGCAAACACTGCATCTGTAATGCATCACGTTATGGATGAAAAACTCCACCCCCTATCATCCAGGCTTTTTGACATCATGACAGTAAGTAATTAGTTAGTACTTATACATCATATATTGACAGACTATAATAAATATAATTCTCAGAAGTGATCTTTTGAAAAATGAAAAAATATGTAAAAATAAAATTTTCAAAACTTTGATTTCAATGCGCAAGGGTCAAATATTGTTTGATTTCAAAAATTTTTCTTTCGCCTTCAATTTATCAAGGACAGTTTTAGATTTTGATTGGAAAAACTTATTTTTTCGGCCCACCCTAATGTACACAAAATGATTTTTTTTTAATTATCATCAAGAATGGCCAGAATGTAACCAAAAATTAAAATGCAAAAGTAAACTAAAACAAAAAGCTGAAACTTTGAACTGAAAACCTAGTTTTGCATTCAACTTTTATGGATTTATTTGTTCTTCCCAACCAAAATGGTAAATTACAATATCATAATGTGGAATTTTAAAATTTCTTTCCCAACAAATTAAATTAAGTACTTAAAAAATGATTAGCCAATCAGTTTTCTAAATTTGTCTCCCAATCTTTGAAAGTACTATAAAAGTTAAAAGCATATATTGATTTCTTCAAATAGTCTTTTATTCACTAAAACAAAAATTATAGAATTTTTACTGCACTCATTTTTCCAACAAAAATTTTCAGAAATGCTTAAAAAAAACAAAAAAAAAATAATATACATTCATAATATTAAAACAGGTGAAATGGAAAATACAGTGAAACCTCTCCGAGCTGCCACCCTAGCATAGCAGTCACCCTTCTAAACGGAAAATTTTTCATGGCGCGGAATATTCTACTCATAGACCTAATGTTAAAATAACCTATGAGCAGCTACCCAACCCCCTCTAAACGGCCACCGAGTGGGATCGCCCATCTCATTTTTTGGGAAATTCTACTCACTCCATGCTTTAATTTTGAGTGGAAAAATTCACGGTCAGGTTTATATTCGAATATAAGACCCAGGAATTACTGGAATAGAATCTGTTATTTCTTTTGAAATGAAAACTGAGGGATTAACTGGACAATTAAGCGTTGAAGGTGTCCTACAAAATGCGAGAAAGCTAAACTTTCAACACAAGCAACTTAGAGAAAATCGATGAAATTATCGAAAATTCCGAAGAGGTTGCAAACGAATCGGTTAGAGATCTGCTTTTTAAAGTAAAAAACGAACTTGAAATAATGGTTGTTTCAGAGAGAAATAAAAACTTAAAACAGGAACAAATTATATCCTTTTTTCAAACAATCTAAGAAAGCATTAAATAAAGCACTATTTTCTCGTTAGGTAAGTTTTAAATCTCAACAAGGAATCTGTGTCAGACTTGTTTATAGTACGCATTATAGCAATTATCTTATAATAGTAAATAAAACCCTTCAGAGCGGCCACCCCCTGTGAGTGGCCAAATATTCTCAGTACGGTGGGGTGGCCGCTCAGAGAGGTTTCACTGTACTTAAATTTGAAACTTTAAAAAACATACAGGTCAATTTTTTTACTTGAGAAATGACATTGCCGGCATTTTTTTGTTTTATTTTACTTTAAAAGGCACAAAATTGCCTATAAAAATTGTAATTTAGCACTAGATTAATTATTTTTATTGTGGTTTGTAAATGAGGAAGTTAAAGTGTCAGTCTCATGACATGTCCCTGGACAAAGAAAAGGATTTTTATACAAATTGATTAAATATTGCCTCTTTGTTTACACTTTCCGAATTCTGAAAAATTGTACAATGTACTTCTTTAAATAACTTTTTATGTCCTTTAGAGTTCTTTTGTGTCATTTTTCTTAAACTGTACGATTTCAACGTGTCACCGAATTTTCCGTCAGTTGAATGACACTTTTTCCTTCTAAAATTAAGCCCAAATGACACCATCAGCAACATTCCTTTCACTTAATAACCATTTGGATTATTGTTTGCCCATTAATATGTAATTAATTTACAGATTTCATCTATTCTAATTTCAAGTGAGATATTTTATCCCTGTTTGTAGGATGATTGCCCTTAATTACAATTGGTTTAAGTATGGTGATTTCTTACATTATTAGTCAAAACATGACTTTGCTCGAAATATGAAACGTAAACAATCTAAAACCTACTATTTGTCAATCGGGCAACACTCAATGGAGTGACATAGTGACACTGCATGACTAAATTCTTATTGTAACTGGGAAGTGCCACGGGCGTTTCTCTCTCTGAATTGTCCAATGGTCCATTAACTGCACTAGCTTAATGTTTATTAATTGTCAATCAGGAAGTTTATCAACGGGCTGACATCATCCCATCAAGCATTGCACGAAACACTTCCTCCTGCTCAAAAATACTGTCATATATAATGTGTTTAGATATTTTTCTTAATAAACACCATAATTTACGGCTAATAATCTATTGGTGCCCTTTTTCAAGTAGAAGAAAAATATTTCTTTAGAGAATCCACAGCGGTAGATCCATGGATAATCTGGGCATGTCTTGGTCAAAATTGGCGATTCTTTTGTATGCATAATAAAGCCACAGTATTAACACTAGAATCGGTTTAGTGTAAAACATTTCCGACCAAAAACCTATTGCTGTGAATGTGAATTATCAAGCATACTTTAACAGTTTTTTTTTTTTTTTTTTTTTTTAATCGCAATAGATGTACAAAAGTTTTAGCCAGGCATTCTATCTGTAAGCTCAAAGAATTGAATCATGAAATTAATTAAAAAAGAAAGAAAAAGTGACACCTCTTTAGGAACAAACTAAACAAAATGTATGGTAGCTTGCAGAAGACTTCTCACACATTTTGTAACATTGTAGTTATTTAGTCAAGTGACATGATTTCCAATACATTACGCTATAATCTGCTAAAGTGATACACTATGTTTTCAAGGTCTTAATTTAGTGTCTTCAAATTCTTAACACAAATTTCAATAAATAAACATGTAATCTTTTTATGTGTATAGATTTATGAAACTATGATTTGCGGAAAATTAATTTTGGAAAAAACACAGATTTGCGAAGGATCTGCTTTTCATAGAAAGAATTTTTTGAAGGGTCCATTTTTAAAATGAAAAATATTGTGATGGATCCATTTTTAAGATAAAATATTTTATAAAGGGACCGTTAACAGACTCAAATTTCTCCTAAACAGACATATGGTAACACATGTTCTAATTAGGGCCAGTTTGGCTGGCTAAACCGAAAACTTTTACATTTTTTGTTTCTTGCATTTTATAACATCTCTTCAGATTTTCTACTTAGGAAAATAATCAATTCATTGACTTGAAATAGTCGTCCGGCCTCCCTATTACCAAATTCTTCAGCTTTAGTATTACTTTAAATTTAAAATCAACTGAATAGCTAAAGTCACTTTTCAATATTTCTACAAGAAAACGATGTAAAGAATCTCAGTCTCCTGTGAATCTCTTCAGTGATGATCTTCACGCGACTTCATATGATGTAGTTATGCCAATTATTTTGATGAAATGTCCCCCATTTCAGCCATGATTCGTTTTGAACAGACAGACCAATCCGATGTCGTTTCTAGAAGAGTATGACATATGACCCTCAAAAGTCCCTGTTTCCCCCACCCCCCCCATCTTCAAGAAATCTACTGAACGACTGCAGTGCCATCTAGTGTTATGTGATTGACTGACAGACTTAAATCTTTTTCAGAGTCTAAATGTACTGGGTAAAATGAAAGGAACTTTAGTTCCTACAAATAAAGTTTTTTGTTGTAAAATCTGAAAGCTTCAGGAAAATTTTCAGTACACAGCAATGCATAAGATGCACTGGATAAATTTTCATCTTTTTTAGTGGAAAATCTGCAGATTATATGCTAAAATTAGGGTACTCAGCCTTTTAAAAATTATTTTTTAAAGGTATCATTTTTTACTTAATATTTTTGAAAACAGCTCTTATTAAAACGTCACCCAATTGACGTCTCCTCCCCGATTTACTTCAAAAATATTCCAAATCGATAATTAGAAAATAAGCTCAAATATTCATACTACATCTGTATTCATAAAGGATCCTAAAAGTAACTTTAAATATGCTGTAATTATATTTTTGATTTTTGGAATTTTCAATACTTAATTTGGCCCCGTTATAAAAAATTGACCCATACATGAAACAAAAAATCATATTGGCTATAACTAAATAATGATTGAACTTAAAGTAATTTTACCTACATGCACAAATGAAATGTACAAAACATTAAGACATAAGGAACTTTTTCTAACACATTTTCAAATTATTTTCTCATTTCAAAATGGAACAAAATCAATAGAGTTCATACAGTGTAATCATAAAACTTAATACATTACTCCCTTTCAATTTAATACATTTGATTTGAAAGAAATCTTAACTAATTAAATGTGTGAAATCATAATCACTTCTCCTAATAAGAATTTCTAGACATTAATACGCACAGAAACTTCCATTACAAGCAAACATATAGGCAATATAGACTTTTATGATGTTTGATGAATGCACTCAGCAATAGCAGCAAGTTCTCTAGATTAGTGCAGAATTTTCATGTCCATCACCAAAATCCAGCACTATTCTACAATTTGTTGCAATCACTCTGCACACTTGACAAGCAGCACAAAAGTCTGAACCCATCTTAATATTAACAACTTAAAATACAATAAATTTTAAAAAAATATATTTGCTAAAAAACAACTGAACTTTTAAAAGTTGAAACTTTGTAGGTTTATGGTATTTTTAAGTATTTGTTCTTTTACTGTCCTTTGTTCAAAACTACAAAACTCAAGCCCACTTTATCCATTATGTTTAGATTTTTGGACTCTCAAAATTACTTGAAAGTTTTTAATTTATGCAAAAAGCTAAAATGTTCAAATAAAGGACATAGCATCAACAACACATGCATAACTGGTGTATATAATGTGATATATCTACGTGTTACAGAAAGTGAGTTTTTGTTCATAATCTATTGTTGGTCACAGTAAAAAAAAATAAAAAAACTTATTTTAAAATTTATATTCTGCAACGAAAAAATTTCCAGAAATCCAGAAGAAAATAATTGGAATTTTATTTAATATTAGCATTCCTCAATATTCAAAAAGTGATCCAATGCATTATTTACAGAAATAGACCATTGTTATTAACAAATATATGAGCCAAAAGATTTTCATAATCAAGTACAGTGAACATCAAGCAAATAATCAGAAAGAAATTAAAAAAATAAAATATACAGCCATTTAAACAGTCATTAAAAAAAAGTTTAAATATAAGAAAGACATGCATTTAAATGCAACAAAAAGAGAAGTTACCTTAAAAAGTGCATAATCACATCCTATAGGTATTTTACTAACTACTTCTATATGGTTATAAAGCCTAAAATAAAAGAATAATAAAAATAAGGAAAATGTGAAAACTAAAATTTAGGAAAAGTAGAAAAACAAAGCCATTCATTAAAAAATATATATACAGAGGAAAATTTCCAACATAAACATTGAAACAAATTTAAAATACTGACATGAACTTTATATTCTTGTAGCAATAAATCGATAAAATTTAATGCTGAAAAATATATTCTTCCTATAACAGGATTTGTTTTGAATGTGTTTTTAATAAAGTTACATATTTATGGAATTAATTCTAAAGACCAAACAAACAAACAAAAAAAAATTTGGTAAAGATATAAATCAAAGAAGTCCACTAAAATCCACATAAATTTCACCACTCAATAATGATGATAAAGAGCTTTTCCTGTCAACTTATTTTCCTAACTGGGGAAAAAGAGTCTTCTAGACTATTATCATTTTTCTCATGTATTTATTTATAATACTTTCTCCCCTTTTTTAGCATATCCTGCATTCTTCCAATTGAAATAATTTATTTTTTTAATTTCTTTTATCTGTTATACCACAGTATGACTTTGGGGAAAATGCTTTGGTTAAATTAGCTTTGATAAAATTTCTGAACTCCAACTATCCCTCTAGCATTATTCTGGGAAAATATAATTAAAAGAATAAATAAATGCACCCCTCATTTTTTTCCCATATAATTTTAAAACAAAATTTTAATTACAGGCAGGGGGTGAGGTCCCGCCTATAAGCTTGTAAAAGTTTATAGGTAGGGGATATTTATACATTTTATAAGATTGTAAAAGACAATATTTTTGTGCTTTCAGATTCAAGGAGCATATTTTGGTATATGTCACATAAAAGGGAAAAGGAAAAAAAAAAAAAAAAGTTTCAAACAGCTGTTCATTGACATTGGCACACAAACAGGATATATAATTCTATTCCAGACTATACTTTTAAAATATAAATTCTCATTACATAAGGACAATGGAAAAAGTACAATGGATTGTTTAGAAGAATGTGTACTCAACATGATATTCGTTAACAGAAAATACGTCATCTTTTCACATCCAACTGGACTAGCCAAAAATAACATCGTCTTTTCCGTGTTGCAACAAACTAATATCCTTAGATTATTTTCCAAAATTTTTGGAAAGGTCATTTTTCAAATTTACCAGAGAATCTAAAATAGCAGATCTGATATTCATCTGCACTGTGTCTTTACTTACAGTTTTGGCATTAATGGAGTCAATAATTCACCCCATTGACAGAAGTTTGTCATGCTTACATACAACAAACAGCAAAAACGCAAGTCTTTCTGCAACACTATTATTCATGGATGCATAAACACACAAACATGTATGAGCAATGACACACACTTAATAGAAAACTACAATTTAGTGTAGATTGTTGATAATTGAGTGTATGAAAATTAGTTATTCGAACAACATGTGAAGCTTTGCAGTTCTGAAAAAATAAATGTCAGGGTTCAGAGATCTTAAAATATGTAAGGGGTGAGATCTCACCTCCTTCCTCCCCGTTTATAAGTTTTCAAGCAGGGTGTCAATGATTTAAATCAGTGATTTTTAGTTATGATTAAAATAAACTGATTTTTTTTTTTTTACAAATCTTTGATTTAAATCAGGGATGCACAACCTCTGTCCCATGAGCCATTATTGGCTCATGAAGCTTGTTCCATTTATCTGCCAACAGCCAATTTAGTCTGTATTGATCACATCTCAGTGAGTTTCTAATAAACCAACATTTTACACAAAACAGAAAGCATAAAAAAAATCTTTAAAATGAAATGTAAAGTAAAAAAACTAAGACAAAAAGTAAGAAAAAAACTTACGCCCAAAAATCTTCTACTGTGTCAAAAGTAGTAATTTCCATTAAATTTTCCTCCCAGGATTTCGATCTGTCATTTTTATAAAACCATAAGCTCCAATTATTTTGAAGTGGGTGCTTTATCATTATTTCTGGAGATATATCTTCTGGTGTGGGAGCTGCTGCTGCTGCTGCTGTGGTCTGGAAGATTTAAACTATACATATACTACACAATTTTGATGTCATTTTAATGTACAATTGCTGCTCATCAGGCAAATAAAATTTATATTAATGAATCAATTTATGTAAATCACATATGGGCAACCAGTGATCATGATAACGCCTCTAGATGCGTATTCCACGCCTTAGAAATTTAGAATACGCTTTAAGAATTTCAGAATGCATGTTTTTACACATTGCTTTTACATATAAAATTTCATTTTATGATCGGTGGCAAGATTTCCTCTTGAAAATTATTTTTATTTACAGTCAATTTTCTGAAATCTGGGATAACTTGAATCTCTGAAAACTGCATAATGTAAACAGTGAAATTTACAGTTTAACCCTCCGAGCGGCCTAGAGTTTGCCTAGTGATAACTTCAAAAAAGTTCCAGTGTATGGGATCTGTATCTCTCAAAAATGCACAAGAAAAACCTGCTTCCCCCCATTTCCGCATGGAAGGCGTGGGGAACAAGGTAATTAACAAACTGCCGACGTGACAGCCTACCTACCGCCTGATAAATTACTCTGTATTGTAGGAGCACATGTTCGGTGAATCTGACCAACTGGTCTCTCTCACCTCTTTCCCCCCTAAATACTCGGGAATCTACGCAACGTTGTAGGAAACCAAAGTTCTTTTCTCTGTGGCTTACATGTACACTCACCCAGAGCCAGATTTTTGCCTGATGAAGATTGGAAAAAGAGATATTTTGTTTTTTGTCCCCTCTCATAATGAGCAGGTAGTGAGAGTGACGCTTGTGCTCTAAAGATAGTAAAATTAGTGATTATCTTTTTACTATACTTCTTTATCTGAAAAATTTCTTTATAAAGCTTTGATAATGAACGAAAAATAATATATCTAATGGGCCCCTTCCAAGATGAGGCCCTGGACACAGCCCCGATTTGCTCATGCGATAAGACCCCGTGTACATATTTTCAATAAAGTGTCCAATGTCAGATATATCTCATTTACCTGAACCTTATATAAGACGCTGTCCTTCATAAAATGTGCAAAGTGTTCCATATAATAATTATTATTTCTTATATTTTTTTCGAACTGTGCATTTTTTCATAAAAGTTTATATAGTTAGTTAGGAAAGAGAAATAGGAAATTTGGCTTTCACTCGATCATTTTTGCAGTTGTAATGCAAAAAAAAATATGACAGTTAAAAAAAAAAAAAAAGAGAGAGAGAGTATAATGTACTTGAGTGTAGGGTAATAAAGCTTTCATTTAAATTATCTCAAGCGTACGAGAAAAATAAAAATTAAAAATTCTTCGATGTTTCATTTAAAGGACTTGTTTAGTAAATTTGTTAAATGAAATATCTATATTAATCTTTGTTAGATAATAAACGTCTTTAAAGACCTTTATTTATGTTCTGCATATGCAAAAAAATTCCAAGAAAAATTAAGAGCACGAATCTGAGAAAGTAACACACCTAGGATTCATGCCATCTGAGATTTTTACCAAAAAATTCTCAGTTGTTATTTATCTTATTAATGTAGCAAATCCAGAATATTTTGTCTCAAAGTGAGTTGCTAATTTTTTATGGCCCACTAAAAAAGCAGACCCGTAGCCAGATTTTCTATTCAGGGGGGGCACCCTCTTTTTTCAGGGGGGGGGGCACCCTAACTTAAGTGGGGCGGCATCCTATATTTTTTTGAATGATAACATTTTTATCTATATTTCTCTTCATTAAATAATAGCATAAGTTTATAATTAAATAAATTCTGAAAAGTCCAAACGGCTTCCAAGAAGTAAAAGTTCCTTGGCTTAAACAGAATGGATTTAAAGTTGTCAAGATCATATTTGGAAGATGAGAACACAAAACAAAAATGACAGTATTACAAAGAAAAACTTGTATATATAAAACTTTGATAACTTTACCTTATATACAAAAATTTTTCAAAGCATCTGCATTAAACTTTTTTTATGTGAAATTTTCTAGGGGGGATGGGGCTCAGCCCCACCTGGCACCCCTTTGGCTAAGGGCCTGTAAAAAAGTCCGTGCAGCACACAAAAGTGGGGTTTTTTCTCAGACATAGAAAATGCTGTGGTCAAAAACTCTTTGCGGGAACAACTTGCCATGATATTTATTTCACATCTATAATGTTAGACGATAGAACTTCATGAAATATATGAGAAATCTGTGGCAGGTTATCGACGCAAAGTCACTGAAGGTCACAAAAATACACGTTTTCTTTCTTCTCTTGTCATTTTTAAGGCTTAACCATAGCTTGCGCCTTCAAGTTGCTAAGGCAAAAGAGGAGTCCTTTGAAAGACATGTACTAGCACTTTTTAAAAAGTTCATGTATAGTTGACGCAAGTTGAATGCGCTTTTAGATTTATAAGACCAAAATCTGAAAATTTTCGATTTTGACTGAAATTCAAAGTTTCATAAATTCTTGCGGCAGAAGTGTATTGAAAGTAATTCTTTTGGATCGTTTTTATGTGAATATATTGTATTATTTGAATGCTCAGCGCTTATACCAAGTTTTGCGCACAAGATTAGGACCCACTGGCACATTGACTTAAATTGAATTAAATGAATTTAATTCAATTTAAATTATCTATATTTAATAATTTTAGCGACTTAAATTGCTAAATTTAAGCAGGGCCTGAATATGACCAACAAGGGCCCCGGACATTGATGAATTTTGGGGGGCCCCATCCATGAATTTTTTTTTATTTTTCAAAAAAATTTGACATAAAAGAAGACTATTTCAGAACATTTGAAATTGGGGGCCCTTTACAAAGTCCCGATTTTCCCATGCGATAATAAGACTCTGAATTTTAGTATTTTTGGGGAAACGGGTGGATTTTCAAAATTTTAAGGTCGCCTACGTCTTCTCTCTATCATTTTGCGCATCTTTATGCAGTTAGAGGGAGTAATCAAAATCGAAGCGCGGTAATGGTTAATGGTTGTCAACGGTAATGGTTAAAAAACATGAGTACAAATTTTTGTCAATTTTAAATGTATGACGTACAACTGGCGCCATTCCCACATGTAATCCAAAAAAAAAATCCTTCGGAATTGGACCACTGAAATGCTTAATATATATTAATCCTTATATCAATGCTTTATTTAGGCGAAAACAATTTATTCGTTTTAATATTCTTAAAAGAAGTAGAAGTTTAATAATTTCGAGAAGCTATTTCAAACGATTTAAAATCGCAAAAATTTGCAAACCTATTTAGATTATGACGTATAATTTGTTAGAGTTAACCTTTTAACTCATTTGGAACGCTTTCCTTCTTAGAAAAAGTCTGCATTTTAAATTAAGCCTTTCTGCTTAATAATTTGATTTTTTTTTTTTTTTTTTTTAATAGCCGAATACTGTCAGCTTAGCAGTACGGGACTGATTTATAGCTATTATGCCAGACTTGGGGATCGTGTAGAGCGTGGAGAATCTTTTTTTCCCTACAATTTATCACTCCTAAAAAAAAAAAAATCAGTTGATTACCAAGAAATCTCTAGGAAACAATGATTCCATTACTCGTTACTTTCCGAACATGCACAATGTAAGGAAAGTATTGTAATCATGAAAAAATTCGACTTCGAGACTTGGATGTATTTACACGTTTTGAGGTCTTCTGAATTCATTTATGCTGTTTTTACAAGATGTATGTATGTATGTGTGTGTGTATGTGTGCATGTGTGTGAGTGAGTGAACACGATAGCTCCTAAACGGATCATTCGATTGAGCTCAAATTGGACATACATGTTATAAACCACCGTCGCAAGACCGGTACTGATTTTGGTGTATATAGGACTTATAGTTTTTCTACAGTGTGCTAGCGTTTAAATGGTGCATTCAATTGAGTTTCAATTTGGTATATATGTTTGAATTATTCATCGATTAAAATTTATTTAAATGCTTGGTAATGATCTAATCGTAAGTCTTCGGAAAGTCGAGTGGAGGCACTCCAGATTTTTTTAGTATGATGCCATAACTTTTCTTAGTATTACTACTAAATAAAGCCATGTTTGCCAATTGATTTACATGACTTTATTTAGCAGCAATACTAAGAAAAGTTATAGCATCTTTGTTTCAAAGAGATTTCTTAGTAATCCACAAAAATTTTTTTAGTGTAGGGCATCACCCAAAAGGATGTTATTTCCGGATCCGCAACTCTCATCCGTATACCAGCCTATATACAGCTAGAGGAGCTGCGGACCCACAGATTTATCGTTCACGTTTGCGCCATGTACATATAACGGTTTTTGATCAGCCGAGATGTGAAAACGAATCCTTTCACTTTCTGCACACCAGGCTATTACGACTCCTTAAAAATTTATTTTAGGATGAATAGGAAAAATTAAATTACTTAATTAACTAAAACATTTTTCTAATTTATGTGTATTGAAAGAAGAAAGGGTTGTCACCCGATCGTTAACACTGCCAATATAGCTTTTGGGTCATCGTGTGACATTTGAGCTAGCTATGACAGCTTATTTTAATATCCATAACGCTAGGTTCGAGTAAAAGTTTTCTGCTTTTTTTCGGTTTCCGTATAGCTGGAATAATTTAAAATGCATGTGTAAAAAAAAATCATTACTTTCTTCGTCATGAAGAACTGATACGCAGCTAGTTATAACATGTTATGTATATGTAAAAATAAATTACTCGAAATTCAAATTAAACATTTAATAATTTTGCGATTTCTCAAAATAATCAAACGAAAATCCCCACCTCTCTCTCCATGTGTTTATATATCATGGCTTTGATTTGCAACATCTCTTCGATTTGAACTTCATATTTCAAACAATTGCACTAAAATTAATCTTTCTTTTTTAATTTAGGTAACTGGAAATTTTACTTATTTACTTTTTGGCCTATTTGGCAGCTTAGTTTAACCAATTGTTAAAGTAATCTCTATTCCCGTGTGATGAGCGGGTACATCAGCTAATATAGAATAAAATAGAAATTAAAATTCGTATTGTTCAATTAAAAGCAGCATTAATAAAATAATAAATCGATGACAAACTGACGATTTCCATGTGAGCCGGTATAAATTTAAATGCTTCGAAATCTAAGATAAAAATTTTGGCTTTATACAAATTGCTCTATTTCTGTGTATTTCTTTACGTAACAATTTCTTTAATTCTTTACAGGTTGAAAAGTTTTTCTACCATGTATACATATTTACATAAATGAACTGACACACACACACATAACACAAAAACAACAAACAAAAATTTTGCAGTTCATTGTGGGAAGTTAATTTTTCTGGAAAGATGTAGTTAGGATAAAACTAAGACAGTGGAGGATCCTGAAAAGTTTCAACGGCAGGAGGCAATATGCGAGAAATTTTGTAAGAAAAATGGATCTTTTTAAATTTTAAATTTTGATTAAATAATACTTATCGTCTGAAACCAGGTTTAGGATGGTTGCTCTTATCATTCATTACTGAAAAGGCGATTTTTAGAAGATTCCTCTTCTCTTACATGTGTAATTTCTTAGCGTGGATCTTTGAACACCCCGCTAAACCGGCAGATTATTCAAAGACCTAGGTGAGCAGGGAAACCTCACAGATCATAGAGAGTAGTGTAGTGCATTTATTGCAAGCCTGCACTCAGGGTATCTGCCAAGTCGGAATGCCTTGGTCCGAGGACTTTTTCAGGTGCTCTTCCACGTATTCACGATAGACATCCAGCGAAACCGCCCGAAACCCCAGACCGTTAGATCGACAGCCACGCGGTAGCCCAGAACCCTAGACTTGTACTCTTCAGCCATCTACCATTTTCAGCCCCTTGTGTACTGGGCTATGGTGGGAGGCCCACAGATCATAGAAGGGGAATCATCACCACTGAATCCAACTGGGATTTAATTTTATTTTATCTTAGACAACTGTTCTTTTCAACTAGTTATTTTAATTTTGTTTTAATCTTTAGGACGGAATAGTGCTTTACTGATATATTTGATCGCGCATTTAATCGTGTTAATTTTCCAGTAAAATCAAACTCAAACATCAATAACTGAGGCCTAGTTTACAGCAATACAGTCTGGACACATACTCAACTTTCCTCACTATTTTTAGGAGGGCCCAATGTCACTTTGATTAAATATTTACCTTACATTTCATTGTTTACATGAAAAATACTATAAGGACTTTTTGGCTTCTAATGTTTCAAGAATATTATTTTTATCATTCCAATTTTAATGAACTAACGCATTATGTAGAAGTTGTCTTTACTTTATTTTATAACACCAGACAGCTTCTACATAATGCGTTAGTTCATTAAAATTGGAATGGGAAAAATAATATTCTTGAAACATAGTTGGTTGCCAAAACGTCCTTATAGTATTATTGATGTAAACAATGAAATGTAAGATAAACATTTAACCTAAGTGACATTGGACTCTCCTAAAAATAGTGAGGGAAGTTGAGTACGCAGGGTTGCTACTCAAATCCTGAAATGAAATTCCCTGTATTTTCCCTGTCCTTTTCATGATCAAAAAGGGGACAAACACGACATAGCGCAATAACGGCATATAACGCAATATAGTATCATCTCCTAATATTTTAAATAGTTGTGCATCTTTAATAACATCACATTGATTATTAGCTTAACTAAATTAAAATTATCAACTTAATTTAGTTAAGCTAAATTTAGGGATGAGAATGATTGAAGAGAAAAAGTGCGCAAGCTTGAATTTAACCGTTAAAATATTTTGACAAGCATCATACACTGTTTTCCATAAAATATCCGCAAACCAAATTAATTATTTTTATCTTGATTAAAATAATCCCAGTACTCATGCATAAATAAGTATTTAATAATCAATTTTAGATAGAGTGTTCAATAGAAAAACAGGCTATCATTATTTAAAAAGAGGATTTTAAGCAAATTCCCCATAAATCTAAGGTCAAGGTAAATAATTTCATGAATTGATTTCAGACAATGTCTTTATGTACAAATAAAATAACATAAAAAGGCTGATTTGGAAGGTTTAATATTATTATTATTTACTTTTTTTTTGCAAAACTTCCATCAGAAATAGTGTAAAAATTATATTGCAGTGCAATTAGTTGCATTGACAAAAAGTGTTAAAAAATAAATATTAAAAACTGCATTTACCTTTACTTAAAAGAAAAGCAGTTCTTTTTCTCATAGTCAATCTATGCAAATCAATGTCTTATTTAAATCTCTGTCATGATTTTTTAGCTTAACATTCAAACTTTCAGAAGCATTTAAAATTCAAGAAATTTATAAACATAAATTTAAATAATCATTCAAGTATTTTGTAGTTGCATTAGAAATGTTTATAAAGAAATACTGAAAGGAAATACTCATTTACCAAAAAGATTGAACTTGAGTTGGCAGATACGAGATTCGGAATTCTGCCGTGATTATATCATCTACATATTTTTTTTAAATAAAAATAATTAAAATGCAGAATTCCGTGGAAGATTTTTATCCCTGTAAATTAAAATTATTACTTATTACCAGCATTTTGGTCCTTAGTAATGGCAAAATGATTGATGAACAAGTGCCTGCTCATTGGGGGGAAAAAGCAAATTTTTAAAATAAAGACTTTCACTAGTAAATCTAAAGATTTATTATTATTTTTTTTTAATTCCAAAATCTGTTGGTTGATGTTAGACAATCCAGCAGATTGTTCCTCCATAATTTTCTGTATTTTCTTTTGTAATATTTTGATCTGCTCAGAAACTTTTCATTTATTTCTTCCTTCATCTTGCAACTTTTGTTGAGCATCTTTCTTTCTCTGCAAGGCATCATGGTATGAACTCCTTGCAGATTTTGGAAAAAAAAAAAAAAAAAAAAACAGTACACACGAGGTGACAGCAAGACTAAACAGCGAGAAAGAGTAAAAACCATAAAAACAAACACGCGACGTGTGTCTAGCAGTGCCCACATACAAGCAGATGGGGAAGAACTAGAAGGGGAAAATCCACCAGGAGGAAGCGCAAAAGGGAATATCGCCCTTTCTAAAGGAACGTTCCGTAGAGAGATTATACGACAGAGCGGAGCTGAGAGGGGAAAAGGGGAATACCCTTTCTCTAGCCAGCTCTCTTAGATGCATAGGCATACCACTGGCGCCAATCAATCGCTTCGACGGGCAAGACTCCGGCTTTTTTCAATAAACAAGGCGCAGGTTATGGTTCGCGATCTCACTTTTTACTGAAATACGAAATACAGGCATAATCTTTCCCAAACAAAAATTTAAAATTTGTATTAATTAAAAAATATAAATGAATTTTTCGCTGCAAATATATTTTTCCCTGTATTTTCCCGGTTTTCATGAAAATTCTTCATTTTCCCCGAGTTTTCCCGGTTTTTTCCGCGATTTCTAAATTCCCTGAGTTTTCCCGGTTTTCCAGGTTCTCCCGGTCGCGTAGCAACCCTGGTACGTGTTCCGACTGCCTTGTAATTTAATCACGGACTTAATCACGGATCAAGCTCTGTTATTGACGTTTGATTTTACTGGAAACTTAATGCGATTAAATGCGCAATAAAATAAAGCTGAAAATCGCTTAAAAATGAGAGAGAAGGTGGATTTTCAGATTTTTTAAATAGTGCAGATCGTTTATATATATATATATATATATTTTACATAATTATGAAATTTTTCAAGCCGATCGCACGAACTGTATGAATTTCATTAAAGTTTTACACAGTAACTTTTTAATCTGATTAGATTAATGAGGGTAAAAGTTCTGTTTGGAAGTGGCGGGACCGGATTTGTTAGAGAGTGAATCACGGATCAGCGTAACTATATAATAGGATAATTACAGAGTTAATATTTATACAGAAGTGGTTTATCACATGTAAATTTGTATTAATTTAAATAATAATATGCAATACATTTCTTTAAAGCCCCTCTTCATCCGTAAGCATGTGTGCCCAAGACTCCATATATGTTAAATCGGTCTCTTCTAATAAAATTTTTTTTTATATGCCAACTGTTTTGTTGTATTCGAGGCAACACCTTTTCCTTTTCAGGTAAAATTTGAAAGAAGTAAAATATTTACTCAAAATTTCTTATATTCATTAAACATTTAAAATTATTATAAATGAAAAAGTATCCTGGAGATCTTTGAAAACTACGAAATATTCAAACTTATTTCCCGTGCCCGACCATGCTTAGAAGGGACTCCGGTTCAAACGATTACTTGTCTGAAAAAATACCGAAATCATTCGGCCTCTCTCTTCTTTAGTTAGAAAAAGTATGATCACCACATCTGTAAATAATTTTCTGGGGGGTTAAAAGCTGCAATTAAATTATCGTAGGCGTGTCTTGGCCATTGTACTCTCTCCCCTCCTTTGCAACCCATCAATCTAAGTGTCACAGGTGTTTTGGTGAGTGGGGGTAAGCAGTAACGGGATTTTATGTCACAGCCGCTTTCGAAGCAGAAAAAAAGGAGCAGAAAATTATGTCTCAGCCGCTTTGAACAACGTTTACAGATGACGGGATTTTACGTCTCAGCCGCTTGGAGGGTTAACACTAACAGTGTACCTAGATTGTGTAATCAGTTATTATATATGATTAATGTGTTAAATGCAATTTAATTATGCCTTTGAAAATGTAGCATAATTGTTCATTGCTTTAATTACTCCTGTGGTTAAGAAAATACTCCTTCTAAAAAGGTTAAGGAGTATTTTTACTCTTCTGAAAAAATCTTAGATTGGTCACTGTGAGCAACCCCTGGCACAGATGTGGTCCACAACGACTTTTGATCTGGTCCGCAGAACATTTCAAATTCCCTAAGAAAAGAAAATGCATTTAAAACATTCAAGATTCCAAATAAACCTCATTTATATGGCCTGCGACTTAGCTAACATTCTAAAGTTTGCCCAGCAACTTTCCAAAGGTTGCTCATATCTGATATAAATCATATTTTACTAGCAGTGAACCTGAATACTTGCAATTGATGCACATATCGATATTTTTATTTATTTATTTTTTTCTTTGCGCATAACTCTCATTTTCTGAAACTGGAAATCAAACTTTGACTCGCAAAATTTTAGAAAAAAAAAAAAAGGGGGTGATGCAGCTGCATCATATTTATAAAAAACTAGCTGAAGTACCCGTTCTTCGCACGGGAATGAATGAACTTTTTGATATTACGATTTGTCGTGATTACTATTCATTGTAATAAACAGATATAGCAAAATGGATATCGCGTTATATTGCGTCCAATAATCATGCATACCGAATTTCAAGACAATCGTTTGTACAGTGCAGAAGTCCATGCGGCGTAGCGCAATCTAGTGGCGAGTTTTAGCAAAACGGATACAGCGAAAATATTCTTCGCATTCAGATATCGATGTATACCAATTTTCATGACAATCGCCTGGACAGTCCTGAAGTTCATGTGTTGACGCGACATCTAGTGACAAGTTATAGGAAAATGGATAGCGCCAAACTCTTCCCCGTGTTCAAATATCTATGTATACCTATTTTCATAGCGATCATTTGCACAGTCAAGAAGTGATACACTGCAGGGTCATCTAGTGGTTAATTAAAGTAATGATTTGCTACAGCGCCGTCAAGTGGCGAGTTATAGCAAAATGGATAAGGCCAAAATAGTCTCATCGTTCAAATGGCTATGTATACTGATTTTCATAGCGACCGTTTGAATGGTCAAGAATTTGGCCTGCTGCAGCGTCATCTAGTGGCGAATTAAAATAATAATGCATTGCAGTGTCATCTAGTGGTGAGTAACATCAAAAGGAACGCAGTTACAATATATTCTTCGTGCTCAAATGTGTAAGTATAAAAAATTTTATGCCGATTGGTCGAACGGTATAGAAGTTGATGCATTGCAGCGCCATTTAGCAGCAAGTTACAGTATAATGGATAGCGAAAAATATTCTCCGTGTTCTAATATTCGCGTGTACCAAATTTCATCGAAATCGGTTGGACGATAGTCGCATAGCAAACGGCTAAATGGAATAGAATTCGACGTTGTGCTGCGGTACAAAGTGGCAAGTTAGAGGAAAACGGATGCCATAAAAACATTCTCCATGATAAAAGACTTAGGTGAACCAAATTTCTTGGTGATTGGTCAAACGGTGCTGGAGTTTTTCAACCTCATACACACATACCAACATTCATTTCTATATATAACCAGTGTCATTATATATACCAGTCTCAAATAAAATCCAGTTTCAAATCTAAGAGTCGCCAAAGTGCCAACATATGCCATTTTGCAAGAGTTTTTTCAGGGAATCATTCGAAGCATTGACTTAGCAGCAATCAATATGGGAAATGGTTCGACCGCTAAAGAGTAGCACGCATTTATTTGAAAATTGGAATTCCTTAATACAGCCGATTTTTTTTTTTAAATTATCAACTATAATGTGTTTTATTCATCGTTACTCCGATGTACTAAATGAGAAGATTTCAATTTTCTGAAATTTGGCAGAATTCCCCCAACTTAAATCAATGTACTCAATTGGCGAGAATTCTGAAGTTAGATCGCTTGAAATCCCTTAATAACTGCATTATTTCTTCACGAATCATTAAAATTTAACGCTGTATTCTAATAAAACCTTTGCACTTGTTTTCAAAAATCTATTTCGTTAAGCTCTCAATAAATTGCGCCAAGCCGAAAACTGTGCAAACCGCTAGAACTCACTTACTCAAAATCCATATTTCAGCCATTTTACTTTTTCGCCAAACTAAAAAAAATTACACATTAGCCTCGGAAATCTTCAATTCTTATTGTTTTGCGTGTAAAGCATTACATTCCTGCTCTGATTTCCCATGCACACGATATTATAATTTTTAAAAAATAACCTTACGAATATAAACTAACAAAAAAAATCATTATTATTCTTTTATTTTTACTTTGAGAATTTAAAACATTTTATTCGGCAAAATCGCCACACATGGCAACCACGATCCTTATTTCACACTTTTTTCACTACAGGGGTTACAATTACAGAAAGCTTTTTGCGTGAAGAGCATAAAAAATCTCTTAAATTCCGGGAACGGGTGGACTTTCAAAGTTTTAAAGTGGACTACGATTTATTCTATATTATTTTACATATCTGTGCTAAATTTCAGGCTGATAGGTCCATTTTTGTGGATTTGTATACGAATCAAATCCACAAACAAACAAACAGAATTTCATTTTTATTTATAAGGATTATACTACCCGTGTATTAATATACTTTAAACCAATCTTTCATATTTTTGTGTAGACCTAAAATTTACTTTATATAGACATATTTTTAAATAGAATTAAGAAATAGAATTATTTTTTTATTTATTTTTCTTTTTTGAAAGGATAGATCCACACCAGCTACCAACCTCTAAATATAAAATATAGGAGCATTCTTTCAAAACAAGGAAATTGGTATTCTACACTGGAATAACACAGTAACAGACACGACTGTTTTAAATCAGTAAAATAGTATGCAGACGTGCCAAGTTTTCAAAATCGAAAAGCATGAGATTTCCAGTTTTTCCAATCAACAAGCCTGATATTTCTTATGCAAGTACTTTTAGAATAAAGTGCACACATAAGATTTTTTCTTTAATACCATGCATGTCCATATAAACTTATCACTATGCGATTAAGTTGTAATATCTAAATTTGAAAATCTGTGAAAAGAAATATCAGGAAACTAGGTGTTCACCCGCTCTTTGCACAGTAGGAAACTAATATTTCTCTTATTCGTGTAATTCAAATTAAATCCAGAGATTCGGAGAATCTCTTAAAAAGGCAAAATGTTTTTTCCCTTGGTTTAAAGTTTGCACTATTACAAATGAATATGAGATCATTACAACATGATGGTACAAAATCTGTTTCAGATGTCACTCGCGATAAAAAAAGGAAGAGCTTCACAGTATGCAGGAGAAACTCTTCACTTTCAAAATACTTTATCATACAGGAGTGTTTTTAAGTTTCAGTTATAGCATTATACCTCAGAAATGACATTGCACGATATGGATGGACAACAGTTTTATTTTCTTGTGCAATTCGTAAGTGTGAAGAGTACATTAGTACAAAGTTGCAGACGACCTTACAGAAATTTTATCTAACAATCTTAAATATTGCTTAAATAAGAAACATTGGATGCACAGAGTACATTTTGATGACAAAAATGTACTCTGTTTCTGCAACAATTCTGGCATTTTGTAAATGTTTGTGACTCAACTTTTGCAAAACTACTTATAACCATTACTAAACTCTAATGCAACTTCAAACCTGTTACATAAAACTAATGCCGGAATCTCACTTGGGATATGCAATTAAAATAAATGACTAATTTAATTTTCTATTTTTAAAACAGTAGTTGGCATTAAATTTGCTGCCACTTAAATTTTTAAATTCAATATTTAAACAAAAACTGAAGCCTTTCCTAAAGTTCTTGGTTTCATAAAACGAAAATACATAAATAATATTACAGCCAAATGAAAGTAAGGAAAGGAGGTGAGCTGATAAGGGCCATTTTTTGCCCATCAGCCAATTGATGCGATATATATATTTAAGAGTATACTCCATAACAAAGAAGAAAACATGTTATTTCAAATAAAAACTGAAATTCATAGTATAAATAAATTAAATAATTATCTAAGCATTATGAAAGTTTTTAACCAATAATCGAAAATAATCAGTGGACTATAATCCATATACGGTGCTTTGTTTACATATCAGTGTTTTTGTTTACAATTCATTGGTGAACAATCTGACGCCAGAGTGAGCGATGCACTGCCAAAGTGAAGTTACCTGCCGGTGGTAGTTGTGACTGGCAACCATAAAGAATACGTCTATCATCAGTTTGGGTTGATATTCGATATTGTTTCATGTTATTGATGGAAGGGAATGAAATATGTTAATGTATGAAAAGAATTTGTGTGTGTTTGATAGAAATATGGTGTGAATATAAAGCTAAATAAAAGAAAGCATGCTGGTGTTACGTTATAAACCGGTGGGTGTTAGGGACATTTCTGAGCGGTTATTTAAAAGAAAATAAAGTTAAGTGCTCTTTTTAACTAATCTTTGAAATGTTTAAGGTTTTTAATGTGAATTTAAAATTGATATTTGATGTGTTTATGTTTTTGTAAGTGCTATTTACATGCTATTCTAATCATACTGACTTTATAAAGAGGTGTACAACTAGATTGTTTAATCCACCGATGTTTTTTTGAGTTGAAAACGGGCCACTGGTTGCATAGTTTACATAGCTGTACAACTAGGTTGCTGAATCCACTGAGGTTTTTTTAGTTAAAAACGGTCCACTGGTTGCATAGTTTACATGGCTGTACAACTAGGCAGCGGCGGATCCAGAAAAAAAAATTCGGGAGGTGGCACAAGACAATATTTGTCACATTTCCTTATAGAATGACTTGAATTTACAAAATAAGTCAATCTTCTATAGTGTAAACTTCATTCGTCTGGGGGGGGACACGTGCCCCTGTGCCCCCCCTCTGGATCTGCCAATGCAACTAGGCTGCTTAATCCACTGTATTTTTTTTAGTTAAAAACAGTCCACTGTTTGCTCATTTTAAATTGCCCGTTACTGAATTTGCAGACGTTCTTTTGGTTAAATATGGATGTTGTATTTTGTTTTAACGTTTTTGTAAGTGGAACATATGTGCAGACTTGCCAACCTGGGAAAATCAAAATGTGTAAAACAGCACGCGAACAGAAATTTCGACATTTTTTGCTATACAACGCGTGAGCGTTATTTTTTACTTTTCACCATAGAATGCACGAGTATTATTTTTAATGCATTTTATATCACAATTATTTGTTTGAAGTATTAAATAAAGCTAATAACAATAAAAGAAAATGAAGTTGTTGAATAAAAGGCAAATCAATTAATACACCATTTTCCAGATTTCTTGTGATTAACAATTTATTAATTATAATCACTTAACTGGCTTGAAAAAACTCTGACTGTGCTGACTTCAAAGAAGCAGCAGTAGCTTTTTCTGCTTTATTCAGAAAATCTGAAGTAAAAATCTTTAATTAGAAGGCTTTCCAAAATCTTAATAGACAAGTTGCACCTGAATTCATTTCTGTTTTTCCGAATAATACTGAAAACCCTCTCACATTCAGCATAGTCAGCTGCTGAAATAGGAACATTGTATTCGATCAAGAAAGATGTAAATAACAGTTCTGCATGAATAACGTCCGACTGTCCCAAGGGCGGATTAAAGGGGGGGCGGAGGGGGCGACCGGCCCCCGAGAAAAAAGAAATTAATGTAAAAGATCCTAAATTGCTTCCATAAAATGGATGTATATGTCAATCTTCTAACTTCCCACCCCCAAGAAACTTGCATTAATCTGCCTCTGGACTGTCCGTCCTCTTTGAAAAATGTTTGTAGACTTTTACTGCTGTTAACACGTTTCACATTTTCACTGTGTTTTGACGAACTCGAGTGGCGAGAAATGTCATACTTTCCTCCATGAAAAATGCTGAAATCACTTCGGCACACGTTACAATAAGCAAATTTCGCTCCTTTGACATATGATACTATATATACCCCAGGGGTTGCGCTGGCTCTTTTTAACATTTTGCCAAATTAGATTTTTCCGGACATCATTAAGAAAAGCAATTGTCAATATTTTCGCCCAAACGTATTTTCTTTCGCCAAACTAATTTTCTTTCCGCAATTTGCAACATTGGCGATCGGCAGTGCGACCCCTGTATACCCATTCTTTGCTATAACTTTGTTTATAAGTTATGCTGTGCCAGGGATCATTTATCGAAAATAATCCTCAGAAAAGCAATCGAAGTACGTTCATACTACCGTCTGCGTATACCACTTAACCACAAAGCGGGCGCGCGCTGATGGCTGATAACGAAGAACACCACGTGACATGAGACGCACAAGTCACAGGAGAAACACCTACTCCCTAGTAAACGATTTTCCCATTCGCTCTACTCTATGACGTCATGACTGGGTAAACCAATTAAGAAATACTCGGCGTCGCATGTGGGAAAAGATTTTTTTCTTTGCCTCAGTGGCAACAAAGAAAAATATTTTGATGCGCATTGTGTCAACATGGATGTGCGATGTGGATCATGGTGCCGATGCTACCACTTAGATCCATATTGAAAAGGCAAAAAGGCCCTAACATAGAACATCATTTCAATTTAAAACCTAATACATTTCTTTTTAATATCAATTTCACTTTTAAAGAAATATACACAAGTTAGGAAGAAAATATCCGGAAATGCGTAAAAAAAAAAGCGCTCTATGCATAAAAGCATAAACAGCAGTCGAAATGCGTAAATTTTACGCATAAAGCATAAAAGTTGGCAAGTCTGTATGTGCAATTTTAATGTGTTAAAATACTTTGACTTTGCTGATCTTGCAAAATGGTTGGCAACAGTCGCTGGAGCTTGGCGGTTGCCAAGCTCCAGCGACTGTCGCCGTGTTTACATGGGGTGCACACCGACTTGTATGATTTTACCTAATCAGTTTTCACACTTAATATATTTTTTTAATTAATCTTCTTCCTTCTTTGCTTCATCTGAATTACTATCAGACCATCCTTCAGTGGCAGCATCTTGTAGTGCATGGGCATACTCAAACCATTCTCACGCAAAATGTATTACATATTGGATAGAATGTCACCTCCGATAATGAAGGCCTCCACACCAATTCAAAATGGTCGACTCCGAGGTCCACTGCTCTGCATTCATTTTAATGAATTTTGAGTGAAATATAGTGGTCAACCTTTTCTTTTTGAACAGTAAATAAAATATCATTCACATGAAACTGCCTTTATCAGAATAGAAAATTTCTTCTTAAGAGCTTACCACTTTAATTTGAAAAAAAAAAAAAAATCCATTACATAAATTTATTATATCAAATTCAGCGTCTTTTCATGGGGATTTATTTAACTCAATAGTAACTTTCTTATGTAGCATTTCCTGCTATCACATTTAGATTAAACTGAATTATTATATATTGGAAAAGTCCTCTAAAGCATATTAAGTTTGTGGTTTAAACTATTATTCTTTATACAATGTACTTAGTCCATTAAAATCAATATTTGATTAACAAAATTTCAGTTTTTTTGCAAAAGGGAAAGATGTTTTCATATTAAACACTTTTTTTAATTGAGTAGCAGTTTAAGTAGTCAAAATGCAAATTTCTACTGTATTTGGGGGAAAAAAAATATTCTTTTGGGCATAAATACAACTCATTTCAAGATTTTTACCAAACTAATAAAAATGTATGTAAAATTAGGTATGTATGTATAATCCCGGCGGCGGTCTACCAAGATGAAGGATTTTTCAACAAGATAAATGCCGGACACAAGAAACTGTAGATAAGTTGCTATTCTTATGAGCCTAGAAATCATTAGAACAATGGAAGTGCTAGAGATTTATTGGCATTTGGCGACAAAATTCCAGATATCTATTGCTGTATATCTCTTGAACCATTTAATATAATCGAATAAATTTATATAAACCATGAAAAGCTCTTTTTAGTGCATTGTTAGTAACATTTTAAAATATTTTAACGTGCTGTTAGCCTGTTCCACTTTAGAAATAAAAGAAACCCCATTGGAAATACCATGTTAAAAATTTGCATTTGGCTCATTATTATAAATAACTCAATAATACATGAGCAATATTAAAAGAAAGATTACATACTATTTAAATACAGACAAACAATATGTATCATGTCAAGTTTTAACTCATAATTCCATTAAATATTTTAATTATTGCATGCCATTGAAATTCACGTAACTCGGCAACTATTGTCATAATACAATTAATAGTAATGGAAATAACGATATAAAATTTTTATGTGTATTTGAACAGAATTTTGAACATTCATAACTTAGTTACTTTTTTATGATTTTACAATAAATTTGGTATCAAAATGTTGTTAATGAAAAGATCTTTAAAATGATAAATGAGTAATCACTCTCACTTACTTTCTACTGGTAGAAAATAGCTCCTGAATGAAGAGCTCATAACTAACAAGACAACACTAGAGAGAGTATATTCACGGGCACATGAAAACTAGATGTAAACAAGTTAATAAAGCAACGGAACTTGGGACCACGGAATGCGTCATCTTGCCACTTGCTGTGTTCGGTGCACGGGCCTTGCTTATTGGAGGTGATGGATAGACGCGCACACTGAACCAAAACAAATAAATGCTCATATACAAGCTTATAAGGAGTAGAATAACCGAGCGTCAAAGATGGTTCAAGGAACGCTTCTCAGAAAAAAAAAAATTCAAAGTTAAAAAAACAACAAAAATGCATAAAAAGGGTTAAATACTCTTTCTTGGCAATAATTTCTTAAGCATGCTTTATTATTTATGCTGTAAACTGATATAATAAAAAAATATGCATCTTTAAGTGTACAAATAAATTCAATAATAGTCGGAAATCTAAACTTTATTTCTTGAGCGTATGATGGGCCATTTTCTGCCCATCATGACATGATGGTCTCATGTCATGAGACATCATAATTTCATGACATGAGATTACTACCTTGGCATGTTATTACTGGTATCCTGTTAAGATAAAAATACAATTTAAGTGTTGGTGAAAAAATAGCAAGAATTTTAGTGATAATTTTAATTGAACATATAGGGAGTAGATTTCAGCGATTTTTTGCCAAGATAAATGTCATACGTATGAAATTATTCATGGTTTGGAATACGATTGGCAACTGGTTTGCCAGCACCTTTGATGAAAATATAGTTTGGCGAGAATGACCGCTGGGATAATACGCAAGTACTTTTAAACTTTTAAACTAATAATGCACTGATATGATTTAAAATTTTATATTTAGACCTAAAAAAGGTAAAATCATACAAGACGGTGCCCCTCATGTAAACACGGCGATAGCCACTGGAGATTGGCGATCGCCAAGTGCGAGCGCTACAGACCTTGGCGCCAAGCCTCCCTGGCGACCGCCAAGCTCCAACTTGCTATCGCCGTCTTGTGACGAATAAACACTAGTTATATACCACTAAAATTTTACAAAGAAACACAAATTCTAAGTAAATGACACTATATAAAACAGTCAAATCCACAACAAAACATTAGAAAAAGTACAATTAAAGAAGCACTTACCTCGCTTTTCCCCCCCCATTCTATATTCCACACATCGACTAGCACATTCTATATTCCACACACATACTAACGAAGAAATTCCCCGAGACGCTCACTAACTTACGGTAAAGGGTCCGTAAAACGGAATCAAAACCACAAGGAAAATCCAACACAAACTTATTCGACTCAGAATCAAAGAACACCAAACTTCAATCTTCATGCAATTAACACTAAATGAAAATACTATACTTCAAATGCACCACGTTTAATTATCAGAATTGCCATTCAGATTCTGATTAAAAAAAAAAAAGACGATTTTCCAGACCAACATGTGATAAAAAATCCAGACGATTTTCAAGTTTATGACGTCAGCTTTACATATGTTCTCCAAGGGCAAAACCAGAAGCTTGCTATATATTGGTAAAAGCCCCATTTATGTAGTGTAAAAACATTTTTCTCGGAGGGCGCGCGAGCCACTCTGCGAGACCCCAAAAAAAACATCAATGGGTCCGGCCACCGCCTCAAAAGAGCCCCCTCGAAAATATGATAACGCGGGCCCCTCTGCGAGCCCCAAAAAAACATCAGTGTGTCCGGGCGGGCCCCGCGAGACCCAAAAAAAACATCAGTGGGTCCGGCCACCGCCTCAAAAGGGCCCCCTCGAAAATATGCTAACGAGGGGCCCTCTGCGAGACCCCAAAAAAAACTCAGTGGGTCCGGCCACCGCCTCAAAAGGGCCCCCTCGAAAATATGCTAACGCGGCCCCTCTGCGAGACCCCAAAAAAACATCAGTGGGTCCGGCCATCGCCTCCAGGAGGCCCCCTCTAAAATATGCTAACGCGGGCCCCTCTGCGAGACCCAAAAAAAAACATCAGTGGGTCCGGGCGGGCCCCTCTGCGAGATCCAAAAAAAACACCAGTGGGTCCGGCCACCGCCTCAAAAGGGCCCCCTCGAAAATATGCTAACGAGGGCCCCTCTGCGAGACCCCAAAAAAAACATCAGTGGGTCCGGCCACCGCCTCAAAAGGCCCCCCTCGAAAATATGCTAACGCGGCCTCTCTGCGAGACCCCAAAAAAACATCAGTGGGTCCGGCCACCACCTCAAGCGGGCCCCCACGAAAATATGCTAACGCGGGCCCCTCTGCGAGACCCCAAAAAAAAAACATCAGTGGGTCCGGGCGGGACCCTCTGCGAGATCCAAAAAAAACATCAGTGGGTCCGGCCACCGCCTCAAAAGGGCCCCCTCGAAAATATGCTAACGCGGCCCCTCTGCGAGACCCAAAAAAAACATCAGTGGGTCCGGCCACCACCTCAAGGGGGGCCCCTCAAAAATATGCTAACGTGAGGCCCTCTGCGAGATCCAAAAAAAACATCAGTGGGTCCGGCCACCGCCTCAAAAGGGCCCCCTCGAAAATACGCTAACGCGGCCCCGCTGCGAGACCCCAAAAAAACATCAGTGTGTCCAGCCACCGCCTCAAAAGGGCCCCCTCGAAAATACGCTAACGCGGCCCCGCTGCGAGACCCAAAAAAAACATCAGTGGGTCCAGCCACCGCCTCTAAAGGGCCCCCTCGAAAATATGCTAAGCGGGCCCCTCTGCGAGACCCAAAAAAACATCAGTGGGTCCAGCCACCGCCTCGAAAGGGCCCATTCGAAAATATGCTAACACGGGCCCCTCTGCGAGACCCAAAAAAAACATCAGTGGGTCCGGCCACCGCCTCGAAAATATGCTAACGCGGGCCCCTCTGCGAGACCCTAAAAAAAAAACGTTAGTACAAGTTGAAGCAAATTAGAATAGTAGACGAAACAGGAAAAAACGAAAAATAACAATAACGCATGCGCAAAACGCAAATTAACAGCTTAATGACGTCAAATTGAGCAAGCGAATTCGTTACATTCATCGATACATACATTCGAAAATATGCTAACGCGGGCCCCTCTGCCAGACCGAAAAAAAAACATTAGTACAAGTTGAAGCAAATTGGAATAGTAGACGAAGGAACAGGATAAAACGAAAAATAACAATAGCGCATGCGCAAAACGCAAATTAACAGCTTAGTGACGTCAAATTGAGCAAGCGAATTCGTTACATTCATCTGCTTACGTCACACATGCACAGTAGCTAGATTAAAAAACAACTATTACGCATGCCCGAAAGTGCAAGAAATTTCGCATCTTTCAATAGTTCTAAATTATCCAATTTACAATATTTGATGCATTATCATTCCTTCAAAAAAAACGTCGCCAAGCTCTACACATATCTTTATGGTTGCCAGTCAAACAACCATCGGCAGGGTACTTTACTAACGTTGAACATCGCTCACGATGTCGCCAGAACCAAGGGGCACCGGATACGGAACATAGGCCCTAAAAAATGATACATTTCATCTGAAACATTGTTTTTTTATTTTTAATTTGCATTGAAACTTTTATATCATAACTTTTAAAATCGACTCAAATTTTTGCCGGCACTACTTATAATAACAGCAGTCCGCAAAAATGAGCGATTTTTCACTAAGATAAATGCCGGATACATGAAATTATTGATGGTATGGAATATGATTGGCAATAGTTTGCCAGCACATTTAATGAAAATAGTTTGGTGGGAATGACCGCCAGGATAATATGCAAGTACCTTTTTGCCTTTATCTTGTTTACTGTTTCAGCAGTGCTTAGTTTATGAAGAAATATTTTAAGTTTTTCTCGGAATTATGCTTTTATTTATTTATTTTTCTTATGCAAAACATTGTAAATAGGGAAATGAAACCAGTCCAATTGTATGTGGTCTAATGGCACCATCAGTCTGGATAGCAACAGCAAATCTTAGTTACTACAATTCAAGATTTAATTTGAAATGTGCCTTAGTGAAAAGGTTAAACTTAGAGAAATGCTTAACAGTAAAATGTGCCTCCTGCAACTTTAACAGCATCATGCACTATTCTCAAAGAAAGTATGGTATCTTTCTGCATAATTTTTAACAACAACAAAAAAAACTTATTAACATAAAATTCACTTTATAGAGAGGCATTTCCAAAGGATAATATCAAACAAATTTTGCCTTTTTTTTCCCTTAATGCACCATTTTCCTGGCAATTTTCCTATTCCCTGACCTTATGGTCAGTGGCAACTCTTAACTACTATGAGATATATATTGTACTACTAGGAGAGTAAATATTAGTACAAAATAAGATTTGCATCCTGCATTGATAGTTTATAAAGAGCTTGTTCATTTTACTTATTTTAATTATATATAAAGTTGAGGCACAGAAAATTTTATTGAAAAGAAAGTTTACTTTCAAATATCACCCCCAAACATGAGAAAGAGATAATATAGAGGAACTAAAGATTAAGAAACTATTCTAGCATCCAAATATGATGTATAGTGTTTATTAAATCGTTTATAAACAACAGAATAATACTGATCTTTTAGGTAAAACGGAAACCACGCTTTAGGCTCCTTAACTAAAAGTAAACACACATTTCACGTAATATAAAATTCCCAACAATAAAAACATAGCACACACTCATTCGACAATTTATGCAGTCAATTAATTAATCTATATGCAGATAAAAAATTTGATTTTAAAAAACAGTGCAAATTGTAAAATTTAACAATGCGTGGACACTACGGAAGCCAAGGGGAAACAACTGTTTTAACTGATAATATATACAATCATACAAAAAATAGATTTAATTAATATCGTTGATATAACCCAATATGCACATTTTACAGTTAACATGAGTAAAATCTAAAGGAATATAAATTATGTCGGATAAATTAAGTTCTGATTCATGATGAATGCCTTCATTTAAACCCTGACCCTTTCACAGTAGCATACCTCAATTTGGTCTTGTTCTTCAGATGACATCATAATGAATTTAGTCCAAAAAAAACCTTTTTCAAACGGATTTCTTCATACGCAAAAAATACCTTATCTTTTACAAAAATGAATAAAATACTTGGACCAGATTGACTTAAAATATTTTACCACGAAACTATGCCGTCAGACGAATTCCCAACTTATGAAATGAAAGATATGCCTAGAAGTTGCCAAATCCGCTTAACTCTTGTTTATTCCACAAGTCTTTAATCTCAAATATTCGTTGAGAAGAACATTACTATTTGTGACGTCATTCTGAACTCACAGCCTAACAACCAGTGAAACACAAACAACTACACTAAGGTGACCAGATTTTTGAACATAGACACGGGGGCATGTCTCCGATTTTGAAACAAAACTGATGAACTTATGAAATTAAATAATTAATAGTCCCCAAAATTGTCCCCAATGTCTGTTTTACATTTTGGGGACAATTTGAAAAACGTGCTGAAATTAGGGACTGACCCCGGAAAATGGAGACGTTTGGTTGGTCACCTTAAAATACGCTTAAGAAGTGGTCTTAAGAATAAGGTGACCATACGTCCTCGAAATTCGAGGACAGTCCCCAAATATAGATCTAATTTTCATTTTGTCCCCAAAAAATACTTTGACTTCTTGGGGACGCAAAAAGTCCAAAATTTAAAGATTTGTACTTTTCCCCTGAAAGTTTAGTTTAGTTCCGTTTAGTTTATTTCTTTCAGAAAAAACTGAAGAAATAAAAAAATAAAGCTACTAAAAGCGCCTTCTACTCAGAAAAACAATGAAATTCTATCTCCGAAAACGTTTGTTTTCATTGCATGTAAAAAGCATTCAAAAAAGTATTCGACTGTGAGCCAAATTTCCCATTACCGTTTTGTTAATGATTAATCACTTTTCATGACCAAACCGAAATCTATCCGAAGAACCCCCAATCCCGAAAGAACCGAAATCTATCTTAAAATCAAGCCAAGCTTAATCCAACTATCCTCTACCATTTTAAATGCTGTTTGGAAAGTGTATCGTAATCTGTGAGTGTATAGTGTTTTCCTTCCTTGTTCCACAAAACACTTCTTCGGAATTGAAACCTATATTAAAATCGCCTACTGTTAATGTTTAACAATTTCGCCAGGCTTAGTCAAACAATACGTTGTTTGACTAGGTATCGCCAGGCAAAAGTAAGGTGAAGGTAAACCAGGTAAAGGTGAAGTAAATTCTATACTTCACCTTTATAAATGTCATTTGGAAACTGTATAATAATCTATGAGAGTACCGTATTTGTTTTCTCTGTTCCATAAAACACTTCTTCGAAATTGAATTCTATATTAAAATCACCAACTAAAACAATTTTACAATCTTCGCCAGGCCTTTTCTAACTATACTGGAAATATATTTATAAAAAATTGTCCCGTTTTAGCACCAAATTTAACGATCAATTATCAAAAATTGCAAACCTACGCTACTTTCAACATTTTATTAACGCCCCTTTCCCCTCCACGTTATCTGGCAAACACATTTGAAAAGATATTCACTGTGACAGTTCATATCTACAAAACCTGTGTACAAGATTGCGTAGACAAAATTGCGTAGACAAAATTCTAGGATTGAGCGAAATTGCATCCTAGTGAAATAAATAAAAAACTTTGTGAAAAAAACACACATTAAATGTTACTGATAATACGTTACGATCGTTTCGACCAAAAAATTCTATCTTTCTTCATTAGACAAAGCGCAAAGCCTCCCTCCACCCGTCTCATTAAGCAGAGAGAACTGAGGCACCCTAGGGCTAAAAAATTAGAGGAGGGTTGTGGGGGAGTAGAAGGAATGTTTTAAGCATCATATATTGAGTAGTAAGTAGAGAAATTCGGAAATTCGCTGAATATATTTCATCAGGACTACTAAAACCGAAGATGTAGTAACCACTCGATTCAACATACCGAGAGAAAACTTGATATCTTCAAACGGTAACCATACTAATGGCATGCGTATGTGCAGAATATCAGTTGCTTAAATCTAAATTATAACCAATTTTTCAATTGTCTTAGAAAAACCTATATGCAAAAAAGTACTCGCATCTAAATATTTTACCTATAATTCGTTTAATTTTATAAAAGACTGCAATTAATATCCATTTTATATTGACGGCAGCCATACTAGTGGCAAAAATGGGGGGCGTTTTTGCCATTAAAAAGTACACGATTAGAAACATTGAATGCTTCACCTAGGTATTACTAAATCTATGGCTAAACCCCCCTTAGCACATCCCTGTGTTTTAATTTAATTTCAAAAGCATGATGCAAACGTTACATGAATCTGGGGCCGTCGTTATTAGCAACGGGCCTGCGTATGAGTTGCCATCACTAAAAATGAGTTTATCATTGAGGCCTGTTTTCCCCCAGTCACAGTGTTCTATTTTATTATTCTAAGTATTATAAATGTCATATTATTTTATTATTTTAAAACAATTTTCTTATACTTTTGTCGTACTAAAGAACTTTAGATGTAGGTAATCGTTTGGTGAATCTTGAGCCATTTCTTTCATGAAAATTTATCCTAAAATTAGAACATTTTGCTCTGAATGTAAAGGTAAGTGAACGCTTATAATGTATTTAGAAATTCTAAATATATGTATGTTAATCATGTTTGGTGAATAATTACTCATGTGTTATTTATAAATAAATTATTTTTATCAGAAATCGTACTACTTGAGTAGTTTTTATTCTTGTAAATAAGCATGACGTTGTGATACTATTTAGACAATTTAATTTTGCCAGTTGAAAATGTTATTTATCAGTTATATATGCCTTGATTATGTGATTAAGACTTACATCTGATACAGTGTAGAAATACAGTAAATTATAAATTATTGATTTTTGCCCGTTTATACAGAAACTTCAAATGTAGTTAATATTTTGTATAAGCGTTCATTATGCTTGCTCAATTCCTAAGTTCGATTGAGAAAGCGACAAAAGAATAATATATACTACATGAAATGTCTTTATTAAAGAATAATTAATTCAGGGATCGCGCTATAGAGCGTATTTTATCAATTTTCTCCAATATACAGGATATCCCGAAAACACTGAAATGCGCTTTAATACATCATTTGTTAAAGATTAATGTTGAATTGTTTAAAATAACGTAGGAAATACGACTACGTTCATGAAATATTCATTATAAAAATGTCTTTCTCATTTGTGTATTTAGTTATTTTAAAGTATATTAAATATCCACTTGTGAAACTAAAATAAGCAATCGTGAATCATGAGAGTAAGCGCTACTTTGTTTTTCCTTCAAATTATATGCATCTATTTTCTTTATGTCAATATATATCATAGCAAACAATTTAATCATGAGTTCGTACTTGAATTAGTAACACAATTACTACTTAAAACTATATTAAATAACGTTTGAAAGCACTGGGAAGGTTAAGAAATGCCTGATGTATACGTGAAGACTCGAGCATCCGCAGGCCTCTTTGGATGGCTCATCAAAATACACGCGCAGGCCCGTTACTAATTGCGGAGGCCCCGATGAATCTCACCTCAAGAAATTTTCATTAAATGCGTAATTTTCATCAGTCTTCCGTGTAAGTTGCTTTCAAAATACTTTTCAGAAAGTTATGGCTAAATGACATAATCCATTGAAAATAAATAATTTGTGTAAAAGCCGGTGATTACGTAATTAAAACGCATTAAACAGTCTCAACTGAGAGTCTCTTTGACCGGTGTTTTAAAATATTAATTCATTTCACATTAAGAATGGCAGCTTTAAGTATTCACGAGGAATAAAATTTCATATAAATTTAATAGATACTTAGAATACAACAGTGGAGATTCCAGTAAATTATTTTTCAGCAGATTATCAATTTTTAAATTATTTATCAGAATTATTAGAAGTATAGTTATCATTATTTCAGAAGTAACAATTTAGAAGTTCCGCAAAATGGGAGATGCTGATATTCCTCGAGTTATGATGAGAGGTAAGTAATATCATGTTTCAGTAGTCTACTCTTACTTTTATTGGGCAGCAGTTGTTGGCGACGGAAAAATTGTTGCGAAACAACGCTAATCATGAAGAGTTTCAAATCACAAACATGGTAGAGATTAAACTGAAGATCTACCAAATGATGAAACTGTAGATTATTTAATCAACTTTCGTACTTATAATCTTTGCTTTCCCTCTGTGTTTGTACGCTAAGCCTAGCATGTTTTTATCAGTACTTCCAGCTTATCATTAAATATCTATATATGTGTGTATATTTATATTAATAAACATTGTAAAAAGAGAAAAAAAAAGAAAGAATCTTCCCCTTGAATTTTGCCCCCTCTCAAGTTGGAAATAAGAATGACTCCCGGATATTATTTCATTACTGTCATGCAATAATTAGTCTAAATAAGACTGATGAATATTTCGGTACTTACGTATTATCCCGACGGTCATTCCCGACAAAATATTTTTCCGTCAAATGAGTTGCCAAACTGTTGCCAAGCGTATTCTAAACCATTAATAATTTCATATGCCCGGCATTTCTCTTCGCAAAAAAATCGCTTGTCTTGGCGGACCACCGGGATAATACGTAAGTATCAATATTTATTTTGCGCAGTCCGATCTGTGTTCAAACGTATTTGTCCACTCTCTTTTTTTCATGCACACTTTAATGTTGTTATTAAAATTAAAGAGAAGCTTATCGCCCTTCCATTTGGCAGTCGTAACGTGTTCTGCGATGCAGTCCTAAGTTTTATGGCTAAAATGAATAGACACTATCCGTCTATCGCATAACACGGTTTATGGTACAGCTTTGATATCTCTTTCTTTGGCGTGGTTCCTATTGGCGACTTGTTTTGGTGCGATAAATGGCATGATATGGCAAAGACTAGCCATACTAATACCCTTTGTTTTGACGGGAAATTTCAATTTTCATCTTTTCTTATAGTCTTATAAAATTCGAGAGTAAGCATTGTATGTAGCTATGTATGTAAGTATGTAGGTAGGTTTGTAACCACCAATCTTCTTGCGCGCGTCTCTCGATCGCATTGCGCCGAGACGGTTGGTCGCAGACCTACCAAATTTTGCATACGGTTTCAATAGGACAGATCCTAACACGTCTCGGAGCGATTTTTTCGAAATTTGAATTATAAAATGTTTTATTTTATGTTTTGTCCGATTTTTAGCGATTTTTCTCACATAATACGTAATAACGGTAATTGCCCTCGCAGTAAAACGATGTTTGCATCTTCAGATAGAGGAAAAAATTTTCTTTCGAAAACAGCTTGTTTTGACTATGTAACATATTTTGCCGATTTTTGGGAATTTTTAAAAAGAATTCCTCTTTTGACGACGTTTGCGTAAAATAATTTTAAAACTTTTGCATCTTTAATTCTATCTGTCATAACTTTTTTATATTTCGGCAAAAGACGGAGCATACAATTTGCCCACTTTTAAAAGAAGAACGGAGGGAAAATATAAATTAGGGGATTTTTTACGAATTTTCATGTAAAGAAGGATTTTGAATTCAATAGCAGTTGCTTCAAGATTTCAGTATGATATCTTCCGCTATAGTTGTCTTGGAAACAGTAACAATGAATAAAATTGCTAATTGAAAAAAAAAATTACTTTAAAATAACTGAGTTTTCGCATGTGAAATCTGCGTCATTTTCATGTAACGAGTTTAAAGCCCCTTTCGAAAATCAATCAGAATGCAGATTCACAAGCAAAACATACACCAGGCACGAAATAATTCCGTATTTTATATTACGTTGCCAGAAAAAGAATTGAATTCTGTTTTTTCAACAATGAATTATCTAGCATTACTTTCGATTGAATTTTTAAACGGGATACCTTCCTGAATCGCAGGAAATATTTTGAGGTGCTAAACAGGGACTGATTATGACCAACAATGGCCCCGGTATTGATGATTTTTGGGGGCCCCCATCTATGAATTTTTTTTTTCATAAAATTTTGTTATAAAAAAGAATATTTCAGAACAACCTTTGAAATTGTGGGACATTTCGAGCCGGGGGCCTTGGGCAAAGTCCCGATTTGCCCGTGCGATAAAAGGGCCCTGGTGCTAAATACGCCAACCTGGCAAAAATTATGCGTACAAATGTATGGAGAGCTGTTTGAATGGCAACCATAAAGTGAAATGATTATCGTTTAGGCTAATGCGTAAATTGTAAAAGTCACCAAAGAATGAGACTACATTCGTGGCAAATATCTAAACCGTTTTTACTTCCTTGTACGTAGTATAAGGAAGTAATGTGATCCCGAAAAATTTTGGGGGCTAAATTTCAACAAAAAAGCCGGTCTATGTTCCGTATCCGGTGCCCCTTGGTTCTGGCGACATCGTGAGCGATGTTCAACGTCAGTAAAGTACCCTGCCGATGGTTGTTTGACTGGCAACCATAAAGAAATGTGCAGAGCTTGGCGACTTTTTTTTTGAAGGAATGATAATGCGTCAAATATTGTAAATTGGATAATTTAGAACTATTGAAAGATGCGAAATTTCTTGCACTTTCGGGCATGCGTAATAGTTGTTTTTTAATCTAGCTACTGTGTGACGTAAGCAGATGAATGTAACGAATTCGCTTGCTCAATTTGACGTCACTAAGCTGTTAATTTGCGTTTTGCGCATGCGTTATTGTTATTTTTCGTTTTTTCCTGTTCTTTCGTCTACTATTCTAATTTGCTTCAACTTGTACTAATGTTTTTTTTTTGGGTCTCGCAGAGGGGCCCGCGTTAGCATATTTTCGAGGGGGCCCTTTTGAGGCAGTGGCCGGACCCACTGATGTTTTTTTTTTGGGTCTCGCAGAGGGGCCCGCGTTAGCATATTTTCGAGGGGACCCCCTTGAGGCAGTGGCCGGACCCACTGATGTTTTTTTTGGATCTCGCAGAGGGGCCCGCCCGGACCCACTGATGTTTTTTTTGGATCTCGCAGAGGGGCTCGCTCGGACCCACTGTTTTTTTTGGGTCTCGCAGAGGGGCCCGCGTTAGCATATTTTCGAGGGGGCCCCCTTGAGGCGGTGGCCGTACCCACTGATGTTTTTTTTGGGTCTCGCAGAGAGGCCCGCCCGGACCCACTGATGTTTCTTTTGGATCTCGAAGAGGGGCCCGCCTGGACCCACTGATGTTTTTTTGGATCTCGCAGAGGGGCCCGCGTTAGCATATTTTCGAGGGGGCCCTTTTGAGGCGGCGGCCGGACCCACTGATGTTTTTTTGGGGGTGTCGCAGAGGGGCGCGCGCCCCCTCGAAGAAAAATGTTTTTACACTACATAAATGGGGCTTTTACCAATATTTAGCAGGCTTTACACTAGATAAAATGAATATTCACAATTTGTGCACTCCTCCGAAAGAGTTTCTGGTTCCGGCCTTGGAGAACATATGTAAAGCTGACGTCATAAACTTGAAAATCGTCTGGATTTTTTATCACATGTTGGTCTGGAAAATCGTTTTTTTTTTTTTTTTTAAATCAGAATTTGACTGGCAATTCTGAAAATTAAACGCGGTGCATTTGAAGCATAGAATTTTCATTTAGTGTTAACTGCATGAAGATTGAAGTTTGGTGTTCTTTGATTCTGAGTGGAATAAGTTTGTGTTGGATTTTCCTTGTGTTTTTGATTCCGTTTTACGGACCTTTTGTCGTAAGTTAGTGAGCGTCTCGGGGAATTTCGTCTTTATTTCGTCTTGGGGAATTTCATCGTTGTAATGGATGTTCCCGGTCCTTCCATTAAAAAATGAGGTGGGAAAGGTGAGGTAAGTGCTTGTTTAATCTACTTTTTCTTATGTTTTGTTGTGGATTTGACTGTTTTATATAGTGTCATTTACTTAGAATTTGTGTTTCTTTGTAAAAATTTTAGTGGTAAATACTTGTGTTTATTAATTTTAAGAATTTTTTCGATGCATCTCATCGTAGGCTAGCATGCACGATCATATTAATGCGTCTGCAACTCATTTTGACCAGCGGCCAGTCTATTGTGGTCTGTTTTTCCATGCCGTCTGTACGTACGTATGTATGTAACTCGCATATCTCAAAAACTATTGGTCGTAGAATGTTGAGATTTAATGTTTAGGATTGTTCTATGATCTAGTTGTGCACCTCCCCTTTTGGTCGCAATCGAATGGATAGTTTATGTACAGGACCGCCCAAAAGATTCGAAATACATTACGCTCTATGGGCCGAAATTCATTAAACTCGCCTAACTCAAAAACTATTTGGCGTAGAATGTCGAAACTTTATATTTTGGATACTTGCAACATCTAGTTGTGCACCTCCCCTTTTGGATCCATTCGACTGGATAGTTTATCTACAGAACCACCTAAAAGATTCGAAATACATTACGCTCTATGGGCCGAAATACATCAAAGCGTTTTTTAGAGGTACTGGGCTATTTTAAACGACTCAGACGTGATATATGCTGTAAAGAGTTAGAAAATGAATTTCTCCATTAAAAAAAGTGTCTTTATCATTTATAGTTCTGCTACAGGAACACTCAAAAGATTTACAATACATTACGGTCAATGGCAATTTTAGGCGCATTCATCCATTTCAAGCACAATACCGTCCTACCACATAAGTCAGGTAATGGTCCGACCACGGTCACGTGCCTCCCTCAAGAACTATGCCAAAAGTCGCCAAGCTTGGCGACTTTTGGTGTACGTGTGTGCATATTTAACTCTCAAATCTCAAAAACTATTATGAAATTTCATATATAAGATTGTTGTAACATCTAGTTGTGCATCTCGATTTTTGGTTCCGATCTACTGGAGAGTTTATTTACAGGACCACCGAAAAGAATTTCAGTACTTTAATGTCTATGGACATCTTCAATATAATACAATTGTAGACAGTTATTGTTTGGTTCATGCCCAAAATCTCGCCGTCTGTCCTCGACCTTGGCGAGTTTTGCGAAATGTCGCCAAATTTGGCGATGGTCAGTCATTTGGTCCATGCCCAAAGTATCGCCATTTGTCATCGTTCTTGGCGAGTTTTGGCGAAATATCGCCAAATTTGGCGATAATCTGTCATTGTTGGTCCATGCTTAACATCTCGCCAAATGTCGTCGACATTGACGAGTTTCTCCGAAATATCGCCAAATTTGGCGCCAAAAATTATTTTGCATTTTGTATAACTCTAAAACTTTGACCCGTAGAATTTTGAACTTTTGTATTTAGAACTATATTATCATATCTAACTGTTTTCAATATCTTTTTTGACAGCAATCGACAGGGAATTTATTTACAGTGTGAGCCAAATGACTTTAAATATATTAAGGTGTATGGATGCGTTCAATTCATTGAAAGTCTGTGGTCAATGACTACTTCGGCTATCCCCAAAATCTCGCAAACTATCTCTGTCGGTTTTTGGCGAAATATCGCCAAATAAAGTGTCAGAAGGAAATCTTTCAAATTGAACTCAGCTTGGCGATATCGAAATATTTGGCTAGAAATCGCTAAACCTTACTATTATTGATATTTTATCTCTTTCAAACAAATAAGTTTAGAGGTAGTGCGTAGAAAATATTTTTGATTTAATAGACGTGCAAGGAAGTCATGTGTTGGACACATCAGATTTTTTTAAATTAAGCATTAACGATTGAAACACGAAAATATATTGTATTGGTATCAGTAAAAGATAGTATAAGTAATTGTAGATATGCTAGGGCAATATTGATCAAACCACAATATAACGCATTAATAAATATTCCCTGAAACTAAGTGTTCTATTCATTTTTCACCAGCTATCTTACATCACAGCTAACTAAACGTTAAGTAATTCTACGTCACGTTAAATATATCCCGCGGTAGTTTCAACAGAAAAGACTGTATATGAACTTTTTTTTCCTTGGAGATTCTGTTTTGTCACAGGTAGTTATGATCACATCTTAGGAAAATGTTCTCTTCTTGCCTTGCGAAAAGCGGGTACACAACTATTTAATTATAAAATAAAACGGTTCTCCACATCATGTAGTATCCGCCAAGTGGGTGTATTTTAAATACAGTCCAATGAGCACCGTAAACAAAAATAACACTTTATTTCACGGCTCGCAGCTCAATAGCTCAAAATAAAACAAGGAACATTAACATGCACTAACTAAAATCATAAACAGAATCAACCGTGCGCTTCAAAGTCTATCACTCAACCAGGCCTCTCAATTGGTCCTCGTTTTTTAAAATTCCTACCTTTATAAATAATAGAGTAAAATGTTCTGCTTCTTCAACAGCTGTTAAATGTTCTTTTATATGTTAAGGTTTCGTCTATCAAACCATTAAAATACTAGGCTATATAAATAAAACTTTGATGAAGGTAGGAATTTTAAAAAAGGAGGACTAATTGAGAGGCCTGCTCAACTGTACTCCCCGGAGAGAAATCCTAGCGTTTTTATAGAGATGATGACGTCACCAGAATTGCCAAGAAACTTCTGGAACAATCTTATCAAATTGAAAAATGGTCTCGAGACATGAATTTTCTAGAAGCCACCATTTCCAAAATCCGTCGCCAAGTCGCCAAGACGATCGTCAAGTTTGTCGCCAAGATTACAGGGTTACTTCCACAGGTTTACCATTACCTGAGGACTTCGCTATTATGCCTGTAAAACTAGTTTCACGGCGGCGCATGCAATACGAGAGCAAATTAAGTTATTATTTCGCAACACTGCTCCCCTCTTTAAAAGAACTGACGACCCGGCAGTCTTATCACACAGCATTATGATCAGTAGCACCATATGGAGCTTAACGATTAATGTGGATGACTTTCGGTTTTGAATTGGGCTACTTCTGGACTCTGTGGATAACATCGTTCAATTTCTTGACAACTGTATTGTTACGAATTTTCGGGGCAACCCGCTGCTCTGGGGCTTAAAATGGTTTAAAATTCGTATTCTATGCTTCAAATAGATAAATTTTGCTTTTTGTTGCATCAAAATCGGCCAATTAGAACCGGAGATACGAAGGTTTCGCTTTCTCATATGTTTTTCTATGGGCTTCTAGAAATCTCGAGAAATATTAGTCCTAGAGCTTAGATCTCTTCACTTTTGAGGACTTATTTTTGGCGCCAAATTTGGCGATATTTCGCCAAAAGTCGCCAAGCTTGGCGACTTTTTGGTCATTTGGAGCGATTTTCCCAATGGGGCCTGGAAGTTGTTTTTCCTGCATTAAAAACGCATAATAACCTAACATTTCTCTTCTATGACGTAATCAAAATTCACGCTGTATGTAGAACCCTCGAGAAATTAACTTTTCTGGAAACCTCTTGTACCTCCTGCGTCGGCTATTTATAGAAGCGTGCATCGCCCCGAAGAGTCAGTGCGAGCTGAACGCTCGATGTGTGAAGAGCTCTCAGTACGCGTGCCTTGTGAATTGCTATAGAAGCTGTGTTTTAGCTTGCTTTGTGAAGCTGTTTTTGAAGTGCTGTGTGTAAATTCTTCATTGCGGTGTCTTAAGGGATTGTGTACTATATCCCTTGAATATTTCCACGGAATTCTTGCCGGTGAAAGTGACTTATTTTGTGTGAGAAATACAGCATTTGTGAGAGCTTCTGACCCAAGCGAATTGTTAAAAGCACGTTACTGCTAGATTGTGCTTGTGAATTGTGTACAGCTGATTGTTTACGAAGTTCTAGAAGCAATAAAGTTTGTGTTCCATCCTGACAAGTAACTTTTTACTTGAACTTTTTACACCAACAGGACTTTAGAACGATGAACCCCAGGAGTAGCAGAGTAATTTCGCAACATTTGGTGTCAGAATCGGGGTTCTAAAGAAAGACTTTAATTTTCCAGTTTATGGTTTTGACTAGACAAAAAAATGGAAGAACAACTTCAAAAGCTCATGAATATGATGCAAGAAATGAAACCCGGACAAGACGAGATGAAAAAGGAGATGAAATCCGGACAAGATGAAATAAAAAAGGAGATGAAAGCCGGACAAGACGAGATGAAAGCCGGAAAAGACGAGATGAAAGCCGCACAAGAACAGATGAAGGCGGATTTAGAGAAGAAAATTGCAGCCGGACAGACCGATTTAGAAAAGAAAATTGAAGCCGGATTGGTCGGACTAGAGAAGAAAGTGGAAGATGAACAAAGAAAAATAGAAACCGGATTAGATGAGTTAAAAACCGCTCACGAAGAGATGAAAACCGGGTTAGAGGAAGTAGAGAAAAGAGTATCACTCCTGGAAGAAAGTCAAGCGAGATGCGAGGAAAGGATTGAGGAAAAGATCGATCACAAGCTAGAAGAAAAACTGGACAGTTTAGTAAAGCTGGGAAAGGTACCAGAAAACATCAGGTTGTCGTCACGCCACCCAGCAGTGAAACTAACGCCTTATGACGGAAAGACTCCCTGGGAGGCTTACAAGACCCAATTTTCGATCGTCGCCAGAGCCAATGGTTGGAGCGAGTCCGAGAAAGCGAACCAACTGGCCGCTTTCCTTAGCGGAGATGCAATTAATGTATTGCAAACTATCAGAGCGGCGAAGATAGGAGATTTTGACGCCCTTGCCAGTGCCTTGGAGATGAAATTCGGAGAGAAGTGCCAGAAAGAATATAGTAGAATCCAACTTAAGGATGCAGAGACCTGGCGAGACCCTCCAAGAGCTGGCTTCCGACATAGATAGGCTGTGTCATCTAGCCTATGGCAGTTATCCTGATAATGTTCGAGAAGAAGTTGCAGTACAACATTTTATTGAAGGCCTCGTGGACTCTGAAATTCAGAAAGCATTGATCTTGGCGGATTATAAAGATCTCAGGTCTGCCCTCGTATTCGCCATGAAGCTAGAGGCAGCTCAGCTGGCCGTAAGAAAAGAGCGGCATAATGTTAGAGCTGTGTCATTCCAGTAGCCTACGGATGGAGAAATGGAGAGATTAGAGAATAAATTAAAGACCCTGGAAAATCTGGTGGAACGACAAGAACAGTCAGAGCCAAGAAAAGTGAAATGTTGGAGGTGCAACAGCGAGGGGCATTTACGAAAATACTGCGACGCACAAAAGAACTCTCGTCGTAAAGATCGCAGTTATCAATGCACCAGAGAAGCCCATGAAGGAAGACAGAAAAGAGACGACTTTCAGGAACAGAGGCTGAGGGATATTCAAAAGCCCCGTTTGAAAGTCCTTACAGATTTCATCAGTGAATGGCGGCAGTAATGGACTCTTCGTACTGGGATACGTTAATGGTTCCCCATGCCACATGGTGATTGATACTGGAGCGAACGTAACCATCATAAGGACGGATCTGGCCAAGAAATTGAACTTGAAGATTATCTGGACTCCGCCCTCGCTGACCCTCCAGACTGTGACAGGTGACAAGATCGAAGTGGGCGGAAAAGCGCAAGTAGAAATCACGTTTGGAAATGCCAGATACGACCATGTGGTATATGTCGCCAATATTACAGACTCTTTTATTCTCGGACTGGACTTTTTAAAATCGCACAAATTTAACTTGGACTTTAAGAATAATGAGCTTCGTTCAGACTCAGAAGAAATAGCTGCGTTCGATATTAAAAATGAAAGTATTTTACCTGTTCAGCAAATAATAGCCCAGACTGATATCACTTTACCTCCAAGAACTGATTCAATAATTTCTGGAACAGTAAAAGAAAACAATAAATTCCGCTTTGGATTAATCGAACACCCAAACAATAGTGATTCCGTCAGAGGAGTACTTGTAGGAGCAACACTTGTGGACTTGTCGAGAACAGAAATTCCAGTTAGAGTAGTAAATGTGATGGACAAGTCGAAGGTGATAAAGAAAAATGAAGTGTTGGCGACATGCACTCCTGTTACCTGCATTAATAAGAACATCAGCCAAACGACAGCTAAATCTTCCGAGTGCCTGACGAAGGAATTAATGCAAGACGTGGAGTTAACGGCAGAACAGAGAAGCGCTGCGGAGAAAGTAATAGCCGAATTTGAAGACCTCTTCTCCCGTACTTCGGGTGACTTTGGCCGTACGAGCTTAACTCAACATAGGATAGATACAGGCAGCCATTCTCCCATCAAGCAACATCCTAGGCGGCTGCCGTTTGCTAAGCAAGAAGAGGTGAGCAGACTTTTAGAGGAGATGCAGGTTGATGACGTCATCGAGCCATCGACTAGTCCGTGGGCCTCGCCGATTGTTTTGGTCCGAAAGAAAGAGTATTCCACCCGGTTCTGCGTTGACTATAGACGTCTGAATGACATTACCAAGAAAGACAGCTACCCTCTTCCCAGGATAGACGACACATTGGACACTTTATCGGGAAACGAATGATTCTCCACTCTGGATCTCAAGAGTGGCTACTGGCAAGTAGAAATCCATCCCGATGACCGTGAAAAGACTGCGTTCACTGCGGGACAAGGATTGTGGCAGTTCAATGTTATGCCTTTTGGACTCTGCAACGCACCGGCTACTTTCGAGCGTCTAATGGAGACAGTGTTGAGAGGACTTTCCTACGAAGCATGTCTCGTTTATTTGGACGATATCATCATCGTCGGAAGGACTTTCGAAGAGCATCTAGAGAACATCCGAAAGGTGCTGCAGAAATTAAAGGAGGCGAACTTGAAACTGAGTCCATCTAAGTGCAACTTGTTCCGTCGGGAAGTACGTTACCTCGGGCACATAATATCCGCCCACGGAGTCCGAACCGATCCCGAAAAGACGTCCGCAGTCCAGAACTGGAGTCGTCCCGAGAATATCCATGACTTAAGAAGTTTTCTCGGTCTGTGTACTTACTATCGAAAATTCGTGAAGGGCTTTTCTCAAATTGCAAGAACTCTTCACAAATTGACCGAGACTGGACAGAAATTTCTATGGACTGAGGAATGTGAGGACGCATTCAACGAACTGAAGACGGCTTTAACATCTTCGCCGATCCTGTCGTATCCTCACCCTAACAAGCCATTTATCCTGGACACAGACGCAAGTAAGGAGAGTGTTGGAGCAGTTTTGTCCCAGGAGATAGATGGCCAAGAACACGTCATTGCTTACTGGAGCAAGTGCCTCTCAAAGGCAGAACGTAACTATTGTGTTACGAGAAAGGAACTTCTTGCTATCATTAAGGCCGTGGAGCACTTCCATCATTACCTGTACGGCCGAAAGTTCCTGCTCCGAACGGACCATGCCTCTTTAACCTGGCTTCTAAATTTCAAGAATCCAGAGGGCCAAATAGCCAGGTGGATACAGCGATTACAAGAATATGACATCGAGATACGTCATCGGAAAGGGTCATCTCATGGAAATGCAGATGCTTTGTCGAGAAGGCCCTGCATAGACAGTTGTCGCTATTGCTCCAGGGCAGAGAAAAATTACCATCTGAATCATCCCGTTGTCCGCCAAGTTACATCATCGACACCATCCCAAGATCCCTGGAGTGACGAAAATGTTCGGGCGGACCAATTAGCAGACAGCGACATCAAACCTATTGTGGAATTTATGGAAAAATCCAGCGCTAAGCCCAGTTGGCAAGAAATATCATCTTACAGTCCGGCAACAAAACAGTACTGGGCTTTATGGGATTCGCTTCGCCTGAGGAATGGAGTCCTGTATCGTAAATGGGAGTCGGACGACGGCAAGATGCTCCGATGGCAGTTAGTACTCCCTCGTTCGAGGATTCCGAAGGTTCTAGAAGAACTTCATAATGGCTTAACTGGAGGCCATTTTGGCGTAATGAAGACCCTGCAGAAAGTTCGCGAGCGCTTCTACTGGGTTAGGGCTCGAGGTGACGTCGAAAAGTGGTGTCAAGCTTGTGACGCCTGTGCCGCCCGTAAAGGCCCGAAGAAACGAAGCCGTGGAAGACTACATCGTTATAATGTAGGAGCGCCTTTTGAGAGGATTGCCCTCGACATCCTGGGACCGCTTCCGCGAACTTCGGATGGCAACAAATACATCCTAGTTGTCATTGACTACTTCTCTAAATGGCCCGAAGCGTTTCCTATTCCCGATCAAGAAGCTACGACCGTAGCAGAGGTACTGGTGTAAGAATGGATTTCCAGATATGGAACCCCTCTGCAACTTCATTCCGACCAAGGAACGAACTTTACCTCTGCAGTCTTTAAAGGACTATGCCAACTTCTCGGAATGGACAAAACCCAGACTACGCCTTTACACCCACAATCCGACGGAATGGTGGAGAGGTTCAATCGTACAATTTTGAACAACTTCTCGCTTCTGGTATCTAGGAATCAAGAGGACTGGGACAAGAAACTCCCCCTCTTCCTGCTGGCCTATAGGAGCGCCGTCCATGAGACTACCGGCTTCCGCCTTCCCAGATGCTGTTCGGCAGAGATCTTCGTCTTCCCGCCGATCTAGTGTTCGGCCGCCCTCCAGATGCGCCTTCATCGCCAGAGGAGTACGTGGAAAACCTTCGGGCACGGTTTGAAGATGTACATCATTTTGCTCGGGAGCGGATCAACCTGAACACGGAAAAGATGAAGACTCGCTACGACACGAAGGCTACGGGACACGAGTTCAACGCAGGTGACAAAGTTTGGCTATGGAATCCTACTCGACGGAAAGGCCTGTCTCCCAAGCTGCAATCGCCGTGGGACGGTCCTTACACAGTTCTAAACCGGCTGAATGACGTCATCGTGCGGATTCGTAAGTCACCAAACTCGAAGCCAAGAGTTGTACATTACGATCGGCTAGCCATCTACCGCGGTTGTAATTAGCTCAGACCATGATCACTATGGCGTAATTCCTCTTTTCTTTCATCTCTCATTCCTTTCCTGTCTTTCTCTTCTCTTCCTCTTTCTTCAACTCTCTTTCTCTCACTACTTACGCCATGTTTAGTGTACATATTTGTAAAATATTGGTTTTTATTAATGTGTATTTGTTTATTACATTTATTGCTTATTAGTGTAATTGTTCATTATGTCTATTATTTATTAATTAGAGTGCATTTGCTGATTATTTGCTGAAAATTATGTTGTTAAGATTTGGTTAAAGGTTGGACACTGTAGATATTTGTGTTATATCCTAACTGGGGATTGTACTGCCCGGGACGTGCAGTCCTTGGGAAGGGGGCAATGTTACGAATTTTCGGGGCAACCCGCTGCTCTGGGGCTTAAAATGGTTTAAAATTCGTATTCTACGCTTCAAATAGATAAATTTTGCTTTTTGTTGCATCAAAATCGGCCAATTAGAACCGGAGATACGGAGGTTTCGCTTTCCCATATGTTTTTCTATGGGCTTCTAGAAATCTCGAGAAATATTAGTCCTAGAGCTTAGATCTCTTCACTTTTGAGGACTTATTTTTGGCGCCAAATTTGGCGATATTTCGCCAAAAGTCGCCAAGCTTTCCGACTTTTTGGTAATTTGGCGCGATTTTCCCAATGGGGCCTGGAAGTTGTTTTTCCTGCATTAAAAACGCATAATAACCTAACATTTCTCTTCTATGACGTAATCAAAATTCACGCTGTATGTAGAACCCTCGAGAAATTGACTTTTCTGGAAACCTCTTGTACCTCCTGCGTCGGCTATTTATAGAAGCGTGCATCGCCCCGAAGAGTCAGTGCGAGCTGAACGCTCGATGTGTGAAGAGCTCTCAGTACGCGTGCCTTGTGAATTGCTATAGAAGCTGTGTTTTAGCTTGCTTTGTGAAGCTGTTTTTGAAGTGCTGTGTGTAAATTCTTCATTGCGGTGTCTTGAGGGATTGTGTACTATATCCCTTGAATATTTCCACGGAATTTTTGCCGGTGAAAGTGACTTATTTTGTGTGAGAAATACAGCATTTGTGAGAGCTTCTGACCCAAGCGAATTGTTAAAAGCACGTTACTGCTAGATTGTGCTTGTGAATTGTGTACAGCTGATTGTTCTACGAAGTTCTAGAAGCAATAAAGTTTGTGTTCCATTCTGACAAGTGACTTTTTGCTTGAACTTTTTACACCAACAGGACTTTAGAACGACGAACCCCAGGAGTAGCAGAGTAATTTCGCAACAGTATAAGGTCTTTCCCAGTTTTGTTGCAACTTAGGACTCAGACCTCTCCTTCGTTTCGGGTTATACAGCCAAACTTGATCACCCTCCTTATATTGCTGATTCATTGCTTTGGCGTCGTAACGAATCTTCATTCGGTCACTCGCCAAATTGATTCGCTCTCTGGCAAACGAATGAACTCTTTCTAATCGTGCTTCTAAATTACTCATGTAATCATTCCGTGAGGAGGGCGTATCACATGGTTGTCCAAAAACAATATCACTGGGTAATCGAAAATGACGGCCGTACAACATCTCTGATAGAGAATATCCGGTCGTCTCATGAACCGCACTTCTGTAAGCCAGGAGGAACAGTGGCAGATATGTATCCCAGTCGGTTTGATTCTTCGAAACAAATATTGAAAGATGATTCAAAATTGTTCGATTGTGCCTCTCGACCATGCCATCGGACTCGGGATGTAACGGTGTTGTTCGAGTCTTCGCGATTCCCAAATATTCGCAGAGTTCCGAAAATAGTGCTGAATTAAAATTTGTACCTTGATCCGAATGTAACATCATAGGCACTCCGTAATAAGCGATCCAGGTTCTAACGAGTTTTTCAGCTACAGTTGGAGCTTCCTGATTCGGGATGGCAATCGCTTCTGGCCATTTGGTAAAGTAATCCATCAGGACTAAGACGTATCGATTGCCTTTCGATGTTGTAGGCAGGGAGCCTAGGATATCTAAAGCTTACTCTTTCGAAAGGCGCGCCAACGTTATAGCGCTGCAAACGACCCTTGGTTTTTATTTTAGGTCCTTTCCAGGCAACGCAATCGTGGCATTCTCTACACCATTTTTCAACATCGGCACGAAGTCGATCCCAATAAAATCGCTCCCTGGTTTTATTTAACGTCTTCATCACTCCAAAATACCCTCCACTAGCACTATCATGAATCTCCCGCAGAACCTCTGGAATTCTACCACGTGGGAGAATTAATTGCCATCGGCTTGATCTTCCGTCATCGCTCTCCCATTTCCGATATAAAACACCGTTCTTAAGATGTAAAGAATCCCAAAGAGCCCAGTATCGCTTTGTAGCGGGACTCTCTGGCGCGATCTCTTGCCAAGACGGTCGATCCGCGGAATTTAGTTTCTTCTCCAAAATTGGCCTAATATTGGAATCTTCTAACTGTGCTCTCTGTACTTCACTCGAAGCCCAACGATCCACAGTCGTTGCAGTCAAAACCTTCACGAAAGTATCCGTCTCCGTCCCGTACTTTTTCTCGGCGTTCACGCAGTGTTTACAGTCCTCTTTACAAGGTCGTCTGGAGAGAGCGTCTGCATTTACGTGCGAAGTTCCTTTGCGATGTTCAATTTCGAACTCAGACTCCTGCAGCCTTTGGATCCAGCGAGCTATCTGACCCTCAGGTTCTTTAAAATTCAAAAGCCATCTCAAGGAAGCATGATCAGTCCGGAGAAGAAATTTCCGTCCATAGAGGTAGTGATGGAAATGCTCAATAGATTTGACAATAGCCAGTAATTCCTTACGAGTGACACAATAATTCCTCTCCGGCTTACCTAAGCTCTTGCTGAAGTAAGCTATGGCACTTTCACCATTTTCTGTTCTCTGCAAAAGCACTGCTCCTATCCCTTCATTACTGGCATCTGTATCCAAGATAAAGTCTTTGTCAGTCCGGGGATATGTCAAAATAGGAGACGTCGTTAACACCTGCTTTAAACCAATGAACGATTTCTCGCATTCCTCTGTCCAATTAAAACTTGCTTGGGCTTCAGTCAATTTATGTAAAGGTCTCGCTATTGTTGAGAAATTTCTTACAAAACGGCGATAATAGGTGCACAGTCCGAGAAAACTTCGCAGTTCATGTACCGTTTCCGGACGAGGCCAACCGACTTTAACTTTTTGTGGATCTTTTGGGCTTTAACTTTTTGTGGATCAGTCTTAACTCCGTCTGCAGAAATAACGTGACCAAGATAAGTAACTTCCTTACGTAAAAATTTGCATTTCTTCGGGTTTAGTTTAAGGTTACCATTTTGTAATCTAAGAAACACTTTACGAATATTATTTAAATGTTCTTCAAGCGTTTTTCCCACTATAATAATGTCATCTAAATATACTAAGCAGGCCTCAGACGAAAGTCTACGTAATACAGTTTCCATTAGTCTTTCAAAAGTAGCGGGGACATTGCAAAGACCGAAAGGCATTACCTTAAAGTGCCAGAGTCCTTGTCCGGTGGTAAAAGCTGTCTTTTCTTTATCTTCAGGTCGGATTTCGACTTGCCAATATCCGCTCTTTAAGTCCAACGTAGAGAACCACTGGCTTCCATTCAAAGCATCTAAAGTGTCATCTATTCGCGGGAGGGGATAGCAGTCTTTCCTCGTAATATCGTTCAGTTTCCGATAGTCGACACAGAAACGTGTCGATCCGTCCTTCTTTTTAACAAGAACGATAGGTGAGGCCCAAGGCCCCGACGATTCCTCTATTATGCCACCGTCCACCATCTCTTTAATCAGGCGTTCAGCTTCCTCTTTCTTTGCAAGAGGCAAACGTCTTGGATACTGCTTGATTGGTGGATGATCACCTGTGTTAATTTTATGTTGTGTCACATTACAGTGGCCCACATCGGCGTCACCGGTAGAGAATAAATTTTGGAATTCCTGGAGTAATTTTTGCACTGTTATTCGCTGTTCCTTATTAAGTCCTTCCAGATTCTCCAGCATTAGTTGAAAATGATGACGATTAGAATATCCTTGAGGACGGGCGACGATATCCACCACTGGTTCACACGTCGAAATAACGGCCCCTTCTTCTACAGTCTTGGGTTTATTGTCCAAATTCAACACTCGAATAGGTATAGCTTCCCCTCTTAAATCCACGAGTGCGGCGGCCACCAAGACCCCTTTTAAGGAGAACTGGCTAGGAAAGTCCGTTACGAGATACCGGAAATGTCCAGAGGCTTCCGGAACCCCTTGGATAAGAAATTCAGATCTCGCTGGTATAGTCGTCTTCTCTTTCGCGAATATAGAACATGATTTTGAACACTGCTCGCTTCCTGAAAACAAGGGAATTTCCTCCCCTCCTGTCCGTATTTCGTTCTTCTCAAAGTCTACGGTAAAGTTAAATTTTTGAAGGAAATCCAGTCCAAGGATACAAGGGTCAGTGATGTTAGCCACGTAGACCCTGTGCTGGAATTTCTTGGATCCACATTCAATGGATACATCCAGTTTTCCTTGTATCTCTGTCTTTTCACCGGTAGCGGTTTTAATAGAGACGTTTGGAGACGTGTAGAGCAATTGTTCCTTCAGTTTCATGGCGAAGTCTGATTTTAGAAGAGTGACATTCGCACTCGTATCCACTAGCATCAAGCAAGGGATACCATAAACAGTTCCTTCAACATAAAGTCCAGTTTCTCCTCCGCTAAGTGCGGAAACTTCAAATTTCTCTTTAGGGGCTTTATTCAGAAAAGGCAACCTCCGCCCCGCAAGACGCCCAAGACCTAGTTTTCCTGTTTGGGGAGAATTCACGTCGCATTCTCTTTGCACGTGTCCCCTTTTGTGACATCTCCAACAGGTCACGTTCGGATTCCTTCGGGAAGAGCCCCTTCTCCCAACAGCGAGACTATCCGATAATTCCTGGAGTGCCTTGAGTACAGAATCCAGTTTATCATCCTTTTCCTTGGCGGCGTTTTCCTCTATATCCACAGACCTTACATGCCTGGGTGTTTTCGAAACGGTTGTCGCAGCTTCATATTGCATGCTATACGCCAGAGCTGCCTTCAAATCTTTCAGGTCTACCAGTCTCGTGGAATGTTGTGTATCTTCGTCCCTGATAGCGTCGACGAAGTACTGGGCTGCTAAACTTTCTTGAACATCTAGAGCACATTCCGCGTAAGCTAGGCTCATTAATCGCTCAACATCAGCGGCTAATACCTGTAGACTTTCTCCAGGCCTTTGTCGCCTTGCATTCAATTCAGTCCTATAAAACTGGTTAAGATGGCTATTTCCAAATCGAGATTCCAGAGCTTTTTCGACGGTCGGTAGGTCTTTCAGCTTGTCATTCGGTATTCCTAGGAGAATCTGCGCAGCTGATCCTTGTAGAGAGGCCACAAGTTGACTGGCCTTGAAGCTATCCGTCCATCCATTTGTAGAGCTCACGACGTCAAACTGAGTCTTAAAAACAGTCCAAGATGTTTGGCCGTCAAATGTTAAATGCTTTACAGTGGGTCTAGAATTAATAATTTCCCCACTTGCCAAAATATTGCTTGGTTTCCTCTCAAGATCAGAAAGTCTCTTTTCAAAATCGCTGATTTGTTCTTGCACATCGCTGATCTGTCCTTGCACATTGTGCACATTGTTTCGTACTCCCTTGATTTTTTCTTGTACGTCGCTGATCTGTCCTTGTACTTCGCTTCGTACTCCCTCGACTCTTTTACGCACAGATTGTATTTGAGTCTTCATTTCTTCTTGTCCTGAACGCATTTTCTCTTGTAGACTCTCTAGTCGCAAAGACATCTCTGACATATTTTCTTTCAGACTCTCTTGTCCCAAATACATCTTTGACACATCTTCTTTCAGACTCTCTTGTCCCAAAGACATCTTTGACATATCTTCTTTCAGACTCTCTTGTCCCAAAGACATCTTTGAAATATCTTCTTTCAGACTGTCTTGACCCAAAGACATCTTTTCTTTCAGACTGTCTTGACCGGAACGCATATCTAACATCATAGCAAACAGTTTTTCCATTTTATCTTCCATGGCTGCATAATTATGAAAATGTGGGATTTGCCGCCGACAAATAAAGATGCTGTTAACTATTTTCAAAAATACGATGTTCTACCTTCATACATGTATTGTTCAATGGAACACGAAGTTATAATTTTAATGGTCCTCTTAATTGAAAATGCAGTTTAAGGTCCTATAAATGTAAAGTCGGCATTCGAATTGGTAATTGGTTTGAAAATGATCGTTAAGTTTCAGCATTACCTTTCATTTATTGTTGGTGTGAGGATTTAATGTCCTGAACTGAATTTTTGTTGATGCATGGGTACTTTTCCATTAAAGGGACCCCACTCAAATTTGTCGTTTTTTTTCGCCAAGTAGCTACGATGATTGTTTTTTTGGCGATTTTTTTTCGCCAAATCGCTACAATTATTTTTTGCTTGTTTTTTGTCTCCATTTAGTGCCTGGAAAACATAAAAATAAACAATTCTACAGAAAAGCACACACACAAGAAAAGAAAAAAAAAACTTTGAAAAAGGAAGGCTCACCATTACATACATCGGTACTTACGTATTATACTGGCGGTCCGCCAAGACGAGCAATTTTGCGCCAAGATAAATGCCGGACAAATGAAATAATTCATAGTTAGAAATACGTTTGGCAACAGTTTGCCAGCACATTTGACGCAAAAATCGTTTGGCGGAAATGACCGCCGTGATAAAACGTAAGTACCCCTTTTTTAATTTCCGAACGTGTACCATGTAAGGAAAGTATTGTAATCATGAAAAAATTAGACTTTGAGATTTTGGTGTACTTACACGTTTTGAGGTCTTCAGAATTCATTTATGCTATTTTTACGAGATGCATGTGTGTTTGTGCGGTTGTGTGTATGTAAGTAAACACGATAGCTCCTAAGCGATGCATTCAATTGAGCTCAAATTTGGTATATGTGTTATGAACCACCGTCGAAAGACCGATATTGATTTTGGTGTGTGTGTAGGACTTATAATTTTTCAGGGCTACAAAAAAGATTTTTATCACATAATGGCCTATGGGTAGAAATTCTCGAAAATGCCCTAGCTTTTAAACGGTGCATTCGATTGAGCTCAAATTTGATATATATGTTATAGACCACCGTCTAGTGCTGAGTTTGGTATGTATAGAATTTATGGATTTTTTACGGGGCTACGAAAAAATTTATTTTACATTATGGCCAATGGACGGAAATTCTTGAAAGTGCGCTATCGTCTATAGGGTGTATGCGATTGAGCTCAAAATTGGTATGTATATTATAGATCACGGTCGCACGACCTGCACAGATTTTGGTGTGTGTAGAGCTGATAGTTTGTTCACAGGATTTTAAAAAGTAATTTTTATATATTACGGCCTAAGGATGCCAATCATGTAAAGTGAGCTAGCGTCTAAAAGGTGCATTCGATTGACATTAAATTAGGTACGCATATTACAGGTCACTGTCTTACACATTGCATAAATTTTAGCGAGTGCACCCTACAGTTTTTTGCAGGGCTACAAAAAGTATTTTTATGCATTCCAGTCTATACACTCAAATTATTTTAAGTGCTCTAGTGCCTGAAAACTAAGTTGAGTGAAATTTATTTTAAACACTTGGTAAATATCAAGTGTTCGGAAAGTCGAGTGCAGTCACTCCAGATTTTTTTCCCCTTGATGCCATAAAAAGACCATCTTTAAGTGTGTGTGTTGTGTTAAACAAACCTGCTCGACGGTTATCTGTGTAATTCGTAGGTGCCTTGGGGGAAGACTTTTTCAAGGGTTCTAACCCATATTCACATTACATCTGGAGAAAACCGCCACAGAGTTTGATCGATACACGCGCGGTAGGCCAGAACCCTGGACCAGAACACTTCCGCCATCTTCAAACCTGGGATACATATTAATAAAAAGGAATTAGTGTCGTTATTCTAACTTCTTAAATATAAATATAACGGATGATTCAAAATAGATACGAAATAGATACTTTCTCGTTTCGATCACTTACGATTTAAAAAATAATCGCCTTAACATCTATTTTAAATCACCCGGTATAATATTGATACTGTATTTGTATATCGCTTACGGAAGCACGCACTGTATTCTCAATACATGGTTCATTTTAATAGTTCAAGAGCTTGAAGAAAGAATGGAAGATGCTTTAAATGAAGTAGATGATGAATTGAGTCGCTTGTCCGCCTTCATGATTTTTCTTAATGATCGTACAACTAATGTAAGTAGACTTGTCTTCATAAATATTTATTATTTCACATTATATCTGACAAAGCTTAAAACTGTTTATAACCTCCGTTTGTCTGTCAATTTTCTAATTTTTATAACCAAAACAATGATTCCCTGACTTCGTCCCTGAAAATCGTCACATCCATATGCAGGGCTTAATTTGCATAGGAGCTCGGCTCCTATATTTCTTTTTCCAGGGTGAATTTTTACATACTAGGCAAAACCCAGTGGAGCTCCAGAATATTGTGCTCCGGAACCCACCGGTACATTAACTCGAAATTACGGTCCCTTTTTACATACAAACCGATTTTAGCGAACAGGACTCGTTTCGCCTCGAACCGATTTTAGAGAGCTAACCAACGGATTTTGAGTCTTCTTGCACTGCTTAGATTTCTTCATGCTAATTTCAAACTATCTATTCTATCTAATTTCAAACTATTTCATTTCATTTCACTGTTCTGTGAAATAATGAAAATATGTCCAATCCTATTACATGGGAAAATCTCTGTGAATTATCATTATATTAATAGAGTGTATTATCGACTCCCGTATTGCAGTGGTCGCGGGTTTTATAGTTACGCCACTGAGTAAAAACATAAGCTCTAGAGCGGCAGTTTCCAACCGGCGGGGGGCCCACCCCTATTAGGGATGCAGAGCGTTTGCAGGGAGGGGGGGGGCTAGTAAAACAGGTGAAGCGCAAGTGATAATGCGTGTTCTAAAAAAATCTTCTCATTTATTCTTATTTTTACTGCAACAGATATCGATTTTCGTCGCTTAAAATGTTTACTTAAACTTTACCGATAACATTATTTAGTAGGAAATAAATTAAATGTTCAGTGTTGAAAAAAAAAAAAAAAAAACTCTGCTGAGAATGCGGGGAGGGGGGACGACATTGTAAGTTATCATTTGTTGGGGGGCACAATGTTAAGAGGTTGGGAACCGCTGCTGTAGAGAAGACTTTTTTTTGCAAGAAATTAAACTCTGTATAGCCATCATATTTTGTATAAAAAATTAGTTCCTTGCTTCAAGGCTTTCTGTCGACCAATCTTTTTCTTTTTGCCTTCTAAGTTTTGTTGTTCTTTGCTTATATGAGTAATATCGCTTCTTTTTCTGCTTGATTATATGCGTCCATTGTCTAAAGAGAAAGTGACCAAAAGGAGAAATTTTGAGAGATGTACTATGGGTACTTACGTATTATCCCAGCGGTCCGCCAAGACCAGCGATTTTTCGCCGAAATAAATGCCGGAGACATGTAATTATTAATTGTTTGGAATACTACTGGCAACAGTTTGGCAACTCATTTGACAAAAAAATAGTTTGGCAGGAATGACCGCCGGGATAATATGTAAGTACCGTACTATGTTACGAAGTTTAAATATGTTTTTGACATTTACAATACGTGGAAATACTGATGACTGGTAACTAGTACAGTTTAACAAAGTCGCAGTCATACTTAAAGTGTAATAAACCAGCCTTCTTTATGTATAACACACTTACGAGGCCCAGTGGCGTCGCTAAAGATAGTGTCACCCGTTGTATCCGGTGTCACCCCTCCTTCCCTCTAAGTTCGTTCTGCATAAGAATAAGCAAAATCGTTAACAGCATTGGGGGTATAATATTTTTTTAAAATAAATTACACAACTTAAAAAAAAGGTTTTATTTATGCAAAAATATCATTCTGGTAATAGTAAGAATGTCCTTTCAAACATTATTAGGCTATTATGCAATTTTACACACCACTTATATGAGGTACTAGCTGAAGTACCCGTTCTTGACGGGTTAGTGAATGCAAATTTCCAAAAAGCAAGAACTTTCGTCCGCATTGTAGGAGTACACAGAATGGATGGAGTATGTTGCCAAAGTAAAGAAAGCGAAGTTATAATTTTTATGTATTGTTAAAATATTAGAAATAATTTTCGAATATAGAAATAATTTTCGCAAAATCTCAAAATCTAATCAACATCTTTGAAAAATTGGAAGCCTAGAATTTAAGTTGAGTGACAACCTATCATGTCACCCAATTTCGTTTCATTCCCTGCAGTCTTTATTTCGTGATGCTGGAACAAAATTTCAGCATTTTAAAACGATTTTCGCAAAATCTCCAAATGTAATCAAAATATTTTAAAAATTCAACGCCTATAAATTAAGATTAGCAACTACCTATTATATCACTAAATTTCGTATCATTCGTATTAGTTGTTATTACGTGATGTTTGAAGAAATATAAACGTATTTTGAGAGAATTTTCACAAAATCTCTAAATCTAATGAAAATGTTTAAAAAATTGGATACCTATAGTTTATGCTGAGCAACCATCTATCGTATGACCAAATTTTATATCATTCGCTTTAGTCGTTATTACGTAATGCGGGAACAAAGATTCACTCAGTTTTAAACGATTTTCCCAAAATCTCGAAATCGGATCGATTTTTTAAAATTAGATGCTTATAGTTTAAGGTGAGTGACCACCTATCATTTCCCCAAATATCATTTTTTCACCTTTGCAGTTATTACGTGATGTGCGAACAAAAATTTACGCAGTTTGAAACGATTTTCACAAAATTTGAAAATCTAATGAAAATTTTTAAAAATTCGAAGCCTATGTTTTAAGTTGAGTGACCACCTATCATGACACCCAATTTCGTATCATTCGCTTCAGTCGTTTTTACGTGATGCTTGAACACAAATTTACGCAGTTTGAAACGATTTTCGCAAAATCTCAAAATCCAATCAAGATTTTTTTAAATTCGACGCCTATGTTTTAAGTTGAGTGACCACCTATCATGACACCCAATTTCATATCATTCGCTTCAGCCGTTTTTACGTCATGCTTAAACAGAAAAAGCGTCACGGACAGAATGACAGAACGACAGAACGACAGAATGACAGACAGACAAACTTTTTTTTGAGGATCGCTTCGGATTCCCGAGTGCTTCAAACGGATAGAAATCGCAAAATTTTTGAATTCCAAGAAATGTACAGACAAAAGTCTAATTTTATTTATATAGATTGTACAATGCGCGCAAAAGACTTTTACATGGAGTCTCAGGAGGCCTTTCAGAACCATGAGCCTTGAAAAAGTCTGTTTATAATACCATGGTGAGACTAAAATATTGCACTTTAATTCAACTAAAAGTTAAATTATCTTTTTATTTGAAATTTAATACGTCTCATGTGACCTGTTTCTTTGACACCAGTCGTTTCAATATTCCCTACAAAACTGCTTTATTGAAGAGGTTTTGTATCTTTCAAAAGTAATAAAAATCTATAAAAATTTGCATCAATATACCGGGTGATTCAAAATAGATGATAAGGTGATTATTTTTTAAATCGTAAGGGATCGAAACATATTTCCAGTTAGAAAAGTTCGTCAAATTAAGGGTAGCTTTCAGATACGGCATTTTTTACTGGGGGTTGTATACATATTAAAATACGAAATTTAATTTTTATACGGTCCCTCCTTTCCTACCCTTTATATTTAGAAGAATGCTGCTCTAAGAAAATTATTAAAACAAATCCCGTGTTTCTAGGTGGAATAATTTAAGAGATATGTCAATTTGAAAATTTTGGCATTTGTCACCAAGCAATAAGGGGATGCCTCCAAAATGAGAAAAATGTAATTACTTTTCAACTGATGTTAATTTATATTAGTGTTAACTGTACAGATTCCCTACAGTACTCCCTAATATTTGACGTATTTTGGACATGCCCAAAGCAATGACCATCCACCCACATTTGTGTTAAAGCTGGGTGCAGATTTTAATGTCTTGTCTTTTTGGTGACCCTGTAAATAAACTGCAAAATGTATTTAGTCGTAAATGTAGGCAAATATGTTACGTCGATAGCTCTCAAAAAAGTTTCATACAATAACATCGACCAGTTAAGGTACACTAAACTGTTCATTTCCCGAAATTGAAGGCATTTAATTGACAACAATGGAATCGTTATTTAACTTTTTACTTCCTTGTACGGAGTATAAGGAAGTAATGTGATCCCGAAAAATTTCGGGGGCCAAATTTCGACGAAAAAAACGATTTTGACTACCTTTAAATTTACTTTTAAGAATTTTTTCGATGCATCCCATCTTACACTAGCATGCACGTTCATGTAAATGCGTCTGCAACTCATTTTGACCACCGGCGAGTCTATTTTGGCCAGTTTTTCCATGCCGTCTGTACGTACGATGCGTACGTAACGTATGTATGTAACTAGCATGTCTCAAAAACTATTGGTCGTAGAATGTTGAAACTTTATAGTTAGGATTATTGTAACATCTACTTGTGCAGCTCCCCTTTCGGTTCCATTCGACTGGATAGTATTATCTATAGGACCGCCCAAAAGATTCGAAATACATTGCGCTCTATGGCACGAAATTCATTAAACTCGCATATCTCAAAAACTATTAGGCGTGGAATGTTGAAACTTTATATATAGGGTTGTTGTAACATCTACTTGTGCAGCTCCCCTTTCGGTTCCCTTCGACTGGATAGTTTATCTACAGGACAGCCCAAAACATTCGAAATACATTACGCTCTATGGGTCGAAATTCATTAAAGCGTATTTTAGAGGTATTGGACTATTTCAAAAGACTCAGAAGTGATATATGCCATCAAGAGATACAAAATGAATTTCTCCATTAAAAGAAGTGTCTTTATCATTTATAGTTCTGCTGCAGGAATACTCAAAAGATTCTCAATACATTACGGTCAATGGCAATTTTAGGGGCATTCATCTATTTCAAGCACAATGCCGTCCTACCATATAAGTTAGGTAATGGTCCGACCACGGTCACGTGCCTCCCTCAAGAACTATGCCAAAAGTCGCCAAGCTTGGCGACTTTTGGTGTACGTGCGTGCATATTTAACTCTCAAATCTCAAAAACTATTATGAAATTTCATATATAAGATTGTTGTAACATCTAGTTGTGCATCTCGATTTTTGGTTCCAAACTACTGGAGAGTTTACAGGACCACCGAAAAGAATTTCAATATTTTAATATCTATGGACATCATCAATGTAACACAACTGTAGACAGTCAATGTTTGGTCCATGCCCAAAATCTCGCCGTCTGCCGTCGAGCTTGGCGAGTTTTGTGAAATATCGCCAAATTTGGCGATAGTCAGTCCTTTGGTCCATGCCCTAAATATCGCCAAATTTGTCGATAGTCAGTCATTTGGTCCATGCCCTAAATATCGCCATTTGTCATCTTTCTCGGCGAGTTTTGGCGATAGTCTGTCATTTGGTCCATGTCCAAAATATTGCCATTATTCATCGTCCTTGGCGAGTTTTGGCGAAATATCGCAAAATTTGGCGATAGTCAGTCATTGTTTCGTCCATACTTAAAATTTCGCCATATGTCGTCGACCTTAGCGAGTTTCTCCGAAATATCGCCAAAAATTATTTCGTATTTTGTATAACTCTAAGGGCCCGATTCAAACGAAACGCGATCGGTCGTCTCCAAAACGATCGTTTTCTCTCTGGAAGTTCGATCGCTTTTACAAGCGATCGCAAAAGTGTATTCAAAGTGAAACAAAATAGGCGATCGAACTTACAGGTTTGCTAGATCGAAACTTTATCGCCACAGAGTGAAAACGCAACTTCCGGTGACGTAGAAAGTCGCTGTTAACCAATAAAAAAAATCGCATCTTTCTCTGGAAAAAACTTTTAACTTAATGGCGACGACTAACTGTTTATTTATTTATGTTTGAGCTGCAACGGACAACAGGCTGTGTCTTAATTTTTTTCCCCAACAGTATTGCAGGTTAATGTTTTAAAATTTTAACTGGTTTAGGTTAATATTTTTTGTATGTTTATAATCATGGAAATACATTTTTAATTTATGAAGATTTTTTTTAGAAAATTATTAATAATAGTATTGTTCGTCATAATTATCATGTCGAATTGTTCGAATTATCGAATAATAATTGTTCTCTAGTTTGCCTACTACATTTTATTTTTCTGTAGCAGAGAAGCTGTTTATAATTATAATGGAGGGGTAGAATTACTATATATTTTATGTTCTGATATATAATTAACAATCAAAGACATCCTTAATATAGTGGTATGAATATTTGTATTTGTTTAGGAGGGTTGCTAGGATGCTTATTTTAGCGAGAAATTATTCGATCATTATTCATGTTCGAGAAATTATTCATGTATTTTTTCGCGCTGTTTCAAACATCAAATTTAACGAGCAATAAACGATTTAAAATAAGGACTATAGATGGCGCCTGCAGCGTAGTGTCTGCTAGAGTGGAACTCGAAGGCCGACAGAAAATAAACCCTACAGAAATTCTGTTCTGCGAGAAAATTCAGCTTTCCGCAGACCTAAATCTTTTGCAGAATTCCCTGTCTGATAATTCCTACGGATTGCTTCGTAATTTTAAATAACGAGTCTTCGTTGTTGTTGTAATGTTCTTATCAACCATCCGCCGATCGATCCGCCATGTTCTCGAAAACGATCGCTTTTGAAAAAGCGATAGCAAAACACCGATCGCAGTGTCACATGATCCAAAAGCGATAGACAGGTTTCACTTGAATAGGAAACATAGGGATCAGTCGAAAATTTCCGCGATCGCAACGGAAAACGATAGAACTCTGTTTCGTTTGAATCGGGCCCTAAAACTTTAACCCGTAGAATTTTGAACTTTTGTATTTAGAACTATTGTAATATCTAACTGTTTTCAATATCTTTTTTGACTGCAATCGACTGGGTAATTTATTTACAGGGTCAGCCAAATGACTTTAAATAGATTAAGGTGTATGGATGCATTCAATTCATTGAAAGTCTGTGGTCAATGACTACTTTGGCTATCCCTAAAATCTCGCAAACTATCTGAAACTTGTCGGCTTTTGGTGAAATATCGCCAAATGTAGTGTCAGAAGGAAATCTTTCAAACTGAACTCAGCTTGGCGATATCGAAATATTTGGCTAGAAATCTCTAAACCTTACTATTACTGATATTTTATCTCTTTCAAACAAAATAAGTGTAGATGAAGTCCGCCGAAAATATTTGTGATTTAACAGACGTGCAAGGAAGTCATGTGAGTCCACATAGGATTTTTTCAACTCATAGGTGGTCCCCAAAGTAAAGAATTTTTCGCTTGAAAACCGACGCCAATACAGCAGGTAAAGCGGTGCAAGTCATCATTTTTAAAAATAAAGATTTTGCTAACTATTCCACGTAGAGACACGGGATTTGTTTTATTAATTTTCTTAGGCAGAGAGCAACCTTCTTCTAAATATAAAGTGTAGGATAGGAGGGACCGTATAAAAGTTAAATTCCGTATTTTAATATGTATACAAATCCTAGTAAAAAAAAAATGCCATATCTGAAAGCTACTCTTAATTTGACGAACTTTTCTAATTGAAAGTATGTTTCGATCACTTACGGTTTAAAAAATAATCGCCTTAACATCTATTTTGAATGACCCGGTATATGCTCCTTAACTACACATAAAATTTATTTAGTAGTAAGCTATTTAGTATTTAAACATAAAAGCCAATATATAAAGATTAAAAAGAGGTTTTGCAGTGTACTTTTATTGATTGGGGGGGTAAGAATTGGGGGTAATAATGTACATTGCTGTACATTACTACCCTGACTTGAGCAAGGCCGTGTGTAATCTTTACTGCACCCCCAGCTTAGTCAAGCACCTCATTCGCACCCCTTGTCTAAGATCCACTGCCCCTTCTCCCCAGCAAGAGAAAGTGTTATCAGTTTACCCAGTTACTGGTTAAAAGCGGAACAAAATACAGATGAAATAACAATACATAAGTTGAGAACAAGCTGCTATATTCTTGTTTTCTGAGGAAAATATTAAAATTTGAAAATGGAAAAAGAAAGTTGAGATGAAATAACACGTTTTATTTCTACAGGTGCACGGGACATGTGCCTTTCATTATATTTATTCTAATTTCTAATTTCGGAAATCTTTTTCATCACCATATCAGATTTTTTTTTTTTTTTTTTGAATCAATTGAAAATTTTAAAAGCAGTTTTTTGTTTTGTCACCCCCTCTGCTAGTGTCATCCAGTGTGGTCCGCACCCTCACGCGACGCCACTGACGAGGCCTGAAAATCAGCCTTCATTTTTAAAGGAAACAACAGATATTAGAAACAGTGAGTTTTGTTTACAAGCAGCAAATGAGAGGAGGGAAAAATAAATATTCATGTTAATTTCAGTGATAATTTCTATTGAATCAATAAAAGTTGAAATTTTGTTTATCATTAATAGTATAAATTAGCATTTGGCGTGGTAGCGTCGTCCATTTGTAAATATGCCGGGTCTGTTTTATATTATTTTAGATGTATTCTCTGTTTTACTCTCAAAAATCTGTTGCGGATTCTATTAACTTCTATAAAATTACACACGCTTGATACTTTCCTTTTAACTTATTTCATTTGAAATTGAGATGAAATGCTTCAATAATATTAACGTATGGCGGTTTCTCGAGCATTCGTGAGCTGGAGAATTTCCGCAATGTTAAATAATAAGATTCCAAGAAAAACAAGACTTGTCATGTACTCGTGGTTAATTTTTTTATGTTAATAATTTTTTTAAATTTTTTTACCCGTGTTCTAATGGAAATGTTTCTGAAAGATTCAGAACTTTTATAATAAACAATGAGTTTTCTTTTTAAATTTGAAAATAGCTGTGCACTTTTGAAGGAATTTTTAACGAGTAAACAATTGGAATGCATGATAGAGTACCACCCAGAATTCAAAACACCAAAAATTTCATTTTTAATGCAGAGTTATTTAATTTTTAAAATAAAGTTTAGATTAACTTAGTGTAACCGCTGAAAGCTGACAAATAATGTCCTTATTATATTTCTATTATCGCTTGTAAAAATGTTGCAGATTATGAGCGAAGTTGTGTCTTGGCAGAAATTTCGAAGTTGTTTCACAGCTCTCAACTTGTTCGTCGTTCCTATTCTCTTAGCCATCATTATTGCTTTTGGAGCTGTTGAGTTCGTTGAAATGGATTCTTATTTACAGGTAAGTCACATCACATTATTGGAACAAAAGTGTTCTATCTAAAAATGGGATCAGTTCACTTATTTTGTTTAATCTTTTCCTTTACCTTTTATGCCAACTATATTGGCACTAAAAAACTAAGAACAGTTCTTTAGTTGTATCACCTAAATTTGAGAGATTAAGTAATCATTGAGAAATTGAAGATTACCATAGTTTCCAAAGGAGTGATTTATCAGTGTCTAAAGAGTAAATGCATTAATTATTAAGTGAGACTGTAAACTCTCGATTATCTGGTGGTTGATGAACTATATTTCAGATTATTTCTGAATCACTTTTAATCAGATATTTAATATCTCGAGGAACAAGATGATGTATTCCTTAGTGACAAAATAGTATTAACCCTTTAACGCGCAGTGTTCCCGCTCTGGGAACACCAAACTCTGACGTTTTGACTGTTGCCAGTCACGAAGAATAGATTTGATTTCTATAAAAATAGTTGCGGGTGATATAGCTCCACGTGAATCCTTTAATCTTTAGCACGTCATTTCCAGTAAAAAATTTTGTCTCACGACTATTTTTTAACAGCACTGACATCTGCTGAAAAATGGAAGAATGCGAGAACAGCTGGATAGATTGACCAATGCTGTAAAAAGGGCAGCCGTTGCCATCGCTCCACTTAACTACCAGCAAGATAGCGGACGATCGAAACGTTCATCGCGTGCCACAGATCTAGAGACCCTTTTTTGACGCAGCTGGCTGTGCGCGCGCACAGCCATCTGTCAAGGGGCCATCTCAAAGGGTCAAAAAACTCCACTAAAGTAAAAACAAATCAATTGAGTAATTTTTGTGAAAAACAAACTTTTCTTTGTAAATAATGAAAACTACTGCTGTGATACAGTTTTGAACAGCTTTTAAGGAATTTAGCTTCGTTAGAGACGCGAATAAATTTAGAATATCCTTTTAGAAGTTGCGCTATAGATTACTTAGAAACAAAGAATCTGTAGAAGTTACGAAACACTCGACGAAAAATGCTGATCATACGGAATTTTGCATTATTTCTCTAAAACAGGTAACGCTCACCCATTTTTGTAGCCAATTTTTGAATTATGAATTTTTTCTGAAAGTTGCGCTATTGTTACAAACGTTGATTGTTAAGATTAGTTTATAGTGCAGTTCGTGAAAAGGCATTAGTTTTTCGAGTGTTTAACATCCTTGGTTTGTTTTTAAAGCTGGTCAAAAGTCCATTGACGCCTATCGCTTTTCCAGAACTATCTTAATTATGTTGGTGTATTATGGGTACACACATTTCGCAATCTGCCAATAATAATATATAAGTTTGTTTCTTTTAATGATGACTGAAGCTAAAATTTTAAGTTTTTTACTGTTTAAGAATTCAGTAAAATTACGATTCAGCTATTTAATTCTCATTAAATAAAATTATTATGATTAAATTCGAGAGACTGGGCAATCTTCTTTAATGATTTTTAAATATAACAATTTTTCATATCAGAATGCATCTTTTAATTGAATTACTGTTATTTTTCTAATAGTAAAAATCACTGCTTATTGACTAGTTTGTCTTAAAACCTTGAATTCGTAAAGGTAGTTTTCTTCATTTACCATAAGAAGGGCATATTAACCCCTTCAAAATACACGAGACACAAAAGCAAGCTTCACAGAACTTGAAATTTAAAGCTGTCTTACTTTCAAGACATTTCATCTTATAAAATCTAAACCTGTTTGCTGGTTGAGATTTTATAAAAAAAATTCTGAATCTGTTTTAGAAGTCAAATAACAGTCTGATCTCTTTATTCCGACTCAAAGAAGTGTCGGCATAAGTGGAGTGCCGCAATAACCGGAGTTGCATATATACACAAAAATTGGGACACGTACAGTATAAATGAATGATAATCATTATTAAACTGTTTAAATGTGTATATCATTAGAAAATATAGTGTGTTTTATGATCTTTATTTTAGGATTGTCTCCAAGCTTTCATAATGTTGCTTGTATATTTATCGGGCTTCGTCGGTTTGCCGATTTACATCTACACTCTGTGGCAAGCATATTTTACTACTTACAAGATGGAAAAAATCTCCGTTAGAAGGTATTTTATTCAATTTAACTTGTCTGGAAAGATTTCATTTTCACTAATTCTACTTCCGATCTTTTATTATTTGGATAAAGTGTTCAATAATGGAGAATGACAGACATTTGGTTCTTATTTTATAGATTTTCTTTGTTTATAATCCCTTGTATAAAATAAAGTATTAATAAGGGGACTCGCACCAACAGAAAACCCTGATGTGGTTTAAAGTATTTGTGTTTTAATAATTCATACTCTACACTAGATGTTTAAAGGCAAAATTAAATTTTAAAAAGTAAAATAAAACACATAAAAAACACAATTAGGGAACCTGAGGGATCCCGCACAAAATTTTTGCGGGACTAGTCCTGGGATTAAAACCGTAATTCCGCGGGATTGAAATTGAGAAATTATTTTTATCACAAATTCATGTCACCTTCCCAATTATCAATTGGCTAAAAGTTTTTGCATAAGATGAACAATAAGAACCAGTGATCGTGGGGGCACACCAATTGGCAAGGAAGGGACATAGCCCTCCCCGACTCCCATACTATTATAATTTAAGTAGTAGTGGTATAACGATAAGGCAGAACTGTTTCAACATTAAATACTGTATCTTTCTGGGACAGGACCCTTGAGCTGTCCTCTTTCCTTCCCAATCATATGGGCGCCTATACCAGTGGTGTCTTTGAAAAGTGAACTCCAGTTAACAGTGCTAAAATGTATGGTTCCTTCAGGGCTTCACGCAAAAAAAAAAAAAAAAAAAAAAAAAAAAAAAGAAAGAAAAGAAAAGAAAAAAAAAAGAAAGGGGGGGGGGAGGCCTTTTGTCACGTCTATCGTTCAACCCACTTTTCAAAACAAGTAGATAAGCCCTTTTCTGGAAGCTGCTTCAAAGAACCCTCTACTGCTAAAATAACTTCAGAATCTGTGTTAAATTTTCTGCCACGGAGCTTCTCCTTCAAATTCGGAAGCAGCCAGAAATCACATGGTGCGAGACGTGGACTGTAAGGGGATGCGGCATGATTTTAATATTGAATTTACTAAGATATTGCTGGACAGAAGTAGCGACATCCGGGCGAGCATTATCGTGATGTAATGTCCAATTACCTAACAGGTCATCTCCATTTCTGTAGAGCAAATAAAGCAGTTCTTTAAACAAGCACAGAACTAGGAAAATAAAATCGTCTGCTTCGTTTAGAATTTTGTATAAACGTACAGTTAACAGTTTGAATAAATCGCCTGCACTTCTATTTTTTAGTTTCGCGGTGTTGCCACTACGTAAAAATATAACTCTCAGTTTTTATGGAATGCCCTTTGTAATTATCAAATAAGATGAATTATTTTTTTAAGTTAAACTTGTTAGTGCTTAAAATCTTACTTTTTCCTGTTTTTCTCTGTTCATATTAATGTTTAGTGGAATGAAATCTCAATCTCGCGGGATAACAAATCTCAATCCCGAAATCCCGCAGAACATAAAATAGTGCGGGATTGCATTCCCTAAACACAATATGATCGTAAAGGATGAATCGATCATAAAGATACCGTAATATTAATCGTATTGCGATCGTTTTTTAATGCTTGTTATTTTACAAACTTTTTAATTAATTTTAAAGAAAGTACTGTAGTCTAAAAAAAATTCAGAACAGTACCCGCCGCTTAGTAAAATTACTAGTTAATAAAATTACTGGCTCATAAATTACTAGTTAATGAATTCAGCATCGCTGCGTATAAACTCAAATTTTGAAAACTGAGAAAATAAAAATCTATTTATATAATACGCTAACGTATGCGGTACCAAAATCGGTGATATTTCTATGCTGCGAACGGCAACAACTAGATTCGCGTAATAACAATAACACATGCGCAAAAATCCAAAATAACAGTTCAATGACGTCAAATGAAGCAATCACATTTGTTACTGGTTTCTTTTACTTACGTTACACTGTAGCTAAAATTACAAAATAACAATAATGCATTCGCAAAAATGAGAGATCTTTCGGATATTTTCAGTTTTAATCGAATTTTCAGTAATTGGCGCGTTTATCGCACATTAAAAAAAAATAAAGAAAGGATAAAATAAAAAAATAAAATAAAATGTCGCCATGACATGGGCTGAAGCACATTTTAGTCATTTTCTGTTTCTTTTATGTTATTGTAACCAAGGATATGTATTAAATAACGCAACGGTATTTACTTTCTAATCTATTGTTGTCCCGGCGGTACACCAAGAGCAGGTATTTTTCGCCAAGAAGAAGTATTTTCTTTATCATAAACATTTATCTTGTGTCCAGATAAATGCTGGACACAAGAAATAATTGATAGCTTGGAACACGATTGGCAACAGTTTGCCAGCACATTTGACGAAAAAATAGTTTGGCGGGCATGATCGCCGGGATAATACGTAAGTACCAGAAACCGGGCCGAAGTATATAAAATACAGAACGTCTTTGAACTACGACAATCGGCGTACCTCTCAGGGGCTGAGGTTACAGTCCTATCATTTGAATCTATTGAGTACAACCGCGTAAAATGCGTGTTTTCCCCAGCACAAGGCCTTGGAAAGCCCAATTAGCTCATTAAAAGGCAATAAAACCGCCCCCAGTCTTTAAAAATGTCTGCATGTCCCTTAATGTTTTGTGAGTGAAATCCAGGCCGGTATTTCAATACCGGAATCTTTAACCTCTTCCAGAGGTCTACATATGTGGACCTTTTTCTTCCCATTGTTAAAACGATTCTTTAAGAATTTTTGTTGTTCTGAAATGAGGTATTACATATGCTTCAATGCTTTAATTTTGAATAAACTATTTTAACGCATGTGAATGTTTAAGTCCTACACTGGTGCACAGATTGTATTTTTGTTTGCCGTTATTTAATTTAGCTTTGTTTGACGTTACACAAAATCATATTTGAATATTATTTAAATTTCCGAAGTTGAATTTGTTAATATTTCCCTTTTAAAAATTCATATAGCTGAAAAGAACTTGTCAAACCTTTAAAAGTGTCTTGACAGTCTTCCTTTATGGGTGACTAGTGTAAATCGTCAAATAATTAAAAGTTGCCATTGGTAGTAAGATATTCTATCTGTTCCGTAGATTTTATCAAAGAAAGCATATGCAGCACCGTTTTCCTAGAAATATACGTATAGGATAGGTAAGTCGGCAAATTATGAAAAACCGCATGAATGGCAAATACGCAAAGTGTTTCATAGGTTTTACACAAAAAATATTGTGAAGTTTAATTTTTTATATTCCGAGGACCATGCAAGAATCAAGCAATACGTAGCTCCGTAACATTCTATCTTATCCAGTCTTTGGATTTTGTCAGTCGGAATTATGCTTTTTTTTACGAATAAGCCTTATTAGGGCCCGATGTCTCATACGAAAAGCGAACCTAGCGAGTCTAGGGGCGTTGGTCCCTAGTGTTGTAAATGCTTATGTTTTTATTATTAATTTTCAATAAACAATGTAATATTTATCAAGAAGAAATTAATGAATTTTGTTTATTATTTCTAAAGTCTTGTTTTACAATATCTATTTTAGTATAGATAGATAGAAATTGTAAATTTCTCACCAGAAACAACGGGAAACATAACTTGTTATTGGCAACAACACTGTGAAATATTTAAGATTTCACGCCAATTACAGCAGATATTGTCAAGCGTTTTCGATTTTAGGGATTTTTTTTTTTTTTTTTTTTTTTTTTTTTTGACAATAAATTGGTTATCTTTGGCCAAAAGTCGCCTAGTTTGCCAACATTTTTCGCGATTCCTGAGGAAGGCATAAGCATACGACCGTCATTGTCGACCTTTGGCGAATTAGTCAATCATTAGTAAGATTCCATTATTCACGCTGGATAAAAGAATTATGTTTTTCTTTTTCTTGTAGAGAACATAGTGTTAACAGTCTGGTGCAGAATGACTCTGATACTGATGTTGCGGCTAACAGAACTCCCACGATAGCTGACGTAGAAGAATCCTTCGATACAATATCCGAATTTAGGAGACTAGCTGGACGTCGATTTGGAGAGAGTCGTCTTGCCGAACCCGAAAGAAGGATCAATCAAGCGGAAGAGGTAAAAAAAAAAAAAAAAAAAAAAAAGAAAGTTTGCTTGAGAGAAGAAACTATGCATGCCAAAAATTTAAAGGATACTGATACAAATGGAACAGAAATGTATTTTTCTTGATTTTTTGGATTTCACTAATTCTGCTGCAAACCAAATTCATTATATTCCTATTTATGATTTCTTTTTAAAAGATTATTCAATTATCCGTGTGGTTACTAAAATTTTTTTTATTTAAAGTAACATTAATTGGACTCAATGCTTATATTAATAAAATAAGACTTTTGCCAGTATATTTCTTTGATTTCAGAAATTTTAAGATTGTTATGCTTTTCAAGCCTTAAAACCCTTAGACGACTTTCAGGAAAAGCTTTGTCTGTCTGTCATGTGATTCACAAAATTTTATAGTTCCCGCTTTACTTGAAAATGATTCAGGATAAAAAGTAACTCCTCAAACAATAGTCGTCTGTTTTTTGTTTTTTTTTAAACTTTGAACAGATTGTGAGATTTTGCGTTCACATGTCAGATATAAACAGCTCAAACGAATGAAATGAGATTTGATACTATGATAGATGGTGACACAACTTAAGCAACTAACTTCGAAATTTTTTTAAATTAATAAAATTTGTGAAACTAGCCGCCAAGGCGGGCAGCTTTTTGTAGTAAGCAAAAGTAATCGCTTAATGTGATCGCTACATCGCTTAATGTTATCTAATTTTCTGCCAATTAGTTCATTTTCGATGAAAGATTGAAGGCGAAGTTCGTAAAAATCTCATTACATCAGGTAGGACATTATATTACATTGGCGTAAACATTGGCATAAATTAGCACATAATATTGAAGGGGGAGGGGGAGGGGGAGGGGGGCAAAATGTTTCTTACTGGGTAGAAAATATTTTCAATCTGAATTTTCTTGATTTTTGATGGGGAGGGGGGGCTATTGACCTCCGCCTGCCGTTAGTAACTGATGCCTATGACAATTATGTTAAGTAAATGTTTTTTGCTAAAATCGTGCTCTCCGCACCATTGACATTTTTGACATTTAAAATTTACATTTTTGGTTTATTATAATCAAAATCGGACCGGCCCGTTATGATCACACTAATCGGAGGTTTCTGTGCACATATACAGGGTGTCCAGTGCTAACGCTATCCAATGGCTATTTTCTAAACCGTTAGTCAGAGAAACATAGTTCCAATTGCAAAAATGCTTTAAATTGTAAAATCTATTATATCAGAAGCAATCAAAGTCAATAAATCAATTTCTATTAAAATTACAAAATTAAAATTTTTATGCGGTCCCGCGGTCCTATCAGTTATATTTAGAAAAAATTTCTTTATACAATTTCATGCACAATAAAAGGAAATTCGTGCTTCTGCGACCAAAATTCATCGATTTATGAAGCAGCAAACATTGTAATTTAAGTCACTTTTCCACGTTAAAAAATGTCCCGTTAGGGTAAACCTTTAAGGGACCATATAAATACTGAAATTTTAAATTACAGGTTTTAATTTCATTTTCTGGATAATGCGGAAAAAGAAGCATAACTAATTTTAGAGTACTGATCTTCAAGCAGACAGGGCCTTATTATCACATGGGCAAATCGGGACTTTGCCCGGGGCCCCCCAATTTCAAATGATGTTCTGAAATATTCTATTTTATATCAAAATTTTATTAAAAATAAAACAAATTTCATAGATCAGGGGCTTCCAAATCCATCAATGGCCGGGCCCCCTGCCCGGCATAAGCGGGCCCTGCAAGCACAGCGTTATAGTCAAGCTCTATTAAAATCTATCTGAGGTCAGACTTACTAAATCGTATTATGTGTAGCATGCACATGTGTAACATAAGAGTGTGCTACGCAAAGTACAAGAAGAGTTTTCTTTACGGGTGCATATTCAGATTGCAGTCGAAGGAAGTTATTTAACGCCAGTTCATTTAAAAAGCTGTTTAAAGAATTCTATTTTCAGCATAAGCTATATTTTATGTTACTTTATTGCATACACATAGTTAAACATTAATCTTCTTTATGGCAATCTATATTCATAAAATAATTAATGAAATTGCTAATAAATATTACAAAGCTCAACCCATGTACATTAATTTTTCTCAAATTCATTTTGTATACAACCCTTATTTCTCAGCTCGAAAAGTGCCCTAACTTTAACCAGCTGTAGCTCGGTGAATTTTGGTCGTAGAAGGACAAACTTTTTTTTTTATTGTGCATGAAAATGAAATTGCATAAAGAAAAATTTTCTAAATATAATTGGTAGGACCAGGGGACCGTATAAAAATTTAAATTTAGTAATTTTTATAGGATTTGATTTGTTGACTTCTATTGTTTCTCATGTAATAGATTATACAATTTAAATCATTTTTGCAATTGGAACTATGTGTCTCTGACTAACGGTTTAAGAAATAGCCATTGGACAGCGTTAACACTGGACACCTTGTATATATATATATATATATAACATTTTCAACAATAATGTTCAAATTACTTCTGCCTAGTGTTATGGTGCTGCTGATTCAAAATCTGGTTTCTAATTCTTGCTAATAGTTATTTTTATGCGAGATATGTCTTATTTGTAGTATGTTTTGTGTTTTACTTGTTAGTTATATTCTATTCTGTTTGTCATAGCTGCAATTGCGCGTTACAAATAGGATATCTTCTAAATAATTAATTATGGATGTTTGATTTGACTTTATATGCCATTTTTGCATTGCTAATAATTTTATAAATCTTCTTACAAGCTATATTTTGCTGCAAGTGCGCATTTATAGTTATGTAATTTTCCTAGTTACTACCTTCAGTTACTCCTTTTCAATCAGCATCTATGATTTATCTATATTCATTTTGAATACTTTGTAAAATACAGCTATCTATTTAGACTATCTCCTTTCTATTTTTATTTTAATTTCCCAACATTTTCAACAATAATCTTCAAATTACTTCTGCCTAGTGTTATGGTGCTGCTGATTCAAAATCTGGTTTCTAATTCTTGCTAATAGTTATTTTTATGCGAGATATGTCTTATTTTTAGTATGTTTTGTGTTTTACTTGTTAGTTATATATATATATATATATATATGTAAGGTAAATTTGGCATAATTGCGAAATAAAAAGGGATGAAAGAACAGCTCATGTGGATCGTAAAACACCATAGAAACCCCGTCCCATCTCTAACCGTTTCTGAGTTATGGTTGATAGAAGAATATTCTGTTTTTTGTAATACCGTCTGAAAAAACCCAAATTTGTGAAGTTTCTGAAAGACCTACGTGCAAAATAAGCACACATATTTAGAAAGAGCAGAAAATATCCTGTAACGGTGGCAATATTTACATCAGGATATTTCTAGTTTATGAGGAACTATAAGCGCTGAAACATTGGCGAAGTTAAAAATCGAATTGTATCTAAAAACTGTAACCTGCGATTCCGCAAACATCCTTCTAGCTACAAGCAGTCCAATGTCCCAAAATCTGGCCCATTCCCCAAGCTTTAGAATGAGCCCACAATAAAGCAGATTGGTGTTCTAGATCAGGAGAAATGTAATTTTTCGTTTGCAATACATCAGCGAAATCGGCGTTCGTCGAAGGAGACTCACGTGGTGCCATGGTTTTCTCTGTTTTTAATGTCATGTCCAGCTTGAACCTGCTGTTTTCTCAGATGCAAAGACGAAAGCTATAAAGCCAAACAAGAAAAGTAACATTTTATTAAGTTTAGAATTACAACAATGGAAACAAAAGAAGTATGACGTTTCCCATTTCCCAAGTCTTTCACAAAGGAATATTCAAAGAAAAAAAACCAATGCGTATCTCACATCTACTAGTATTATGAAAACACACACTATGCCTATTTATACTCGGGGCAAATCTAACCTGATAGTGGAGGTAAAGCTATAGACCGTATGATTCCGCCGCTTTTAAATTCTTCTTTCCGTTTGCTCAGCTTATTACAGAACTAACACATTTTTGATCGATTAAGTGCTTAAATAAAGTGTATGTTATAAAATAATTCATTATTTATATTACTTGGATGCAATAAGTAAAAGGGTTAAGAAATTAAGTCAAAAATCAGATGTAACGCCTTCTCAGACGCTTGACCAATTATCATTCGTCAAGCGTCACCTCTTTTGTGTTTCGGAATTTAGTACTGCGGATTTGCCTCTTGATTGGGTTGCTTTGTGATGTTGACAGCCAAATACTTGGAAGGAGAAACGAGTGTCGGAGCGTTACACGTGGTGAATAGTGAAATGCCCCTCTAGCCTTTCCCTCCACTATCAGGTTAGGTTTGCCCCGAGTATAGTAACAGAATTGTATACGTTTAATTAACCCAACATCTAGTATTCGTTTTGTGAATTTCATCGAATGCCTTTTTAGACGAAAGCCATTTTTGCGGATGTATTGCAAACAAAACATTATATTTCTCCTGATCTATTACACCGATATCCTTTATTGTGAGCTCATTTTAAAGCTTGGAGAATGGACCTATTTTTGGGACATTTGACTGCTTGTAGCTAGAAGGGTGTTTACGGAACAAGCTGCCACAGTTTTTTTCTACAAATTGATTTTTTTTAACTTCGCCAATGTTTCAGCGCTTGTACTCCTCATAAACTAGAGATATCCTGATGTAATTGGCTCCACCCTATAGGATTTTTTCTTCTCTTTCTAAATATGTGCTTATTTTGCATGTAGGTCTATCAGAAACCTCACAAATTTGGTTTTTTTTTTCAGACAGTATAACAAAAAGCAGAATTTTCTTCTATCCACAATAACTCTATCCACCATATATAAATAAATATATATATATTTATATATATATATATATATTATATATATATATATATATATATATATATATATATATATATATATATATATATAAAGGAACTGGAAATAACAGAATACGCTTGAAAACTTTCCAACGTTGTACGAAGGCGGATTACAGGGGGGCGAAGGGAGCGACCGCCTTCCACCCCGGTAAAGAAGAAAATAATGTAAAAGATCCTATTTCACTTCCATAAAATTGATGTATAATCAATCTTCTAGCTAACCACGCCCACCGGCAAACTAACCACCCCGGTCCGGCAAAATTGCATTAATCCGCCACAGACGCTGTATAGCTTTGATTTCAAACTATAAAATATGGATTCAACAAGCTTGTATTTACCTAGTACTGAATAGGACGAGATTGAATTTCTCCAAGAAAAGGGAATTATTGCACCTTAAAAGATTTTGTTTAAATTATCAAAGTCAGAAGAATTGAAAAATGCTAACTGTTAATAACCGATATAATTTCGTAGGCCATATTGCATTATGTCCTGCACAATCAGCAGAGCGAATGTAGGGTATCGCAAAATGGCGAAATAAACGCCAATTTTGCATCTTGAATCTTAATTTTAATTAGTGGCGGAAGAATATCCAAAAGAAATTATTTTTTAAAATGATGATTTTAATGACGCTTCCTATGTACACTTGTATTTCGCCTATTTCCATGCTAACTTACCAATTTAATTAACACTTTATAAAAAAAAGAAAAGAAAAGAAAGAAAACGTTAGCCACACAACTTCTTTAAAAACTTCGCTTGTGAGGACTTTATTCTTAGCGCCCCATCACTTTTCATTTTAGAACTGCAGCCCAGATTGTTATCCAACTATGTGCAGCTCCGAATGATTTGATTTCTCTACACATGCGGAGAAAATAATATGTAAAATGGTTATAATGGCAATAAATTCCAAGTGTTTAATTAACGCTTTATTTGTGTCACATTTATGTATTTTTATTTTAATCTTATTCTAAAAAACTGTAGTCATTTACTTTAGTATCGGTTTGAGTATTGAATTTAGTAATTTAAGAATTAACAATAGACTCTATTACAACGGTAACTATAAGTAGTGAAAGATTTTTTTTATTTTTCGTCGACGTGAGCACTATTTTTATGTAATGTAAAACAAGCGTAAAAGTTAAATTTATTTTCTTTTTACTTACTAACTTAGGAAGCACAGTATTCGACACCTGAATTTGAATTGGCAAATGATGAAATAGATGAAATGGCTGAAGTTCGAAGTGCTAATGTAGATACTGGAGCAAGAGAACAATCGGTTGATTTAGGTGAGTAATGACTAAAACATCATTGTAATCATTAATTCATTGAGCCAATTCTTCTCCAGTTGTTAACCGACTTCAAAAAGTAAAAATCTTTTTTAGATGATAAAATGTCATAACAGCATATAAAAATCCTAAACTTTATAATTAAAGGTACGGAATTTTCGTTTTTAGGAAATGGATGTGAATTTAAGCGAAATTGTCTCATATTTCCAAATAGACGCGAATTATAAGCAGTTTGAAAGAAATTATTCGAAAATTTCTTATTTTTGTGAATAAGTGCAAAATGTAGCTTTTATTTTATTTATTTATTTTAAGAAAGAAAATCCCGTTAAATTATCTTTCAAAAGTAAACTCAAGATTCAAATAAGCTCCATATGTGAGCTGTGCCCGAAATTAAAAATTAACGAATTAAAAGATTCAAGTAACCTATATGCTTATCATTTGTGAAACAAATTAGAAGGCTTGAAAGCAGCTCTTGAACAACAAAGTCGGGGTTTGGATCTTTACAATGCCATAAACCGCATTTGAAAAAAACCTACAATGAACTTTCTTTGCGCATGAAATTAAGTACAATAAATGAAGTCTATTTTCACATTGGTCAATTATTTTGCCCATCTGTAGTTGCAAGTATGACCACGTTAAATTAAATTATATTGCTGGAAATCTTTTCAAAAACTACTTTATTCAGAGTGCTTCCTCAAAATGAGTTCATTAATGGGTACCAGTGGCGTATTTAGGGGGGAGGTGACCCGCCCCCCTTCGAAATTGTAAATCAGTTATTAAGCAACAGCTCTTTTAAAACATGTATATTAACTCAGGTAGCAATACAGGATTTAAATGTCGGATCGCTCCCCCTCCGAAATGGAAACCTCTATACGCTACAGATGAGTACACCTACTTTCATTGCCTAATGTTACAATCAGTATACAGGAATGAAGATCACAATATTGTTGTTGTTGTTGTCGTATCCATGGATAGACGACACTATCCATGGAAAGAGGGGTGCCATTGCCCCCCGAGGGGGTTGGACTTCTACTTGTTGGTTCAGATGAGGGACCAACCACCACTGAAATCGGCACCCCCAGAGGTATCGTTTAACAACTTGGAGGATATTGGAACCACGACGGAGATCACAATATTAAAAACATATTTTGAGCCCAGCGTAAACGCAGAACGATTCTGTTGTCGTTATTGGTGTAATGTCGTTATGGACAGAAAGACTTTAATTCAGTGAACTGTTGAAATTACAACAATGCCGCTTTTAATTAACATTTAAATATAAATTTTAAGTATGCAAAAAATATGTTTTATAAGTAATTTTTATGCGAATTTCAGCGAAATTTCTGTTTTTTATTTGCGAAAATTCCGCACCTCTAATTATAATAAAGAACATTTTTATTCCCGTACATATCTAAGGAAATTCTGTGGATACTACTTTTTATTACTCACTTCAAATTACAAAAATAATTATACTGGAAGGTATATTTCGTGTTTGTCTGGCCATATCCAGCTTTCAAACCAAATTGCAGTACAATGCTGGTATTTAAATGAAACAATCGACCGAAAACAATTTTCTCGCTAAAGGCATGTTATCATTGAATCGAGGTAAATTCACGCGGACTAAAGATACTCAGAAGACAGATTTTAATGTAGATACTCTCATTTTTGTTCATTTTAGGGATGAATATAACCTTTAAATTTTAATCTAAAAACTCTGTTTATAATATTAGTTTCATTCTATTGAAAAAAAAGTCTTTGAAACAGGTTGCACGCTAACCTTTTATGAGTATAACAAATAATTATACTGCACACCACCCAAAAAAATTTTGTTGCGTTGCCATAAAAAATTACAATTCTACTATATAATTTTCGAATGCACGACAGCGGCCGTCTTCACGTGCATTCGCAAAATCACGCCAAATATCACGAATTTCGGCAACATTCGGTATCAAATTTCGCCCCTTAAAATAATTTGCCAAATCTGAGCCCAGTCTCGCGATATCTCCCACATTTGGCAAGAAACCTCCAAATTGTATCCCAAGTGAATTTTAAAGAATCGTAACTCCCGCTCAAATTAACCGAGTTACATGCAACAAAGTGCAAACACTGATTATTGAAATCTTAGAGCATTAACTTTAGACTAACTCAAACATTAGAAGAGCAGGTCCTCTAAAATTTTATAATACTACATTGTACTGGTAATATTATCAGATCGATATTCATGACATGAGTATCGATTATGTTGTTGGAGAATAATCACTGAAAATCACTCAATCTGAATATTTGAATTTTGCGACTTTTGTAAAAATTATATTAAACGCACTTAATTGTATTCACATAGTTAAATATGCAGCGTATGTAAAGTTGGTTAAAAAACACGCGATATTCCCATTGAAGATCAATAGTCTTTGACAATTTCTCGGCAAATATACACCATATGACCAAGCTGGGTTCAGCTTTGAGAATTTATTTTTGGTGTCAAACATGGCAATAAATCTCCTAAAATGGCCAACCTTACAGACTTTTGATATCCAGCTACAGTCCCAAGTAAATTTTTCCTTTGTCTTTCTGCGAAAAGAATGCTTGATTCATCTACAGTAAACAAAGAAGCAATGTAGTTTACGCTCAGAAATTTCTGATTTGGGTCCGCCGCCGTTGAGTCATCCCTAGTTAATACTCAATATCGGATAATTATATTATAAACAGCTAATAATAATCTACTATTGTTTTGATACTTACTTGATATTAGGCTAGTTCCTTAACCTTTTAACGCGCACTGTTCCTGCTCTGGAAACACCAAACTCTGACGTTTTGACTGTGTCCAGTCACGAAGAATAGATTTGATTTCTATAAAAATAGTTGCAGGCGACATAGCTCCACGAGAATCCTTTACTTTTTAGCAGGCCAATTCCCGTAAAAAAATTGTCACGATTATTTTTAACAGCACTGACATCTGCTGAAAAATGGAAGAATGCGAGAACAGCTGAATAGATTGCCCAATGCTGAAAAAAGGGAAGCCATTGTCATTCATCGCTCGACTTAGCTACCAGCAAGATGCGGACGATCGAAACCTTCATCGCGTGCCACAGATCTAGAGACCCTTTTTTGACGCAGCTGGCTGTGCCCGCGCATAGCCAGCTGTCGTCAAAAAAGGGGTCTATAGATCTGTGGCACGCGATGAACGTTTCGATCGTCCGCCATCTTGCTGGTAGTTAAGTCGAGCGATGGCAACGGCTGCCCTTTTTTCAGCATTGGGAAAGTTTTGCGCCTCTAAGGGTTAAACAGATATAAGAGCATAACAGATTTACTGTTTTGCAGTTTACTATATTTAGGGGGCGCTAGCGGAAGGTGCAAGGTGGTGGAACGTGACCCCTGTCAGGGAATTTGCGACCTCCCGTCAGGAACTTCTGATTGATTCGTCGGGGAATTTGCACGATAAACAATGTAATTTTTAGATCAATTTCAATTCTGAAACATTAAAAAATTACTTTCGCACTATTTTTATTATTTTAATACACATGTGAAATGAAAGCAAATGCGTTTACATTTCAATCAGGAATACAAGATGGAGTACGGGAGGTGTTCAAAACTTGCTTGAATTTTCTTTGCAGAAGTAATAAAAATTGATAAAAATGCAGAAATTTCCCCATAAAAGCAAATTACTGTGCCAAACTAAAGTCAAAGTCAGAATTCTTTCCTCTGGGAAACCATTTTCTTTGTCCGAAATACTTCACTATAGTAACCTCTTACTACTGCCCTGTAAAAAGCCCTTAAGATACAATATCACCCCTACGGTGTTATTCTTTTTTTTCCAACACCGCAACGAAAGTACAGACGTGTTTCAACCTGGCTGTGAACAGATTTGTTTATGACTTCTTAAGCATAAAAGTAGGGCACAAGGGTGAAGGGCGATCGTCATCACATGACTTTCGAACAGCTTTAAAAACAAACCAATGATGTTAAACACTGGAGAAAATTAATAATGCTTCTTCGTTAAATGCAGTAGGAACTGACACTAACAGTAAAACTTTCTTTGTCTTATGCAACTTTCAAAAAAAAAAAAAAATCATAAGCACAAAAATTGCCTTCAAACATAGACCTAGGATTGACCCGTTTTTAGAAATATTGCTAAATTCGGTGTATTTCGTATTTTCTCCTGGCCAGGGTTGGACGCAACTAAAACAGCCTAAAACCTTTGTCTGGTCTTGCAAAATCCCTATATCGTAATGTTAAAAATGTTTGTCTCGTCCCGCATCAAAAGTGTAAATCTCTGTCTCGTTTCGCATGCATCCGTATTCCTGGCAGTTTTGTAACTCCTATAGATTCACTGTCAGTGTCAGTTCACAATGCAACTTGTAAAGAGATATTCTAAATTTTTTCCGAGTCTAACGCAATTAAATTATTATTTAAGCTGTTCAAAAGTTGTATTATTTTCAAGTGAAACAACCTTAAGAAAGGGTTATTTGTTATTTGTGTGCTCCATGGATCTATAGATCTATGATTTGCTCTATGTGTGACAAAATAAATAGGTATTCACGGTATGTTTACGACATTTTATTGCCAACTAGAAATACAATATCATCGCGATGGAACCGCAGTGAACTTTAATTAATTAGACCATGAGCTATGTAAATTTTAGCGCATCGCGCTGCCGTCCCACAGATACTGGATTCAAATCCCAGGCTGGGCAAGGTCGGCTCACCCTTTCATCCCTTGAGTGGGTCGAAAAAATGAGGACCAAGCTTGCTTGGGGTCAAACACTGGGGGATTCGCGTCAGGCTGACCAACTAGCCGCGGCAGATGCATCCGCCACCCAGAGCCCATGGTCACAAAGGCGCAGTTTGGCAGCGCAGGCCTTGGCCCCGCAGAGGGGCTGTTGCGCCAATCTTTGACTTTGGCTATGTAAATTAGAAATTGAGGTGGTATGGGTACAAGATAGGAAAATATTCAAGGTAAAGAGTTTAAAAGTCCTTGATTTTTCTTTTTGTAATGTGTTTAGAAGGAAGGAACCTTGTATATTTGCATGTGTCTGTCTGCATGTGTGCATATATGTATTCTACATTCGCGCCCCCTGCCGAGGAAAGTCTAGCACCATCACTGACTGCATTTACTATTTTGCAATTTTAGATTTTAACACAGTCCTCAGAAAGGAAGAAACGATTCTTGGGAAAGAAGAGAACATTTATGGAGAAAAAATTATTGTAAACGCTGACCGAAATTTCTCTGTAGAAATCGAGAAGGAAGAAGACACATTTGAAGTGGTGGGGAACGCCAAGGAAGAAGATACATCTGAAGATGTGGGGAACGCCATGGAAGAAGATACATCTGAGTTTGTGGGGAACGCCAAGTCAGTAACTGATGAAAGCAAAATTTTACAACCTGTTAGTGTATCAGACGTCCACGATTTAGCGCCTGAGAATATCGGAGAAGGCGATAATAACATCTTGCAGAAATAAACTGTTAGCGTAGACCTTAAAGATAACCAGACAGAGCAAATACTATTAGATTTGTAAAAATAAAGGCAGATATATATAATGATTATTTTGTTCTGCTTCTTTACAAACTGACAGTCTCGCATGTTCATTATCCCTTACTGCAAATTAACAAACATTTATTATTAAATCTAAGGATGTAACGTGAATTAAGTCAATTCTCCTTGAAAACATAAACATTACGGCAGGCCAGAAAACAAATTTGGGGCTAGAGGGATCCAAAGGCTGAATTTCTTACAAAGAGTGTGATATTAATAGTATCATCTTTGCCAAGTTTAATTTTGTTCTTATAAAATAATGGAATCTTAATGTCATATCTACATACGTTTCTACTTCCTGATAAATAATTCTAATCTAAGTGTTTTCAAATCTTTTTCACCGATTCTTTTTCTCAATTTTCTGCGAGAATTTAAATTAATCCCGTTTCACATGAAATTCAATTTTGAACGAGATGGGTGTTATTAACTTCTGCAATCTTGCTATAAAGCCATGTTTGGCATAGTTTATACGCATTATAAGTAGGGTTTTTTTAAGTTACGATGGAGAAGGAATAGATTTAGAGAACATTCTATTGTATTTTTCGAAATTAGGATAACAGCGTCACAGGGAAAGGGCCGGTTTTAGACATGTTATAGGCGTACACGAGAACTGATTTTACGCCCATGCAGGACGCAGTGATTTTACGGCCCGCTTCCCTCTCATTTAATTCCCCATAATCATAAATGCACTCTAAATATAAATAAATGCTGAAATTCATATTTTTAATTTTTATGATATTTATATGATTAGCAAAAACTTAAACATTAAAGAACAAAGCACCTTTACAATTATCATCATCTCTTAATATTATTAATAGTAACTCTCTTTGCAAAACATAATGTAGCTCCCCCCCCCCCACTAACACAATGCCCATTAAAAAATCTTATTTAATTTATGTCTTCCTCCCCCTACATGTTCACGAGAATGTGTTTTCTTATAGAGACTCACATTGGTACGTACGGTAAAAAAAAAGTTAATCATATTTTTAAAGAAGGAAAGCTTTAATATATTTAATGGTTACCATTGAAATAAATGTGTGCTAATCTCATTAAAAAATATTTTTTTTTTTTTTTTTTTTTTTTGACGCTGATGTACTGAGACTTTTGGGTGACCGTGTAAATGGTCAAAGAGATAGTCAAAATCTGAATATCGAAATTCTTCGCAATTACTTCTTTAAAGGAAGCAAAAACTGTAATAGATTTGTATTGCGTAAAGTATCCTATCAAGCAAATTTTCTGTTTGCGAGAAAGAATGTTTAGATTTCGAAAAAATTACTCTAATGAACAAATCATCTGCTATCGCCGTTAAATATAGTGCTGCACCTCCCCCCCCCCCCAAAAAAAAAGAGTTGGTTTACAGTGGAGCAGTAAAAATATTGGTTTAAGGAATCTTTTAAAATCAAAATTCATTAAAAGAAATACTAAAATTATGTTAGATAAAGTAATCATCGGATCTGTGCTCACTTATGGATCCGAGACTTGGTCTTTGACTAAAGCACATGCAGAACAGCTGTAGATCTTTGAACGAAAGGTTCTTAGAAAAATATTTGGTGCTATGAATGAGAATGGACTGTGGAGACGAAGAAATAATTTTGAACTACATTGGGTTATTCTCGGAGGCAGATATCATTAAATTCATAAAGATAAGTCGTCTGAGGTTTACTGGCCATATCTGCCGAATGGATCCCACATCTTTGATTTTTGAGATCTTCAACCATAAACCTGTAGGAACCAGGACAAGGGGTAGGCCCAAGCTAAGATAGATTGGTGGTGGGGAAGAAGACCTTAAGTGGGTTGGAACATTTATCTCGTACTCCGAATCCTAAATTCACTTCACGTCAAATAGGTTGAGGAGGCGTGACACTTTGCCACGCTGACAGCTGTCACTGCTCGTAAGGGACACTCTCCCTTCTTAAAGCAATTAAGACCGTTATGCTGGAGGCATTTTTGTGGTCAAGCAGAGATAACGTTACAGAATGCAGATTTGCTTCTCTTGAATGATTTCAGAAGCTTTGCAATTGTGTATTCAGAAAATAGAAACGATTTCGCTCTGTAATTCGCAGTTCTGTTCGGGCTCGGACTCGTGAAAAATTTTTCCTTTACTGAGCATACTCCTTAAAACGGATTTTAAAAAGTGATTCATTGGGAAAATAACAGTACTTATAATATATATATATATATATATATATAATCTTGGCTGTTCGAGCCTCGTCAGGGGGAGATCCCCCTGAACCCCCCTGATTTTTTAGTTTCATCATTGCCATATTAGAACTATATTAATTGACTATGTCATTTTATCGCTCTTCTTTCGCGTATTTCGCCTGGCAACCCTATGTTGAAATTTTTAGGATTGTAACCTATTTATAGAAAAATACATGCGATGCATATTCTACAGTTTACGAAATATTGTAACAATAGATTAAAGCTGTTGTGAATTAATAGTATTTAAATACATGTAAAATTATGTCGCTTTTTATGTCGCATTTTTGGGACACATTTTTCAATAAAGGGTGTTGAAAGATAAAATGACATAGTCATTAATATAGTAAAAAAGCATAACTTACGAATCAGTGTAGCATCCACATAGCGAATAAATTGCAATTATTTCACAACAGCTTTAATCTATTGTTACAATATTTCGTAAGCTGTAGAATATGCTTCACATGTATTTTTTGCATGTATTTAAATACTATTAGTTCACAACAGCTTTAATCTATTGTTACAATATTTCGTAAGCTGTACAATATGCTTCGCATGTATTTTTTACATGTACACACCTTAGGTAATAGGTTGCACTCATAAAAATTTCAACATAGGTTACCAGGCGAAATACGCGAAAGATGAGCGATAAAATGACATAGTCAATTAATATCGTTTTACTATGGCAATAATGAAACTAAAAATTAGGGGGGTGCGGGGGGATCTCCCCCTGACGAGGCTCGAACAGCCGAGTTTATATATATGTATATATATGTAACATTACAAGTCAAAAGCCTATGAAAATCCCATATTTCTGTAACTACGCAGTTTAATTCAGTTGGAACAAAGAAATCCGCGTTCCAAAACTGCAATTAAAACACGGTCCCTTGCTACTCCTTTGTAATTTTGTAGACGGTCCCGGCAGCCAGACACATAGGGTCTTAAAAGTCATAACAAAACCTTGGAAAACCGCTGCCCAGTTTTAGCTTTTGGCCAATGGTTGCAACGCATTCGAGGTCATGTGACACGTCGTCGAAATCTTTTAAAAGGACCTGCAAGAGGTCAGGAGCAGACTTTTCGCGTGACGCACCTGCCTAAGAAAGAAGTACTCAGTCATCCAATAAAATTATGTAATCACAGTTGGAGTTTGACTTATTTCTTCCATCCTTGGCCCGACTACGACTACAAGCAGCGGACGGCCGGGGTCGGCTCGAAGCCAGAGTCAGCCAGTCTGGCTGTTGAGGAGACCTCAACAGCCATGCCTCTCCCTCGCCTTACCCCTCCGGTTCCACGACACAATTTTCTCGTAGCGCCCTAATGCTACATATATATATATTGGCACGGGCGCCTAGAAGGTGCGTGAAGCTCTTTGGATATTTCAGAACGGCGGATTATATTGCTTAGTCATGAGATCGGACATTATTTGATAAAATTGGATTCATGGATATAAAGAATTAGAAAGTGCATTGAGAGTTTGCAACTATATTTGTCTTTAATTTGCACAAACTGATAAAATTAATTGTATTCTATCAAAGAGGTAATTGGATTTTATTTCTCTTTAGCTGAAAGTTCGGGATCGGGCTCCGACTAAATAATATTGCTCGATCTCGGGATTCAAAAAATGAGCCCTAACTCATCACTATCAGAAAATGCGCCTCGTTGCTGAAAAATTTTAATAGGGAATTTATATATTTTCTTTTAGATCATTATGAATTATTTTTTCAATAAATATGTTCGTTATTGTTTTCAAAGAGGGCTTTTCTTTATTCAACCCAAATGAAAGTTATTTTTATTAAAAAAAAGGAAGAAAATCTGAAACACTTTGAGATTTTAAATACGCACCAAAGAGCTATATATTAAAAGCGTATCATAATTTATGGGTCGTCCTTATTTTTCTCCCTTATTCCATTAAGTTGGAGAGTGTATCATTATTCATGACTGCGCCGTATTTTTCTTCCTTGTTTCATAAAATTCATCTTTGGAATCGAAATCTATCTTAAAATCGCCTACTTAAACTATTTTAGAATTGTTGCCAAGTATATTCCAACTATACTTCACCGTTTTAAATATTCTTTCGAATGTGCATCATAATCTATGAGTGTGCCGTTTTTGTCTTTCTTGGGGTTGAGTCCTACTTTAACGCCCCGACTCTGGGGAAGGTGGCGATAATTAAAGATATGCAGTTACCATACGATTTTTTTCTATTTATGTGGCAACCGTAATTTAGAATTAAAATGGCGATTTGGAACAACATGTAAGTATGTTTATTTTGAGTTACTAATTGATGTAGTTTTGAAAATAAATGTCTTCAAATTCCTTAACTGGTGCGTTTATCGCTCATTTGTTTACTTTAGTTTTCATCTAGTTCTTTTGGGAGTGTTGAAACTTGTGCATAACACCTAGAGATCCATGACTGCAAAGCTCGCCAAAGTGCAGGATTTTTTAGGTTGGCGAGAGCAGTGGCGTTAAAATAGGAATCAACTCTTCCTTGTACCGTAAAACACATCTTTGGAATCGAAATCTATCTTAAAATCGCCTACTGAAACTGTTTTACACTCTTCTCCAGGCATATTTCAGCTATATTCCGAAGACATTTTAAATGGTGTTTGGAATGGGCATCATAATCCATGAGTGTACCGTGTTTTCCTTCCTTGTTCCATAAAACACTTCTTAGGAATAAAAATCTACATTGAAATCGCCAACAAAAATGTATAACAATTTTCGCCAGGCATAGTCAAACTATACTTCACCTTTATAAATACCATTTGGAAAGTGTATCATAATCTATCATGTGTACCGCATTTATCTTCTCTGTTCTATAAAACACTTCTTCGGAATTAAAATCTATATTTAAATCGCCTACTAAAACTATTTTACAATATTCGCCAGGCGTTTTCTAACTATACTCAAAATATATTTATAATAAATTGTCGCGTTTTGGCACCCACAGTTTAGCGATCCTTTATCAAAAATTGCAAACCTTGTGCGTCTTTCAACATTTTATTAACGCCTCCCCCCCTCCGCTTTATCTGGCAAACTCGTTTCAAAAGTGACTCGATGCGAAAATTGTACCAAAATCGTGTCTACACAAAAGCAAGGTTGAAATTAATAGCACTCTGGTGCTAAAAGAAAAGAAAAAATTGGCCAATATAGTGGCGTCGCCTAACTTCAAACTCAGGTAAAAAAAGAAAATATATATTTGCCCTACGAAAGTCTTAGAAAAATGTCTGAAAAACATGCATGCCCGGAGTAAAGGGTGCGTGATATTGTGCTGAATACACAATACCCTTCTCTTGGTTAACCTGTTCACTCCGATTGTATAAAATAACAGGGTGTCTACCAGCAACTAAAAAGGCGATTTTGCCGCTTATTTAAAGATAAGGTGACATGGACGACTTTTTTGAATAAAATAATTCATTTTCATGCTGTTTTCGAGTGTTTGGCTGCTTGTACCTTACTCTGGGCGACTAATTTAAAAGTCGGATTTCGTTTTTTGACAATTGTTATATAACTATGTTTTTTAATTTATCATTTCATCCATTCATTCTTAAATGAAGCTAAATGACGTATGTTTATTTTTTAACTACAAAATCATGTAAAAAGGTTCTTACTAAATAAACTACTAACTTTAAAATAAATATTAATAACTAAACTAAAATTAACATGGCAACGAAAATTAAAATGGCTACTGAACTGGCGATTGTTTTATGCCAGAGATAACTAATGATACTATTTTTGGCTCCTGACACTGGTGGACACCCTGCAATAACAGCGAATCTTCCAATCTGTGCCCAGCGTTGCTTCATAGTTTGAATCTTACGCTTTGTGTAGTGGAAATTTAATGATAGTTGCTGAGAAACAATGCTGAAAAGAGAAGGGTATGTACGTATATGTATAATTAGAGTGTTGTCTGTACATTCCTCGTAATTCAAAAATTTTGAGATTTCTATCCTTTTCAAGCGCATCTGTTAACGCCAATCCACCTTAAAAAAAAGAAGAAAGATAAAAGAAAGAAAGAAAAAAGAACTGTCTGTCTGTCGTTCGCTTTTTGGCTCGTCACCCTTTTTTTTGTTGTTGTTGTTCGCACATCACGTAAAAACGACTAATAATGTGGATAAATATTAGGTTATAACGAAAGTTTCCCGCCACCATAAACATCGTCAGTAAACAGTTTGCGTTGGCGTATTTGCTCATATTTTGTCAAACGATTTTTGGCATTTGAAAGAAAGAGACTTACTTTATAACTCTGTGTTATGAAATCTGTAAAAAAATATACTTATCGTTGAGTACAAGGTATGTCAAATGGAACTATCACTCTAGAGGATTAGAACCATCATTTACTTCCAGTTGTGTTGCAAAAAGTCAGCTACAGAATATCAACGAATAATGAGTACAGCTTTAAATACTATTGTTGCATCACGTGACACTGTGCAGGTTTGGTACCGAAAGTTCAAAAAGAGTTATCTAAGGTGTTACAAGTTAGTTTTTCCAGCAGATTTGGCGGAAAACTTTCGTTACAACCTGATAAAATTTGATGAGGTGATAGGTGGTCATTCAGTCTCACCATTGCACAGTTGTTATGTCATTGAAAATTGTAGACGGCGGAAGTGTGAAGGTGTGGGTTCGGGTCCCATCGCGAGACTGTCGATCTAACGGTCTCGAGGTTTGGTAGGTTCTCTTCAGATGTAACGTGAATACGCGTTAGAACTCCTTAGAAAGGCCTCCTACCCTTGACAGATCGCCCTAGCGTAGCGTTGCCATAATGAAACAAACAAACAAACAAAAAAAAGTAGTTATTCAACTTAAAATATAAATTTCGAATGTTTGAAAAGGTTTAATCAGATTTTGAGATTTTGTTCAAAATGAGAGAGTAAATTTTTCTTCGTGCATCACGTACAAACGACTAAAGCGAAAAAAAAAACGAAATTCGTATACTAATAGGTAGTACTCAACTTAAAACAAAACTGTCAATTACTTGAAAAATTTTGATTAGATTTTGTGAAAATTTATTCAAAATGTTTAAATTTTTGTTCTTGCATTACTTAACAATAACTGAGCTGAATACTATGAAAACTGATATACTGATAGGTTTTTTGTTCTCGCATTACTTAACAATAACTGAGCCGAATACTATGAAGACTGATATACTGATAGGTAATTACTACATTACCGTCCCATCTCTCTTTCAACCTCCTCCTCTCTTCACCCCCCCCCCTCTCCCGTCTCTCTTTCGCCATGCCTGAAATTGACGCAGCTGGCTCTGCCGCACAACCAACTGCGTCAAAAAAGGGTCTCTAGATCTGTGGCACGCGATGAATGTTTCGATCGTCTGCCATCTTGCTGGTAGTTAATTCGAGCGATGACAACGGCTGCCCTTTTTTCAGCATTAGGAAAGGGTTGCGATTCAAAGGGTTAAAAGAATTCGTCGTATGAAGCGGATACGAAGATGTCCAATCCTCCATATGCTCTACGGAAGATGATACAAAAGTTTGAAGCAACTTGGCATTCTTCCTGGCAGAGGACTGAAGCAAATCCGGTCTTCCAGCATCAAAAATATGGCTACAGCGGTTGCTGCCCAGACAGCAGTCAATCGTCGCGTGGTAGTGTGGGTTTACCAGCTGTATCGCATGGTAGTGTGGGTAGTGGGTATACCGTACGGAAATGTACGGTACCGTACTACTGAACAGAAAATTTTGCGGCGGATTTTGCATCTTTATTCCTATAAAATCAAGCCTGTGTACCATCTGAGGACGCGGACTCTGAGCTTCGTAAAACTTTTGCACTGCAGTTCCTTGCTCGAATGGTGGTTGATGTCACTTGACTATGAAACATTCTATGCAGTGACGAAGCCCATTTTTACCTCAATGGGCAAGTTAATACCCTTAATTTTCGAATTTGGCCAGTGGAACCCTATCGAGGAACAGCCCTTACATGTTGAAAAAGTGACAGCATGATATGGTTTTACGGCTACCTTTATTATTAGACCGTATTTTTTGAGGAGGTAAATGCAAATGGAATGCAAACATGTTCCTTTACAGGACCAACGGTACTGTTAGGAATTTTGTAATCTCACTACTTCAACATCGTGGGTGCCTTTAGGACATTATTCTCATGCAAGATGCTGCACCTTCTCAAATTGATCGTCGTGTATAGCAATTGCTAAGACAGAATTTCACAGATGCACGGGTAATCAGCCGATATTTTCCAATAGTATGGCCTTCTCGTTCGGCAGATATCACCCCTTGCAACTTTTGGTTATGGGCTTTCCTTGAGGAAAAGATCTACCGTCAAAGGACAGCATCTGTGTCAGATCTGCAGGACAGCATCCGGCGGGATGTTCTTGATATTCCTGCAGACTCACTTCGGTCAGCTGTGGAAAATATGGTTCTACGATTAGAATACATTGTTGAACGTGAAGGGGAACATAGAGCAGTTTTAAAAATTTTTCATATCGTGCAACATTTATAAAGCATATAAAATACGTTCATGTGTATTGCAGTTCCACCTATCGGCGGATTTTTGTACTAAAATTTTTATTTAATAAGTGTCAAACGCATCATTTGAATTACCCGTTGTTCAAATTTTATCTGATTTGGACCAATAGAACGCATTCTAGAGCGCTTTGAAGTGGATAATTATTTCTTGCTAATGTTGTACATTACTAGGAAATTGCCTGTTTGTATTGCATATTTAAATGTTTGATTCATTTTACCTCACAGTATTACTACCCAATTAGTAAAAATTGGGTTTCTTTTTGAGTCATCAAAAATTAATTTAATGTGAAAGTGATGTTAAACTATGTTTACCATCCAGTACTTCACATAAAAATGTTCCAAGCAAGCTCTGAGTAACAGCTTTTTCTATGAAAAAAAAACAACAATCGCCTTTTATTACACAATTTTTATTGAGGAATTCAATCATAATAAACTATTCTTTCAAATTATATTGATTTTGTGGCACTCTTAGTTTCAAAGTTTAGTATCCACAGCGAGAAGGATGTGCCACATCGGATATTAAAAATTTTCGGTTTTTAATTGTCCAGAGGCCAAAAAACGCAAAAAAAACTGAAATATTTTCGGTTTTTAATGGTCCAGAGCCAAAAACTGCATAAAAAGGAGATATGTGTTCGGATTTTAATTGTCCAGAGCAAAAAACCGCATGAAAAGCAGATATATTTTCTGTTTTTAACTGTCCAATGCCAAAAATCGCATAAAAAAGCAGACGTGTTTTCAGTTTTTAATTGTGAGCCAAAATCGGCATAAAAAGCATTATTCGTTTATATTTCAAAACTTAAAGCAACAAAAACGGGAAGACGCTTCCAAAATATTTTACTTTTTTGCCTGCCGTGGCTTACTGAACTTTATTAACGGTGCAACACTGAAAAAGCAGTCGTCCAAAAAACTTTCCATCAGATCACGTGGATACAGAGGAGAGAGTTCGGGTACTGGCAGAGAAAGCGAAGGAGCCATAGAGAACGAAGCAAGCGAGGAGTTTGCATGCGTAAATTCGCTGACATCAGAGTCCGGCTCACTTTGTGAGACAGTGAGACTCGGAAATGGTCCAATGGAGCAACGGATTTGCATTTACCACGCCTTGCAGATAAAAAAGCAACAAAGAAGCAGGCAAAATTAAAATTAGAGAACCGTATCTGCCATCATATAGCAGTTTTGCTATTAGCACCAGAACTAACGGTACGAAAAACATTTAACCACTTAATTCAAAATGCTTAAAAAATATAAAAATACAGTTTCAAGGACAGAAATATATTAGTCATACAATATAACGAGGGAATCCAAGCATCAATTTCAAGAGCTTAGATAGAAATGATTTATGTTGTTTATTGTTGCATTGAGAACAATACGTCCCCATTGTAGATTTGAAACAGAAACCTGGTTTTGTTTCCAACAATGTAGCAGTTTCAAATACTGTTTTGTTGTATTCATTTGTTTACAGAAATGTTTGCGTGATATTGCGATGCGTCGGTTTAACAACAAAACTTCCTTAAAGCATGACTTTCGGGATACTTTTCTATACTCTGGTCATTTGTCTGACCCACGTATCAAAATTCTCTCTCAAACTACAATATCACTGAGCCACAATATTCTACAGATTTTTAGAGAATCAGATCCATTAGGAATGGGCATATGTATAAACAAACAGCATGCGCAAGATCTATGCGCGCGTTTGAATTGCAGGATTTGTCCACTTGATTGGTTAAAGATACAATGTTTTGGCACTCAGCAGTAGCGTAGGACGACGACAGGCTCTACTGTTCCGGTCTAATACGTCCCAATTACACGGAACAGGTTGCACTGTAATTTTTTGTTGACTATGCTGTGCGTAGTTTATGCTTCTTGAGGAATAAGTGAATAAGATATACGACTGACAAAGATAACCCGAAATACACAAATCGTTTTTTTTCTTCTTCTGGTGGGATTATTTCTGTCCCTTCTAATGATACCAAGCTTAAGCCTGTCGTAATTGTCAGTTATATTGACAAATCTATTAGTAAATGGTCACTGTAGAAATTTTTTTCACAATTAATGATCATTAAAAAGTGAGGTTGAGAGATCGAACTAAATATACACAATATTGTTTCGCATTCTGGAAACACATTCCCCCCCTCCCTTATCAACCATAATAATTTTAAGTATGCCAGAATTAACAAAAAATATTATTAAATGTCAAATCTAATTATGTTTAAGATAACTGTGTTTACTCATATAAGTATAATGAACTGGCAATGGGCACATAAATTTCTTTTCAGTATTATCATGGAAAAATTTGTGTATTCTGTACTGTTAATATTAGTATATAACAGCACAGACAAAAAGGAATATTGTGGACTACGGTATCCAGTTTCCAAAAATTACGTTTTATCCTTTCTTTAATCCTACATATTTAAATGTTGTTATAAAAATTGGGAATATTGACCACTCAGTTTATATTTTTAAAAGTACTGATAATTGCTGTTGCAGTATTCAACTCATCTTCATTCCCAACCTACTAAATGCAGTAATAAAACATATGTATTACAATTTTTTGACACCAATTAACAAGCAAAGCGAAATCGATATTTAAAATTTAGGAAAATATTATTTTCCTTTAAAGTTTGCCTCCCATGTACCACGTATTCTACGTAGATTGACAAATGTTCATCTAAGATCTATAGTTAATAATCAGGAATGAATGAACCAGTGAACATTTATGGTATCATTCGTAAAATATACAACTGAGTATGGATTACAAAATAACCTCAAGATTTCAATTTTGATATGTAACGTTGATTTCTAAACGTTATTAGTATTTTATTATTTTAAAAGGATTGTTGGAACTATTTTTCTATTAATTATACGGTACAGATAAAAGAATATTTTTGAAACAATTTAAAGAATTTCGCAAATAAGGAAAAAACTAAGAAAAATCACATTTAGAAATCCAAAGACATTTTAAAAATTTCTTCAACTTTTTAACTGGTAAAGAAGTAACACTTACGTAATTTGTGGATATATAGCACTCACAGGCCTCTTGATGCATCTTCTCTGTAAACTTTCCATTGATTTGTAAAATAAATTTGTATAGACCTCTTTCTCTTGTTAAAATGTAGTGTGCATCGAAATATTTGTTTAGTTACTGATACATGCAAAAAAGAATTACACTCAAAACTTATTCTTTTTAATTTAAGTTTTTACTCTTTTGACTCTATAAATTAAAACGTATGTTTTTAATTTTTGGAATTTGTACCAATGTATATTAATTTCTATTTAAATAACAGCATTCATCTCATGAGCTTCTTTTCAATGAAAAATCTTATTAAAAGCTTTAAAGTACTTAAGGAAGTTCTTACAATGCTTTGAGTTTACATCATTAAAAAAAAAACTTAAGGAAAGTGTTTATTTAGCTCATTAATCTTTTTTCATGTATAAAAACTAAGACAGAGAATACACAAATTATCCTTATCTTCAAAGTTCTATTTTATCGTACATTTTTTACAGACGATTTTGAGAATTAATTGCTTGTTTAGAACTTTTTTTTTTACTTTTTGTTGCTATCATCTATTTTGATAATTATTGCTTTGTCGTACACTGTCAGATGTTGATGTAAAGCAATTGTACTTTCCTGTTTACTAAATCGTTTATGAGTGAATGCATGCTGTCACCTACTTCAGTTTTCACTACATGATTTCCATCTTACATCCTTGATGCAATCAAACTTATAAATAGTTTTATATGAGTATGCCAATAAAAATATTTTATTTTATTTTACTTCATTAAAGTTTAAAAATTTTCACTATATTTTGATTTTTAAATTGTAAGATTTGTATGATTAAACAATTTTATTTTATCAATTTAAGTTTTCTGGGTTTTACATTTTATATGTATATTTTTATATTTTTAAGTCTTTCGTTCTTGGTTTTTTTTCAATTGAGAAGTATAACAGTGTGTTATTCTATCCAAAATGTGCAGTTGTGTTGTAACTTACATTTAAAAAAAATACTTAATTACGATCACCCTTACGCACGTACTTGAAGCAAACTTAAAGAGATTATATACATAGTTTTAACTAAACTTCCCCCATAAATGTTTTTCTACAGCTAAAAAGGGTGAATGAAAAACCAAATTTGGTTTATAGGCTATACATCAGGTGCACTCAAGGAATTCCAAAAAAAAAGTTAAAACTATGTCCACTAGGTATGGAATGTATATTGTACTTTAAGTAGTCTTGCCAGTAAAATAATTTAATAATGATAAATGCAATCTTAAAATGTGCCAAACAGATTGTAAAAATTTGTCTGTTCCCATTTTAAATGAAGAGGTGAGTCTGTTGAAGAAGGCTTAAAATACATTACAGTGATGACTTTTCAGAAGGAAACATATAAAGATTTCAGAAAATAAAGAAAAACTGTTACAGTATATAATTTATTTTAATTTATGACATACATTAGAAAATATCCAAGAAGTGACATGTTTAATATATAAAAGACTTACAAGAACTTCATCTATATAGTATCATTTGAATTCAATTAATTTAAAATTAAAACTGAAAGGAAAGTATCAGCAATTGGCTGTTCTAATTTTATAATTCTTGCAAAATTAAACTGAAAATAAAAACTTTAAAAATGTAAACAAATCATAACCTATAGCTTCGCATTTAAATACTTTCGTAGCCAGACGTCGTAACTTGCTGTCCGAAGAACATACAGCTCGAAGGAAAATGTATCAAATGCATCCGATGTGAGCTATCGCAACGCCCCCTAGAGATGAAAGCCTCGGCGCTTACTTGTGACGTCACACCGAGTAGGTAAAGCAAAGCGTGCCGCTGGCTATTGACGTAGCAGTGACGTAATTGATAGCTGCCGCTTAATCTTGGCTATTTTCAACTGAATCGTTTTATGAATACGTAGCCTGGAAAAATGAGGGTATGCAATCATTCTCTGGACCTTCATTATTAAGATTTTCTGTCAAATTAGATAGCGTTGAAGTTCTGCAGTCAATGCACACTATTCAGCACTAGGACAAGCATACGAAACCCACGCAAAGAGAGATAAAAAACTTTCATCTCTCTTTGAAAATAGTTTGAGAATTTCAATACACATTAAAAAAATCACATTTTTATTATAAATGATTTTCTGTACAATGTTTCTGTTAGCATTCAGAAAATTTTTATTAGGTGGAGGCACTGGACCTTAAGTTTAAATATTAACAATATGCTAACAACTCACTCTTTTAGAACATAAGAAAAATTCTTTTGTTATTTTTTTGTTTTGGTAATAGGCAATAAAGAGTTTTGAAAAAGTAAGAATGGCTGAGATATGATCATTTAATCTGTTATCCTTTTAAGTTTTAAAGCTTATTGGATAATGCTTCACGTAGATATAAGCCCTTCTAAAGAAAATTGCTTAAAGATTTAATTTCTCTTAAATGTAGAAAAGGACATAAAAGGTTTTACATTATTCTAGCGAATAACTTCTGCATTAAGCGCAAGGAGCTTTAGCATAAAAGCAATGCATTTCTCAGAACAAGATTTAAAGTATCTACTGATGCCGTTTTGGTGATACTTTAAATGTTAAATACATGTTAAGTGCTTTATTTGATTCGTTGTTTGAATGAGAGTTGATTTTCATACGGTTCGAATGTGCTAATGTGTTTAATTCCATGTAATACCTCGTTGTGCTTAAGGAAAAGCCTACTTTGTAACAAAGGTTCTTGGTGCTCAAAATCTTAAATAGATATAAAAGTATTCCTAGTTGTCAAAACATAAAGGAAACGAGAATTTAGGAGGAAGGAGCGTAAGAGTACGTACTCACTGTTGCCGATTTAAGGAATTCGCTGCTAGATTTAGCGGCATTTTGGAATTTATCGCTAAATTTCTCCAATGCAAAATTTCCTACCGCGCGGTTTTCGATCTAATGCTTTAGAGTTTCAGTCGGTTTTCTCCTGATGTGAATACGCGTTAGAACCCCTTAGAAAGTTCTCCAAACAAGCCACTCCCCATGCAATCAGATGCCCTTAATGTGGGCTTGCAATAACACAAAACACAGAACAGAACAAATCTAGATTTTTTTCTGCTGACGTTTTCCCAAAGGACATTTAGCAACTCTACATACAGCATAGTGATTTTTTTACTTATATACTCTTAGCGATTTCTTTTTTTACGCATTCGATTAAATAAAGATAAACTCAACGTTGGATATTGAAACGAGGCTTCTATCACTTACAGCTACGGTGCAATAAAACAGCAAAGTTTCGGTAATATTTTAGAGCGATTCGCTTCCCATTTTCCTCTGTTGTATAATTTCGAAAACGTTAGAAGTCCCCTTTTAAAATGAACCGATTCCGTTATTACATTTGTCTACTTTTTAATTCACTAAGTACTCCACTACATGTGTGTTAGTTAACATATTTTAATTTATAGACTTGTTCCAAATAAGTTAAAATTTATTTATATATAAGTATTTTGCATGCAAGTTTTAAACATCATTACTTAAGAAATAAAACTTACTCCATACTAAACTTTATGTAAAGATTTATCGTAATGAATGATTCAATTTCTCTAAACTTAGTTTGTTTCGTTTAGTAATAAAGTTTAACATTCAAGCTAAAGATTTTGAAACGAATATACTATATTTTAAACCACGAATGCCCATTTAATTTTTGCGTGAGCACCTCCTGCGAATAATAAGTTTCTGCGAAGTGCATTCGTGTATGCTGTTTAAATTTATACTCCTCAAACTTAATAAGCTATGATATATCGATGGATAATGTTGGATTAATTTTCAAAAGATAAAGTAAATTTGTGTTTAATCTTTCGTATATATGTAAATTCTATTGCAGAAGACACTAGAGAAATACTCGATTTCTATCACTATCAGAATAAATCTTCTGTTTTAAGTAATATATTACTGCGTTTTACGTTCTGAATCATTCTTATTCTGGTTAATTAATGTGTTCATTAACTATTTATTCCGAATTTTATTGAAATATGTTCGCTTCAGTTTTGAAGTATCCTCTTTATATTAGTGGGACAATAATTTTAACTTTGAATATCTGCGGGTTTTCCATCATGTAACCTTGGCGTTACATGATGGAAAAGTTTGGCGTTACGTTTATCCACATGTTGTGCTGTAATCATTTTTTTGTGTTTTTAAGTTAAGAATTTATCACTATGCATTCGACTAGGTTTTGCAACGGTAATATCTAACTCACCGCTTTCTATTAAATTGCAGAATTGAATGTTTTAACATGCCTAATTTTTAACAAACTGGATCTGTGAATATCTGCTGCCTAAATTAAATTGTTGAAAAATTATAATTGTCGATGCCACGACTACACTCAAGCATGGTGCAAAGATTTTTCGACAAATAACTTTTCTACTAAATCAGTCGAATGTCTCGTTAAACTATGAATTATTCCAAATGTGCACCGCTGTCTATATTCCTCATCATATCACTCATTCATACAGGTTTTAGTAAATAAAATACTGGTTCATTGCAAAAAGACTTTTAGGGAAAATCCGGCGAAAGAACCATCTTTCCACTCTTGTTTTAAAATTATTTTCTTCCTCCTTTTAAAGCTCTTTTAAATGCATGAAGCATGTTCAATGGAAAAGAAAGTGAATTGTACCTGGAGGTTTCTTTTACGAAGAATTTAAATTTTTATGTGGTGTCTTTTAAGATCCGAACTTTACTTTCTTTTGTGATTAATTAGCGTCATCGAGTAATTTTTTTCTTAATTTGCAGAAAAACTGTTTAGGTTATCAAGGGTTGTATGTGTAAGCATACGTAATGTAATTACTATGAAGAAACACCAAAAAAATACAGAAACTTTTACTATCTGAAAAACGACGGCCATTAACCATGTAACGTTCCAGTCTTAAAGAACGCGTCACTCAAAATGTAATCATCGATAAACAAGAAAGAGAAAGCATGCCATATTCATAGATAATAGATTCCATTTCACTATATGCATAGTGATCTCTCACATATGAGCGGGCGTAGCGAATAGCGAGAAAACGCGTATAAATCAGAAACGCACATAAACGAAAAACTACAAAAATGAGCTTAATAGTGAAATATAAGCACATTGAACTACACCATATTGATAATTAATACTGTGTATACACTGCAAATGAAATAAATTTCAAAATGCAATGGAATTTTTAAAGAAATGAATTATACTACTTTTGATGAAACCAAGAAAATGTAAATGGTTGCATACCTAGATTCTGTTTTACTCTTGTTACTTCTTTCTAACAAAATAATTTAACTTGGAAATTAAGACAGTTTTTCGTTTGAAGCGAATGAGTTACCGAGCCATTTTCAGACATTTCCATACGCATTGAAGCGTTGTTCAGAGAGAGCGTGTCCCAGTGAAGCGAATAGCTCATAATCGGTCCGAGTCAAGTCTGAAGAATAAGCCGCATGCGTGAGTACCTCCCAACTGAACGCCTCGATCGCTTCCCTGATCCGTTTTGCTGTGTGTGAAGGGGCATTATGATGAAGCAAAATGACTGGGTGTTGCGTTTTTCCATATTCCAGTCGTTTTTCACGTAATGCTCGACTTAATTCTGTGATTGGCTATTCGTTGCGATCAGTATTAATGGTTTCACCCGGTTTTAGCAGCTCATAACAAATTTTGGTGGTCTTCCACGCTCTTTGTTTCTTACGAAAAAATCACCGCTTTTGAATTTTTTGAACCCCTTGAAACACTGTGTTTTACCAAGAGTATGTTCACCATAAGCTTCTGTAAGCATTTGATGCGATTCTGTAGCAGATTTCTGCAAAGGATAACAGAAAACCAATGCTCTCCGCAAATCGCAGTTCATAGGCACAAAACCCGACATGTTAAAGGTTATACAAAAATATACTGGTGTATGGAACTCGGGTTGTTGTGTGCTGAAAATCTTCGTCAACTGTTAGAGGCAGATAATGGCCAAGTAGAAGCTGTCATGCGGTCACTAAACTGATGGCTAGCGCCATCTATAGGGACATTCCGGTTTCAAACTTTTACACCTGGTACATAACTAACCGCATAACGAACATTTACAAACAATTTCAGTACGACGTTTTGCTGAATAACCATCCTTAGATAGTGATTGGTAGTTACAAATTATCCTTGTGGATTTAATTCATGTAAATCTATGTAAACATTGCGGGGCTCTTTAATATGAAAATTAACAGTGCCCGAATTTCAGACAAGTATTTTATGTTAACATTTCGTTATTCGAATTTTCTGTCTGACCTTTCCAAACCAATATTATCTAAATCCTCATAAGTGCATTTATTTTAAAAGCCAGTTAATCCTCCATTTAAAGATTATCCTTCATAAGATGCTGAGTATTTTAAAAAAGGATTTAAAACATGTTATACCTGGTAATTTAAGCAAACATATTAGGAGATTCTTAAGTTTTGGTACTAAATTTACATCAGATTAAACAAATTTTTGAGAAGAACATTGATGATTTCAATTTGAAAATCAGCTGTAAATATAGCATTACTTTTGCAATGCTTTTATGAATGGAAGAGTTGTTAATCTTTTTTTAAACAGGATTTTTAAATAAAATATTATTAAAAAAGAAAGTTTACATGTCTATATAAAAGAAAAATGATTTCTGAAATGAAGTTATAAAACGTTAAGTGTATTTTTGTGTGATCTATAAAGTTACTATTATCTTAATACAGATGCGTGAGGTAGAAGTTGCATACTTATGAAAAACTAAACAAGTAGCAAAAATACTGTATTGGAAAAAAAATTGCTTCTTCAAAAAGCAATCCTGTTTTTTTTTATGTGACGCATGTAAGTTTCACGAATAAATTTCATTTGCAATACTAGAAGCTGTATTGGAATAAAGGTTTTAATTTGGCGTTGCAAAAGGAAATTGAAAAAAAAATAAATTATAACTTTTTAAGATTTAAATATCAGTAGAGTAGTTACAGAGTGTATTACATTCCATTTTTCATTGTTCAAGCTCAAGTTTTGGTTGCATTTTCATGTTTTTCTTACAGGTGAGGAAGAGACTACCCTTGCACAGCAAATGCAGATGCCTAAAACTCCAACGAGGAATTAATAATCTTTTTGAAAGTTATATACGTTGCTCGGCTCACTCCCTGTTTTTTTTTTTTTTTTTAATGTGAGGTTATGTTATGGTTTTCAGACGAATTTGCTCTTGAAATACAAGGTCTGTCCCAAACATAACGAGAAAAAAATTCCTATGCACTTCTGTCCTATCGCCTAGGAAAACCGTTGGCCTCGGAAATGTGGGTTGGAATGTATTCCAACGGTCCCGTAAGCTACTCATAGCTCACAGTGCTTGACCAGTGGCTTGGCAGTGAATCGCTTTTTGAGCGTCGCTTGTCATGCTCAAGATACAGCAACCTAATGAACAACAGTATGGAATGAATGTTTGCGATAAGTTGGTAATTCCAGTTCCGCGTTCTTCTTCAAAAGCATTACAGTTTGGACCTGGCGTCGTGACTTTTGATTTTGTTTTAATGGCTTAAGATGGACATGAAAGGATGCCAATTCGATACGATTTGAGACATAGAAGGAGCCACGAATTCGAGGCAGATCACAAAATGAGTTCGTACAATTGTACAGCCAATCTCAATTCAGCAACTTTTCACAACAGTTTAGGAACGCTGAATTGTTGTCTTAGGCGCATGCTTGGAAGATTATTAAGTATTTTCCTTTGTGCGTACGATTATTAAATTTATTGTAATTTTTTCTCATTACTTAATGCACAGATCTTGTACATATATATATATATATCGCTGGTGGATATATATATTAATATATACATTCTCACACACACATACATCTATATCTATCTATCTATCTATATCTATCTATCTATCTATCTATCTATCTATATATATATATATATGTTATATATATATATATGTTATATATATATATATGTTATATATATATATATATATATATATATATATATATATATATATATACCTACTAGCTGACCCGGCAAACGTTGTTTTGCCATATAAATTATTCCTAGGATTATTTTAGTAGAAAGAAATGACTAACTTATTGTAAGTTTGTGAGGATGTGGTATATGAGTGGAAGAGGCATGGAGCGCTGTGAACGATGCTGGAATATAAAAATAACACAATACCAAACATTTATATTTTTAATTCATTGTAATTTATTCTTTAAATTTATATATATCGCAAATTACAATAATTTTACTAAAAAATAATATCAATCCCTTAACGCAATAGAGTATACAATATTTTTTGCTATCCCCTCTTTAGATAACACAAACTGACTGGATGCCCACTGTATGGTTTGCCTACTCGAGAGCATGCCACGTATGACTGTCCGTGTGAAAAACATGGTGTGCTCAAATTTAATCCACAAACAGACATAGTTTGGCCTTGAGACTTATTGATAGTCATTCCATAAAAAATTTTGCCCCCCCCCAAAAAAAAAGGATGAAAATCTGAAACACTTTCAGATTTTAAATAGGCACTATAGTGCTATATATTAAAATCGTATCATAATTTATGTGTCGTCCATATTTTTCGTCCTTATTCCATTAAGTTGGAAAGTGTTATCATTATTCATGACTGTGCTGTATTTTTCTTTCTTATTTCATAAAACCCATCTTTGGAATCGAAATCTATCTTAAAATCGCCTACTAAAACTATTTTACAATCTTCGCCAAGTATATCACAACTATACTTCACCGTTTTATATATTGTTTCCTACTTTAACGCCTCGACTCTCGCCAAGGAGGCGATGATTAAACATATGCAGTTACCATGACGATTTTTTGCATTTATGTAGAAATCGTAATTTAGAATTAAAATGGCGATTTGGAACAACATGTAAGTACAGCATGCCGTTACATTTTTATTTATTTTGGATTACCAATTAATGTAGTTTTAATAATAATGTCTTCAAATTCCTTAACTGGCGCGTTTATCGGTAGTTTGTTTACTTTAGTTATCACCTAGTTCTTATGGGTGCGTTGAAACGGTACTTACGTATTATCCCGGCGGTCACTTCCGCCAAATTACTTTTTCGTAGATTTTAAATACGTTGCCAATCGTATTCCAAACCATCAACAATTTCATGTGCCCGGCATTTATCTTGGTGAAAAATTGCTTGTCTTGGCGGACCGCCGGGATAATACGTAAGTACCGTTGAAACTTGTGCATAACTCCCAGAGACCCATGACTGCAAAGCTCGCCAAAGTACGGGGATTTTTTAGGTTGGCGAGAGTGGTGGCGTTAAAAATAGGAATCAACTCTTTCTTGTACCATAAAACACATCTTTGGAATCGAAATCTATCTTAAAATCGCCTACTGAAACTGTTTTACAATCTTCGCCAGGCATATTCTCGTAGGCATATTCCAACTATACCGCAAAGACATTTTAAATGCTGTTTGGAATGGGCATCATAATCCATGAGTGTACCGTGTTTTCCTTTCTTGTTCCACAGAGCACTTCTTCGGAATAGAAATCTATATTAAAATCGCCTAGTAAAACTCTTTTACAATATACGCCAGGCGTTTTCTAACTATACGCGAAATATATTTATAATAAATTGTCACGTTTTGGCACCACATTTAGCGATAAATTATCAAAAATTGCAAACCTTGTGCGACTTTCAACATTTCATTAACGCCCCCCCCCCCCTCTCCACATTATCTGGCAAACACATTTGAAAAGTGATTCGACACGCTAATGTCTACACAGAAATCCTGATTGAAATGAATAGCACTCGGGGGCTAAACATTTTGGGGTGGACCGCCCTTATGACTTAGGGATATGAGACATAGTTAAAAACCTATTCTATGACCTAACGAATATACATAGAAAATTTCATTAAAATTGGTCGAGTGGTTTCGGAGGAGTTAGGTGACTAACACTGTGACAGGAGAATTTTATATATTAGATTAGATATATATATATATATATATAACATAATAAATCAAAAGTACGCTAAAATCCCAAATTTCTAAACCTGCTAAACTGCTTAAAGAACAAAGGGATATTCGCTTTCGAAAACCGCAGCTACTACACACCCTAGCAGTTTCGTTCTAAATTTGTGGTCAGTCCCGGTTGTTTGGTCGCATTTGCATTTTCGAACCAAAACCTACTGCTGCTCGGATATCTTGCTGGTCTGGGTTCGCCAATCATTGCATCTTGCAAGGTCAGCTGACAAGACCTCTACAGTGTGATAAAAAGTTTGATGCACCAGAGAAACAAGAGGATTGCGTGGCATCTCTTGCTGGAACAACATCTATCAAATTGTCTAGTAAAAATATGCAAATCCACAAGATCTCCTTTTGCTTGGCTTGACTACGAGTAGCAGCAGCGTCCGACCGGGGATGGCTCTATGCGAGTCCAGAGAAGTAGCGCCGCCTTTCATCCTGAACCCTACGACGATATTACGCCCTCTCTCTGCGCGACATCGCCCGACTACGGAAAACCACTCCAAGGTTGTGTGTTCACTTCAGATCTCTTCTGCTCAATCTGATGGGGATCTCATGCCACTCAAACAACTCACAACGTCGTGTTTTAATTACATATATATGTAGCATTAAACGGCTACGGGAGGGTTGTAGTCGCGGGCCGGAGGAGGCAAGGCTGTTGAGGCCTCCTGGCCGGTCTTCGCTGGCCGGCAAACGCTGGAACGAGCTGTGATAATCCTTGGGCCATAGCGACAATCGATGGAAGGAATGAGTCGAACTGCAATTACATTATTTTATTGGGTGATTCGATACATCTTTCCATGGCAGTTGCGGTCACGCGGAAGAGTCGCTGCTGGGCTGTATTAGCCCTTTTTATTAACTTTTGAGGTCGTGTCACATGATCCATGCACATTGCATTTATTGGCAGAATCTAGGCAGCGATTTTTCAAAGTTTGTTATGGCTATTAAGACGCCAGAGTGGCTGGACGCGGGGACAGTCTACAAAATTACAAAGGAATTGCAATGGACCGTGCAGTAATTGCAGTTTTCGAAAGCGGATTCCTTTGTTCCAACTGAATTAAAACTGCGTAGTTCTAGAAATGTGAGATTTTAGCGGTCTTTTGATTTGTAATGCTATATATATATATATATATACAAACACATTAGATTTGTTCAATCATAAAGGCCTGTTGTGAAACATACAAATCCATTTTAGCTTACAGTTCAAAGAGAAGGAATTTATAAAATTCACTAAACGATAAGCTTTTAAAATTTAAAATAATACATAATTATCAGCAATTGTCTCTATATATTAACTCAACTCACAGCAAAAGCTCTTCGTGTTGTAACTTTAAAAAAACAAAAGTTTATAAGTTTTTTCTTTATTTTATTTTTTTCTTAAAGTAAAACATTTTTGTTTTTGAGATGACATTGGAATTCTTTAAACGTATTGTGTTTTTCTGAGCGATAATTCATTTCAGGAATTTCATTTATAGCGATGTAGAGTTCATTAAGGTTATTCTTACCATTTTCTGAATACTGCCATAAAACTTCGACTCCCAAAACTCACTGAATAATTAAGAAAAAGTAACAGCGAGAGGTGCTTTTTAGAAATTTTCTTCAGTTATTATTCTGACTCAAGCAACTGAAGGCTCAGCAATGCTCACGTAAATTATTCATGAAAATACTTGTAATAATAATAAGAATAAACTCTTGGTAATACAGCATTTTTCGTGAATATTTCTAGCCTTAAATTCAGATTTTAAATTAATCTAAAGAACTAATGTCCATGACGTTTTTATCATGTATGTGAATTATTGAAATAAACGTGAAAACATTTACACGATAGAGAAGAAGTATATTTGAAGGGTGTAGATTCAAATTGAGTTATTCATATCTCCGTGTTCGTTTTTTTTTTAAGCGAATCGGGCTGTGATTATGATTTGAGTCTTAAGTCTGAAAAATGATAGTGAAAATAGAGATGTGATGCATAACTCCCATCACGCAACAATTGTTTCTCAACAAAACTCACACTCTCTAAACTGAACCAAATGTGGGAGGCTGAAAAAGCATCATGTGATTGCTTTCTACACATTTGTTGCGATGTTTCTAAACCGTAACCAATGACCCAGACAGCACATAAGCTTAAATCAAGCTTGGCATTTCTTTGAATTTGACGTATTAATACAAGCTTGACAGTTCAAATCAATTTAAGCTTGCTGCAAGCTATCAAAAGTCATTTGAAATGTCCAGTTGGAATACAGCTTGACTTTCCCTTTCGAAAGCGTGTAGTGATGGCGCCATCTGTGAAAGAGAATGGACATTAATTGTCTAGCGTTTCTCAAATTGCTCATATTAAATAAAGAAAAGTTCGTAAAAGTTGTGTTTTATTTTATTATCGCACAAAACCTGGACATTAGAACACGCAAGAGGAAGGAATGAATGGGATAAGCCTCTCTGAAGTGTAGCACGAGGGGAGTTTTAGTTTTATTTACATCTAATTAACATTAGTAATTCCATTAACTAATTAATTAGCCCGAAAAATAAATTTTAATATACTTAACACAATTTAGTTAGTTAATATACTTCACTTTATGGGTGGTTCACAATAGAATTTAAAAAAAAGATTCTATATTTCCAAATATAGAAATTCTGCAAAATAAAATACAATTATACTACGAAATTGATTTCGAAATCAGTCGTTTGTCTCGATTTTGGCCAGCAGTATTGCTCAACATGAGTGTTGCGATATTGAAAGTTTTAAAACGCGTCATGCTTTTAAGTTTATATTATGCTTATTTCCCTATTAGTAGAGACTATAAATCACACATAACATTATTTAAATTTTGATTCATCCCATGGAAAAATAAAAGAAACTTATCGGCATAGCCCATACTTATCGATCTGGCCAGAAAGCGTACCAGTCACTTTTCAAACCGTAACAATCACTTCAAACTTTAGTCATAGGAGCGCGAGGCTTATTGGCAGAACGGATAGCACGCTGCCTTCACAGCCCATAGTTCTCGAGATCGATCCCAGCCGCAGACGTTTGATGGAAACAGATTAAAATAACTTAAAATTTCAGCATAGAGGGGAAAATGCGTGGAAAAATAAAGTATGTGCGGCGCGTTCGCCGACGGGCGCCCCGTGTATTTAGAAAAAAATTTTTAGGAAAATTTTTTAAGCTTGAAATTAAGCTTGCTATGTCAAGCTTAATGCAAGCTGGGCAAGTGTAAACTAGAACACTTGATTCAAGCTTGCATTAAGCTTACACGCTCGAAATTTTCAAGCTTAATTCAAATTTATTGACTTGATAAATCAAGCTTGCTGCAAGTTTGATGCAAGTTTGCTGTGCTGTCTGGGTGAACCTTTTAAAAAAATTTTTCGTGCTAATTTTTGGTGTTGATTAATCTCCAAAATAATGTCATGAAAACTAAAGTTCAGATTTTGTTTCGATTCTCTTTATTTTAAATCAATGACAATTCAGGCTTATAACTAACATTACCCATAAAAATTTGCTACAAAACTCACATTTTCCATATTTAAATTTAAATTATAGCTTTACTAGAATTGTTAAAGGTTTAGGCTATACAATTAATCCTAATAGCAACACATATATAACACAAAAAATGTTTTTTGTGAATAATCTGTGTTTTGGCATTTTCTAAGAACTTAAGAAGTGAAAAGTCATAGTTTTAAAACTACTTTTACGGTTTATGACATGCAATTTTAAATAAACTTTTAAAAGTAGTATTTATTTTTAATGTTCACACATTTGTTTTGCATTGAAAGCAATTTGAAAAACATTAAAAAAGGTCAAGTAAAAATTTACAGGCTATCTTTTGAATAACTATTTGGAACCTTAATTTATATGTTTGCATTAAGAACGAAATCTGAATTTCCAAATATCCATCATTTTTAATATAAATTATTCTTGAAAGAAGATAAACATGTGTAAGTTTATTAATGTTTAGCTAAATACGTAGCTCTAAAAAGGGTTATATGTCCAACCACTACTTATTCCATGAAGTGTAGTCAGATTTTGTTAATTAAGAATAATCATTTAGAGAGACTTAATATTCAAAATGTGGAAGAATTTATACTTAATACACGTTTCCAAAGTAAATAAATCCCTGTATTCGTTTCTGGGGGTATTATTATTGTTATTGTTGTTGTTATTATTTTATCCCCATTTTATTAAGCATTGACTAATAAACTTAATGCCATAAAGAATACCGCACACCTGGCTGTTTGTCAACTATTTATTAATACATTTATTCATATTACAATATATCACTACAAATACATGCAAAATTTACGTGAATGTTCAATTAGTCTGCTCTAGGCGAGAAATTACAACAATTCATGTAAAATGGTTTACTGTTTATTTCATTATATTCATCCCGGTAAACTGTTAATGTTTTAGACACATCATATAGTATGGACGTTATACATACAATTAATACAATGGGTAGACAAACTGCTCTATAATCAGTTTAGGACCTATTCCACTGAAATAATAACATTCAGATACCAATTCATAATGCACACATACCTGACTGTGAAAACGCAACTGATGGAATTTACAATGAGTTATTGTGGGATTGTTTCTTTTCTGCGAATTGGAGCCAAAGCACACGATTCGACTTTATTCCTGAACTCCTGACTTGACAATTCCTCCAGACAACGAAAAGAACGGCATCCTATTTTGTTAACAATTGATGATGATGCAGTTTTAACCATATTGCATTGAATGTGTGTTCTAGATTTTGACAATCAGTATTAATCCCTTCAAGACAACTCTCTCGGTAATGAACTTCAGTAGACAATCTTGGATTGTGAAAGAAATACGTTAGGAGATAGAGCCTTGACAGAGGAAATGCCAGAATGAGGACCAATGCCAGGAAGAGGAAATGACAGAGGACCTTCAAACCATGGATATTAGCAAAAAATATAATAATAGTTTAATATTTTTCGGATATCAAATGGATGGTGGGTATTTTATACAATAGACCAGAGGCATATTTTCCCAGATGAGTATCAGTAATATCTAAAGACACCAATAGGAGAAAATATAGACATGAATGCTTCTGAATAATGAAAATTAATGTCACTTTAATGTTTCATAAGAAAAATTAATAATATTTACTTTTTTAACAGATTTTAAGCAACCTCTAACTATTGTACGTTAACAATACTTATTTCATATGAAAAGATAAATGACACAAACAAATGTTTTATTAACGTCGTGAGACTGTACATTATTCATAGCAAATTTAATTTACAATAAAGTGGGACTATAAATTTTTCATGGGAACTTTAATTTATTGTGTTTTTTAGCATTCATTAGAATAACATGTATCTGAATGCCTGCAAAAATAAGTAAATAAATAAATAAATAAATAAAAATTGATAAAAGCAAAATATTTTAAAGAATAAAGCTAGACAAACATTTACATGTTTAACAATTAAAATTAATTTTGATCCCCCCCCCAAAAAAAAGAAATCACATATTTATAAAATCTTAAAATCTAATTAAATTTACCATATAAGAGTAAATTCTTTTTTAAGATAGTATTTTAAAATAATTTCTTTTAATTTTTTTTATGTCTTCCATATCTTATTACACTAGTCAACAGATTAAAAAAATTTTCAGCCTCTGGTTTGTAAATGGGTGGATTTACTTAATTTCGGGGTGCTGAATTCATTGGTAAAATCAATTTATGCCCATCACGTCACATTTCCTAGAGACACAGCAGAATCAGATGCAATGCCGGCAAAGTTTGACAGAATTAAAACTAAAAAAATGCATACTTCATAATGCAATATTATTACATATATATATAGGCATGATGCTAAAAAGAAGTTACTTCAAAGGATATTTTGAACTTAACTATTCTTTCTTTGGAAAATGTGAGAGCGATGTCCTTCTTTTGTTTGTCGTTTCAATACTCTCAATAACAAGACCCCAGGATTAGTCTCTCATCACTGAAGGTCTCCAGTGACCTTGCTAACAGTTTTCCATCGTAAGATAGTGAATATTTCGCGGAAGAAATCGAGGTGCGAATGTAAAAATGAATTTTAAGTGACGTTCTACACTCCATGTTCTTTTAGTTCTCAAACACATTTTTAACAATGCCAACATAGTTATAATCTTTTTGTTGTCCAAAATGCCCTTCATACTTGCTTTGAATGAGGATCAAGCCGTTAATTCAATTTGTCAGTTTGATAGCAAAAAAAGGATCGCTCAACAATTTTTTTTTATGTGTGGTCCAATAAATATACCTTCTTTTAACTTTGCTTCACTGAGTTTGAGAAACGTCTCTTTCAAATGATTGAAGAACTGTCTTCATTTATACAAAGCTTTAACAAAGTTCTTCAGCAACCTGACATTCTCAACCTGACACGAAGCAGAGGCAAAATGATTTTATTGAGCTCAACTAGTGGAGTAGTTTTCACATTTTCCTTTCCAGTTATATACGATTTCCTTACAAGCCTTTTCTTTACTGTATATTGGTCATAGTTTCATAAGATTATTTCATGTCTACTGCATGAGCCAAAGGCATGGATGGAAAAGTATTGCCATTATGCAGTATTACTGCTTTCAATCTGGTTTTACTACAGTCAATAAATAGTTGCTATTCCTGAGGGTTATGTTGTACACCTAACTGCATCACCAACGATCAATAGGGAGTACTCTTCTATGTGTTCTTGATCAGATTCACTTGACGCTGTTTCGGATTCTATGCCTTGCAAGTTACAGGCAGAACAGGCAACTTTTCATTAATTGCCATAGTTTAATGCATGGAATATACATTTGTATACTTTATTTTATGTCTAGTTTTGGTAAAAAATGCTCTTCAATATTAGTGAGACAGTAATAGTGTGAAAAATGGTCTTTGGGCTAACACCAAACCATAGGAACAGTGAATTTCTTAGGTCGGCATTTTCCTTTCAACGATTTGGTTTAAGTAGCAGTACATGTTATGCAGGCAATTTGAGGCGCAACATTTTATCTTGATCACCAACAAAACAATCGAAATATAAATTATAGGCTTTCTTAACCAAATTAGTAATTGTTTTTTTTTAACTTTTGGGGTGAGTTTTCCACAGACATAACATGAGTTGTCGGGGTGCTTAAGACGACAACGATGTTTACTAGATGCCATTTTTAGCAAATTTAAGTTTTAAATATATAAATACAACAATTTTAAAATAAAAATATCTCTCACTAGAAACACCTACTTATCAAAAAAAAAAAAAAAACTCACACATTCTTCACACTACATACATTCTTACAGGATGAGATGTATACCATAGTAATTGTACCATGCGTGTTTCTGCCTTCACTAGATCACAATGTTCATTTCGCGCTACTGGATTATCTGTAATTCTAATGAATAGCACCGTCCTGAGTAACATTTGCCATCAATTGAAGATTTGCTGATTTTATAGCACTCTTGTACCAAACAAAAATTTAAAAAATAAACATCAAAATACAAGAAAAGAAAATTGTGAAATAATGAAAATAAAAAGATAAAAATCCTTAAAAATTTAAAAATCTTATGTGCTAGAACATTTTGAAACACAATTTCAGATTCTACACACCAGAATACATGTTAATTGATATATCAGGTCCCAGAGGCAAAATGACTGTCTAGTAGTGTTATTTATATATAAAAAAATTACGCTTTATACACTCATGTCCATAAATTAAGGATAATTCAGAATCACACAGAAATTGATCTCTAAAATAAAAATTTCACCTGTGGAATGATCACACACATCTTGAAGAAGAATATGCAAATTACAGGAAACCACCAGATGGCGTGGATGGTACGTCACAATGACGAGAGTGTAAGAGAGGGGTATATAAGGAATGGTGGCAAAGAAGTAAAATTGTTCACAAGCTCTGTGAAAGCCTTTCAGTGCAAAAACCGCATAGTTATGGCACAAAGGAGGCATTTGGATGATGTTTTACGTGGCAGAATTATCGGACGACTGGAATGTGGACGTACCCAGCTGGAAGTATCCGAGGAACTTGGAATCGCCCAGAGTATCATCTCCAGGCTTTGGCAACGATTCCAAGATGATGGTAATGTGAGTAGACGTTACAGCACAGGTCGCCCCCGAGTTACAACGCCGAATGAGGACCGCTATTTGGCAGTTACTGCCAAAAGAAACAGACGGAGTACAGCATCAGACCTGTCTCGTCAGCTCTCTTCAGCTACCGGTACGACAGTTTCAAGGCAGACCGTGTACAGACGCTTAGGGCACATTGGTCTATATGCTCGTAGGCCTGTCAGATGTGTTCCACTTACCGCAACTCACTCTCGCCTGCGATTAACCTGGAGTAGAGAGCATGCATTGTGGACACCGCAACAGTGGTCTTGTGAGATGTTTTCCGACGAGTCCAGGTTTAGTTTGGAGTCTGATTCTCGCCGGACATTCATCTGGAGAGCACCAGGTACCCGTTACCACCAAGAGAACACCATTGAAAGACACCGTTACGGTGGTGCAGGATGGCTCGTTTGGGGAGGAATTATTCTTGGTTCCAGAACTGACCTGCATGTTCAGAGTGTAACGATGACAGGCCACATCTATCGGGATGTCATTCTGGAATAACATGTACGTTTGTTTCGGGGCGCCATGGGTGCTGAATTTGTGTTTATGGATGACAACGCCCGTCCTCACAGTGCAAACATTGTAGACGAATGCCTTCAATCGGAGGATATCACCCGTATGCATTGGCCAGCATACTCACCGGACTTGAATCCAATAGAGCATGTGTGGGATATGCTTGGCCGACGAATTGCATCCCGCCAACCCCCTCCCACCTGTCTACTGGAACTTCGGAGTGCATTGCTTGATGAGTGGTGTAATATTCCCCATGATCAGATTGATCATTTGATACTCAGCATGCCTAGACGTTGTCAGGCCTGTATTGCATCGTCCGGGAGACATACTCCGTATTAACCATCCTACTAACCATGTTATACTGTTTTTTGTAAATAGGTTCTTTTTTGAAATTTGGTCAAGGGAGTAAAACTTGCAATTCTTAATTATTATGTCAAACATATAGCATCTTTTTTGCTCTTTACTTTTTGTGTAATAAATAGACTTTACAAATAAATGAAATTTGTTTTGCTTCTTTCTCTTTCTTTGCCTGAACTTCATTATCCTTAATTTATGGACATGAGTGTATATAAGGTGTGCAGAAATAATTTACTGCTCTAACACCAAAAGTTACACATTACATGTTTAAATAAAGATATGTCTGTGGAGAAATTCCAAAAGAAAAAAATCTCACGTATCATACAATTTGATCAATTAATAACATAAAAATATTATTTTTATTTGCATAATTTTATTTCGGAAATGTAAAGTACTTTTATTAAATCTTAAACCCTATAGCAAAAAATTTCGTTCCGCTAAAAATAAATAAATAAATAAATAAATAAACTAAACTTGTGAAAAATATTCAGGTTTGAAGCTTCAGAACAGTAAATTTTTTTCGTATGTTTTTGACAAAAAAGAACATTTAACAGCTATACTTTGTGGCGTTTTTTTTTTTCAAGAAACTGCAACTTTCACTTCGTATCTACGTTAAAAACCTCTATAAAATGTCAAACAGTCTTCTCACATTTCGAATCTAACCTTGCAGGCAGATTGACTCTGCAAGAAACTTTCGGGAAAAAAACTAGAAATGTTTTCTAGGAAACTAATTCAGAAAATTAGTTTCTATATTTTTATTTCCAAGTACTATTTTTTCATTTGCAAGTTTTTTGCTTGAATTTTTTCAAAGATACTTCGAATAGTTTGATGATAGGATGAAGTTATTTTTTGAAAATAATACTTCAGCAGTAAGAGACCTTTATGTAAGTTTTTATTTTCATCTAATTCAGTGAACAAACTACTCGAGTATAAACTACTAAATGTCTTTATAAAGATTTCAAGAGCTGACGTGTGAGTTAGTGATTACTTGATGTCAGCGAGAATTCGCATTTGCTATGTTCAAAATTATAAATGCCGTTGTTGTCGTTTTTAAATGATTTCTAATGGTAGAATAACATCATAAATATACTATTAATTCATATATAGGAATGGTAACTTATACATTCAAATTTTTAGAAAAAAAAACAGAGATGGAACATAATTATTTTTTCAATACAAATTTGACGAAAATCTATTTTTGTTTCCTAAAAAGTTTTTAAGGAAAATAAACACTATAAGAAACATAGTACGCATTTAAACAATTACAGATATAGCAATTTTTGAATGTTGAATAAAAGTTTTTATTTGTGAAAAAAAAATTCTTTTGCAGTAAAGAATATTTTTATTAAAGAAATAAAAAATAGGTTTACATTGTTAATTTACTTTTACTATTACAACTTATAAAAGAAAAACACTGTTTCCTGGGTAATAGCTATAAGTGAACACAAATGTACTAGTCAATGTAAAATTAAATGTATATATACACTCATGTCCATAAATTAAGGATAATGAAGTTCAGGCAAAGAAAGAGAAAGAAGCAAAACGAATTTGACTTATTTGTAAAGTCTATTTATTAAACAAAAAGTAAAGAGCAAAAAAGATGCTATATGTTTGACATAATTAATAAAAATTGCAAGTTTTACTCCCTTGACCCAATTTCAAAAAAGAACCTATTTACAAAAAACAGTATAACATGGTTAGTAGGATGGTTAATACGGAGTATGTCTCCCGGACGATGCAATACAGGCCTGACAACGCCTAGGCATGCTGAGTATCAAATGATCAATCTGATCTTGGGGAATATTACACCACTCATCAAGCAATGCACTCCGAAGTTCCGGTAGACAGGTGGGAGGGGGTGGACGGGCTGCAATTCGTCGGCCAAGCATATCCCACACATGCTCTATTGGATTCAAGTCCGGTGAGTATGCTGGCCAATGCATACGGGTGATATCCTCCGATTGAAGGCATTCGTCTACAATGTTTGCACTGTGAGGACGGGCGTTGTCATCCATAAACACAAATTAAGCACCCATGGCGCCCCGAAACAAACGTACATGTTGTTCCAGAATGACATCCCGATAAATGTGGCCTGTCATCGTTATACTCTGAACATGCAGGTCAGTTCTGGAACCAAGAATAATTCCTCCCCAAACGAGCCATCCTGCACCACCGTAACGGTGTCTTTCAATGGTGTTCTCTTGGTGGTAACGGGTACCTGGCGCTCTCCAGATGAATGTCCGGCGAGAATCAGACTCCAAACTAAACCTCGACTCGTCGGAAAACATCACACAAGACCACTGTTGCGGTGTCCACAATGCTTTCTCTCTACTCCAGGTTAATCGCAGGCGACAGTGAGTTGCGGTAAGTGGAACACATCTGACTGGCCTACGAGCATATAGACCAATGTGCCCTAAGCGTCTGTACACGGTCTGCCTTGAAACTGTCGTACCGGTAGCTGAAGAGAGCTGACGAGACAGGTCTGGTGCTGTACTCCGTCTGTTTCTTTTGGCAGTAACTGCCAAATAGCGGTCCTCATTCGGTGTTGTAACTCGGGGGCGACCTGTGCTGTAACGTCTACTCACATTACCATCATCTTGGAATCGTTGCCAAAGCCTGGAGATGACACTCTGGACGATTCCATGTTCCTCGGATACTTCCAGCTGGGTACGTCCACATTCCAGTCGTCCGATAATTCTGCCACGTAAAACATCATCCAAATGCCTCCTTTGTGCCATAACTATGCGGTTTTTGCACTGAAAGTCTTTCACAGCGCTTGTGAACAATTTTACTTCTTTGCCACCATTCCTTATATACCCCTCCCTCTCTTACACTCTCGTCATTGTGACGTACCATCCACGCCATCTGGTGGTTTCCTGTAATTTGCATATTCTTCTTCAAGATGTGTGTGATCATTCCACAGGTGAAATTTTTATTTTAGAGATCAATTTCTGTGTGATTCTGAATTATCCTTAATTTATGGACATGAGTGCATATATATATATATACAGTAGGGGACCCGAAATCCGGAATGCTCGGGACCCATTCCGGATTTCGGAATTTTCCGGATTTTGGGATACCGGCTGCGAACTTTACCGATTTCCGGAAGTCTTCCGAGGTAAGCTGTAGCATAGGTCCTTCCGCGTTTTAGCGTCTATTATGACGTTAATATTAACTGAAACTCTATTAAATAAAAACTTTAAAAATATGCACATGATTATATATCTCTGATTAAAAAAAAAAATGAATGAATGAATAATACAGTATGTTAAAGATGAAGTAAAATCCATTAAAAAATTCGAAAGCTATGTTACCGAGCCGAGCAAGAATTTTTTTCAGACGGATTTGACGATTGCTGCAACTAAATTGGCTGAAAATATGCAACTTATATAATCTTAAAATTTTACTTAACATTTTTTCATACATGGTTTCCGATTGAAATAACTCATCTTACACCGCAATTCAGCGGGATACGGAAGGACGGATAGAGCAAGCAGTTGCGCAATTTTCGGATCAACTGTCGCCTTTCCTCAGCCCGTTGATCTGCGTACTCGGAGGAAAGATTTCTGCCTAGCAATTTATTACGTAACCCAACCTTTTTTCACACATCCGCAGTACTTTGAGAAGGGGGGGGGGGAACAGTCATTAAGCAGACCAAATCCCGTTCATCTTTGTTTACATTTAACAGACTAGATGAATCATCAACACTTGAAGCTGCGCGCGTGTGTATGTGCATGCGTAAAGGACACATATTTTCTCCCCATTAAAGCAAGTCATTCTATAATAGCATAGAATATATTTACGTTACGAGAAATCGAAAATTACCGTACAAGATCTAACGGTAATGCAATTCTAATTTATTAAACATACAAATAAATAAAAATCAATGAGCATACCTTTATATTTTATTTATTTAAATAAATCTGTTATTTTTAATTGCTTCATTTTATCTCGTTTTTCTTTTTGTAACACTTCTTCAATTTTATACAAACTTACAATATGCTCTCCAGCAATAAAATTCTTTTTTTCTAAGACATTAATCAAGTCTCTGGTCATTTTCATGCATGCATCTATAGAGACGTTAGGTGTGTTGTCCTCTTCAGAATCATCCGAACTATTTTCGCTCTCATGAGCATTATTTTCTGGTTTTTCCAGCACTAAATCTACAATTTCTTCATCCGTAAGCTGGTGGACAGCCGGAGCATTTTCCTCAGCCTGTAATAATTCTTGAATGCATTCTTCGTCGATCACTTCTTTAGATACGCTGTCCTTTGCGTACCTTACTAAATCAGAAATTAAAAGATTTTCTGAAGAAACACTAAATCCCCCGAAATCAGCATCCTTGTCTTCATCAAAAAAGATGCTCTGGGGCCATATTTTGTGCCATGAGTGCACAATAACCTCACTTTTGAGGGACTTCCATGCATCGGCTATTTTCCTGATCGCATCTTTGATTGTAAATGCAGCTTGAAACTCCAAGATATTCAAGCCATTGTTGCAGGCATTCAACATCTGCTTTAAAAATTCGGTTTTGTAAGCACATTTTAGAGCTCTGAACACGCCTTGATCTAGAGGTTGAATAACTGACGTGCAGTTGGGCGGGAGATAATATACAAAGACATTATCTTTGCTTTTTATACCAGATGCTGTATGTGCTGTACAATTGTCTAACAGCAATACAATCTTGCAGTCATCTGGAAGTCCTACTTTTTTGCAGTGGGACCGAGCTTCTTTCACAAAAACATTTTCGAACCAATTTTTGAAAATGTCGGCTGTCATCCACGCTCTTCTATTGTGTTGATAGTGAACGGGATACACTTTAACATTTTTCAGTGCACGTGGTCGTTTGCTTTTTCCAATAACAAGCAACTTGCTTTTATGGGTACCTGCAGCATTCGCGCAAGCAAGCACCGTTATGCGTTCCTTCGAGTCCTTAAATCCAGATATTGAACTTTCTCCTGCGAACACGTACGTTTTACGGGGAATATAACGCCAAAACAGCGCAGTCTCGTCCGCATTAAAAATTTGTTCAGGGCTCAGATTTTCAGATGAAACCATTTCGGTGAATTCTTCTGCGAAATTTTCTGCCGCTTCCAAATCTGCCGAATTTTGTTCCCCGCATACTTTCACCAACTTCAGTCCATGACGAATTTTAAATTTATTGTACCATCCAGTACTGTAGTCACATGGTACAGTGATATGCAATTGTTCGTGGAACATTTTAGCCTGGGTAATAATCGTAGCACGATCCAGGGGAAATTTCTCGCTTCTTCGTTGTCTTATCCATTCGATTAACACTTTATCTATGTCAGGACACTTAGACGTATGCAGAGTCTTCCGCTTTGCCATGAATTCCGGACGGTCACTTCCCGCAAACATCTTTAATAATTTATCTTTATGATTTTTTATGTCGTAGACTGTGGACGTTCCAATTCCGTATTCCTGGCATAAAGATTTAACACTAGTACCGCTATCTAGTTTGCGTAATAAATTCACTTTATCAGAAATGCTTAAAGACACGTGCTTCCGCTTTGGCGCCATTCTGTAAACTATCGTCAACAGGACTGGAAGCTAGTACTAGAGTAATCGTATGTCTAGTCTGTCCAGTTCAGTTCAGTTCGGCAATTCTTATTCACACTCAGCATTACCATATTTCCAGAAAAGTTTCCCTCCAAGAACAAAAATTTCCCTTTATTTACAGATGACTACGGACTGGACATCCCTTTACTTCAAATCCCGCCCACCTGTAATAATATTTTTGGGGATATTTGTCCAGCAGGATTGCGGATCTATCCAATAAAGGCAGACTGCTGTTTCTCTGGAAATGCTTTCAACAGCAACTCGCCGATCGCAAAGCGAAGAAAGACGTGAGTAGATGTGATCGATCATTCTCCTGGTACGCGCCCGCGCCCTCCTTTCCCTGCGCTTCGCGGCGATCGACGAAATTCTTCCCAATTTAACAGGTTTTCTTATTTTTACGTATATTCAATTGAAAACGGTCTTTCAAAGAAAATGAGGAACAAAAAGGAAAATAATATCCGTTTATTTATGCTTATAGGGAAAAAAAAAGGAAGGGAAAAAAAAAAAAAAAAAAAAAAAAAAAAAAAAAAAACGATAAGGGGGAAAAAAAATTGCAGAAAAAAAAGTTCCGGATTTTGGGTCTTCCGGATTTCGGGATTCCGGATTTCGGGTCCCCTACTGTATATATATTTATTTACGTGTTTATAATAAATAAACAAACAAATAAATAAATATATTGTTTCATCATTGAATCTTCTGAAAGGTATGGAATACGAAGAAGTTTATGTCTTGTTATACATATTGTTGGTAAAAACTGGATTTGGAAATGAAATTACAATAATACATCATTTTGCATATGTGCTACCAATGTGTGCTTTTATAATTCCAGGCGTGATTCATCTGGGAAACGCAAACCTGTAAATACACAATATAATATTCCTGATTTGAGTGAGAATATGAATAACTGGAATATTTTCTGTTCAATATATTTTTATGAGGTAATAAAACCTATGACTTTCATAATTTCTAAAGCATCATTAATTTTATAGGTATAGTATTACATCTAATTTTTTTAAGTGTTGTATATTAAAATTTTAATTTTAATTTTGATATACGATACAGGGAGCTGCATAAATATTTTGGTGCCGAACGGGTTAAGTTCTGGTACACCATTCGTATTACATACTGAACACATCTAAGATTCTGGACAAACATGGTTTATCATGCCAACTTAAAAATAGTAACGATAAAATAGAGTCAACTGTTATTCAAACATTTAGCTTTTAGAAAGAAAATGCCTTTAAGAAATTCAAGAACACAAAATAGTCTTCTTAAAAACCATATGTCACAAATGGAGGCTGATTTTAATATTAAATACTGGATATTCTAATGAAAAAAGTGGAACCTATGCGTAAACTACTAAATAAAGGTAGCATTAGGCATTGACATACAACAGATGTGATATCGTTTAGGCATTATTATCTGGCAAAAAGAGTTTCTTTTACATATTAATTGTTATTTCTTCTGATGATATGATAGGAAAACTTCTGGTACATTTGCTAACTTAATGTGCTTTCAGAGAGTGAAAAACTACATTGCTTTACAATATAGCGAGAAAAGTGTTTACAAACAAAATGCTGCTTCAAGTAACAATGTTTCAGATTAAATCCTATACATTGATGACACTGTAAATCCTAGACTTTTTTACAGTGAAATTATCACTGTAAAAAAACGTTACATTTTAAGCTAAATTTTGCTTTCTGAAAAAAATTATTTATAAAGTTGCACATATAATTAATATATGTATATAATCAAAAGATATATTTAGGTATTATAAACATGACAGATGTGCTGTGTAATATTAATTTTTAAAAGCTTTTTACTATTTCCAGTTTCTAAAATAATCATAGACTATTTATCTTCTACTAACATCAATAACAACTTTTAACAATTTCTCAAAATTTTGTTATTGTTCTTCTCACTTATTAATAAAAACTCTCTATTAAAAACATTTACAATCTCCATAATTAAAATCGTTCAGAAAGAGCAACTTTTAATATTTCAACTTCTAATATTTGCTTTTACATCAACCCCAAAAAAGCTATGTGCTGATTAACTTCTTATGCTAAAACTTTTAAGGAATGAATTCTTTGATGAATGAATGAATGAATTTTTTTAAACATGTTTAGTCTCTCTACTGACTTGTGAATGAAAGAACTAATTCATTACACAATAATAAAAGGATATCTAACATTAATTATATAGTTTCATTATTTGTACGCATTTCTCCTTGAAATCTTTAAAAAGCAACATGTCATTTAAAAAGAGTGTGAACAAAAGCAACTTTTGTAATCATTGAAATGATTTTGAAATCTTTTTTTTCACGAAACAAGTGTAGCGAATTTAAAAGCAAACCTGATTAAGTATTTTGTAAGAAGAAAAAAAAATCCATTCTAGAATGAAACTGATTCAGTGATTTAGATTTGTAAAAGAATCAATTTTATTTTATTTTACTTTCTTTTTAAAGAAATAAATAAATTATTTATACAAAAATATACATTTACGTGAAATAATTAGTATTCATTTCTCTTGTATTTGAAAAAGAAATGTTGAAGAAATATTTGAAAGCAAATTTACTAAAAAAGACATTAAAGTATTACAATATTTAATGCATCAGGAATTACAATTTTTCAATTTAAAATAAATATTAAAATTATCATAAATAAAAAATTAATTTAAAATAATCAAAATGAAATTATGGAATATTTGCTAATTCATTTCTTATTTTGTTTTGCAATAATTAGACACGTTTAACTACATTAACAGAATGTTACATAATTGTGAGAATAAATGTTTTATATATACATATATCCCATTAAAAGAATTTTCTAAAATTTTGTTTTACAATGGTAGCTACCTAAAAACATAAAAATGACGTATTAATTGGGTTTGGGATAATTCACCCGTTAAGAACTGAGGAGGAATCTATGAACCTCTTGCACAAGCTCTTTATACGGACTTTGTCGTTTTAAAAGTTTAAGTTGCATTCCTAATTCCAACACCGATCGGAATAGTTATCGTAATTAGTATGTTCAATATCGTCTTGGTATTCGTTATCGTTAAAAAATTATTATGGATACTGCCACGATACTTGTTCCTCGTACACCTATCAGAAAAGTCCCAGAAAATATTTCTCGCAACAAGTTGCGAGATTGTTCCACAACATTTTTACCAGTTTTGGGACTGCCGTTATACAAATGTTGCAAGTCCCAAGTTCCCCTTGGAAATGGGAAGCGTGGAACAATGTTGCACGACATTTCATGTCTGCACTATAGACCGGCTGCCGGTCATAGGCGAGGTAGGCTATTGCCTACACCGAAACAACCTAAGTGTAGAGCAAAAATATTATTTTCTCTTTGTAGCTTCGTTCAGCGGCATTTTTCTGATTGGCCGATGTTTGCCAAAACACCGGGGAAGTTATGGAACAACTATGCTGCTTACTTTGAGTGGTACATTACAATTATTTCAGCCCTTTGACTTTAGAAAGAATTTCAAGTTGGCAACCCAAGCCAGTTAGTTGTTAATCGACGGTAAAGTGATACAATTGTAAACGTGCATTATAGCGTAAATTTGTCCTGTCTTTATTTTAGACTAGCTGAAGTACCCGCCGTTGACGGGTTAGTACTGAATCCAAATTTCCAAAAAGCACGAACTTTCGTCAGCATTGTAGGAGTACACAGAATGGATGTAGTATGTTGCCAAAGAAGAAAAGCGAAGTTATAATTTTTATGTATTGTTAAAATATTACAGGTTAGAGAGTAGCTAAGTAACACCATTTCATTCGCTTTAGTCGTAATTATGTGATGCGTGAACGAATATTTACGCATAATGAAATAATTTTCGCAAAATCTCAAATCTAATCAATATTTTTGAAAAATTGGAAGCCTAGAATTTAAGTTGAGTGACACCCTATCATGTCACGAAATTTCGTTTCATTCCCTGCAGTCTTTATTTCGTGATGCTGGAACAAAATTTCAGCATTTTAAAACGATTTTCACAAAATCTCAAAATGTAATTAAAATATTTTAAAAATTCAACGCCTATAAATTAAGATTAGCAACTAACTATCATATCAACAAATTTCGTATCATTCGTATAAGTCGTTATTACGTGATGCCTGAAGAAATATAAACTGTGAGATTTCCCACTTTCGGAGAGCGGTTGGAATTTTCCTAGGTACTTGTGTACCGAGTCGGCGGCTCATCAAAAGGATTCCAAGCAAGGTGGACTGACAAAAGGCGAAATTCCACAGCCGCGAAGGGGGAACTCGTTGGACAGGTTTGCACGAGGAGAAGAAGACAGGTGGAGAGAGAAGGAGAGAGAGTTAAGCGTTGGTACGGGGAAGCGGCAGGTCACCAGGACTGCTCTCTGCCGCGTGATTTTGATTTTTTTCCGACCTTGCTTCGGAAACTTTTTCGTTAGTGAAAATTTATCGGTCGGCCAGGGACCGAGGTATCTGCTGAACTTTTCCTGAGAATAAATTCTAAACCCTTGTTTCTCACGAGAGCACTTTGCTCTGGAACGACGTGACACACCAGTGTCTCAGTAAAGACTGCCCGGGTCTTGTTTATCGGTCAACCAGTGACCGTGGCCTCTGCCGAAAATTTCCCTGAGAAGGGATTCTCAAGTTTTGTCTCCCGCGAGAGCACGTTGCTCTAGAACTACGATACGCCAGTGTTTCAGCGACGATAGATATAGTCCTGTTCCTCCCTCACGGAAATTGAATACGAATGTCTTCGAGCACGTATAAAGCTACCTATTTCTCCAGAAGATTCTAATCAAATCGAACTCCGGTTCACTCCGAACTTTATCTAATCAAGAATCAATTAAGAAATTTGTAAATATTGATGTCTGTGTGTGTCTAATGTGTAAATAAAATTCTCGTCTGAGAGAAAACTGTGGTTCTATCTTCAACACGCCACAAAACGTATTTTGAGAAAATTTTCACAAAAATCTCAAATCTAATAAAAATGTTTAAAAAAAATGGACACCTATAGTTTATGATGAGCAACCATCTGTCATGTGACCAAATTTCATATCATTCGCTTTAGTCGTTATTACGTAATGCGTGAACAAAGATTCACTCAGTTTTAAACGATTTTCTCGAAATCTGATCGATTTTTTTAAATTTGAGGCCTATAGTTTAAAGTGAGTGACCACCTATCATTTCACCAAATACCATTTTTTCACCTTTGCAGTTATTATGTGATGTGCGAACACAAATTTACGCAGTTTGAAACAATTTTCGCAAAATCTTAAATCCAATCAAGATTTTTTTAAAGTTCGACGACAATGTTTTAAGTTGAGTGACCACCTATCATGATATCAAATTTTATTTCCTTCACTTCAGTCGTTTTTACGTGATGCGCGAACACAATTTTAAAGAGTTTGGAAAGATTTTCCCAAAATCTGAAAATCTAATCAAGATTTTTTAAAAATTCGACGCCTATGTTTTAAGTTGAGTGACCAACAATCATGATACCAAATTTCATTTGAGTCGTTTTTACGTGATACTCGATCACGAATTTACGCAGTTTGAAACGATTTTCGCAAAATCTGAAAGTCTAATCAAGATTTTTTTTTAAAAATCGAAGCCTATGTTTTAAGTTGAGTGACCACCTATCGTGGCACGTAATTTCATATTATTCGCTTCAGTCGTTTTTACGTGATGCTTTAACAAAAAAGCGTCACGGACTCAATGACAGAACGACATAAGGACTGAACGACAGAATGACAGAACGACAGAGAGACAAACTTTTTTTTGAGGGTCGCATCGGATTCCCGGGTGCTTCAAACAGATAGAAATCGCAAAATTTTTGAATCCCAAGAAATGTACAGACAAAAGTCTAATTTTATTTATATAGATTGAAGTGAATGTTCTACCACAAGAAGGTAGGTTTTGGGTTGTAATTAATAATAAGTCGGTTATTTGACATTTTTATTAATTTCGTATTCAGATGATATGGTTTTATTTATTATCATTTAATTGGTTGCTAAAATTCTTGTGATTTGTTGGCCGAGATGTTATAATTTCTTTGCACCTGATAATAAGTGGAGTACATGCTGCAATAATCCAAAATCCCACCTTTACGAAAATCCTTCATACACACTGAATGAACTGAGAAGATTGTTTCCTAAAATTCCTGAAATAAAATGGTTTAACAACAATTATAAAAAATTAGCAAATTTACATCTAAATTCCTTTATTTACACATTTCAATTGAATCTAAATACACAGTTCTCAATGTTAATTACTGAATCATAAAATGGACCGAGGGGGAGATATGTATGCCTAGACCACATAAAAATAATAAGTTTGGTATCTTTCGGATGATAATTTTTTTTGGGGGTCCGGCATTCTCCTCAGGTTCGTCGGTTCATCTCCATCTCTCCTCGGTAGTCTTAGTTGGCTCCAATATTGCAGGGTCATTTGGTTCAATCTTCAAGGAATTCTGCCCATTCCTCACCGGCTTGGCATGGACTCCTTGGGATTTTCATATGCAGCTAAAGATACGAGCATCTGTTTGCATTCGCTCCAGTATCCAGGTTTAAAAGTTTATCATTCTCAAGCCTATTGTTTACTTTTAGATATTTATTTACTTTTTTTAACTTTCAAAATTGTAAAAAAAGAAAAAAAAAGAACGTATTAAATATATGTATCTATGGTCAAATGTTACTAAGAACAATATTGTGAGCAATTGTAAACCATTGCAAACTAACTGCTTTTATATTGTATAACACTGATGTATTTTACCAATTGTAATCCAAAAATTGTGCTGTAAAAAAAAAATAAATAAAAATGAGGGAAACCGCTGCTTGCTGGACCTGAGCCCGGAGCTAGGGTTCAGCAGGACAGTAGGACACTTCAGGAACGAAAACAGGCTTTAAACCAAATAGGTAGGCCGTTACTGAAGGTAGTATCCTATAGTATCCTCCAGGTCACGGCTCAGAAACATATGCCGGCTTGCATTCCCCGACTTCGCAGCATCTTGACTCATCCGCTCTTTGTACTCGAAAACTGCATCCCTGGGGACGATAATTTTTACAAACGTTGTTCTCGAAACCTTACTTCTATCTAATATCTCTCCGCTGTCCTCTCTAACCTTTTCCTTTCTTTTTTTTCTTTCTCCTCTTGACCAGTAAAATGTTGCTGTAAACATGAAGCCCACATGCTCTCGCTTAATTTTTTCCTTTCTTTTTTGATTAGTTTTTTATTTTTTAGGGAGGGTACTTATTTACGATTTTTCTTGAACCACTTTCTTCTTATAAATCTTCTTAATTTATATATTTAATTTTACTGTCACCCCTATTGTGGTACAGTGCCATTTTTGGCTCCAGCCAGTCTGTGGTCGTAATTCTTTTTCTTCATGGGTGTCACCTCCACGTGTGGCTTTGTCACACTACAAGTATCATAATTTTTTTAGATATAGAAAAATATTGAATCAGTTCAATATCATTTAAATGTTATATTAATAAATAGTTTATTTTAACTGTTTTTTTGTTATTGTGCACACACATATGTATTACCGAAATACGAATAAGGAAGCAAATTACTTACATAATAAAATTCTTTTAATAATATCTTGTGTATATGAAAAAATGTAAATTTATCATTAGTCTAATAAATTGTCCAGGAAATGTAAAGTTTAATTAAAGCTATAGATTCCACGCTACAAAGTAAACGTGACATTTAAAATTCAAGGTTCTATACATCTTGAATTTTATCCACGTTTACTTTTACTAAAAAAATTTTTAGCTTGAATTTTTCATCAAATAGATTTACTAGCTTTATGACAGTTTATTCACCTGCTTTTCTAATTAGACTTGTGTCTTCTCTGTCACAGCCTAATGCAAGGCCAACAAATGTTAGGTATTCTTTTAGCATCTTATTTACAATAAAAATGAGTTTAATAAATGCCTAATACAAATTTATCTATAAAAATGAAATAAATATTTCCTATAAAAAGTTAAAACTTTCAAAAACGCAAAAGCAAAACGATCAGAATAATTAAAGTTTGTTAAACAAACGAAAACAGTTTATGAAAGAAAAATTAGTCATTTCAATCAGGTAAAATATGAGAATTACCTTTATTTATTACTTATTTCATCTCAAAGAAAAACTACGCACACAATTTTTAACTTTTATGGGTTTATTGTCGTTTATAATCTAGTGAATAATTCATAAAAGAAGAAAAAAATCGAATATTACTTAAGACATTATTCAAAGGAAAACAAAATCAAAGAGATTTTTTCACAAACCATAAACACACAATACATATTTCATTTTAGTTGAAAATTTATTTCTAATCTTTGTAACACAATTAAATACGGAAAATAAACGTTTCGCCAATCTAGTGCTAATTTATTTCTAATCTTTGTAACACAATTAAATACGGAAAACAAACATTTCGCCAATCTAGTGCTAATATTTATCTAGAAAAAATGCTCTCGCATTCTATTATGTTTAATAACACTCAGCACGGTTGAATAACCCTGCCTGAAATATTAGGAGTGATTGATGAGCTACAGGATATAAGGCGAAAACAATTTTTCCTGGCATTTGACAAATCATTAATATTAGAAACAAATTAAATTTTTTCCGCCTTTAAGATTCTATTGGAATTGCATTTTTAAATCAATAAGAGAGTTAGAAAAAAGGCAGCTAATATTACTTTCTGCGTCATCGAGTTGAAGAAAGTAATAACGGATAAAACTACGTAGAAGAAATCGTCAGCTCAATAATTGACTGAATGGAAAATTAAAATATTAAAGCTAATTTTTTCTTTGGTAGCAAGCTATGGCTGAAGTTAAAAAAATTAGTTTCAGGTAAATATTTTTTTTTTTAGAAATGAAAATTGGTTTATTATTCTTTTTAAAGGTATTAATTTTAAAGTATTAAATCTCTGCAATAAACGTAACTTGATATAAAATTTTTCCTACCTATATTCAAAGTAATATGGCGTCTTCATTCAAACGTGCAAAAGTTGCCTTTAGAATAATTCGCTCATAGAAGTATTCAATGCTCATTAAAAGGTTTTTCCTATAATGGTTGAGAAAGGATATAAAAGCCAGTTTTTTTAAAGTCAGGCAGGCTTGGATAGTCGACATTTTTGATTTTGTTAAAATTTTCAGGAAATGTTCTTCATGTAAATTTTTTAGACATGCGCCTTTTTTAGAAAAGAAAAGAACATAGTTCTGAGAGTTCAAAATTTAAAAATCGTCCAATATTTTAAGAGAAACTTAGCTATTTACATAAGTTAATACTTTCTGTCGAAAGAAAGAACCATGACATAGACAGTTATTTTCTGTTCTACTGCTTTTTACAGTGACTGATAAGTCATAAAGACTCTTGGCACAAAGGCAATGGGTTATTCAAGCTTCTTCCAAAAAAGGCTTTCTTCTGAATCGGTGATCATCAAAATTTTCTTGTGACAAAATCAAACCATAGAGGGGATCACAGATCTGTAGTGACTTATTCAAGTTTTGTATAATGTGGCTCTTTGTTCTGAAAATGTGTTTTGTGGCACGTGTTTTAATATAATTAGTTTGAATTTTGGACCTTTTTGGTCATAACCGATGACATTTTCGAACTGGCCCTACATTGACATAAGTGTGAACCTATTCAACTGGTCCATCAGCATGTTCAGTGCTTGCGCATAAGATATCATAATAGAAACCGCATTGTGCAATCTGTACAAGTTATGGATTTTTTAAAAAATACAGACAAGTTAAGGCCATGTTATTATGTCGATAACTTGTCTGTTTGTCCATATGGACGTGCTCTGAATAAGTTCGTTATGAAATAGATATAAAAGATAAGTGTGCCATCTCATATCTTCCCAAAGAATCAAGCCGCAAAACTTGAAATAAGTTGAATTGATCCTTGAATGGATTTGGACTCTGCTGTGCGTATGGCTTATTGTTTTCAGCAAAATTTTTACATACACTAGTATTAAATATTTAAATAAAAGCAATAAATATTTTTATCAAGTGTCACAAAACTTATTTTCAGTGCAAAGTATAAAGCCACAGTATATAAAACTTGAACAATTGACCACAAATCTGTGCATTATTTTTTGCTTCTGCTACACTAAAGGCTTCTTTTCCAGCTAATAGTACATATGATCATTCCTGGCGTTAGCAGAAAATGGCATTCAAAATCCTGCAACTTTTTATTTTCTGCAATTTCAAGGTCAAATATTTTTACACGCCAAAAGTCAAACATACATATCTTACCCTTTTCAGCATTTCACTGAAGTATAAACCTTTGTGGCTCACTTTTGGCACCAGAAGATTTTGACGATCGAAGTTTAACGAAAGAAGTCTATTTTCGAGGAATTTTGAATGATTCTTGTCCCTTATGCGAAGATTCGAACATAAGTCTTTATGTCCTATAAATCAGTTTGGAAGTAGAAGAACACAAAATAATTTTCAATTTCATTGTTCTCTCTTGGCACAGAAAATTTTGTCTTATGTAAATAAGTAGGCTTTTTCTAAAATAGAGGACGATTTTCGGTTTTGACCTAACAAAACTATGAATTTTTTTTCAAAAAATAAAACTATACTAGTCTAATAAATTTACTCAAGGAAAATATCCTAAAAATATCAACAAAATTAAAAATATGACAAATCCGAGCCTGCTTAATTTGCTTAAATAAAAAGTAAAAGAACTGGCTCTTAGAACAAATCTTAAATTTATGATTAAACTTAAATGGTGTTGAATCGCCAGATGCTCTAACATTAAAAAAATAATATAACCACAAAAAAATAATTATTTTATTTTGGGGTAGAATGAACATAAAATCATATTCATATGTAACTCATCAAAATCACTTTATTCAACAGAGATGATACAGATTACTTTATAATTTTTAGTACGACAGAAGATTAGCGTTTTTTATATATGCCAGATCAAAATATAAGTGGCTAAATGTAAAACAGGGAATTTACATTTGCTATCCAATAAATGTCATGATATGTTAGTATGGAATTACTAAACGTTTATATTATTCATGTATTCGTTTTCAAGATTTCGAACTGATAGAAATAAATGGTGATAAAAAACAAAATTGAAACGTGCGATAAATGCTAAAAATAACTCGTGAATTTTATAACGTTGCTTTATGGAGTTTGCTAGCATATTTCTGATAAACTTATAAAACATAGAAATGAATCTAGCTATATGAGTATCTAAAAAAAAAAATAATATAAAAATAAAGCAAAATATCTTTCTAAAGTAATGAAGTTAATACAGAATGTTTCACTCGCCTAACTATGGTTATTTAAAATTACCAAAAAAGAATTTTTTTCTTAAAAAAAACTCCACAATTTATGCAAAAATGTTTGAAATACTTTTATCCATCGACATAACAGAACCACTTGTTAGAGAGGAATCTTTAAAGAGCAATACCTGGTGTATGAACTCATGAAGTTTGGTTTCGAAAATCGATTTCATTTATAAATTTTTCTCGTGAGTTTTCGCAGTTTTAAATTTCGAAAGGTCGAGTTATTGAACCGCGAAAAAAGTAAAGTCAATTTTTTTGACTGTTGACACAAAAAAAAAAAATTAAAATCGATCCCAAGGTAGAATATTTATGAGTAAGGAAGTTTTTATTAAAACTTTTGGCATGCTAAAAATGAAAGTATGCTAAGAATATGCTAAGAAAAGTTATTAATTGAATATTTTTTCTCCTCTTCCACTAGCACTTTAATAATTTTACTAAACAAGATGAATTTTAGGAAGTTTCTTTGAATTTTGACTTAAATAGTCACATTGCTGTAGCCATAATACTGGTTTCAGCAGCTTTATAGATACTTGATATAAAAATTTAGTCATGTAACATACCGGGTGTTCCAAAAATGACTGATGGATTTTGAAAATCGATAACAGAACATCGAATGCGATCGATATATATGTATCGTTTGCGGCCTTATGCTTAGAGAATCGGGGAATTTCATCCCACCAAATTTCAAATTTAGTTAACATTTTCACCCACAGGTGGCGCTGAAAAGTATGACAAAATAAAAACCGGTATGAAAATTTTGAAAGGACTATTGCAAAAAAGTAAACAATGAAATTTTCAATGTAACCCCATTTGCTGCAATAACGTGGTGCAGTCTGAGGCAAAAATTTCCAGACATCCGCTCAAATATGTCACTTGGAATAGTCTCGCATGCAGTACAGATGTGCTGCTTCAGCTCCGCAATTGTTTGTGGAGTTTAGCAGTATACCAAATCTTTCAAGTACCCCCAAAGAAAAAAATCGCAGGGCGTCAAGCCTGGCAAATAAGGAGGCCATGCCATGCCACTTCCTGTATGCATGTCTTAATCCAAGGCAATTACCTGCTCACTGAAATGTTCGTTCATGAAATCAAATACTGCAGACGTTCGATGTGGACGAGCACCATCTTGCATGAACCAGGAGGCATTCGAATAGTCCTCCAAAGTAATATGAATCCCCACAAATTCTTCCAGAATCCCATGATATCGAACAGAATTTATCGGTTGCTCTCGAAAAAATGGCTATATTATTGCTTTGGAGGAACCGCAGCACATGCCATTATTTTTGATGAATGCAGGGATGAAGGCTCAGCAATATGAGGATTTTCGCTTCCCCAAATTCGCGAGTTCTGCATAGCCTTCGAGGTGAAAATAAGGTTCGTCTGAGAATCATGTGTTGCCAACATCGAGTTCACCGACATCCACAAGTTGCAGCATGGCGTTCGCGAAATTATAGCGTGCATTTATGGCAATTGGACTGAGGGGTTGGCGAGTCTGGATTTTGTACGGAAACATGGCAAGGCTATGGCGCATGAGATGGTGAGTGCTCATTCTTTGGAGTCCAGTACAACATGCAACACCGCGTACGGAAGTCCTTGGCCGCTGTTGGATAACTTGCTATACGGCTTCATCATTCGACTCTGTAACTTAAAGGCGTGGCCGGCCGACATTTCGAATTCGTTCATCATTCACACTCCCGTTCGTTCGAATTTCTGGAATAGAGTCCTTATCGCCTTGTCTGACGGTCCGTTTCTCCCAAGAAATTTTCTTTGAAAACTGCGCCTCGTTTGAACAAAACTGTGTTCCAGGCGGTGGAACTCGAACACAATAAATACCCGCTGTTTAACGGAAAAAAACATTTTGGTAGAACGGACTTGCAATCTCAACAGCACACGCTATGAGCTTGACGACAAACTACTGAATTGCGAGCTGAAATACTTCGTTTTAACTATACCTGTTACAGATCGCCTTCAGCCCCATCTCTTGGTAGAAATATTAACTAAATTTGAAATTTGGTAGGAGAAAATTCCATGATATCTGAGCATAAGGCCGCAAACGATATATATCTATCGCATTCCATCTCTTTTTTTATTCACATTCAAAATCCCTCAGTCATTTTTGGGACATCCGGTATTTGCTTTTACAAATTCCTGGGCATATGCATAAAAAGTTATTGTTCGAAAATAATTTAAAAATGTACCTATCTATTTAGTTTTCATCGCATCACACTTTTTAAATCGTAAAAGTTTATTTCATACCCTATGTGAAATGATTTGGTTCAACTTTATTTCTGTTCAGTACTTCCGCGAGAAAGGCTATTTTTGCATTTATTTATTAATTTACGGTACATGAGATGAAATTGTTTTAAACTATATATATAATACCTAAAAAATATTTCTTGTTCTAACGGTAAAGTTGGAATTAAATTTTCGAAATATTAAAATAAGTGTAAGAATGTTTGTGGAAATCCCAGAAGAAGAAAAGTATCAATTAATTTACAAATGATAGTAAGTATTTTAAAAACTATTAAGTTATAAACATAGTAAAATATGAAAACGTAACTCACTTTAATATCACAAACAAGTTACATATACAAAACATTTCTGGTGTCATCAGTGAATACTTACCCTGCCGTCTAAAGGTTTATTTTTTCTTTGGAAAGTTCTTTTTGTATTTTGGATGTTTTTTTCTACGAGGATGCAGATTGAAAAATATTTCACTATTCTCGAAAAAATCTGAGGAATTTTACTTGCATATCTAAGAGCATAACCGTATCATTTTTTCTCATGCTGTAAGAGAAAAATATCTGCCAAACTCTGTCTCTTTATATATATATTTAACATGTTCTTATGCTTAGAAAAATACGTTTTTAAATATAAATTTACCGCAAATTATTATTAAATAAATGCCTGAAAATTATTTTATCCATGAGGATTAATTTGCTGTAAACAATGTTAAAAAAATGAATTTGCTCTAGACTATGTTCTAATGGCCAAAATGGTATAAAAATTGAAATAGAAATTACTCAACGATGCAATCGTCATTTATTAAATAAAAACAAAAGTAAGTACAAAATCTAGGTCGTGTGTTGTAACACCCATAAGAATTTAATTTATTTCACGGAAAAACACTGACTTATGGCCTTATCACAGTAAAGGGAAAATCCGACCAACTTCGCGCTGGACCAACTTTTCCGACGGACTTGAAGGCGTGGTTATCTTTAAGGGTTGCAAAAGTAAACAAACTCTCACCGACGCCAAATAATCAATGCATCGCTGATTTAGCGTGCAGGTTCTTATTTTACTTATCGTGCGTTGGTATTTTTACACCGGATCGGCAGCAATTTCGGCAGCATCGGATGGGCAGCAATCTCTAATTCCAAAGTCCACTTGAACGCGGCGATAATTTTATTTACACGTGATTCTGACTTCGAGCCAAGCTGTCAAGCTTCGAACATAGTCGCCATTGCTCGAAATTGCTTATGACGTAGCAGGAAGAAGTACTCTGATTGGCCGAAATTTCGTCCGACTCGGATTTTTTCCTTCGGAGAAGAAAAAGTTGGAGTTCGCGGTCGTCGAGGTAACGGCGGAGAAACTTGATTTGCAAGGAAAGTTGGTCGGATTTTTCTCAGTGTGATAGCCCTATTAGACTACTAGGATTCGTCAATTGGCTGCAGATTTCAATGACCACGGTAGCCATATGTTCTATCCTTGAAGACTGATTTGTTTTTGCTCTATCTTGAACGAATGCCAAGTTGATTAGTTGTTTCAAATTTCTATAGCATTTTCCGTAAAGCAAATGGAGACGTTGAACCCTTTTTGTATCTTCTTCACACGCGGAAGTTTTTTACATCTGCAACGGAGCTCTTCTGGTTCTTTCAGAACAATTTTACCAGTAACACTTTTCCATTTAACATGGACGGGGTATGATGTGCAGAAAATTAACTTGTGTGCAGTACGCTTTATCTTTATCCAAAGAAAAATGTCAATAGGCCTGCGATGTAAAGAAAACGACAAATTTTTGATATATGCTAAAAATACCGTGTATGTTGTAGCGCAACCTATTGATGAATTTAGGTACTAATTTTTTTAAATAAATGCACCATGGGACCATTTTATATTTGTAGATTCCATGGATGCATGTTACAGCATTTTTTTTTCTGTTTCTTAAACTTACCATGTATTAAGAACTATAAGAAAAAGAGATTAAAGCAAACTTTTCGATTATAAGAAATCTAAAACTTAAATTACAAATTTGATGTACAGGGTAAGTACAAACGATGGATCTGATTTTAATTCCTATTTTCGAAACTACTGCGCTTCACTAGCATAGGAATAAACCAAGTTTTTTTTTCAGTTACAATTGTTCGATGTGTGACTCTTATTACACAGCATACGTTCAATCTGTAATCCAGTTTATTCCATTCATTTTCTTGCAGCCCTCTATCAATGGTTAAAAATGCTGCACAAAGACGTTCTTCAAGTTTTGACAGTATTTTTAGCATAATTGGTACATAAACCATTTCTTTGACGTAACCTCACAGAAAAAAATCAGACAGTGTTCGGTCAGGGGATCTTGGTGACCATCTGATTAAGGAAAAACCTGTTTTCTTAAATGGACGATATCATCGCATAATACTTTGGATGGTTGGCGTATCTCCGTAGCGGTTTCTAAATGAACGATGCTCCGAAATAACTGAAAAAACACGTGCATACTCTAATCCTCAAAAATTTGTCTATGCATTTGACGCATTGTTTCGAGTTTAATCTCAACGATCTTGAATGTGCTGCTTGCTATCTGTTGATCATTTGCGAAAAAAAAAAATCTTATATTTCTCTTTACATTTATGTATCACTTATTATAATATGTGCACTAGTTCCAAATCTATTTTAAATTGGATCTATCACTTATACTTGCCTGTATTTAACATCAGTTTTCAATTGGATATGGAACTATTATATACCCGATAAATCATACTGGATATATAAAATATATAAAGTGCTATTAACGATAGATGTACAGTCTTAAACTTTTAAAAACTTTGAATTAAATTTCTAAGAATCTTTAAAAGTTTTAAGTGACGCTTTTGAATATTTAATATAGGAGAATGTGTGTCATAATTAGATGCTGGCCGTTTCAGAATCATTTTATGTGCATTAAGTTATCTAAATTTTATAAAAAAATTCAAGCCTCAATAATGATATTGGTTGCACAATTATTTCATATTATGTGCTGCACAGGTGGTATCCTGGCTAACGAACCATTATATCACCCTTTGGGTTTTGTTCAATTGAACTTAACTATTTGAATTGAATTGAACTTAACTATTAACTTGTCGGCTCCATTTATCGAGGGTGGCGTTGGCTCTCTGGTGGGTGCGCCCCATAAAATAGCCAGAACTTTGAATCTTTGTAGTGACGAATGACTGATTGTCAAGTGTCCGCTCTAAGGAAAAAAAAATCATATTGAAAAATCTAGCACATTTGTGTTTAAAGTAATTTTTATCTATTTACTTCAGAGAAAATTTTAAGTTCTTAGTATCTAAAATAGAAATGTAGTACCACACTATTACCATTGAGATTTGCCTAGCGATTGATTTTAAGGTTTTGAAATTACTCCCAAAGGAAAGGGTTTTACCACCTAGCAACGCCAGCATTCCTGTCCCGACCTGGGCAGAATCATTGACATAATAAAATAATGCAAAACGAAAGAATTTTTTCAACGAAAATTTAATCAGTAGAATACTAACTAAACTAAACACTGGCGCAACAGTCCAAGTGGGACCAAGGCCAGCTCTTCCCATTTCAATTAAATTATGTATGTGTATCTTTTTGCACATTGCACAATTTTTTTAAACTTTGAATGGGGGAAATAAGTTTGAGATAAAAATACAGTATTTTTCAGTTGCATACTGAATCAATAAATAAATAGTAGTATTCCTGAATCAAATAAAAAACTAATAACTGAAACTTATGTTTAATTAAAAAAATATTCTATTAAAAAGGAAAATATTCTTTCTGTATTTTGTTTGCACCAGAATGTGGCGCTTCAGTGTCCAAAGTTAAAAAAAAAAAAAAAAAAAAAAAAAAAAAAAAATTCGCACATATTAACAGCGGAGGATCCAGTTTTGGATTCTTTTTATAATTTTGAATCGAATATGATTTTCTCAAGACTTTAAATTAGCATCCAATTGAATAATAAATGTTATATATAATAAAGTGTTAGTAGTTGTTTCACTTATGTGTTACAATTAGTGGCCAAAAATAATACACAGTACCCACTGAAATAAGGAATTCCAGAGAGTTAGAAACGGAAACTTGACATTTTCGAAGGACAACGCCCACGTCTTCCTGTCACACTATTTTCATTCTATACAAAATCCTTTAAAAGCGTTGAAATGGTACGTGTAACACAAAAATGTACTTGTTATGCATCTGACAAAAAAGTAGCTTAACTTTCATTGCCAGAGTCGTTGCTTCAACATATGCGAGCTCTCGACTGCAGAACCAATATCCGCAGTCCATTTTTTTAATCGACTTTTTAAGCTGAATATCTGGCGAACGGCAGGCGTTCTGTGATTGGTAACCTTTCTTTTGCAATATGCAAATTTTTCACGGTGCACCACGATCGTGCTTTTCTGAACCGTTCACAAATCTGCTTAACTGTGCGTGCTTAACTGTTCCGTTTTAGATGTGATACTCGTACATTCTAAGGACATTCTAAAACATTTTCCCTACTAGCAATTTTGCTCGGGCTACCACCGGCCACGCAGCCACCCGATGACGGCCGGAGCAAAATTGCTAGTAGGGTTGTGATAGCGAAAAGTTGCCATTCAAAAATTTCGAGTTCGTTTTTATACAAACGTAATCGTAAAAGCCACTTTGTTTGCGTTCACAGAATGACTATATCTATTATCTCATCTCGATAAATTTGTTTTGTTAGCTCTTATACAATTTTTTTCATTTTCCCTCACGATTGTGCGTTTTAAAATATTCGACTCTTTAGAAAATAAACAAATTAAAAATGACAAATTAAAAAAGAAGCAGCATTATTCCTGCATAATGTAGTATAATGCAGAGCATAATATAGTACAATATAGCTGAAATTTTATTAATTGCCTTAGGAGTAAAAGTATGTGTAAAATATATGTTTCTTTTGTGTTATAATGTTAGTTGATTGCAAAACTAATTCCTTAATTAAATTTAAAATAAAACTTAATGTTCTACAGCTAAACAACGATTCCATGATATCCCCTAGCTTTGCAGTTGCCTTGAGTGTGAACAGTTTTCTGAAATCAATATGATGAACAATCATTTGAACTAAAGTCATTTGAACTAAATTTTTTAAGAACGGTTTTTAGATAAAGGGCATGATTTGTACATTTTCTTTTAATCGTTAAAGTTTGTGGAAGTCAAAGAAAATTGACAGAAAATTTTACTTTAATGTATTCATTTATTTCTATGATTGGTAGAACAAATTCTGGAATTTCATATCTGTAATCCCACAGGGTATGTTAATTTCTTTCAAGCATGTGTACTAAAGCAGATATTTACAAAAAGATAGTTTTACTTCAGCAAAAGTCGATTGCTGTAAAAACATTTTTTAAATCACATTTAGAGTCAGAGGGCTCAAATGGGTTAGTTCTACAAAACAAACAAACAAACGAAAGATTACATTGTTTTAGTTAAAGTATTGAAAAATTCAAATTAATCTGAAAGTTATTTTAAAAGTTATAGAAATATAACGTTTTAAAAGATTACAGTGTTTCACATCCCCAAAGTAAATATTCTCTATATTTAAATTTAGATTTCCTTATCTTTAACCTCTAGGGATTAATAAACATTTACTCATGAGATTTTTCAGAATGTAATTATGAAAATAATAGTACTTAGTGATTGTAAAATGAGAAGTTTATCCTTTTGAGATTTTCTTTACTACGGAGACTCAAATTGTGTAATCAGCGCTGTTTAACGCTATTTACTTTAGCGAATTTTGAGAATTAACTGAGTTATCTCTAGATTTTAAGATTGAAAAAGTCTGATTGTTATGTTAGATTAAAAATATATCGTGGATTTCTTTTTATTCATCAAAGAAAATATCGAGAAATGAAAATAACGATAAATGTTACTTAAATTTTTAAAAGTTTGTTGAAACGCATAAAATTTTAGAGGTTCAGCATATTTTTGGGTTTCCTGTATGTCTGTTAAACGTATACCCTCTGGAAAAAGTATTCGAAGTAAGCCAAATTTACCATGTCAGTTTCCTCTTTAAAATATTATTCTCCGTAACAGTAAATCATGCCATATATAATAATAACATCTCATATTTATTTCTAATGTCGTATTTTTCTGAAAAACTAATGTGGGAAATTTGGCTATTATTCGAATACTTTTTTGAGTGGGTGTACAATTTGCTTCCATCGCTTACCTGTAGATAAGTGTAGTTATACTCGACCACCACTTACCCTCAGCTGTAAGTTAAGACTGTTGCGGCAATGTTGTAGTGGCCACTGCGGGGCCAAGGCCTGCTCTGCCCCCAGTGTTTCGCTCGCAAGCGAGCTTTTTCCTCATTTTATCGACCCAATCAAAGGCATGAAACGCTGAGTGAACCTTGCCCAGCACGGGATTAGAATCCCGTAAGTGTGGCACGGCAGCACAATGCGCTAACTGCAACACCCTCGGCTTCCTCAGCGGTAAGTAGAGAGAAATAAATTAATCGTGAAGTTATGCAATAAACTTCAGAATCTGTGAACATAAATCCATAAAACATTAGCCAATTTGTATCTGCACCATTATGTTAATCTAAAATAAAAATGTCCACTTTCTAGCCAATTTCTCGTATTTGAGAAAGGTTTTAATTTACTTCTTCAAAATGAAGACATCTGTGGCTGATCCTCATCGAATGATATCAAACACTTGTGGTAAGCTGCTGTTATTGAAAGAACGTGTGATGAGTGGTTTCAACGCTACAAGTACGGTGATTTCTACGTCAGACCGGCACAGTGGTAGTAAAGGGAAGGTGTTTATGGAATGGACGTGATCGCATAGGTTTTCAGAAGGAAAAAAGAACAAATTGAAAATTGTCAGACGAAACAGTATGGATTTACATTCACAAATTTATTTTAAAAATAACTTAAGTATGTCACTCTTATACACAGATGTCATAATAATGAGATTTGTATGCTGGACGATTAAAAAAGATCGATATTTATATTCCGCAATTGTTCTTAATCAGACAAATTTAAATGCTTTATTCTGTAACTTTCATAAGACAAAGGTTAAGAAACAAAAATAATTATACATATTATCTGTAATCATATAGTTTAAATCCATGCTTCATTTTGACGTTAATTCCATCTGTTCCCCAAGGAACCCGTAAGAACATTTCAAAAATATCTATACAACCGGCAAGCGGTGGAACACGAACGCGAGGGAGAAAAAAAATTTCACTCTTAAGTTTTTGAAAACCGAATACACAAGTCGTTGTTGCCAATGACTAAAAAAATGTTATGCCAACAAAATGCTTGCGAAAAACACTTGCTTGCGTCATTCACTTCAGCATGATTTACTTATCGTTATTTTTATTCTTAATTTTTTTATTATGACCGAGGAAGAGAAAAATAATCGTTTGCTACAGTTGTCGAAGAGGCAGAATTGAAGGTAAGACTCGTGTCGAAGTCCAAAGAACTGCCATGATCACTCTCAGTGACTCCGCAAGTAATTTGAACATTGAATCATAAATGCATTGCCACATGATTACAACATAATTTGGACATTCGGGTAAAACGGCTGAGGCAAATTTGTACACCTAACAGAAATAATTAAGGTAATTAAAATTTTCTAATATCCTCGCACTAAATTATGAAGTTAGATATTCAAATAAAGCATATTTAGAAAATTTCAAGAGAAAATTGCACACCAAGGCTTCTTATGAAAAGTTTGATTAAAAATTATATGGAAGAATATATGGAAGCAATACTCACCACAAGCATTATCTGTCAAAATTTTAAAAATATTTTTAATTCCACATCAGTGCAGTTTCTGAATAAACTTTCGATCTCGAGGATGATCTAACACAGAAGCATAACATACTATTTAATTTAAAAAAATGCTTTATATTTTACAGATCAGATTCTTAAAACGGATTAATGTTTACTTAAACAGATCAAGTGGAATATTAAAGAATGATGATTCTGCGTATTTTTCTCGTGGTAACGTTTAGTTGTTAATAAGCGCAATATTCAGAAGAATAACTGACTGATACGAACGATTATTTTATTTTCTTATTTTTGTTAGATCTATATTTTCGTGTATTAAAATGCATTTTTTTTCTGTCGCAACAAATGACAATATTCAGTGAAGCATAAAAAACTTTATAAATATAGATTTTATATACAGAGTTTCGCACTTTTGCTCGACGTTCATAATCCTTCGATGTGATACGTTTACTGAATTTTAAGTTAAGAAAGACAAGAAAAGTCTTTCATGCTTCCTGTTTTGACAACGAAACTGCATCTTCACTGAAATTGCAATTTTTTTTCTTACATTCCTAGTTCAAAATAAAATTGTTATTATTATTTTTCTTCATACTTTTGATGGATCATGAGTGAAAGGATTAACAATTACGTTCACTTTTGTGTTAAGCTCTTTAAATGAAGAGATTTTGTCTGTATAATGGAAAGTTTTCAAATATTTATAAGCAGAGGCGTAGCCAAGGGGGGTTTAGGGGGGTCATAACCCCCCATTTGGAATTTTTTGCCATACAAAATGTATATTCTTCACTACATTATCACACACACGTATACATATATATAAGTTGTAGTAGTCGTAACCCCCCCCCCATGAAAAATTTCTGGCTACGCCCCTGTTTATAAGAAATAATAACTCGGCTGTCCGAGCCTCGTCAGGGGGAGACCTAAGATAGTACAGCAAACTTGCATCAAACTTGCAGCAAGCTTGATTTATCAAGTCAATAAGCTTGAATTAAGCTTGAAAATTTCAAGCGTGTAAGCTTAATACAAGCTTGAATCAAGTGTTCTAGTTTACACTTGCCCAGCTTGCATTAAGCTTGACATTTCAACCTTAATTTCAAGCTTAAAAAATGTTCCTAAGAAAAATTTTCTAAATACACGGGGCGCCGGTCGGCGAATTCGCCCCACATATTTTACTTTGCCACGTATTTTCCCCCTCTACGCTGAAATTAAAATTCAATTTAATCTGTTTCCATCAAGTGTTCGTGGCTGTAATAGAACCCGGGACCTTTCGGTTGGGAGCCGAGCACGCTATTCGTTCAGCTACTAAGCTTCACGCAGCTATGACTAAAGTTTGAAGTGACATATCACGCCGTTTTCTCGCCAGATTGATAAGTGGTCGATGTGTTATTTGTTTCTTTTATTTTTCCATGGGATGCATCAAAATTAAAATAATGCTATGTGTGATTAGAGACTCTACTAATAGGGAAATACACATAATATAAACTTAAGAGCAGCACACGTTTTAAAACTTTCAGTTCCGCAACACTCATTAGCAATACTGCTGGCCAAAATCGAGACAAACGACTGATTTTGAAATCAATTTCGTAGTATAATTTTATTTTATTTTGAAGAATTTCCATATTTGGAAATATAAAATGGGTTTACTTACTTAACACAAATTTTGTGTTAAGTAATCTGAAATCAAAGAAACAGATTGTTAAACGTTACTTCGAAATGCTATATCACAGTTGCTAACATGTATGGAATACAAACACTTTAGTCATTTTTGTAAATATTTCTTAGAATAACAAATAATTGAAAAATTTTGCTATTTTTTAAGGCTAAAAATTCTCTTTACAAATGTGGTTAGTTATTTTCCTACATATTGGTATGCTATATCGATATAGAGCATTTCGAAGAATTAAAAATAAGTTTAAATTAATTTATACAAATGAAAATTTGAATTATTTTCATTGTTCATACTTTATAATTAAAAAATTATTTAACTTCTAATTTTTTTTAATCCTTTGTAATTTTATTTTAAAACTACAAAAGTGTAAGATGTAAGATTTTTGGGCCCTAAAATCTGTAGGCCCTGGGCAGTTGCCCCGTTTGCCCTGCCGGTAATATGGCACTGATAATAAAATAAAACACATCTTTTACGAACTTTCAGCAAATTTGAAGAACGCTAGACAATTAATGTCCATTCTCTTTCACAGATGGCGCCATCACTGTGCAGTTTGAAAGCTAAAATCAAGCTAAAGTCAAGCTTGTATTAATACGTCAAATTCAAGGAAATGTCAAGCTTGATTTAAGCTTATGTACTGTCTGGGACCCCCCCTCAACCCCCCTAATTTTTTAGTTTCATTATTGCCATATAAAAACGATATTAATTGATTATGTCATTTTATCGTGTATTTCGCCTGGTAACCCTATGTTGAAATTTTTGTGACTGTAATATATTTATAGAAAAATACATGTGATGCATATTCTACAGCTTACGAAATATTGTAACAATAGATTAAAGCTGTAGTGAACTAATAGTATTTAAATATACGTAAAAAATACATGTGATGCATATTCTACAGCTTACGAAATATTGTAACAATAGATTAAAGCTGTTGTGAATTAATAGTATTTAAAAATATGTAAAATTATGTCGCTTTTTTGGAACACATTTTTCGGACAATTTTTAATAAAGGGTGTGAGAGATAAAATGGCGTGGTCATTAATAAATGCTTATGCTTACACTTTTCATGTAGGATTGATTCCATGCCATTCCGAAATCAAGTGATATTTTCGATTTTAATTCAATTATCATTTTAATTTGGCTAGTATTCTTCATTACATATGGAAAAAATTTTGGCTTAGGGAGTGTAGCTTCATAGTGTAATATGTAAAAGTTTTGGAAGTTAAAGGTTATCCTATCGTAAGGAATCTTTTGGACATTTAGAGTTACCCATAAAAGGCTACTTTTTTTCTGTCGGATATTCAATAATTTTCTGAAAATCGAAATAAAGGTCATCAAACGTTAATCAGAAATTACATATTTATGCCATAAATCCTAAAATAATGGCAAATGAATTGCATTTTGTTTGAAAGAATAGCAAAGTCCAAAAATAACAATGTCTTTAACTCGGTTATATACGTTTTTCCAAGTTATGTAGTTATAAATTAGGATATACTTCAAAATATAATAAAATTAAGGGAGCATAAAATTAGGATTTTTTTAGAATAAATACACTTCAAAATCTATGAAAGTTATTTTTGGTTTAGCTCCGAGTAGTACTTGTGAATATACTGTCTGCTATGGTTAAATTAAACCTTGGGAGATCAAAAGTTAGACTGAATTATTATACGGGTTAGTGCATTCAACTATCGAATTGCTTAGCTAAATATTGGAATAGCTCCCAACCGCGCACTAACTTATTCAATTCGTTTACACTATAACAATGTGATGCTATATTCCTTGGGTAAATTCGGTTCACGGAATCAATTAAGGTTGAAAAGATAATACTGTGCATTCGAAATTTCAGAGGAGTAAAATATGAATATACTGAAAAAAAAAATATGAAGAAAATTTGATGGAAATTGTTAATCTAAAACTTTTTGTTAATTCAATTATTTCTTTAATATTGTGTCAGCCAAATTTTTGATACCTTTGTTTTCGTGTATAGCCTCTTAAAAAAGTTAAATGAGTGCAGAAATATATAAAAACCATTAAGAAGGTATAAAAGCTCTTACGTAAATCAATTATATCGTTTTTTCCCTTTTATTACTGTACACCACTTTGAACTCTGAAAAATTGTCTAAATTGATGTTCAAACACTTCAGAAGGATAAAAATAGCAACTGTGACATGAATACTGCATTAAGAAAGGAAATTTCAGAATATATATGAGTGGTACTAAATCTAATAATGTGGATCAAAATCTGATAATGTGGAAAAACTGCCTTGTTCGAATTTTGCGTATAAAGTTCAAAGTTCTGAAATCTTCATTCAACTTTTTAATCATTTTCATATTTCTAAAAGAGGTTCTGTGGGATACACTATCAATAATATTTTTCAAAGAAGGTTATATAAAATATATAATTTCTTGGATTCTAACCTCTCCTCTTTCACTGGTTTTTGGTCAATAAAAAAAGCTATTTTCTATTACACTGGTTACAAAATATGAAATTTTTTAATTACAAGAGTTTGGCTTTGAAAATTTATTTACCAGCATTCCGATTGATGATTTATACAAAATTTTATTAAGTATTTTTGATAATTTTAATATTGAACATGAATTGATTTTTGTCTTTACAACAATTTTATTATGTTTAACTCTGTTATTAACAGAAAAACTAAAGGCATAGGTATAGGCACAAATTACTCTAGCACTGCTGTCACTCTATTTATTTTTTATGAATATAATTATTTTTGTAATAATCTACTAAATTTGGCTGTTTTCCGTTACATAGAGGATGTCCTTGTCATCAATGGAGACTAATAAAATTAAACATCCAATTTATCCTGATGCTCTTAATCTCAAGATAACTCATTCAGATTGTAATAGTGTTACTTTTTGGGATGTAAATTTAACTTTATTTAACAATATTTTACATATTAATATCTTCGACAAGCGAAAAAATTTCGATTTGGTTGCAGTATCTTTACCTCATTGATCTTCGAATATTCATAAGAAAGTTGTGCTAATATTTTAATTGGTCAGATTTTTAGATATTTCCGTTTATGTAGTAATAAACAGTTTTTAAATTACAATGTTTTCTTACTTGCTGCTAAATTATTTTATATAAACAATTTTCCTCTCAATTTCATCAACTTTTATTTAAAATGTCTCAATAACAGTTTAAATCCTTGGCGTTAATAATTCTTTTGCACCTTCCCTAGTATTTGACGTTTATCGTTACAGTGGTTTCTTGCAGTATGACATACTTATACCAGAGCCCACAGGCGGCTCTCGCAACATGGCAGAACTTCTGGTAAGTAAGTATAAGACGCTGAAGTTCGGAAACAGACACACTAAACGCTGATTGGAAAGAAGTCTGGCTATGAGTCTTGGATTCTGGAACTATCGTTACCTTGTTATTTTTTTACTGTAGTCTACGTTTGCAAGCCTTACCATGGCACAATGGTTATGCCACTGAAAATAGTAAATGGCCGAAGTTTGAAGGTCCCGGGTTCGGGTCCCATCGCGCGGCTGTCGATCTAACGGTCTGGAATTTAGGTAGGTTTTCTCCAGATGTAACGTGAATACGCGTTAGAACCCATTAGAAAGTCCTACTGCCATGGCACCCCCCCTAGGCAGATCACCCTAGTGTAGCGTTGCCTAATCACACACAACCACAATCCACGTTTGCAAGCGGATGCTTTTTTCGAGTTGTAATTTGTAAATAAAATCTTTGTTTTGTTTCCCCATAGGTCAGGGAGAATCACTACCTCTGGGGCTTGCCGTAAGTGGAGTGGAAGTTTACTTGTCTCGTAGCAAATTAAATACATTTATTGTAAAGTCTGCTGGATAAGGCTTATACATATAACATCTTTCCTTGGCAAAACCTCAGGCTGTGAGTCAGAAACATATGTTTTTTGTAATTTGCAATTCTCCCTCCGTTGAGACACAGCATTTTATGTAGTATTTCTATGATAACAAGGGCTGGCCTGGGGGGGTATTTTTCTAATATATGTTAAAGTATATATAATAACAGACGGACTCTTACACATTAGGCATTCGCCTCGACAACGGCCAGAAGGCATTGGCCATTCTATTATGGGGGTACCCAATGGGCGGACAGCTTCACCATTAAGAAGGAACTGACGAGTTCACATCCAAGCCCATGCCTGGAATTGAACTCGAGAAAAAGTATAAAAACAGTTTTGTTTTAAGTACTGTATTCCCGCTCGGTTTGAAATTATAAAGGAAAATCCTTTTTAAACTTTGAAAAGCATGTTTGCAAAGTCAATATATTATCAAGGTACTTACCTGAAAATATGCTATAATTAATAGAACAATTTCTGAGAAAGGATGTTTTACCCACCCTGAAAACTTGCCCACAGCAATCTTTTTTGAGAAAAAGGAGCATATATGGTAGATTGGTTTCAGAAGCATTTTAAAGCCACAGAAATTTGTCTCTTTGAATAAAATTCTGCATACTTCCCAATCGCTGTGATTTTTTCTACCGCAGATTATCCTAAATTGATGGACAAATATATTTTTAAATTGCCTTTTCAACTTATACTGTGTAACGGCAACACAGGATTGATGAGTGCACTCATTTAAATTTGGTGCTGTAGTAGACAGCGTGTGAAATTTCTCTTGTTTCAAGCAGAAAAACGTGGTGTTGTACCTTACAGAAGTAGTAAATGTGGTTTGTGGCTCAGAAAGTTTTTTCTCCAATAGCAAAAACTTGCCATACAGGCATTTGTGACTATTAAAGTAGATTGTGTTGGTCATTTTTATTATGAAATCACTAAGTAGATGGCCAACCTTCCCCTCTATAATGTGACGGTTAAACCACGAGCGGGAGGTGAACACAGGCCCATGATCTTAGATGTGATGCTCTAACCACCACACAATCTGAGTTGATTTGTAGCTGAGAAAGCAGACATGATTAGATTCCATACCAACTTTTGTACAGAAATATTATGCCTAAAATGACCCATAAAAAAAATCCATCTAGAACAATAAAGCAGTTTAAGTAAATATTTCTATGCAGAAAAACATTAACAGTGTTTGCTTGATTGGGACGGGCGAAGGTAAAACTTCATTTTCAAGTGGTCTTCTAAGCCATTCTAATGAGCTAACAGGTTCACATTTAACAATTAATGCAAGGATTGCTCTCGCAATGTTCTACCAATTCAGTAAAAAGGACCTTAACTTAGCAATGCTCTTTTTTTAGTTTATTGCAAAATCATTTTATTATACATCATTGGCCCCCATGCACCAATGCTGCATGAGATTGGAGCATACAATAAGTACAAAAATAGAAATACAAAAAAGAATAATTCAATACTTAGCATCATTTTAATTACAGTAACTGCATCAAACCTCGAGAACGGAATATGTGCCTACAATAAACTGGAAAATAAGCATAACAGATGTTTAATCGCTGGATTTCAGCTGCAACAACTCTCTAACCTGTCAATACCGACTATATACGGTTTCTTTCTTCAAGGAAAAACATTTGAGGAACAACCTCTGTCTATTAGGCCGGGCGAAGAAACACATTTTTTTAAACTCATATTACTGCTGATAAGGGACGCATTTAGGTGACAGAAAATAATATTCAAACACTCTTTAAATCCATATACATCTTCCGGTTGAACATTATATACAAAGTTAATGAGACACAATTTCTTTTTTTGACTTATTTGTAGTCAAACAAATTAGCATCTTTATTCGCGGTATTACGAGTCGAAAACAAATTTTCTTTTTTTTTAGGCCCACCCTACTGTTCGTTTCAAAATTTTAGTTGCACAAAGGTTCACATCAAACTATCGTATGAACCAATGAGATGCAAATGCGGAGACAATCATGTGTCCAGTCTCCAAACCGAACTCCGCAACTGGGAGCGTCTGGAATATTACAAATCGAATCCTTCTGCTTCTTATTCTAAATTTCTTCGAGTAATTTAACATTATGTACCATTTTAAATGCCGGTTGCAATAAAATTTGAATATTCGATGAGATGATTAAAAAAAATATGAAAAATCAGTAAAAAAATTGATTTTTTTTTTTTTTTTAATTTTGATCTCTTATATTTCTTTTCCATTTACTAAAGATAATTTTTCAGATCTATTAGGTTTCGATTCGACAAACTTTCCTTTTTTTGTACCACTATTACTCATGCATAAACTGTTCCTTTCCCCAATGCAAGAAATATTTTTAAGGTTTAATATATAAAAGCGGAATTCATCACCGTGACCAAACATAAACACATTTATTAAAATATTTTACACGAGGTAAATCTCAAAACGATTAAAGTGCGAAACTTTAGAAAGAATTTCTTTTGAAATGCTGAGAATCTTTCAGAATTTTAATTACAGTAATGCGAAAATAGTTTTCACATAAACATTTCATAAACCATAAAATTACAAACCTACAAATAGTTCCGACAAATTAAAACTTTTGTAATATTAAGAGAGAAAAGCGACGTTATTCATATAGCAATTAGAGGGAAAGCTGATAAATTTTCTAACGAGGCTCTAAATTACCTCCTGAAAAATATCAGTGATTTATATTAATATGCATACAAATATTTTGATTTTTATATTAAACGACCAAAATTTTATTATATTACGCGTATCTTTGAATTTGGAAAATTTCTTTAAGAATAATGTAAACCTTTCAGGTTTATTTCTTGAAGATGCAAGATGTTTGATCGAGGCTATATGTTATTAGATGTACCACAAAGTACTGTTGTTTTATTACATTATATTTAACAAATGCAATTTTAACAAGATCTTAATAACGAAATGGCTGAGCCTAAACAAAATATTCATATTTGTTAAATTTTTAAGCAAGAAAGGGTTTTTTTTTCTCTCAAGAAAGGTAAGTGTAAAAAAAGGGGCCAGGAGAGTTGTCGCCCATTCTTCTTGGAAGGCGAAATTCAGAATGTCCTGGATTTTGTTTTTGAGCTTTCGCATTAAGTTTTGAGCATTGAGCGTTGCATTTTACAGCAATAGGGAGTTTGTACAGGCTCGGTTTCACTCACGGTAACGCTAACGTTAAATGACATTGGACAATAAAGCGCATGCGCACGCATAAAATGCGAAACATGGTTGGTCAAAATACTCCGTATAGCGGATAGCGTTAGCGTTAGCGTAGGAAGAAACGGTATGCACAAACTCCCTAATAATTTTATGTTTATCTTCTATGTCCTTTGAGATGGATAGATGAAAAAAAAAGGTTTGGTCTCTTTTCCAGCTAAAGTTTTGCATACAATAGTAATAAATATTTAAATAAAATCAATCCACACTTTTAACAAATACCACAAAACGCATTTTCAGCACTAAATATAGTGCCGCATTATATAAAACTTGAACAATTTACCACAGATCTGTAAATTGATTTTCTTTCTGCTACACTCAATGCTTCTTTTACAGCTAATATTATACACGATCACTCCGGTCGTAACCAGTTAAAGACTTTCAAAATCGTTTAGTATTTTCTGCTATTTTAATGTCCGAAATTTCTGCACATAAAAAGTCAACCACACATATCTTAATATTTTTTAGGAGGTCTCATTAATATGTATTCACTGAAATACACACTTTTGAGGTTCAATTTTGGCACTAGAAGATTTTGACGATCAAAGTTTTCAGAAAAATACTTTTTTCAAAAATTTTAAATGACTCTTGACCTTTGTGCCCGAAGTCAAGTCTTTTTTTTTCTATGAATCAATAGGGAACCATTAAAAAACAAAATAGTTGCCAATTCCATGGTTCATTTTTAGGCACAGAACGAATTGACCTATCTAAATAGTTATGTTTATCTTAAAAATAATGGATAATTTCCAGATTTGTGTGACACCCAAAAACTAAAACTTTTTTTCTTGTTTCAAAAATATAACTATACGGGTCTAATAAATTTACACAAGAAAACACATCCCAAAGTGAGATTAAAGAAAACACATCCCAAAAATTCCAACAAAGTAAAAATTCCAACTAACCAAGCCTGAATTGACTGATTTTTAAGAATAAATAATTAAATAATTTGCTCATAAATAGTTGATTTACAACAGCAGTATGCAATTTACTATTATTTTAGCCTTAAATTACACCCAAAATAATAAATTATTCGACTAATACATAATAATAGATTATGTTGTAAGGCCGGTAATGAAGCATTGGCATGTTTGTATTTGATTTTCTATTGTACAATTTTTTTTTGTATTTAAAATATAATTGCGACAGAAGTGTCTTATGGTTGATGAATTTGATAAGATTCATCATTTTTTATCTTTCGTTTATGAAAAAATGGTGTTTACATACTTTTGTAAAGCTTTTAGGGAAAAAATATTTCAAGGAAGATAAATATTATTTTTCGTAATACGTTTTATGCGATAGTCCTTACGTTGAACTATCATAGTACAACTTTATTTTGAAGATAACAGGACTTTTCTTAAAATATCAAAATTGATTATGTTCCACACTTGCAACGCAGTTTTATAGTTCCTATGCAATTTTTCGGGGTGCCTCCCATACATGTCTTGTTTTAACTCTGAGTAATCCATAAAATACACGTCAAGAAACTTGGGTGGGTGTAAATTAAATTGAAAATGTCAGGTTTTCATTTTTCTAAATTGTAACACTAAATTTAGAGATATGTCAGGTATCTTTATGTAACGTAACATAAATGAACGAAGTTTGTGTGTAAATAAAAAATGTAATTTCTATTATAAAAACTGATGTTAAAACGCACAGTCTGATTGCTAAAGTCCGTTGTCAGCCCAATAATTTATGAACAGCAAGAACTGCAGTCATAAAATTAGGGCCCAAGTACAGCGAAGTCGCTATGCGCTATGCAAGAAAATCGTTCAACGTGCCATCTGGCTGCTTAATTTGAAATCAGTGTTCTTACCTCAAAAACGGTGCGAGAGACGGGGGAAAATGTGAATTACAAAGTTTTTCAGCATCGTTGATGTAGTAGAAAATCATTTTGTATAAAAAAATAATAAAAATGAAAAACATATAATAAATTTTTGTTTGATTGCGTTAAACAAAACTGCACTTGCCGGAAATGAGTCTGTCATGCTCAAAATGGCGTCCTCCATCTGCAATACACATCTGGATAGGGGACTGCACTTTCCGCCGTACATTGTACAACATGGCAGATGACACACTGGTACAAGCATGCATAATACGGTTTCGAAATTCCTGCAATGTTGGTGGAGGGGTTGTATATACTCGCTGTTTGATGTATCCCCACAGAAAAAAGTCTAGTTCAAGTCAGGTATACATGAACGACATCCTACGCATCTACCATACCCAATGACTTGCTGCTTGAATATATCCTTTATGTACTGCTGGATACTTAATATCTTGTATGGAGGGTCGTCGTCATGTAGGAACCACACATTCAGGTTGTCACACAACGAATAGGTCACTCTCCGAGGAAATCGGACATTAGGTCCGAGTATCGGGATCCCATTTACGAGCCAAACAGTCTGTTTTTGAATATTCCGAACCAGACATTTATCGACCAGAGTACTTAATGCCGAGCTTCGACAGTACATCTAGGATTATCCAGCAATCAGAAATGAATGTTTTCAACGTATTGTACATAGTATTACGCGAAAAGTATACCTCGTTCCTCCATATGATGTGGGAATGAAACGTTGGCTGGACTTCTAAGAGGTTGATGATGAAGTTGTACCAGTCATAGCGTCTCTCACCATCCCCTGCCATTAGACCCTGCACTTATATAGACCTGTAAATATGAGCACTAAGTTCATTCAAGATAGTCCAAATGCCCGTCCCCTGAAGCGTTTCACAGTATTTACGATGACTTTCCATGAAGGATGTAACGTTCACGATATAGTTGCTCTGCCTCTCTTCCTCGTGCCCGCATTCACCTTAAATCCAGATCATCAAGCAATGCTTATTGGCAGGGAATATCGACATGTTTGCGAGTTTAAACGTACAATACCATCGGAACTCTTTCTTTCATGCTTGTGTCTGGCGCAGGTGTATGACGTGGCATATGTATTTGCATAATACCGAAATTTATTCGATTCGCATGCCAAATGAGAGATGAGTTGAGTTCATGCGCTTGCTATACAATACTGCACAATCGGCATAATTTGCTAATTCTGTTACGAAAGTTGCAGCATGTACACCCTCCAAAAACGTTTTCGAGCAAGAGAGAAATTTCCTACTTTAGATTTGCGAATAATAATTGAGTTTTTGAAAAACGCACAGCTTGATAGAAATATGGAAAGCCATATTTATACATAGCCTAATTCATATTCTATGATAAATAAATTTTAATACACGAAATCAACGTAGGAAATTTCTCTCTTGCTCGAATACTTTTTTTGGAGGGTGTACCAGACGGAATTTGAAACGGATTCCTATTGTATTCTAACGGGGCGATCGTGATTATGGCGGGCCTGCTTGTGCACTCCGAGAGACACCTTCGGACGCGTCCTCATTGGTTAAATTCGGCCGTTAGATGACGTATCTAAGTGTTGGAACCAATAAGTGAGCATCCGTAGGCCTCTTTGGATGACTCATTGGAGTGCACAAGCACGCCCGGTAGAATCACGATGGCCCCGTTTCTAATTACGCCCGCTACCATTTTGACACGATAAGGGATGCTTTGGTGTGTAACCTCTTCTCTCCTTTTTCTTTTCTTTGCGCGTTCTGCCACTTTACAATTTCGGAAGTTTCCAACAAAACAGATATGCATTTTACGCCTTCTATTTTTAGCATTACTTTACGAAAAGTATTAACTTTTATTCTCGTATATGTTTTTTAATAAGAACGCTAATTCCAAATTCAGGCGCCAGGTGGTGATGTAAGCGGTTTCTTTGCTTAACTCATGGTAACTTTACTATAACCACACCCAGAATCCTCAGACTATACTGTAACTCTTGCCGTTCAGAAAATATTAGTATGACAATGGACTTTAGCGAGCACACTGTATATCTGATGGTGAATCGGTTAATTTACACATTAATTCTATTTTAAGTATTTAACGCTTATTTTTTAACTTGATATTTCATAAAGTGTAGAAGAAATGGAACACCTTTTGTAGTTAAACAATAATTTGCTGTTGCTTTAGTACTGTAATATTTTCAGAAAAATATGTTCATTATTAACAATTTTTCTTAATTTATTTTTTCCAAATTTGAAGAAAGTGATTCACATGCTTGTAACATGTTAAGTGCATTTTTTTTTGCAGCTTTTAAGACTGAAATATTTATGATGCTCTTGAAATGTTCTGGGAATGTTATTTCTCTCTCATTTAAAAACTGAAAAAGTATTAATGTTATGCAGCTTTTAATTATGTGAAGAGTTTTTCAAACGGGAAACAAAGGGAATTACTGATAGTATTGTTTACTATAGAACAGTTTGAATTATAAATTATTATTGTTATTTGAAGTATGTTGGCTTGATTAAGTTTTCATGTATGCAAAATCAAAAATTCTCGGCGATATTTCTTAGCAAAGCTTTCCTAGTTAATTTTTAAAAGCAATTGTTTTAAACAAACTATATTTTCCAAATAAGTAACTCTTTTAAAATTTAAAATACATTAACTTTCGAATATAGGGTGTTAAATCTATTGAAAAAATATTAAAATTCCACTTTTAAAAATTTCTTAGATTTGTGTTTACGGAAAATTTATACGTAATGTATTCTAATATTAATACGGATTAGTATATCTGTTTTTATACATTTTCTGTTTGTAGATAAGGTTGCTCTTTATGCATGTACAATAAAACTGAGACAAAAACAAATAATAATAGCTGGCAAACCCATAAATTTCTTGAAATAAAAGAAATCAGATAAAATAAATTAAAAACTGCTGTATATTTTGATTAAACACTTTCTTTAAAACATGGACTCAACCGATTTCACAAATGTCAAAATGTTTTCGCTGATTAATCCTTTAGCATATCACAAAGTTTCTAATAACATTAACCGCCCATGTACTTGCTGGGTTCGTACTTGTCTCAAATGTGCTGACAGAACTTTTCAGAAAGGATACTTGCTATGTAATTTTAATACACAGTACATTGGTTCACAATCCTCAATATAATAATCTAACATTGTAATTACTATTAATTTATTTAAATCTAGAAAGTTACGTTGCGAAATATTAGATTATTAAACATTAATGAACGCATTTTATATTACAAATGCTCTGTATATATCTTAATTATTTTCATATTAACAGGTAAACTATTTAGATACATCACGCATGGTTTTATGTGATTTGACAATTGTATTAGCAATTGTTTGTATGTTAAACTGAATTTTAAGTAACCATTACGAGTAGACGCAACACTATTACATTAGGATTAATCATAACGATATGACACTAATGATAGTGAATGTTAATGTAACATGAGGGTAACTAGTTTAAATGATAATTAAAACTATAAACTCTAAAGCAAAATGAAAAGGAAAAAATTACGCACCCTCTGACAACATATGTATAACATGTGTACAAAAAGAAAACAATATTAAGGTCATTGTGCCTAAATGAAATAAAATTTCTCATAGGTTTGTCACATTAAGAGCATAATCAGTATTTTGTTGGATATTTATAAAAAACATTCTCTTCGCACGGTATGGAAATGTTAAATCAACAGACATAAAGGGAAATTAGATATATAACATATATTTTTTGGTTTGCGATAAACATCTATACTGAAATCGCCTGCGGAAACTGTTTTACAATATTCGTCAGGCATATTCTAAATAGACTTGATCTTTATAAATACTTTTTTGAATGTGCAAATTTCAAAATTGAAATCTATACTAAAATTGCCAGCTAAAACTGTTCTAGAATCCCCGCCAGGCATCTTCTAACTATACTTCACCTTTATTTACCCATGTGTAGACACCAATATTCCAATTAAATAAACAGCCGGGTTAAGCTCTCGAAAAATATGGAAGATATCAAAAAGAAGGGTCCAATATCGAGGACTTATTTTTTGGGAACTAACTTGGCAATAAATCACCAAAATGTGGCTAACTTTAGAGACTTTCCAATTTTAACAGTCAGCACTTGAAAAGTGATTCGACTTTATACCAGGTAGAAAAAAATTTTACTCTCTAATTAAAAGCACTCAAGAGCTCAAAATACGTGAAGAAACATTTTTTTTGCAACTATTGAGCTATATTTTTAAAAATCCCTGAAAAATATTTTAATGAATTAGTATGTTCTTATATTTTAATGCAATATTTTTATAGCTGCCTTGCTTTTCCTCCGATATAGGAAGGCAAATATGAAAACAACGTTTTGGCCCTTTACACCAGTTTGCACACGAATTCTAAAAAATCCTGAAAGTAATTTTTAGGCATTTGTATTCGTTATATTCTAAATAAAAAAATTATGGCTATCCCGTTTTCCCACTGAGTGTGAAGGGAAATGTTAAAAGAACGTTAAAGAAGGTTTTGGCTCCTCACACCCGTTTGGGTGAATTCTGCAAAACCCTGAAATTAATTTTTAGACATTTTGTTAACTATATTTTTAAAGAAGAATTTTACGGCTATCTCCTTTCTCCATTGAAATATGACGGGAAATGTTAAAAGAACGTTAAAGAACGCTTTGACACCTCATCCTCGTTTGAGTGCAAACTTTAAAAAACTTGAAAGTGATTTTTAGATATTTCTGTTTGTTACATTTTTAAGCAAGAATTTTATGGCTATCTCTTTTTTCTTCTGAGATATGATAAGAAACGTGAAATGAACGTTTTGACCCCTTACCGAAGTTTGGGTGTGTATTCTAAAAACTCTGAAAATCATTTTTAGGTATTTCTGTTAGTTACATTTTAATGCAAGAATTTTACGGCTATATCTTTTTCCCTGGGAGATAATAAGGAAATGTGAAAAGAACGTTTTCGCCCCTTAGCCCCTTCGGATGCGAATTCTAAAAAACCCTGAAAGCGATTTTTAGGTATTTGTGCTAGTTATATTTTAAAGCAAGAATTTTATGACAATCTATTTTTTTCCTTTGAGATATGAAGGGTAACCTGAAAACAACGTTTTGGGCCGCCACCCATATCTGGGTACGAATTTTTAAAAATGGCTCCTTAAATAACGCCTTGGGCACAAAAGCTATAAGCTTCTAAAATTTCATGCATGTATCTCCAGTAAATTTGGCTAGCCGTTGATCGTCATTCAGTCAGGGCAACTTCCTTTATATTATAGAGAGATTGAAATATTTTTATTTTAATTCTGTCTAATTCATTTATATAAATTAAAATATTATGCTATCTAAAGCAAACTTATATATCATTGTCATATTTTCTTTTTGTCACATTTATAGTAATTGAAATCTAAATGGGATGATCAAACTAACTAAATGTGATATTGTATTTTACGTATGCATGTAAAATAGCTTGTTTAAAATTGTTAATTTTAAAAATATTATATAATACTACGATAAAAAGTTACTTGTAACTTTACTTGTAATTTTAAGAACCAGTTGCATGTAGCTGGTTCTTAACCTTTTTTGAAGCGAAACATACAAGTACCACAAGTACATTTTCTCATAAAAGTATTCTAGTAAAAGTGAAATTTCCTACTTTGGCTTCCTGTATTAAAAATATTTATCACAAAATATGAATTAGGTTACGTATAATTATAATTTTTGCACAGTTTTGTATTTTCCAAAAAATTATTTGCAAAGCTAAAATAGGAAATTTCGCTTTTACTCGAATACATTTTTGAGAGAGTGTAAATGCAAGCACTGATGAATTTCCTAAAAAGCATCATTTATGTGAAGCAGACTTTTAAATTAGTATTTTAAAACGGTAAATGGAGGAGATACATTAAGAATGATAAAAATAATCATATTAAAAGCTAGAATCGACATTCTACTTTCTCAACTGTGCATTCTCTTATTTGTGTGTAGGTAAGTTATTTCCTCTAGATTATATTCTCTTTTGATAAATTGGAACATTTCTTATATTCTTCTAATTCAAAAGTTGAATTAATGACGGTAACTAAGCAGAAATTTCGACTTCATATTTTATCATTTGAAATAAATTGAATTAGAGACATAGGATTTTAAAATCAACGAAATACTAAACTACATTCTTTTATTGAAAAAATTACTATGTTTTGGAATCGAAACATTTTCAGATATGAATCCTGAAATGAAATTGAATCAGTGATTTTTAAAGAAAACTGTGTTTGCTGACGCCGGCATTTCATACAAACTGATTCAATTTGTATCGAATCGTATATATATATTCTATTTGTAAAAACCCCTTTTCGGTGTAAATTTAAAAATACATTGCGAGTGTTTCCTGCATGGAGAAAGAGTTATTTAATTCCTCGTAACTTTTGATAAAATTAATCCGTGGAATTATTTTTATAAGACGTCAATGTTTCTTTACAAAGAAAATTTATGTTTAGACTTCCGAAATATATACTACACTTATAGCTTTCTTAATAAAAATTGGATTACTTATTTATGTCTCCAGAGAGACAGAAATATACATGTAAAAATATAAATGCAATCTAGCGTTAATCCATAAATTCATTGTCATGCAATGCACTCTTTTCAATCATAAGATGTTTAAGTTTCAAAATCTTTAACATTAATTTTGCGAATTTTCCGTTGAATTACTACTCGATTCGGTTCTTTTGGAGTATCATATACTTGTCATCGAGTTTCTTGGCGATATTAAGGGTGAGATTCAAGTGAAACACAATTCGAACGTTTTCCGCGTAGAATAGGGGAAACTTCGAAATATATCAATGTTTCTTATTCAACTGAAACAAAACAATCGTGGTTCGATCATGTGACAGCGCGATAGGTTTGTATTTGGAAGCATTCTGGGGACTGAACTGGAAACTGGGGACTAAAAAACGTTCGATTCGAACTCGATTGCGCGCGTTTCACTTGAATCTCGCCCTAAATTTACACCAAATTTGTAATTTTTTCTATGGCCAAGCTTGTCAAATGCGCATGTGTAAATAAATAACAATAATATAGCACTCTCATGTTTCCTAATTCTGTACATAATTTTCCAAATAAATGCCTTTAAGACGGTAAAACATTTTGTAAGATTTCTCACCATTCTAGATAGTACACAATAGTTATCTGATCGTGACCACACGTTTTGCAGCATGCAAAACGTATTCTGGCTCAGAATTGGTAGTTTTGAACTCAGAGCTGCAAGTTACATTCTAGTTCTCAGTAGCACTTGCTACAAATTCTGCTTATGTTGGACTATGATCTGTCAGAACGCACACTTCCCAGTTCCGAACTACAATTTAGATACACCTCGCAGTATAAGGACTTCGGTATAATGCGGCATTTACTAAATCAATCTCAAAGGAGGATGCTTTTTTTCTATGTACCAACGAATGAACATGGTTAAAGTAGTCGATAAAAGATTTTGATAGAGTACTTTGAAACTGAACCAAGCTCAGTAAAAACGAAAATATATAGTTTATTTTATTGCACGCTTTTTAAAACGCACTGTATACCTTTGAAGAACACAATGCCGGAGCCAATTTTCAACAACCATTGTGCATGTTTTGTCACGTACATTGTTGAAACTCAAGATGATCGTACTTATAACGGTTTTATAACGGTTTTGTGCTATTGTGGATTTTACTGATATAAACGAGACTATAAGGATCCTCTTTTAAGAAACTGTGCAACTTTTAAACAGATTTTAAACGAATAAAAACACGCTAGAATTTGAATTAACACTGTTCCTAGACTTGAAAGTATTCAAATATCTCTTAAAAACTGAAGTATTCGTTTTTGTAAACGAACAAATTGTAAGAGAAATGAATTGAGCAGAAAAAAATCATAAACATGCACTCTTTTGCAATAGTTACTAAAAAGTATATTACATCTTTGCACATTTTGAAAGTCCATTAGTGTGTATAAGATTTTTTTTCCTCCTGAAATTGGCATTAGAGTGTAAAGTGGCATAACTAAATTGTTTTTAGGGATGCATACCACGATTTCAAGGAACATAGAAAGCTCTTCAGTATTATAAATTGATCGAAAATTGAAAGTATGATAGATCAATCTCAGTTTTCCTATTTAAAACTGTTTATTATTATTTTAATTATTGTCAGATTTCAAAACAATTCTTAAAAAAATAAATAAATAAATATGCTAAGAACAATAAATAAATAAATAAATAAACAAATGTTCACTTACTAGATTTGGTGGAGTGAAATCTCATTGAAAAATTGATAAAACCATTTAACGAATAAAGAAAAGGAGTAAAATTTAAAAAATGGTTAAAAAGGTAAGAATGTAATAAAATGTGAAATTCTATGCATATTAATTTTTACAGAAATTTATTCATTCTATGTTGTTTTTCTTATAATATCCTTCACTTACAAATATATTTTGCATACACGTGCAGTATTTGTATCTCTAGATTTCCCATGATTCGAGCGATTCGAAATCAATGAAATTTAAAATTACATTCTTAGTACCATTGCAAGGATACTTCATTGCATTCATTGTTAGTATATCCGCTTTGCGCATTACACTGCAGAACACTGTAGAGTTCCAAGAACATCACATGAGTGACAGATGATCGTGCATTAATTGAGTCATTGCATCTCTATTATTTTAAACATAAATATTGATGCTGCAGACATTAGTTTAATTTATTTTTAATATCTTCAAAGCCTAATATTCCTCTGGAAATCAAAGGAAAAAAGAAGTGTTTAAAACATCAGTCTAAATTATCTTCAATCTTTTCAAAACTTAATGCACCGATGGAAATCAAGTTTAATGTTTTCTTAATGAGGTGTATCCGTTAAAATCACCCACAGCTTAAATATGTTTTCAAATGTTTTGAATTGTGTTTCGCTCTTCGAAATACTCAGTGGCCGTTGCTACATTGATTGCTGTTTTAGTCAAAATGCATTATTCACATCTTTTATTAACAGACTTGATGGGTCGTACTTATCTCGTCCCCCTCGAAAAAAATGTACTAGACCGTTCTGATAACTCTCGATATATTTATTGAAAAATTCCGCATTGTTTCCAATACACAACCGCAATATGTCTTTTAAAAAGCCACGAATAATGGTACAAAGCATGCGAAGAAATACATTGACAATGTTGCTACTTTTGTTGAATTTTTAAGTGAATGAACTGCGATGGTTATAAGCTCATTTAAGGTTTCAAGAAAAAACAGTATGTTATCTTTGTAAGCAAATAAAACTGAGTTTTCACATTCCAAGCAACTTCCAAACAATTCGAACGTTATTTTCGATAGATTCTTAAAATGGAACAGTCGTGCAATGCTAAAATGCTTGTCATGCAGAATACGAACATGCATCTGGAATTGTCTGTAAAAAAAAAAAAAGTAAGATTTTACTTCGCGCAAATTTTTTAAATATAGAAATTTAGAATTTAGATATATTTATATCAAACTATATAGCGTAGAATACCTGTATATAGAAAATAATTTCTAAAAAAATATCTTGAGTTCAAAGAGAATTGAATCTGGAAATCGATTTTCATATTAACGGATTTCTTAGGTTCGATACATCCGAGACCTTATGAATAATTCAGATTCTCTTTATATTTATTTCAAAGTAACACTGGAAAAGAAATCCTATATAAAATAAACATTTATATGTAAAATGTTGGATACAGTTTATAAAGCTCTGCTTACTTAGAGTATTTCGGATAAAAGGAATTGTTTATTTAATAAAAAGACATTGTTATCGACTTTCGAAACCATCTATATATTCAAATAACATTGATAAGAAATTATAATTTGTTTGAGATACTTTTAATACAATAGTTTACAAATAACGAATTACATTTAAAAAAGGAATGCTTTAAATAATTGAATTTGAATATTTCAGTATTAGTTTTTGAAAGTATAAATAAAAAAGATTGGCTCCTCAAAGAGGCCGCTATTTTGCATAGAAATTAGTGAATTTTCAAGAATGCGTTCCATTAATTTTTTTAATGAAATGTTATTATCAGTGAAAATGAAACTAATGGGGTGCCACGTGTTATATAACTTATGTACGACACTGGTGTAAGTAATTAAATCTCTAGAACTACTAGACCGATTTTAATGAAATTTGATTTGTAAATACATTGATACAATACAAAACAAATCATTCAATATACAAAATGATCAGTCAGTAATTGTAATACACACGCATGATTGTGGGTAACACACCTTGGAGTCTGAAGGTATGAAACAGGGGTTACAGAATAAACAAAAATATAGGTTAATAAGGGGTATGGTCCCCTCTTATAGATATACAGGTCCAGCGTGATTTCATATTTGAAATAAGGCAGTTTATCATTTTTTGGGGCAATTGGTCCCACTCGTTCAGCAATGCTGTCTTCATTCCCTGGGTGGTTTCCAGAGGTGGGTTGCGAGTTGCAATTGCCCTCCTCAGAGCGTCCCAGACGTGCTCTATAGGATTAAGATCTGGGGATCTGGATGGCCGATTCATCCGGCGAATATCCTCACTCTCTAGAAATTCGTTGACGAGAAGATATCTATGTGGCCTCGCGTTATCGTCCATTAAAATGAACTCAGGGCCAACTGCACCCCTGAAAAGGCAAACATAGGGATCCAAGACCTCATCCCTATACCTCACACTTGTCAGAGTGCCTCTTTCAGAGACAAGGAGAGGTGTGCGGCCATCCAACATGATGACTGCCCAGACCATTAAATCTCCTCTCTCATAATGGTCGATTGCGCGAATATTGGAGGGTAGGTAGCGGGTCTCTGGTTCTCTCCATTTGAACGTACGGCTAGAATCGGTGTTTAGGCTGAACCAGGAATCATCAGTGAAGAGAATGGTCGCCCATTGATCCACACTCCAATATCTATGCTCTCCATGCTAAACGGATTCTCCTGTTCGCAGAAGTGAGTGGGACGGAAAAAGCAGGTCTTCTTGCAAACAACCCTCCCTCATGAAGTCTTTTGGAAACAGTCACCCTTGAGACACGTGTTCCTGTGGCTGCATACAAGTCGCGAGAGTCCCGAGAAGCTGTAGCACTCCTGTTACACATCGCTATAATGGACAAATGGTGATCTTCTCTGGCTGTCGTGGCTCTTGGACGACCTTGACCAGGCTTTCTCTCGATGGATCCGGTATCCTGGAACTGTTTCCATAAGTTACACACGACACTGGGCGTTAAATTCAACTCTTAACAAATCTGGACTTGAGATTGGCCTGCTTCTAGCCTCCCCACAATTTGCCACCTCATTTCATCATCTACTCATTTTTACTGTTACAATTTGAAATTAACCGATTGCTGCAAAATAACACCGAGAAATTCTCCGAGGTGTGCTAGCGAATGCAATACGTCTTAACTTACGCGCGCTAATAAAGCCTGTTTTTTTACTGGCTCATCCTACACACACATGCACGCTTATGTATTTGACGTAGAAGACTTGTATTTTTGTCTAGAAGCAATGGTTTTACAGTTAGTTCAGTTCTTTTCATGAAATTCGATAAAATATGCAAATTCGCTTAATTTATTTCACCAGTGTACATAGAAACATGTGCGCACACACATTATTTACATGGCAGCTGTTTTATATCACATTCTTCAATACAGACGCGTGTACAGAACCGATACTGCAAAAGAAATTGCAACAATATTATTAGTTGAACATCGGTGACAGTCTATTCAGCACCCTTTAATCTTATTAAAAAACCCAGGCGTCAATAAGATGACATATTTCTATTTGTTTTTTTTATTTTTCCGATCTTCATTAAAACAGGAAAACCCCGGTTTTAATCCAGACACTTTCAACTGTGCAAAGCGTTGTGCATTTGTAAAGCTTGGAAAACGGTTTCTTAAGATACATGGTAAAAGTTGGCATTTAGAAAGTATTAGAAAATTTAAAAATTTTTCGTATAGTAAATTATGGCTTCTGGTACTCGCGTACTTCAAGCTGAAAACAAACTCTACTGAATTGCACTTTAATGGATTGGCACAATATTTGGCTTAAATATTTGCTTAGGCTTGTACACTCGTACACCTCCTTGTAATTCAATTTTCTAAAAATCCTTTCTTAGTGATCATTTAGAACCTAAAAGAAACGTTCATGCTAATTTTCAAGTTTCTGGGTTTCGTGGTTTTTGAGATCAGATCATAAGTCAATGGTATATTAAGGTAATTCAGGGGAAGATCGGGACCATTGTCATTCTAGCGTGCCTGTGCAGTGCATTCAGAAAGAGGCCTACGGACGTTTCCTCATTCGTTAGATTCGGCCGTTAGATGGCGTATCTAAGAGCTGGAACCAATAAGTGAGCATCTGTAGGCCTATTTGGATGACTCATCGGAGTGCACAAGCAGGCCCGGCAGAATCACGTTGGCCCAAGAAGATGACATATTTAAGGATATTTTTGCTTAGTAGAGGCAAATGTCAAATGTTAAGAAAATGAAAAAATATATATATGTACAATGCTGTTCGTTAGCTAGTTATATATTCTTAATTTTTTTACCAGTATGCCTATTTTTGATAAAATTAATTTTAGATAGTGTCATGTGAATCGTGGCACATTTCCCCCAAATACGAAGAAGATGCCACAGGTTATGGTATAAGAAAAATAGCACAAACGTAGAAAAATCACGTATGGCTTTATAGTAACTATGGAGAAACAGAAAAATATGTGAAATGCATTAATTATTTTCAAATTTATTTAATTAAAACTAATAAGAATAAATGTTTGGATGTTACCCTGTGCGGCATTTCATTCAGTACAACTGATCACGGTTGCAATCTTCGTGCAACTCTTTCTTGTTTGTGAGTACTGAATCCAATCACACTTCAGACCGTTTTTAGCGTGAAAGTATCCTTTACATGCAAGACAAATTTAATTATTATATTGAATTAAATTTGATTCTGAACAATAATCTCGATCAGTGTTTCTTTTGTAGTTTCGAGGCACAGTCTGTCTAATAACAAAATGTAAATTATATTTGCTTAAAATTCTTGATATCTTAAAAAAAACATAAAAAGATGTGTAGCACTGTATTTGCTACTTTTTTGTAAGCTCGTGAGACTTTTACTCCAGAAAGAAAGAGAACATTTAAGTCTGTAAAGCGTACATATAGTTATACTTCTTATGTGTACTTTAGAGAAGTTATTTAATTCAGTTATGAAACATGTAAGTGATAGAATTTTTCCTTGCATTAAGTATTCGTTAGAATTTACAAAACAGGTCTGAATTTGTTCAAATCGTTTTTTTTCGTTTTTTCAAAAAAAAAATAAATAAAATAAAATGAAATAAAATAAATAAAATAAAAAAAGTTATGGTTGTTATTGAAAATTATTTCAACTGTGAAAAATTTTAATTGATGCATCTTTTAATTTATTCGGTCGAAGTAACAAAGCGAAATTTGATTGCTCAAATATATATTTCTCTTTAGGAAAACTATTTTAAAATAAATGAGATTTTGTTTTAATTAAAGTTTATACATTTAACTATTAATTATTTCCTTTTTGCGTTTTCATTGAGTTTCAATAGCTGTATAAAAATAAAGTGTTTTTAGAGTGATGGAAAACAGTTTTAAGATAAATTAAAAAGCGTTTTTTTATATATATATTCGCTCGTTTCACGGTGCGAAAATAACTTATAAAAAATCCAGGAGATTGTTATGCACTTTCGAAATTTTCTGTAAGTCTGAAGATTCTCAAAGTTTTAACGAGAAGAAAACAAGTTGGGTACTGAACATCAAAGATAATTCATGAAAACTCTACACATATTTACTTTATAAAGTGAATGAGCTCATACATTATAAATTAATTTCGCGTAAGAATAATTAAGCTCTTTGCTTCAGTTATTTCAAAGGCGCAACCGTAGAATTCTTTTTTTTTTTCATCATTACTTACTTCTCCTCGTAGTTGGGGGTGCCCCACGAGACATTAAAACACTCAGAAGAGATAAGCGGTGGGGGCAGGATTATAAACTTACGCTGTTGTTGTAAGAGGTGTTTATGGAGTTTCAGTTGTTCTTACCTCCAATAATCACAAATTTATCAAAACGATGCCAGTTTTTAAAAAATCAACATTAAATCATCCGGTAGCACATCTGAGATTTCGTTCATGTCTTATTTATATTAATTTAGTATCAATCTGATAGTGGAGTGAGGAAGGGATGCCAGTAAACAGTTCCTAATAGCTGGAAGCCTGGAGCTCAAGTGACTGACACCAAAAAGACAGAAAGGAGGAAAATGATAGACCGTTTCAAGAACATTTTTACCAGAAATTCAAACCAAGTTCAACCATGTGATTAACTTTGTTATTTAAGAATATAGAGTAGAATATTTTTAAAAAGCTGGTATTCAGGACAATCTATCAGAGATCGACATGAGGAATCACTTCAAAAATCCAAGCACTTAGCTAGGAAATTTTTTTAAAAATCAAGCCAATGTGCTCGAGTACAGGTATATTTAAAAATAAGGACGGAAATACGTTAGATCAGCGTTTTAACGCAGCAGAATATGGGGGGGGGGATTGACTAAATGCATGGACAGTAAGAGAGTCATTACGGGATATGAAGTTATAAAGGAAAGTTTTTAAAAATATAAGATCGTGATTACAGTTGCGTACGAAGAAAATGAGCACTTGAACTAATGAGTTTATCTATTTATTAAAATTTTTTCAATGCCCTTAGATCATAATCAAGGCCAGTTGTGTTGTAATCTTCTGAAAAGCAAAATCAATTGTATGACTGGTTCCTTTAAATTTAGTTCTATGCCCATACCAGTTTCGTGTTGCTTCAAAATTTAACTGTAATATAGTGCTTTTAAAAATTTCTGTTAATAGATTGTAACGTATTGATTTTATTTGCGTGATCCTGAAAATCTACTATAATTTCTACTGACAGCATTTTAAAAAAATGGATCATGATACAATACTTAATTGCACAAATAAATTTTTGTTTATCCATGAATATTTAGGTGCACTTTAAGCGTTTTTAAAGTGTTAATTACGACTAATAATATAAGTTTTATGTTTATTCCATGGGAAAAAATGAATAAGAATATTATCTCTTGAAAAGCTTTTTTAACCATGAAACCAATCTATACTGAAAAAGACAGTATTTTCCGTAACTTTGAGTGCTATAAAAATAAATATTGTTGTTTACTCTTTCAGTCAAACAGATTGCACCCCTATATTGATAAATATTTCATACCTGATTAATTAAACAGTTTGAAAGCAGATCCATCAGATTGCTCTCAAAGGCATGTGCTTTGAAAAAAAATAATGAAGAGAAGGGGATGAAAAGGATGTCATAGTAAGATACTTATTTATTTAAGATAAGTAAGATACTTATTTATTACAGTATATTTTTTAATCCTGAATTTATATTTTGTTGTCTTATATTTAGGTTAGATTTTGAATGGAGTGGGGAAGTTTATGGAAATATTTCTCTTTTCCTCTTGCTGTCTTTCTTTTAGCACTTAATTCTTCACAAAGGCAACTTTGCATTTATTTCAGAGTACAATCTTTTACAGGAAAATAAATGGACATGCGACAACATGCAAGCGTAAATTGGAATCGAACCCTGAGCAACCACTTGATCTGCAATGGACTTCTATAGAAACTCGATTTTTTGAGTGACATCTCTCCTTCAAGAACATGAATAAACGAATATAAACCTTACTTTACATCTAATGTTTGTAATCCAGGAATGAATTGTGCCATAATGTGAAACTGCCGTACAATATCGAAATTGGAAAAACAAACTTCTCGACTACCAGTCTCTACTTATGTTAGCTGTGCATATTAAAATAGTGTCGTTTTTATCTGTGAGCTCATAACATCCACTTGCATAAATGCGCCTGTTTATGCAAATTTTATGTGCATGTACTTATTTTTTTGTACGTTTGCCGTATTCCCAAATAATTATAATTAGTTTAAGTAAAAACAAAGAACAAAAACAAAATTAAAGAAGAGCACTAAAAGTTTACCAATAATAGCATGCAAATATGAGTTGCTAGAGTTAACCTTTACAAACGTGTTCTTTTGAATAAATTTAATTCCTGAAACTTTATTCTGCTAAAATAAACGCTTATGTAAATATTTTTAGAACTGATTACAAGAAGCTTTCCTGGGATGAATTCTATTTCTGAAATCTGTTTTAAAATAATGAGTTTTTATATATGCTGGGTAAACGCGAATAAATCAGATTAATATCGAAAGAAACCATCGTATCAGGAATAAAAAAAAGCATATTCCCATTCTCTTGACAAAAGAAAAACGAATTAAAAATGTTTTATTATAGTGAGCTGTAATTACATTCTTGAGATACAAAATTAATTTTTCTACATTCTATTCTTTTTTATTATTGTTATTAAGTTAAATAAAACAATAACACGTATACGTTGCATTAGAGAGATGAAAAGGGCAGAGGAATTATTGCTGGGAATGAAAATATTATTTCTTCCTTTTTTGCAGCGAATTTAAAAACAGTAACTTTATAATTAAAAAAGAACGAGAAACAAATTCATGCATATACATAAAATAATACTTTATATAATTATTACAATAAAAAGGCAACAACTATGAAAACTTTTTTACGACTTTGAATAAATTTTTGGTGATTAAAAATTGCCTCTGAGAAATAAAGTAATTTTATTTGATTGGAAATCAAAAGTTAATAATACACTAATCCTTCTGTGGCTTTTCATACAAATGAATTTCTAAAAATTATTGTTGCTTTGCTTAAACAAATTTAAGTATACATTTAAACAATTTGTATATTTCTTTGTATATAAATATATAAATGCAGGACAATAATATGTCTTTATGCAATACTTTTTGTATAAATTTGTGAACAGTGAAATTTAATTCAAAAGAAATATTTTTATATATAACGACAAGTAAACAAGTAAATAAAATATTCCTCCTTTATTGGTTTAGATTTCTTAACTTTTTTTAGATAAGTATTTGTTTGAATTAGGGGCATTCTAATTGTTCATATAGTAACGTTATTCTTATTAATTTCACGGTCAAGCCCGTCTACACAAAAAAATACTTCAAATATACTCTCAGTACTTTAATTTCTATGATATCTATATTCTGCAGATCAGAAAAAGTAAGTAAGTACACATTTATTAAAACTGCATGCACAGCGTTTAGAGTTTATATTTAGTACAGTTTATTATTTGTTTTGATGGTATTTTTCAGATGTATATCCAGCATTTAGGATATAGTTTAGAGCTTTGAAAAAATAAATTGTGGAAAATTCACCTTTGATTCCATATTAATTTTGCTTCACCATAGTTATTGTTTGTAAAGCATTAATTTCCAGTAGTGCTCTGTATTTTTCTCATTTCTTTAGTTTAAGAAAAATCAGCATTAAAAACTCATCAAACCTTAAATTATAACGTATAAACATTTTAATATATAACGTATGGAAACGTGATTAAAATAACTCAATAATGTAAATTATTTATGCGGTATTCCTATTCCGTTTAATTTAAAATTTGTATAATTTGTACGTGCTATTTAAAATATATGTATGCAAAAAATAAATAAGTAAAATAAATAAATAAATAAACAATAAATAAAACTTAAAATGCATTATTTTATTTCTTGTCCTTAGAAAAATATTTCGAAAATCCATTTCAGGGTTTACATTAACTAAATGAAAAACAAAAATGCTTAAGATCGATCTACCAAATAGGAAAGCCTTATTGCAAATTATTGCAAAGTGTGCTTAATAGCAAAATTATCTATAAAAGCAATATTTTAGTATAAATAAAAAAGTCTAGAACAAAATCTTTTGCGAAATTAATTTAAAGTTATATATGTAGAATTACGGCATTAAAATACTATAGTTATCTGCATAGTATTTGTTATGTATATAAATAAAAATAAATACTATAATAATAGTTCCTTCATTTAAGTTTGAAACTTGTTTATACTTTAAAGGCTGTGGTCTTTTGAAAATAGTAAATTTATACTTTTTTTTTAATTAATTTAAAAATTTCATATATAATTCCTGATGATTTACGAGGAGGATTCAGAAACAAAAGGGTATTTAGTTTGAAAGAAGGGAAAATACTGTAGTTCTAAAAATTTTTGGATACATTTTACGCTTCATGAGTATCATGAAATATCATGTACTTTGTGTAAAGATTTGATAAACTAATGAACACACTGGTTTTTAAGCGTCATGAAACAAGAGGACAAGGTCGACTCATACTTTCATCCCTTGAGTGGGTCGATAAAATGACGACCAAGCTTGCTTGGGGTGAAACACTGAGGGCTTCGCGTCAGGCTGACCACCTGGCCGAGGCATATGCATCCGCACCCCAAAACCAATGGTCGCGAAGGTGCGGTTGGGCAGCACAGGTCTTGGCCCTGCAGAGGGTCTGTTGCTCCAATGTTTGACTTTGACATCCTAGAATTTACTAATCAGCTCTTTAAATGAAATATACTATTGTATAAAGGGGAGCGCCTTTTAAAAATAATCCTTTTTAATGATCACCTAAAAAGTTTTTTCTTCCTCTTGTAAATCCATGATATTTTACATCACAGAATAACGAAAAGTTATTGATATCATTATTTATTTTTCACAAATTTTAAACGAGAAACAGATGGTATGCATAACGACAGTCATTCCATTATAAAATTTTGCGTTAAACACGGCCTTATCAGCATTGCAAATCGCATTACACTACCCGATGAACCGAATTAAAATACTCCTCTGGTAATCAGAAGACCAGAGTTATATTTTGCTATCCCGAAAGCTCACATCCTTCTTTACAATTACAGACTCTCGTTTTAAATTTTTGAACCGTCTAAGGACATGCAAACGTTGCGTAACAGTCAAAAATTTGAAAACGTAATTTAATTTATACATAAAAATATCTGATAAGATCTAAAGTAAGAAAATGAAAGGTAAAAAAATATGCAACTTAAAAATTTTGTTGACCGTAGAATGCAATATTCAAACGTATGCCTCCGCCAATAATTAGGTGAGCTGAATTCTTAGAAATATAATCCTATAGAAATATATATATATATATATATATATAATATATAATAGCTTACTTACGTAAAGTGAAATCCCAAGATAATCCATTGATAAAGTGAAATAAATATAAAAATATAAAAAAATAAAAAAGTAGATAGCACACGGTGCCAATTAACGAGCTTATACCGGATAAGTGTTTAAATATAGCCTTTTAAGGCAATGAAAGAGTGGATAAATTGGATATAAAGCACCAAATTAGAACTGGTGGGCTTTTTAAGCCTAATCACATGTAACCGCAAATAGACGGAAAATGGAATTAATATTGAAATGGTGTGCTCTATCATCAGGCGCCACCGCACACACATTTCAATTTAATCGAAAAAAACAATAATAGCTAGGTTTCTGCAAGTTACCTGACCAAAATTAGGGTCCTTTTGTAACTTGGGGGCGCGACCGTAGCTATTAGAAATAAACAATGAGGAAGTGGACCGACAAGAAGATCAAAGCTCAGTAATGGAGGCAGTATTAGTGCATGTTGCCATCAGAGAAGGCTTAATGCAATCAATAGACAAGTAATGCCATGGAGTGTGAAAAAAGATGATATATTAATAATACTTTGGAAGTATGGAAAGGAAAGGAATATATAAAAAGTAATAATTAAATGAATAAATAAAAAGAATAAAAATGGTAATAATTAAATGAATAAATAATAAAATAAATATAACACTAGTATAGCTAGCCTATGTTTTACGTAGTACTAGCTGCAGTAGCTAAGAAGTACTTAGTTTAGGTTGTGGAAAAGGAGAAAAACTGTAGAAATAATTTTAACAGTAATGATATTGATAATAATTATACACATTTATATATATATATATATATATATATATATATATATATATATATATATATATATATATATATATATATATATATATACAGGGTGCCCAGAAATTAACCAAAAATTTGAATTGGTCAGTAAAAGCGTTTCAGAACAGATAAAAGAACAATATTTACTTCACGTATAAGTACATTTATTTCGATTTGATGTACAAAAATTTCAAAGTGCTTCCCATTACTTGTAACAATATGGCGAAGCCTATTAAGATCAAAGTTGTCCAAAACTGAGTGAATAGTTCGCAGTGCATGGCCGAAATTTCAGTAGAAATTGAAAATTCTTTGTTCGATGGTCAAATTCGGTATATTACTGTTACGAACTGCTTGCAAAGGCGCGAACATTTCTTGAAAACTGCTAGCAACTTAGTGCCTGTCTAGTGATCCGTCTAAGCACAAAAGAAAACTTGTATTCATTCAAACTCTTTCGTAAATTGTAAACTGCGTCGTGTTGCGTCACCAAATTATACGTCATTATGACAGCCCTATAAATTGTTTTTACAGCTTCAAATTTAATTCCTCAGTTACTATTTTAATAAATAATTTGCACAATTTAATTATTCTAGAAATTATATATAAAATATTTCACTTATTAATATACTAATATCTACCATAAAAATACCTTTACCATTACATTTATTTAAATATTTTACCATCTACATTAAGCTTTTTGCTCCATAATACAAGAAATCTTAACTGGTTTGCGTTCTTCCAACAAATTCTATTTAAATTCTTTGAAAAGAGAGGACGCATCTCCGCCGTTAAACGATTTTTCACGCTAGAGAGCTGAATACGTTATGAAAGCGAAAATCAGCTGAATCCTTAGCTCAAAGTTAAAGGAGAAGACAGAATTAATTGTGGGGCAGAAAACTGTAACCCCAACCTACTACTGAAGAGAGTGGATTGAAAAACTGTTTAATTTTGTTAAAAGCGTTTAATATAGCAGGCGTTTAATTATATGAATTTTACAGAATGATGAAGAAAGCTTCACTTAAAATATTTTGTTTACTTTGGTTTTTGCTTATTCTTTGAAAGATTGACTTAGAATATTTAAATAAATGTTGCAGAAATAGTTCATTTTTTATTTAAAATATAACTTACAGTAGTATAAGCAGGGGAGTTGGATAAATATACTAAATAAAATTGGTTCTATGTGTCATGAGATTAGGATAATCAGATCTAAATAGAGTCAACACGGGATAAAGGGAACCCGGATATAGTGAACAAAAACCATTAATTCCGATTCACATATAGTATCTCTGTTCACCACGGGGGCACATCGGTTTTAGTGAACTTCGGATATAGTGGACGAAATTTGATGGTCCCCAAAGGTTCACTATAACCGGAGTTGACTCTATGTCTCTTTTTATGTGTATGACTACCGTGAACGTTTTTGTGTTCGTTTTTCGTAAATTTAGTTCACACTGAAAAGAAAGGAATTTTTAATTCTTTTCAAAAGTGCAACACAACAATCAAATGCATATAACTGTAAAATAAAGATTTGAAAAAAAGAAACGATATTTAAAATTCGTGTAGAGAACTATTATTAATAACAATTAGGCAAATATAGAACAATTATTAATAAAACGACAACCAAATGAACAGTAAAATTTAAAAAATAAACGCAAAATCAGTAAGAAATAAAAAAGTTGCGAACTAAACACAAAATTAATAATTATTTTTACAAGAAAAAACTAATTCAGTTCTATAGGATGGTGAAGTATAGGTAATTTGTTAATGTCGGGTGCCAATTTTATGAACGTCAATCCCAGATCTCCATGTTCAGTGATGTGTACTATCATTCTGTTTCTTTCACATGAAAGTAAATTATTTACTCCAGTGAATGCAAGCGCAGCCACACGGAACAAAGGAAATGAAATTAAAACATTTATTTTAGTGCCCATCGTCCAGGGTAGCGATCATGTATAGGTTTCTGAAGCCAGAAATCTAAGTATCCACGCTTGAATTTTATTTCTGATTTTCCATTAGTTGGTTGTTCTACGAGTTCCTCTTCCAAATTTGACAATTCTCCAGAATCTGTGAATCTTTGAATCATTTTCAAAAAGTGTCTAAAAACATTTCGGTACATCCATGCTTAGAATATCTTAGAAACTCTGCATAAACTCTGCGTGACTCTGCGTGAACGAATATTTACGCACATTGAAATAATTTTCGCAAAATCTCAAAATCTAATCAACATTTTTGAAAAATTCGAAGCCTATAATTTAAGTTGAGTGACAATCTATCCTGTCACCCAATTTCGTTTCATTCCCTGCAGTCTTTATTTCGTGATGCTGGAACAAAATTTCAGCATTTTAAAACGATTTTCGCAAAATCTCAAAATGTAATCAAAAGATTTTAAAAATTCAACGCCTATAAATTAAGATTAGCAACTAACTACCATATCAACAAATTTCGTATCATTCGTATTAGTCGTTATTACGTGATGTTTGAAGAAATATAAACGTATTTTGAGAGAATTTTCACAAAATCTCAAAATCTCATAAAAATGTTTAAAAAATTGGACACCTATAGTTTGTGTTGAGCAACCATCTATCATGTGACCAAATTTAATATCATTCTCTTTAGTAGTTATTACGTAATGCGGGAACAAAGATTCACTCAATTTTAAACGATTTTCGCAAAATCTCGAAATCTGATAGATTTTTTTTAATTAGATGCTTATAGTTTAAGGTGAGTGACCACTTATCAGTTCACTAAATATCATTTTTTCACCTTTGCAGTTATTACGTGATGTGCGAACACAAATTTACGCAGTTTGAAATGATTTTCGCAAAATCTCAAAATCTAATTAAGATTTTTTTTTAATTCGACGCCTATGTTCTAAGTTGAGTGAGCACCTATCATGACACCCAATTTCATATCATTCTCTTCAGTCGTATTTACGTGATGTTTAAACAAAAAAAAGCGTCACGGACAGAATGACAGAATGACAGACAGACAAAGTTTTTTCTGAGTGTCACATCGTACTCCCGGGTGCTTGAAACGGATAGAAATCGCAAAATTTTTTAATTCCAAGAAATGTACAGACAAAAGTCTAATTTTATTTATATAGATTTTCCTCAAAAGACAAATACGTGATCCCCTCAAACTTTTTATTTTCTCTTCGCCCCCTATTTATCTCTGAATTTGCTACCGTGCCCATGTTACACTCCTGTGCCTACTAGAGGAGGGGGGGATACCGCCCCGCTGGGAATCTATGCTTTATAGTGATTAGTTCTTAATCTAAATTTTACATTTCTAGGGCAATCAAAGTCTGTGATTTGTGGCTTCCCCAAGGAAGGGTTTAAATGCGCACATCTAACTAGCGCGATTACATCTGCAAGTGTGCAAGTGATACAGGTTTGGACAAGGATTCTGACTTGGGCAAATGATCAGCCCAATTGTTTCTCTCTGCGTTAACAGGAGCAGGAGCACAATCAGATTTAGAATCTGAGAAGATTATCAATCTCTGCCGACAATTTCTACAAATCAAACCGGAGAGCTTGAGAGTCAGTCAGGTATAAGTTGAGAACTTATCTTATCGTCACAGGTTCACGGGTGAAGAGGCACTCATTTGATTTAGTATCGGTGTTTGTAGTATTTGTCGACATCTAGACGACAAGAATAGAGAGAATGCCTATTCCAGATCGTCATTTGCAAGGGAGTCAGTACCTCCTTTGTTAACCCTTTAACGCGCAGTGTTCCCGCTTTGGGAACACCCAACTCTGACGTTTTGACGTTTGCCAGTCACGAAGAATAGATTTGATTTCTATAAAAATAGTTGCTGGTGAAATAGCTCCACGAGAGTCCTTTACTTTTGAGCAAGTCATTTCCCGTAAAAAATTTGTCACGATTATTTTTAACAGCACTGAGATCTGCTGAAAAATGGAAGAATGCGAGAACTGCTGCGTAGATTGCCCAATGCTGAAGAAAAGGGCAGCCGTTACCATCGCTCGAATTAACTACCAGCAAGATGGCGGACGATCGAAACGTTCATCGCGTGTCACAGTTATAGAGACCCTTTTTTGACGCAGCTGGCTGTGCGGCACAGCGACTGACTCTCAAGCTCTCCGGTTTGATTTGTAGAAATTGTCGGCAGAGATTGATAATCTACGATGAACGTTTGATGAACGTTTCGATCGTCCGCCATCGAGCGATGGCAACGGCTGCCCTTTTTTCAGCATTGGGAAAGGGTTGCACGTCAAAGGGTTAAGGGATTTGTCTGAGTCGTCCTATGTTCAAACAGAAGCAAAAGTGAGATATCATTTTTATAGAATATATTTAGAAAGTTCCAGAATTTGGAGAGAATATCAAAGCCCTTATTTGGACAGTTCTACTGTCGTTCTTGTAATAGGTCAATTTCTAAGTTGATGATGACAGGCCTTAGCATAGCAGCATATAAATAAGGTTGTCAGGTCCACTACAAATTGAATATCGAGATTGTGTGCATAACAATAATATTAATACACATTAGTGTCAGTCTTGAAGATAGTTCTCTGTGTCGAACTGCTATATGTAATCGTTTAGCAATTTATAATGGAATATGACAGGAATCTACTTAAAAACATGAGTTTATTTCAATTTTACTGATAAAAGAAACGTTAAAAAGTTTCCTGATACAGAAACGATATTTTTTTCGCAATACAGAAAACCTATACTATAACATTGTTTATATACTTTTTAAGTGTTTTCCCGTGAAAGGTTATCTAAAATCAGCGATACTTACATAAGGGATTTTAGCTTGAATAAATATTTTAATAAACTATGAAATCAAGAGAATTCTCTTCATGGGGGAACATTCAAAATTTATTTAAAGATACCTGTGTGTACATCCTTTGAAAAGACTGGAAAACAAATAAAGAATGTAATTAATTTAAATGCTGTCTTTTATTTTTCTATTGAAACTTAATAATTTTATCTGTAGATAAAATTTTAAGAAAATTCTGACTACATTTTGAACATAGCAGAAAAAAGGTACATAAACCCCAGGAATATTTAACAGACACATCTCACATATTTACGAGTATTTTCATTAAATCAGTAACATTCTGTATTTACGTTAAGTTTACCTTTAGGAATAAAGATAACAGCCCTGAGAAGTGCTTTTAAATATTCCCAGTACTAAAACAACAAATTTATTCAACATTCGATAACATTTTCCAGACTATTTTAAAATATTAATGCTCTTTCTTCACATTTTCCCCAAAAGAATGATAAATTGAAAATTTGCATCCGTGTAAATAAGGAACGAAAATTAAATCTTTAACTTCAAAGATTAACAGAATAAATAAATTTTTAAATTACGGTAAAACGCCATTTTCGCTAAAGTAATTTAAAGTTATGTGAAGCGTGATATGCCGTTCCCTTGGAAAAATTTCCGCCACAAAATAAAGCGGAAACCAGAAATTGGAAAAGACGAACTCGCTTGTGCACAAAATTAGAAGGAAAAGAAAATTAATCACAGTGCGTGTTACTGCAGATGCAACGCATTATTTAAAGTCATCGGGTGAAAAGTGTTTATTTTAAGGTCTTGTAATTATTTGAACTTTTGAGCTGAAAAGAAACAAAATTGAAGATCCAAGCCATACCGTCAATTATTTACAAAATTATTTGTTCTCAGAATACTGCAATTTTAAGCATTTTTATATTAAATTGAACTCCATACCTTAGAAATTAAAAGTTTCTCTTATAGATATAATTTTGAGTGTTGTTGAAATTAAAATACGCATGAAAAATAAGGTATCTTCAATTTAGAATAACATTAAGTTTACTAGAGAAAAATGAAAATATAGAAAGAAAAAGAAGCGATATATTTAACGGGAACATTTTTTAAATATACCTCAGAAAATGAGCAAATATTTTTTTTTATTATTTCTTTTGTATTATGCATGTACAAAATATCTCTGCATTTTTTTTTAATATTTGGATAAAAAATAATCTCATAACTAAATTAAATAAAAATAATTACATTATAATTTTGTACAGAACTTAATCCATTATTTATTTATTCAACCGGTATTAAAATTAGTGTACTATAATCGCCTCTATGTAATAACCTATTATTTATTAAATTAGACTTTTTTATGGTATACATTTTTTAAATATTAGTATCTTTCTTTCCATAACATACAATTATTAAAACTATTTATTAGCACTAGGGGGCTATTTTGCTCAATCCCAGAATTTTGTCTACGCATTTTTGGCTACTCATTTTTGTCTACGCGATCTTGCAGGCAGGATTTGTAGATATGAACTGCCAAGGTGAAAATCTTTTCAAATGTGTTTGCCAGATAACGTGGAGGCGATGGGGGGCGTTAATAAAATGTTGAAAGTCGCACAAGGTTTGCAACTTTTGAATTTTGATCGCTAAATTTGGTGTCAATTTATTATACATATATTACGAGTATAGTTAGAAAATGCCTGGCGGATATTGTAAAATGGCTTTAGTAGGCGATTTTAATATAGATTTCAATTCCGAGGAAATGTTTTATGGAACAGAGAAGACAAATACAGTGCACTCATAGATTATGATACACTTTCCAAATGGTATTTATAAAGGTGAAGTATAGTTTGACTATGCCTAGCGAAAATTGTTAAACAATTTTGGCAGGCGATTTTAATATAGATTTCAATTCCGAAGAGGTATTTTATGGAACAAGGAAGGAAAACACGGCACACCCATAGATTATGAGGCCCATTCCAAACAGTATTTAAAATGATAGAAGATATTTGGAATATGCTTGGCGAAGCTTGCAAAAGAGTTTTAGTGGGCGATTTTAAGATAGATTTCGATTCGAAAGATGTGCTTTATGGTACAAGAATTAGTTGATTAATATTTTAACGCCCCCACTCTCACCAACCTAAAAAGACGCCGCACTTTGGTAAGCTTGCAGTCATGGGTCTCTAGGTGTTATGCACAAGTTTTAACACTCCCAAAAGAACTAGATGAAAACTAAAGTAAACAAATGAGCGATAAACGCACCAGTTAAGGAATTTGAAGACATTTATTTTCAAAACTACATTAATTAGTAACTCAAGATAAATATACTTACATGTTGTTCCAAATCGCCATTTTAATTCTAAATTACAGTTGCCACATAAATAGAAAAAAAAATCGTCATGGTAACTGCATATGTTTAATTATCGCCACCTTCCCGAGAGGGTGTTAAAGTAGGAATCAATCCCAAGAAAGACAAAAACGGCACACTCATAGATTATGATACACATTCGAAAGAATATTTAAAACGGTGAAGTATAGTTGGAATATACTTGGTGAAGATAGTAAAATTGTTTTAGTAGGCAATTTTAAGATAGATTTCGATTCCAAAGACGGGTTTTATGGAAAAAGGAAGAAAAATACGGCACACTCGTGAATAATGATACACTTTCCAACTTAATGGAATAAGGGAAGAAAATAGGGAAGACACATGGACTATGATACGCTTTTAAGATATAGCACTTTAGTGCGTACTAATATAGCACTTTAGTGAGTATATTTAAAACCTGAAAGTGTTTCAGATTTTCTTACTTCTAAAAAAAAATTTTTTTTAGGGGGGGAGGTGGATACTATACAACTTTGCATCAATAGTATGCCAATAAAACTCATATACAACTAACTAATATACATCTAAACTAATATTACATTAAAAATATTGATCATTTTTTAATTTTAAAATTTATTGTTATAACTGTAAGCAATCAACATAAGGATTTAATTACTTTTTTGTTATCGCTGACAAGCCAAAAATAAAATCTCTTATATAGATCCTTCAATTTTTTAGTACACGTCACATTGAATCAATAATGCATTAAATATCTGATTACTCCAATTTTCCAATGCAGGATTCTTTTTTATTTTTTTCCGAAATTCACGTTAACTGCGTTTAAGAAAATGAAAGTCATAAGATAAGCAACTTTAAGTGCAGTTCCATGTTTTAGTAAAATCCTGCTCCCCTTCCAACAATGTAATTTAAAATTACTTTAGAGGCGACACACGCCATTCTTGTTACCCGAACCACTAAATTAAATGAATGTGTCGATAAATCGGAACTCGCCCGAGAAGAGTAAATGAAAGTTAAAACCGTTACAAAATAAATGTAACCAAAAGTTACAGCTTAAGGGATTACTCTGAAAGATGCTTAATTTAAGGCCATTTAATCACTTTGGCGAGATCGGAAAAGAAGAAATGTTGTTTGCCCGGTATATTGAGTGCATTTTTTAAAAAAGTTTTCAGACAAAGTTGAAAAGTATTTGTGATTTTGATTTGATTGTCTGTTCGTCTGTCAATCCGTGCCCTAGCTGTCGTAAGTAAGCATGGGATACTAAGACTTTTATGCCTGTTATTTCTGTGTGCATGTATATTATAATCAATTGAAAATGGTGTAAATACTGTTTTAAGTTCTTTTTTTACGGGAGAACCAAAATTAGTCCGATACATCATGCTGTATGATCAGGCATTGTTCATAGTGTATTTTAGAGATACTCACCTATTTGAAAGAAAAAAAATGATATATGGTGGTAAGTATTATAAAATAATGCTCTTCCAATTAATGGCAGGGGAAATCGGCGTGTAGAAATATAGAATGGATTACGTAGTTCTGAATGTAGGTGCGTAGAGTTGTGATTTTTCTATGGCAGTCTTCAAAAGAATTTCAATAAGTTGTGGTTTATGACAGTTGAGAGACATTCATACATTTCGCTTAACACAATACATTAAGTAGAATACAATGCGAATATATCATCACATAACAGTGTAAGAAAGAGTTTTATTATCGATGCATTTAGCACGATTTATAGGTCTAGTTTCTAGTTCTTCTATATGGCAATTCTTTTGATATGGGTATGCAAGTTTACTAGGGGTATTTTTTTACTAGGGTTATATACTTGTTAAAAAACAAAATTTAATATTTACACCGTCCCTCATTCTCTGCCACTTAATTTTAGAAAAATGTTGCTCTATATCTAAGAAAATTAGTTTAAAAAAATCCCATGTCCCTAAGTGAAATAGTTAGCGAGATATTTAACCTTAAAAATGACGAATTACAGGACTTTACTTGTTCTGCTGGAGATTATTTCCAGGTGAAAAAATACTAACTTTAGGGGACTAACTAAGAGCTCAAAAAAGTTAATTAATGATCCGTTTTTCGGAAAACGGCAAATAGACATATTCAAGCGCAAGAAATTAAATTGTTTAGATTTTATCTTAAACGATAGCTATAGCATTATGAAATTATCGATAATTTAGTCTTTTAGGGGTCATCCATTTATTACGTCACGCTTCCAGAGAAAAAATTCCGTAAAATAGAGAATGACATAGAAAAATATGTGGGTTAACATTCACTAGAAATTGCACAAACGTGTATTATAGGAAAATTCTAGGTAAAATAGGATTTCTAAAAATTAATGTAGCTGTCAAATAATCACTAACATAAATTAACGTCATCTGAAAAATAATTTTACGTATTTTTCTAACTTTTCAGACATCCTCTAATTACTTGATGACAAATGCCAAAATTTTCAACTTGAAATATCACGGAAATTAATTTACTCAGAGACATGGGATTTTTAATTTACCTTCTTAGGCACGGACAAACATTCTTGTAAATATAAGTTATTGGAAAAGAGGGACTGTATAAACATTAAATTTCGCATTTTAATATGTATACACCCCCTAGCAAAAATTGCCATATCTTAAAACTACTCTTTACTTGATGAATTTTCGTACTAAAAGTATGTTTCTATCAGTTACAGTTTGAAAGGTTGGTATTTATGAACAAGCTTTAATATCTATTTTGAATCACCCGGTATATTTTCTTTTGGTGCCCCATTACACCATACCACCTTTTTTGTTACTCTAGGAAGATTTGTTATTTATTTATTCATTTATTTTTAAAATTTCACAGTTTCTGCTATATTAATTAAATATGTGGCTATTAAATACATGAATGATTAAATTTCTTATATTTCATATTAATAGCAATAAAAGTGACATTAATACAATACTGTTAATTCATTTGTGACTAAGGTACTTAGTCAGTTTTCCTATATTACTCGAAGGTTGCGAATTTCTATTCCTTCTAGAAACTACTATCCTCCACTGCTCTAGAAGTGAAATTTCCTAGTTTTAAAAAATTATAAGTATAATTTACTTGGAAACTAAATCAATTTATGTAACAATATTTAAGAATAAACAAAGCAGTGGCATGTGGCCCATTTAAGCAATGTAAGCAATGCTTGCAAAGCAAAAATTCATATCTTAAATCAAATTCTTATTAATGTTTGAAAAATATTTTTCGAAAATGAATTTGAATTAAAAAAATATTTAACAAATTGTTTCTTAAAATTGTAAACTTTTGACGTATTTTTTTTTTAATTACGAGTATAATTTTACTGTAAAAATTTTAAAACATGCTCTTAGTTTGTGCAGATATTTGATTTCAGTTTAATTTTGCGTAATTTAATGTACAATGCTGCATGCAGAGCACATATTTTTAGACAAACAGTACGTAAACCTGATTTTACTAGTCAAAACATGATTATTATGCAACAAATTAAATGGGGAAAAATACAAACAAAGCTTACCTTCATTTAAATTTGATTTAGATAAACACGGATTCTTTGATCCCAGGGCTGCATCTCTCCTTCGCTGGCATAACCCTAACTACAACCGGAAACAAAACATGCACAAGCCATTTAAAATTCAAATTCACTAATTTGAATTAAATCGCTAATTTAAAATTAAATATGCAAATGCCATACCAATACTATATTGAAGACCCGCTAAATGGTGCAACAGTGCAATCTGCCGACCGAATAGGCGTTATAGTATAAGAGCTAGCAACGTCAAGAAAAAGTCTATTTTATGTCGGCGGATTTTTGGATATTTCGTTTCTTATTGAAGTTAGGTGAGGATGCGGTAAATTTGGTACATGGGAGCGATTGCGTTTAGTTCTGCGCATCTGGTCTGTAAAGGTTAAAATCGAAATTTTCGAGTTTTTTTTAAGACATTTTATTCTTTTTTTTATAATTTTCTATGTCATTTTAGCATTATAAATTTATAGCTGCCAGGCAGTTCTGTTGTTGCTAACATTGTACCAGATGTACTTTTAGTAGTTAAAAAAATGATGATTTTCAAACTGTGTTAGTATGTCTGTCATTTTAAAATGATATAGTTCTGTGATCAAAGAAAACAATATTAATTTTCCAGACGGAAATTCCGTTGCATTTTTAGGAACCAGACCAACTTAAGTCCCATTGAGTTGATTACGGAAGTATATAGTATTAAAACGACAGACATACTCAAATGGTTTGATAATTATTATTTTTTTAACTGCTAAAAGTACGTCTGGCGCAATGTTAGCAACAAAATTACTGCCTGCCTTCTATAAATTTATAATGCTAAAATGACAAACAAAGTTACAAAAAAAAAAAGAATCAAATGTCCTATAATGGCTTCAAAATTTCGATTTTTTCCTTTACAGACCAGATGCGCAGAACTAAACGTAACCGCTCCCAGGTGCCAGACATACCGCATCCTTACCTAACTTCAATAAGAAACGAAATATGAAAAAACCAGCCGACCTAAAATTCTTTCTCGAAAACATTGTTAGCTCTTATACTTTTAGGTCTGTTTTAGCAGAAATGTTAAAACAGATGGTTGTCTCTCTTGCGGAGAAACAACCATCTATATAATTAGCTATTGTCCCGACGATTATTGTCGGGAGTGCGCAAGAATTGTACCAAAAAGTTCCGAGTTTCACAATTATTGACAATATGTCAGAAATGTGGTTCCCGAAATGAGTCTCCAAAACTGAAGCTATCTGTGCAATATATTTTGCATTTTGCCTGAAATTCAACCAGTTCCTGCCTCAGTGTTATTTAATCACAATTCATCAGTTTAATTTAATCACAAATGTACGGAAAAAGAGGAGAAAGAATTTTTAATTATTTTTATGAAAACACGAAATCCTCATATTCTTGCACTTCATAACTGAAATTAAATATAGCATATCTGGATATATAGAATGAAATTATATATAAAATTCAAAGAACGCTATTGCTGGTGCAATGTGTAGTATTCACAGTTCAGAAATATTACGGTAATGTTGTGTCCATTAATAACTTCGTAAACGTTCCCTGTAAGATAAGTTATTTCAGACAAACAAAACTAAAATTTATGAATCAATTAGGCTGTCCATTTTTCACTATTGTCCGTTGAATTCTTAAGCCAAATAATCTTTTGTCATTTGTGAAACGAGAGTAGTAAATATGTCTCACAAAGCTGTGAAATGTACATCGTTTTTCCTAAGCTCATCGATGAAGTTCTATTCATTAATCATTAGTTAGTTTGATGAATGGACATATCGCAGCATGATATTCATTTGTCTGAATAATAGATATCACTATGTTACTGTTCCAACAATGTTTTATGATTCGTGAAAGTATTGGAGAAATTTCGAATGTTAATGTTGTTTTGTGAATTTATCGTGTAATGCGAAATTAAAAAGTCATAGAAATGTTTAGTGTTTTGTGTAACGGAAAGCCTACACAAGGGTATCTGCGTAAGGAGAGGATGTATACACGACCTTGTGTATACATTCTATATATATATATGTGTGTGGAAAATGATACTCCAGACATTTAATAAAGCATAGTACAATTAACATTTAATGATAGTCTAGGTTAACATAATACAAATTAGACAACATATTTACATGTTAAAAGAGAAAGATTTAAAAAAAAGGTAGTTCTCATGAATTCGTCTAAATCGTACGTCTACCTCTCTCGCTCTGGCGCGAAAAACAAAGCGGGGATTTCCCTAGCCTTGTTGCCATTGAAACCGATGACGCTTGCAAGTGGCGGCATCTCTTGTGAAGTCTGACATCTTGTGCGCTAAGACGAATTATGCTTGGCATTGGTAGTGGCAGGATAGAATGGCACTACATATATATATATATATATATATATTGATATATTCTAATGTTAAAATCATTTTCTCTTTTTATAACAAAATTTTCATTATTTTCATGTCATGTGTGAAAAGTTTTTAATTAATACAACGCGTTCCGCATTCATTCATTATAAAAATAAGTTAATTATTATATATCCGTATGTTCTTTCATATAGAACCCTCATATTTGTTCTAATAAAATAGTTTATAAGAAAGAAAAACAATATATAATAATTCAAAATTCATAGTAGTAACTTTAAAAAAGATAAAAATATTAATATTTTTAAATTTTGCTTATTAAGATCATAAAAGTGGTTTATAAAAAAAGAATCATAGAAACGTAACTGAAGTATATAAATAAATTAAATTAACTAAAACAAGTATACTGAATAATTTTGTTTTTCACTCACCACCTTTTAGATAAGTTAATAATACACTTTCAAATTGTTCAGTTTTCTTAATTGGATGTCTAGACACACATGATGAATAAATGGTACTAATTTTGTTTAAAAGTTTTTCCTTAAACCTATACCTTTCAAATAGAGTGTTTTTTGATAAAAACTAGCATTCTTCACTTTTATTTGCGGGAAAATAAATTAATTGTCATAGAAGGGAGCCTTTTCCTTGAGAGGCGTTCTTTAAATGCATTTGTTCTTAAAACATTGCAATATAAAATTAAATTAAATGTTAAGTAGTGTTACGATTTTCATTTTTCAAGAATAATAATTGTGTTTAAGAAATAAAAGTAACATGCTTTTTATTTCAGTGATTTTAGGCAGAAATAAAATACACTTATATTAATGGAAAATAGGAAAATCATAAACGATGAGGGCAGCTTAATAATATATTATGCACTGTCAATGCAATTACAACAGTGATCTGTAGTTTGTCAAACGATTTAACCTTTGTTTTTGTTATCTTATATCTTATATCTAAAATGAAGCTTACTAATTATTTTATAAATTTACAACAACGAACTTGTATTTGTTTTTATAATTTAGTACTTGCGATTTTGACAAATAACATTTGGATATTTTCTATTGCCAAATATCCATACAAATATATGAACAAACGGGAAAGACCATTATTCTTCAGTCCTGGATCTGGGCCAATGTGGACTAAGTGCCAATGAACAGGCTGGCGAGCTAATGAAGGTGGATACTGGTGTACCAACATGAAGCGATGCCTCATTTTGTGCGATAAAACGTCTCATGAAGAATTCTTTTTCTTTCCGACTTCATGAAGAAATGGGCGTTTGACTTCCAAAAGTTGGAGGTTTTGGAGGAAATCAACATACCTGCCTGGCCCAGCGATCATTCGTTTGCAATTTTTAGACACTTTACACAGCATGACTGTTTATCTGGGTACTTCTTTAAATTGGTGCATTTCTGAATCTCACTGTACCCTTTTCGATGATCACGTCATTATGGATAGCCACAATATTCCTTACAGGAAAAATCTTCATTGGGCTATTTTGGTCGTGTGGTGCTGATAGGCAAGAAGTTGAATGACATAGTGGCATTCTTTTCTGATCTTCGTTCTTTGTTTGTGTTTACTCGTTTACGATGACATTAGGAATAGACGCCATTCGAGGCCATTAGGAATAGATACAATAATTTTACTGCAAATCCTACTAGCAATTTTGCTCGGGCCATCATCGGCTCTTCATAGGATTAGTTTGGTCGAGCGGTACTGGTAGGCAAGAAGTTGAATGAGGCAGTGACTTCTTTATGTCTTTTGCCGTTTTTTGTTTATGCTTATATGCTTCTCTTTTTTCAAGTTCTCTGACTTCTCGATTTTGTATAATTAAGTTTTCAACAAATTTTAAGTTTTTTAAGGACATAAAATGGCGTAAAATGTTCATGGTGGTTTGTTTTGAAACGCATTGAAAGCTGAAAAAGTAGTTTTTGTACTCAAGATATGCCGAAAGAAAAGATCTTGCGTCTTATATTTTAGGAAGAGTGTAACTACTTAGTGCTTTTTTATACTTTAGTTTATTTGTGGACTATTATGTCATAAAAAACAGGGGTTTTACCCTTTAAAATTAACTTAAATAATTTAGAAATATGCTCGACATTGTAGTTCAAATTTTCCATAGGAAAGAAGGGCTTGAGTTAAGTTCAAAATACATCTATAGATGTGATTCTTCAAACTGTTTCTTCAGATATGTTAACTCAGACAGAGTGTTTGCAAAATCGGTTTGTTTGTCTGTCCTATTTTTACTGTTTTACTGCCCATGGTATAAATCATGATTCACTAAGTTTATGTGATTGCTCAAAATGTGTATGTAAATACACTCGAATCGGCCCACAATGGGATGAGACCGTTTTGGTTCTATTAACCAGATGGTCCAATTACTCTAACATTCCCCAAAGTTACAGAACAAAACATGCTATATATTATATAGTAGTACAATGAAATGTCATTATGACCTTTCCCAGAGACACGGACAAATACGAGAATGCAAAGAAGAATTAAAATTGCCCACAAACTTTATTCATTGGAAAAATTCACAAACAATCTTTTAAACAATCTACACAATATTGAGCATACAAAAGAATAGTAAAAGAAGGTCTTACGTTATTTAAGTCAACGTTTGAAGCACAAAGCATTTAGGCGATCTATAACTTTATTGGAGCCAGACAGTGTGGCATGTTTATAACTTAAGGAGCCGTCAGGTGTAGCATGATGATACAGCCCGGTTTCATCGGAATTATAGATGTTATCTGGCTTAAATTTATCAAGAAACACCGGCAGCTTTGTTAATTTCAATTATTATCACCAGCACAATCAGCGCTTTCATTTTCGCCGTGTGCTTTCCTGAATTTTAAGTCGTGTCTAGCTTTCCATCTAGACAACCAGATGTCGGTGGCTTTAAAATCATTGTATCCCATATTCTGAGCGAGCCCCTCTGCTTTGCACATTAACACTGGGCCACTTTCTCGGACACCTCGTATAGAAACAATGGGAAACCATTTATTACGGGCCTCATCGACGTCCGGATTCTTGACTTCACGCTTCCGTTTTTGAGAAATTCTTTGCTGTCCTTCACATTGCACCCATTATTTTTGTAGCTCATTCTCTTGTTTTATCAAGTACGTGTTTTTGGTCCTCAGCAAGCCGGTAATTTCTACCAACCGACGATGACAAGTGTTTGGTGCCTGCTGTCTGATCTCATCCAGTAAACTAATTTTTTCAGCTGAAGTCCAATCCCTTCTTTCCATTTTTGCCGGGTATATACGTCACACACATACTTCATTGATTAAAATGTTCTGATGAAGTTTGTGTTCTGATGATAGGTGTAGGGAGAAAAAAAAATGTTCGACGCACACATAGACACTTCCCACTGCGACCAATGAAAAAGATTCTCGCCATGCGTTTAGTGTTGCCGTATTACGGTGGCCTGTCAGCGTGTGACTAAATTCGACTGTTTTGAATCTTTTTTCTCTTTTTCATTTATCTTAATCAACAGAGATCAGCGTTTGGCTGTCTAGTCTCACAGCTTTTCCGAGGGGTTACATACACTCTACGCGGACGACTTATGGCCAATTTTCGCTATCGCATTCTATGGTCCGATTAAGCAGAATTTTAGTCCAAATAAGTGAAACTTTTATTATTATTATTACTCTTTAATTTTTAAATAGAATTTGGTCCAATTAAGCGGCTGGTCCGATTAACCGGAATTGATTGTACATCTTTTAAAACGATTAAAATACCACTTTCGTTCTAGCAAGTGCTGTGCCTGTCGTTTGAAGTTTTTCCGTAAAGCAGCTAAATATTTCCTAAGACCGTCCCTCTGCAGAGGTGCGAGTATGCAAGGCATGGTAGTTCAACCAAAAAGCACACTATACATCTTACTGAACATTTCAACACCAGGTAGTTTCATAAAAGTATTACGTGTATTTTTTAAAATGTCAATCAAACAATTTCAGATAGAGAATATTATGTATAGAGTGACTTATTTTTAAATTGATTATTTTTTTGAAAATACGAAGAAAACACAGCATAACTGGATATTGATTAAGGAATACTGAATGCGTGTTTTTACGAGAAAATAATAATAAAATTCCAGTTTTGTACACAAGAAGAGCTTAGACAGAGAGATATATCAATAACACTTTTTTATTTATAATTTACGATTACATGAACGTAATTATAGACCTTAGGGGCTTGAATGGAACCTTAGGCGAATGAATATTTTATATTCATTCTAATACAATATAATCTCCACTGCTTATTAAATATAAAGAAATGGAGGCAAATATATACAGCACTTAAGCAGCACTGATATTTTTTCTTTAAAAATGGATGTTCGAAGTTTTATTGAAATTTTTGTAATGCATCTACCAGCTTATTCCATTATCAGACTAAACATATTGTTCGTTCCTTCTGCAAAGGAATCTTAATCAGTGCCGAAATCAATAAATGAACGCTTAGTAAATTTTGATTAAAAGGAAAAAAAAGACCTTTCCCCGTAGCTGAATATGAGAGGTGCCATACAGAATGAAGTTTTATTATGACTCGTATGCACACTCACAAAAAATTTTAATATTCATAATTTGGTTCATAGACTTTTTTTCTTTCATTGCTTTCCAGATTGTATGAAAAATTTAAAATATGATATTGTGAATTCGTAAAATCTGTAGATAATAACCACAACAATATAATATAACAAATAAATGCTTTATTGTGATAATTAAAATATCTGCAGTATGAAAAAAGGCAAAGGAAGTTATTATTATTTTAAAAGTGCAAAAAAAAAATGATAAGCTATTTAACCTTTCTCTACTGAAGATACTTAGAAATAATAAAATTGTTTTACAAAAGCCTCATTGATTTATTCTAACCATTTCTTTAAAAAATCACTACAATATAAATAATTTAATCACTTTACATCAAAACTGTATGTTCCATCAAAGTAAGATTCCTTTAGATGGGCAGCTTTCTGTTGAATTTCTGATCATGTGAAGCGAGAGGAAAAAAGAAAAATATGAGCATTAGTGAATTTTCAGAAATAGGTCTTATGATCAAAAGATTGATTTTCCCAAAAGTGTGCCAATCAAAGTATTACTTAACTTCTTCAGTTTTGTTTATGCTACATTCTTTTGAAAAGTGCTCAATATTTGAATATGAAACAGTTATCAGGTGTACGCTAGACTTTACTAATTTTTTCCTAATTTTATAATTAGGTAGGGATCATTCATTGTTCAACTAAAAAAAAAATAAAAGAGAGAAAATAAATAATTTGATATCATTGGCAATTCCAATAAAAGGTTATAACGAAGCCGAATTTAGTGATTGTGATTATTGAATGTTACATATAAAAGTAATGATTTGATTTACATTGTTTTTTGCATTAATGGCGTTCAAAATAATCTTTGAATTCCTTTTTTTTAGAAATTTTCATCAGACAGAATTTAACATTTTTCCATTTCTTTTCACTAAGTTTAACTTATGTATTTGATATCCTGTCCAAGTTCCTGATTTAACCATTTCCGTAAGGAGGTGCTGGCTGTGATTGCACTCGTGGTACGGATAAATTTCCCACAAGAGTGGTTATACTGTACGGCTACGTAAGTTGCGAAAACGCGTTTCTGACGCGAAAGACAGGCTGCGGTAGTGACATTTTGCTCATTATCTATAGCCAATTAAGAGTCGTGTGACCAAAGGTGTGCGGCAATCTTGCTGCGGCTATCTCGGTTAAGATAGACATACCGTAGCATTCGTATTCTACGCATCAAATAATTGAATTTTGCATTTAGTAGCATGAAAATCGGTTAACTAGAATGCGAAAGAGGAGTTTTGGGTGTCCCCATTTTTTAACATTTGTTTTTCTCGAATTTTAAAGAAATATTGGTGATCTTAAATGACTTATTTTTGGCACCAAATTCGGCGATGTTTTATCAAAAACTCGCCAAGCTTGGCAACATTTATTAATGGGGCCTGTAACGTTTGCTTTTCTGCATTAGTATTATGCAAAAGCACTATTGTTACGTCATTAACGTGCACGAAAAAAGGAAATGTTTCTGAAGATAGAATTAACCGCGAGAGTACTATAAATTTTGGAGAGTTTGTATAAGAAAGAGTTCAGTTTCCCCAGGAGTTCAGTTTAAAGCAGTCAGCTGTCTCAGTAGAGAAACGTTATTCTACTGAGAGCCCATAAGAGCAACCAAAGTTTAAAACTATGGTAGGAAGAAAAGAAGAGATAGGGCAATAAAATAGTCGTTTAATATAGACGGCACATGCTACTGCGTGATAGTATTTTAGTTACTGACGTTTATTCTGTTAGGCTTATGTTACCTATCTACGGTTGTTTTGGTTTTCTACCAATTACTTTAGCTATCTATTTTTATTTCGTTACATAAGGAGGTTACCTGATTATCTACCACTGCTTACCGATCATTTTAGCAATCATATTTTATTTGGTTCACAGAAAATATGTATTTAAAATTCAAGAAATGTGTGGCCAGGGTTGTGTAATGGTTAGATAGCCATTACTTCACCACCAACGTGGTAGTTAGAGTTCACCACCAACGGTGTTTGGTTCACCAACGGTGTTTGTTCCAACAACGTTTTGACTATTGCCAGTCCCGAAGAATGGATTTGATCTCTATAAAAATAGTTGCGGGTGACATAGCTCCACGAGAATCCTTTACTTTTTAGCACGTCATTTCCCGTAAAAAATTGTCACGATTATTTTTAACAGCACTGTCATCTTCTGGAAAATGGAAGAATGCGAGAACAGCTGGATAGATTGCCCAATGCTGAAAAAAGGCGCAGCCGTTGCCATCGCTCGATTAACTACCAGCAAGATGGCGGACGATCGAAACGTTCATCGCATGCCACAGATCTAGAGACTCTTTTTTGACGCAGCTGGCTGTGCCGCACAGGGTCGTAAAAAGGGTCTCTAGATCTGTGGCACGCGATGAACGTTTCGATCGTCCGCCATCTTGCTGGTAGTTAATCGAGCGATGGCAACGGATGCCCCTTTTTTCAGCATTTTTGAAAGGGTTGCGCCTGAAAGGGTTAATAGTGACCAACGCCTATAGTTCCCGCCATTGAAAAAAAATTCAAAAAATATATTCTGTACAAAGAATTTGATGACCATTAAAGGCTTAATAAATAGAATAAAATTGAGGAAAAGGATTTTGACAACTTGATGACGTGTAAGAAATTTTTAATTTACGCCAGATTATGTATTTCCTTAAATATAACACATATAATTAAAAGTTGGTGCGATTACAAAAATTGTTTTATATAAAATGCTTTAAAACTTATGCATTAAGAAAACGTTGTTAGGATAACATGCATCTTAAAAAGCGTGTTTAATTGCATGAAAGTTTATAAACATTTTGGCATTCTTTTGAAATATATATCCACAAGAACTGGTTTAAGAGCCAATTTAAAATGCCAATATGTACTTCTTCCAGCTTTTAATTAAGACTGCGTTATGAAAAGTGACATAAAACTATATTAAAACTTTAAAGGATAAACTAAACATGAATAAAAAATGATAGTTTCTAAGTTATAGGTTATTGTACAGGAAAAGTGTATTAAATGAAAACAGAAAAAAAAATCAATGCTTAAATGCTTCGGAAAACTATACCCCTGTATTTTATGAGGGTTTACTTTCAGAATACACGCGTTTAATTATAGCCACATTGTTCCATATAAAAGCACATTTTAAAAACATACAGTTTCATAAAAAGTTTTTAATAAATTTCGTAGAATTTCGTAATATGTGATGGTTTGTAATTTAATTTGAAATATAAACTTAATGGAAATTCAAGTTGGTTTATTTTAAGCTTATCAAAATAAAGTTTAATATGATGAATGAGAAAAGGTAGAATTGTTCTCAAACCGTATGTAGATTATGGCAGAAAATGCCAAGTTCGCAATTATATATGCTGAATATAAATGTCTTGTAAATAAATGTTAATTTGAATACCATATAATTTATTTATGGAATAAAATAAATTGAGTGTAAGTTAACACTTTGAATATGTCTATGCCTTTTTGGTATATGTCTGAAAGTCTCTCAGGGTTAACTTTTAACTCTATGAGCCTCAAAAATAGACTGTACATGTTTGTCGTCTTTTCAAATGCTACGAAACTTTCAATTCAAAATATTCTACTAACCTTTCAATTTAAAAATATTATAAATGGCAGCGGAAATAGAATTATTAATATAAAAACTAGCTATAATAGCCCAATTTTTGCGAATTTGATAGCTATATATGCCATGTTTTAGTAAAATTTAGTAAATAATTTTTATTTACAAATAAAATCTATTTTCGCGTGTTTGCGCAACTCTTATCTAAAATTTTATTGTTAAGATTGTGAAATAAAATGCCGATTCCTTACGTTAAACTTTATTTTATAAACTTAATAAAAATATATAACTTAAATAACTTCTTTTCAATTCCTTCATAAAAATATCAGTATGAAGAATCAGTTTGAAGAAAACTTAAGGAATAAATTTATTCTAAAATTGTGTTCCATATTCTATTTTTTATTGTAAATTTAATATGTGTTTATTTGTATACCTCGGCACTTTTATACAATTTTTGCGTCTGATGCCCACTTGCAATTTTATTAAATTTCCTATAAACTTGTTTTGACCCAAGTATTGCCAAGTATTCAGTGTAATAAAATTGTTAGAAACCTCAAAACACAAATCGGAATCTTTCATGGTATCAAAACTCTGAGAGAAGCGTTCTCATTCCGCTGAGTTTGCGATCGAAACAAACATGATGCATTTTACTTAATAATTTAAAATATTCGGCAGCAGACTTACTTGGCCCGGTTTCAATCTCCTTACGAACTGAAACTCAGATTAAATTTGGAATTTGACCAAAAGACTCCAGATGGCAATATACTCTTTAAGCTCATATTGTTTACGTTAGCAATAAGATGAAAATTCTGTGCTTAGGTATGGAACATAAGCAGCAACATTAGATGATCAATACATGTGTTGTAGTTTTATAGTCTTGTTTTTTTTGTATTATGATAAATGCAGCTTTTGCTAAAATATTTTCAACTTTATTATGTGTTCTCCATTATTTGTTCTTAAAAAAGTAATTCATGAATTACTCTTTAAAAACTGATGCTAGAAAAGAGCTTCATCATATTTAATTTGGACGAACTAAATAAAACTACTACTGATGTCATTTAATGCAGTTTTTTATATGTTTACCTCATAAATATTTGTTGAAATGTAAATCGGGTGTATTTGAATATTACGTATGTTATCACGTTTATTTATACTGTTACATTTTTAATATTCTTCACATGGATGGTGATTTTCTGCATTAAGGCACAGACCTTTAAGATCTGCTTAACAGGAGAGAAATGTTACTCCGTTGAACACACGAGTGCTGCGTAATAGATTGCCCATCCTTTGTTCTTGCTGCAAACGAACAAATAAATATTTGACAAATAATAAAGAAATAATCATGATGATATTTCATTATTTTAAAATATATCGTGTGCTGTAGCTCATTGTAATCGTTCCTGATTATTTATTTATTATTTTAAAAGCATTTATAAAATTGCATTTATAAAATCATATAAAAAGATATGTAAAAATATTGAAATAATGCCTATGAATATCTGAAATGTTAAACTATAAATAAACTAAAAACTAAAAATGTTAAATGTTAAACTATAAATAACTAAAAATATGTGCCTGAGAGTAAAAATAGATTAATATTTTCATGTTGTTAACAGCAGGGTTTCTCTGAAGGTATCATTTAATTATTTAAGTAATTTACAAATGACGCAATTTGGTTGTTTTTCTTTTATTAATGATATAACAGTATATTATATATTTTTTTATTGTTTTGAGGCATGAAAAGATTACAATTTTTTGTAGTATGTGATCAAGCACAACAAGTCAGCTCTCTCTACAAAGAAAACTCGATCTACTTCCAGACTTCTCTTCGGTTTTATCATTTTTTTTTTTCAATTTAATTTCGTTTTGTTTATTCTGGTGTTGTAGGTGCCTGTGTTTATGTGTGAATGTGATAAATAAGTGTTTCTTTTCCGAAAAGAAGTGGCTATCTTTACCCACGCAAAATAGTCATATTTTTCTTTGATAATCAAGATTTAAGATCTTTTCTGCATTTTACTAAGCTGGGTAAGCATCGTTTTCTTTTACTACCAAACCTTCATCGATTATGAGACTGAGTTTAAGTTCTCAATCTTGATATAATTTATGGAGCTGTGCATAGCTTCAAACCTGCTTGCTTAGTTGTGCTTTATCAAGTACGACCAAAATTTTGCAACTGTCGTGAAACATACAACTCTAAGAGATTTTTCTGGCTATAGCTTCCTACAAAGATACGCGAGTGATGCATATTGTTATAAAAACAGCTTTTTTACAATGAGATTTAAAGGATGGGATTTATAGGACTCAATAAGAAGGTTACAAAAAGCCATGAAACGAAGGAAAGTCCTTGCAACTGTAAAAAAGCATTTTACTGCTTAAAGCAAGTTGCAAAAGCGTGGAACGAGAAAATTGCAGCCATTCTACAGGAAATCAATTTTGAACAAAGTATTGCAGGTCCCTGCTTATTTAAGAATAAAAAAATGACCAAGGAATACTTTTCATAGCCTAAATAGGTGATATTCTTGTTGAAAGCAGATATTAAAAATTAATAAATAAGATGGTTGACATAGAAATATGAAGACCTAGGACACTTAGTGCAGTACATCAGCATAAGTATAGGAACTCCAGCAAAGGACAAAAATTGAGGAATTATTGAAGAAATTCGACCACCAAAATTTTAAACGTACCTACACACCAATGAAAATGTCTTACATGAAAGATGCCGATGAAAACCCCTTTAATGAAAGATAACTCGAAGCATCGAAAAGACATTGGTTCATTTCATTACTTTGTTAAAATTGCAGATATTATGCTTGCAGCAAACGCCCTCAATGTAAAGAATGAAAAGTCCAAGTGAAAAAAAAAACTGGATGCAATCGTAACCTTCTACCTAAACACCATAAAACTCTTACATGCAGTTTATAAAAACAAAGCCAAGCACACTTTCACGGCATAAAACGACGCTGATTAGGCTAATGACAAAACTAAAAAGCAAATAGAGGCAACACATTCCTCATTGGTGAAAATCCGATATCCTGGAAATCCAGATATCAGAACTGCATAGCAAAATTCATTGCATAAGCGGAATTTATTTTAGTAACGGAAGCAAGTAGAGATATCCAGAGGTTAATTAAATTTCTAAAGGACTTATACAAATTTTAACAATTATTCCTTTTTGAGGATTAAAAATCCTTTATAGCTTTATTACAAAATTCCAAAGAAAACGTGAGGAGTGGAATTTAACCCTTTATGCCTAGACAAGTCCCATTAGTAAAATTGCTTACTAGCACAGAAATCTGCAATAGAATCATGCGAGGTCTGTATTTTTACATTTAATATGAGATATTGATAATGCATAAAACATTTTTAATATAAAATGTTTCTTATACTACATAAAAGTTTCACACTTTTTATTTTCGTAAAATAAATAAATTTCGGACTTATATAAGAGTTAAGTATCACTATTTACATCTCCGAAACAAAATTTATTAACTTAATATTTTCAATATCAAATTTATGATTGCTGATATCCTCACAAGAATTCTTCGCAAATCACAGTTCGAAAACTTAGGGCATAGTTATTAAATTAAATTATATTCTTCGATTCTTACCCAGATCTCTGATGAAGGGGGGATGGGTCTATTACATAATCATGCATAACAGCTCATGTCCCTCAGGAGAGAAAACTACATCTACTTATCGCAGAATTCTGTTCGGTTGTTATACTTTTTTTTTCAATTTAAGTTCGTATTGCTTATTGTGATGCTGTAGATATTTGTGATTATGTAAAGAGTGGAAGATAAAGTCCGTTTCGAAGGCAATCACAACAGACGCTAGAAAAAAAATCGACAAAATATGCCCACACAAAATATATTTAATCCTTACCCACTTAAAATAAATAACTTCATATTCAGTTTTTATTACATGCAGAAATCGGAATTGTATGTTCTTCTAAAAACGTGGAAAAACTTCTTGTATTCAAAACTTGTTGGAATTCAAAAGATTTCATTTCGCTCTCAATGTTTCAGGCAGAAGAAGCCATTTTATTGGTGAAAAAACGTTAAACTGGGTAATCTAGAAAATTGTTTTAAACGAATTGGAATAGCAATTTTCTCTTCCAAACTGGAAATCGTGACTTCAGTATGGCGTCATTATCACTTGCGACACCTAATAGTGTCATGAAAATGGGTATTTTTCTTTACTCTCGGAAATATAACAGAGCTGAAAATAGCGAAAAAATCTTGAAAAGTATGGTATGTCTGGATTTTCAGATTTTTAAGGCAACGCAAGTCGTTGAAAATTTACATGCGGATCGTACAAACGATGTAGATATTATTATGTTTTTCTGTGCGTAAATTTTCAGTCTTTTTGGAGTAATGGCGGTAAAAAGGTTTTTCTTGGAGTGGTTGAACCGGAATTGTTCCAGAGTCAGTGTGTCAGTGAGTCAGGGATCAGCTTAACTATATAGTTGTATGTTATAATTAAGTTATTTTTAATTTCAAAAGAAATGGTAATCTTCACGCACCCAAGATAGTGATATTATTTTTTTTTAATAATTAAGATTTAAGATTCCCTCTGCATTTTACTTAGAAGGGTAAGTGTTCATTTCTTTTAGTACACAATCATCATGCAACATAATGCAAAAATATTATTATTACGGGAAATCTGTTAATCAAATAAGACAAATTTTATTTAACTTGTCACTCTACATATTACTAAAACTTACTCTTATAATGATTTTAAAGACGGTTTAAAAATATTATCAGTTCTAGCATTTCCGTCTCTACTAATTGAATGCATACAAGCTACACAGTCATAAAATTTATCGCAAAGCACTCTAAAACACATAATGCTTCAATTTTCTCTAACATAAATTTTTAAAACATTTTACTCTTCTTATGCAAAGCCATAAAATTTTCAGAAACTAATTTCTGCCTTACTTTGGATATATTTTTTCCTTCAAAAAAGAATGTCATAAATTACAAGCGATGAAACGGAGATGCAATTCTGCCACCTAGAATAAAAACTCTTCAATCAAATCCTAGGTAAATTTTTCTGATGAAACAATACGTGAAACAAACATTCAAGCACATAAAACATCAGGATGAAATTTTAATTTAAGAATGAGAATTTCACTTTACTGTCTCACGTCTCACTTTTATGACTCTTTCACAGTCATAAAAGAATCTTTTATCCGTCCACCTTCGAAAAGTAATTGTCATATTAATTGCGAGGGAATAGCATTGTTTCATAAATTGTTTCGAATTCGGAGAATATAAATCATTGAACCGCTCTGAAAATATTTTAACTATTGTTTTCTAAGGAAAGTTTATGATTTCTTTCAAATAATGATCAATATATATGTGGGGTGCATTTTTTTCGGGGGAGATTTTATTTGACGAAAATACATTCTGATTTGCATTTAGATTTGAATTCCAGTTTTTTACAGGGCAGAAAATGCTGATTCATCACATGTTTAGAAACAATTTGAGTATGGCTGAAGGGTAGTTATTTGTTCTAAAGCGTATTTCTAAATTATTGAGTGAGGGTGTTTTATGGAAAGGTGTTTTCACCAGAAGGCTATAAAAATTGTTTTCCAAAGCAGTGATTGAAACTTGAAATATGCAAAACGCTAGAGCTCATCGGCATTTAAGAATAAATAAGCAATTCAAAAACTCGTGGAGAAATAATTAAGAAATAAAAACGAGATGTCACAGTAAAATAACGGTATATATGACAAGATAATTATGAAAAAAATTACTGATAGCTTGCTGTTTATAACTGAATTTCTGAGTGCAGTTAGAGATTTGATAGTTCATCCGAATGATATAGCAAAATATAAGAGTGATTAATTAGAACTTTTATTGTATGGTATCATTTTTTAACTATGGTATATTGTACACACAATAGATTGAGATTTGGTGTTAAGAAATTCTTGTGGAGTTATTTTCAAAAATTTGTACACCACAATCGGCTTACACATAAAGAAAGCTATCAATCTTTCAGCAAGCCAAACAAATGAAAATCTGATGTGGACAATACATGACTTCCTTGCACGCCTATTAAATCCAAAATATTTTCGGCGCACTTGATCTAAATTTATTTTGTTTGAAAGAGATAAAATACTGCAGTGATACTAAAGTTTAGCGATTTCGAGCCAAATATTTCCGATATCGCCAAGCTGGATTCAATTTAATAAAATGTTTTTGTCGCTTAATTTGGCGATATTTCACGAAAAGTCTACAAGTTTGAGATAGTTTGCGAGATTTTGGGGACAGCCAAATTAGTAACTGACCACTGACTTTCAATGAATTGAATGTATCCATAAGCCTTAATGAATTTAAAGTCATTTCGGTGACCCTGAAAATAAATTACCCAGTCGATTGCAATCAAAATATCCACAGTTAGATGTTACAATAGTTCTAAATACAAAATTTAAACATTCTACCGTTAAAAGTTTTAGTCATGCGAAATACAAAATTAGTTTGGCAGTACTTTGGCAAAAATCGCCAAGGTCATATACAAATGGCGAGATTTTGGACATGGACCAAACAATGATTGATTATGGACGTAATATATTGAAGATGCCCATAGTCATTACTGTATTGAAATTTTTTGGGTGGTCTTGTAAATAAGCTCTCCAGTAAATTTGAACCAAATATCGAGATGCACAACTAGACGTTACAACAATCTTATATATGAAATTGCAACATTCTGATAGTTTTTTAGATCTAAAAAGCTTACTATAGACTACAATCCTCTCCCTCTGGTAAGTCCGCAAAATATCTGCCTCTATATTTGCTAGCGGAGTGTAACTTAAGACACCAATTGCTATGAAAATAGCTACTACGCTGTGAATTTCAGGTTCAAACTGCCGATAAGATTGTATTATATATAATCTATACACCAGTACACAGAAATTTTCAAATTATTTTTCCAATTCATCTAGCTCCTTACTGATCTAAATAAATTATTCCACGTACTTAACTCATGCAGCATTCATTCAGAAAAATTGTTTTCAAGACAAGAAAATTTAAAATGAGACAAAATATTCTTCAATTGTATGAATAGCTGTTATCGAAATCAACTGTCAAACTATTTGTATCTACATAGCCCGTCCAATTTCTTAAAATGAAGACGGATTTTGAGTAACGTGTTCGCTTCTTGCTTTGATAACTCAGCCATTAAGTCGTTGTACTGGTAAACCGAATGTTATGTGTTCGATTCTTGTTCAAGAATACATACTGCGTAACTGCACGCTGAATACAACCAAAGTCCTACAGAAATTCCAAGTCATCCCTGACGCACTCTAAAAAAGTTTATTCTGTTGGACTAAGGCGTCCTACTACAGTCTTTCAAAGAATCGGATTGGAAGTGAGGTCCAAAAGTCCTATCGGCAGTCGTTTATTCAGCCGAGCTAAAGAATCTTCATTCTCTAAAACGACTAGATTTGAATGGTATTTTCGGTGGCATGTGCAGCTCTATATTGGAAAACAAACAGCCAGATTTCATTAGATTCAGCCATTTTGCTAAATGTTATTGGATTTTTTAAAAAATCATTATCCATAGCTTTGAAACGAAAGAATATTTGAGACACATGACAGAAACTAGAGATAAAAAATGTAAAGGATACATTTTAGGTTCAAAATCCATCAGCAATGCAATGAAGGTTTATTTAAATTGATTTAGTAGTTCCAACATGATGCTCTAAGAAAAAGTGTCACTTTCTCACAAAATTTCAACATTTCTCCCCTGCATTTCGAAACTATGCAAGCAGTTTATTTAGAGAAAAACGACCTTTTCTGTTAAATCTCAGTGTATGTTGTAAAGAAATGAGTAAAGTAAGGCAAAAAATATGTTTGAAACAATGTGAGTTATTGAAAATCTTTAGAGCTGATATAAATCTCAAACCTCAAATTAAAGGAAAATCCCATAATTGTTTTTTTTAACTATTATACTTAAAAAACGACAAATAATGTACGTATTTTTAAATTTTTTTCGGATAAAAGCCTAATTCCAAATGCCTATTTCAATAGTTAAGAGTTGATACTTCACATACATAAAGATTATCAAGAGACTATTGAAAGATAAATGATATCCTACAAATTCGTTTCAGCTACAGGGATTTAAAAAAATATTTAAAATTTTAGTATAGGTGATTTTATTAATTGTTCTTTTTTGTAACGGCAAACATAAATAAATAAATAAATAAATAAATAAAATCTGTGCGTCAATGTGCAAAATTTTCACCGTGACATGCTTTAAAATTATTTTATTCAACATTTTTAAACAAAATCAGCAATTAAAGCCAATATTATTATTTGCATCACATGTGACACACAGGTAGTAAGGCAGTTATAAAGTTGACCTACTGGGTACAGTGGGTCGTAAAAGGTTCGATGGAAGTGCAGTTTTTATTTCATCAGTTTCGGTAAATTGTAGGTCATACACGGACAAATCACGGCTTTTTACAAAATTTCAAGGATACGAAAAAATAAAATAAAATATTTGTGTTGCAATCAGAGTTATTTCGCTGACAGAAATGTTTTAATTACACTACATCAGAAATGAATTGATTAAATGTTGCTTGGTTTAAGGTGACAGTTAAAAGCTGTGAATTAAAATAAAGGATATATATCTTTTTTCATAAAGTTTAAAAAAACACTGAAAGGAAATGGCGTTAAAGACAAATAAAGATAAATAACTTTCTTACAAAACACATAAAAAGTATTATAAAATTTTATAGCGTATAAAAAGCGTATATTTCAACGCGCAAGTTACATGGTTTCAGCAAATTGTAAAGTGATTGTCCGATTAAAGAAAAAAAAACTTACTTATATCTTGAAGATTTGTAGAGTTTTTGTTATTCATCATATTTATTATTTCAGTTATTAGTGTCATTAGTATTATGTTCATATTTTACAAACTTCTTATTTATTTTTTTAATTTTTTTTTATGGCGGGCTCTTGCCGTTTATAGCCATTAGCCATTAGGACAGCCAAAGTACTGGTAATTACATTATGGGCGCACCAAATAAGGGAACAACGCTGCTTCCTATGAAGGGAGGGACGAAATGGCATCCGAACAAGCCCATGGCAGGAATAGGTACCCCATATGTGGTATGGCAGAAAGTTTCTTCAGCAATTACACAGTCACCATTTTTTACGAATTATTTAATACGAATTATTATATTTTTTACGAATTATTATATTATTTAATTAATTATATCTGAACAAAGTATCCAGTAGTAAATTATTAGATGTACTGGAGAGCCCTTTTTCTGCATAAAATTAAAAAAAATAAGTAATAAACAAGTATTGAATAACTAACAAGGTGTGCTTAAGCACAGGACTCATATTTGTTAAATTTTAGAGCGAGAATTTTATAGATAATATTTTTTTATTCGTTCACGAATAATTTCCTCCCTCCACCTTTTTTCACGTCTATCCTCCTTGGAAGATTATATTTGAAATGCTCTGAAATCAATTTTTAGGTATTCTTTAGTGTTGTATTTTACAGCAAGAATTTTATGGATATCTATTTTCTTTTTTGATATTATGCAGGATGTATGAAAAGAACTTTTTGACACCCTATTCTCCATTAGTTACGAATTTTGGAGAAAAAGCTCTCAAATCTAGCACCTACGCTGAAAAACTCGCATGCGTCCCAAATTTCGTATTATGAGCTTCAGTAGTTTTAGCTAAGCAAAATTTTGACGTACGAAAAAATTGACATTACATTCGGGTACACTAACATTATTTTTTAAAGATTTTAACTGCTGCTATACATTGAAAGAATAAACGGAATTGCAGTGCAAATAAGTGCTATTACTAGGAGTATTTGAATGAATTAAGAAGTATTTAAAGGAATCTTTGAATAATGCCGGATTTTTTCTTCCTAATAAACATGCGTTTAATTTTAAATCACATAAGCTAGTTTAATATGTTTAGTGGATCGAAATTTTTTATATAACATATCTTCCTTTTATTTAAAAAAATCCGCTTAATTCCTCGAAGACATGCTAAAGGAGGAGGAATGTTTCTTTCTTTGAAGTTCTTTATTTAATGTATAAATCATCATTTTTATGGGATACTGATATAAGGTCTATTAATACTTAAAATATAGCTATTTTGACATACATATCAAGCATTAAATCTATACTTAAAAAATCGTTTCTTTAAAGAAATACACGCATAATTTTAACTAAACAAACAAGTTTTAAAAGGATGATACATCTTTTGATATAAGCTTAGAAATACTAGCTTTAATACGACGCCAAGGTATTTTAAAATTTAGAGTGTTTTGTTTTATGTTTATAAACTTTTTGGGTTTAAAACATTTCATCTAGTGGTTGTGGTAAGTTTAATATTATCTGATAGTACTTTTATTGCTGAAATGTGAAAAATCAAGGTCAGCAGAATCAAGTTGCTTTAGTTTAATTTTACACTGTAAAATTTGTAAAAACGAAACTAAAAAAGACAGAAAAGAGAAATGCAACTTGCCCTTTCAATGAATATCAGTAGTTTAGTTTTGTTTGTGTAAAATGTAAGTTTTACTTTTGTTCTATGTAGATTGTACATAACTGATTATTGAACTTAGAAATCAATATAGAACTATGGTGAAATATTAAACATTCCTAAGATTCAAAGCATAAGTTTGCCAAAAGCATCCAGATTTGTTTAGAAATGCTACGAAGCGTATACTTGTGGACTGCAAATAAAGAAAAGCATATGTTTTCGTGCATTTCTTTATGCTGATTAGTAACAGAGCATTTTCAGAGTGCCTTTTTATTTCCAAATCCTATTTAAGAAAAGGAAATAAATTATTCAACGTTTAGAAATGCATAAGTCTATACCTTATGTAGCGTATAAAATATGATGTATACCAATTCGTAAGGGATAAAGTATTAACTGAAAAACTTCCATTGGGTGAGAATAAAAATAAATAAATAAATGAATGAATGAGAAACCCAAAAACATTGGGAAGGCGCAAAAGCGTGAAGTTGTTTTCTTTATAAAGTACATTGATGCTGTTTTATAATAAAACATGTCTTAAAATGAGTTATTTCAGTTAGGGAAAATAAGTACTATATCTGTTAGAAGTTGAAGATTTAAAATATTTTTTGAGTATGTTCTTTCGTACGGGAATAAGAGATTCTTTTACTACAGCATAAATGAAAAAAAAAATGATTAATGTAGATTAAATGCTGATTATGTAGTATAAAATTCATCTCTATTTATAAATACACAAATAAGTTTATAAGTAGTTTCTTTTGGAGTGAAAATCATTTTTAATTTCGTTTCATGGGAAATAGCTTAAAAAATCTTATGAAACGATAAATAAAAATAGGATTCAATGAAAATAACCCAGCAGTTTATTTCTTCAAAATATGATTAGCTGTTTGTTAAGAAGTAATATTTGTAATTGCACTACACAACTGCAGAACACAACACAACACTTTATAATAAAATATGTCTTAAAATGAGTTATTTCAGTTTAGGAAAATAAGTACTATATCTGTTAAAAGGTGAAGATTTAAAATATTTTTTGAGTATGTTCTTTCGTACGGGAATAAGAGATTCTTTTACTACAGCATAAATGAAAAAAAAAATGCTGATTATGTAGTATAAAATTCATCTCTATTTATAAATACACAAATAAGTTTATAAGTAGTTTCTTTTGGAGTGAAAATCAATTTTAATTTCGTTTCATGGGAAATAGCTTAAAAAATCTTATGAAACGATAAATAAAATAATAGGATTCTAGGAAAATAACCCGACAGTTTATTTCTTCAAAATATGATTAGCCGCTGGTTAAGAAGTAATATTTGTAATTGCACTACAAAACTCTGAAAATATGCAAATGAGAACGGCTGTAAAGTGGTTTAAGTCAATAAACGCTATTTTACAAATCTCGGAGAATATTGGTCAGACCAATGTCCAACTTCCTCTGTCTGTAATAATTTCCATAATATGAGACTACCTAGAAGCTGCATACAAATTTAGATTGTGTATTTTTACACTATTTTCTTTTTCTCTTGGAACATTTAATGTATTTCCTTTCCATCTAATCTTGATCACTTTTTTTAGCGGGATATGCATCTAGCACTAATGTTTGAAAAATAAAGGTCGGTCAACTTATACGTGCACACGCTGCATAAAAAATGATCGAATAACTCTTAGTTGTATATTTAATTAAAAAGTACTCCCCATGCATAAACTAGAGTCAAATTAAATCAAATCATAGCCTCCAACACACCGCAACTTTCGAACAAGTTGTCTGAGATCGTTGTCATCTCCCTAATAACAATTCATTTTAGCCAACGCTGTTTGAAAGCCTCGTACAAAATATTCCCCTGGGATAACACACACAAAGCTCTTTCCCTTTCCAAGCATAAAATCCCTTTTTCGCTAATGTATTCTGGCTAGTATAACCAATTATTTACAGGCAATAGATTACTAACTGTCATATAGAGATGATGATGAAGTCCCGAATTTAAACTCACTTTATGAATTTATGTATGCGGTAGATGTCATGTTTGGACCTTCAGATAGAAGTGTTTTCGTATAAATTTTGCTCAGAATGAAAGTGATAGAAATGATCCAATATTTGGTTTGTAGTATGAGATGCCAAGGGATTATTTTTAGCTTTTATTCGATTTAAGTGACGGGGATTTGGCAGTGGTGTTTTTATAAGTTAAAAGTCGAGTTATGTGTGATATTTGACAAGGGCTATGTTAGGAAAACGTGGAATGCATTTGGAGAAACAGTTTTTTTTTTAAATTTAAGTTTATTAAAAATTCATTGTGAATCGTTACTTGCATATATCGTAAACATGCACTGAATTGCGTTTCATTTTAAACATGTAAAATTAAACTATAAAATAAAAATTATGTACGAGTATTAAATTAAAGTTTTTTAAGTTTTAAGAATGTCTTGTCATAAAAGTTAAGTACATGATGGCAGATATTAAAAATGCATTATTTAAATGATTTACTAATTCATAAAATTATTCCTTTTTCTAAAGAAAGAACATGCCTTTTTGAGCTCAAAATTAATACTTTTGCATCTAAAGTTTTGAAAAAAATGTTAAAAATACGGGTTTTTCCTACATTTCCCTAAAATTTTGGACTGTTTTTGAAGGGACTTTTCAGGCTTAAGAATTTTATCTGAAAGTTGCACTAAACATATAGGTTTACTGTTAGTGTAAGATCATATTTATTTTTTTATTTTCCAGGAGAGGACAGCTCGCGTCACTGAATGTGTCGCTTAGAGCTACATATACGTCCTTCCCGGAATTTTCCGCCACAATTTGGAACCTCATCAGAAGGTGGGGGGCTTCTGAATATTGGCACCCCTCGGAAACTGCTAGCGAAAGCCGAGAGGACATTCAGAACCACGGATTTAACGTGCACGTACAGTAAAATCCTATTGTAGTTGGTAATGAACGATTATTTTTTTTTCTAGTGTTCAAAATCACTGGTTTGTTTTTAAAGTTGGGCAATCATCTTGTGACGCCTACCGCTTTGTAAAAGGAGCAGTCTTAAAGAAACATTTAAAGTTTGAGTATGCATGAAATCAAAGTGTTATTAGGTACAGATAAATGTGCCTATTATAATTTAAAATAAAGCACACATTAGCATTACAATTTACATCAATCAAATCTTTCAGGAAATCTCATGTTTTATAAAATAAGTTTTTAAAGTAAAACTTCTTTAGGCGCAACTAGGGAGTAACTCAGATTTTCTTTTCTGACTGAAGTAATGCTCAGTAAGGGAAGTGAAGTATATGTCATATACTCCACGCTGACCCTGAAAAAGAAGAACCACAGAAAACCTACCTTTTCGACCGCTCAGCTGCTTTCGCCAACTTCATACTGTGAAAATACACGAAACCTGTTAGGGAAAGAAACGGCAAGGAAAATGGTCAAGAGCGGTACCTTTGAGACATCAATCTTAATTTTATACATCAATAAGCGTTTTGAAGGTACATCCAACATAATATTTTACATGTAATCCCAACATCACAGGAGGTTCTCGATAGTCCTCATTTTTAGATGAATAATATACATGGTTATAGAAAAGCACAAAGAAACGGACCCTGGCTGCAATCAATCCCCAAACAATAGACAGAACCTGCAGTTTAAAAACACGAATACAGAATAATAATTCGAAACCTACCAGCAGACGAAACCAACGCTTAAGAACACTGTGATAGAAAAACACGAAAAAATTTACACTACCTGCATTCGAACCCAACAAACAGAGGAAAACATCAGTTAATGAACACTTTTAAAGTATAATACTAGACTATGGACATCCCCCCCCCAATTCAAACCCAACTTCCACACGGAACAATAGTATAAGAAAACAGTTAAAGAATAATACTACAACATGGACACTTCCTGGATTCTGAGAAATTATCATGAATTACTGATGATTCTTACTGGAGATTTTAAAGTTAATTTTCGCTCTCAAGAATCTCAGCCGTTAGTTGATTTTTTAAAAGAAAAATTTGATCTAACTGTGAATACTTTTCGACTTCAATCAACAAAACGTTTCGGTACAACGATAGATGTTGTATTTTCAAGAAAATTAGCAAATTAAAGAGTAAAATTTATGTTTCCCATTATAGTTACCACAAACCTATAATTTCATACATAAAAAATTATGATGACATTCAAGTACCTATTTCCAATGAATAATATGAATATAACATTTATATAATCTTTGTAAAGTATATGCATAATTAATATAATTAAATTATAACATGATATTTGTTTTAAGTTAAAGTTTAATCGTTTCAGTGATATGTGTCGTAAATGTCAAAGAAGTTTTACTTCAATCGCGCGTAAAGATTACACGCACGCACTTTTTTTTAAACCATCATAGCGTGAAAATATTAATTGTGTATTCCAGAAAGCTTTTTAACCCAATTTAAAATTCTATATGATGCCAATAATCTACAGCTGTCAAATCTTTGTCACTTCAGCATAGTACAGATTAATTGTTCGTCTCGAAGAATTCTTCATTCGGTTGATTGGCAGTGACAGATGGCGACCTACTTTAATGTGCATGCCGCATTATAATACAACGGAATATTTTGAATTTAAGGAAAAGTGCCGATAGATATAAAGCCATGTTTTCATATAAATGTCTTGATACAATTTGCAACGTAATATTTTAAATTGCTACAAAGGAGTTGTTTTTAATTATTTATAGTTCAAAAAATAAAATATATATACATTAAAATGAAAAAAATATAAATATCATATGATTAAATTCATTCAGATTTAGAAGGCTTAGGTATTGTGGAGTAATCATTTCTACTAAACCTTAAAGAGACATACCAAGATCCAGGGGTTGTCCTAGGGTACATGGCGCTCCTGCAAACGTGAAAAAAGGCCCCTTTAATGCTCTAAATCAAGTTTTTTTTTTCTTTTTGAGTTCGAAATGGTGCCCCGATGCCATACTTACCTTGCTTACCATGTCCGGCCGCCCCATGACAAGCTGTAATATTTTTTAATAAACTATAAAAAAGTAAATGTGAACGATATAGACACATAATCCAGTGGAAATCAAAACAGTGTTAAATAAAAATTGTACTCAAAAATAAGAGATATTGAAACCAAAAAAATAAAGAACTCCGAAACTGTGACAGTTCTTGTTCTCTCTGTTATGCTGTATACCTTCTTGATACAGTTCTTATCTGCGATAATTTGCTAGTAAATAACCTACATATGGTTCATTAGCGCATAAAGTCCGTTGTGGACGCAAGTACAGTTAGCACTCGGAACAGAGAAAAAAAAGGGGCAAACAATATATTTTAACGGTTTACACTCAATATATTTAATCTTTGGTCACTTGAATAATTTCATATTGTATTTTTTATATTACGTCTATGGCAGTACAATTTTGGTCTCTTAAATTTTTGAGCCAATTTTAATTTCGAGACCACATGCAAATGAAAATCTGAATACTTTCGAGAAGCTTTTCATAACGTACTGAAATAAAAAAAAATTGCATATCAATACGTTCGAAAATAAACTTTTTATTTTACATATTAAAGAAAAAGTTCAAGCGGATCCCACCAACAGTGTGTATTTTATTCGGTTTTCTGAGCATTACTTTTTAACCTCGTTTTCGATTAATGACAGTAAATGTTTAATTTGGAGAATAACCTACTATGGTTCCTACATATAGTGATAAGAACCAGAATTGTGACAGAGCAAGTGGTAAGGGTAACTATGCATTAGGACATAGAGCAATTTGGATCATAAAATACTAGCGATCTCCGGTGACGAACTGGTTTGCCAACCTAATGAATCTTGATCCGAGTGAATCTAGTTTTAAACCAACTTCAAAGGCACTGCATTCTATAATCTGAATTTTGAATTTCTATAACTCAGGATAAGATTTAAAATTCAGATGGCTAATAAGAAGGCGGTTTAACCCTTTAACGCGCAATTTTCCCGCTCTGGGAACGCAAAATTCTGACGTTTTGACAGTTGCCAGTCACGAAGAATTGATTTGATTTCTATAAAAATAGTTGCGGGTGATATAGCTCCACGAGCATCCTTTACTTTTAAGCACGTCATTAGACGTGCAAAAACATTGTCACGATTATTTTTATCAGCACTGACATCTGCTGAAAAATGAAAGAATGGGGGGAACAGCTGGATAGATTTCCCAATACTGAAAAAAGGGCAGCCGTTGCCATCGCTCGACTTAACTACCAGCAAACTATCCTATCGAAGCCGATCATTAACTACCTGATCGAAACGTTTCGATCGTCCGCCATCTTGCTGGTGGTTAAGTCGAGCGATGGCAACGGCTCCCCTTTTTTCAACATTGGGAAAGGGTTGCGCTTCAAAGGGTTAATGATAGTGAACTTAAAAATCAGTAAATGATTTCGTTGGTTCGAAGGCCTTCTGGATGTACATTATTAGATGCCCTTACGCGAGTTGCTTAGGTAAACGCCCACAAATTTCAGTGCAAATCCTTCTTTACTAGAATTGAGAACTGTGCAATCAAGAATTCGGTCAAAATATGTAAGAACAACGAATGAAAAAATTGATTCTCCACAAAGAGATTTTAGTAAAGTTCTTTTACAATTCAGGAAGAGAGAGATACGAGTTAATTAAAATTCTCTTATAGTCTAGGATTAGCGAGAAATTATTTCATTCAAATTACATTACAATTTAGGATTAGAATGAAAACAAACTAGAACAATCCATAATCATGTTTAAGAACACAATTTTAGGTTTGTATGAACTACTTTTAAAGCGGAAAACCAAACGCATTTTCTAAGGAACACTGCAATACTGAAAAAAATAATAGATTTAATTAGTAGCTTTAAAATTTACTGTTGATTTTCATTCTAAGACTCCCATAAAAACAGAAAAAAAGTTCATTTAGTTCAAACAATACTGCTACGTTAGAACATTTCAGAGGTTGTTTAAAATTCACTGTTCCATAGCACAAGAGTTTACTTAAAAGAAATTTAAAAATGACTGCAATGTTTAATGAATGCATTTTTAGAAACATTAAGGGCACAGAAGGTAGTTTAAAGGTTGTATTAATTTGTTCATAATGTAGCAAAACGGTTTCTGACTCATAATGATACTGAAACTGCATATGCGTTTCTAGTGATTAAAACAAAATCGCTAGAATTGGTCATTAAAACATTATCTATATCCTCAGTATCACTGAGGATATAGATAATGTTTTAATGACTTTTATACTCAGTGTCACTCAGTTTCAGGATCGATTTCTACGTGAATAGGAGAAATTCTTTAACTTGGCCTTATTCTGTTGTAATAAGCATGGTGAAAATTCTTGTTTCCATATTTCCCTCGAAACTAGCGTCTAATGAGCTGATGCAAGTAGGCTAAAAGATGTACTGTTGCAGTAGATGAAAGGTGTTTGTATCATGCAAGCAATTTAGTGAAAAGAGCTCTCGTCTCGACACGTTTTTAAGCCTTTTGTAGTCCTAATTGTTGCGTCGGTAAATTGAGGTGGATTTAACAGCTGGTGTTTATAAAAAAAAAACACTTGTATTGGAATTAACAACCAAATTAAATTAACGACCTCTGTGTCTTCGCCATTTCTATCAAGACTGTGCATTGCTCCAGAATATTCGATTCTTTAGAAGTATTTTAGGCTTTATGAAATTTTATGCCTAGAAAATTAAAATAAACAAGTTTTTTTTAAAGTTTTTTGCATATCAATTTTTAAGTCATTGCATAACGTGTTTTTTGGTTTTATATGTAATTAATTTATTATATTCCCTTCTGTGTTTACATAATTCAATTAATGTGTGTTTAATTTGACTTTCGGAAAATTCAGACGTATACAATCGAGGAAATTTGAACGAGTAAATTTCATGAGTGAAGCTAAATTTTTCCTGATATCATGAATATGTAATTACAGGACTATATTAAAAAGTATTTTGGTTCTAAATCATTTTATGGTGGGCACATATGTTCTTATTTAGCATTTTAAAAGTACCATACAATTATTCTGGAAAAATGTTCCACAGGTTTTTGGAGTAGTTAAAATAAATAAAATCAGTCGAATTCCTATTTTGATTTTAAGATATTTTTTATTTTTTCTCCCTAAGCCTATAGCTGAATAGAAATTACAAAAATCTCATTTTTTCTAAATTGCATATGCTTTAGTAAATTATTTACGCCTAGTACTACACTTAAACTTTGAATTACTTTTTTAAATTAACACTTTTTGAATAAAAGTATTTGAAAATTATCAGATATAAAGCTAGTGTTTCTTGCATATTTTATTTTTCTTGTAAACCTTTTAACCATTAAGATATATAAATACCTATTATTAGTCAATTTAAACTTCAAATTAAATTATATGATAATGCTTATAAATCATTGTAACTAATTTTATGTTATTCAAACAGCTCAATTTCATCAATATTTCAAAATACGTGAAAATCAGCATTTTAATCGAATAATTATGCGAAATTAACATTATAAATATATGTTTAAAACTGTATCTAAGAAAACGTTAACTGTATTGTTTTAAGCTCATAAATTTTCAAAACAAAAGAAATTATGCGACATACTTTGATAGCATGAAGAGAGGTGATTAAAAATATTGGATATTTGTACAGGCGATAAAATCCAGTAAAGATTTTCTATTTCAAATATATTTTCCTATCTAAATAATAAACATCTACGCATTTAATACGCTCAACTCCTGAGTTTATTTTAGCTATTAGCAATTATTTTAGCCACTCACTTCCAATCTAATAACAGAGAAGCTCTGTATTTACTTCCGATAAATTTATGTATGCAGTGGACGTTATGTTAGCGTCCCCCATATCAAGCCAACTGACTGACAAACGCGATAAAGTTTTAAACTTATGACGGGGATTTCAGTGGAGCCAAAAGTTGAGGCATTTCTAAATTTATCGGATATGTGCCATCTCAATGTAAACAAATGTAAACTCATCCTGAATATGAATTTGACAGCATTATCCTTAATTTTTGATTAAAGTAAAGTAAGTCTTGAACTTATATGAATTCAATTTTGTCATCGCGTTCTACGTAAAATATTTTAAACAGGGATGTTGAGAGTTTAAAAAAGTTAACTTAATTTGTTAATTAATGGTATGTCGAATTAGTAATATTTTTCGCTGTTAGTGGAGTGTGAATTTTAAGAGAGAATTTGATTTTTGTAAATGGATATTTTAGTCTTTTTTTGTTTTGTGAATGAATAGCCATAGTTTGGTGTAGTATCTTCGTAATGATGAGCTTAATGCCGTGTTAATAGTGTATAGAATTATTATTCTTTCTTTTATATAGCAAAATACTTTCTCACAAATATATTTAGATTGTAAATGTAAGATCTAACTAGTGCATAACTTTTTCAGTTGTTTTTGTCGTGTCCACGGATAGAAGATTGTACTATCCCTTAAAGATGGATGTCATTGCCCCCCGAAGCGTTCGGACTTCTGCTTCGGTCCCTATATTTGAACCTTTCCAGATGAGGGACCAATCGCCCTTAAATCAGCACCCCCAGAGATATTGTTTAACAACATGGAGGGCATTGGAACAACGACGGATTTTACGCGCACCAGCTCCCATTAGCGTACACAGTCCCACAGCAATCGAGCCGAAAGGGAGTTGACCCACCGAAGCACTGGCCAAGCGGGATGCTGCTTCACTTAGCGTGTTCTTGGACGCGAACGGAGGAAGATTCCAGACCACTGCGTAACAAAGTTTTCAGTAATTAGTAAAAGAAGATTTTTTTACCACAATTATAACTGAACTTATCATTCAACATTCGTCACTAGCCAGCTCGGCCGTGTAGTCGCTAAAGAACCATACAAAAATATGATGGTCAGGGTACGGCTTTAGTCATGGGCTTGGATGTTATTTCGCCCACCCCTTACGTTGAGGCAACGTTGTTTCGTGTACTAAGTGCTCCCATTATAAAGTGACCAATACTTCCGGAATTATTAGTGCCCAAAAGTTATAAACGGTAATTATCCGCTATTAAAAAAATATATTTGCTACTACCATAAGAAAATGTTGATCAAATTATACTTATATAGAGGACGGAAGCTATCAATCTTACTTTATACTATTTTTGATCTTTACTGTCTTTGAACTTTTGATTTCATCCACTCATATATTGTAATTTTCTTTTTCTCAGCAGTTAAAAACATATTGTGGTAATTAAAGTGATTTATTTTTTTTTTCACAATTTAGTAGTAGTATAAAAAATTCCTGAAATTTTCTTGAGAGATTTCTTTTTGCATATTTGATTTGAATTTTCATATGCATCAGAATAAATCAGTTGGATATTTAGTGTGCATTATATCTGTGCGTGAAATGATCATGAAGTTAGCCAATTACTAATAAAGTTTGAGCCGAGCTAAAACAATCATAACAAATTGAAGCAGGTACTTAACATGCTGTTGCACAATTTAACAGTTTCTTAAAAGGAATTTCAACAGAATATGTTAAACTATAGTCGTTCGATAAAATATTCTCGAAGAAAAATATACTTCTGATTAGAAAGAACCTTTTATAGTTGCAGAGCCTTTAGGCTTTATGAAAAGCTAAACCTTCTTAACAATTTTAATACATTATTTTTCAGAAAAATGCTATTCTCTACTTAACTAAATAAACTTTCAAGCTTGATAGGACTTATATTTATTTTATGCAGTTCGTGAATGGAACCATCTCAGTTTCAGAATTACTTTTATTTACTAATCAATTTCTAAATTTTGTGACGGGTACCGCTTTAAAATGCACAGAATATTGGAAAATGTTTAAAGAAGACTTTCAATGTAGCTGCAAAATTTTACAAATGAAAAGTTATTATTGACATACCTATCTTATTTGATATAATATACATGCATATATATTAGGGTGATTCATAAAATTCAAGTTTTTATTTTTTTTACTCTCAACCCATAATATCATTCTATCTACTAAAATATGAATTGGTTATTAATTTCAGAATTTTTTATTGATATTTAGGGGTCGCTACCAACTCTCAAAGTTTAAAAATTAACTGCAATAACACCCTTTTGGGTCTACGCGTTTCCTTCTCTTCTCTACTTCCGACCACCCTATATCAAGCAAGTACCAATAAATTGAGCACCTCCCACTGCAGGAGGGGGGGGGGAGAAAAAGAAAAAAGACATTTTATGCGTATGACATTCCCCAGCTTTAGTTAGCTGGACTGATATTTACAACATAAACAATCCTGCTTCTTACCCAGAGATAAAATCATTGAAATCCAAAGTGGTTGTGTTCGCTCGTGATGAAATATGGTTAATCGGACACACTTGCTCAGAATTAGTGCAAACAAGATTACCCTCAGTGCAAGAAGTAATGAGTTTATTTTTTCACTATAAAAATGTAATGAAAAAAGTAAATAGAGAATCAGCGTCATTAACTGCTGGTGGTGTGATGGCAATATGGGAAAAAGCAAGTATTCCCACCAAGGAAAAGCAACATGTTATCACAAAAATACTCAAATATTTCAAGGAATGGCAGAATTAAAAAAAAAAAATAAAGAAAATAAGGCAAAGCGTTCAGCAACAATCAAAGAAAAAGAAAACAAGTGGCAATCAAATTTAAATGTTCTGTTTGATATAGCTCACTCTAATGCTCTAAATATAATGAATATTGACGAAGATAAGCAATTTCTTTTGAACCAAAGAAAAATGAACCGTCTTGGACGAATCGGTAAGATTGATAAACAGTATGCTAGAAAACTTGATAAACAATTAGAAAAAGAAGTTAAGTTGGAAAAAATGAAAGAAAAAGAAAAAGAAGCAATAAATAGACTAACTGAGAAATACGATTTATTGTCATCTTCAGCTACTTCTTCTACAGAGGACAGGAGTGATAGTGACATGAGTCAAAGTCGTCCTAATTCTCCGAAGCCAGGACCTTCTTCAAGCAAAGATTTTTCGATACCAAGGAAACGAGGCCGAAAAACAATCCTAGATTCTAATTTAGCAACTAGTCTCGATGTCGCTAAATTGAGCGACCGGAAAGCAACTGTTGTTTTGACATCTACACTCAAAAGTCTAGGCTGTAATGTATCAGAATACAACGTAAGCTATTCCTCTATACGTTGCCAAAGAATGAATAATAGACTGCAGCTTGCTGAATCAATAAAATCTGATTTCCAACCCCAAACTACACTAACTGTGCACTGGGATGGAAAAATGCTCGAGGACATAGCAGGGCATGAAGTAGTAGATCGTCTACCAATCTTGGTATCTGGAAAAGGAGTGGACCAGCTCTTGGCCGTTGCTAAGCTTCCAGATGGCAAAGGAGAAACCATGGCGTCTGCTATTTTCGAGACAATTTCATCGTGGAACTTACGTGATAAAATAAGATGTATGTGCTTCGACACAACGGCATCTAATACTGGGCGAATAAACGGAGCCTGTATTCTTTTGGAACAAAAAATGCAAAAAGAATTGATTTGGCTCCCTTGTCGGCATCACATCTTAGAAATCGTACTGGAAGCTGTCGTAGTATCAGCTATTGGACCATCCAGCGGTCCTGAAATTATAATTTTCAAAAAATTTAAGAGCCGTTGGACAAAAATAAATCAGGAAGACTTCAAAACTGCAATTTTTGAACCATCTACTTGGAATTGCGTTCAAACTGCTGCGACCGATATAATTACTTTTGCTCAGAATCAACTACAACAATTTCAGCCTCGTGACCATTACAGGGAGCTCCTTCATTTAATCATTATCTTTTTACGAGGGATTCCTGAAAGCGGCATCTCATTCAAAGCCCCTTCTGGAATGCATCGTGCACGTTGGATGGCGAAAGCTGTATATGCATTGAAAATGTTTCTATTTAAGCACCAGCTTAAGATCACAATTAAAGAAGCTAAGGCCATTACGGATATCTGCATATTTGTTGTACTTGTCTATGCAAAATACTGGTTTACAGCGCCAGTGGCTTATATGGCACCTGAAAATGACCTGAAGATTTTGAAGGACATAGTTGAGTTCAAAAAACATGATACAGTTTTAGCCAAAGTCGCCGGGAAAAAGATGTTGGGTCATCTTTGGTATCTTTCTGAAGAACTGGTTGCTCTAGCTTTTTTTGATAAGCGAATTTCTAATGAAACAAAACGCAGAATGATTTTAGCACTGAATAACGAAAGTTCGGAAAACAGTCCTAAAAAGGCATCTTTGAGGTATGATGCAATCAAAAATCAAAATATCGAAGATTTCGTTACAACAAATACAATGAAATTTTTCAACACGACTGGTATTGCATGCGAGTTCATACAAAAAGATCCTGAGCTGTGGGAAGAAGAAGAAAGCTACAGGTCAGCTAAAGAAATTGTACAAAACATGAGAGTCGTTAATGATATAGCTGAACGAGGTGTTGCTTTGATGGAAGAATACAACAAATTACATACAAACGATGAGGAGCAGAAGCAGTACTTGATGTTGTTAGTTAAGAATTATAGACAGAAAAACCCCAACGTCAATAAGTCAAATTTTATATAACATTTTTTCTTTCTTTCTACTTCGAGGTTTCAACACTGTTATTTAGTATTTTCATTCATAAAACTGTATTCTGATTGTAATAAAATTATTTATTTAAAAATTTATCGTTTTTGCTTCATTTCTCATATTTCAAAATTCGGTAGCGACCCTTAAATATCAATTAAATTTTTTTTAAAAAATACTGATATGTTTTCTAGTGGAATAGACCATTTTTAGGGGTTGAGAGTTAAAAAAAAGGGAAAAAAATTTTTGGGGGTCTTTTATGAATCACCCTAATATATATATCTCTCTTTCTCTCTCTGTCTTTCTGTCTTTATATATATATATATATATATATATATATATATATATATATATATATATATATATATATATATATATATATTATTCTACATTTTAACTACACGAGAATAAATGGGAATCATTTTGACGAGTAAGTCATTACGCTGCATGTGGTTTGTAAGATGCCAATTTTCTATTTGTAATATTTTTTTTTAATTCCAAAAGTACGCGTTGGTAAAAACTATAATACTTTTCAATTGCCGAGTAAATTAAAGTCACTACCTTTTCCGTTTACCTCAAAAATTTTCTATAATGACAGTCAGGAACCAATTAGTGAGGTGTTCGTGGCTTTTAAGCTGATTTAACACACTTCAATGATCATGAAAGAACTAATTAAAATCAACAATCTGCAAGTGTCCTTTCAAGCTTTCCTTGTAATTACTTGTACAATTTTAAGAGGAAATTACTTTACATTGAAGAAGTTAGATCTTAAGTAAACATCATACTACTTGGTAGCGAAAATGCGAATGGATGTATTTTCCGTAATCACTATATCTTGTACAGAATGCTTGTACAGCATATTTATTGAAAGTTTAGTGTAATATGTATTTTTAAATCTAACCTAATAATACAGGAATCGGCTTATATTTGAGTTGTCAATATTAAATATAAGTATTATAATGAAAGATAAATTAGTCATACATGTACGAGTGTGTGTATGTGTGTCTACGAGTGTGTGTATGTGTGTCCACGTGGGATAAACCCACGCATGTTTTTCGTTTCACGCATTGTATAACACTGAGAATGCACGAATTAAAGCAGTAAAGCACGCTCTCATACAAATATTAAAATTAGACATTCTTCTAAAAAAGTTCATACATAAATGTTATCTTGTAAGTAAATATATAATTTAGATATGTGGTTTTAAGCTAGCTAGTTTTAAGAACGGATGTATGTTGCTTATACATAGTTTTTCTGAAAAAGTAATATCACACAAAATAAAGAGTTTAACAAAATGAAAAAAAAAACAGTTGTATAAAATAAGAAGAAGAACATTGTTGACGAGTATGATTTTTTTTTCAATTAAAAACATGCACGTTAAGCATATTTCAATAACCGTAAAAATGATTTCATGACTATTAATGATTCAGTGCTACAACCGCTTAATCAATATATAAATTACATAATATACAATACATATTAGTTATATTTTGTTTCTGTGTGCGTTCATTGTAATACGAACCGTCACACATATCTTAAGAAGATCATACTTTTTTGCAAATGAATAATCGTGACTTTGATTTATGTAATGTGTGCGTAGGTTAAAGAAAAATCGTATTGTTCGGGAATGTGAATAATTAATTCACGTTAATTAACAATTAAGTTATTCAATTGAAAGTATAAATATATTTCAAAAAACACTTTTTAATGTGACTTTCAGTAAAGTACTTTTTCATAAAATATCTGAATAAATAAATATATTCTAATATAACTATATAATAATTCTAATATAAATATAACTAACAACCTGAGTCGAAAAAACGGATACAAAATACTCTTTCACAATCTGATACTTTATGATTGCTGACGGACACATACAGAGTGATCGACCGTAAAAAGTTTGTTCTTGTTTTATTCTGTTTTGTGCTTAAAAATCTTACTTTTTTAAATAGAATATTTTTACGTGATCCACAACAACGAATCGCGAAGCAGTTTCTGACATTACAGTCAAATGCTCTGCTTATTACGAAGGGGGTAGGGAAATGTTCCTCTGAATTGTTTATTTTATTTTATTTTTGAAATAAAGAAAAAAATTTAACGGTCTGTGAGTGAACAACGTTTCTTTGAAATTTTTGCAATGTTTCATAAGAATATGATTTATTCTCCTAAAATTAACGCAATTTTAAAACTGTTCTCTTGATTAATTTTTATGGTGATTGGTTATTGTGAGTATGACACGCTACACTAGGACGATCTGTCAATGCTGGGGTGTGCCTATGTAGTAGGACTTTCTAAGGGGTTCTAACGCGTATTCACGTTACATTTGGAGAAAACCTACCAAAACTCCAGACCGTTAGATAGACAGCCGCGCGATGGGACCCGAACTCGGGACCTTCACACTTCGGCCATCTACCATTTTCAGTGGCATAACCACTGTGCCATGGTAAGGCCCTAATTTTTATGGAAAGAACGTAAAGTACAAATTAGTATGTTTAAACAATGTATTTAATGTCTACTGAAAATATTTTAAATGTACGTAACCATTATCATGAATGCAAAAGGAATTGAATTGATTTTGTAAAGAAAGGCACATTTTCCTTTAATTTAGTTTTGCTCTCCAATTTCTCTATTCGTAATCAGAAAGCAGGTAAACAAAATTTTAAACAGTATCTGCTGGTGAAAAAATCAATTTTCGAAAAGGTCGAAATTGACAGTGGATAAACACTTGGACTCCTGAATGTATATTTGTTTTGATTTTGGAAGTCTTAGACAGAGCCAGTCGTATTTTTCCACTGGCTATGTCTACCACTATTAGGTAGTAGGGGAGAGAGGGGTACAGTGGGTCATTGAAGATATTTGTGGTTCAGTGAATAATTTTTAAATGAGAAAATTATTTAAAGTAGATATCAAGCAACTTAACTCTGTGGAGAAAGTTAAACATCTCACTTTGTTTATGGAAGGAAGAAAGAGCAATTTTGTTTTCTGAATTATCTGCAGAAAATTTGAAGAAAGTAAGACTTTATGTAATTACACTTGAAATTTGTCTTCTTCACAAAAAATACTATTTCTAATGTTTATTTTCTCCCTTTTCGACCCACGTCCTGCTTGTGATTGGCTTTTCGGATCCTACTTAAACGCCCGAATACTTGGTCGTTGGTCTCTTATCACGCTGCTTTGTTCAAGTTATACTGTCTCCTTTACTCAGCGACCAGCTATATTTTATGACTTTAGTTGTAAATAGTTGCTGGTAATTTTATTGACAGTACGGTTGTTCAATAGCGGTAGAATTGGCTCCATCTAGTCGCCGATCACAGTGACCATTTGACCTCATGAGACACTAATTCTTTCCTAGATTTCCATTATTTCTCTGGGACTTATACATTTTATTAATTAATTTATTTTTCCTGCTGGTTTATTCCCAACAGAAGTTATTCAGGCAAATGGTGTGATGAAAGGTGGTGTGTGAAAATTTATACTAAGATATTTTTTCTTTTAAGTAACTTTGCACCCGGAATGCAATAGTCCAGGGTGATTCAAAATTAGAGGGACAAACTTCTACGATGGATACGATACAGCAAGACGGTTCCGAATCACACAGCGACATGAGGTAGGAAACGACGTCCTGTTAATAATCCCTTTAGAAGAAGTATTCAGGTGATAGTGAACTTTCCTGCCACCCCAAGTAGCAAAATATCGTAGGCCAAGCATTGCCAAGCGCCGCACTTCACATATCACGACGTCGCGCTGGCGTCGATGCGACGCCGGGAAGTGACCGAAATGTCTCATCGCATTTTTTCGGCCATCCATTGGCGCTACCGCCGCGGCGACGTCGCCCGCGATCATTTGCCCATGATTTCATCGACCGGCGACTATATACCCATTATCAACCGAGATTTAGGAGACTACTAGCCGGCATCTATCCGAGCCGGTAAGGAGGCCTCGGTTTTTCAAAAACTAATTCAACTTTCGCAGATTGCACTTGAAAAAAAAATGAATTCAGAGTATTTTTATTCATTACATCGATTGAAATGTCGAAGGAGAGCACATAAATTATAAAACTTGGTTAAGAAATTAGACGCACTCTTCAACAGTTCTTCCAAAGTGATTATTAGCATGTACATGAAGGCGATTTTTGGACCCCACATTGATACGTTATTCTGAACCTTCTTGGTGTATCTCACTTCTCCTAAAAATTTGCCCCTCTAATTTTGAACCACTCTGTATAGCTATGTAATTTATGTAAAATTATTTACGCATCCAGGTATTATGTATTTAGGTTAGGTACAGAAAAAAATCGCTATAAATCTTAAGCCGACTTCTTAAATATACCTGTTCTACGGTATGAGTGCGTGAATGTTAGCGCATGTTTTAAATATACTTGGTCTACAATATGAGACAGAAAATTAAATGAAATATCCTCAACCTTAAGCAAATTACTACAGCATTCGAACAAAAAACAAATAAATAAATATATAAAATATCGCACTAGTAAATTAATTTTTAAACATCCGTAAATGAAATATTTTTCAGTTTGCAACAAGGGACAGTGATGGATAAAGAACAAGCAAAGATTCATAAATCAATAAGTAAACCATTTACTTGTATATTTTAAGAACAATCAACGAAACATTTATGGATTCAAAAAGTACAATCCCTCTATGTTTATTTTACATGATCTTTGAACTATCTCTATATTAAAAAATTGAATGAAATATGATGTAACAGTCATTTAAAACTAATTGAAAAATTGAGATAATTGAATTTCAAACCTTATTTACTTTTCATTTTGAAAGTCTGTCTGATCCACCTAAAAATAGTTCTGGCAATTAAGTATTTTAAACCATTCTTTGTGTATTTTAATCCTAGAAACTAATTACTGAAATTTTCACCTCTTCTCATGGGATTTAACGGATTTTAATTGGTAAAGAATTAAGAAAAATTAACGGAGAGCTTTGAAGTTTCTATTCTTTCCGACTTAATTGCTTTAGTTTTAAGGGGTTCAATTTCAAGCTAGAGTGTGAAGAGGTAAGATTAAAGAAAATAGCGTTAAATTAGTTAAAATTTTACTGACATGGAAATATTAAGTCAATAGTCTTTTTGTGACAAATATAAATATACTCCTGTAATTTTTTAAAAATGTTTTCAGAAATTTGCTGTTTAGTAATGCAGAAATTTTATACAAAAAAGGACGTTGTTAACTTGCTTAAAACTTGAGTTTCATGTACTAAATAAATATATAATCTATGGTTATTAAGTCCATGGTGTTCAATTATCTATTTTGTTTTTTTTTATTCATTCTATTCTATTTATAATATATCTAGTTTAATCCATGACTTTTTATAAAGCTATTATTTTAAAGATTAGTCTGTCAAAACGCATTTTACATTAGTCTTCTGGTATTTGAAAAATACTTTTTTCAGAACTGCTCTTTTTTTGGAATAATTAATACAGTTTAAATCAAACTTTATTAAGTATTTGAATACTGATGATTGTATAAAATCATTTTTATTTAAAAATGTTTTGCTTATTTTTAATAGTAAATATAAGGACAACTTTCCTGTTACATATTTATGAAGGTCATTAAATATAAACATTAAACAATGACACAATATTTTTAATTTTTTTAATCAGGAATAGAGTCTTTTACAAATTATTTATCTTAATACCAAGTTTACTGCATTGAGCTAATGACTTAATGAACTAAATTCACAGTGCTTAAAAACACCATTTAGACAATATTTTTGAGAGCGTATTAATTATACTGATTTGTTAATAACATTCGTCAGAAAATTCTGGTCAAATCGAAATGCCTTAGAAGTTTGTAATCAATTTTAACGAATCACAGAATGCTATAGAACTACTGTAAATTTGAAATAATAAAACCTTTGTAAAAAAACATTCATAAAAAGGTTTTGTTTGATATTTTTATTTATTTAATTATTTTCTTATAAAGACCAGTTTCTTTTAAGTGCTTTTTGCTATTGTAAATTAGATCTCTTACATTAAAAAAATTATTAGAATGGCAAAGTGCAAAACTTCTTAAAAATTATCGCTAGGAAAGCTTGAATTAACATCATGTCCTTACACAGCACGGCCATTATTAGTAGCAATAACAGGGTCGTAACCAGGTAATAGATACCGTGCTATGACACCCCCCCCCAAAAAAAAAATTTTGGATTGTATAGCATAACGTGTATGTCGTGAAGAATTCCCATTCATATTTAAACTATTTATTTCATATCTCTATCCCGAAAAGTTTTCTTTTCTGCACGCCTGAGTGATAGTTATAGTATTAGTAATACTAAGCCACCAGAAAAATGAACTATTTTAATAGTTATAATGTTGATTTATTTATAATCTTAACCTAAACTAGTTCAATGATTTTTCAAAAAAAAAAAGATAACTAAATTAGAATTGAAAAGAGATTAAATTTAGAAAGTTATCAATTATATAACAAAAATACAATTGGAAACATAATTTCGAGAGCATCTAAATTAATTTACAATAATACGCATAAATCACTGAACAACAATAAACAATTTGAACGGTATTACGATTTATTATTATTGATGGCATTCATAATTTCATATTCTTTCTGTACCAAAAGATTTTTTTTCACGATTTATAAATTAACATTAAGCGCGTGCAGTCAGCACTCCCAAATATATATATCTAGTATACATATAGTCAAGTTACTACATACATGCTCAAATTAATTTAATATAAATTCGAACTAATTCAATTTTCATTTCAAATATTAGACGCGGAATTCATTATGACGGAGCTTTAAATAAATAAAACACTGAGCTTCGAAATCATTTGTCAACACAACACAGAAGATGACACGTGTTGCTCCCGCTCAAATTAATGGAATGGATAGCTGAAGGCGCAAGTGATGTTTCAAATTATTTCCTTCGTTACAAAATAAATGTATCTAATAAAAATGCATCTATTTCGTAAATGATATTTATTGGTCGTTGTTTTATTTACTGCAATATATGCGATTTATTGCATTAAGAGCTCTACCATGTCCGAATGGATAAGACACTGAAAATGGCTGACGGCTGAAGTGTGAAGGTCCAGGGTTCTGCCCTACCACGCATCTGACAGTATAAAGGTCTGGATTTTGGGGGTGATTTTCTCCAGATAACATCGTGAATGCGCGTTAGAATACCTTAAAAATTACTTCGCCCACGACATCTCCCTAGCTAGGCAAATATCCCTCATATAACGATTACACAAAAACACTCCATTCTCCAATTATTTTCCAATACAATTGCTTGGCAGATACCCCTCTTGTAAGTTTGTCTTAACGCACAAAAATATCGCACTAAGAGTGTATCGATAAAATTAACTTTCGCGCGCATTTTTAGTTAAAATCTAAAAATTTTTATTTTATCTATCTATATATATAAGCTTTACAACTAGAAAATTTCTGAAATATGTTTTGGTTTCTATATTAAGCAATAGTAACTCTTTGTCATACATTTCACAAATTTCAAGTTAAGTTACAAAACTGAAAAAAAAAGAATGTCCTTCATATGCTGTATGAGGAATGCTTTCAAATTCTAAGCTGTGAAAGGTCTGGAAGAAAATGCGAAAAATAGCATAAACATACATCATTTTGCAATATTATCTCGAACGTATGGTGGCTTAGCCTCGTTTTCCGCTAGACTTTGGATTCAAAGATTTTTCTAAAATTTACATAAGACCTACCTAGATTTACTGTTTCTAAGAAAGCCTCATATAGTTTCTAAAGAAATACTTTGGGCTTGTTTTTCTTTTAGAGCGAGTACGTGTTAGCAATTAATATTCTTCAACAAATATATAAATGAGAAAAGTGCAGATTCCTTTTTTTTTATTCTCCATCCAGGATAAGTATAACATTACACTTCCATAAAATTATTTCTCACCACGAACAAAATTGAGAGTTTGAGCTTACAAATGAGTCACTTTATTTTTAAAGTCTATTTGGAAAGTAAAAATGAGTGTGATTGATAAAAGGTTTGTTCAAATTAGCATTTATTACGACTTTACTTATGTGTGGCCCTACGTAAAATGTTTGTAAAGTAATCTAATAAATGGCACTAAGTACTTGCACATAACTGCTTGCTACTACAAGTGCATTCGAACTTTGAGCGCATGATTATTAGAGAGAATAATTTTATAGATAGTGTTTCAGTATAATATATATATATAAAATATTTTCAGTACCATTTTTTTTGTAAAACGCTACTTCATTTCAAACACTAGTCACTGGACTATGCTGTATTTTCGAAAACAGATCTATTTATGGACATTTCAATTAGAGACATAATAAGATAAGTGTACACCTATTTTACTTCACATGCTAACAGCTGAAACAACTACAACAAAAAAATGCAGGGTTGCAAAACGGGGGAATTTAGAACAAATCTGAAATTTAAAACAATAGTAGTCATGGAAAGGGTTTAATTATATATTTAAACAAACAGTACACCTACAGGGCGATTCAGAACTTTATGCACCTGTTAATAATCACTTTGGAAGATCTGTTTGAGTGTCTGTCTGAATTATCAATCAAGTTCCATAAACAATGAATGAGCTTTACTTCGACACTTTCAAGAATGAAAGGAAATAGAATTTGTAAATTACCAATTTTGGTTAAGTACTTTCTGTTAAAGATGAATGACATGCGATGTTTGGAAAGTTCACTGTTACTTCAACACTTCTTCCAAAGTGATTATTAAAAAATACATGAAGACCACATTCCCGACCCCTTCTACCACAATTTATATTTTTGACTTGAAGTTTTTACTCTGTATGCAATTGTCCGCTCAAATGATCATAGGCAGTAAGTTCAGTCGCATTCTCTTAAAGCTAGCGCCGGATTAGACTGCTTTACAAACATTACATATGGCTGAGGGTATAGGACACTAAACATTGCTAGATGTCTGAGGTGTCAAGGTCAAGGTTTCTGGACTGTTTCATGGGTATCGCTCTAATGGTATGGAATTTGGACGGTTTAAGCCAGATGCAACACAGGACGCGCATTACAAATTTTACGTGATTGGCCACCGGTTGTAACATAAATAAGGAAGGACTACTTATCTTTAAAAATAAGTAAAAGGTAAATTAATCTTTCACAAATACATGAAAATGTTATGAATTTCGAGACGGTGAGTTTTAGATTACTTTTCTTACTGTATATGTATATCCGAATACACATCTTACAAGCTTGGAAATTGACGATAATTTTTTTAAAGTACTGATATACTTATCCCCTTGTTCCAGAGTGAGATTCGAATGGGTGCCAAAGTAAACGCCAAGCCTGCAATTATAAAAAACAGCCTACCTTTACACCAATGTCAATGCCCCATCATGTTTTTAAAATAAGATTTTAATATTTTGTGAAATTTTATTCTTATGATGCCTATGGCCTTCATAACTTTTTGGTATAATTAATTTTACATAAACCTAAAATTAGGGGTTCCGGGAGTAGCAGGTAAGCTTCTCATAATTATTTATAATTTAAAAAAAACTATCTGAATTGATTCATATTATAAACAAGCTCATAAAATCACGTAAAAGTATTTTATATATTTATTACTTAAATTTATTAGAGTTAAGCATTACATAATAACTTCTGATAAATTATGTGCTTACATAATTAAATTATATGCAAACAAATGACAGGTTTATCTAAATCATTTGTCCTAGGAATAAAACATAACTGTAACTGCAACTTAAAATTGATACAAATATATATTTTTAGAACAACTTTATTTACTCTTGCATATAAATCTAACTACAAATGAAAAAGTTTTTAAAAATGTAGCAAAACCGAAATAAAAAAAACGATTACTTTAATCTTCTACGCCATTTTTCCATAAACCACTTAAAAGAATAAAAAATGCAAGACTTTTTTTATTAGTTAAATTTGCATAAAACTCTCATATTCAACTATTTTTTTTTTCCGTGCTCCTGCTTTGGATAGTTTTATGAAATATCAACAGGTTGTTTTCCCGAAAGCGCTGCCTTGCGCCTGTTTCTCCTCACATGCATCATTGATTTTTCCAGACCTGCCCCGATCAATACAGCTCATATTCGTTTCCGTTTGGGTAATATCTTCAGCCCGATTGCCAGAAGCTAGGAAATTTGCAATATCCTTTCACTAAAGCTGTTTGAATTAAATGCATGACAAAAGTCACGGGAACCCTTTTAAAACGCTGCACTTGCAAAGAAGAGTAGAAAAATAATATTCGTTTCTGAGATGAAGTGTTTGCGTTGATTAATATTTGATAGAGATGGAACGTGTGTTTTCGGGAGAAGGCATTCCATCTCGATCGAAAACGGAAAATTGAATAGATAATAGATGGTTTTTAGTGCATCTACACTTGTAAAGAGTGTTTACTGAAATGTTTGAGAAAAAAGTTCTGAGATATATAGGGTCAAGTGGGGTAATTACGACCAGCACAATTAAAAGAAAAAAATTGTAAATGCTTGTCTTTCGCAAAAATATTTGGTATAAAGCTTATGATGTATTTTTCCTGATAGTTACCTTTCACCATTAATATTAAATGTTTTTAAGGTAGTAGCAAACGAAAATAACATTTTCGAACATTAAAGTGATTTGACTGTTCGGAGTTCATTGGCTCAGAAGGAAAGACTTTTGTGTAAGTTAATTTTTATTAAAGAGTGTGCTGGTGATGTATTTAAAAGATTCCTGCTAAATTTCATTGTACTCTCTTAATCAATTTTTAAGGGATGAGAGAATAAACACTTATACGGCTCTTCTCAAAATCCCAAAATATATAATAATTAAACAGGTTTGACATTTACAGAATGAATTAATTTACATTTAACATAAATCGTTATTTCATTCGATTCATTTAACTTTTTTCAGGAATGGAACAAACATGTACTGAGTTTTCCCAACATCACAAATTCTATAAAAACTTTTAAAGTACTTTGACGCCCATAGTTTAAGTGACCACCTGCAACGGTACTAAATTTTATTTCATTCGCTTGAGTGGTTCCTACGAAATCGACATTTTCTTTCCTAACATTTTTTTTTCTAGTTTAAGTTAAATGACCCCCTATCATGTCACCAAATTTCATTTCGTACGTTTTAGCCGTTAATACGTTATGCGCATTATATATTTACCCATTTTGAAACGATTTTCGAAAAATCTCAGAACCAAATTATTATTTTTTTTTAAATTCTAACACATACAATTAAACTGAGTGACTACTTGTTGTGCATTTAATTTAACTTCATTCGTTTTAGTCATTATTATATGATGCACAAACAAATTTGAAATAATTTTTGCAAAATCGAAAAATCCAATTTAATTTTTTTTTTAAATTCGACTCGTATAGCTCATGTGGAGTCACCACCTATCATGTCATCAAACTTCCTTTCATTCCCTGTAGTCTTTATTTCGCGATGCTGGAAAATAAATTTATGCATTTTGAAACGATTTTCACAATCTAATCAAAATGTTTTTTAAAAATTCGCGGCCTCTAGTTTAACACTAGAACAGTCGGATTTTGGACTTACCTTAAACCGCCATTGAGGGGTCAATTTTACACTAATGAGAAATACAAGCGCTATCACATTTTTTTGTGTAAATAAATGATAAAGAAATTGCAGTAAATGAGTTTTTGGAAATTTTATAGTTTTCTCTATATTATATTTTTTAGTTTTCAGATTTTTTTCATTATTTTTTTTCTCATGCGTGCAGGGTATTTTTCTTTTTTTTCTCTCTTACTTTTAATTTTACTTTTAAAAAATGACATTATATGAATGAAAACACATAAAACAATAGTTTATACTTATTAAACAATTATTTCAATTCATTAAATAATAAATTTTACTACACAGAATTCTTTCGCTGGGGTAAAAGTGATAATAAGAAACGTATTACCTATTCAAAAAAATACAAATTAGCAAGCAACATATTTCAAAATCGGAAAACAAAAAGAAAATTATAATAGACAAAAAAAATATGTTTCAAAGTTTAACATTATTGTAAGTAGAACAATATGCACGCTTCAGAGTGACAGCAGCGCATTTACCATAAATTGGTTTTTGACATCCTTCACAGCTTGCAGAAGTCTTATTCTGTCCCTTGCAATGTTGAAAGGTATATTTCTTTCTTTTCAGGTTCTGTATTCGATCAATAGGGGGAGGGTATCTGTTTCGCAACGCCGCTATTCGTAATTCTTCAACGAGAGCAATAATAAATTTTCGACGTGAAATTGGGGTACACGAGGATTCGTTGAAAATTATGTGCAGTGCTAAGAATCACAACATTCTTTTTCTTCTTGCATCTATATATCGTGAGTGTTTTATCCCCATTTTTCAGTGCAGAACAAGACTATCGTGGGGATGATGTGTCACGGCCAATAGGAGGTAATTCGTTTTTGTTCAGACGCATCGTCCCAACGATTGTAGTTTTCCTTTTTATATTTCATCTGCAAGTTTTACAGACGCAAAATAATTGTCAGTATTGACGTTGAGTCCGGAGTTTAGATATGGTTGCAGTAATTTGAGCACTACACTTTCCCCAAGCTGTAAATCAATTGGTTTCATCCTTGACCAAATAAGGATAGCCATTCAAAACATATTTGGACTTTACATCAGTTGCTAGCGAGAACTTGATGTCGAATTTGTCCGTCTGATTTGCCATGTGCTGAATGAACCTGCATCTTGACTTATTACATGGAAACTACTGCTCATCAGCGGTTATTTCTGGTCCAGGATTATAGCACAAATGGTAGTTTTCAATCAGCTTGCACCAGATTTCCGAAGCGAGAGCAAATTTATTCGTGGCCAGGCGCTCCGCTCTGCTACTACGCATATCAAATCTGATATACCGCATGATTTCACGAAACCGATTTCGAGACATTTTTTCTTTGAACGCAGGTGGTCCACAAATTTTGTTCTACAAATCATCTGCACAAAGGTTTGAATGACCTAGCGCACTGCGAGCGTATGACAGGCCAAAAAACGCATCCAGTTCCTCAAAGTGGTATTCCAGTTGCTGTTCTCTCCAACCCAGGTAGCACAGAGATATTGCCCAATATCAAAATTACAATATTGGGCAATATTAAATGGACCCCCCCTAAATGATATTCCTGAATATTATTTTTTGACATTCAGAGATATCAGTTTAACATTTCTGAATATTGTTTTCAGATATCCAGGAATATCTCTTTTTGATATATGTAAATATTATTTTTTGACATTGAGCAATATTAGTTTCCAATATTTCTGAATATTGTTTTCAGATATCCAGGAATATCTTTTTCTGATATTCCTAAATATTATTTTTTGACATTGAGCAATATTGGTTTCCAACATTTCTGAATATTGTTTTCATGTTTCTCCAATCAGCCCTATAAGCATCAGGTCAATATTGTATGCTTGGACTCCTATTTGTGAGGTTAAAATATTGATTGTAAAAGAAAATTGGGGGGGGGGGGGGACTTGAACTAATTAATATTTCACATGTAGACATTTTTTTTGGTTTTGAAATTATAACTCGAAATAGAATTTTTTTAATGCTTTAACATAAATCCACAAAAACAACAAAATCCACAAAAAATGGACCTATCGGCCTGAAATTTAGTACAGATATGTAAAATAATATAGAATAACTCATAGTCCACTTTAAAACTTTGAAAGTCCACCCGTTCCCGGAATTTAAGAGATTTTTTATGCTCTTCACGCAAAAATCTTTCCGTAATTGTAACCCCTGTAGTGAAAAAAGTGTGAAATAAGGATCGTGGTTGCCATGTGTGGCGATTTTGCCGAATAAAATGTCGTTCGTATACAAATCCACAAAAATGGACCTATCGGCCTGAAATTTAGCACAGATATGTAAAATAATATAGAATAAATCGTAGTCCACTTTAAAACTTTGAAAGTCCATCCGTTCCCGGAATTTAAGAGATTTTTTATGCTCTTCACGCAAAAAGCTTTCCGTAATTGTAACCCCTGTAGTGAAAAAAGTGTGAAATAAGGATCGTGGTTGCCATGTGTGGCGATTTTGCCGAATAAAATGTTTTAAATTTTCAAAGTAAAAATAAAAGAATAATAATGATTTTTTTTTTGTTAGTTTATATTCGTAAGGTTATTTTTTTTAAATTATAATATCGTGTGCATGGGAAATCAGAGCAGGAATGTAATGCTTTACACGCAAAACAATAAGAATTGAAGATTTCCGAGGCTAATAGGTAAATTATTTTAGTTTGGCGAAAAAATAAAATGGCTCAAATGCCGATTTTGTGAAAGTGAGTTCTAGCGGTTTGCACAGATTTCGGCTTGGCGCAATTTATTGAGAGCTTAAGGTAATAAATAGATTTTTGAAAACAAGTGCAAAGGTTTTATTAGAATACAGCGTTAAATTTTAATGATCCGTGAAGAAATAAAGCAGTTATTAAGGGATTTCAATTGATCTATCTCCAGAATTCTCGCCAAATGAGTACATTGATTTAAGTTGGGGGAATTCCGCCAAATTTCAGAAAATTGAAATCTTCTCATTTAGTACATCGGAGTAATGATGAATAAAACACGTTATAGTTGATAATTTTAAAAAATTCGGCTGTATTAAGGGATTCAACTTTTCAAATAAAGGCTTGCTTTACTTTTTCGCGGTCGAACCATTTCCCATATATTATTGCTGCTAAGTCAATGCTTCGAATGATTTCCTGAAAAAACGCTTGCAAAATGGCGTATGTTGGCACTTTGGCGAGGCTTAGATTTGAAACTGGATTTTATTTGAGACTGGGATATATAATGACACTGGTTATAGATAAAAATGAATGTTGGTATGAGTGTATGAGGTTGAAAAACTCCAGCACCGTTGAGCACCGTTGCACCATGAAATTTGGTTCACCTAAGTCTTTTATCATGGAGAAGCTTTTTATGCCATCCGTTTTCCTCTAACTTGCCACCAGGTGGCGCAGCAGAACGTCGAATTCTATTCCGTTTAGCCGTTTGCTATGCGAATATCGTCCAACCGATTTCGATGAAATTTGGTACACGCGAATATTAGAACACGGAGAATATTTTTCACTATCCATTTTGCTGTAACTTGCCGCTAAATGGCGCTGAAAAGCATCAACTTCTATACCTTTCGACCGATCGGCATAAAATTTTTTATACTTACACATTTGAGCACGAAGAATATATTCTAACTGCGTTCCTTTTGATGTTACTCACCACTAGATGACACTGCAATGCATTATTATTTTAACTCGCCACTAGATGACGCTGCAGCAGGCCAAATTCTTGACCATTCAAACGGTCGCTATGAAAATCAGTATACATAGCACTTGACGGCGCTGTAGCAAATCATTACTTTATTGAACCACTAGATGGCCCTGCAGTGTATCACTTCTTGACTGTGCAAATGATCGCTATGAAAATAGGTATACATAGATATTTGAACACTGGGAAGAGTTTGGCGCTATCCATTTTCCTATAACTTGCCACTAGATGTCGCGTCAACACATGAACTTCAGGACTGTCCAGCCGATAGTCATGAAAATTCGTATACATCGATATCTGAATGCGAAAAATATTTTCGCCGTATCCGGTTTGCTAAAACTCGCCACTAGATTGCGCTACGCCGCATGGCCTTCTGCACCGTACAAACGATTGCCTTGCAATTCGGTATGCATGATTATTGGACACAATATAACGCGATATCCACTTTGCTATCTGTTTATTACAATGAATAGTAATCACCACAAATCGTAATATCAAAAAGTCCATTCATTCCCGTGCGAAGAACGGGTACTTCAGCTAGTAGAATATAAAATTTACTTTGGATTTTATAGTAGCCACTACTCATAAAATCCACAAAGACAATATACTTTTAATTAATACAGCTCTGCTATAACAACCTCAGTGTTAAATCAAACTGCATACTCTTTTCTTTGGTCAACACAGTTTTATCTAGAATTTTTCAGAAAGATTGTGGGAGTTATGACCAATTTCAAAGTATACAATAAAATGTTTGCCATATGTGTAAAGGGAAAAAGGGAGGGGGCAGGAAGTATAAATAGAGCTTTTATTCGAGTAAAAATAATAACTATTAAAGAAAAAAAAAAAATTCCAGTAATATGCTCATATTTCATTTTTTTTTTTACTCTGTACTTACCTTGAAACGTTTCCCACAAAAATGTAATTTGCCATTGGAGGTTATTTCCCCCCCCTAATTTATATTAATTTCAATGAAGCACTAATGCATCTTAGATACAATGAATTCATTTTCAATATATTTGTATTGAAAGTTAATCTCTTAAGCCTTTGGATTTCATTAAAAATTACAAGAGGGGTGAATGATAATTCCAGTTACGAGTGATTAAATACATTTCTTTATAATGTTTCAAAGTACAGTAGAACCTTGGTTATGCAATGCTCCATGATATTCAATGTGACACCTTGGTTAATGTAAAAGATTCATGATCAGACTTCGGATGATTACACATCCATCTGCAATTGATTACAAGAATTGATAAGGATTACGACTATGGCCAATTCCTAAAAGGATTATGACCGGTTACTGTTAAATTTGCAAAAAAGTAGTAATCTTGATCTTAGTGAAATCAAATATTCCGAAAATTCTGAAGTAATGCAATTTTATTACACTATTTCTGTAGAATTTATAAAATAGCATTCTTATAGCGAATTACATTTGACTGTAATCGTTTCGAAGTCTGGACATGATCTGCAGTATGTTTAAAACTGTAATTGTGATTATGATTGTCAGTGTTATCCGAGGCATGTTTGATTCTGACCACCTTGGATAATCAGGGTTCTACTGTAACTTGATCGAAAAGCAAATATTATTGGTTGTAAACAACAGAAGAAGAAAATATTAAAATAAATAAATTTTGATTTGAAATAAATGGATTAAAATCTTTTTTGGGCTATATTTTAAGATTTTCATTAAATTGGAAATGCTATTAAAATTGAGTAATGCTTAAAATTGCACAATTGTGAATTTTAAAAACTAATTTAAGTTTTAATTCATGCAAAACAAAATGCGCTTTAAACAGCTTACTGGAAAAGGATTAACACTGGTAAAAAATTAGTACTGTACATTTTTAATATTTTAAATATCCCTAATTATAAACACACTTCAAATTAAGTTTTCTTTCCAAAAAATTACATGAAACAGATTTTCATATTTTATTTTTAAAAACAAAATTATCTTTATAAGTTTTCAGTATAATTGTCCACAATATCAAATGTTAAGGAACAATCTGAAACACGAATCTTTTTTTTTATTCTAATCAGGTGCTTCAGCTAAACTTCGACCAAACATATTTGCCAAAACCTCCTTGTCCTTCTCCTTAAACTTCAAAGCAGCAGCAGCTACAAAAGAAAGAAAAAATCTGATGTGTCCAAACACATGACTTCCTTGCACGTCTTTTAAAATCAAAAAATGTTTTTTTTACGCACTTCCTCTAAACTTTATTTGTTTGAAAGATATAAAATATCAATAATAGTTAGATATAGCGATTTTCTAGCCAAAACATTTCGATATCGCCAAGCTGAGTTCAATTTGAAAAGATTTCTTTCTCACACTTTATTTGGCGATATTTTCACCAAAAGCCGACAAAACTTGAGATAGTTTTGCGAGATTTTGGGGATAGCCAAAGCAGTCATTGACCACAGATTTTCAATGAATTGAATGCATCCATACACCTTAATGTATTTAAAGTCATTTGGCTCACCCTGTAAATAAATTCCCAGTCGATTGCTGTCAAAAAAGATATTGAAAACCGTTAGATATTATAATATAGTTCTAAATACAAAAGTTCAAAATTCTACGGGTTAAAGTTTTAGAGTTATACAAAATACGAAATAATTTTTGGCGCCAAATTTGGCGATATTTCGGCGAAACTCGTCAATGTCGACGACATTTGGCGAGATATTAAGCATGGACCAACAATGACAGATTATCGCCAAATTTGGCGATATTTCGCCAAAACTCGCCAAGAACGATGACAAATGGCGATACTTTGGGCATGGACCAAATGACTGACTATCGTCAAATTTGGCGACATTTCGGCAAAACTCGCCAAGGTCGAGGACAGACGGCGAGATTTTGGGCATGTACCAAACAATGACTGTCTACAGTTGTATTACATTGAAGATGTCCATAGACATTAAAGTACTGAAATTCTTTTCGGTGGTCCTGTAAATAAACTCTCCAGTAGATTTTAACCAAAAGTCGAGATGCACAACTAGATATTACAACAATCTTATATATGAAATTTCATAATAGTTTTTGAGATTTGAGAGTTAAATATGCGCACATGTACACAAAAAAGTCGCCAAGCTTGGCGACTTTTGGCATAGTACTTGAGGGAGGCACGTGACCGTGGTCGGACCATTACCTAACTTATGTGGTAGGACGGTATTGTGCTTGAAATGGATGAATCTCCTAAAATTGCCATTGACCGTAATGTATTGGAAATCTTTTGAGTGTTCCTGTAGCAGAACTGTAAATGATAAAGACACTTTTTTTAATGGAGAAATTCATTTTCTAACTCTTTACAGCATATATCACTTCTGAGTCGTTTGAAATAGCCCAACACCACTAAAAAACGCTTTTATGAATTTCGGCCCATAGAGCGTAATGTATTTCGAATCTTTTAGGCGGTTCTGTAGATAAACTATCCAGTCGAATGGAACCGAAAGGGGAGGTGCACAACTAGATCTTACAACAATCCTAAATATAAAGTTTCAACATTCTACGCCTAATAGTTTTTGAGATATGCGAGTTTAATGAATTTCGGCCCATTGAGCGTAATGTATTTCGAATCTTTTGGGCGGTCCTGTAGATAAACTATCCAATCGAATGGAACCGAAAGGGGAGGTGCACAACTAGATGTTACAGCTATCCAAAATATGATGTTTCGACATTCTACGCCTAATAGTTTTTGAGATATGCGAGTTTAATGATTTTCGGCCCATAGAGCGTAATGTATTTCGAATCTTTTGGGCGGTCCTGTACATAAACTATTCATTCGATTGCGACCAAAAGGGGAGGTGCACAACTAGATCATAGAACAATCCTAAATATCAAATCTCAACATTCTACGACCCATAGTTTTTGAGATATGCGAGTTACATACATACGTACGTACGTACGTACCTACGTACGTACGTACAGACGGCATGGAAAAACTGACCACAATAAACTCGCCGCTGGTCAAAATGAGTTGCAGAAGCGTTAATATGATCGTGCATGCTAGCCTACGATGAGATGCATCGAAAAAATTTTTAAAATTCAATTTAGAGGTAGTCAAAATTGGTTTTTTTGTCGAAATTTGGCCCCCAAATTTTTTCGGGATCACATTACTTCCTTATACTACGTACAAGGAAGTAAAAAGAAAGCTTTTCAGACATGTAATTGCTACACGATAAAATTAGCTAAAATATTTTAACCACATGGTTTGCTTAAAGGTTTAAATTATCAGAATGAAATTAGTAAGTTTCCCCCATCAAAATCAGGAAATTTTGCATTTTTATATTAATAATTAGCGGAAGAATCAGATTTGACTTTTTGTTACTCTCTTTTACTCTTAAAATAATTGACAGTAGAAAAAAAATAAAATTGATGAATATTTTAAACCATTGATATTGGAAAAACTATTAATTAAAAAATACATTGCTCATTTCAAAACATATCAAAATGGTATAGTATGCTGTTTTATACTAGTTTTTTAATTAATTAATGAAACAATACTAACTAGCAAGTTTGATCCCCAGATCCAATAATTTTTAATTAGATTGGGTTTTAGTTTGAGTTAAGTATTATTAGTGGCACCAGGGGCGTAGCCAGAAATTTTTCATAGGTGGGGGGGGTTACGACTACTACAACTCATATATATGTATACGTGTAAAATTTTTCATGGGGGGGGATGACCCCCCTACCTTCCCCCCTTGGCTAGGCCCCTGAGTGGCACCCAAAATTTGCTTAGACTTGGTAGAGAAAAAAAAAGTAATAACAGATAACAGACTGTTAGTGATAAATTTTAGGGTACTTACGTATTATCCAGGCAGTCCGCCAAGACGAGCAATTTTTTTGCCAAGAGAAATGCTGGACATATGAAATTATTAATCATTTTGAATACGATTGGGGCAACAGTTTGGCAACTCGTTTGACGGAAAAATAGTTTGGCTGGAATGACCACCGGGATAATACGTAAGTACCAATTTTAGGTTGGCCATGGAAGGTAAATTTCCATAAAATTGTTTTTATACGGAAATCTAGAATTTAAATATAAACAAATGACACTTTTATGGCATAACAGTGACTATTCACCACAAATGAATTCTCATCCCTAATGAATAAGCATATTGATTACTTTAGGAGTTAATTACCTTAATGTTATGAGTTTTGTTTTCCTGATTACTGTTTCAAATTTAAATCAGTTAGTAATAGCACAGGTTAATGCAATGTGTCATGATTTAAGAAAAACTGAAAAGCAACAAAATTCAAATTTAACATCTGAGTGTTTTCTCTTACATTAAAACTAATTTCATTGGGATATTGTTTTTTTTGTGTGTGTGATTGTGGAATGCTACGTTAGGACTATCTGCCAAGGATGGGGGTGCCTTGGTAGGGGAACTTTATACGGGTTTCTAACGCTTATTCACATGTGATATTAGTAACAACTTGAATCAATTTAGTACTGTGATACTATACTATATCTTTCATTCCTGATATAAAAAATATGTATTTGTTTACTAATTGGGGAATACTTAAATTTGTTTACTATTCGGTTGTCGAATATTTAAGTATTTGGCCGAACCGTCACGGTATACAATCGAATAGGTATACTGCCAGTATACCGAATATTCGGTGCATCCCTACATTGTACATTACCATACATAAAGAATTTGTTGATAGCTTCATTACAAAATGAGTAACACATGGTATACTCTTACTAAAATTAACACTTACATTATTGGGTCTTTCGGAAACCTATGATATTGGCGTTCAGGTTCTTTCACTCTAGCTGTGTCATAAAGGACACACGTAACATGGGAGGACTTCTTTTATCTGTAGAAAGAAAAACTAATTAAAAAGGGGGTGAAGTCAAAACAAAAAGTTTTACAAATGACAATATTGAAGCAAAATAGCCCGTACATTAACATGAAATATTTTTACAAATAACTTATCCGCAATGTCTGTAACTAAGGGTAGAATCTTGTGTTTTGTTTTCTTTTTGTTCTGCCCCTCGGGCAATCTCTGAAATTATTTTGGTCGCCCCCAAGTACAGTTTGTTGCCCATGCAACTTTTGCTATACAATTTTTTTTTTTTTTAAATTGCGGCCGTTACTATGAAAAATGGATTTTTGACTACGTATGATTTGACTATGATGGCAGAATTCTCTTGACCGTGATCGGCTGCTTGTAAACAAATAGGAAACGAGCACACTGAAGATAAAACAATAGTAGTTTCTTTCTTTCTACTCTTTTTGATAATTACCATGAAAGAAAATTCTTTTCTTTTTGGTTGCCCTAAGGGCAACTGAATTCTTTGTTTTACTTGCCCGTTTAAAAATCTGACTGCCCTGGGTAAGCAGACAACCACAACTTTCGAACGCTGTCTGTAACTGAGTTCGAATAATTTTAGATAATGCAATTCTCTGTTAATAGTGTCCACAAGGCTGCTTTTAATTACAGCAAAACTACAAAATTTATCTGCGTAATGGGGGGATCAAGGGTGGCAAATAGGGGGTGCAGTTGCACAACCAAATGAAAAACTGAAATGCAACCCCTGGGGAGGGGGAGAGAATGCCTTTGGACCGAGAAGGAATATTCACATTACAACAACTGGAGAAAACCACGGGAAAAATAACCATATTTCATTATATGATAGATCATCATTTCTCATCTCTCCTACACAGTCGAACTCTTATAGCAAACCCAGTATATAACGAACTAAGGCACGTATCCAGACTGGTGGTTAAGGCAACTGTAAGCCACCCCCCACTCTATGGCACGCCATATCAAAATATCTCGTGACCAACTTTTCTAAAATTATATGCAGGGTTGGCTAGTTTTTGACAGTTTTAACCATGGTTTAAACCATCATGTCAAAAACTGTCAAAAACCTCAAATATTGAGTGGAAAAAATAAACAATACTTTTAAGTGTTTTACTTTATTGCAAAATAGCTTGTACTTCAATATCTGTAATGAATTAATCAATTAATATTTAGAAAAATAAAGCACTATAATCAGTGAAAAATGCTTACTTTGTTTACATCTATCAGGTTTATTTATTTTTAAGAAGTAAGACCATTATGTACTTTGTAAAGATGTGCTTTCTCATAGCATCCAAGTCCCAAAATTTTTTACTAATTCTATTTTGAATGGAAAACTTTAGTATACTGATAGTTAAAACGATCTGATCTTTATCTCTTTAGTCTAAATGAGTGAAATTGCTATGCTATTGGCTATTCCTTAAAGCCTTTTCAATTTAGATATTTAGATTAAACCAAAAATAAACTTGATTTTTTTTCTAGAAAATGTTTACCCATACTTTAGTTTGAAATTTTTGAAAAACTGCAGAATATTATTCATTAATTACATATATCAGTGGCGTAGCCAAGGGGGATAGGGGAGTCACAACCCCCTCCAATGAGGAATATTTTTTGTCATACAAGAATTATATTCTTCGTCATACAAAAGGTATATTCTTCACTCCCGTATCACACACACATGTATACATATATGTGAGTTGCAGTAGTTGTAACCACACACACACACATGATAAATTTCTGGCTGTGCCACTGATATATACAATTTTTATATATAATATTGTATAGATTAAATTTATAAATTTGTATTATATAAATGGTATTAAACTAATTATTCTTAGTGAGCACAACTTATGTGCTAGTATAATTATTATATTTTAATATAATTAATTTTAATTAGGCATTTAGTTTAATGCAATATACTGCATAATTAGTTTGCATATTGTTCTCTTTCTTTTATGAATTAGTTTTTGACGGTTTAAACCAGATTTTGATGCTTGTCATGTCGAAAACCAGTTTTTGAAGTCAAAAACCCAACCCTGAAATGATGGCATATCACATGAAAAAGGAAATTCAAAGTACGCTGCGAACTAACTACTAGACTAACCACTAAACAATAAAAAAAATAACAATTTGTATTTCCTCCAATTTTCTTAGCTACTTAATATTGAATGTAATTCTTGTGTTTCTTTACATTAATTTTAAACACATGAAGTTGAGCTTTAAACGTTTCAAAAGCTCTATACTCGCCCTCCCCCCCCCCCAAAAAAAAAATTAGAAATATGTTCCGAGACTAAATTAAAACTTCTGATGTAAACTGCGATGAAGATGAACTTCTTTGCTTCTAAGAAGCTGAAATCACCCCCCCCCCCAAAGCTTCGATATTATATTTTTAGTGTGCACTATATCAAAAATAACTCAGTATTTTTTGTGCACTATAACAATCACAATAAAAATGTACAAGAATATTTCACATAATGGCCGCAACGGCAAATATATTTACGTTCTCTTTCAAAATATCGCTAACATAGAAAGTGCAGACAAAAACCCCTTTCACGAAATATTTACACAATTGCAGAAAAAAAATACTGATTTGATGTGCAGCATATTCTTTGTTGCATCGTCATATAAACAAACAATACATAAATCAATATATAAAAAAAACACATTAAATGACATCTAAATAACATAAAAGATGTACTTACATTTTAGAAGATAATTCTATATCCTTTGCCATGACGATCAGTAAAATATATCCTGAAATAAGTTCAATGGCGGCCTCCGACATCCCACGTTGTTGATGTTTGGGAATTCCTGTTCCTCCCGCACGCCAAGAATAACGAATAGTACGCATGCGCGAGTTGAATGTTGTAAACATAATATCATTTCTGTGATATTCCCAGATATTCACCAATGTTGTAAACAGAATATCATTTCTGCGATATTCCCTGATATTTAAAATAGTACATTGAAATGAGTATATCGCTAAAAAATTGGACTAAATGAAAAAAAAACAAACATTAGGATGTTATTTCTGAATGATAAGGTTATAAAATAATTGAAGAAATTCTCTTAAATGTTTTTAAAAAGGATTACTTTTAATTAATATCTGCCAATATCGGCAGATGTCGTAAATTCAATGTATGACATTCAGAGACTTTCAAAATATTGCCCGATATCGGTGGACATTCGTCAATATCTTTGTGCTACCTGGGAAGCTGACGTCGAGCTTCAACAGTTGTACATGCCTGAGTGTGTTTCACCATTGATTCATTGACCATCAAACGCCAGGCTGAAGCAGGATTTGTTCCAATGTTACGACAAACAAAATACGTTGGTCCTCTTGTAGTTGTCACAATATTGAGAGTTGGAGTGCGACCTGTACTAGAAGCAGAGCTACTAAGGTTCACTGGTGTCGAAAGAAACCACTAGATGATGTGTATTTATCATCACTGGTTCCAGCAGAATGATTAAGTTTTTACTTCGGCCTTTTGCATGCCCATGCCCTTGTGAACGTCTACGTCCTCGCTGAACGGGGGGGGGGGATAGCATTTCCAGAAAGTTCTGCGGTATCATCATCACTGCTCTCACACGACGAAATATTCTGTAAATTCGCATTATTAACACGAAAATCTTCATCGTTGTTGTCATCCCTATTGATATCTGAATCTAACTGCTCTAGGAGGGCAAGGCAATCCTGTATAATCAGTCTATTTCGCATTGTTTTAGAGGGGAATTGCTTACAAAGGCTGCAATCGAAAGGCTGCAATCGTTGAAAGCACTTCTGTAAAAAGCGCATCTTATTCGTTTTTCAAACGTAGCTCTAGCAGGACTATTTCCCCTTAAAATGTTCATGTAGGAAGCCCGCGCTAAGAGGCTAACAGAATGCGCGTGCATTTCGTCGAAGCGAAGGTGCACGCGCAATGGAGAGCAATTATTCCCCCTGTATCATTGTACATCATGGAAGGGGAGCGAAAGTGAAGCGAAAGGGGAGATTACTTTTCACCTCTCAGCCATACCAATAAGATTTATCTGTTTCCCCCATGCTCAAAATGAGAAAAAAACTGAGTTTTTCGGAATTAGAAAACTGTTTTTCTCATGAAAATCAGTAATTTTTATTACGAGAGACAAAATGACCTATATTGGCTGTTTTAAATAGTTCTATAATTATTTTTTACTAATTACAATTGAAATTTTAAAACTGCCGCAGAGTACACTTGGAAGAATTTGAGGGACAGTCAAAAAATATTAGCTGCGGTGCTCGCCTGTATATTGAAATGAAATGTGCTCGCCTGTATATTGAAAGCATGATATATTGGGAAAAGTTTCAAAAGGACCCCAGCGGAGTCTCTAGTGTTAAGCTGCCGGACCACCTACCATGCCACCTAATATCGTTTCATCGCTTTAATCGTTATTACGTGATGCGCAAACAAAGATTTGTGCAGCTTGAAACGATTTTCTCAAAATCTCACAATCGAATCAATTTTTTTCTAAAAATTCGACGTCTATGTTTTAAGTTGAGTGACCGACTATCATTTCACCAAATTTAGTTTCATTCGCCTCAGTTGTTTGTACTTGATGCACCATCAAAAAAGCGTCACGGACAGAATGACAGAACGACAGACATACATACTTTTTTGACGGTCGTAATGGTCTCCCAGTGCTTGAAACGGATAGAAATCGCATTTTTTTTTTTAATTTTAAGTCATGTACAGACAAAAGTCTAATTTTATTTATATATATTATTCCGCACCATGGTAAATTTATTCACTAACAAAACCAAGAATATTAATTTCAATTTCTACAACAAAAATCGTGAACGTGAGTATCAGGAGAAATCAACAAGTCATAATTACCCCAATTTCTTTTTAATTTTGTGTTTTTGTTTCGGTAATTATGAATACCCTTAAATTTTAAAAACCGAAAGAATGTTTTTAATAAATTTTCTTAAAAGGCTAAAGTTTTCCCATAATTAAGGAAAGCAATATTTACCCTTACAATTAAAAGAATATAAATATTCACAATGTTGAAACTTGCAGAGATGGATCTTAATTATCCCACCTGACCTAATTTATGTTAGCGAAAAAATAAAATCTTGCACTCATTATTCCATAAAATATGTTTGTTAAAATTGTTTTATTACATGCATAGAATGAAGTGGAACGAAAGTATTGAAACAAACTCTATGACAAATAATAGTATAATACCCAATCTATTTAGAGCTGTAAGGGTTACAAAAATATAAACTTAAAAAATGGATAAGAAAGCTTTAATTATTCAGAAATTACTTATACGTTACGTTTTTGATGGCACATACATACACAACATTATCATAACTCGTTAAAAATGTGAAAAAAAGACTGTTCTCTCAGCTGTTTTATCACCGTAAAATATGAAAATACTTTTAAAAAAATCCCACAAATTTAGTTATCATTAAAATTGCTTATAAAATTTACAAAGGGCATTTACCTGCATAATTCTTTCTCTTAAAATATACTTTTTGATATAAAATTCTTAAGCGGTGGTTTCAAATCTCAAAACAATACAAACATATATTTCATTTCTAAACTTCTATATTTAGAGACTGTGATACTAAAACCTGAATTGCAGTTGGCTGTTTTAAACAAAATAGCCATAACTTACTTCTTTATATCATATAGTTAGAAAAAAATAGTTTAGTAAATATATGTAACTTTTCAACTTTAAAATAAACCTCATTTAGATTGAAAACATACCACTCATGCAAAATAATCAGAATTACTGCTGGTATATAATAAGGAATTTTACTTTCGATAATGTTCAATCCAATCAAATTATATGCAGCTGAAATTTTCAATATTATCTTTTAATATTTACTCCTGAATTTTATAATATATTATGCAATTTATGAAGTCAAATTGGACATTTAAATACAATTACAATTAAAAAACAAATTAACATACAAATTGATTTTTACACAATGGATAGTAAACTGCGATAGAACCTCAATGTGATTATAATCCCCTCCCCCCCCTTAAAAAAAGTAAAGAAAAGATCTCCAATAAGAATGAGACTGTGAAAGCTTAAACTCGGAGAAAATGATGCCAGAGTCATTACGCGTTTACGTAAGCTTATAACGTTTTAATGACTTTGAAGCATCAGTACTCCTCTTTCAGCGAGAATATCATGTTAAAATTTACTAACAAACGCATGCGACTGCATATTTTTGATCGACAATAACTTAATAAATCCCAAACGTAATATGCATCGTCAGCAAAAAAGAATATGGTGGCAGTTACATTTTAGAAAAGAAGTTTAGATTACGTTAATAAACCTAAGGATGTTGTTTTTTAGAAAAATAAGGAAGATGTCCTTCTCCACTTGTGACAGCAAGCAAAATACTTGGATAATTGGGAATTTCATTACACCATAAGATCTGTAAAGTAAAATAACTTAAAAAAGAAAACTAAAATTATTTTGCAATCACAGGTTTCAAAGTTATTATAAGCAAGGAAAACAAATTAATAAGCTATACTTAATAATTTGTGAATAATTACAGTAGGAGTTTTTCAATGCTGCCATTTTTTTACCTTTATCAACTTTTACTATATGAAATATTAACTTGGCATAAAAAATACATTCATTTATTCATTTATTGACCTTCTCATACTCTAGGAATCCATTATTTAAATATAAATGATGCAGTATTGTTGAACCTTTAAGTGTGTCGTCCACAGATTTGCTTTAATTCATACATTGACTTTCATTTCTCATATGTATGTCTAGTGCTTTCTAACCTACCCTTCTCGAATAGCTTTTTCCTTATTCCGAAGTTATGCAACAAAAGATCCGATCCTCATGTTTTACAAATTCCTTTTAAGGTATTTTCCCAAATGTTAGAGGGCTTTCTAGTTCCTTTTTAGTTTACGTCATTCCATGAAGCCCATTCCTTACATTTCAAAATGTGAATATCTCCACTTTGTGCTGAATTTGATTTTTTCTTTTAGAGAAAAGTGCATTAAACGAGAAACAAAACAGCAGTAAGCATTATTTTTCACTTAGCAGCTGTGGTTATCGAAGTAAGTCAATGTATCCATGGCCAAACTAGATAAACGTTGTTTTTCCTCACTCTCAAAAGGTCCATGCAAAGTGGGGGAAATTCCTTTGGTCGAGGAAATTATTTTTTAGTTCGCCGCAAGAGCGCTTTGCCTTGGAAAGACCCCCCCCTTCAGAGGTTATTTAGTATTGCTGTTCTGAACTGTTAGGCCTGGACTCCACATTGGTCGGAAACGTTACATAAACAGAAACAGACAATTGACGAAATTCCGTTTTTTTCTGTTTCTGTCAAGCAGAATCGGGGCAGAAAAATGGAATTGAAAATGTACTTTCCTGTTTCTGGCCACGTGTTCCGTTATGTGCCAGCCAATAGAAATTCGTCAAGGTCCTGCAGGCAGTCCAGGCAGAAAGCAAGATGGCGTCGCGATTAAATGCTAAAGCGCCTGTATCTCACAGGTTGGAATATATTCTTATTGTGTTATAACGTTGTATGCAATCAATAAAAAGTAAATTTAGTAAAAAATATTCTTTGAACAAACGTCTACGTATTCGAAATAGAACTCTCCTTCTACAGTTCGTAGGCCTTCAATTAATGTTGTCAATTCCATATTTTGAACTCAGAATCTATGTTTACGTTTTATAATATCATGTGTTTTAATCAAAACCATCATACTCATAATGTGAAAGCTCATCACAGCAAGAAAATCTTCCTTATTAATGTATTTTTTCGCGCTGCTTTTTCAATCATCTAATGTACGGAACAACTAACGATTTAAAATGAAGACGATTGATGGCACCTAATTCAGGGTATTTGTTACAGCCTCTACCTTTATGGAGTCAAGCTGAAAGCGGATTGAAAACAGAAAATGAAAACAAAAAATCTGCTCACCTAGAAAATTCTGCTTTTTTTCTATATGGAGTTCCAGCTCCGTATTTGAGATGATATTTGTGACACCAATATTCTTATTAAGTATCCGATAGATAGCTAATTGCAATCGTGTCTAAGGTCGTTATAAATTTAAGGCCTGCTTGTAAGTAAATTTAAGAACTGCACGTAAGAGCCTATTTTAAGAAGGCACAGGTACAAAAATTGCTAGTATGCAATTGCTATTCATTTCAAGGGACATTTGTATTTTATATTGTGTAAAATTAGAAATGCTATTTTTAGTGTGTGTGTACACGTGTGTACATATATTTTTACTCATTATGCGATTAAATTTTTTATGAGGTCCTTTTATTTGGACGTTTTTCAAAATGATAAATTTAAAATAAGGACTTATATTTAAAACATTCTTGTACTCATATTGCCGGTACTAATGATTATTTGAAGCTTAACAAAAATAAATAAGTGAAAATTTTTATAGTATTAATATTATGTATAAAACATAACACATAAAACAAATCAAAATATAAATGCATAAATAAATCAAAATATATGTATAAAATCATTACATAAATGTAATAAGGATATTTAAACAACTCTGAAAGAATTGGGACCTCCCTATATTTTTATATTATAAAAAATCCCCTATATTATAAAAAATCCCATTTGAATATGTTAAATAGTGCGAGAGTGCGTAGTACGTTTGGTCATAATAAATACTATATGGGGGGGGCGGGGGTCACTTGTCGTTGGATTTTACTGAACACTTAATATTTTGGATTAAATTAGGAGCAGAGTACATTGGACTGTTGCCTTGAACAACAACTGGTAAGGGAGTCAAGTGTAAATATGAGATAGTAATATAGTATTAAAAAAATTCATTGTCATTATATGATTTAAAGGAAAGTAACGAATACAAAGCGTCATTCATCAGCGTTTGAAAAAAAAAAGGAATTGTTATGCAATTTTGACTGGAGTTTGAATATTCCTTTTGTAAGAACAAAACACTGGGTTCCCACGGACCATTCAAAGAGCCATGTTAATTTCGAGCAATTAATATTTAAGTGTTGAAAGACAAAATTGTTACTTAAAAAATAGTAATTACAGCAACTTACGAAAATTTCTAAAATAAATATATTACTTGTCTGATTCGAAAACTACTGTTATGTGCTTAAACAGTATTTCATAAATATATAAATACTATGAAACAGTCAAAAAGAATTTACATATATATTGCATTACTAAATGTCATGCACATTTGGAAATGTGATTTTTTGAAATTTAAATAACAATTGACAGATTTATAATTTTGCCCATTAGTTCCAAACGAGCATATTAGACAGATCTTGATGAGATATTCTGAATATTTTCAAGTCGCAGCAATAACGTCATTATTTCACTACATATATTTCTATCGACGCAAGAGCCTAGAAAATTAACAGTAAAACATCTTTAATTATGTCCCGCTCAATATTACAGACAGTCATTCATTAATTACTCTTACAAAAAATATAATATTTTAAGTAATTTCCAAAAGTAGTGCTGTCCAGATGCACTAATAAAACTATTTTATTTTTTTATTTTTTATGATTCAGAAAAGTGAGTAAGTGCAATGGTGGTAGAAACAACAATGTCCGCCTAGATAATTGGAGATGCTTTTTCTTTTACTTTCCCACTTTCTATACGAACATTATCCAATAAAAAGTCTTTTTCTAAGTGAAAAGAAAACATTCCTTGTCAGGGTTGTAGATCACATGTGTGGGACATTTACTAGATGATCTTGGCCTTTGCTGTCCACACAGCGGGTTAAGTATTACAGTTTCTTGTGTTTTCCCCCTCCAAATTGGGTTCACAGTAATAAAAATATTAGATCAAAGTGCTGAAATTGGGCGAATTAAATAGAATTTATATAAAAATAAAAATGGCGTAAGTTTGTTCACTTTTTTTACTTTACCAATGAATTGGAGAGTAGTGATTTAGAGTCTTCTACGCTTGGAAACTTATTCCGAAGAAAGTAGGCAATTGCGTGGGCCGTATAAGGGGGTGGTAAGAACATCGATCTTATTGCATGGGCACACACAAATAAACATGTTTTGGTTTTTAATATATATGCATACAGTCATATTAATATTTATGCAGATTTTTATGTAAAGAAAGGCTTTGTCATCTTAAACCAATCTCTGCAACAAACTGAATTTGTACTAAAGCATTTCTTCAATAAAATGTTACAAACCTAATTAAAATGATAAATCTTACACAATAAAAATAATTTGAGTGAAAAAACTTTTCTCATTTATTTCAAATATTCAGAAGAAATTATTATTTAAAAATGTTCATTGAACTATGAAATTTTCTCCCATTCTTTAAGAGTTTTTCATTGAAAACGATTTCAAAATTTTGATTTTTACTAGCAATCTTGAAAGATATGTATATAGGTAGCCATAAAATCAGTGTTCCAAAGAAACACGACCTCTCCATTCTCTTTAAAATATTAGAATTTTTTTTCTGTGTCTTCAAAATAGAGACAGCTAAAAAAACAAAAAAAAAACAACACGAAATAGCAGAACAAAATGGAATTATCTTGTTTTTATAAGAGTAGGTACTTTTTGGTAAGAATAGGATTGTATGAAAATTTAGACGTAGCATTTTTATAATTTTATTTTTGGATTATCACTCTAACAATGCAGTCAAAAAACTTCATAAACTTGACTGAAATAATACATTATCTTTTGGACAGGAACTCATTCATAATTCAGACAAAATGAGATATAAAATTGCATTTGACAAAGAAAATTTTATTAAACTGTATTAAACTTGCAATAGTTAGGGCACAAGCCTAGCTTACTCAAATGACGTTAAATAAAACATTACTTAAAGTAATTTTATTATTATAATTTGCAATTGTTATAAATTATTATTAATATATCTAAAATTAAATGAGCGGTAGTTTCCGCTATCAAATATACCTCTTCTTAAAATAAAAATAAACATAAATAAATAAAAGTTTATGAAAATTTCTGTGCCAGTTTTTTTGCGAATCAGTACATAACATAGCTGCTGGTAATAAAAGTTCACAATTTTGTAGTATTACTGGAAAATCAGCGCTGTTTAGTTATTGTAAAAGTAATTCATCTAAATTAAATTCGGCTCTCTAACAAACGGTACTTTGTAATATTAGTTTTAATCCATTCCTTCCATTATCTTTCTCATACAACTCTGGTCTTAAACCCTTTTTTAATTATAGAAGATGATTATAACTTTTTAGTTTTTCATCGATCATTATAATTTTTTAAAGAATTATAATGATTGATAAGATAAAATTATCATATTTAATTTCTTCTGAAACAAAATTAATCATTATTGTCAAACTCAATTTGAACTGAGCCCGAAGTTAATGCTGTGTGACAAATTTCGTATTGAGCCTAGCTATGAATAGGGATGTTATTAGTAACTAATGTTTATTCACTGTTTACACTAGGTTGATTGAAAACTCTAGTCATGCAGAATATAATTGAAAATTTTCCCCAAACTACAACTGCAGTCAAGTGAAATTAAACGACTTTTGAAACTTTCTTGAAATATGGGGAAATAAGAAAACCATGCTTTTTATCAGTTGGCATAGATTAACTCACTGGGGTTTTCAAAAATTTGTGGTTATTTAAATCCTCACAAAAAGTATTGGAGATCAAGTCAAACTTCCGATGTGAGTACCATATTTTAAATACTGTTTATTGTGAAAATGAATCATGTTACATATAATTAGTTACGTGCTCGTTCTTCGCACGGTAGGAAACAAATACTTTTCTAAAATAACTACTTGTGACTAAAAAAATCAATATCTCTTTTGTTGAAACTATCACGGTATACATTAACGTAAAGAAGGATTATAGTTTAGTTAGTTGTAAGACGACCGTTGAAAAAGGATGAATAAACCACTTTTAATTTCACGAAATATTTATTAACGTGGTTTATCGCACTTTAATCCATATTAACCTAACAAATCTACTAATACTACCTATTACTTATACTATCTATTAGTTATATTAATATTACCAATCTTCATTTCTCCCTCTTTAATGCTCAATTTAAAGAAAGAGCTAAATTTGAAACCGATGGTGCATTTTATACACGTTCATGATTCTTTGAAATTTATGCATTAGCATCGATAAACATTTTTTATAATGGTTGCCATTAAAACACCTCTCCATATATTTTTAAGCATAATTATAGTTTCAAAAGGACGTAATTTAATCAATTATTTTAGCCCATAACGGCTCCACAGGTCAGATAAGACAAATAAACAATTCAGCAAAATGCATATGGGGAAAAGAGAATATACAGATTAAAAGCCGAAATGACAGATTAATGAGTACAAAAATGTACTTTAAAATTCATGATTTTTGAAGATTACATTAAAGAAACATAAATTAAATTATTATTAAATTAGATATGTGATCTTCATCACAGAAGGTATGTCACATGATCACTATTTTAAACAATTGGAAACTGGAAACGCTTTCTGGTAAAAATTATCAAAAAATCGAAACAAATCGTGAAATGATTGAGTTTTCAGAATTTTAAAGTTGACTACAGACTATTCTATGTCGTTTTACATATATATGCAAAATTTCAAGTCAATTGGTTTAACGGTGTGGAAGGAGTTCCCGTACAAACAAACAAACTTTCACATTTATATAATGCATAATTTCACATATCGTTTCTAATTTTCCTTTTTTCTAAAAATTAATTAGTCACGGACACAACTGAAATTCGAAATTTGGCTAACACTTGAATACTTTTTTGAGAGGGTGTACATTAAGTTCAATCATTTTCCAAAGTAAGAATAAAGATTTCGTGTACGCTTTAAGCCCCATTTGATTTTGTTTATCCTGTACTGTACAGTTATATCGCTGCAAAGAAAAAAACGATAAAGTGAAAAAAAATACTTTCACTCTACGACCATATAATGGTAAATGTGAACAGGTTAAACTTGCCACAAAATTTAAAATGAAAAAACATGACATATCATCCGATCACAGATTTGTTGCAACCACTACTGAGTTAAAGAAGATATAAAAATTGAAATATAAATTTGGATAAAATCAAATATACTTAGATCAAAATCATACCTAATCCCAATTTTATTACTTTAAATTTAAAAAGTAAATCATGATAAATGAACTTTAACTATTTCAATATTTTAAGTTTAATTAAAACAGCGGAAATGCCCGTTTAGAGAGAGGAAATGTGGAAATTAAGTTTTAATCCGCAACGTGTGATCTATCAAAATAAATGAACGGCTAAGGACACTTTTTAATAAAATTTCTTCACCGAAAGCATTAAAGTTGTAAGTTTCTAGGGGAAATATTTCAATTTAAGTTTCGTAAAAGTCTTTCCCTTCGTGTTACTTTTCCTGATATGCATAAAAGAATTTCTTTTTATAAATTAATTTCTGTAAGGAACTAATCAACACATTTTTCTATGTTTGATTAACATATACATACATTTAAACAGCTCCGATACGAATATAAAAGAAATTGTTACTTTATAGTTTCCTTAGAAAAAAAAAATTAAAAAGCAAGAAACTTTAAAATAGTACATATGTTACGCATTATTTTAAATACTATTTTACACGAAAAAAATAGTAATTAATAAACATTTATTTTTGTATGTATGCTTAGGGAGTAAAAACTATAAAAAAGAAATAGTGCAGAAGAAACACATTATTTTAAACACTATTTTATATGAAATTTTTAATTAATTAGCATATTAATTAATTCGCATATTATGTTTTAGTTAGCTTATTTAAGAGTTATAATTAATACAGTCTACTCGCGATTTAAAGACCTTCATTGGAATTAGGACGTAAATCAAATTTTAGTGAAATAGAAAGTTTATAAAAGGCATTATAAAACGATGAGAACTTCATCAGAGGGTCGTTAAATTGGGAAGGGTCTCTAAATCAAGGGTCGCAAAATCGCAAGTTGACTGCATTTTTGTAACTATATCCAATTTTTCCAATTAATAGATTTAATTTTCTTCATATTTAATTAAAGGTAACATTACTGGATATATTAGATAAATATTTTTTTGGTACTATCTCGCGTCAGCATAGCTATTATCATTATGTCAATTTTTTTGTATTTTTGTAAATTATTAAAAATGATACAGGTTGTTCTATATTGTTTTGGAGAGAGCTGAGTTTGCATATTAGTTGCTTTAAAAAGGATTACTGCTGTCAATTTTAGATTAAGTTGCTTAGCAACGGCTAATTATTTAAAATTTAATTTTTGTTTTATGCACCAGACAGAATATGTAATTTTTGAAACAACGTTTTAAAAACAAGAAAAAAATGCTGTTCTATAAGAGCAATGGTTGCAATAAGAAATGGAGTTATGCTGATGTATAAGAAGCCTTTAATAAATGTTGTTTTGTCATAAATTATGATATTCAGATTTTCACATATTAGATCTTACGAACTCAAAGGACAAGTAGTGATAACTTCTTCCGTCCTCATTGATGAGTATTGTTTAGCCTCAACAACTCCTATTATAATTTAAATGGAAATATTCAGAAACTCATTTTTAATCAGAAGTAATGGTTTATAATATTTGTGCAAAGTGATATATTGACATAGAGTTTCTAAAATAATTAATCACTATCTTTCTGAAAGGTCATTGCAAGCATTATAATATGTATTCAAATTTCTTTACCAAACCTTTCAAGGTATCTTAATGAAATAAGGCTTTTAAATTTTACTGAAAACCATGCAATACTTGCACAACACAAATTTAAATAGAAAATAAGAAGTTATATTTGAAATTTTAAGGTAAAATGCTACTTATTCCAACGCCTTCATAAAAATATTTTTATGTTTTATAGTAGACTAGAAATAATCTGCTACTATTTTTTCGTAAAAAAATGAAAGCATTATAGCACTGGATAGGAAAGAAAACAACTCTGCGAATGCATGTAACCATCCATCATAAAACAGTGTGATATAATATAATGCTTACGCTTTCGCATCTCTTTGGCGATATGAGTGTTTCAAATTTACATTTTGCATATTCATCATCTGTATCACCTTTATCAGATATTTCTAAACAATAATGATGTGCATCGAGCGATTTTCCTTTATAATGGATAAAGAATGCACAAGTAAAATAGCAAAGTTTTTTTTTGAAATATTTCGAATAATGCAGGTTTCATAAATAAATAGCAAATGTAATGCATGCTATGTTCCATGATCGTTGTAATATGTTTACGAGAGAAAATCTATTTCTGTTATTAAATAACTTGATTTGATCGTGAAAGTTATTTGTTAAGTACAAGTCTTTAATTAATATACCGTGCATAATTGAAATGTTTAAAATAGTAGTAATGCGTTTGAGAGAAAGATACTTTTAGCCAAAATGTGTGAACGGAAAATGTATCTGAATTTTATGTGTTTGGGTAGGTAGTGACTAGTTGATGTGGGAACGAAGGTTTACTGATGTTTACATGGTGTAATATATGTCATGCATGTCTAAATCATATTGCAGATTTTTTTTTATCAAACGCATAATGTGCTTTGAGAGGGTTTGGTGTGTTTTTTCAAGAATATTTTTCATTTTGTGATCAAGTAACCCTATGTAGCATTTTAAGCAAACTAATAGTTTTAATGAAAGTCTGACACGTTTAGCGCCTTTTTACATCGTGTTTTGAACATCGGTTTTCCCGTTCCATTTCTTTTTACAGTAATAATTTTGAAGAAGCATTGCACTGCAGAGCGAGTGTCTTCTGCTCAATTTAAAACTACAGCCAAGCACAAAATATAATAACTGCAAGCACTAATAATTTTGCACATGGACTAGGTTTCTGTGAGTACTGTAGGGGAAATATGCCACTGTATAGTACACGCTAGGACTTAAAGTAAATTTTAAATAAGATTTTGGATTGTTATTTTATGAAACAGTGAGCTAACGCTTTGACACCAAAACAAATCCTCCGCTGATTTAAATTTTAAAATCATCTTCAGTATGTAAATGTTCAAAATTAAACTATTAAAATAATCTAAAGGCGTTACACATCACATTGTAATTCACTGCCAGAATCACATCGTGATTCACTGCTCTTGTTTTACAAAATATCAGGAGTTTTGGGGGGAAGAGAGGTGCGTGTTATTTTCTTTTAATGACTAGTTGATTTTATGCAGGAGGACAAACAAGTCTAAGGTCTAAAGTTTTTGAAGGAAATAGAATATTTACGCGAATCCAATGAAAGTAGAAAGAATATGCATCTGTAGTTTTTAATTTTTATAGATCATTGACTAGGATTGCACGTATTTTTTACACCTATTAATATTTTCAGATTACTGTGGTGAGACAATATTGTTAAGATATTAAATTTTTCCTATAACCAATAACAATATTTTCGAAACGTACTGTTGCAAAAACGTGTTTCTAAACTGTGCAAAATTAAATAAAATGTGTAATTCATAATCTGTTAATTCATTCCTATAAGATATTTTAGTTAAAGCATAAACATTTTTCTTTTATGATTACTTCTATTCCTGGTGGTTTGTAATATTTTATTTTGTATTTTGGATACTTAGAATAATATTTTTTTAATACGAAATTAATAGTGTTTAGCTAATTTTGTTTTCTAATAATATGTGAACCTTATTTTCAGAATTCTTGAATATGATTATATTTAACTATTTTTCTGCATATTGTAAAAAGGAAAACAAAATACTCATAAAATTAAACCACTTTTTTCAAAGATTTCAAAAAACCTTGGTAAATATTAAAAGGCAAATCAATATTTCAAAGATTGCATACACTTATTTACAAAGCTAGAGTTTAGCAGTTTACTGGATTCTTTTACGTGAAAGTTTCCATCGTAAAGGCTTTTCAGTATTCTTTATGTATCATGTTTTCTATAAACTTGCACTTAACCAAAAGATAAACATTCATTTAAAATTTATGTAAATAACTGTAAGCAAAATTTGCAACAGTTCCTTTTTAATACTTAGAACATAACTCTGCTTCTCTTTTCTAGAATATCTCATACTAATTGGATTCAGTGCTTTGCTTAGACTTAAATTATTTACGTCTGTCCTACTGAGATAATGTACAAGACGTCCAAGACTTTGAGAAGCTTTGTACTAAAAAAATGTTTTGTTGATACAACAAAATTTTAGTTAGCTCTATATCAAAAATATATATATATATATATTGAATCAACAAAATTTTTGTCAATTAAACGAAATATTTTGTTAATCTAGCAAAATTATTCTGCTGAGATAAAGCCAACCAAATTTTTGTTGAATCAACAAAATTTTGTTCAATTCAACAAAAAATTTTTCTCCGTGTATGTGTCCTTCTATGTTTGTTGTCATAAATTCCTGATGCTATAACTCTCAGATAATCCTTTTTTTATTTGTGGAAATTATGTCATGAAATGTAACAATAAACAGATCGTATTTAGATGTAAGTAAAGACATCAGAGTAATAAAATAAGAATTCCGATTTGAAACCCACCTAGCATTGCATTCATTCGGTGAATTTGCAATATTAATCCCTGATTTCTTCTCTTTCATTAGCCCTTGAAAAAAGACACATTCAATGATCTACTCACTATTGAAAAATAAGCCGCATATAGCAAAATAGAGCAACAAACTCGTCTTATCGCAAAATTTAATCAGCATTTACAAGAAAAAACATCCCGATTTTCAATTTAAGTTAGCAACAAGACGTGCCATAAGCCCTAGCATTTAAATCAGTCTAACGCAGTCACATTAGGGAAACTGTTTTAATCAATCTACAAGAAGGTTTAAAAGTATATTGCCAATGTATTATCGTCTTTCATTCAATAATATAAATACACTCTAGAAACAGTTTTCTCAAACATAAGGATAAGTTAATCAACTTGGAAAATAAACTCAGTGAAGAATGCATTCTTTTCAATCATCATAAATAATAGAGAGAGTAGAAGCCACTTTTGAAGATTAACCGATTTGCTATACTTTTTAATAAGGAGACCGATTCGGTTAACAAAAGCCATGTTTATTTCAAGCATTGATTGACTTTTAACGTTTTCAGATCAGTCTTTCAGCGTTAATATCTTGATTTTTTTTCTTCGCATGTTTATCTGTTCAGTCACTTTAATTTAAATTTCTACCTTAAAGGAATCTTTGCCTTAAAAGCATTGTACGGAAGAAATAACTTGAATATATTAAATGCCCATTAATTATTGTTGAAGCAGTAAAGTCACAAATTGAAAACATGATTCTAAACATAAATTGCATAAATTGACATCATCATAATTTTGAAAGTTGGAGCATGGCATCAAAATAAAGTGTGTCAAATTCAGCGCCGACGGAGAGGAATGAGAAATTCATTCAAGCTATTAACTGACGTAATAAAATCTATTTTTAGATCATGGATACGTCAGGCAGACGGAAATAAACAACAAAATGCTACTGCAGGCCAGGAAAAGGGAAATACAAGTTTTGAAAGCTAAAGTAAAGAAAAATGAGAACGGAAAGTAAGTTAAAAATGCTTGACTTTAAATATATTGAATTTAAGAAGCAGAAAAAAATGGTAATTAAGTATGTTATCTGTATTACACGCATGTTTAATGATATTGCTCATTACTTGATAAATAATAAATAATTTGTCAAATTTTATTGCCTTTATATCCAATCACATTCCCGGATATTTAAACTCTACCGCATGTGTAGTAATAAATTCACTGACGCGTTTTATTATTTAGGGCTAACCCGTTCAACATAGATTGGATTAGACAGCTTAATTTAATGGAAATATTATTCTCTGTCATTAAAACATACCATGCTTTAATTAGTTTATGTAACGACATAATCTAAAATTTTAAACGTTTTCTGTCGCATATTAAATCAACCTTTTTAATAATCTGCCCCACAATAAAATATTGATTACTAGCTGGGGCTAGTATAGCATCTATTGAATCTGCAAAATATACCAGTTGAAGGAGGAGATGAAGTCAATATTGATAATATTGATAAGCAAAAGTATTACTTATTTACAGTGACGCTCATGCTTTGATTTTGTATTTAAATGCTGAATGTGAGCCAGTTTTATCTGTGTAACCAAATTTAAAGCTTGTGTGATTGGAAACGCTTCTTCTATCTTTAACGGTAAAGTGCTCTTGAAAAATATTTCACCATCGGTTAAGCATGTTCTGATTTTGAATTCAAAATCTATAAGAATCTCACATGAAACACGAAATACTTATAAACATTTATTTTAGATGTTGAAGTTTTGCTAACTAAAACACAATTTGAATATTGTAATAAATTAAATGTTACTTCATTTAATTTTATCACACATGTACTACATTACTGGTACATTTCGTTAAACATTTATTTGGCGGGGCATAGAATACAAGATAATAATAGAGCATAAAAATATCAACGTAAAATACTACTAAAATAATTGTTTTACTGCATCGTTAATCAAGCTAAATATTACTGGTATCATTCAATCTTAGATATATAAAAATTCAAAAATTTTGATAACTGTTACGATTTGAAATATTATTTAGTAATATCAACTGAAAATAAAATATTTAATGCTTGACTAATAAACAAATAGAGTATTTAAGAATCAATTTATTTTAGATATTTATTGAGTTTTCCGATTCTCAACGTTTAAGGTATGCTTTGAAGATCACTAAACGGATCAATAAATCTTTTTTACTGTTTACTTTGTTTATGATAAATCATTTTGCTTATTCCTAGTATAATAAAAAATAAAAAAACAAATCAGTCATTTGAAAACAAATTTAATTCAAGACATTTTCAAACACTTTCCAAAAAGCATTTGAGAAAGTGCTAATATTCGATTTTTCTGTTTGTAGGTTGTCTAAAGTCCATATTATTTAGTCGATTTCTAACGTAATTGCCGAAATACAATTGGTGTGTGTTATAATATACATCTTATTAAAATTAGCGTATATATCTGAGTTATAAATCTTTTACAGGAGCACTAAATACATTATATTTATGCACAGTTATTGTTAAATGTTCATTTAATAATAATGTTCGTAGCACAAGAGTTTTGTAAGAGGATGGTACCAAATAATTCCAATACTTTGCAGCTTCTAGAAGCTTATACACATTTCTATACTTCAAACAAACCCACACAAAATAAATGATTAAATATTTAAAAATTAAAAATAAGTAAAACGATTAAAACAGCTTACTTAACATCAAAGTGGATGGCATCGCATTTATAGAACTTTATATGGTGTCACAAAATTGCATGAATAGTCATGAAGCTGTTGAAGATTGTACAAAACCTCTCTTCCAAAACTCACCAAAATTATCCACTGCAAATGATACAGTGTCAATTAAAGTGCCAGAAGAAATCTTCATAGCATTAATTTGCATCCAACATGACACAGTTTGTTGCCAAATTATTTGGGATAGAAAAATTAACAAAAGTGTTATTTCAGTACTGTAGTTACGAAAAATAACTAGAAAAACTTGTTAAATAGAATAAATGATCGTATTTTTATTTACTGTGCATTCCTTTATTTTTTTCAGTTAAAACATATAAAATTAAAGTCCATAATATGCAATACCCAGGGTAAAAGAATGTTAGTATTTGTTGGCTTTTCTTTCGTCTTATATATGCTTAGGCATACTTCGTCACTCTATATTTTTGTTAATAGGGAAATTATGTTTAATCCAGAAGGATTCAATAAACATTTATGTAAAATATTTTTCACAAATTTATATTATACACAAGTTTTCATATTATACATAGTTTATATTGTACACAAGTCATATTATACACAAGTTTTCGATGCCACAGCATCTTTACCACTTTTCTTATCTTTCATAATGAATATTTGAAAACACAATAACTGCCCTAAAATTCCATTTACTACTTAATATTAGATTTGTACACCTATGCGCAATATTGTAAATGTATACCTGAAACGCTATATATTTTCACATTGCAACCAACTGTCTCCAAACCTAATTGAAAAATAATGCGGCTCTACCTAAAACAACTCGGTGCGGCTCTACCTAAAACAACTTAGGCGACAACTCGTTGTAGCCTATGTGACGAAGTTCACATATTTTTCGCGTCTTAAAATAATGTTCCTATGTTTCGTCTTTCTAAATCAAAATTACGTATTCCGTATTATTCTCTCTCCACTTTGTTTTTTCGGCTCGATAAAATATTCTTTCCTTTTGCGCGACGCTATGTCTGGGATTTTTCGGGGTTTCCCTTCTAAATTAATTTCGCTTTAGCATATGCTGTGTAAGTTCTTGGCGCCTCCCGGTCTTCCGTCGGTGTTTTCGCACGGGGTTGTAGTCTTACGTATTGGCATCCGCCAAATTCTGGCACTTCTGTCTTGGCATCAATCATTTAATCCGTTTGTTTCAAATTTTTATATTGTTTACGCCTACCGGACGGTGGTTGTCACGTGGGGCAGTGGCTTATGAGTGCTCATATTTTACTCGCCAACCTGTAGAGAGCTGGCAGTTTTGTAGGAAGATTTGACAAGATTTCTCGACTGCTCTCCGTCAGAGGAGGTTGTGTTCGTTTTTTTAAGGAACTCCGGCATGCCGTGTGGCCGGAACAATTAGATATGTTCCTGGTGTTATTTTTATGAAGCAATGTACGGTGCGTAATTGAACTTGTTTCTTTAATAACTGTTTTGTGAAGATACCTACAATAAAGTGCAGCTTTTTTGTGTATTCCAGTTGTCCGTCAGTTTTTCTCAAATACCTTTTGTACTCTATACGTCATGTGAGCGGCCGAGGGAACGTTTCTCTTAATCGTCCTCCGACAACTCCCTCATATCCTAAACTAAAGCTCAGAATAGCGGATGAACTGGCAAATACGCAACAAAAATAGCATTTTTATCATAACCATATTTAAAGCTTGTTAAGCAAATAAAATTGTTTACAAAAGCACAATCCTAAAAGAGTTGAATAAACACGGCAAGTAAACGTATTTGTGTTTTGTATGTTAAACTTCAAGGAAATTGCACAGGAAATAAATATTCCTTTTGTCAAAAATAATTTTTCATCTTACCACTACACTAACATCTTTTACGAAGCTGTTCAAAAGTTTTAGCCCATTACGTGAAATATATTTATTGAAATAGGAGTAGTACATTGTTCTGACTTTTCCTTAAAATTAAGTTTCCTAACAATTTAAGGTTATTTCGTAAAGAGGGCAGAGATAACTTAAAGTTCCTTAAAGAAAGTGAAAAAACAGTTCTTAGTGATCTAGGCTATTTACTTTGAATACTTTCGTTCTGCGAATTGTATTCCTAATGACATTCTAACTTCAAGAATGCAATTTAATTAAGAAAATAGAGTGACAGGTACATTGGAAATGACTTATTTTTCCACCATTTAAGAGTTTCCCGACGCAGTGTCTGGAACTTTTAGATTTATCTTGCTGTAACTTTGGACACGTCAATTACGATTTTAGTTAGCGCAACAACACCTTCGTGGAGAAATTGAAAGTCTTCAGTGAAAGTCATTATAATGTTATAAGAGATTTATTTGCAAGAATAACCGTGCTCTGTTGATTAATTAATTGCAAGTCAAAAAATTAAATTTATTTTGAAGTATGGGAAGTGTTTAATTACCTACAAAGGGTACGTATTTCGTTATTTTGCCTCAGCTAATAAGAAATCATCTTAATACATAAACAATAATTTTCCTTATTGCACTGTTCTGAAGATCATTCAGTTCTGAAATTTCATTAAATGCATGATGTTATTTTACCATTTAGTTACTTTTAAAACAGTATTCATGTTTTATGTTTAATTACTACAAAGATAGTGCTATAATAAAATTGTAAGATAACATTATAAGTAAATCCAATATGCATTCATGTACAAAATTTAAAAAAAAATTGTATTTCTTATTCATTTCCATAAAAATAGTTATTTAAAAATATTAATTATTCTGCCGAAACAAAATCAAATAATTCAGTATCGAATTCACTACCGTACATGTTCGTGTATAACAATTTCCATTACTGATTTTTCTTGTTTTTATTAATTTATTTTTAACAATGTTGCATAGAAGTTTGACACGGAAATTTTGAGCATGTGATACTCCAGTTACAGCTTATAAGCTCACATTATTCCTAGACTAGAACAAACTATTTTTTCTGTAAATGGGAGACAGGAATTAAAAAATCACAGACAATTATTGATAAATTTTTATTGGAGTAAGAAATATTGAAATGTTACTGTATTATCTTTTATTTAGACTAAGCTTCACATTTCATTTCGTGTTCTGATGCTTTGAGACGATTTCTGATTTTGATTTCGGAAAGTCCGAAATTAATCTATATAGATAGGCAAGATTTTGTGGTTCACCATGCAAGACTTAAGAATGTTGTCATTTCATTAAAAATATTAGCTACATAAAAAATAAAATTAAGTATTACAATTAAATATAAGTTAGGATTAGTTTCCATGATTTTTATTTGAAATTGCACCTACATAGCACTAAAAATTTGTTTACCGCCATTATATTTCTGGATAGTCATTCATATAAAAACTGCTATTGCCAACAAGAATCAAATAAAAGCTATCTATGCAAAACACTAAATACTATTTTCATTTCTTTTTCTATTAAAAATAATACTCTTTTAAAAAGCACCATATATTCCATGAAATTTAAATTATAATAAATATTTACAAGTGTTATTTTACTAAATCATGCTTCTTTGTTTCCCCACTAGATTAACCAAAATCTAATTACTTCGTGTTTCTTTAACGTAAAATTTTTAATCTCTTTAATAAGCCCAGAAATGTGTGTAAGAAAGTAAATTGTTTGCATAAAAAATAGTAGTAAATAAAAGAAAAAACAAGTAAAAGGAGATAAAGAGCTTTTGTTTTATGGACGAATTCCTTTTTATGCTTTTAATTAACTTATCACAGAGTTTTAAAAATATTGGATGGATAAAATGTTAATCATCATAATTTAATCATTCCGTATTACTAAGTGTTTATATAAATATTGTTATTTTGTATAAAAGTGAAATATCTCTAATCTACATTTTCTTATTAAAAAGTGTTTGGGAGGGAAAAACTTGCTTCAAAATGTCGGTTAGGACAAAATGTGCCGCTGCAATCTGCAAGTGTAAAGAAAATGTAGCTATAAACTATTTAAAATAAAATTATATAAGGTGTCATTAATTAAATTTACATATATTTTCATACACGTAATTTCTATAATGCATGTGTGTTAGTGATTGCCCAAACAAAAGATATTCATGGTATGACACAATATTGCAAAAATGTTTCATTTTCTTCTACCTTAGTTGAGGGCCAACTCGTGACGTCGTGTTGCAGCGCAATCCACAACGACATGTAACTATCGAAACGAATTCTGCGTTACGTTAATGACGATGCAGTTCTCCAAATCCACCAGTTTTCCTATGATTCCACAATAGACTTTTGGTTTTGATGAAACATTCTTAGTCAAGAGGTACCATCTCCAAACTTTAAAGTCATATTGCTGGTGTCAGATTAAATTTTCTTTCTATAAAACCGAATACAACATCTCATTTTCACCTAGCTACTTTTGCTGGAACTCTTCTTTTCTTCTTAAACCAATCTATTTACCATGAATTAATATGTGTAGACTAGTGTGTGCCGAAAAATGGATATTTTAGATAATCGACTTCTAATAAGAAAAAAAAAGTTGTACTTTCGCATCCTTAATTCGGGAAAAATAATAAATAAAATAAATATTTATATCTTTTGGTCGCGAATGACCTTCAAAATTTGAAATAAAAAGGTAAAAAAAAAGGGTAAAAATAAAAATACATATATATATATATAAATACAAATATTATTCATTTATGTTCTAATACCATTCACTTGCTTCTTTTTAATGCTCTAGTCATGTATCTTTAAAAAATATTAATATTCTTTTGCAGTTTTTAGGTCGCGCATAAGCCGGAAAGTTTCGTAAAATTAAACACAATAGGACTTTTTTTTTAGCTTTTTTTACATGTAGCAGTATTTCTGTCTTATAGTCCAGTTTTACACTTCTCTGAATAAATGTGCACAGTGCAGCTCTTTGCTTGCTATGCAATTGCAAACAACCCAGAACTCCCCACACAATTAACAACGCAGCATTAACAACCCAGAACTCCCCACGAGGAGGTGTCTCTACACTGCAAAAAAGTCTGTCAAATGTACAGAAAAAAACTGTCAGCCAAGACGCCAGTTTGCTTTCGTTTTTTTACAGAAGTCTTTCACAAATTTTACAGATTCTGAGCTCATTTTACAGAAGTCTTCCATAAATTTTGCGGATTCTCTGTTTATTTTACAGAAATCTTCCACATAAGGAAAAAAATACGGAAGACTTCTATAAAATGTACGGAAATAAACTGGCGTCCTGGCTGACGTTTTTTAATTCTGGCAGTTTAACAGACATATTTACAGATTTTGAAATTACCATTTTAAAAAAGTTTTTACATTTGGATTAAGATTTGAAGTTGGACTGATGATTCAATTTTGGCATTATAATGATTGCGAGTACAAAGTTGTTCTCATAAATCCATCTCTTGTGTCTTCTCCTTTTCTTTTTCCTTTCTGCTTTTCTTTTCTGCAGATTCAACCAGTTTCTCAATCCTTTCAGTAACTTAAGTGTGATGTGAGTATATTATGAATTCAAATTTTGGTAATTGTTTCTTTTATAGAAAAGACAAAATATCCTGGTTTGTCACATATTCCATCACTGGATGAGGAGAAAGTGAACACGTTGACCAGTCGTGAACCTGAATACAAGAACCTGGTGAAATATATCTAGAATACGTGGCACTTAAGATGGTATTGGATCCAAAATAGCTGAAAAATTTATCAGAATTTGGAAGAAAATGAACTTTGCTGACGTGAGACAGTTAGTCGCGATTGGCTGGGATGGTACAGCTATAAATACAGACTTGAAAAATGGCGTAATTCGCAATATTGAAATGAAACTTACGACCGTTACAATGGTTCATCTGCCTCCTACATTTGAATGAGCTTTTTCTAGACTTATTTTCCAACAATTGGATCCCGGTAAAGTTTTCGAGAATTATTGAAAAAACCTCGACTGACTGTGAAAAATTAACTTTTATTAACTTTGGAAGAATTCAATCGAATAAATCAAAGCTTTTTCAAAGCAAAGAGACTGATTAATTAAGTAACGACCAAAAATATGTATTCCATATTGTCAGGGCCATACAAAAAGGAAAATGTGATCTTCATCTGGCTTTCAGAAATCCGGGACCTATAATTCATTCGCGTTGGCTAACGTGTGCTAACCGAATTCTCCGGCTGTATATTTCCCCAACTGACCTACTAATGAGAGGAAGATGCTTGTAAATTATATCCTAAAAACTTATGTTCCTGTATGATTCGATATAAAAATAATATTCTGTGAAACATGGACCTGTGCAATTATTGGAAGTTATACAGACTACAAGACATTGGCTTGATAATCTTATAAAAATCGCTGATCCAGCAATTCATAGAAATGTTTACTTTGATAACCCTGAGAACTTGTTATTGGCCATAGCAGTAGACGAGTGCCACATGTAAGGGAGTTCACCTACAGAAGAATACTCAAGGCAAGAGATCAGCCATCAAGCATCAGTTCTGTATCTACTATAAGAGAAAATGTCTTTTCACCCATATTAAAATTTGAAGCTTCGAACTATGCTAGGAGTTAATAGACTGCTCAACGCGTTCACTTTCACCTCTTCCGGTGATGAAAAATGGGACAAACAAGGATAGTTTGTCATTTCTAGAAACTAAACAATTGCTTAACTGTTTAATAAAATTAATAAAATTTCCATGTCATACACTATCTGTTGCAATTATTGTGAAACTGGTCGGCGAATCTGCAGAAAAGGTACTTGGGGAAGAGACACGAGATGGATATATAACAACAACTTTATACTCGCGATCATTAATATCAAAACTTAGTCATAAGTCGGACTTCGATCTTTAATCCAAACGAAGAAACTTGTCTAAAAAGTGTAAATGCAAATATATTGTAAATACGTAAATAACTGTTTTTCATAGCATCGCGGATGAGAAGGGCAGGATGGAACTCATCCACTTTTGGTGAGTTCTGGGTTGCTAATGCAATAAGTTAGAATTGCATAACAAGCTAAGAGCTGCACAGTGCACATTTATTCAGAAAAGTGTAAAACTAAACTATAAAATCAGAGATACTGCAACATGTAATAAAAGCTAAAAAAAAGTCCAGTGTTGATTAATTTTACGACTTATGCTAGACCTAAAGACGGCAAAAAAAAATATTAAGGCGTCTTCTCACTTTGAAAATTAAAAAAAAATCGAATTTTTTTTTTAATTTTGAAAGTACATATCATCAAAAATGTTATATCAAAATTTCATAAAGATCGGAGGAAATACCCAAAATAACAACGAGTGTTTCAACAGCTGTGTCAGGGCAATGGCACCGAAACACGTTTTTACGGGAAGAAAAACCGTGGAAATTGCTTGTCAAACAGCAGCATGCATTTATAAAGAAGGGCTACAACCTGTTTTAAAAATTTTGGAGGTGATGGGTGTCAAACTTGGCCCTATCGTCGTTCAATACGCCGAGAAACGCGACAGTGATCGCGTACGCGTAGGGAACCGCCGCAGCTCTAACGCTTCAAAAGAGACTAGGTCGAGACGAAGGGAAGCTATTTTGGACGAGCACAACTTCTACGAAGAATCGGAAGGTCATTGTATGGAGCAGGCATCGCTGATTAACCCGAGTTAAGGTTTTTTCATGATTTTCTGCAACCAAAACTTTAAACGCGTTTATCTCAAAACAAGGTTTTTCAGTGCCTCGTTGATGAAATTTCGGAAAGTATCCGGCGGATTGTCATGAAATTTGAATGACATATTCTTCATAGTTATGGCTATAGCGCATATCATCAGATTTTTGAAATTTTGATTTGATTTTTTTTTTTTTTTTACTTTTTCGAAAAACGTGCGCCATTTTGTTATTTTCGCGAATATAAAAAATCTGATGATATGCGCTATAGCCACTGGCATACTGAATCTAAAACTGTTTTATTTTTTTGTTTCAGATGACCTGTCTCGGAGATACCATCAACAAGCCACGAACATTACATTTCTACACGGGTTTTTAGATGCTACTGTTTTATTATAATAATTGTTCAAAAAAATAATTTTTTTTTCTTGTACTTGAAAGATGTGTTTATTATATAGGATCCATTTTATCCCATAATTATTTGCAAAAATCCTCGAAAAAAAATCGAGAAAATAGCCTATTTTCGAGGTGCCTAAAGTGAGAAGACGCCTTAATATTCTTAAAGATATATGAAAAGAGCATTAAAAAGAATCGCATGATTAGTATTACAACTAAGATTAATAATATTTGTATTTCAATATATATATATATATATATTAATTTCACCCTTTTTTTACCTTTTTTGTCAAACTTTGAATGTCATGCGCAACATAAAGATATAAATATTTAATTTTTTAATTATTTTTTCCCAAATTAAGTATGCCAAAGTACAACTTTTTTTTTTTTTTTTTTTTTTTTTTTTTTTTTTTTTTTTTTTTTGCTATTAGAAATCTCTTACCTAAAATATACATTTTTCGGCCCACCCTAGACTACACTTTAAATACGAAAATACTGTGTCGACCGACTTTCTCGCCAAGTCTTCCCAAAAAAAAATACTTTGATTTCAACCACCCTGCATTTTCCTCATTATTTATTCAATATTATGCTAAGGAGAGAACGTACAGAAAGAAAGTTGTTAAATTAATCAAACTCAGTAAGCGGTTTTAAATACTTTTACTTTTGTTTGAATTTGATTGATTTATTTATTTTTCAATTTTATTTATTCATCTATTTATCTATTTTTCAATTTTATTTATTTATTTATTTATTTATTTATTTATTTATTTATTTATTTATTTATTGGGCCACCTAATAGGAAATGCGGCATCACATTTCCGAATCAGAAGATAATCCCGATTTTAAAACCTTTCTAAGTGATTGAACTTCTGACTAAGACTTTCAGACTTCCAATTAATTAAAAAAAGTAACAAGTGCAAATGGATACATTTTGATAGGGTTAGCTTTTTACTCGTTAGAACTATAATTCTAAAGCACACTGGTAACACAAATTAAAGTTAAAAAGTCGATGATTATCTGGAAGTAAAGGGTATTCAATGTAAGGTGCGGCCATCGAGGCATGCAGAACTCATCCCTACACTTATGGAATTCTCTGTGAAGAGCTATTTCATGTCGACAAACCCGTCCATATAGTCTTCCCTCAGGCATTAAAATCAGCATTTTTAATAAAAAAAGGGATATTGCCACAATCGGTGATCAATATCTCCATTAACCCCTTTTCCAGTCAGATTTAATAATGAAAAATTGTGTATGAAATAAAAATTTAATTTTTATCTAAAAAAACTTATTTCATTTAATGATTCTTTGCACATTGTTAATTAAAATTATATTACTAATTAAAATTATATTACTAATTAAAATATAATTGTAATGAAATACCATTTGCTAACAATAATATTGTTGTGCCTTGTACCAAGAAATTCCAATTGTGAACAATCTGTGATAGTGATTTGCGATATCAAAATTATTAAAACTGCTGACGGATTCAGTACTGTTAAATTTTAAAACTAAATTTAATATCCTATTCAACACTAAGTTTAGTCGCATGACGAGACTTCAAGCTATACGCAATAAAATTAACCACATTTTGTATACAGGGCGTACCAAAAAGATAGTAACAATCTTTAATTCTTTACCTATTAGAGATATTTGGGCAATGTGAATAAAAATTAATGTTAAAAATGAGGTAGGAAAAAAAAGTGTATTAAGAAAAAAATTCTTTTCGTTAACTTTCAAAAAGCTACACTATATAAATTTGTATACGACCGCCAATTGGGAATTTTTTACGCCGTAGTAAAAAATTCCCAATTACTAATATGTGTCCATACATTAATGAGATTAAGTACAAAATTTGAGAGTTATACACTAAACTTGTCTGAGATATTAGGATAAATACATGCTGACTTAAACGACTTTTCAGTTGCTCTCGAAAGGTAAAGTTCACGTCTGATGGTCGTGTTTCGAGGGCCGCACAGAAATTACAAAAAAAAAAAAATAGTTTTGTTGATCAGAAAAAAAAAACTTTATATTCAAATTAATGTACAGTCTCTGGCCATCTTCATACCTCTGATACATTTCATGATGAAAGTCTGAAATTTTGTACATCAGCTTATTGGTGTATTGAGCACTTTTTACAAATTCGGAATTTTTTTTTACGGGAGTCGCATAAATATTGTAACTTTCTAAAAATTAAGCGCAGGAATTTTTTTCTTAGCAAAGCCTTTTTTCCTGCCTTATTTTGAACCTTTTTTTCAGTTTACATTACCCACTTGTATCTAATAGATGAAGGATTAAATCGTGTTACCAATATTTCGGGACACTCTGTATATGTATATATACACATGTAATAATAAAATAGTCTTGGACAATTTAATCTAATTAAAATCATCTGAAAAAACCTCATTAATCTCTGGAAAACAGAGTACTTTTACTGTAAAGTTTGTTTCTCGGCCAGGCAAATATTACTTACATTTTTGAGAGCACTTAAGAATCAAAAGTGCGAATTAAGCTAAATTTGCAGGCGTTTGCGGTTTCCGGTTCTCCAACCTAAAATTCTTGGGCTAAGTAAGTAAATGACATCACTTTAGAGAACCAATCGGAGAAAGGGTAACGCCCTTTGCGCCTCGAAAGCTGTTATTTACAAAAAGCGATTAATTACATTCCACAAAGGTTGGAGGCTTTGCATGAGGAATATGCACATGCTGGAAATCACTGTGCACTATAACACGAAAAACCCAAGACGAGGCAAACTCTTCATTTTACAGGAGGAGGTTAAGAGTGTGAGAACTCTTTATTACTTCCTTGTACGTAGTATAAGGAAGTAATGTGATCCCGAAAAATTTTGGGGGCCAAATTTCGACATAAAAACCGATTTTGACTACCACTAAATTTAATTTAAAAAATTTTTTCGATGCATCTCATCGTAGGCTAGAATGCACGATCATATTAACGCGTCTGCAACTCATTTTGACCAGTGGCGAGTCTACTGTGGCCAGTTTTTCCATGCCGTCTGTACGTACGTACTTATGTATGTAACTCGCATATCTCAAAAACTATTGGTCGTAGAATGTTGAGATTTGATATTTAGGATTGTTCTATGATCTAGTTGTGCACCTCCCCTTTTGGTGGACATCGAATGGATAGTTTATGTACAGGACCGCCCAAAAGATTCGAAATACATTACGCTCTATGGGCCGAAATTCATTAAACTCGCCTAACTCAAAAGCTATTAGGCGTAGAATATCGAAACTTCATATTTTGGATAGTTGTAACATCTAGTTGTGCACCTCCCCTTTCGGTTCCATTCGACTGGATAGTTTATCTACAGGACTGCCCAAAACATTCGAAATACATTACACTCAATGGGCCGAAATTCATTAAACTCGCATATCTCAAAAACTGTTAGGCGTTGAATGTTGAAACTTTATATTTAGGATTGTTGTAACATCTAGTTGTGCACCTCCCCTTTCGGTTCCATTCGACAGAATAGTTTATCTACAGGACCGCCCAAAAGATTCGAAATACATTACGCTCTATGGGCCGAAATTCATCAAAGCGTTTTTTAGACGTATTGAGCTATTTCAAATGACTCAGAAGTGATATATGCTGTAAAGAGTTAGAAAATGAATTTCTCCATTAAAAAAAGTGTCTTTATCATTTATAGTTCTGCTACAGGAACACTCAAAAGATTTCCAATACATTACGGTCAATAGCAATTTTAGGGGCATTCATCCATTTCAAGCACAATACCGTCCTACCACATAAGTTAGGTAATGGTCCGACCACGGTCACGTGCCTCCCTCAAGAACTATGCCAAAAGTCGCCAAGCTTGGCGACTTTTGGTGTACGTGTGTGCATATTTAACTCTCAAATATCAAAAACTATTATGAAATTTCATATATAAGAATGTTGTAACATCTAGTTGTGCATCTCGATTTTTGGTTCCAATCTACTGGAGAGTTTATTTACAGGACCACCGAAAAGAATTTCAGTACCTTAATGTCTATGGACATCTTCATTATAATACAACTCTAGACAGTCATTGTTTAGTACATGCCCAAAATCTCGCCGTCTGTCCTCGATCTTGGCGAGTTTTGACGAAATATCGCCAAATTTGGCGATAGTCAGTCATTTGGTCCATGCCCAAAGTATCGCCATTTGTCATCGTACTTGGCGAAATATCGCCAAATTTGGCGATAATCTGTCATTGTTTGGTTCATGCTTAAAATCTCGCCAAACGTCGACGAGTTTCGCCGAAAAATCGTTTGGCGCCAAAAATTATTTCGTATTTTTTAGAACTATTGTAATATCTAACTGTTTTCAATATCTTTTTTGACAGCAATCGACTGAGAATTTATTTACAGGGTGAGCCAAATGACTTTAAATACATTGAGGTGTATGGATGCATTCAATTCATTGAAAGTCTGTGGTCAATGACTACTTTGGCTATCCCCAAAATCTCCAGACTATCTCAAGTTTGTCGGCTTTTGGTGAAATATCGCCAAATAAAGTGTCAGAAGGAAATCTTTCAAATTGAACTCAGCTTGGCGATATCGAAATATTTGGCTAGAAATCGCTAAACCTTACTATTATTGATATTTTATCTCTTTCAAACAAATAAGTTTAGAGGAAGTGCGTCGAAAATATTTTTGATCTAATGCACGTGCAAGGAAGTCACGTGTTGGACACATCAGATTTTTAAAACTGTATAGCTGTACAAAGTGCCTTCCTCTTATTAGACAGTAATAGCATTTCCTAATTTTATCAATGCTGGTCACATTGGCATATCAACCTACATTAAACTCTTGCGCGCATATTTTTGTCAGCATTTCTTGCCTTATAGCATGCGGTAATAGTACACGAAATTTCCATGAATTAAAAATAAATTTTGTCAAAAAATCTTAATTTCGGACGGTGCATATGAAAGTTTGAAATGAATTTTAAAGAATTGATTAAATATACTTACTTACATAAAAGCCCATATTTTCTAGTATTGACGGGGAATACCGATATTTCTAGACAATTATGATCGCGAACTCAAAGCAGTTAAAATTGTTAAATTTGCACACTTAATTGAACAGTAAAGTGACAAAAAAATTTATTTACCGTTGCATGACAAATTTCATTAGAAATTCGTATATAAAAAGATTTTTTTTAAATTATTAGACGAGAAGCATTAAAAATATAATTGCAGTTATATTTTCCTCATGCATGAATAAAAAGAAATACAAGCATACTGAAAAAGAAAAATATATTCTTGATGCTATGAAGGTTACAGTAATCTTTTCTAACCTTTGTTATACAAAACCCGAACTGACAATCCTTTAGCTCAATTTCTGGATGAAATCCACCTGCCCCCTCTTTTTTTTAGAATTTAAAATACCAAAACTCCATGAGAGAATAAAAAGGAAATGGCATTTTGGATGCATCGAGAAGAGATAAATGTTGCATCTTTTGAAAGTTACATGTAAAAAAAAAAGCCTTCTTTGGCTGTGATTTTTCTTCAAATAACAGTCTTATTTCTTATAGCCTAAAGGAAGGTTGTACAGAGAAGTTTGTTTGCGCAAATTTATCATTGGTTGACAGTTTTAAACTGTCATGATGTTTACCTTTAAGTCTCTTTTCTACGTTGTTGGAGCAAGTTATGTTTTGTCAATGTTATACTTGTTCAATGAATAACAAAATATAAAATATTTCAAAATACGAGATAACATTACTTTTAAAAGAAAACAAAGCAATTCGAATTTTATGTCTTAATTCTGATCAATGCCATATATTAATATGTAGATAAATGTATAAATAGATAAATAGACAGTTTTGAAATTTAACATATACTATTTATTATTTAATATTAAGATATATTATTTGCATTCAAAGTACCCTTCAATAGTAATAAAAACCCTGGAAAAAAGAGTGTTTAATGGTAAAATTAACTACGTACGAAATGGAAATGAATAAAACATATATTTCAGTACGGCCATTTTGGGTTGTACATAAGGTCCATCCTTACTCAGCTGTAAAAACCTCTACTTTTCGCAAAGACTGGCAGTTAAAAAATTTAGTTGACTTCTAAACTTCATGTATGTGTAGATGGTGGAGTTTTTTGCAGCTGAGAAAGGGCGAACATTTCACACCACTCGAAACGATAGTACGTTGAAGTTGATAGTGGACGTAAGACTACACTACCGAAGATAACCTCCGAACACCTATCCCCAGGACCTCCCTATCCACTAAAACTGTTCAACAGGAGCAGTATGCTTTGTGCGTTCATGACCAAGTAGCGATCCTACAGTCGTTAGTGTCGCTGCAAAATGCGATGAAGCAACGACAGTAGTGACGAAACCTCCAAAACTGAGTATCACAGCAATGAGAGCACGTAATCTGATCCGACGAATCATCATTTGCGTTATTTCAGATTACAGGACGTGTGTTCGTCCGACGAACAACAGCAAAAACAGTAACGACCTCACAGTCTGGTTCCTATCGTGAAGCATGGAGAGGACTTTATGCTGCCTGGGGAGTGATATCTTGGTGTGGCTTGTGGCCACTCGTACTCCTGAGGTGGGGAAGATCAAAATCTAGAATTATCGCAGTATTCTCGAAGATCATTTACACCCTATGCTTCACACTATTTCCTGGCGAACGTTCTCTGATCCAAGATGTCAGCGTCCCTATATACACGGCTGGCTATGTCCAAGTACGGCTAGTTGTGCACAATGATGAAGTGGACATCTCACATGATGTCTTTAGTCTCCTGATCTTAACAGCGTTGAGCCGTAGCGTGGTTTTTCAAAGTCCGTACTCAGTTTTCTCCTCCGCGCAAACAACCTATGAAAAGAACATGTGTTGCTATTATTTTGTCCTACATCCTTATAATGACTTGCTGTACGCAAACTATTTTATTGATAAAAATTATAAATTTTACAGTTTCAATAACTAAGCCTAACTTTTTTCGAACATTTTCACCATTCCCACCGCAATTTCAGTTTTTGAAACATACTTGATAAATATTTATAAAATACGGTTTTTTTTTAGGCTCGGTATGCGAAACTACTAACATTGCACTATATAAATTAAACTGAAGTCCTTTAATATATTGGCTAAGTTAATGTTAATTTTCTGCATGTGAAAAAAAAAGATAAAATACCGATTTCTCACCACTCGACTAAACTATTTTTCACAAAGCTTACCAAAATTTCCCTTTTGCTTTTGTATATTTTTAAATTCTTTAAACCTTAAAAAAAGGCAAACTCATGGAAATTAATCAGTTAAATATACAGTCTTATATAAGTAAAATATAAGCCTTCCGTAACTAAAAATTTACAGTATATATCAGTGGGGGTGGGGAGATGGGTACACAGTGCTTTGTGAGTTAGGCTGTCAGTTCCTGTGGCCAGAAGCTCTCGAGTTTCGAGATGCAGTCCTACTTACGCAAATGAAACCACGTGGGACTGTATGACATAACTTCGCCCCTCTCTCTTATCCAATAACATACATTTACTTACATGACCTGAATTTGATTACAAAAACGCGTGCACACGTGTGAACCTAAATTAACTCAGAATCGGGCGACCTGGTACCTGGGATTTAACTAAAGAAATACGAGGCCGGATCAAAAGTAAGTTGCGCTTCCAAGTTATGGCCATTTATTAAATAACCTGTACAAAAGCAACATGGCTATTACAGCGTACAATGTAAGTCCACTTTTCCACATAGTTCCCAGGAGACTGTAAACATTTCTCCGAACGGACAACCAACTTTTCGATTCCGAATGCATAGAAATCTCCTCCTGCGCTATGTAACCATACGGAGACAGCTGCTTTCACCTCCTCATCATTTAGGATTCGTTGTCTAGAGAGTACTTTTTGAGCTTACCGAAAACATGGAAATCACATGGCTCTAAATCGGTGGAGGATGCGTGCGAACTGCTACAGCGATTAAAGCGGGAGGTACGGCAACATCCACCATACAGTTCCGATTTAGCGCCATGTGATTTCCATGTTTTCAGTTTGCTCAAAAAGGATCTCAGTTAAGTTAATGTTAATTAACTTAACAAGCATCCTTTTTGAGCAAAATTCGATGTCAGATTTTAGCTGCAGCCTTGATTTTAGCTGCAAGTGGTTGAAACATCTTGCAGCTAAAATCATCATCGTTATCATAGTTAATTATATTTATTTTGGTTATTTATATAAATTAGTTCTAATAAAGAAATGTTTCTAAGAAGTATAAGATTTATTAAAATTTGGTACTTGTTGCACTCAATTTGATGATATAAATTTTGAAATTTTAGATTTACATAATTAAAAGCTTAAAGTATTTCAATAATATATATGGCATTTGTCATAAAATTTAAATTAATGAAGTGGTAACAATTTTTTTAAATTTTAAGATATATAAATGTAAATGTATCTTGCATTTGAATTTTCAATTTAAAAATCAATTTGCATAAAGTATTTTTATAAAGTGCCTTATAACAAATTTATAATGTATGCATTTAATAGTACTGAAAGATACTGAGTCATGAAGCTACATATTTTAAATAACGCTTTTTTGAATTTATTAATAAATATGATCCTCTGAGTAATACATACTGTGAAAAAGTAATGAGTAAAATGGAATTTTACATCTCAATAAAATTTATTTATCTTCGATAACTAACTCGAAATATAGTTATAGATAAAAAAAGAACTATTTTATAAAAGAATATATTTAAGAACTTTTAATTTATTTTCAGTGTTACATTGTGTAAGATCCTGCTTCAAATTAAGTTACTATAAATCTTTAAGATCTTTGGCAAATCCCAGAAGAAACTTCAAGTAACAGATTAAAGGCTATTGTTAATTAATTCAATTCTCCGTAGAATAGGATAATGTAATTAGTCACACGGAAGACAAGTTTCTCGGAGCTGTATCCATTTCTAATGAATCCTTTTGACAAATTACACGAGTGTAGCTCAGTTTTCAAATTTTCAGAGTTTGTATCTCGTTCTGTGTTTGCAGTGCATTCATCTTTTGTAGTAGGATTTGTTATGTCGAAGATACATAATCTCCGTGGAAAATTTTCGTAATGTAAAGGAATATGTGCTTCTCTAAATTTCCACTCCTTAATATATATAATTTTTTAATTTATTCCAAATGTTTTTTTTGAAATATTAACATTTGAAGTGAATTGTGGATTTTCGAATAATTATATTCTATGTTACTCGTTGAGAGAAAACAAATAAACAAAGAAACCCGCTAAAATTAAATTAAAACCCCATTAATCATTTATTCTTTAACTTTAGACATAGCGTACTTCTTGAGAACTATATTTTAGTTCTGTAAAGAAACTTAAGAAATTTCGTTCATACTACTTTTATTAAGAAAATATGCAGCAATACCTGAGATTCATAAATTTCGTAGAAATCCACGGTCATTTGCAAGTATGTGAGCGCAGTCATACATGCAAACTGTGTATAAAAGTTTTAGGAATGTTTTATAAAAAATAATAATTATCTTTAGATGGAAACTGAATAGTTGCTGAACATACTTTCTATATACATTTCTTTCTATATACATCTCTCTTTCTTTTATCTTTTTTTTAAAAATAAAACACCCATGTTATTTCAAGCATTTCAGTGAATTTTTATCTCACTATGTACATTATTCCATGAGTAATTGACTTTTCAAATGCTAACGGACATTTGGGTCACCTTGTATAAAAAAATTGTATTCCTTTTAAATCCTCAATGTGTAATATTTTCATTATATGGATTGTATCATAAAGTTATCGATAACTATTCATTTACATTGTTATTTTTGTAATAAAATAACTTCATTATAACACAGTCCGGCAATTACCACCCACATTCTGTGATTGCTTGTCAATAGGAAGAGAGAAAAAGTAGTCAACAGAATGCCAAGAGAAAGAACTATCTGAACTCTGCATACGAATGTTTAATAATTAATATTAATCAAATATTCCTAAAATATATGTAACAAAATTGGAATAACATATGCTAGTTTTGAGATTTAAGTGATAAATTAGAATTCTTTGTAATGTTCTTTTAAGGTGCCTGCCGATCATCGGAGAGGATTTCTCTTAATATTTGAAAAATCGTCTGTTTATATGCATTTCCTTATAGAATATATTTGAAAACTTTTAATAAAAAATAAAAATACACATATTGTTAAATGTTTTGGTATTTTACTTTAAAAATATGCATAAATCAGTTGTAAAATTTCGCTTTTGACAAACATCAAAGCTCACAGTAAAAGAAGATAATTTTATAGTTCAGATTTTATTTTCCGTTTGTAACCTCCGCAAGGGAATAAAATGCTCTCATAACGACTATCGTTTTTGAAAATTAGAGATGTTAACATTCTTACGTGCAGAAAAATAATGAAAATTTTTTCAATTACCTAAAAAATAAAAATAATTTCATTACATTCTTTTTAGAGATTCAGGGCATTTTCCTTAACTCTCATAACATTACAGTGATATTTTTTCAGTTAGGATGTTTTGCGAAAAGTCAAATCTAAAAATTCCAATTTTGAGAAACACACAAACCGAGCATAAATACCAGTTCTTCTAAGGCATCAGTTCCAGTTAAGTTCTAAGTAAGGCAGCAGTAAAAATCCAAATTATTTTAGAAGGCTAAGAAATTCACATTTAATGCTAAGCCAAAAATGAAAAAAAAAAGATTTTGTCCAAAATTTGCATTTTAAAGGTATGCAACGCATTCTAAAAGAACTATCAATTTTATATCCGGCATTTTCAATATAAAATTTGTAATTTTATTTCGCAGTGACTCGTAAAAATTTCATTGCAATCAGTGAATATTAAAATCCGTTTCTCAAGACAGACATACACATTATAAATAGTCGGAAAGAGTTGTTAAATAATGTAATAATAATAAAACTTCCAGGCAATCTCTCCTGTAGAGACAATCGTAGAATATCAACATAACATGGGATTACTTATTACTTAGTTTTAAGTCGGCCGTAGAGAAATAGTGAAAATAACGAGCATTTTTAATTTAACTAAATATGTACTATAATACATATCATAAAAAATCCACTTATTCTGCCTATTACTTTTACTAATACGATGACTATCTCCTTTTTTTTCTATAAATGCAAAAAAATGTTCAGGAATAGCATGGATATTTGCCACCGATGCCGTCTTTTCATTCTTTGGTTAATTCTTTGAAGATTTACTCATTGCGCAATATTTGTGATAATTTCTCAATATGGTTGCCATCAAAGAAGTTCTTTAAACATTCTTGTCCATAACTTTTGTCAGATTGTTGTATTTAGCACAGAGAAATATTTCATACAGTCGTCGGCCAAATATTGCAATTTAACCAATTTAAAAATTAAAATTATCCATTGAATTGTTTCATGGAAGATATCTAGCTGTTTAGTCTCGATAAGGTACTTTAAATCAAACAGATTTCAAATATCATGCAAAATTTGTAGCAGAAATTATGAGTTTCATTACATTTTTAACTTATAACGTCATATTTTTGACTGAAGTAAAAGAAAATCTGGATGGTTCAGTGTGTTCTTCTCGTTATTTCACACAGTTAGTTTTCAAAGGAAGCAACACAGAAAATTACGTCAACATTGTATTTGTTTTCTCTGGATAGAACCGTTAGGAACAAACGTAATTATACGCTAAAAAATAAATATGCATAACTTTATTCAATGTTTGAAGCATCTACTTCAAAATCCGTATCGCGTGAAGATTTTTTTAATTAACTTATGTGATTTCTGTGATTTTTTTCCATTTTATAAGTCAAATCTTTTAGGCTTATGTATTTCAAATTTCTATCGAGTTTAAATGATTTTTTAAACTTATAATTTCTGTGAACGTTTTCCATCTGATAAGTTTAACTTTTGCGCACAGAAATCAAAAGTTTAAACTTGTGTGATTTCACTGAACTTTTTCTGTATAGTAATTCAACCATTTATACTTACATAAAAAATTACGGTGTGTTCAATAATTAAACAGCAACAAATCTCTTAACTCCCAGACAAATCTTATAAGATAATTATTTCGAAGTCGCAGTCATCACGCTAGTTAATTAATTTAACTCTCAGAAGTCTCAGAGAACGCAATTAGTAACATCTGAAACAAGTTCCTCTACAATGTATATATGAAGTCTGTTAAATGCTTTGACAAATTATCTTCTCATTCAACTTAATTTGCATAGTCTCTTTCTGGAGATATGCTTTTATTCATATGTAGGTTGAATAGTTCGAAATACCTGACTACTACTGACAATAAATGAGTTAATACCTTCGAAACACCTTTTAAATCAATCAAATGAGCTTTGTAATTGAGCAAAATTTTTATGCCATTTGAACATGAGATTTGATATACATTAAGGGAGTTTTGCTGCATTTCTCTAATACTCTTTGAATACATGTTTGAACTTACATGTTTGACTGGACATATATATTAAACGATTTATTCATACTTGAATATACTTCTTTCTGAAAGATTAGACTTCAGAAACATATTTAGAAACATTATGATGATTTTACAAGATGATGATTTTATAAACATGTATAATTTATGATTATTATGATTATTATGAAAAGTGAAATGAGCTAACTTGCGTTATTTTGAAATGCACACCTGCATAATTAAAGCTACGTAGGATTTATGCATTTGAAAGCATTTCTGATTTTTTAAAGTAATGCTTTATGTCTTTTTATTGCAAATTTCTGAAAGAAGGCACAAAGAAGGCGTAAAACACGATAAACCTTTATAGTCTAATTTGCATACCTTCGAAAGTGGCATGATAATTATAAAGTAAATTACGTATTAGTTTTGTTAAAAATTTAAGAAATATAAATTATACTTTTATTTATTTATTTTTTTAGATGCAGGTGATAAAAAAACTTTTGATGGACACAAAATAAAATACACTGCTGGCCACCCAAATTGCAACACCAAGAAAAACAAGAGATATCACAACAAAATTTATTGTGTAGCTAGCATGTTGACCAAGTAACAAATGATTAAATTTACAGCATTCTATGAAGCGTGGTTCCTGCCAAAATCAGTACCCAGAGTAGCCGCCGTTGTTGGAGATCACAGCTGCCACACACCTCGGCATTGATTCAAAGAGACTTTGAATGTGTTCTTGGGGTACAGCAGACCAAGCAGCTTCCACACGTTGCCAAAGTTGATCTGGTGTGACAGCTGGGGATGAACTCTGGGTCAGTCGTTGAGCAACCATGGACCACATGTTTTCTATCGGCGAAAGATCCGGAGAGCGCGCCGGCCAGGGAAGCAATTCAATCTGGTGATTGACGAAGAACCCTTGGACAATGCGTGCCACGTGTGGCCGTGCATTATCCTGCTGAAATATGGCTGTTGGCAAGCCCTGAAGGTAAGAAAGGACAACTGGCTCCAACACCTCGGAGATGTAGCGCTGGCTGGTTAAAGTACCGGCAATGCGTACTAGAGGAGTGCGAGAGAGATATCCGATACCGCCCCATACCATAATACCCGGTGCAGGACCAGTGTGACGGTGCATAATGCAGCTGTTCAGTATCCTCTCTCCACGGTGTCTCCAGACTCGAATCCGACCGTCGTGGTGTTGCATACAGAAGCGTGACTCGTCAGTAAAGAGAATTTCATTCCATTCTGTCGTCCACATCCTTCTTTCATCGCACCATTGGCGGCGGAGACGTCTGTGGTTCCGCGTCAGAGGTAGACAAAGCAACGGACGTCTTGCGGACAGACCATTCTGCTGTAAACGACGTCGAATGGTACGCGCAGACACTGGATGATGCGTTACAGACTGAATCTGCTGTGATATGGTTCGTGATGTGACTGAGCGGTCCGTCACTGCCATGCGTACAATCTGCCTGTCATCACGTGACGTGGTGCACTGAGGTCGATGCGGTCGATCACGTCTGTCCGTCGTACCCTCCTGCACCCAACGATCACATATCCGCATCACAGTTGTTTGGTTTCGTCCAATACGACGACCGATTTCCCTGAAAGATAACCCACAATCTCGGTATGCCACTATCCTTCCTCTGTCAAACTCGGATACTTGATCAAAAGATGATCGTTGTTTCCTACGAGGCATAATTTATCGTTTTTTTGAAAAAAAAGCAAGAAAAACACAATTACTGTACTTGAAACCGTCGAAATCTCCAAGCCTTAAATAGCGCTTTGAGGTGGCGCCACAGGCGCGCTTGATGTGCGTCTGCGCTGAAATTCTAATCATTTGCATATCTCACCTCAGCTAATGCATGTTGTAAATTTCATATTATTTGCATGCTTCCTTCAGGGTGTTGCATTTACGATGGCCAGCAGTGTATATTAGACATTAATTTAAATTAGTTAGATGCACGTTAACTCTTTTAAACTGAAAGGAACTAATTTCAGATAAAAGCATTGACAATTAGCATGAAATACATAGAAAACGTTAACACCATGATCACTAAATCTTTTTTAACGATGCATTTGAAAAAAATCACATGATTTCGGTCCATAAATAGTAATTAACCAATTATATCAAACAACTTAAGAATTTTTAGAATACCTCTTTACAAGCTGTACACAATAATAAGTTATAAACCTGCATCAAGGGCAAAATTTTAAGAAAAAAAATAAAAATCGAAAATTTAGCAGGAAGTGTAACTTTTTGAAAATATTTGCTGTTAAACTCCTATGTTGTAGACATTTTACAGAAAGTTTTATAAAGGGCACTGTTGCTCCATTTATGTCGTTGCTTATCTCCGTGTCCCAGCTACTGCTAGACGAGATCTACGAGTTTATACACCCTTAAAAATTCATAGACCATAATAGGAAAGTCCAATAAATCGTCGTAGGACAAATCTAGACACTTAAGAATATGAGCCGGAGATGCCTGTTCATTATTACTCCTCGGACAAATTGGGTGGACTTTTTGAAACCCCTGGAAGGCAAGGCCTCTTACATGACCACTACGAAAGCGAGAGAGAGCTGTCTGGGTACTTCTGTCGCAATTCACAGCGAGGGATCTACCTGGGGAATCAGCCCGGTACCAAGAATGTGCAGGAGGAACAAGCCAGATCATTTTATCTGTGTGTTTTCTGTCAGATTACAGCTCAAGGTATGTCAGGCAGTTGGACGTAGCCAGGGTCTCCCCGACACCCTTCTTCGCCAACACATCAGCCTTCTCGTTACCCCAAATGTCCACATGAGAGGGTATCCACTGAATGTGCACATCACAAGAAGACGAGACTTGTTTTAATTTAGTAAGAATTGAAATACCAGTCTTGTCACCAACGTTATGCCAGTTAGGTAGATGTTGGATAACACTGCGACTATCAGACAGAATCCAGATGGCTTTTGGGTCTAAATAAGACATAATATAGCTCAATCCCTCATCGATAGCAATGAGTTCACTTTTAAAAACTGAGCTGAAATCAGGATTTCTTTTCTTTAATTTAACAATTCCATTGGAATCTTGGGTAAATATGGAAATAATGGAAATATGGAATATAATGGAAATATGCAATATTAATGGGTAAATATGGAATCTTGGAATAAAATGAGTATTCCATTGGAATCTTGGGTCGCTGGTAAGTACCCCACTACCAGCGTGGGATTCCTGATCTTTGCTTCCATCAGTATACATCAGCGTAGTACCGTCTGGGTTGTTATTTATAATTTCAAATTCAATGGAGCACTAAGAGCTCCTTTTATTGCGGTATGTAGGGCAGCCTTTAAAAAACTTGAGTTTTTTTGAGTCCCTGACTCTGTTTTCCTTCATATATGAAGTTCATGAGAGAGATAGGACAGAACCCTTTATTTAGTGGTGTAAGATTACTAAGAAAATGTAAACCTGAAATACTTCCATCTTTGAAAAAGAACTTGATTTTACTTTGGCAAATAAATCTTCTTTTGGCACAAATATAGGTGAACAAATTATATATTTTTATTGTTTTTACAATTTACTAAATGAATTTTACCCTGTTCAATCAGCCATACAGATTTTATTACACAGCTTCTAGAATAGAGATTTTTTTATACTAACCACTGAAAAAAAAATTGCTTCATCCGCTATTGGATGAGATCCACCGATACGATTCTCTTATTGCCTCACAAAATTTCGATTCCAGAAGAATATGCGAGCCTTAAGAAAATACCCGGAAGGCTTGCAGCTATAAAAGATCGAAAAAAAAATTACTGTTTCTCTGAGAAAGTACTCCACAAAATGAGATTTTTTTTCTTTGGAGTTTCATTTTCAATCGTTATTTTGTATCTTTAAAAACATAGTTTTGGGAAATGTTAAAGCAGACGAACGTATGATTACAGGAAAAAAATAATAAATTCAGGACTATCCCAAAACTTTTCAGTTCTTCAAATTTAAATAATTATATATTAAAAAATCTTTAGAATTTTTAATAATTTTTTTAATTTTTAAACACTCTTTATTTGTTTCAAAAGTCCACATTCAACAAAGATAGAATCAACAGTTTTAGTTTGTTGCAATAAGGTGTAATTAAAATTACTCTTCCTTCATGCTGTTGAAGGTACTAATAAATCCTATGTTGTACGATATTTGACAAAAGCGTTAATTAATATTTATTAGGTAAATAGTAATCATAATCAATTAGGGAAAAAATAAGGGCAACATTTTGAAAATGTATGTATATTCTGCTTCTGCATCTCATATTTTCAAATAATTATCTAGATTTTTTCCACAAATTTTAATTTCTTCTAACTTAATATTTTAAACTCTTTTCGAAGAAGTTTACTGGCTGCACCTAAATCCACGAATATGCAATCTTTTTCACGTCTTCTTATTCAAAGCTTTAGGTACTTAACGAAGTCAAAGTTCCTTGGAGGAAAGTGTATATGTGGCTACATGTCTTTAAAATGATTCGTAAGTGTAGTCAAAAAAACAGAAAAGCATCAACAACAATAACAAAAAATGATTCAATTGAAAACAAACTACTTTTATTCACACGTTGAATTGTAGTTAACTGTACCTCTGTGCAGCTTACACTAACATATCTCATCACACTAAACATTTAACTAAATTTATTAAACTTCTTAAACATAACAATTCTAAACATAGCAAACTTACTTCCAACGTATAAAACGTAGCACTATTTAAAACTAGAACAAATACATTTAATTCATAATTAACAGTCTGCATAAAATGTATGCTTGCTTGTTACAGCTTGACAATGACAACAGCAGGACTGGGAACTCGAGCAAGCCAGCCTCAGAATTTGCTCTTGTCATAGCGCACACGCTTGCATAAGAACCGTGCTCGTGTTGGAGAACAGATTAAATGCCCCATTTTTCCGAATCGACTGAACGATTGAGACACACTGGATTCATCGGTCTTTTAAACTGACTCAAACGAGCCGAATCTGTGAAATGAATCATCACACTTTTAACTACAACAGCGTATCTTCTAGAGTACTTGGTACCGCAATTTCATGTGAATGAAGGCCAGCGTGTTGGTCAAAGCAACAGGACAACTCAAGGCAGGGCGAATATGGGACAAAGCCACTGGTTCTCGCACTTTGGTGGGTTCCGAACCTATTCTTTCTTTCTCTTATATTTTTTCCTTTAACTTGCTTAAAGATGATGCTTTTTTGAGTAGATAAAAATTGAGATTTTTTTACTACGGAAAGATAGCTTTAATCTTTCACTTTTTCCTTGTCCACCTTGAGAAAACTAATTAATCACTATATCGGATGGTTGATTGAGACCATATTGCATTGAGCCTTGTGCCATACAGTTCTTACGGCTTGATCTTAATGATACTTTGTGTTCTTTATGTATCTTCAGTGAGAGAAACATGTGTGTTCCCAAGTTTCTCTAAGGAGAGGAGAAATGAAGGTCTTTTAGTCACAGCGAGTGTGGGTTCCTTTATCAACGGTTTCAGTAGTTTAGCGTAATTGCATAAAGACTCGTTCTTTTTTAAGACTAGTAAATTTAATTGTTATAACGTCTAGAAAATTGTTTTAAGCAGTGGATTAAAAAAGATATTTGTGTTATAGAAAACTGATTTTAGGTACACATTCTCAAAAAAGAATTCAAGCGTGAGTCAAACTTCCTATGTCGGTTTCATATAAAATGTGAATCATATCATCTATAATAATAATGTCAAATATTTCTTTCTAATGTTATATTTTTCGAAAAAGTTAATTTGACATCGATAAAACTAAAATAATGATTTTGGATATTACTCGAAAACTTTCTGGAGACAATATAACGGAATACAGAAAGAAAGGAAATCTCCATCATTGTGATCTTGAAATGATAGAAGCGGACAGTTTAACAGTGAAAAAAAATCTATTTTTGAAAAGAGAAAAATTATTAATACAGACCAATGCTAACACAAAGAATTGTTGTCATAGATTAAAATTTAAGTTCCCCGTCCTTTGTTTTACCACTTGTTACCAAAAATGTTTTTCCGACTTTCAAAGTAATTTTATGAATAGAAATGTGGGAGGGCCTAAGCCTATATCCTCAACGCCTTATAAAAAAATCCATCACATTTAAACATTTTGTTTTAAAAAAGATAAAACGAACATAAGAAGTTTGTTATGTAACAATATTATTAACTTAAAAATTCGGTACTGTTAGAGTTATTGACTAAATACTATACGCTTAAATCTATTGAGTTAAATAATAATAAAACGGAGTATATTTTTACTCAATTATTGACTTCAAAAAGCCATTCTCCCGATTGAGTAAAATTTGCTCCATTAATCGACAAAAATGAATGGAGCAAAAAACTCTCAATTTTTGAGAATTATACAACAGCTCCATTTAGGCTAAATAATAATCAAAAATGAGGAGTGTCTGTCCGTTTTTGATTAATATAACTGTACTCAATTATGATTATTATTTAAGATATAGAATGGGCGTTTTTACAAAATCAAACCTTTTTTAATTCATATATCTGTACTCAATTAAGATTATTATTTTAAGCTATAAAAAGGGTGTTTTATTAAAATTTGCTGTTTTTGATTAATAAATTGAATTATTCGTTTTCTCCATTTTTTATTATCAGAGCTGTAATCTATGATTATAAGCCCGAGAAAATAAATTTTAAATCAAGGCAAATACATTACATATATCTTAATACACTATAAAAAAGTATTTTTTTAATAAATGGAATATAATTTCACTACAGTCACTAGTTATAAAACGAATTCACAGTACAGACAGAATACACAAATGCAATCATGGTTAAACCAGCTGTGAGATTTAATTAAAGCAGCAACCCAATTTATTTACATGAAAAAAGTAAAATAGTACTTAGTCACTTGACTGAAGATATCATAACTTCATTTGTTTTACAAGAGCGACGAGATTTTTATAATCCAATCGTAAGAAACTATGTCCATTAAAACAAAATTTTTACCGAAAGCATCCTCTCCACATTTAGGTTGAATTTATTTCACAACTCTGAATATGAAAAAGATGCATTTGGTATTCAGATATAAAATAAAATTATCACCAGCGAATACATTCATTCTAAAGTATCATCGGGTATCCTCTTTAGAAACTCTTTTAAATCATATTTTAATAACGACATGTTTGCTTTTCGATGCTCGCCGATAGCCACGACGATTCCCGCTTCCCGCGTTGTGACTGTACGGTTTTCCGTTGAAGAGCGTTGGTCACGTGATAGTAATAGGATATCTTACTACGCATCTTTCGTGGGGGAGAGACAGAATTCTCAAATAGACAAGATTTTAGTGAAAAATGGAGTATAATAGAATCTAGCGAATCCTGAGGATTGAGGCGAATGGAGGAGATTACAAATTATTGTCTTTAATGAGTATTTTTTAGCGTAAAAGGATTTAAATCAGCCGATAAGAAATTTAATCAATAAAGAAGTGTTAGTTTTAATCAATAGATTTAAGTGTGTAATAATGCAATTTTATTGGACATTTTAAAGAGCAGCTTGTATGAAACTGCGCATATGAATAATTAAAGTACTAGTATGATTTTAGCATTATATTTTATGTCATAGTTAGAAATATATATTACGTGCATTAAATTATAAATCATGTAACACATCCAATTATATGCTTGCAATTTAGTATATTTTTTCAATTCTTTGACATCGAATCGATTCAAAATCGCACTTTTACGCAACTTGCATACTATATTGCTTTTGAGAAAATCAATAAATTCTTAAAAAGATTGATTATTAAAAATTTATATTTTAGAAAACTCATTTTTAAAAAATTCTAAGAGAGAATGGAAAAATCAGTGTTCCATAAAATCGTACGATAAACGACAAGATGAGGTCAACTTTAAAAAACAAATCTCTATTCAGGACGCTTGTCTATGACACATTACGAATTTTTAATGGTTTTTTATCAATGCGACAAAAATGAAAGTTATTTCAGAACTTTAGAAAGCACTTGCTTATTTCAATAACATACAAAGCTTACACTAAAACTTAAAAATCTATGTTAAGGAATTTGAACGCTTTTTTTTATAAACCACCACTTATATAACATAGTTTCACATGAATAAAAGTATTCGACTGCATTTAATTGTAGTATTAAATACTGAAGACTCTACGGTTCACATAGCAAGGCGATTTAAAGTCGGATTTTCATGAATAGGATTTGATGTCACAAGTCCAGATATCATTAATGCCCCTCGTTTTCTTTAAGCCATTAACATCCAGCGATGTATTTTTAGATCTTCGCGATATTTCTAAATCACTCAAATATTTGAGCATTACTTTATTTTCCTAGTTTAATTTCTCGAATAATTAATCTGATTTCCACAAAACTCTTAGCCATAAGAAGTTTAAATGAGAATCTTTCCCTGTCTTATTCATATTTTACGAAAAGAATTTCGTTCTTCATAACACACAAATATCGGAATTTTATCACTTCTGACATCAACATAAGTTTGAGAATGTGCTAAAAAATGTTGGGCGCTGATGGGTTATGCCTTCTTGGGCTTTTGAAAGCATCCAGCGCCCAAAAAGGGTCGATATCCCTGCCTTTTGGGAAATATTTGTTTAAGGCAATCTGAGTTACTGCGTGTAAAATATGCCATGGTACCCATGTGCCCCATGTTCAAACAATATATCTATGGATGCAAACCCAGGTTCTAGGTTTGCCATATGGAATTGTTTTTAAATTGGGAAAGAGTTCATTAGGGGTGGTGTTGTCTATCCTACTATGTGCTCAAATTCCAATGTGCACTATCTCCGACCTTCATAGAAGTAAAGCCTATATTTGACAGCTGACCCGCTTATGAATTTATATATATATATATATATATATATATATATATATACTGAAAAACTGAAAACATGAAATAAAAATTGATAATCCAGAGGCAAGAAATATTGTAAAAAACAGAGCTGTCGAAGCTAAAGAGTAGTGAGAGCCAAGTGAGATCACGTGCCTAACTTTTCGATCCCAAGCAATGAAGTGGAGATGGAAAATTGAAATGGAGTACTCCATTTTCAAGCACTACCGTACTCACATTTCAATTTAAAGAAAAAACAAAAGTAGCTAGGTTTCTGCAGGTCACCTGACGAAAGAAGTCGCTTTACGTAACCTGGGGGTAGCTATAAGAAAAAAAATCCATTGAAAAAGTTTGAAAAACCATAGCTATAAAAAAAAAATACATCATGGATGCTAACCAAAGATGAAGGTGGAAGAACAGACAAGACTAGAAATCATTGCCAATCGAGAAAATTAATCTACAAAAATAAAAATAAAAGCAGCTAGAGCCAAGCCCACATGATCTCACTTATCTTGTCTTCCCACTACTCGCTAGCTTTGACACCTCTGTTTTTTACAATATTTCTTGCCTCTGGATTATCAATTTTTATTTCGTGTTTTCAGTTTTTCAGTACTTTTTTGTTATTATGTGCTACTACTTAATGTTTTACTTGGGATTCCATATTACGTAAGTTTAGCTATTTTATATTATATACTATTATGTTTCATTATGCTGCAAAATGCGCTAATCTTTCAGAATATTTTCTACTTCTACACTGTTCTATGCATAAATTCTAAAAATATCGACAATATTTGGTAATATATTTTCATACTATATATATATGCATATATGAATTCATAAATTTGGTCAAAAAAAAGTTGCAAACCGTCCTTATATTCGGCTTGCCACAAGTTCTAACCACACACTGTTCTAACTGTTTGGAGACATGTTCTCTGCCGAATTCAGTATAATGATGAACACGCAAATTTATTTGTCGCATGTCATCCACGTCCAACACTATTAAATGTCAGGGAGATATGGACCACAGGAGCACGATGCTTAGTTTGGTAGAAACGCCTCTACACTCACTAAAACACTGGACTATTAGTCTTTATATTTCAGGGGACATCGTTTAAAAAATATGTTGTACTATAAAATGTGTGCTTCATTTTAGAATTCAAACTGTACAAAATATTTTGTCTCATTTTATATGCATTTGACAACATTTTACTTTAAAATAAAGAATAAATATGCGCTTTGCATCAACTGTAACAAAGTGACACTATCTTTAGTACCACCAAATATATCTTAGGCGAAACAAGCATGCCAAGTTACAACTTGTTCATTTTGCATCATAATAAATAAAGGATCAAAGCAATTAAATACGTCATATATTGCGTTTTTAGGTATCTATACATACATAAATTTAAATCTGAAAGATCTTTGGAGTTATTGTAAAATCTTCACGTCATGCTGGCCTTTTAAATTTATCTTACTGAAAAATGACAGATCTGTGTGATAAAAACGTGCTTTATCACACCTGACTGTGACCGCACCATATCTATAAAATAAGACTTGGAATTATATATATATATATATGTATATATATATATATATATTCACTCTACATTCCAGAAATTCATGAAATTCCATCCGTAAGAAAAAGTGTTAACTCATTTTAAACAAATCCACAAAAATTACGAAAGATTTGCTTGCTGAAAATGAAACAGTGATTCAGATAAATAAATGAACAATGTTTCCTCATTTATTTGTATTTAAGCGACGAATGTTTATTGAGCAATCTTAAAATTTGTATAAAAAAGGTTCTCTTGAAAACACTAAATCAAAAGAAACATATAAATTACAAAAACTATTTAATAGCCATTTTGACTACATGGAAAGTATGGAAATATTTAAAGCACATTTTTGTGTTAAAAAATCACAGTTTAGAAAATAACTAAAGGAAATGTTATTTAAGTGAATATGTTTCCCACATTTGATGGCTTATAATCCATTTCACAGTTTTCCAGATTGTATGTTTTATTAAATTGAACTTTCATACCGTCTTTTTCTTTAGTAATATATGTACCAAATTTTTCCATGCTATTATTTGAAAAAAAAATATCATAAGTTATTCGAATAAATCATGAAATTTTATATTGAGTGTTATATTTTTCCATCTGCAATTATACTGAATTTAAATAGGTGTATTAATTCAAAGATTATTTAAAAAATAATTATTATTCAGCGTGCACTTTTTTCTTTTATTATACGGTGAAATCGCGCTTGTTTGTATAAATGCTTCGAGTTACATACGAGATATATTGCCTTTTACTTGAATAAATTCCACATGGAATATCTTGTACTAAGATATTTAGACAACAAAGTATCTTTAAACAGGATGATAACTATAAAGTGATTTGTATTGCATGACAACTTAATAAAGTTTGATAATAAAATATTATATTTTAAGAACTAAAAATTTTATTAAAAACAAAATTTTGCAAAATAATTTTTAAGTAAATTGTAAAAACATATTAAACGTCTTACAAGCTCATGCATAATAAATCATTTAAAGAAGCTTGTAATATGATTAAAGTATTGATACAAATTCAAACTAGAAATATAATGTACAGATGCAGAAAAAAAAGTCCCACTTGTACTTTTTCGGCCGTCGTTCGTCGTACAGCAAAGTTACAGATACCAATCGTTTACGATTGACGTACACTTTAATTTGCTATGCATAAAAATTGCATAAGGGGCAATCTACATATTAAAATTCGCACCAACTTTTTTTTTCTCAATAGCAACCCCTAGATTTCACTTCATATTTAAAAAATTTAGCTCATTTTAACCCCGGGCACCAACTTTCAATAAATTTGGACAGAAAATGAGTGAGTTATGAGCACCCAAAATCCCCCTCCGTTTATGTTAAAATATTTTTTCATACTTCATTTCATATCTCATATAATATTGGTAGTAAGAAGCTGATTTTTATTCGTACTATTAGAACTAAACGACTTAAACATAATTTAATGTAATTATGATTTTTAATGAATTATGAGTTATTAAATTAATATTCAAAAAAATTATGAATAGCGACTTAGCCAAATTTCGATGGAAATAGATGCAAAAATTCATATTACATGGCTGTGCAAAATTTCAAATTTTTACGTTCAGTAGTTTAATTTATATTAAATAAATGTGTTATTTTCATGAGTTAAGGGACCAAGGCACCGTATATAAATTTATTAAGTGAATACTTTTTGAAAATTACGTACAATAAACGTAAATTAGATTTATTGTGTGCAAAAACACACTAAAAGATACATTAAAAATATCAAATTTTGAAGCAATTAAATTAGAGGTTTTTACAGTGTGATAGGGATTCTATAAAGCGCCTATTGTTGCTTCCGCTACCATATTCTACCAAATAAAATATTTTCCAGCTATAGAATTAGATACAGTAGATGTATGTCTTCTAATACAACGTCCTATTTCTGAAAAACTAACATCTTCAACTTTCCAGGCGTGAATGTGACCTTTTTTTAATTTCGGAAACATTAGGTCTTTGGGCTTCCCCATACTTTATCAAACATTCAAAATCACGTTTCTGTCTAAATTTTCATCTAACTATAAATTAAAATACCGCCCAAAGTCTTAAGAATATTGCACATTGCAGACGATAGTATTAAATGAAGAAAGTGAAATAACAAACACAGTGATAATATTGGGTCGGCAAAAAAGCAATTGCGTTTTTTACATGAAATTCAAACAAATAAATTTTCTATCAGGAAATCATTCTTCAAGTTCGACCATAGCTGAGTAATATTCAAACTTGTAGTCAGAAGAGCAGAGAGCAACCTCTACCTCCTGCCAATGTTTCACCTGTCTAAGAGAACCATCAACGGAAATACATAATAACAATTTCAAAATTACAAAGATTTTCAAAATCGTGAGCAGTCATTTCGCATTTTCCCCTTAAATCATGTGTGCGAACCAAGGAAGTTATGAACTCACGGGTCATTTGGACCACAGACTAAATATTCTATTTCTACCCTTGATATTCTCAGTACAAAAAACTTTAAGAGAGATGCAAACAATATTTTCCGTGAAAATAATATTAATTTCTTTTAACTCTCGCGAGCGAAATTAATGAGAGGTGAAAAGTTCGGAACCTACAAATAGCGTTTTTCAATATGCAGAAAGTCCCTTAAAAACGCGCAAAAATGAATTCGCAATATCTCCGGAAATTATCGTAGAAAATTGGTGAAAATTTATATTTAGGGTAATTTGAAGATTTTCTTTCGTTTAATAAAGTCAAAATATGGGGTTGCCACTCAGAAAAACGAAGTTGATGCATAATTAAATATGAAGACGGCCCCTGATGCGAAATAAATTAATAGTAAATTAAAGTACACGTTATTTGCAAACGAATGGTATATATAACTTTACTCTACGACGAACGACGGCGAAATAAAGGCAAGTGGGACTTTTTCATCGGCAGCTGTACATGTGTAGAAAAAAGAAAGCGTGGGTTAATCAGCATCAGTTGCCACAAGTTTTTAATTTCTGATGATTCGTGAATCTAAAATAATTTCAGAAAGTGAGAAGTGAGCAGTGAATACTCCAAGTTTTTTACAATAAAGTTTTTTAAGTTGTATTTATGCATAAATTTGTCAGTATTTTTACTAAAGGATAATTTCAAAGCTGCGGTTGTATTTGTTATGCTACACCTCACAGGTGTTCTTTGTTCTAAAATGTTTTGCATAAATGATGAATGAAAACGTAATTTACAAATTATATTATAGTCAAAATTCTGTGTGTATGAAAGTGAATTTTAAAATATCATATCATGCTAAATTTTTTATTCGTAAATTGTAAAGAAACAGAGTTAAGAAGAACTTTATTTCGAAGCAGCATCAAATTTAATAGCACAGAAAAATATTTGTGTTGATCCCTACATTCAACAGCAGAACAGCAGAAAGAGATCGCCGTGCCCTGCAGTTTATTGCTAGAATATACCCCGGGGATAACCATAGGTCTGAGGACGTTATAAAATCACTTGAATCCTTTCCCTCCAAAAAGTGAAATCTAGAAGTCTCGAACATTTGAACCGTTCTTTTATGAAAAATTTCTTCATTTTTATTTACCTCAATAATCGACAATAAAACCTGTTTTATGTATTTTTAGTACTTGAAACGTTTATAATAGTTGCATTTAAAAAATGTTTTAGAACAACCTTAAGATGAACAAAGAAAAAAATTAAAGAAAAAAAAATTTGTATTAATTTCATTCTTAGAAAAAAGAAAAAAAAAACGCTTCATTGAGAAATATATTTTAATGAAATTTTCCCCCTTGAATAATATTTCATCGGTATTTCTCTTCTGTAAGAATTTTGGTTTTAAATCTAGAGAGGAAAAAAACAAAACAGTAATACAATTATGAAAAAAATCAGTATTTTTTAAACAGGATTCCGATTCCAACATCACATTTTTTTTTTTTTTTTTTTTTTGCACTAGTATATAATCACTGTGTGGAATAATCCCACCATAAAACACCAGACACTCCAGCAGTGTTTTGACGTAATGTCGGCGCCGGCGAGATGGGGACTACAATATGTAATGGTCTTGAGATCTGCTCATCGATGTCCTAGGAATAACTCGTCTTCACAGATCACCAAAGACACTTTTGTTATGATCTATGACTACAAAAAACCAAGAATGATGTGGGAATGTGGCCTGGTGGTAGAAACTCATGCAGGACGAGACGGCAACATCCGAGCTTGCACTGTGAGACTGTCCACTGGAACATTGCTGAAGAGAGCGGTACAACATCTGTACCCTCTGGAACTCAACTCAGAAGTTGAAAGACAATATTGTCTTTCGGGGCCGGAGGATGTGGAATAATCCCACCATAAAACACCAGACACTCCGGCAGTGTTTTGACGTAATGTCGGCGCCGGCGAGATGGGGCCCTTTTAGGCACTTTTTTTGCCTGGCCTCAGTAGTTCACAGGGTTTCGTTAGACTAGACACGCAGTTAGATGTGCAGTGTAAATAGAACCATATTTTCATGTATATATATTAATTATGTTTATGTCTTGTAGTTAACCAAGAACGGATTGTGTTAATAATAAAGACCGATATTTTAATGATTAAGAAAGAGGTATAATTTGGAGATTTCCACTTCGGGGCCTGTGCAGAACCCCCCCACCTTTGCTGGAATCAGGTAAGAGCTTATGCCTTTTTACCTAGATTTATTGAGGGATTTTGAAGAGTCTGTAGATAAGATTCTACAAGTGGCGCCCAACGTGGGGCCTCGATTTGGAAAATATATTTGATTTATATTTAATTGAATACCTAAAGTAGGAAAATGTCGGTCAATGTTCTGGAACAGTTAAAAACTAAACGAACGGGAACGAAAAGTTCTATTACGAAATTGGTTAACAAAATAAACAACACGTTGAATAATGAGACCTCAACTGTTACTTTAAATTGGTTAGAAGAACAAAAGGCACTGTTAATTGATAAAGAAACGAAACTTTTTGAACTCGATGAAAAAATAGAAAACGAAATAACAGATTTAAAGAAATTAGAAGAAGAAGTTGAGACTAATCAAGAATATAGGGAAAATTTAATATCGATTAAAGCAAAATTAAATTGTTGCATAAGAGATTTGCTAAAACCAGACAGGAAAATTGAACGGGAAAATTTAAGTCACGAAGAATCGAATTTATCAGCATTATCGAACTCAGCTACGCCCGTTGTTATATCGGAAAATAAAATTCGTATTAAATTGCCAAAAATAAACATTGAGAAATTTGATGGTAATTTTGAAAACTGGCAAGAATTTTGGTGTCAATTTAAGTCCGCTATTCATGTAAACGAAAGCTTGAACAAAGTCGATAAATTCACCTATTTAAAGAGTTTTCTTAAAGATTCGGCTCAGATTGCAATACAAGGACTTTCGATTTCTGAAGACAATTACGATACTGCCGTTAAAATTTTAGAAGACAGGTTTGGAAGAAAAGAGCTTTTGATTCGAGCGCACATAAACAAGCTCTTAAATTTATCACCAGTTCGAAATTCTTCGAATCTTAAGGATCTACGTCAGTTGTATGACACGTGCGAAATACAAATACGCAGTTTAAAGTCTTTGGGTATTGAATTGAACACGTATGGCAACTTATTGTTTCCTATATTAACTAAATTGATTCCTGATCATATAATGTTAAATTACAATAGGGATTATAAGGATGAAACTGAATCATGGGATGTTGGTAAATTGTTAGAGTATTTAAAAACGGAAGTGGTAACGAGAGAAAGAACTCTGTCATTTCGAAGAAAGGAATCTGAAGAAAGCATAGGTTATAGCAGCAAAGCATTTGTTAAGGGAAAAGAACAAGATGATAGAGACAATTCATTTAAAAGGGGTTTTAAAGAGAAATATAAGGTACCTACTGCTGCTTTATTGAATGCTAGTATCGATAGTCAAAATTATTGCGTATTTTGTAAAGGGAATCATGAAATAGAAAAATGTCCGAAACCTGTTAATGAAAGGAAGGATATTTTAAAGAAAGAAGGCAGGTGTTGGAATTGTTTGAAATTCCATTTGGTTAGAGAATGTAAATTTAAAGGTAGGTGTAAATTATGTACCCGAAAGCATAATACGGCGATCTGCGAGACCAGCGAGAAAAAAGAGCATAATTCTAACTCCGAAACTGTAGTATCGTCTATTCAAAACAAAAATGAGGGAAGGGAAATTTATTTACAAACCGCAACTGCATTAGCACTTGGAAAGGGCAATAGATTACGGATTAGAGTACTATTTGACCTTGGGTCACAACGCTCATTTATACTAGGTAGCATTGCGGAGAAATTAAAACTGGAATCCGTGGGGGAAGAAAACATCACAATTCACTCCTTTGGCTCCACAGAAGCTGTGAGTGAAAAGCGCAAACGATACAACGTTGTTTTGCGAAATCTACTGATAAGCAGCCAAAGCACTTCTATCGAAGTGCTGGAGACGCCGAAAATAAGTGAGGCTCTAATTGGGGTTCCCGCACTCGAAATAAGACGTTATTTTGATGAAAATAAATTGCAGCTCGCGGATAGAACATATGGTAATGATCCATATTATTATCAGTTGTCTCTTTTAATTGGAAGCGATTTTTATTGGAAAATGGTATCTGGGAAAATATGTAGAGTGTCAAATTCACTTGTTGCGTCAGAAACAATGTTAGGGTGGACTGTCAATGGCACGAGTGTATCAACAGACGTTACCGTGCAGTTAAATTCTATTAATGTTATGAAAGCAGCAGTAGGGCAAAATCTTTCAGAAGCGGATCAGGAACTAAAGGATTTATTGAAAAATTTCTGGGAATTAGACTCATTAGGTATTAAACAAGAAAAGGAGCAAAGCGACGTAGAAAGTGAGGTGTTTGAGGATTTCAAGAATTCTGTTAAATTTTATGACAGTCGGTACGAGATTCGCTTACCATGGAATAATAAGTTCAATGACTTGAAAGATAACTATGAAGTAGCTATGTTAAGATTAAAAGGGTTAGCCCGAAAATTTGACAGGTCTCCTGAACTTTATGAAAAATATAAGGCCGTAATTGAAGATTATCTGGACAAGGGAATAGCAGAGGCTGTAAACGATGAACCTACATCTATATCGTATTATATGCCACACCAAGCGGTTATACGAGAAGATAAAACTACCACTAAATTGCGTGTGGTATTTGACGCATCGTCTCATTCTAATCGTTCCTTGTCATTGAATGATTGCTTACATCAAGGTCCTCATTTGAACCCAGATTTGCTCAGCATTTTACTAAACTTTAGATTGCATAAAATAGCATTTGTAGCGGACATTGAGAGTGCATTTCTTCAAATTGGCATTGCTCCGTCTGACAGAGACGCCGTAAGATTTTTGTGGATTGATGACTCTCATGAATCAGACAAACTAAATCCCAGAGTACTACGTATGAAAAGAGTATTGTTCGGTGCAAAACCAAGTCCGTTTTTGTTATCAGCTACCATCAAATATCATATAAATAAATATAAAGAGAAATATCCTGAAGTATTTGAAATATTAAATAACTGTCTATACGTAGATGACCTCATCAGTGGAGCTGATAAAGTGGAACAAGGCTTAGAAATCTATAAGGGAGTAAAGCATGTTTTAAAAGAAGCAAGTTTCAATATGCGTAAATGGAAGTCGAATTCTCGTGCAGTGCAAGAACATTTCGATGATGAAGAAAATTCCGAGGATTTGAGCACTGAAAATTGTAAAGTTTTGGGGTATAAGTGGAATGTGCAAGAAGATACAATCAGTATCGAAATGAAGGAGTTATTGAAGCAAATTGAACCGAAGAAATATTCTGTAACTAAGAGAGAAGCTCTGCAAATTATAGGATGATTTTTTGATCCCATTGGATTTCTCAATCCATCTACAATTAATGCCAGAATAATTATGCAAGAAATGTGGAAAAGTGGATAAGGATGGGATGATTAACTTCCGGAAGAACTGAGAATTAGATGGGAGAATTGGTGTTCACAACTTGAGAAAATTCAAGACTTGAAAATACCTAGGCATTATTTTGGGAAAAACAGTGAAGACGAAATGAATGACGTTCAATTTCATTGCTTTGTTGATGCAAGTGGAAACTCTTTCGGCGCTGTAATTTATGCAAGATATCAGACACAGAAGCAAGAAATACTAACGAGATTTGTTATTGCTAAGATACGTGTTGCGCCCCTGAAAAAACTATCCTTGCCAAGATTGGAGCTTATGGGTGCTATCGTTGGAGCTAGACTTGCAGTATATCTATCGAAGCATTTGACTAAATATAAGACTTCAACCTTTTATTTTTGGACGGATTCCAAAGTGGTTCTTCATTGGATTCACGGTAATGCCGATGACTGGAAGCCATTTGTGCAGAATAGAGTCCTAGAAATTCAAAAGAATTCTGACAAAACTCTTTGGTCATACTGTCCAGGACACGAAAATCCGGCAGACTGTCAAACAAGAGATCGTAAACCAAAATCTGTTTTGAACGACAAATGGTTTCAAGGGCCAAAGTGGCTGAAAATGGAAAGTAGTTTTTGGCCAAAAATAGATTCATCAAATTGGTCTGAAGAAGCCGAATCAGAGAAACGGAAATCAAAGAAAATAAACATCCTTCAAATCAATTGTATGACTGATACGAAGACTAATCTTATTGACTTAACGCGGTTTAGCAGACTATCCAGTTTGCTTAGAACAACTGCATGGATCTTCAGATTCATTAACAACGCAAAGAAAAATTCCAATAAGCAAAATGACGCGTTAAGTGCTGATGAGATAACAATGGCAGAAATTTACTGGATTAAGCAGGTTCAAGGAGAAGCCTTTCCCGAAGAGTTACAGGCTTTAAGTCAGAAGAAACCAATACCTAGCAACTCTCGAATTGCGAATTTTAATCCATTCTTGGATAAAGATAAGATAATTAGAATAGGTGGAAGGCTTCAGAACGCTAATTTGACCTTTGCAGAAATTCATCCGATAATCTTGCCTGATTTGAATCATTTTTCAGACCTGCAGATCAAACATGCTCACGAACATATAGGTCATGCTTGAATAGCTGAAACTCTCACTCAAAATAGAGAAAGAATGTGGATTCTGAGAGGAAGACAGAGAGTTAAAAGAATTTTGAGAAATTGCTTCATCTGCCAGCGTCTGAGAGTAAAGCCTTACTCGCAGAAGATCTCTCCTTTACCTCCAGACAGAGTCAGAAAAGCTTTGCCATTTGAAGTGTGTGGGGTTGATTTTCTTGGACCACTTTATACCAGAGATGAGAGAAAGGTGTATGTTGCACTGTTCACTTGTGCTGTCGTACGGGCAGTACACCTTGAACTAGTTAATGACTTATCTGCTGCAGAATTTCTATTAGCATTTAGAAGATTCATTTCAAGGCGTGGAATTTGCAAAGTAGTGTATTCAGATAATGCAAGAACTTTCAAAAGGACTGATAAAGACATTCAAAAAATGTTTCACTTAATAAAGAACCAAGAAGTTCAGCACTTCTTCAGTGAAAATAGAATCCAGTGGAAATACATAGTTGAGAGAGCAGCATGGTGGGGTGGTTTCTGGGAGTGGCTAGTCCAATCCACAAAGACTTGCCTCAAAAGGATCCTCTGGAGAGCTTGCTTACGTTATCAAGAACTCGAAACGACTCTAACTGAAGTAGAGGCCATCATCAACTCTCGACCGTTGACCTTTGTTTATAATGAAACAGATGAGCCTAGTCCACTGTGTCCAGGACATTTTCTAATTGGAAAAAGAATAACTGCATTGCCACCCGAAAAGATATTTGACGTTTCTTCTACCAAGTCAGACCTGGAAAAAAGATACCGATACAGATCAACCTTGTTAGATAAATTTTGGCAGAAATGGAGACTACAATATGTAATGGACTTGAGATCTGCTCATCGATGTCCTAGGAATAACTCGTCTTCACAGATCACCAAAGACACTTTTGTTATGATCTATGACTACAAAAAACCAAGAATGATGTGGGAATGTGGCCTGGTGGTAGAAACTCATGCAGGACGAGACGGCAACATCCGAGCTTGCACTGTGAGACTGTCCACTGGAACATTGCTGAAGAGAGCGGTACAACATCTGTACCCTCTGGAACTCAACTCAGAAGTTGAAAGACAATATTGTCTTTCGGGGCCGGAAGATGTGGAATAATCCCACCATAAAACACCAGACACTCCGGCAGTGTTTTGACGTAATGTCGGCGCCGGCGAGATGGGGCACTTTTAGGCACTTTTTTGCCTGGCCTCAGTAGTTCACCAGGTTTCGTGAGACTGTAGACACGCAGTTAGATGTGCAGTGTAAATAGAACCATATTTTCATGTATATATATTAATTATGTTTATGTCTTGTAGTTAACCAAGAACGGATTGTGTTAATAATAAAGACCGATATTTTAATGATTAAGAAAGTGGTATAATTTGGAGATTTCCACTTCGGGGCCTGTGCAGAACCCCCCCACCTTTGCTGGAATCAGGTAAGAGCTTATGCCTTTTTACCTAGATTTATTGAGGGATTTTGAAGAGTCTGTAGATAAGATTCTACACACTGTCCTGTATTTTGCTCGGCGCATGTTATATACAGCCCTCCCGCATCCGCTCGAAGCATTCTTGTGCTTGTGGTTTCGACCACTTCTTTGCTAATTTTATTCAATACGTTAAAATTAATTTCATTTTTGCAGCTTCTAACTTTTACGAGAGGCAGTAATTTTTTGATAAAGCCAGTAGTTTCATACGACTGGATCTTGGCGATATTCTTCATCGACAGATTTTGGTAACGTCTTCAAATTTCTGCGCCTAATTGTTTCGTTTTTTAAAATAAATTCTCTAATTTATTCTTAACCGCTCCGGGTGTGTGCGCCTATCTTAGTGATTGTTGGCGTATTTTTGTTAGCGCTGCATATCCACGTTTGTTAGCGCTGCATATCCTAAGTCAAACTGCTTCACTCCTAAAGACTTCACTTCAGCTCCAGTTGAATAACGAATAGGCAGTAAAATTCGCGGTCCATCTCCTTCCCCTTCCCATCCAACGACTTTGTAAGCATTTAGTGATCTTCAATAAACGTTCAAGTAAAGATTACTTAAAGGTGATTTCCTGTGTTTAGCATTTACGACGCAATAAAAAATTTACATCTTCTGAACATGTGTAGTTTTCTATTCCTGAACCTTTTGTTATCCTTTTAGTCTGCCTCCTGTACGAATAGAGAAATCAAGCATAACCTGTACCACAAGAGCTTCCGCAATTTGATTAAATAATTTTTTGATTCCATTTGAATTATGTATTGTTTTAGCTATATATAAATGGAACTAATCATCACACAAATAAAAAACTGATGTGTACAACACATGACATCCTTGCACGTCTATTAAATCAAAAATATTTTCGACGCACTTCATCTAAACTTATTTGTTTGAAAGAGATAAAATATCAGTAATAGTAAGGTTTAGCGATTTCTAGCCAAATATTTCGATATCGCCAAGTTGCGTTCAGCTTGAAAGATTTCCTTCTGACACTTTATCTGGCGATATTTCACCAAAAGCCGACAAGCTTCAGATAGTTTGCGAGATTTTAGGGATAGCCGAAACAGTCATTGACCACAGACTTTCAATGAATTGAATGCATCCTTACACCTCGATGTATTTATAGTCATTTGGCTCACCCTGCGAATAAATTCCCAGTCGATTGCTTTCAAAAAAGATATTGAAAACAGTTAGATATTACAATAGTTCTAAATACAAAAGTTCAAAATTCTACGGGTTAAAGTTTTAGAGTTATACAAAATATTGAAGAATTTTTGGCGCCAAATTTGGCAATATTTCGGCGAAACTCGTAAATGTCGACGACATATGGCGAGATTTTAAGCATGGACCAAACAATGACAGATTATCGCCAAATTTGGTGATATTTCGCCAAAACTCGCCAGAACAATGACAAATAACGATGCTTTGGACGTGGACCAAATGACTGACTATCGCCAAATCTGGCGATATTTCGGCAAAACTCGCCAAGGTCGACGACAGACGGCGAGATTTTGGGCATGTACCAAACAATGACTGTCTACACAGTTGTATTATAATGAAGATGTCCATAGACATGAAAGTACTGAAATTCTTTTCAGTGATACTGTAAATAAACTCTCCAGTAGATTGGAACCAAAAATCGAGATGCACAACTAGATGTTACAACAATCTTATATATGACATTTCATTATAGTTTTTGAGATTTGAGAGTTAAATACGCACACACGTACACCAAAAGTTGCCAAGCTTGGTGACTTTTGGCGTATTTCTTGAGGGAGGCACGTGATCGTGGTCGGACCATTACGTAACTTATGTGGTAGGAATGTATTGTGCTTGAAATGGATGAATGCCCCTAAAATTGCCATTGACCGTAATGTATTGGAAATCTTTTGAGTGTTCCTATAGCAGAACTATAAATGATAAATACACTTTTTTATTGGAGAAATTCATTTTGTAACTCTTAAGAGCATATATCACATCTGAGTCGTTTGAAATAGCCCAATACCACTAAAATACGCTGTAATGAATTTCGGCACATAGAGCGTAATGTATTTAGAATCTTCTGAGCCGCCCTGTAAATAAAATATGCAGTCGAATCGAACTGAATGGGGAGCAGCACAAGAAGATGTTACAGCAATCCTAAATATAAAGTTTCAACATTCTACGCCTAATAGTTTTTGAGATATGCGAGTTTAATGAATTTCGGCCCATAGATCGTAATGTATTTCGAATCTTTTGGACGGTCCTGTAGATAAACTATCCAGTAGAATGGAACCGAAAGGGGAGGTGCACAAGTAGATCATAGAAGAATCCTAAATATCAAATCTCAACATTCTGAGACCAATAGTTTTTGAGATATGCAAATTACATACATACGTACGTACATACGTTACCTACGTACAGACGGCATGGAAAAACTGGCCAGAGTAGACTCGCCGCTGGTCAAAATGAGTTGCATACGCGTTTATATGATCATGCATGCTAGCTTACGATGAGATGCATCGAAAAAATTCTTAAAAGTAAATTTAGAGGTAGTCAAAATCGGTTTTTTCATCGTAATTTGGCCCCCAAAATTTTTCGGGATCACATTACTTCCTTATACTACGTACAAGGAAGTAAAAATACACAGAAATTTATCAACATCTCTGTTTAGTAGTAATGAAAGTTATTACTTATGATGGTCAACAATTAAAATCATGGATTATTAGATGAAATAATTTTAATTCGAGTAAATTTTAAAAGAAGGTGTTCCATAATCATTCTCAAAAATGAAAAGAAACGATTATGTTATTTTTGCTCACAATGAATTTTGCTCACAATTATGTTATTTTTGCTCACAATTGTATATTTTGTGACATTGAAATGTCACAAAATATACAATTCTATCACGGAATCCTTACCACTTTCTTTTGAAAAGCTTTCTGACTCTTTTAGGTCGGGTTGGGTCTCACAACCCATCACTGAGATGAACAACTACTCAATATAACAAGCTATCAAATCATTTTTAAATCGATGATCCGTTCTGCTTTCCTTCATAAAAACAAATATACCCGATTTCAACCACATTTAACCACTGGCATTATCCTGAAATAGGTATGTTAAATTGTCCAAATACAGTATACATATTTAATGCATCCCTTTAATGCACGAAAATATTTTTTTTATTCATATTCTTTCTTTCATTTCCCTTTAAATACACTGCGAAAGTAGGGTTCCAAAAAGCAAATAACTCCCGAGACGGGCAACTCCTTAAGAACGATCGTAGAAAAACGTTTACTTTTGATAAGAAGTACTCTAGGAAATGAGACTTCTTGGCCTTTTGTTTCTGTTTGTTCTTATTTTCTTTCGAATTTAGCCTTTTTAGCTGAACTTCCGAAAATGTGTTTCTAAGTGGGATAGATTGTAAGACTAATACTAAAAAGTGCCTTCTCTTTTTAAAGCAGTTATTTTAGGACTGTTTCGCCGGAACATAAATAAAACTGCAAATTCAACGTGAGATTAAAAGCGCAGCGTCGATGTGTATTCTATGTGATAAGAAACATGCGCTCCCCGGAGGTAGTATATATTGTTTTATTTAGCGAAGATATAAAATTTTCTTCGGAAGAACATGGTATTAATTTAGATAAAAGAATACTGTTGACGATTAGAGAAAGAAATAACAAATAAACAAAAATCCAGTGACTTAAAATGAAAAACACGGTTTTCTTTGTTAAGAGACTAACAGATTTTAACTATCTTTAAAAGAATGTAATCAATGTTTTTTTCGAATATGTGTTTTTAATGCAAGGGTAGAAATTAGAATAGAGAGTTTTTGCATACCGTTTCTTCCCACGTTAGCGCTAACGCCATCCGCTATTAAAAAGTTTTGAGCCAATCATGAAGCTTACTTTATACGCGCGCATGCGCTCTACTGTCCAATGGCATTTAACGTTAGCGTTACCGTGAGTGGAACCACCATCTAAAAATACCCTAATATTTAGTCTAAAGGACCAGTGACTCCACGAGTTTCATGATCCATTATATTTATCACTGGCGCGTATACATGATTAAAAAAATCGAAACAAAAGAAATTATAGCAAAATGTGTAACGATATCCGTTAAGAGCTGAATTAAAAAATATAAATACATATTATGGAAACATTTAATGGATCAAGTTATATGACATGAATTGGTAAAATTAAATGGCACGCACTGCGGATCTGAGTGAGGAATAATTGCAGGGGAAAAATGTAAATAAAACGTTATGGTCCCAGGGACCAAAAATTTTTGGATTCTACTGAGCCTTTATAAATTTCAGTGGTCTCCGTCCAGCTGACCCCCATTAACTTCGACCCCTGGTTGAAAGTAAAAAAAAGAACAGATTTTCTGAAAAGATCCATTTGTTTTGCTTTTTGATTGAATAACTTTGAATGATTGAATGAATTTGAATGAAGAAGTCCCTATGAGCAGAAATTTTACAGAATTGCTGATATTGATTGAAAAATTTCAATTATTTTCATAACGAGAAGCTACAGAAATTCGAATACTGAAACATCCTATATAACTTTTTATTAGTTACTGATATATGCACCTTTTCTCCATCGTTTAAGAAATTAACGATAAAAATTTGCACAGACGACTTGAAGATGTTCGCAACGCTTCTGCTGATTGCTTGAAATATTATTATGACAAACTTAAAACACGCAATCAAAAATATTTCTCGGTATATTAAATGTAGTTAAAATCACAGTATGTTAAATAGTACTATTCTTTTAAAGATATTATTTTGCGAAAACACTTTTTGGTCATATATTAAATTAAATATTCGATACATTTTTTTCCTTCAAAACTGTTAAATATCAAGGCTTTTGTAGCTTAACATATTTCGAAAAGCCATCTGAGAATTTCCATTATGTGGCCCAGAAATAATGAACTACATTAAACTAATGGTAACGATTATCATTATCATCATTTCCTAGGTAATAAACAAGTACCAAACGTACATCTTGTCTTTTTAAAACAGAAATTGAAACGCTTAAGCTCAAGAATATATTCCCTGTGATAATGGCCCCTTATTGCGAAGTGTTAGAATGATAATTGTTGTAATGCAAAAATAATTATATACTTAGTCATTAAAAGTGTAGAAAAAAATGGAAATCTAATTACATTAATTTACTTAAATATCCGATACAAACTATCGTTTCATATAATTGATTAGCATTTGAATTATATACCAGCGTATAACATTTTCATATTTTGTAAATCAAGAAATGATTATGCCGAATGTGATAAGCATTCAATTTAAATTAGAAAAACTATCAACTTATTTAAGATCTTTATGCTTATGTGTTTCGGTAATTATATTTTCGTAGGATTTGCAGGAGATAAAATGGCTTTAAAAAGTTAATGGACGAATATCCATCTACAAATTGCCCCCATTCCTCATAATTCAGTTTTCATCGTTCATAAATGAAATGTTACCTCAGAAATTATATTCATCGCATGTGTAATATTTCATGATAAATGCAAACTGACAAATTTCTCAAATAAAAATACCTTGCATATTCCAAAATGAGAAAATATCTTGTCTATTCCTCAGTGAAAAAAATTGTCGAATAAAAATATCTTTTCTATTCCAAAACAGCCAATTCTGAATAATTATACAGTGAACCCGCGATAATTCGAATTCTCATAAGTTGAATAGTCCTTTACCTCAAATATTATTATATACCAAAACAATTAAATTTTGTAACAAAAAAATCTGTATATTTCGAAGTTTTGCCTTTGAAATAGAAGTTTACGTAAAAAAAAAAAAAATAATAAAATGAAGTTATGTATATTAACTCATAGAGAGAATAATAATAATAATAATAGAAAGCCTAGGATTTTTTATCATTATTTTTTCTTACCATTCTGTTTGTTTTGTGGAAAGGAAACATACTTTTTCCAGCCTGGTGACTACTTCAAGTTCAAGATTGAGGGTAGAAACTTTTTATGCATATTTTCCCTATTTGTCACCCTTAAAATATTTACGTACTACGATACCGATCAACCACCATTTTAAATATAAATTTAAATTTTGCTTAAAAAGTGAGAAACTGGAAGAACTTCTGTGCTCAAAATATTTCGTTGTTCTTTTGAGCCAGTGCGAGTTATCGCGAGTTGACTTGAGCAGTGACTTGATATATTTTCTGTAATATTAGTTACGATGTCGCAGGTTGCGAGCCACTAATTGCCAGAATAAAAATTGTTATTTTTAGGATTGTTCCACTAAAGTAACTTCCATCACACAAGCACACTACAGAATCAAACTATTTTGACGTTTCAAATTGAAAATGGGACTCAATCTATTTTGGACTAACAAGCAACCACGTTACTCAATCGAGACATTATCAAATGACTTCCCTTACTCAATCACTTTTAACATTATCAAAAGTTTCAATTTACTAAATCTATTTGAAATTATTGCCGCCCCACGTGGTATGGTTTGTAACACAGCACGTACTACGACTATGCCAGGTTTGACAACCGGCATGTTCTTGGTTGCCAGTTCATTCACCCTGTCATAAGGGATAGAATTCGCCACCAGCTAGGTATCCCCTTAATTAAGTGACCAACACTTCAAGCCTTTGCACTTTCGAAGGCCTTAACCATTAATACCCGCTCTTGGAAAAAAAAAATATATTATAAAGCAAAGCAGGAATTTAGCATGTCAAATTTAACATGCTGGTCTGTCATACCATGGCAAACAAGATTTATTTATGAACTCGTGTTCAAAAATGCAAAAGGCTACCGCTAGAGGGCGATATCCACATTCTTATGGAAGCGTGATCATTTCAGACTAGGATGTTGATGGAGATGGATGAATCGGTTTACTAACTCAGAAATGGGTGATATGCATTACGTGTTTGGTGTGGATGGAAGTCGTATTAACAAATCACACCTGTTTTGGCATCATTTCTCCCTCCCCTCTACGCCTGCGAACCTTGTGCTCAAGGTACGTCCGTACCGCCGATCGTCCATTACCATTTACGCACCATATATGCATATTTCATATTGGCCAATCCTGAGTTAGTAAACCGATTGATCCATCTCCATCAAAGTCCTAGGCTAGTGATCACGCTTCTATAAGCCTGCGAACAATGCCCTCTAGTGGTCGCCGTTTGAATTTCCGAACAAAAGTTCCAGTATAAATCTTGTTTGTCATGGTAAGACAGACGAGCATGTTAAGTTTCGCAACGGTCAACTTTTGAGTCACCCTGTATACGGCTGATGCTCGTTTTTACGAACTTCTTTTTCACGATCATTTACGATTTTACGAACAAGCGAGTTGTATCAAATATGTTCCCACAGACGACTTTACAGCTCGGTTTTACAAACTTCAGATTTTAAGAACTACTTGAGTGATCCCTACGTGTGGTCCGTTGTATCCCGGTTGGGAGGGGCGTCTATTCCGTAGCCGAAAGTTTGTGGGCTCGGTTCCGGTCCTGGGACAAACCGGGGCCATCGTGATTCTACCGGCCTGCTGGTGCACGCCCATGAGTCATCCAAAGAAGCCTAAGGATGCTCAGTTATTGGTTTCAGCACTTAGATACGTCATCTAACGGCCGAATCTAACCAATGAGGAAACGTCCGTAGGTATCTATCGGAGTGCACATACAGGCCCGGTAGAATCACGATGGCCCCGGACCAACCAAAGACCGCCGTGCTTGATAATGGCAACTGTGGTACGTTAAATATGTCGTGGTCGCAATGTCCTCCCAGTTCCCATATACATCGATACCTATAGGGGTGGCAAAACCAAGCCTTGGTGTCTTCTGCTTGTTATTTGCTTCAAAAGTAAAAGCCTCCCCCGCGCGCTAATGATCGGTATTGTTGATATATATTGGCTTTCGAATGATATAGAAATATTCGGGAGTAGTGGTTGAAATTAATACACTTGGCAGATACTGCCGCTATCGATCTAATCTGGATTTGGGGTTGGTACAGAATGCTGTAAAAGCAGAAGTGCATAGGTCCTCATAATTCGTGAAAACAAGATATATTGGGTTGCGGGTTGGTCAAAATGAGCATAGGCTGCATTTTTGTATTATAAAGAAAGCACGTTACTCAATATTTTTCAATATTATCACTCACGAGAAACTCACACTGAACAAATACTGCATGTTCAACAATAGTACGTCACGGTGAAAAGCTCGCAATCTCTAAGCTTTCCACCGTCTAAGCTTTTCTCGTGAGTGATCTCAATATTATCACTCACGAGAAACCCACACTGAACAAATACTGAATGTTCAACAATAGTGCGTCACGGCGAAAAGCTCGCAATGTCTAAGAAAATCATGTAGATAGTTTGTGAAAGTTAACATTTTATTATTTTATGGGAATATTTAAGTAATTTAAAGGCTTTCTATCATTTAATAGAGACAAAAGTTATTTTACAGAAAAAAAAGAAACAAAAAAACACGAAGTTTTGTATAATCAAATGTAAAGACAATCTGCTACTCAAATTCTATGCTTAGCAAATAAGTGAAGAAAACATTCCAAAAGATTGGTAAATGTAACACTTTTGCTTGAAATAAACAATAGCCAAAAATGAAGTCCCTTCTTCATGCAGATGTTGATCTTTATTAAAGAGACTTTTTTGTATTTATTTTTATTCTATTTATGAAAGATTTCATTTTAAGATGTATTTCATCGTTGTAACTAATATTTTCATGACAAACGGTTGCGCATTCAAAAATTGACCCGGAAAGAAATATTTGAAGATTTAATCGCTCTCAAAAAGTCAGGTAAAGTCTTCAATCTTTAACTAGCAATAAAATTCGCAAATCATGTATAGTTGGAATGAAAGTAAAAAAAAATATGCCGCTATAACATTATTGAGATTTGACGTAAGCATAACTTAATAAAGTATCGCGTATGACTTTTTATTTAACAGACAGTAGAAAATGACATTCATTAGCAATTTTCACTCCTATTCACAAATATTTGCATTTTATATCTACATTTATTAATTCTTTAAGACATCACGCTCTTTTAGCTATCATCATGCATGCAGTAGAAACATATTTAATGAAGTTTGACACTCTAAAAGTATAAAAAGATCACAACCTGAAGATTTCTTTTTTTTTGTCGTGGGAAAAATACGAAAGAAAAAAGCTTTCCTTCACACGTAAGTGATGATATCTTTTTAAAAGCAGAACTATTGATCGTAATATGTCAAAAGTACTATCATGAGAAAGCTTTGAACTGTCAGCTTATGATATATTTGAACAATAAAATATTTTATTTTCGATATTACTTTAAGTTGTCATAAAATAGTTTTGGGTGATAAAGGAATACGGATCTATATTTTTGCTGGTCGAAGAGAAAGCCTATTGTTGTTAATTGTGAGAAGGAAAACTATTCTTAATTAAGTTCCGAGTTAGAAAATATGGTATTTAATTGTGGAATGTATTTTGGAATTTTTCTAACATAACAACACATATTATAATATGAATGAATATTCTGTCAAAAATTATAATATAAGTACGTTCGTCGAGAATTATAATTTTTATGATGTCAGGGAAAAAAAAAAGGAAATTATGGCCAAATAGTTTAGACTGCTGTATATTATCGTAACAAATGAAGTAACGCTACCTACTTTTATACTATCTATTACTCATATTAATTTTATCTATCCTCGTTGCTTCCTCTCAAATGTTCAAATTAAAGAAGCAGATTATATATTTTCCACCAGTGGCGCCTTTTCATTCTTTGGCAAGGAGGTTCTACTAATGGAGAAGCCCATGTTCCTCGTTTTTGAAGCCAAAAACCACGCCTCCTCATCCCCCTAAAGCATTGGAAATCGTCATTGGAAAACATGTAAATTTATATATTTGAAATTATACAATTAAAAAAAAAACAAGTTAATACGTGTAAACAACCTTCCATAAACGTTAAATGAATAAACAAATTGGTTAGTAACACTTAAATTACTCTTATTAATAATTTCCGGAACTCGTTTTTCAATGCATCTCTATGCGTTCTTCAATCTTTTGGGGGGATAAGGGGGCCTGGCACAGGCTTCACTTTCGTAGCACTGCGTAGCGCAACATTGGCAACTCCATTAGTTAAACCTCCTTGTTCTTTGGTGATTCTTAAACCGTATCTATTTTTAAAATTCATGTTGCTACTCCATAATTAAAACAAATGAAGAGATTGCAGAGGGCCCCAATGCTGGGACGGTAAAAAAGCTATTTTCTTTCAGTCCTATTCTGTCTCAAAATTAAAGGAGGACGACTTTCAGAACTTCTTATCTAACATTTAACTAAAACCGAACATAAGAAGAACTGAAAGTAGCAAGTGAACTGAAGAAACTTTAGATTTGTTTAAATACTTATGGCGCGGGATTTCTCTTTAATATGATGCCCAGAAAGGATGCAGCTTCCTTTCTTCCTGGTCTGGGAACTCTATGGCTGAAATTCTTCGATAAATGGCGACAATCCAAGAACAGGCACCAGGAACGACATAAGGACCATAGGCACGAGCACGAGCATCGCTGGCTCCAGGAGCACACAACACAACTAACAGCTGCTGACTGCTAAACCGCCTCGATTCATTAGCTGGCATGGTTCTTGAAGAAAGAAATCTTCAGACATGCCCACTCCAAGTGCTCTTGCACGGTATCGGAAATTAGCATATGTCAAAGAAACTTGAGTGCAGCAAAAATGACAGCAGCATTTGCGATTGCAACTGGAAAGACTCCCAGCCGCCGGTTTTCCATCAGCTGGAGCACAAACAAGCTGCCGTTTTGGTAAACACAAGAAAGAGTGGCACAGTTGCAATAAGATTATGCTCGTGTCTAAAAATAAAAACAATTACTGTGTAATGTGATAAGCTCAATTCAATTATTTAAATCCTTCATGATCGAACAGAAGAAAATGGTTTATTTATATCAACCTCGTAAAAATTGTCAAACTGTGTAATCTCAAGAAGTTATATTAAGAATCCCGCAAATTTCGAGTTTACTTTGATATGATGTAAATTTTGTAACAAAGTATATCATTGTCGAGCAATTTTTAGTTTATGACCTCACGTTTTTTACTGCCGTAAAATAAGTACCATTTAATTTACGTAGTCAGTTTTCTAACATTGCAGTTAACTACTTCGGACGATGTAGAAAAACATTTATGTAACATAGGACCGTTATTGAGAAATTCTACGTGGGCTACGTTGGTAACCTTTAGAAAGTTCGTTTACAATATTTCCTCAAGGATCTTTTCTGTACACATCCAGAGAAATTTATTCACCAATTTTCAATGCTATTGACATTAAGAGTTTGAGTAGCATATCTCTAGTGGTACACTCTTAACTTTAAAATAGTTTACTCAGCCAACGTAAACCTAAACTTATGCTATTTTAATAGCTAGTAACAATAACAATGATCAATTGAAATGTGAAATGGATTATTTTAATTTTAAAATATGCGTGTTATTTTACATAAAAAATAATTACTTATATATGTATATACAAGGGCTGTAAATTAAATAGTGGCAACTTAACCTAAACACTCGTAGGAGAGTGCGCAAATAATATATATTAATGGTGAGGTGGCGTTGCTGCTGATACGTAGACGGAAAAAAAAACACTCGATGTAGGTAGACGTGTAGTTGTTATGTGGCGTTAAGGTGAAGAGTTTCGTTTACATCGCCCAAAATCGTGTTTTCAAAAGGTGATCAACGGCCGTGGTTTAAATAGAGGTTGCTCGTGGCAAAAATGCAACAGCTATGTTATCGAGGATTACTGAAAGCTGGTGGTGAAAAGTGCATTGCTATATAGGTAGTACTATTGGCTCTGATTCTTACCATCTGTAATAAAAATTATTGGAATATTGTATGAAATTTAAATCGACAATAAATTAATTTAAAATTATTCAATTGAAAATATTCTAATCTTACCTGACAGTACATAGCGTTTAACACCAGTAATTCATCTCAAGTTATGCAAATATTATTAAGTAGATTACTCAGAAAGAATGCGATTTAAAGTTAACTTGATTAAGTTTATTTTTAAAAATATATTCAATAGAACATTACAAGGAGCTATGCATATCAAATTTCTAAGTTACACAATACTATCTATTTGAAACAACACAATTCTTAAGTATCTTACACACCTTCTGGAACTGTTTGGTTATTTAACAAATCATAATATTTTGAGTTTTACTACCTGCTACACAGGAGAAGGATGAGGCATCTTTGGAAAGGATATTACGTTCACATGTGACCACCTTGAAGTGTTGTCACGTGGAAAAAAACACATTTTTTTTTTCACAAACACTTGTAAAACACATATTTCACTGATCTGAATTACCAAGAATACAGTCAGCACTTATGCAAACAGAAATATAAACGGTTGTGCTGGATTAAGAAAGATGAACTCCATCATGAGCTTTCAGATAACACACGCCCGTGGCTCACACAATTTTCTTCACAAATACATTTTCTTCATCTCATGGTAACACACAGGGTAAAAAAAATTCTCTTTCTCAAATTTATATTCTGCTGCATTTAGACACAAATTCAAAAACATAAACTTCATTTTTCACAAGCAAAAACTTCAAATTTTAGGCATCACCGAGAACGCAGACACACACACCCAACCAAAAATTTCGTGAATTAATCCCACCGGAAAAATGTTTTTCCCGCTCAGTTCGTTGTTGCCAGAAACAAAATCAAAAATAATCCTCGCTGCTAACGCGGCAAACCGGAGAAGTTGCTTTGCTGTTGTCATTCCGGCTGCGAAGCAAAACTGGTTCTGGCCCCTGCTGCTTGGAGGTCGGTGCGGTGTTTTACTAACTTGTGTATCGGCGCTTGCTCTGCTTTGTCCTTTCTTTGTTGGTAAACAGTTCTGGCTTTGTCACAAGATTTATTTTTGTGACACCATCGCATGCTGTGCTGCAGTACAAACTGTCCACGCAGACTATTATTGCCGATTTCTACACTATCTGGCCAAAAGTATCCGGACACCCAGTGGTATGGACTTGGGGCGAACTGAGGCACATATTTAATATGATGTTGGTCCCTCTTTTGCATCGATGACAGCCTGCATACCTCTGGGAAGACTTTGAGCTAATTTTTGACAGGTGGCCATAGGAATTGACTTCCAGGCGTCCAGAACGGCTGAAGTGAGTGCTTGCAGTGAAGATGGTCGATTTGGCTGGCTACGTAATTTGCGCTCTAATTCGTCCCAGAGGTGTTCTGTGGGATTAAGATCGGGGATCTGAGAAGGCCAGTCCAGATTTTGAACGCACATTTCGTCAAACCACGTCTGTGCAAGCCTCGATGTGTGAATGGAGCAGTTATCCTGCTGAAAGGGAAATGCGCCTTCCGCGTAATATTGCCACAGAATTGGGAGTGCAGCATTGTCCAGAATGTCCACCTACATCGTACAGTTCATGTTTCCAACCACAGGAACTAACGGACCCAGGCTCAACTACAAGAAACGCCCACCACCATTTTACCGCCACCACGAAACTTAACAGTCGGCACAATTCAGTCACACAAAAAACGATCGCCGGGCATCCGCCAAACTCAGGCTCGTCCCTCCGACAGCCAGACTGTGGAATGAGGTTCATCACTCCAAAAAACAGTTTTTCACACGTCCACAGTCCAATGACGGTGATGTCTGCACCATTGCAATCGATGCATCGCATTCTGTGGAGTGATATTCTGCTTGTGAGCGGCTGCACGGCCATGGAATCCCAAGTTATTTAACTCTCGACGAACAGTTCTGCTGCTAACACTAACGCCTGATGAACTTTGAAACTCCCGAGAAATTTCCACCAACGAAGACTTGCGATTGTTTTCCATTACACTTTTCAGAGTTCTGGGGCTCCATTCACTAAGTTTTTTCGATCTACTACTCCGTTTTTCTGCAGTATTACTGCCTCAACGTTTGCACCTCACTTTTATATCACTCTCAGTGGATTTAGGCTTCTGTAGAATGTCCGCAATCTCACGAACTGATTTCCCACAAAAGTGGCATCCAACTATACTGCCACGATCGAACTCACTAAGCTCCTTTGACTTACTCATTGCTTCACAAACGCATACATACAACCGGACAGACCACTACCAACACTTTAATAGCTTTCGATTACGCATCAAATTTGCGTCACCCGCCAAAACTACTTTTTTAAGGGGTGTCCGGAAATTTTTGGCCAGATAGTGTAGAACACCATCTGCTTCCGGCTATGCGGCACAACGTCCACGCTTATTGCAAAACAATCTCCCTCTCTTGTTGCAAGACAGAGCTCGTTATCTTGTCGCAAACGTCACTATCCTATTGACCCAGTGGCACTAGGAAATAGTGGAACATCCTCCCTATTCACCTGACATGAGTCCTTGAGACTTCGATCTTTTTCCAAAGTTGTAGGAACCACTCCAGGGCAATTCATTTCATGTCATTGCATCTGTGCTTCGCCGCTGACATCAACAATCAACACCTTGCCAGTGGTCTCTAACGCCTTCCCGCTGTTAAACTTTGCTGGTGATTACATAGGAGGTATGTAATGCAATTGTATTTGTAAGTTCATTAAAAACTAACTTACACGTATGTTGCCATAACTTAATTTACAACCCTCGTATATATGTTTGTGACTGTGTGTGCTTATTGTTCAAGTATTGAAAAAAATCAAATAATTTCAGAAATTCATCTTCACAATTTCAGAATTTTATACATGTCTTTACAAGAGCATGAATGTTTTTATAGCATTTATGATTTTTTAAAATTTTCTAACGAGGTATATTTAGCAGTTAAGCATTCAAGCAATTTCATTCACAAAATGCAGTAAACTGATCTTTATCTATTTAAAATATCAGTTTTAAACATAGGTAGAAGCACGGAGAAAAATCATGTAGCTTTTTTCTCAGAAATTTTTATTAAAATTGGAACTAAAAACTAACGTATAAACTAATATAAAAACATTTTCCTCCATTTATTCTTATATTTTTCATAAAGCTTTTTAAACAAATATACAGATTATAACATTACTTCCATTAATATATGCCAAATGCAAAAATATTCTGCTATAAAATGAGTGATTGATGCTATAAAGGAAAAACCTATGCAAGATCTTGGACGACAGTAATAAATGTTTTTGGCAATCGATCATTTTAGATGGATGAGCACGTATATTAACAGTCATCTGTATGCAGGTTTTATAATATATTCGTTTAGATATTCAAAATCTTTTGGCCCTATAAATTTTTCGTCAGTTTTAAAAGGAAATTAAGCCTTCAATGTACCTTCTGGAAGTTTTTTAATATAATGGCTAATCAGTGAAAAAACAATAAATAAATAAAAATAAATCTCTGCTAATCAAAATATAGTCTTAGTTACTTATCTTCACTTATTTGTCCAACTCTACATGCTTATTATGTGTTTCCAATATGGGAGAATTTTGTTGCGATGATCAGATTTTATATTCTAACCGATAATATCAGGGTATTTTATGAATTTATTAAATCTTGTATTTTGTTGTGAGTAAATAGATTAAACATATATCCATATTCTAAAATATAAATGCACAAAATTATAATTATACATAAAATCAAGTTTTAAGTTATGAAGTTCCCAAGCATTTTTTTAAAACTGAAAACAGAACTCGTTATCTTGTCGCAGCCGATTTCTGTTGCTTCTATTATGTGCAAGTACATAATTTTTTTGTCATGAATAAGTTTTCTGCGGACAATCCCGTGTAACCTTAAAAGACAACATAAAATATGGTAACATTTACCCTAGATTTATAATTAATTTGAATTTCACAGCACCAAAAATAGAAATTAGCAACACTTGTTCTCTAAATAAGAGGTTTATTTTGTTTTATTTGAAGCAAACCATGCTTAACCTTAAAACGGAACCCCTTAAGAATTAATATTAGGTACTCTTAGTCGATTCAAAGTATAATAAAACACTCTCAATCGTTATTTAATGATTATAAAAAGACTTCACTTAATAAACGATACATTTTTTACAAAATTTGTGAACACTAACTATGTAATTATAAATTATAAAACTCTTTTCTAAAAATTAAAAAAGATTCAAAAAATAAAAAAAACATCTATTTTATTAATGAATATATGAACAAAATTCATTCACTCCCAAAGAAAGTTGAATGATGAAGAAATATACTTAATGTTATGTAAGTGGTATGTATATACACCCGCTCAAAAAAGTTTAAAATTGTAAGCCTCTATGAAAAGATCTGACATGCATTACAGCAGTATTGCTCAATTACAGCAAGCGTTTGTAGCTTTTCCAGTCGCACCTCCTTTTTCAAGGGGTCTACCACCACTTTGTATAAATCTCGGGGAGCCAGGTGAGTCTTCCAAAGCATTTTGTAGAGCCACAAAGTCATGTAGAAAATCAAGGTATCGTGCTGCAGTTATACTATTGTTCAGAAAAAAAAAACTAACGCAATGATTCTTTTCGGAGATATGGTGGTCCAAACCGTAACTTCAGTTGAAAGCTATAATGATTGGACGAAAATATGTAAGTTTTTCATTCATTTAAATTTTTAATTTTGTTTAAATGCAGATACATCAAGGAAAAAATTGGATTCTCAGGACTATTACCCTTTCAGTCTACTTTTGGAAGCAAATCATTGGTGAAGGTATCTCTTTGATTGGCAGTTAAAACATTGAGATATCCTTGAGCCTGAATCTTCTATGGATATAGGTGGAAACTCATGTTCATGATTTTATTTGTTAAGGATTTTCGTAGTGCACACTCACATTCAATTTTCCTGATGATTGAACTCCCGTTTGAATCACCTATTCGACTGCTTATGTACTGTTCTCAGGGACTGACGCATATGCCTCTACATTACCTGGACTATCGTCTTTCACGCTTCCAATCCGTTCTAATTTTACAAACAAGATTTTCACTGTGTTCTTTGCCGGTCCTTCAGTCAATTTGAATTTCCGTTAGAAACTTTTTGCTTCGTTTTCACAACTCTATGAATCGGGCGTCGAAATTATAAGAATCGAGTTATCCGTTGCTCCAACGGATATAATATCTTTTTGTCCAACAATTACTGACGAAAAACTCTGAGTTCTGTCTGTATTCTTACACAGTTGGTTGGTAATAGCTGCTTCTCGTGATCAAATTGCAAATTATTTGAACACAATGCATATTTCTCAAAATGTATTGCTACTTCTAATCAGAATATAGCAAATGGGTTATTTTTTTTCCACTGCGTTTTTATTATTATTTCCATTTCACATGGGTCATTTATTTAGCAGACAACCTGCATATGCTTTTCTAAGATAGCAGACAAATATCTGATGTACTGCACACATGAATTTCCTACTCCATTTATATTGTAGACAATAATTAACAAACATGTTTTCATTTTCCAGTTGAATCACTATCATAAGGAATGAATCAAAACGTCATGAACCAAATGCCTTAAGCTTTGTTACGTCATATTTAAAAAGTCGTTGCTTATTTTATTTGAAGATATATATTTTTGTGACATTTTAGTTAGTTACAATTCTGTAAAGTTCCTAGGATAATTTACTCTAGATAGTAATATAACAGTTTTTTTAATCTTTAATATTAATTTCTACTTAAATTTATTTTACTGACTGGTTCATCATATATGCACAGGGAGATTTCAGCGTAGATCTAAAAATAGTTGATTTAAATTACAAAGTTGTCACTAATTTTTGGACTAACATGGTTTCATAAATACTACTCCAAGGGACGTTTTTATTAAAGCTACACGCTAGCAGCATCCGCTTACGAGCTGTTTAAAATACTATTATCTTTATTTTGCATGTTGTTCTTGTAACATGTTGTTCTTGTAATAATCAAAAAGACATGAGTTTTTTCGTATAATTAAATGAACGTTACTGTCATCAAGGGAAGGAACTTGTAATCCTACAAGGAAAAATGTCCAGAATAGGACTTTGGTCGAAATTAAAAAGATTAACTTGCCACTTCTCCATATAAAGCTTATTTGAAGAATTTTGTGAAAAAATGCGAGATCCAATTTCAAGATTTCCCCTGCTTTTATAAATATTGCAAAATGTGTAAGGACTCTTTTTGGAAAAAAAAAAAGAAGTGAAGGAAAGCCTTTTTTCTTATCCGAGAAATGAGCATTTCAAAATGCATCTCATTTTACGCATTTTCAAGGAAACAGCTTTTATTGTATGCACGAATTTGTTTTCAAGAATATAATATCCCGCATTTAAAAATTTAGTGGTTTTATATAGTTGAAAACTTATTTTTATGCTTGTACATCTATTATACTCTCCAAATAATTATACTTACAAAGATTACTTACCAATGGGAAGTGTTTCATCCAGATTTTTATCTGTGGAAAGAATTAGATCGAAAAATGCATAATATACGTTGAAATTCAATTTTATGTGTGGTGTGATATAATAAAAAAAATGTTATAAATTTTTACTAGACGTTGAAAGATTGATATCGATTCACTACTTTGCTCGGCTCTCTTTCTTTCATATGTATCAATGCAAAATTTATCAAACAAAATAGTGGAATATAACTCTGAAATTTTATGAAAATATATTTATTGCATACATTTAAACAATTTCACATAAAAGAATGTATAAAAGAAGTTTTAATTTTAAAATGTCTTTAAAATAATCACAATTTTAATTATTTAGAAAGCTGATATATTTTTATTAGAAAGAACATAATTAATTTCCCAATTCCTTATATATGTTAGCCAGCTGTTCCAAAATAAATTCAATATTAATTTTTATATATGATTTAAGATTGTTTTAATTAACTAATTTGGAATGTTATGTAACATTTGTGAGATAGCAATAAAGAGATGATCAACTAATAAAAATAAAAATACAGCAGACTTCCGAAGAAAATTTCATTTAAATGTATGAAAGTATTCTAGTGCTAAGACAATTATTGATAATGTTATGCCATCACATTTAAAAATAATTATTAATTTTCGTAATTTCAGCTTCATTTCTTTTAAACTTGAAAATTATAACGAGAACACTATTTTTCGAAAGAAAATCTGATTAAAAGTTTGTTTGTTCTTCAAATAAGAAAAGGCAGATCATTTATTTATTAAAGAAAGCTACTTTACTTCTGGGATCTTCATAATAATTCGAAAATGTTAATCTAAGAATTGTAATCTGCCAAACAATTGTGGAAAAAAATCTATTGTTAATTAAGTACTGAAGCGTTTTCCATAAAACTTGAAAAGCTTTTAGTGTTTCTAAAAAAATGTCGAATTAGCTTCAAATAATTTTTACATTTTATTCGTAATTATCTTTTAAACTTTATTACACTGTTTATTATATGTGAGTAAGAAATTACATTTGTGCTTAGCTAAGTATGTATATTTAAAAGTTTAATGCAATTTAAATATATCGTATAATTATGAGTGACTGTGAGGAAAGAAAATTATAGTGAACTAGCATACGCACATATTCTAATATTTTGAACAATTTCGTACTGTTTTATTCCTTCTAAACTTCATCAGAAATATATAGGCTTTCATTCGTTTTTCTACTAAATTATATTAAGAAGTTTCATACTTTACTGCTATTTTAACTGGTTTGAAAAAGAAATCAAACCTTAAGTTTTACCTTCATTACTTTTTCGCATTACCATGTTTTCTTTAGATGCCTAGTAATATCTAGATAAAATTTTAGCAAAGAAGAGCAAATTAATGCAATACTGTGACTCACTATTACCTAACTGGGCATTCTTAGAAACAAATCTAGCAAAACCAGTTGAAACAAAAAATGTAAGTTAAAATGAAGACCACCGGAGTGAATAAAACACTCATTTTGCAGAAACTTTTCGTTAGTTACAAAGTCTTTAGTGGCATCAAATAGACTTACTTATGAACTCTTGTGTTTTGTTGGGCATTATTGGAGAACATGAAATCTTAGCTTAAAGTAATTTATTTTTGTAGGTCATTGTAAGAAACCTTTCACTTACGGTATTTTTCAAACGTTTTCCAGTGAGATCAGTGTATAAAGGAACATTTCCAGTGGTCGCATCTTAATTAAACAAATAATTACACTCTATAAACTAGCATAAGTGCACGTCTGCCAATATCAGAAATGCCTAAATCTAAAACACTCATTATACGAAGTCGAGAAGTACTTCATATTCTGTTTGTTTTTCATTATTATTAATGTTTGATTTTGTGTAGACTACATAAATGTGCCACAATATTTGAAATAAAATTTTTAAGATTTATTTTCCGTTCGCAATTACAGTTGTCCGAAGCATTTAAAAGTATTTGGCATATTTCATTGTTCATTGAACTACTAGCTTTGACAAAATTTATACACAAAATAAAAGTATAATATTATTTTTTTTTACTTTTAGCAGTAAACCTATCTTTGGAGGTATGAAAATCAGTCATCTTATTCTAATGTTACGTTTAAAGTTATTTTGGCAGTAATGATAGTTTTATAGCAACGATAGTTTATAGTAATGATAGTTTTATTGTAATTAAATCTGCTAAGTAATTGAAATATCTATGAGCATATTTAAAAGTGAGATAGCCGTTCATAATAGTTATATTAGCTTCTTATTTATTTCAAACCATACTAAATTCACAAAAAAAATTCTGCAACAGGAATTTTCTAAATTAGCATATTCTTTCATGCATTTTATTTTGTATTGGTTAAAAAAAATTAAGCACTTTTCCTTTGAAAAAAATATTTTTATGTTTAAAAATAGAGGATCGTGCAAGGTTATTGAAGTAGAAAAATGCTTAAAACCAGTTTATAAAAAGCACCTATTAGAGCCGTTACTTTTATAATTTACTAGCTGAAGTACCCGTTCTTCGCACGGGAATGAATGAACATTTTGATATTAATATTTGTTGTGATTACTATATATTGTAATAAAGAGATATAGCAAAATGGATATCGCGTTATATTGTGTTCAATAATCATGCATACTGAATTTCAAGGCAATCGTTTTTACGGTGCAGAAGGCGATGCAGCGTAGCACAATCTAGTGGCGAGTTTTAGCAAAACGGATAAGGCAAAAATATTCTTCGCATTCAGATATCGATGTATACGAATTTTCATGACGATCGGCTGAATAGTCTTGAAGTTCATGTGTTGACGCGACATCTAGTGTCAAGTTATAGGAAAATGGATCGTGCCAAACTCTTCCCCGTGTTCAAATATCTATGTATACCTATTTTCATAGCGATCATTCGCACAGTCAAGAAGTGATACACTGCAGGGCCATCTAGTGGTTAATTAAAGTAATGATTTGCTACAGCGCCGTCATGTGGCGAGTTATAGCAAAATGGATAACGGCAAAATATTCTCATTGTTCAAATAGCTATGCATACTGATTTTCATAGCCACCGTTTGAATGGTCAAAAATTTGGCCTGCTGCAGCGTCATCTAGTGGCGAGTTATAGCAAAATGGATAACGCCAAAATATTCTCATTGTTCAAATAGCTATGCATACTGATTTTCATAGCCACCGTTTGAATGGTCAAAAATTTGGCCTGCTGCAGCGTCATCTAGTGGCGAGTTAAAATAATAATGCATTGCAGTGCCATCTAGTGGTGAGTAACATCAAAAGTAACGCAGTTAAATATATTCTTCGTTCTCAAATGTGTAAGTATAAAAAATTTTATGCCGACAGTCGAACGGTATAGAAGTTGATGCGTTGCAGCGCTATTTAGGGGTAAGTTACAGCAAATGGATAGTGAAAAATATTCTCCGCGTTCTAATATTCGCGTGTACCAAATTTCATCGAAATTGGTTGGACGATATTCGCATAGCAAACGGCTAAACGGAATAGAATTCGACGTTCTGCTGCGCCACCTAGTGAAAAGTTAGAGGAAAACGGATAGCATAAAAACCTTCTCCATGATAGGTGACTTAGGTGAACCAAATTTCATGGTGTTCGGTGAAACGGTGCTGGAGTTTTTCAACCTCCTACACACATACCAACATTCATTTTTATCTATAACCAGTCTTATTATACGTATATACCAGTCTCAAGTAAAATCCAGTTTCAAATCTAAGCCTCGCCAAAGTGCCAGCATACGCCATTTTGCAAGAGTTTTTTCAGGGAATCATTCGAAGCATTGACTTAGCAGCAATCAAAATGGGAAATGGTTCGACCGCCAGGCATTTATTTGAAAAGTGGAATCCCTTAATACCGCCGCATTTTTTAAATTATCAACTATAACATGTTTTATTCATCGTTACCTCGATGTACTAAATGCAAAGATTTCAATTTTCTGAAATTTGACGGATTTCCCCCAAGTTAAATCAATGTACTCAATTGGCGAGAATTCTGAAGCTACATCGCTTGAAATGCCCTAATAACTGCATTATTTCTGCACGGATAGTTAAAATTTAATGCTGTATTCTAAGAAAACCTATACACTGGTTTAAAAAATGCTATTCCCTTAAGCTCTCAGTAAATTGCGCCAAAAAGCCTAAAACTGTGCAAACCGCTAGGACTCACTCTCTAAAAATCGGCCTATCAGCCATTTTTTTTTTTCGCCAAACTAAAAAAAATTACATATTAGTCTCGGATATCTTCGATCCTCATTGTTTTGCGTATAAAACATTTCATTCCTGCTCTCATTTCTTATGCGCACACGATATTATAATTTAAAAAATAACCTAAAAAAATAAACTAAAAAAATCATTATTATTCTTTTATTTTTACTTTAAGAATTTAAAACATTGTATTCGGCAAAATCGCCGCACATGGCAACCAACATGCTTATTTCACACACTTTCTTCACTACAGGGGTTAATATTACATAAAGCTTTCTGCGTGGAGAACATAAAAAATCTTTTAAATTCCGGGAACGGAAATTAAGAGAACCATTCAGAAGGAAAACGTTTTTAAGTGCAGTTTCAAAGTTTTAAAGTGGACTATCATTTATTCTATATTATTTTAGATATCTGTGTAAAATTTCAGGCTGACAGGTCCATTTTTGTGGAACTGTATACTACCCAAATCAACAAATTGACAAACAGAATTTCATTTTTATTTATAAGATAACCTACGCTTGTTTTTAAAAATACCCTCTCCTTAAATTGCGCCAAGCGCTAGAATCATAGAAAATCTGACACACTTTCAGATTTTTAAATACGCACTAAAGTGCTATATATAAAAAGAGTTATAATCCATGGGTCTTCCCTATTTTCGTTCCTTCTTTCATTAAGTTGGAAAGTGTATCATTATTCATGAGTGTGATTAAACAAAATTAAAATTGATATTTCTAACATCCTTTTTTCTGGATGTAATACATTAGATGCAGAAAAGCTGCTCAGAAAAATCCACAATTCCAACTGAATGAAAATTTCAAAAACTTATACGCAGGTGTATTCATAACCCAAATAGCAGACGATTAAATTACGATAAATAGCGCCAAGGCTAGAACTCACTTTCTCGGCATTTGAGCCATTTTATTTTTTCGCCAAACTAAAAAATTTTAACATATTAGCCTCGGAAATCTTCAATTCTTATTGTTTTGCGTATAAAACATTTCATTCCTGCTCCGATTTCCCATGCATACGATATTATAATTTTAAAAAAAATTATAACCTTACGAATATAAACTAACAAAAAAAAAATCATTATTATTCTTTTATTTTTACTTTGAGAATTTAAAACATCTTATTCGGCAAAATCGCCACACATGGCAACCACGATCCTTATTTCACACTTTTTTCACTACAGGGGTTACCATTACGGAAAGCTTTTTGCGTGGAGAACATAAAAAATCTCTTAAATTCCGGGAACGGGTGGACTTTCAAAGTTTTAAAGTGGACTATGATTTATTCTATATTATTTTACATATCTGTGCAAAATTTCAGGCTGATAGGTCCATTTTTGTGGATTTGTATACAACTCAAATCCACAAACAAACAAATAAACAAACAAACAAACAAACAAACAAACAAACAAACAAACAGAATTTCATTTTTATTTATAAGATGTAACTAAATATTTATAATACAATTTATGTTAAAGTATTCAGTTTGTACAAAGGAGATGTATTTTTGATGTAAAATTCATTAGACTTGGTAAAGTGTTCTTTTAGTTATTTGAAAATGATATTATTGCAAAACTCTGATCTTAAATATTTTATAGCAAATACACAGATTGTTTATATTTAGGTAAAATAGGGTGAACACGAATCTATATAAATAAAACAGAGTGTAAACTGTCCGTTTGTCTGTCTGTCTGTCTGTGTCTCACGTAGCTCCGAAACGGGTGATCGTAGACCTACCAAATTTTGTACGGAAATTCTCCAAGACGGGTCTCGACACACCTCGAAGCGATTTTTTCGAAATTCGAATTATTTTAGGAGATATCGATAAAAAACGTGTCGCAAAATGATCATTTTTGTTCTCGCCATTTCGCAATTGTAACCCTGCAGTGGGAAGAGGGAGAGTTTAGCTATCTTGGTTGCCATGTTTGGCGAGTTTATTAAATTATTCAGACTCTTGAAGTAAAAATAAAAGAATAACGATTTTTTTTTTACATTATTTGTAAGGTTATTTTTTAATTAAAACATCGTGTGCATGTGACATCAGAGCAGGAATGAAATGTTTTATACTCAAAAGAAAAATAGGATTTGGAAATTTTCCGAGACTAAAACGTGCAACTTTTTAATTTGGCAACAAATAAAATGGTAGATATACGATTTGAGATGTGATTCTAGCGCCAAGCGCTATTTATCGTCTGCTTCTGCTACTTGAATTATGAATACACCTGAATGAGTTTTTAAACTTTATTTCAGTTCGAATTGTGCATTTTTCTGCACAGCTTTTCCCATCTATTTCTAATGTATTACATCCAGAAAAAGGATAGAAATATCAATTTTAGTTGTCTTTAATCACACTCATGAATAATGATATACTTTCCAACTTAATGGAATAAGGAAAGAAAATAGGGAAGACCCATGGATTATAATACGCTTTTAATACATAGCGCTTTAGTGCGTATTTAAAATCTGAAAATGTTTCAGATTTTCTTAGCTTTTTTTTCCTTTCCATTTTTGATAAAGGCCAATACATCCTGAAGCTCTTGAGAATTAATATAGGACGAAAATAATTTGTTCCATTTTGCACGTTTTTATCATTTAACCATCTTATTTTTGTAATCAGGGGCGGCCCGATACAGTAAGCAACGCATCTGGGCGCCGGCTTCGAAGGGGCGTCATTTCAAACTCAAAAACTAAGTAGCATAAAAGGGGGCGTCTTTTTTACATTGGCAGGGCCGCCCCTGTTTGTAACCATCTTAATTTTAAATTCCATTCAGAATCGGAGAGATTTGAGTGCCAAGGAAGCCGGTGAAGAACAGGAGTCTCTCCGAACAAGATTTATTAAGATGGCGAACCAACTGGTCGCCGGAGGCGGCTAGTTAATTATAAAAGTGCTTTTGAATAATCTTGAAAAATATGTAACTCTTTATTTACTATACATAAAAGCAAAGTGTGCATTTTTAAAATGTTCTAAGCAAAATATTTAAATTCGAAATTCTGTGGTGATTTCCTTTTTAACATACTAACACTTGTAAAGTTGTTTTTAGTTCCTTATTTTCCCATCAGGTCAGCTTTACCATATACATTTATATTATAAATAAAAAGGAAAATTTTTGTGTTAGTAGGAATGACATAAAAATCCACACCTCTGGGCTGATCGTCTTGTGAATTTTCACAAATAAGTAACAGTTTTGCTTTAATGTCGATAAGCGCAGATATAAAAATAATGCTGATTATTTTTACGTCAGAGGCAAAAACATGCGTCTTCCAACAATTCAGAATAGGTAAATAAAGGTTCACGCATGCGAAATTCGACCTGATGCGTCACGACCTGATTCAACCAAGTCAGGTGTAAAAAACACCTGAGATAGTCAGTGTATAATTAAATTTAACGGGAAAATCTATTAAAAATAATTAAAAATAAATCCTTAAAACTAATAGTTATTATTATTATTTTATGTTGATTGCATTTGTCCTATTAATAATCGTTTACACTCTCTATATAGACGAGAGACATTATTGGTTATCTTGGTACCTGCAGATTGAATGATGATACAAGAAAATTTAAAGAAAAAAAATCTAACAATAACCCCCCCCCCCCAACAAAAAAAAAGAAAAAAGCTAAAATTTTGTTTAATTCATATTAGTGTAAATAAAGAGGGTTAAGGACAATTTTGCCAAACATTTATTAGAAATGATAAAAATTAAGAAATTACTCGCTAAAAGGTAACCCAGCCATTGACGCTAAGGTTAAAAATAAAAAAATCCATTTGTTCTCCAAATTTTATAAAATTTTAGCATATATAAACTTACTGCGATAGAACAAAATAATTGAAAAGATGCACTTTTGATTTTTTGCACTAAGCAATTTGACACCAGTCTTTTGAAAATTAGAATAATAAGCTCTAACGCAAAAAAATAAATCTTAATATGACTGAATTTGCAATTCGAGATCCCAAATAAACCGAGATAGTTTCTGAGATTACACAGGCAGACATTTTTTATCAAGGAATTCAAGCAAATAAAATGATATGAGGATTACTAGATAAGCATTTCGATTGTCATATCGACGACATTCTTAGGTCACGCATTTAAAATGGTATTTGAAATTAAATAATTAATTCAGAGCAGATAACAAGTCTAAAATTCTCAAAAGTCACAGATTTGACCTGTTGTAGAAGTTATTACTCATCAGACCGAAAACGCATTAGACAGAAAACGCATTTTTCGATGTAATGCGTAATTATAAAGTTACTTCAGTTTTTGTTTAATTGTTAAGCATAACAATGCAAGTGGCAACAATATGTTTTGTACAAAAGAAATTACTGAGATACTCTAATTTTAATAGCATAATAATCGTGGATTATAACAAGGATATGTGTATCCATTGAAGAAAAAAAACACGTTTAAAGCTCTCTGCTTGCAATGATGATTGGTAACTAATCATTTAGTGGGTGGAAAGCTGTGGCCGCAAGTCAAGAACGAAGGTATAGTTGGTAGACAATGAAGCTCTTTCCCCCGGCTTCATAACTATACATAGCCAAACTCAGCTTGCAGCATCTCCCGTTATTCTATAATGCTTGGTAAAAAAATGTTGTTTTCATGTCAGTTTAGTGGTTTAAATTGCTGTATTGTAAAATTTGTGTCATTAAAAAAAACAAGTCCTAAGTCGACATCCAAAGAATTGAGTCGGTTTCTGAGCTATCTTAAACATCTATTTCGACATAACTTTTATTTCTTATATGGTTCTTAGAATGTTATCATTACTTAATGCATTTTTTCTCAACAATTCTTACAGCTCATTAGTTTTCCTTTTATAAAACGAGTGATTTTCAACAAATTTTGACACTAAAAGGCTACTGATTTAATGAATAGAAATGTCTGTATCAATTATTTACGCATTGAGGTAACTCAAATCACTAACAAAAACAATAAAAGTAGTCTAAAAGTGTGCATGTGCACGTAAGTATTGGTAGAAATAAAGTGGTCACAATCCACCCACTAATGGTCATAGGTACGCTTTTTTCATACGTACGATTTTGCGATGTTGTTGGATTAATTATAAGTACTCCTTCAAATTATAAGGAAATAATTCTATGGAAACAAAATTTTAACAATGTGTTTTTGAAATGTGAAAGTTTCCACCTAATTAATTTGAACAATGCAATTCCTTTAATTAAAAGAGCTAAAAATTCATAAAGTTGAAAACTGCAAAAACTGGTCATAGTTACAACGACTTTATCCGTAAATATTTGTTTCCTATTATTTTTAATTGATAAATTTAATAATAATGCTATTGAGCTATATGAATTCATAGATATATGAATTTATTTACCATATTCCGACTAAATTGGCTTATGCTTATTTAACATTTTCAAGCATATAAGTAACACTATAACAATTTTATTTTATTTATCAATAATGCATAGGTCTTCAATTCCACAGTAAAAATAAAATTAATTCAGAAATTTACTTTTCTAAACTGAATTTCTACGCTATTTACAGAATAATTCTTCAGAGCTCCTCATTAGACCTTATAAATCTCATAATTATTTCTAACGAGCATTGTTATGCTTGTTTTTCTCCATATTTTACGACACGAAGAAATATGCTTGGAGTTTTAAGAAAACTCTGGTACATAATTATCACGTAAGTTCAATGACTAGAGTGAGGATTATTATAGATAAAATTCTTTTAATTATCAGTATCCTTCTTCAGTGCTTGTTAATAGTTTGTCCCATACTTTAATATCTCCTTTTATTTCCGTATAACTGTTTGTTTTAAAAAATGTGCTTACGTGGTTTAAACTACTTGCATTTATTTACTTGTAATAAAATTTTGCAGTCATTTACGTTTAAATTAAAGGTACTTTTTCTTTCTAAATATTTAAATTTACCATTTTTGTTTTTGTCCAATGCCTGTGAAACAACAATTTAAATTAATACTCGTTTCAATTTTCTAAAATATTATGATACTTTTTTTTCTTTTTCTTTTCTTTTTAAAATAAAAGTTTTAAGATAAAAGGCCTCTTTTGTCAAATAACCAGGAAAAACCTCAGCAAATAAAGTTTTTTGAGGAGAATGTCATTTTTCTCATGAAATATTAATATCGAGACATATTAGAAATCTTTCAAAGATGAATGGTAAACTTTTGATTTTATTTTCTTGAGAAAGCCTAAAAACGAGAGTTAAAGAAAACAAATTTCCAGAACTATGCCCCGTGATACACAAAAGTGTTGAATATGATATTAGTAAAACAAAAGATGTGAATTCTTCAATTACATACGTCATTAAAAATGTCATCATAAAACAAATAAATTTATATTAACAGGACTAAATTTACTGGAAAACAAAAGAAAAGAAAAGAATCACACAAAGTGTTTCTTTTTAATTCAACGAATAAAAAAATTGAATGATAAAAATCTTTAGGAATAGAAATTCAACTAGGTTGATTCAGATTTTGTTTCTTCATCATCGCAACTAAAATATAAATTCATCAAAGTTTTTATTTACTTTCCGTTTTATAAGGTTGTTTTTTAATTTATATTTAATTATTATAATCGTGGGAAAAACATTTCCTTTACAACCTTGTACATTACAATTAGGGTGGGAAATCAAAAATCTAGTTTAAAGAATTCCTCCTATTGTTTTTGAATTTCATGAATAATTAATGTTAGGTAAAATAAAAATAAAAGACTAAATATCAGAGTATTAGAAAAAGTATCTACCATTTCAATAGATTGAATATTTGTTATATTGATTGAGCATATTTTAAAATTCAAATAGTCATACCTAATATATCATATTTAAATACTGCAGTGATATTCAGGGATAATCAGAGCAGAATATATATATATACAAGTGTGGGAGTCGGAAACGTTGTTTTCATTTACCTGTTAATAATCACTTTAATAATAAATCTTGTAATTATTGTATAATCAATCTTGAAATTATTGTACAATTCCTACTTCAGTAATCAATTTTAATCAAGTGCTTTTTGAGGAAGATATATTAGTTTTTGACGAACTATAATTAGAAAGTTAACTATTATTCCAAAATGATTATTAACAGGTGCATGAGGACGACGTTTCCTATCCCACGCTGCTGTGTGATTCTGAACCATCTTGGCTCACAGTACCCCCCCCCTTAAATTTTTACCCATAAGTTTCGAAACACCCTGTCCATATATATATGTACTAACAACAAACCCCATACGAACACCAAACCGTAATATATATATGTATGTACTATGATATATATTATGCAGCCTTTCATACCTTAGTGGGTCGATAAAATGAGGACCAAGCTTGCTTGGTTTCAAACACAGGGGGCTTCACATCAGGCTGACCACCTGGCCCAGGCATGTGCATCCGCACCCCAGAGCCCATGGTCGCGAAGGCGTGGTTGGGCAACGCAGACCTCGGCCGCGCAGAGGAGTTGTTGCACCAATGTTTGACTTTTGATACATAGTATCATACATATTATGGTTTAGAACAATGATTCCCTTGTGGCTTCGTAAGTTAATGCTGGAGGAGGCGATTTTCATTCAGCCTAGACGCGCTCCTGCTGGCTATTTTTCATCTGCATATTATGGTGAGGTTGAGGCGATGCGAAACACCTTATCTCAGATGCAAGAACGGACCCAACAATTCTCAAGACCAGTCATTCATTCTAATTCAAAGTCAGCAATTGTGGCATCAATTCTCCTCTTGTCGCTTCGACAGCATTTATTAGGGATGCTCCTCTTGTCCTTTCGACAGCGTTTATTAAGTATTCTCCTCTTGTCCCTTCGACAGCGTTTATTAGGGAATGTAACCGAAGCCTCCAGATTCTGGCTTCTAAAAGGATAAACAGTGTTCTTCAGTAGATCCCATGTCTCTGCGGGATCCCGAAGAACAAGATGGCGTATTTCGCTGCCAGGAATGGAACAACGTTTACCCATGATTCCAATAAAACCTTCACTTCGCGCCCGTTGAAACTGGTCCTTCTTCCGGAGAAACTTTCTGGATGGCCTCGTTGAAAGTAAATCATCTGAAACATGGTGGAATTCTACTATCATCAACCGACACACAAGCCCTGATTCAAAGCATTGGCTCTTTTCAGACTCTTTACTGGAAATGATTCTCTGGGCAAAGACCTAATTGGAATCAGCTGTATTACTTAGAGCAAACTCTTCTGTCAGCAAGAAGACATGGACTCATGCCACCCTATTTGCTATCTGTTACTTGTTTCATGATCGGTACTTGGAAATTAGGGCCCTCAGGGTCTAGCTATGCCATGTATTTTTTGTGTTATTCTTGATGTATTTTTTAGTATGTTTGTTTCTTGCGCATATTTCGGTGTACAAGCCGATAAGTTTATGAAACTTTTCTAAAGTTAGATTAGCGGGTGTGGACATGCAGAGGTGACGTTACACATATACGTGCATCACATATATGGAAGCCTAATGGGCGAACTTCTGCCACTCATTCTGCCGTTATAAAATAAATGCTGAGACAGAAGTTATTTCTTGTAAAATGTAATGTACTAGTGGAAAATGAAAACAGAAAGTTTTATCAGCATATTATGCTGTTTCAAATCACAAGAAACTCAGTTTAATACAGTTTCTTATCTTCAGTCGAATTTTTTCCCGTTGAAACATAGCATGATAGTTTGTTCATGTCTGTCGAGCCGTTTGTTTATGTTACAACGGTCGTTGCTGTGTTCGTCTACAAGGGATGTGGATCGCATAGACATATTATATAAGGGTTTCGAAATTTGTGAAGAAAAAATATAAAGAAAAAAGATGAGCTCTCGGCTTACATACGGATAGTCATTTATCGGGAAATAAACAACATGCTGACATTCTCTTAAAATTCGTTAAAATAACTTTTATAAAGTTAGGAGAAATGAATTATTTATCTGCCAATTATTGTTTGAGTTGAGATCCTAGAATAATATATTATTTTGCTTATAAACTTATAACATATTGCTTATAACCGTGAGTAGTCCCCCAAGGAGGGCAATCTCCCACCCCCTTGACCTAGATCTCTTGCGCAAATAATTGGCCGTAACACCACATTTACATTTACATTTACATTTATTTATAACAATATTTTTAATACTATAAAAATGCAAAATATTACATAAAAATGCGACATTTATAATTATTTATTCAATGAGTTCTCATAAATTTCGGAGAAATGAATACTCAAGACAAAACTTATAATTCTGAAATGGAATGCGAAATATATGGTTTTTTGCAGTTTCAATTTGCTTTGTTTCATAATAATCTTAAATACTTAAACTTGTAATTCTATTTATCACTAAAAAAAGAAAAGAAAAAATTCCTATAATACTATTCTGTATTTGAATTCAGAAAATTTTAAACGTTAAATTCTATTTCAGTAAGAAGGAACTAAAACAAGTATCAAACTGAAAAATAGGCACTTAGCACAATAACAAAGAATGTCAAATTATTTGTGAAGGGTTCTTAAATTTTAATGCACTTTACACAGAAATTTGTAGATAAACAAAGCATTACGTTTTATTCAAGACTTTTACGAAAACCTTACTCATTTTAGATATAAAACTTCAGTTACAAAGGTCTTAAGTTTTTACGGCACTATATCTTAAAAACTGTCTCATAAAGTTTTCAGGTAAGTAGGGGCGGTATTGAATTTAACTCTAACTCAGAAACATACTAGAAATTTAATGCTTCATTTTTAAATCTTTCTTAAAACATCATCCAAACTCTTTCCTCTCCCGACATTCTGTTCTTTATTCTCTAAGCATTAAAAAGTTTAAAACCCTTTAAGACACAAAGGGTACTTTAAAATCTTTCATCTAAAAGAAAACTGTGCTCTGTTAAAGAGGTCTGCAGCCGTACAACTTCAGGTAAGATTGCATCGTAAAGTTATCTGATGCTATTATGTTTGTGTGGAGGAGAATGCTAATGCTGGTAGTATTAAATATTCAGATGGATCATAGTACAGAATCAATTATTTATAGAACGTTCAAATTGTTTTTGCAGGAGGAAAAGAAAATAGTTTGAAAAGTTGATTCCAAGAGGTTATTGTGTTGCTAAGAAACATTCTTGGCACTCGTCGACGCGACGAGCACACGTGATCAAAAGAATTGTACTTGTTTTGTTTATTAAGCAACACACACACAACTACAATATATACGATTATTTGTTGCCGGATTCGTAACTGTTATAGCAGTAACAATAATGAAAACTCACAATAAAGGTAAAAAAAATTCATCAATTTGAATTTTTAATGGATAATGGGTACTTGTATTTTGATGCTTCCTCGTATGCTAAATTCAAATATGTATTTAAAAATACTATGTGCATCATTTATGACAAATTCATTACACCTAATCAAAATAATAGTTGAAAAAGGTGGGCCAAAATGGTCCCCTTAAAGGGAAAACTTACATAAAAGAGCATAAATGTTAAATAAAACTTTGGTCCTTTGCCACAATATGCTACATTATACTTTGCATCACAAACATATTTTAGTATTATTTTAAATCCCGACTGAGTAACAAAAAAAATAGTCCAAAGGATCATTTTACCCTCAACCCAAGGACAAAATGATCATTCATTTGAAAATAATTGTAATTTTTTTATAGGCAAAATAAAAAAAAATTAAAGTATAATTATGGTTATACATAATGAAATAAAATAACTTTTACAAACATATAGTATGCATAATTTATTTTATAAAAAATTTAAAATAAAAACGTGTGACAGACAATAAGATAAAATATTTCAAAAATTATAATCTATAATAACGCAAATATAAATTAAATAATGTAATTGGAGTCACGCATTTTGAGAACGTCTGAAGGGGTGCCACGATGACTAGGACCCGATACTGGAGTTTCTTCAGTCGATGGATCATGTTATCCGACAGTATGGCTGCCTACTTTATTGCAAATTACTGGAATACGACAAGAAACATAACAAACTAAAAACAAACTCTATTGAATAAACCAAGTCATAGTTCTGTACATTAAAGACTGTATTTCTAAATAAATAGGAAAGTTAGTGCTTACTTATAAGAGATATGATAAAACCCAGTTTCTCGAAGAATTCTACTCACCAACGTAATACACCGATTGCTTAAATATAGCTATTGCTTCTTCTTGACTTGCCACAACTAGTTTATGTGTTACCTAGTAGATAGCGCTGTCTGTCTGGAAGAAAACATGTATGGTCGTTTTGCCCGCTAGGATCATTTTGGGCCACCTTCCCCTACATATTAATACACATTTTATCGAACTTTTAGCAGTTTGCGATATTCGAATATTCGAATATTCGAATTTAGCAGTGTGCATATTCGAATATATACATATCTATATTCCATTCTGAAATATGTTGAATTCAATACAGAATATTACTTTTTATTGATTACATCATAAAACGAAGATAGCAATCGCTGTAATTCAAAACATACAGAAGAGAGCAGTCATAAACATTGAAGAGATATCGGAAGAGCTATAAGAGTCAATGAAAACAATCTTACGAGTTCTTAAGACAAGATAAATTTGTTTAAAAATGTGTTCTCTCCGTCCATGAAGCACAATAAATATGAGGAAGTCACAATGATACATGGGCTGGTGACGAAATCTGCTATTGGTAATAAGGTTTATAACTTAATGACGTCAGCATGTACATATATTGGTTTTAGACATGGTGACGTTTTCACCATGTCTAAAACCTATATGATTGATCACATCATAAAACGAAGATAGTAATTGCTGTAATTCAAAACATACAGAAGAGAGAAGTCATAAACATTGAAGAGATATCGGGAGAGCTGGAAAAGTCAATGAAAACAATCTTACGAGTTCTTAAGACAAGATAAATATGTTTAAAAAAGTGTTCTCTCCGTCCATGAAATACAACAAATATGAGGAAGTCACATGATACATGGGCTGGTGACGAAATCTGCTATTGGTAATAAGGTTTATAACTTAATGACGTCAGCATGTGCATATTGGTTTTAGACATGGTGACGTTATCACCGGACTTGAGGCTTGGGAGGTGAAAAACCACAGAGGGCTCTGTTTACTCTTTGGAGCAAGTTTGAGAATTAAACGAAAGCACTTTAAGATGATTTGAGACAGTAACGTTATTTCTAAAACTGGCTAAAGATTTAGAATAGAGCATTGCATTAATTATTAACAAGCAGGACCTCTTAGATTAAATATATATACATTAAAAGCATATGCGGCAAGTTTAAATTCTTTTTTTAAAGCTTAAATTTCTTATTTTTTTATTTGTTGGGTTTTGGGTAAAAATATGTAAATCGTACATTAGAAATTAACAAATTCTAAACACAACACAGACGCGTTTCGAGTAGTAAAAAAGTTATTCTGTTTTGATCATTTCTGTTTCATACTAACCCACGTTTTCTTAAAACAGCATTTTCGTTATGAATTATGCATACGTTTCGTATGCATTTATTAATTCTGTAAAAGCATTTATTTGCGAAACTACGAACCACATGGATTTTTTTTATTTCTTTTTAAGAAACTCTCAATATTTTCTCTCATCAAACTACCGAGGAGAAAGACAAAGAAAGAAAATGGAGATGTTTATGTAAAGCGCCGCTGTTAAAGAGCATGTCAGAAAATATTCAACAAGCTGGTGCTACATGCAAGGGCTGTGATGCATCGGAATCACGTATTCTTTAAATAAAACTTTCACACCCTGCACAATAATTTGTTAGTTTTGAAAGATTTTTACATGCAGAACCGCAATTTACACGATGTACTTTGTATTCTTCTGCTTTATTTAAATTGCACGCTTTTTTTCCCTTTCAAAATAGGAAAAGTTGGATTTATTTATCGTGATATAACAAACATTTTTTTTTCGAACATCCCTTCGCTGTTTTTTTGACTGATTGACTTTTATTGTGATAAGTTTCTATGCTTTAAATATAATATATATATATCTACAAGAAATCTATTGTTGAATTCCATATTATGTATTAAAAAAATTAAAGGGTTTTTATTCTGGTAATCATTAGTTAAGAAAAGAAATCTCAATAGTATGTAATATTTTTAAGTTGTACATTCTCGAATTTAATGATTTTTTATAACCATATAACAGTATTAAACTTTTACCTCTATAAAATTGAAAACTTAGGATAAAAATTTTAAAAGTTCTTCAGTAGTTTTTCATAAAATGAAGGTAATATAGTACTTAAAATAGTGCAAAAATATATTTCTTTCGATAAATATTTTTATATACACAGAAATTTACTCACAGACAAAAAAGGCTTGGATATATACATACAGGCCTGTCGAGAGGGGGATTCCCCCCGGGCCCGTGTTCTTTGGGGGCCCGGGCTAAACTTTCAGAATTTTTTTATGTATAGACAGAAATAGAACTCTTTGTATTGAGTCGGTACTAGTTCAAGAACTACATTTAAAAATTATTATTGATACTTTCGCCTAAAAAAAGCGAGAAAATCTGATTTTTAATAGTTTTGATTTTGTAAAGAAAAAATCCAATTATTCGTATTATAAAGACCAACATTAAACTATTTAATGAAAGTGTCTTTTTTAAACTAAAATTTAAAAATGCCAGATAGTGAAAAAAAGCAGTTTATTTGTATTTTACAATGTGAATAACTTAATTTTTGAGGGGGGAGGAGGGCCAGGCAGATATACCGGCACCTTGCGCTATAGATACCTTGCGCTATCTATAGAAATAAATTTCTACAGTCGCTAATGCACATGTAGATAAGTGGAATACCTATTGCATATTCGGTGATTGTGGGTATTTAATGCATCTTCATGTGCGTGAATCATCAGTGAAAATCCTTTTCGGCCCCCTTTATCGCCTTTGCTTTTACTTCTGACCGTGAATTCTTTCATAAAAGATTTTCGTGTGTTTATCGTATAAGAAGTACATTTTATATATGTTAGCTGTGTCCAGCGTTTTCTGTCACGTTCAATTTGCATTGTACATTTCTTTAAAAAGGACGTCAAAATTCAAAATTCACAATTTTTACCTCTGAATCACTTGTGAAGTCGTTTAACATAGAAGTTTTCAGCGATACAAAAGCCATGAATTAAAAAAATGAATGACTTTGTTGAAGAAAATAATGACATTTTTGCCGAAAAGTTATGCACTTTATATATGCAGAGTGGCAATCATTAAAGTGGGGGTGTTTGAAAGTCCGGTTGTAAGAAAACAGTTGGGCCAAACTGGATGAAATTTGCAGTAAATATTAATTAGACCATGGAGTTTCGATTTTAAAAGTTTCGGATTTTCACCACCAGGGGCCAAAATGGCACTGAAGGGTCTATTTTTGGTGCGAAATAGCCATAGAAAGTAAAGAAAGTTACACTTTACAAGCATTCATGATGTTGACACCACATTTTGCGTTCACTTTTGCATTTATATTTTAGTAATGATTCTTAATGCGCAGAAATGCGCTGTAGTGAATATTCAGATTTTCACGGAGAAAAGAGGTAGTCATGCAAAAAACGTATGCATATTTACGTCAACTTATGTTGACAATATTGGTACTTAGTAGCAGATTTAAGGATATAAGGAAACAGAATGCGTCAGAATCAATGATGCGCTACATATTTTTCAGCGCGTTTTGCTGTTAAAAGTTCGTTTTGCTAAATTTACGTGATCGTGCTTGCTAGCAAATCTCTAATACCAAAGAAGTGAAAATACATCTGCAGTCCTTCGAGAATATTGCAATGGAGGAGACCTTACAGCGCCATATTGTCCCCTGGTAGGGAAAATAACATATATTTATTAAAAAAATCAAAACCTAATCCTCTGAGTAGTATTTACTAAAAAATTGGTTCAATTTGGCTAAAAGGTTTTCTCAGAATCGTGCTCTAAACACCTCTAATTTGACTATGGCCACGCTGTATGTATACATATTTGCGATTCAATTTAATAAAAATATGTAAAATTTTTAATATGAGCCCAACTTTGAGGCACTATTTTAAAAATAAAATGTCAGTGCATAATACGTGTTTTTAACTAAAATGGAGTATAAAACTTAAAATTTAAATGCTATCTTAATGAAATTAAATATGAACTTTGAAATATTGGCAAATTTAAGGGAAATCTTGTGAAAAGTTTTATTTACGCCACACCTACTGTAGAAAATTCTAATGCATATTTTTAACAGTACCTTATATAGTACATATATAACACATTTATCTATGCCATGAACCAAAATACTTGAGAAAGTTCAGGTAGTTATGAAAATATCTCAATTACTATGTGGAAACTCAGCACTTTTTCTTGCAAGCATTTTTTGAAGAAAAAAACGGCCAAATCAATATCTTAAACACGTTATGAGATATGACATTTATGTAAAGAAAAACTGCAAAAAATGCCTTCAGAAAACGCGTTTCAAGAATTTAATAATGTAGAAAATACTGTGCTTCTGGTTCACTTTTTCTTGAATAACTTAGCTTCTAGTTATCGTAGGTACGAAAGTAAAACGGTTTCGGAATCCTAATCGTTATGACCAAGAAAATCAGTAAATTTTAAAGCAAAATCGAAACTTTTTACAAACCAAGGACTTTTCATCTTCACTTGATTTGAAAATGCGAAGTATCTAATATATTTTTCACACGCTTATCAATAAAATTGTAAAATTAAAATATTACTTACTTAGTGATATCTGCATATTGACATATTGAAAACTTTGTAATGATTATGAGATAATTGTAAAATACTGTGAATGTAAATCTGTATCAATTGGACAAAAATTATATTTTTTCAAAATGTATCATGCAAATTTAGTTCACAGTACTATAAAGGAAAAATCACCTTCTTATTTTAATAAGGATGAAGAATTTCATATTTGAGGCATTTTAAATAATTAACCATGGGAACTTTGTTCGAAATAAACTACTTAACCTATGTAAAGACAATTATAAAAGAAAAAAATCATCTTTTAGTGGATAGTTTTAAATAGTAAATCATAGCACATACATAATAAATAATGCAAAGAAGTAATTTATGTATAAAGACATATGCAAAAGAAACACATCTTGTAAAAGAACTTTAAACTTTTGGAAATAGAAATTTAACTAAGAATTATGCTTGGAAATTCAATTTAAGAAGAATGTATGTTAGGTAAAAGAAACCAGATTTACCAAACTATTTATTTTTATTCTAAATGTTTCGCTGTCAGAACGCAAAGAAATCTACTCTACAATAGGAATTTCCACCAGAAAACCTTTTTTAGAGTTATTGTTAATTAAAAATCGCTTTAGATAGTTCATTTTGAATACCATTCTTTTATCAGATCGAATTTATTTGCTTAAATCAACTCCGTTTTTTTAACTAGAAGAAACTGAAAAAAGTATAAATATATGGTGATTTTCTCAAAACACACGTTGTTAATTAAGTGCAGAAGAATTTCATTGCTTATTAACTGCAATACTCTAGATGGGAATGAGAAAAAGTAAATTTATTTCCAAGAAATTAATCAAGTTGTGTCTTCATTTATTTTACTTCTCAAGTCTTAGAATAGTCGAAAGACAGGAATACATGTTTATTTCTTTATAGTTTATAAAGGTGTTATTTATGTGTAAATTAGGTTTATCTTAAAACATGCGTTTTTTGTTAAATGTTAAGGAATTGTTTTCTCCGCTGACTTTATCGATTTTAAGTAGCTGTAGATTGATAGAAAAATTTAATGGTGCGTAGAAGTTAAATAAAAAAGCTGTTTTTTTTTCATTCTACTATTATAGAGTCGAATAAAACAAAACGATGTCATTTATTTTTAAAAATATATTAAATATATTTTAATATTATTAAATACATATTTTTTGAATTTTAAATTTACATTTTCATTTTATATATTTTTATAATATTTACTAATTCATCTAAATCAGAAGTAAGCTTAAGAAACAACAGTATAACTTTGTCATAAGTACTGTCATAACTGACATAAGTAAATTTTGACAAAGTTATTATTCCTGTTATTTAGGTTACTTTTAAAGAAACTTCCGTGCCTGTTTTTAAAACAAAATATTATTCCCTAACATATTTTTAAACAAAATATAATATATTTATTTTAAATTACACATTCTAACTTTTTAAATGATTTCTTGAGAAACTTTGCATCTATATATTATAGCGAATACTTCTTGCTCATCCCTTAGTGTTGATCCAAAGCACACGAATATAAAATATAGGCGCCGAGCTCCGTAGTAGCAGACAAAGCACAAGTGCTAATACTGCTTAGCCAGTTCAGGAAGAAAAGCAGATTGTAGCGGGTTCGATTACGCATGGGGAAGTCAACGCTGGGAGGTCCCACGTTGAACCCTGGCATTCCATAACAACCTTTTCGGTAGCACTAAGGCATACTCTCTGATGTTACCCATACAAAATTCGGCGTCATAATTAATTAATGCCCTCCGATTTTGTGAAGCGGATAGGATTTGCGGTAAGGGAGTTTCAAAAGATGGGGTAAGATGGCGATTGGCTGGCTGTCTAATGTGTGGTGGACCGACAAAGCCCATTTCATACTCCGAGGGTCTGTCAAGTCCCACAACTGCAGAAGTTGGGCTATCTAAATTCCCAGAACTGTAGCATAAACTCCATTGCACGACTATAAAGTCACGGTGTGGTGTGAATTTACCACATCTACCGTTATCGGACCTTATTTCTTCGAGGAAATGCCTGATACTGGTTTTGTAAGTGTTAGTGTGACGGGTGAGAGGTACGCCGATATGTTACAGAATCACTTCATCCCTAGCGTGGCCGATAAAGACCTGCTGGAACATATAATTTTTATGCAGGATGGCGCTTCACCCCAAATTGCTATACTTGTGAAAGGTCCCTTGCGCACGTCCTTTGTTGATGATCGCGTGCTGAGCCGCCACTTTCGTCATGCTTGGTTTCCCAGGACACCAGAACTCACTCCATGTGATTAATGGCTCTGGGGTTACCTGAAGTCACAAGTCTACCGCGATCGACCGACATCAACAGGGATGCCAAAAGACATCTGTCACCAATGTCTCAGCATAACTACTGGTATGCTGTACAGCGTCACGGGGAAAAATCTCCTCCTGATCCGTCGCAGGTCCTTATAAAAGCTATGGACGTCATGACACATGACCCCAAACGTGTTGCAACCATTGGCCAAAAGCTAAAACTGGGCAGCTGCTTTCCCAGGATTTGTTATGACTTTCAAGACGCCTATGTGGCTGGCTGCCGGGACCGTCTACAAAGTTACAAAGGAATTGTAGGGGACCGTGTATTAATTGCAGTTTTTGAACGCGGATTTCTTTGTTCCAGCTAGATTAAACTGCGTAGTTCCAGAAATATGGGATTTTCATAGGCTTTTGACTTGTAATGTTACATATATATATATATATATATATATATATATATTTCATTTATTTATTTCATAAAAGAAATGCACACTACAGATTGAAATCCATTTACAGTGATGCATAAAAGGACAAATTACAAAAGACAAAATTAAAAAAGATAAAATACTGAGATAAAATAAATACCAGTCATGACTGCAAAAGTTCAAAACACCTAACTCTAAAGACTTTAAAAGACATGTTAAAAATATCCAAATCCAAAGAAAACTTATTATAAATTTTATAAAATTTATATAACGAAAAGTATATGTAATTATATTTTATAATTGGATCCACAAATAAATGGCTATTACGAAGAGACCTGTTCGGTACATTTACACAAATACTTTGAAGAATATCACTGCAGTCTACCATATTATTGACAACTTTATAAAAAAATAATAAACAAAATAGATCACGACGAGAACTTAAACTAGGAAGACCAAAAATACTTCTCAAGTAAGATGAAGAAATATTCGGAATGTAAATAGGATTACTTTTGTAATATAAATAACGAGTAAACTGAGTCTGCACCCGCTCAAGAATTTTCATTTTATTTTTATAATACGGATCCCAAATAAGACTACAATATTCAAGATTAGAGCGTATCAAACTAAAGTATAAGATTTTTAATGCATGAAGGTTAGAAAATTCTTTAGTTTTGTACTTAAGAAAACCAAGTTTTTTGTAAGCTTTAGAGATAATGCTATTGATATAGATTGAAAATTCAAGTTTCCTGTCAAAAATAACGCCCAAATCAGTTATGGAATCTGAACGAAATAAGGGGAGATTATTAACATGATATGAATAAATTAAAGTTTGAGATTTACGAGAATAACTAAGAATACTACATTTCATAATATTAAGAAGTAATTTGTTGTCAGCGCACCATTCATATAAACTATTAAGATCGCTCTGTAAAAGACAAGCATCAGTAACAGACCGTATCTCTTTAAATAATTTCAGATCATCAGCAAATAAAAGATACTTAATTTTTCATAGCAAATAAAATCATCAGCAAATAAAAGATACTTAAAATTTCAAAACTGAACACAAAATATATATATATGTATATATATATATATATACATAGAGAGTGAGCGATAGTTATAGATAGCTGGTTATATTTGAAAAAATTGAAACAGTATACTTTTAAAAATATGTGAAAAACGGAAAATAAATATATTTCAATAAAGATGTTTAATATAATTTTGTTACACTGCTTACAGGACGTACGAAGTGTAATTTTTTTCAATACATTTTCGTTAGAATTTTTTATTAATAGATAGATACATTTTAAAATTTGTATATATTTTATGCATCTCATTTGAAAGGAAAATTTTATTGAATAGTTAAGAGATATGGAAATGTTTTCGGGATGTTTACATTTCTGAAAATTGTTTTAAAATTTTAATATCGAAATTAGAACTTTTCTAAAACATTTACTTTCTTTTATTTTTGAATGCTATGATTTTTACAAGTTTTTATTTTTATATCCTTAAACATTCAATGTCGATATGTTTTTTTTCAAAATGTAAATACTACATTCTTTTAGAAAATACTTTTTTTCTAGGAAAATCAAAAGTGAAATGTCTTATCAATTTTCTCAAATATAAAATTTCTTTCAACTGGTATGTTTGATGGATAAATACACACAAATTAACTTTTAACAAACTAAAGGCAACCTTCAGTTTTGAAAAAAAAAAAAAAAAAAAAAAAAAACTTCAGTTTTAAAAATGCATGAATAAGAAAACATATGAAAGTGTTTCCATTAAAATAAAACTTAATAAAAGAATAATTACTGGTGCACTGGACCATTTTTACAATGCTAATAAGCAAATCATATTATCACAAATTCCACTTCGTTGAAACTCTTGTTCACACTTTGTTACCCCAAAACACAGATTGGGCATTAATCAAAATCGGATGAAGTATAAAATACAAGAAATCGACTCAGAAATACCGTAGAACATTGCTACACAAAATTATCTCGCTTTTTTTAACAAGTGTACAACTCGCAAGCAAAATTTCATTTGAAAGACTGGGTGGGAAATAATATTGTCAAAACAAAAATCTACTCACACCAAATATAATGAAATATTTGTTCTTTTATGCATAATGTATTTTGTTTTTGCTTAATGCATATTGTATTTTGTTTGTATTTTAACTTGAGGAATTCATAACTAGCTATGAAAAAAGCTTCTGCATTGCTGGAATTGGCATGTCTATACAAAACCCAGATTTTTAACACCACTTTACCTTTATCTAAAATTTTGAATTGTTAATAATGTAGCAAATGGCGCACAGTTACACAAATTTACACAGTTACCAAACTCTAAAAAGGTTCCCCGCATACTAAACTGTGAGTTACAGTCGACATATACATTGGAAAATATCATAATAATTATACTTTGAAAAGATGTTTCTCTAAAAGTATACACATAATCATCTAATACATAAATGCGAAAGTCTGCCTCACCACGACAAAATAATAAGCATACGCAATATCTCATAAAAATAGGAGACTTAATTTTCAAGAATTTAATAAATCGCATTAAATGCGAATTTAAATTAGAAAATATCTGATGGAAAAATTCTTTTGCGATTTTATATCTTGGAATTTCCATTTTAAATAAACAAGATTCATTGATACCCTTTTCGAGAGACTATTTGAGTTGCTCAAAGCAAATTGGAGTACGAGAGTTTACAGTTTTTTGTCTGCTTGCAAATGCTATAAATATTTATTCCGAAGAAGCAAATCTTAATCATAATATAGCACTTATATTAATACTTATATGTCTGTTGCATTAACTAAAGTAGAATAATTTATTTTCTGAGATGAAAGTAAGATACACATGTATGTTTTTGCCAGAAAGTTATGTGAATTGATAACTAAACAATTGAACATTTCAAACAAAAAGAAATAATTATCATTCAATAAAAAATGTTATTCACGTATCCTCTAAACCACGATAGTAGGGTATTATTAAATGAACATAAATCATCACTGTAGTAATGTCTAATAATGGAATAAAATCTTATAATGATGACTAATGACTAAAATAACTCCATTACTGTAGTAACTTAAGTATTATTGTACATGCGTCATTTTTGCAAGTCCTGTTTAACTGAAACTGCCCGCTTATCACTTCTTCATTGTGCAAGCACACAAGGGAAAAATGCGATTTGATCAAAATTTGATGGAGTATAAAACAGCTTTGCACTGGAGATACAAGACACCTTCTCAGAAATATCGTAGTTGCTTTGTCACCGAAAAAGTATCGTTTTTTAGCGAAATGTTTACTTTACCAGAAAGGGGATATAAGACTTCGTCGCTTCTATTCCACACGGAAGAAACATTTTATTCGATGCGATTGAGTTGGTGAAAAAGTTAGAGAAGAAACTGAAATTTGCATTTAGTAACTGTAATAAAATACCTGCTATTTTTTATAGCATATATTTTGTTTCATTTTTCAGAAATTCAGTATATTATTGGGGGCGGATTTTCCTGTGTGTTTGTCGTCGAGGTTTAGTTGCTTGTTTTTATTTAAAATAAGAGTACTTTCTCTTATTTAAAATACTTTCTAATGTCAATGCTTCAATTATTTTTCCAAATTTTATTTTAATTTATAACCGTCCGAATATTCACTACTATAACAAATCAATCGTTAAAAAGCCATGAGGTATTATAACACCAGCAAAAGTGATATCAGTGATATGGTATTCTGGGAACGTTCTATGGCGAATCGCTTATGTATCATTCTCAAATAACGTTACAGTTTCTGTCACATTATTTGAAATTACATTGAGTTATTGAGTTACATTGAGTTGATATTATATTGAGTAACATTGCATGTTCTTTGTTCAGAATGTGTTGAAAAATATTTTTTGTACAACTTTTACTTATTATTAGCCAAAATCTTCTAACAAAATGCATCAAAATTAATGCACTTTTCGCGTTGTAAGTAAAATAAATATATATAATTTTTTTTCTGTTGAATAGGAAGATGGAAAATGTCATCTCGCTGCTACCAGAGATTAAATTAGGAAAAATAAAGGTAAAATAATTAATTCAGTGCTTGAACACATAATTTGGATGTTAATAAATATAAAAGTCCTATAATATTCAAATGAATACGTTTCTTTAACTATATTATTTTACGAATGTAAGTTTATTGTGTCGACTGCAAATAGATCTTAACAATGTATATAAACCTTGAGTGTCTCAATATAAATTTAAAGCATAATTTAAGTTAAATTCCTGTTTACAGAGTGGACATGCGTTAACAGCGGACACAAATGCTCCAATTCATGGGCTTCAGTAATTTAGTTCATTATTTTAGTATTTACTTTTATATTATTACTAGCTGCGTGCCCGTTCTCCGCACGGCAGGAAACGAATGTTTTTTCTGCACATATAATTTGAATTAAGTCCACGGATGTGGAATCTCAAAAAGTAAAAAATCATTGTGACGAAAAATTAACGTTATATATACAAATCCGGGATAACTGAAGCATGATGTCACAAAAACTTGTGTCAGTGTCACTTTTGTGACCGAAAAAGGAAGACCTTAAAGGTATGCAGACTACACTCTTCGCTTTCAAAAGCCCTTACTCCCACATCATATGATGCTGTTTTTTAGGTTCAATTTATAGCTTTAATACATACCTCAGAAATAACACTATATATGTGGGCAACTTTTATTGATCATGCAGTTCCTAAAGCGTAAACAATGCATGATCGCAGTCATGATGCAGAAGACCACACTGAAACTTTATCTAACAAAAAACTCTTACAATGTTCTTGATGTCATAAGCTTAGAAAGCCCATATTAACCCTTTGAGGTGCAACACTTTCCCAATGCTGAACAAAGGGCAGTCGTTGCCATCGCTCGACTTAACTACCAGCAAGATGGCGGACGATCGAAACGTTCATCGCGTGCCACAGATCTAGAGACCCTTTTTCGACGCTGCTGGCTATGCCGCACAGCCAGCTGTCGGCACGGCTGCCCTTTTTTCAGCATTGGGCAATCTATCCAGCTGTTCTCGCGATCTTCCATTTTTCAGCAGATGTCAGTGCTGTTAAAAATAATCGTCCATTTTTTTACGGGAAATGACGTGCTGAAAAGTAAAGGATTCTCGTGGAGCTATGTTACCCGCAACTATTTTTATAGGAATATAATCTATTCTTCGTGACTGGCAACAGTCAAAACGTCAGAGTTTGGTGTTCCCAGAGCGGGAACACTGATCGTTTAAGGGTTACATATTTGTTGGACAATGTACGCTTTGATTCCACCATGCTTCCTTGACGATCTGGCAATTTTTTAAATGTAAACGTTCGTGACGTAAAGATATGTTTCTGAAATGGCCTGTGTACTGAACTCCTAATGCAGTATTACACTCGTTTTTTTCTTTCTTCTGCTTACACTCGAAAGAAAGATTACACGTGTTACATAAAACTAACCTCGATCTCACTTGCTATTTGCTCTTCAAATAAAAGACCAATTTCCCAATCTATTTTTAAACAATAATTGCCATAGTATCATATTCAATATTTAAACAAAATTCGAAGTCGTATCTAGAGATTTTGGCCTCTTAAATTGAAAGTATACGAATGTAAAGTAAATAGAATTTTAGGAGAAGTCATTTCTGGTGGAGTGTTCTAAGCACATCTGAGTCCATTATTTGGAAAGATTCTGCAAATCCCATGGAAAGAGCAACTTATTTCTCATTGTAATTTCAATATCATTTTCGTACACGATACATATCCTAAATTTTCTAGTGATATGTTATTGATTTCAATGTGTAAGATTTTCAGCTCATTCGTTTAACAATAACGTTGATCTCGCGATTTGAACTGGTAACCTAACAAAAATCCTAACTAATGTTATAAATGCGAAACTGAGTTTGTTTGTTTGTTGGTTTATGATGCTTTCACGCCTAAACCGCTGGATCGATTAGGATGAATTTGGGTTTAGATATAGATGGGACCCCGGAGAAGATTATAGGCTACTTAGAATTTTAGATTTTTAATTACTTTTTTAATTATTAATTAAAAACCGTTTTTACGTTGCCACGCTTGGCGAGTTTCGCCCGTATCAAATGATTCATGTTTTGAGCTCACAAGAATGCTATTACTTCAATAAAAAAGCTCGTGCATCTGAAAATATTAAATACCACGGAAATTATGCCAGTTTTATGCCAAATCTATCCATCTATCTATGTATATATAAATACGCTAAGCAAAACTTTAGTGTCCCTCTTGCAGCACACTACGCAAACGGATGACCGTGAAATTCGGCACAGTTAAAGTTCGTATGGAATTGTTTGTGCGAATGTTAAAATTTGTGTGTAGTATGCTAATGCACCGTAAAAATTAGAGAAGTCATTTGGCACGCAGTATTTCGCGCCAAGTCTGCCGATGGTTCCGTTGTTGTGTCCATTTTGAAATAACAACACTTAGTTTCAGCAGTACTATAGGGTTATAGTATTAAAACAAAATTTGCAAAAAGTGGAATTATTCCTCAGTTTGGTGAGACGCCAATGACTAAAATGTGCTTTAGCAATGTGCTTGGCGACTTTTTTTAGACGGCGATAAGTGCGCGAAGTGTTGTAAATTCCATGTTTAAAAGCAGTGGAAAAACCTTGAAGGAGAGAATAATATATTTACTATTCGTTAAGGCAGGTCGGAATCCAGGAGACGCTGCTCAGAAACGCGCCAATTCGACAATTTCTTCATTATCTCGAGCCAGGCAGTATGCCAAAGCAAATTTTCTCCAAAAACATTATTGAAGAAATACCTTAGCAATTAAGATGGAGTGAAAATAACATTATTAATGAAGAAAGAAAAGTCCAAATGTGTGTTTTTTAAAGTTCATAAATTTCCAAATCCTACCAATAATATAAATGTGTAAGTTTGTGTATTTAGATGTTTTTGACTGAATCACACACAAATGGTTGAACGGATTTGGAAATATTTGTAATGAAGATAGCTTATGCACTGGATTAACATACAGGCAACCTTTCAAGCATATAGAATAAATATTTCTTTTACAAAAACACTCAAAATAATTCTAATGCATTGCGCTCTATGGAAATTTTATAGATACTAAACCGATTCTAAAACTTTTTTCACTCATTGAAAGTTATACTATTCCTGAGTATTATTGTTTGTTTGTGGATTAAGACCGATTGACTGCACTAGGGTCCTAGGCCTATATGGGGAATTCCTCTGTGGGGAACTTTCTAAAGGATACTAGACCGTATTTACGCGAGGTTTTGGAGAAAACCACGAAAAACTGCGAGCGGCTAGGTCGATAGGCGCGACCGGGGTTTGTACCTGGCACCTCCAGCCTTCCAGTTTTGAGAGCAGAACCTCTTAGAAACTGGTAGGACCCTGAGTGCTATAGGCTACCTTTTATGCATATATCACAAATAGTTCTTACAGCGATACTCATAAGAATTACATTACGCTCTATGTGTATCTCTGTAAGTACTGAACCGATTCCAAAACTTTTTTCACTGATAGTAAGCTACACTATTCTTGAGTATTATAGGCTAAAATTCATGCATGTAGCGCAAATAGTTCCTTTACAGGAACACTCAAAATAATTCTAAGACATTACGCTCTCTGGGTATCTCTGTAACTATAGAACAGATTGTAAAACTTTTTCGCTAATAGAAAGCTACACTGTTCCTGATTAACACAAGCTACAGTTCATGCATATAGCATAAATATTTCTTTTACAAGAACACCAAAAACAGTTCGCAAATACTGTCATAACTGTCTCTATTCGCCAAATGCCTGAAAAAAAATCTACATTTAGTAAATCTGCATACTCTCTTATTTTAAATGAAGTATACTACCATGCATTATACTTCATTTAAAATAAGTAAAAAGCAAATAATATTTAAATGCAGTTTCCTTTGTCGCAAACATATGTGTTATTCACACATGCTTCATTTCTCTCGGGACCTAACTCTAAAGCCGGCGCGGACGAAGTCGCGGGTAGCAGCTAGTTATGCATAAACATACAAATGTCAGCATCCTATGAGTTGTTCAAAAGTTTCATGATTTCCCAAAAGAACGTCCTTAAAATCCTTAAATTGTCCTCTTTTGTTGCAATCAACCGCCGGGAATTTTGCCTTCAATCCCTCGTCAACTCAAAGCGCAGCGGAGCGTAACCGCTGCTTGCCGGCACACAGACTGTTCTAATGGGTAAAGTATGTTTTACAGGCATACATACCTTCGATTCAGGCGCCCGCTTCTGAAACAATTCGAATTAGTCGATTTATTAAAGGAATTCGCGATATTCGATTCGGAACGCTCAGTACGTGGCATTCGAAATCTCGAATAGTAAAATGGTGAATACTCTTCGAACAGTAAAAATTGCAAATATTATTCCAATTGAAATCTCGATTACTGTTCGAATATGCGCATTCACGTTGCATCTGGATAAAACCCGCGCAAAACTCCACACCGCTAGATCAACGGCTTCGCGGTAGGCCAGAACCCCAGACCTTCAAACATCAGCCAACTTTCATGTACAGTGTCTTATCCACCCGGCCATGATGATATCCCAGACACGGGTTAAAGCATTGTTGCACTACTCCAATGCTGTAACGCCATGTATACAAATTTTACAACAATAGAAACTTCATATAGACGTTATCATCCTTTACTGTTGGGCGAGGACGGCCCGAAGGTAAAGTCCTGGATGTATATTAGTCGAATGCGGTGCTCGGTTCGACTCCCATCAGCTGCGCATGTACACTTTGAGGGGAAAGTGTACAATCCACATCTCCCCAGGTGAAGAGAAGGGACGTGGTCAGCAGTTGTGCATGTACGCTGTGGGCGGCCAGCGTACATGCAGAACTGCGCAACGAAGGAAGACGGTGAAGTATATGTAGCAGTAAATGAAGGTGACTGTCCTTCATGTGGAATCGGCGGTTAACACTGCAACGGATGATTTGTAATTAGTGTAAGAACTTTGATAGTGTAGGATAAATGTGATGTAAAAGAATAAATAAAAACAATTAAAAAAACAAATTTTTTTTAAATTTAAAAATGATCAATTTAAACTTTTCAGTTTCAAGTAAACTGTTGATTGCCTACATTGGGATTTTTATTTTTCATTACTTGAGGAATTTCTGACTTAAGTCCATTATATTATAGAATATAGTCAACTACCGTTAATATAGTACAGGTTGATTACAAATTAATATCTCAACTTTCAATAGACATAGCTTCTAAGAAGTATAAAGTAGCGTTTTGTCACACACATCGTATTAAAGTCAGTAATTACGAAGTTTCACTGGATTGATTTCAAGAATTTTTTCTTTCCCGAAAGATTTTAAGGATGAAGTGCGGAATCCCAACTTAAGGATGTTTCATCTTTAGATCGATCATCTTCACAGGACGCTTCAAAAGCAAATCAATGATGTTAAACACTCTAAAAATGGAAAATTACGCTTCTTAACCCTATGCACACCGGACTAGTACTAACTTTGAAGCTGCATGCCTCATACAACTTTCATAAAAGATTCATAAACACAGCACATAAATCGTCTTCAAAAATGGACCGAGGAGTCGCATGTTTGGGGAAACATAGTGAAATTTCCCCCAAAGTTTAGCACATTTTCCTGAGTATTTTGTAAGTCTTATAAGTTAATTTTTTCATAAGAGTTCACAGTACAACACGTAAAGAGCAGAGTTGAATAAAAAAAAACTGTTTTAGGTTTAAACTGAGTTTTATTTTAAATCCTTTATTGATTACATGCATAGATATTTATAAATAAAATTATTTATACAATGTTCAAATAACAATTAATATTCCTCCTGAAAATAAATAATTTAGTATATAATATAATACAATAACAATTGTTTACTACATAATACAAGGAATATTGATCTTAGATTCATAAATAATAATGGTGATAAGTTGTTCAAAATTATATTTTTAAGGTTTAGAAATAAGTTGTTAAAGCACAAAACCTCTATTTTAGAAACAAATTTGAAATTGCAACCCATAATTTAATTAATAATTTTTAATAATTATAAAACATTAAGTTATCTATTATATTGGTATAGAAGCTTACTTTTGAAACTTAAAAGGATTATTTTAAAATAATATAAGAACCTATCCTATCTGTAGTATTCTTAATTTTAAATTATTCTAAAAAAATAAATAAATGAAAAAAAATTATTTATTTATTTACTTATTTTTTTTTTATTTTTTAAGAACATTTCATTTGGTTTAAACCATGCCAACCGTGGTAAAGAGGCATTATAAAATGTTTCCAGAAACTAACGCAACTAAACTCGGTACAAACCTATTCAAAAGTAGCATGATGTACAAAAAAAGACTAGTTTTAACTGCCTTGGATTATTTTATTTGGAGCTTTAAGCTTTAAGTAAACACTTACGGTCATTTGGGGAAATTACGAGATTTCTTTTTCTCAAAATGCGTGCATCCTCTGTAGTTTTGGAAATATAGCCCTTTCAATTGTAGATATAAATTTGTCGTCAACCGGCGTATTTTTAAATATTTATTATTTTTAGGCTCAAAATATGAAAAAAAAATTGTTTTCAAATGGAGATATTGTAAAACATCAAATCGCTAGAGAGAAAGAAAAGAAAACTAAAGACACTGATGCAAAATTATACGAGTGCTGTCAGTCTAAACGTGGAATGCCTTGGGCAGCAGGCTTTTTAAGGGGTTTTAACGCGTATTCACGTTACATCTGGAGAACACTATTCAAAATTCCTGACTGTTAGATAGACAACTTAGCGTTGGGCCAGAAGCCCAGACCTTCAAACTCCAGCCAAAAAAATTGGCTTGAAATCGCCAAAGAAGCCGAGTATTGTTATAAAATTGTAATGTTTTACCGTATTCATGCGGAAAGGAGTATGTGATCCCTTGACTTTTGCAATAGACTTGAGGACCGTTTTGGTGACTTGAAATACCATTATAACGAAAGTTAAGGAAGTCCCCACATAAAAAGCCCTTAAAACAATGATAAACAAGTAACAGTTCAACAAAATTATCGATTTTTGAAAATCCCGATACAACGAACTATATGAATAAGCAAAAAAATTTTTTCCCTTTTATAGTTCACTCACACGACTGATAATAAGCATGCAGTGTAGAAGCGATGCGGACAATTAATACTTCACAAGGCAATGCGCTAGACAATTCACCTTACTTGCAAATATTCGTCGCTTCAAAATTATAACTCTCAATCAGTGGCGAATCTAGAAATTTTTTTCGGGAACTAACTTTTAAAAAGCTTGTTTGATCTAAATAAAATGTACCATAATGAAACTGATAAAGATAAAGGAATTTAAAAATTTGTTGAAATGGATAATTTATTTTATTTTAATCTTCCTTCACCAGACAGAGTGCAAAATAAAGAAAAATGTCAACATTTAGCAAAGCCTTTTTTTAGGGGAGGGGATAAAGACGCTAGTATTTTAATAAAAGAGGACAATCTGTGTAATAAAGCTTATTAGAAGAGCATATATTTAAAATTAGTTTGCTCATTTTACTCTCACTTGCATCAAAACTTATTAAAGTTAATTTGGGATAATGGGGCTATTCTTAGCTATTCGGTATTTCAAAGATTTTCCGAGCTATTTGGGGTACTTAGGCATTATCCCGGCGATCATCCCCGCCAAATTATTTTTTTCGTGAAATATGCTGACAAACTGTTCTCAATCGTATTCAGAACTATCAATAATTTCATGTGCCGGGCATTTATCTTGGCAAAAAATCGCTCCTCATGGCGGACCGACCGGATAATGCATAAGACTAATGACGTAATTGACTAATGACGTAACTTTTGTATCAGAGCTTGTTAAGTTGCTAGAATTCAGCCAAAAATAAATATATATATATATAGATACCGCCAAAAGTCGTCAACACTTGACAAAACTCCGAAATTTTGCGGAATTTTCGGGAACACATAGGAAGACCGTCATTAGACCTGTCACGTTGACACAACGTGCATATTCTTTAATGAAAAATTATTAATGCAAAACCTAATAAATATTGTCTAAATTTAAACTAATAATCTATTCTAAATCTAATTTAAAAGTTTTTAATAATAACTATCTTTTAAAGCTTTCATTTTTCGTCTTGGCCTTCTCAATTACAGCGCATTAACGTACTTCTAAATCATTTCCCTCTTATAAGCTGCTTTGAAATAAAATAACAGTTGACGCCGGCTAAAAGAATAATAATAACAACACCACTTCCTCGCATATATCTTTGCTCCAGCTGAAGCAGATGTGTTTGCGGTTTTTCTTTGCAGCGCAAGAAGCATATTGCTCGAAAAACACCTGCTAAAATTGTTCCAGAAAGTTCGGGCTCTTTCTATAGACACATGTTTTAACGGTTTTTTCTTTAGCAGTTGGAGAGTAATTTTTGGTGGGGCAAGCCACTCACTTCATGTGAGGAGGCTTTGCCCACCACGACGCGTTGCACGGATTAGCATCTATGCCGATCACTTTATGGTGACGGAGGCGTTCACCCACCGAGGTACAAGGCCGCTTTAATATGAACGCCGTGATGTTTTTGTCAACACGCTTCCCCAAGTTTACTTTTGAATGCAATGTATTTTAGAGTTTTAAATGTATAATCCTGCGTTTTGGAAATTAGTGACTGTTCCAGTGTGAAAATAAAGCAATATGTTTTAAGTTTAAAGTTGTTGACTGAGACTCCTTATTTAAAGGGAATGTGGTCTTCAAAATGTTTTTTTTTCTGCTGAAGTAAAATGTGTTAGCCCAGTGTTCAAAGTGTTTGTGTGATCATGTTTCAGAAGAAAAACGACATGCACCATCAAAAGCGAATTTCATTCTTGGTCTTGGAGTCTGTCCTTCCTCGTCGCTCTGATGAAATTTCTGGTGCATGTGTGATTTCGTTCAGTGGGGAAGAAAAGCATGTTCACCCCTACGACATTGTGTATGTCATCGTGTTCCGTATGAAAGAAAGTACGTCTTACCTAGGGGGAATAATTCTCCTTTCGACATCGTTGCGAGTGTGAATTTAAAATGTGACCCACTATACGATCGTCTTCTCAAAACTATGTCGCTCTCACTGCAAAGTCGTACCAGCTATAATCTTTACAAAATAATTCATCGTCGTTTTACGATCACCACCTTCCACCGTACATCTCCAAATAGTTTTAGATTTCTAACTGCTTTTTAAACTGGTGACGTCAAAATGGCGTTATTCTGAGTTGCGATATCTAACATGTATAAGTCAAAGAAGAAGAAAAAAAGCTCACGTTATTTTACTTTTGTATCAGCATATGATAATCTGGAAGTTTATTATTTCTATTGTATTATTATATAGCCAGAAATGGTGGCAACACTCAAAGCTAATTTCATCAACTTCCTCATATCACGAGTGCCTGCAATTCCAATGATTAGATCTTTGTACAACGTGCTACCTTCTCCCAAATAAATTTTACCATGATATCGCTGGCCATTTTTGGTGTTGCATTTTTGATAACCATCAGTGTATTTAATGAAACACATACCTATTTGGGAAATTAAATTATGTAAAATTTGGTAACATAGAGGACAAAAAAAAATCTCGGCGACAAAATATTATAAGCAGCAGAAAAAAAGTGCTGAGTACATTGAATTATTTATTTATTCATCATTTATGAATTATTTATTTATACATTAAATCATTTAATTATTTGCATTGATTACGGATTAATTTTGCCTTTAATATCATCCTTTAAAATATTAACAGAAGTTACTGCAACTGCTCTTCTACTCATGTAATTAAATTTCTTCTGTTGCTCGCAATTTCTAGTGCATGCATATATTGACTGTTGTATTTTTCAACTATAATTTGGTTTTCAGATTTAAAAGAAATATAAATTCAAAAATGCTTTTTATTAATTCTATTTGGTTGAATCAAACAAATTTTTGTTAAGTCAACAAAATTAAACTACCAAACTATTCAGTCAAACAGATTTTGCTAAAATAAACAAAACACCTTTTAACGAGCCCGTAATTCGCTTAGGCGAAACTGATATCTACTGATAATTTCCGTTTTTATTGTTCTTGGTAAGGACAAAAGCTGTAAATGCGATATTTATCAAAATATCATGAGTTAAGAAGCATTGAGTTGGAGAAACAAGAAACGTTCTCTGAAATATCGCAGATGTTTTGCCATATAAAAGTATCATCTTTATCCAATGTTTATTTTACTAAAATGGCTGAGACAGGATATTAGAGTTCTTTGTTTTTATTCCACTTGTACACAAAAATTTTATTCGAATAGATTTGACAATCGAAAGAAAATAGAGTTGAAACTATAATCTTTAGTTGGCAAATATAATTAAATATCAGCTTCTTTGTGTTGAAAATAGAATGGCAGAAAAAAGGTTTAATTTATTGGGCCATTGACTATATTGGGTGGCTATGATATTTACAGTTAAATTTTGTTTGTCGCCATACTTACGTAAAATAGAAGTTAATTTATAAATGCAGAATTCAGATATTTTTTCCTTCACATTTCAAGATTTTATAGCCAGTATTATAGCCGAAATTTGCAAGCTTCTCAGACATTTTCTGTTAACACTTCCTCACTATTCCAGGTGTTTTTAGTTTTTCTTGATCACTGCCTGCCCTGTAATTTCTGAACAATTTCTCAGCTTTTCGAATAAATTGCATTATTAATCTTCTCATTTATCATACACGCAATAGTTTGTTTTTACACATTTAATTTTTATCAGCATTACACTGTCCTATTAAAATAATCCGTCAACATTTTATTCTGACCCTGTATTTTGTCTGAGATGACGAGAAGTTAAGTAATAAAGAGGGAAATTCCGCATAAGAATCTGGAAATATTTTCATTGCTAATATTCCATTCGTAGTTATTTGAAATTATGTTCAATTAAATGTGTTTTCTACAATTCTATTTTTCTGAGACGTCGAACATATAAGCTTAACAATTATCACATCTGACAGTCATTTAAATTACAACGGATCTCATAATTTTAATGAAGTATGCCACTAAAAACCATTTACATTAAATTTTTAAAAAAATTGAGTGATGGAGAATATATATAACAATGCCGAATATAACAAGAAATCTTAATCATATAATGCCAATTTTTCAACAAAACATACATTCGTGAATTTTAATAATAGTTCTTTTTTCATATTTAATACAGCAATGTCAATTTAGGTTGAATATAATTGTGATAGAACAAATATCATATCGAACAAGAAAAAAAAAAAAAAAAAACACAAGAGTAAGACGCAACAAAGGAAGCACCTTATCTTATGTATAGAATAATGAACCATATGACTGAGATTACTTCCTGAATACACAATATAGTTGTAATGACAATTTAATTAATTCCCTTTGAAATTTTTGAAGACTAAAACAGCCGGATAATATGGCTGTAATATACTTGAGAAGTGAGATACTTCTGTTTATAAAAATATTTTGGTTGTATCGATTTTCGGACATCCATAATGCCTACTTTTCCTCCTTTATTTATATAAATTATGCAAGTTGATGCAAGTTTAACTGACTTACAAGAATTTTTGAACTTGAAGATGAAGTGTGAAGATTAATGGTGGCTGGGGAACAAAACTCATCAATATCGAATCACCTAATCTATCACTGCTAGAGTGGGGAAAAAATGTTTTCTTTCGTAATTTTTGTAGGACCCCTAAAATGCGATCTTAAGACGCGATTTTTTCTCTTCGAGAACCATTGAAAAGTGGTTTAAGTTATCATATTTGTTAGATTCATATCTCTGATACTTTTTAAAATATAATTCTCAAATTTTGGGGATAAACTCATTAATTTTTCTTCATTCCTACCTTATTTTGAACATATTTTTTCAACTTAAATTGCCAACTTTTCTCTAATAAAGAATTAAACTGTGTTACCTCTTTTTTGGGGCACCCTGTGTATGTTAAACTCAATGAATTTATCGTAAAAATTAAAAAATAACTAAATTCATGCCTTATTCCGAAACGTTTAAAAGAATATCTTGAATTTCTAATTATTTCGAAAAAATTACAGTAGTTCATTTAAGTTGAGCAGGGCAAATATTTTGTACGTCATTTGATGAAAATTATTTTAAAAAAATAGAAGAAACATGAAATTTATACGTATAGCTTAAATAAATTTTGAAGTTCAAGTATTTCATGTTGGAACAGCGAGATTGAATTTTTGACCTCTCATTATTTTAGTCAAGAAATATACATTTCATTTACTTAAGAGCACTAGATTATAAAATGTTATAAATACGTAGTATTTAGCCATAATATATGTGTCTCTAATTCTCTATATCCATGGTGGGGAAGAATGCTGCTGCCGTTGGTTTAAATCCAGGGGGTACCCGACAAAAAGCCTACGAGGAGGTGGCAGTCAGACTTTGTCTTTGAATTGTCTCTATTTATTGGAGGAGCAAACGTGTCCCCTACGTGCACCATCTGCAGTGAACATCAGGCTTAACCTGATCATATTCTTGCGTGTATCGGTTTGTCTAAGAATGATCTGTTTTCGACCAGCCCTTTACAGATTCTGGACTTTCTAAATGTTTTTTAACCTGCTCAGTATTGTTTAATTGTGTCCATGGAACTGTGTATTTACACTTGGGATAGTAAATTTAAAAACAAATATGTGTCTCTTCTTTCTTAATATACCACCAACCTGTGCTTCAGCCCTTAACAAAAGCACAAACAAAAGCACAGCCTACAGACTACTCAGACTATAAAATTGATCGCGTTTGGATATTCAACATCAAATTTTATCTGTGTACCTAAATGCGTCATACTATATGACAAAAGAAATAGGAAGATGTTATTGAAATATCTAGAACTTAGAAGGCGATGTCATGTGAGCGATGTAGGCGTGAAAAACGCCTACGAGGTACATGCTTATTTAAATGGCAGGTTATTTATGGTTTAGTGATATCAAAAATTTGCTTTTATGATTAAATATTTTCAATTTTTTTTCTGAGAAAGATGTGCAGAAACTTACAGTACCGTGCGTATTAATTGAGCCAAACGGGGAAAAAAGCATATAATTAGGAAATATAATACATTTCAATCAAAATCATTTTATTGGATATGCCTTTCCCTTAGCTTTCAGAACCACGTTTAAGCGTTGTGGCATAGATCTCACCAGGCTTTTATAATATTGACAATTTATTCTGCCCTAAATCATACTTTGATTTTGGATCAGTAAAAAAAAAGGAATCTATTTTTCATGCTTCAATCCACTTATGTCTTGCTTATGTCTTGCTTACAAGTAGCATTTAAGTCCGAGGAGGGTTCCTGGCCTATTTATAACAGTCAATTTTTTCTGGAGAAAGAATTCCTCCTTTTTTATAAATTATAGTAAGGAAACCTCTCATTTAACATAGATGCTATTTTTTCTACCATTATCTTCTCGGGCTGGTTGCTTTTCATCATGACATCAACAGTGTAGCTCTACCCCTTCATATGAAAAAAAAATGGGGTTGTTGGAAAATCCAAAAATTGGAAAATTCAAAAATTTATTCTTGATTCAATTAATACGCATGAGGCTGTAAACAGAACGGAAGAGATAAAAGTAACTAGAGATACGCCAGTCACCAATAGGGACAATAAGTTTCAAAACACGAGTAATGTTTAGTACTCTGTGGTCCTTATTGGTAATTGGTTTGGAATTCAGAAGTTTTTATCTCTTGCCTGAAAAAAAACAATCTTTCTTGGAGGACAAAGCTCGCAGAGTAATGAAAATTTTTGTGGGGGGGGGGGAATGCTCTGAATATCCCAGGAAACTAGCGGTAACGTTTCTCAGAAAGTACAAAAAAGTCGTATAAAGATATGATATTTTCATGACTGAAATATTGTAATGCAACTATATATAAATATAAAATAGGCAAATGAACTTAACTTTTGATAGTAAATTTTCTATTTTTTTTCTTTTCTACTGTTTTTTCTATTTTTTCTTTATTTTTTAAACTGTTCATCTGAAGTTGGAGAGAAAAAAAAAACCCTCAGTACTTTTTTTTTTTTAAAGGACTAGGGTTCAAAGCCTCCAAACTCGCTGCGCTCGATTTTAGTATGGGGTATTTGACTCCTAATAAGGTTTTCTCTTAAAAAGGCATAATATTCACAGTCAAAATCTAAAGATTATATAAGATAGACTTTTACAGAGGTACACATTGCTTGTTTCTTGCATGTCTCTTGGAACATAAAAAATTGACCTTCACAATATTTTTAAGTATGTAAAAGCTATGGAGAACCTTGCGCATTTGCCATCCAGAGCGGTTTTTCATAATTTGGCGACTTATGTATGTGTATAGTTAATCATTATTTCTCATTAAATTTGTAAAAAAGCAAGGCTTCATATGCTTTTTTTTTCTGCTAAAATCTGTGGAACACTTGAGATATCTTTACACCAACTGCGACTCTTCATTATTTGTTGATGTATACATGTGCATAATCTATAATCATTATACCAACCTTGATGCTATTTTTTTCAGATTTTTAATAATATCTTCTGAATCAATTCAAATTTTGAAATTTAAGCCAGCGGAATGGCTCCCCGGAATTTTTCGAATCCGTTGACCCCTTCGGCGAAACGCAACTCCCCGCGATTTCGGAGGAGGTGAAATGACGAACTTTTGTTAGCGGCTGCGGAAGTTACTTATTTTTAGAACAGTGAGATTTATCAATTGTTAAAACCATGATCGGTAAGTACACTTCAACACGTATGTTTTGAATGATATGCTTGCACATCTGTAATTTTAAGTCGTTTTAACAATAATCTTCATTTTAGATCATTATTCATAATGTGTCTAAAACTTTCACAGAAAATTAATTTTTAAGACTAAAATAATTCTAAAATTTCTATACGTTTTCTTTCTAGTTTCTATTTTTAGCGCAGTTTAAAATATTTTCGTTTTGGAGTTTAAAAGCTAGAGCGTTTCATAATGAAATACAATAATTTCAAAAGATATGTTTTTGAATCTTTCTTTATATCTTTGAATTTGTATTTTCGAATTTGTATTTGACACAAAAAAAGTAATCAGAAAACAGAATTCTTATTAATTTAATCATTCAAACTAATTTCACTAATACGTCGGAAATCTGAACGCTGTTTCACCGCTAAGAAAACACACTAATTCATTTAATCAAGATAAAATTTAATGCAATATACAATAATATATTTTCCAGACTCCTATATTCTATATTTTTCTTGTTTTTCGAAATTTGAGCGATTCCACCTTCTATTAAATAACATGTCACACCAGATTAAATCAGCAAAACTGGAACAGAAAATAACATCTGCTTTTAGTGAAAGAGGTAATACGTAGTTAGTCATAAAAATAAATGGGTCTTCTTTCTACAGGAAAGAGGGATTTTGGACGACCACAGCTGAACTTCCGTCACCCAAAAGTACGTTTTTATTTGTTCTTTAGCTGATTGGAAGAATTTTGTGTGGATCAAGAAGAACGTTCATAATAGAAGTAAGCTTGTTTGCTGTAAATGAATTTTATGGCCTTTCGTACATTCTCGAAATTTTTTTCCCTCACATTCTATACACAAAAATAAAATCCTGTCGTGTGAGTCTGTACCAAAGAATTTTTTTTTTTCTTTCTCATACTGTTCTATCAGGTATTTGTCTGTTTCAAAAAGGGGTTTTTTCTGTTTGTTTTGAAATCCGAAATCGATATTTTTACTGTTATAAGTTTACTCAGTCCTTATGTTTTCAGTTTTGTACTGAAAATAGCACATTTTCTATAATGACATGTAAATATGTCGTGAATATAAAATGTGGCGAATGTCCCAAAAAGCTAAATAAATGATTAATATTGCCTTTAACTTGCATACTGAATCAATAATGTCATTTAAATAATTTTATGCCATTTTTCTTGAAACTTTGTTATTTATTTATTTTAATAACCATCTTTATTTAAAATTTTAGCGTGGTTTTAGCATTAATATTCGAAAAATTAAAAATTAATTATATTTAATATTTCATTAATTTTAAAGACCTCATTTAGGATAAAAATTCCTATTTCTTATTTATTGTCATTTTCCAATCAATTTTTATTTTCCGAATTAAAAATAGTTTATGATTCCGGTTTGTTGTTCCGTTTGTGGATAATTTTCTATAAAGTTTATTAATACTAGTGTGATGCATAAACACCTTACACTCTATATAAAACCGCGTGCCTTTCATGAATTTTTCGTTTACAGAAAGAAGTATTGCAGTTCCTGAAAGTTTTTACGCAAATGCGTTTCACTTCGTACATCCCATTAAATTATCATCGTATCAAGAGTAATGAAGACTAATAATATAATAGTTATCATATTTCGTGCCTTATTTATACAAAGTACAAAGATATATATATATATATATATATATATATATATATATATATATATATTTGATAAATATATAATGATAATTAAGGTAGGGAGATGACTTCGTTAAAGAAAAAAAATACTCTCGTTTATTTTCAAAAGGTGACATTTTTAAATTTATGTGCGACCACTGTACAAAAAATTTCTAGTTATTAAAATATGCCCCATACATTAATGGCGTGAAATACAAAATTTGAGAATTATATCCAAAAAAGTGTCAGATATGAGATGTAAAATATTTGCTGACTTAAACCCCTTTTGAATGGCACTGGAAAAAATATCTGGAAAAAATCTCTAGAGAAATATCTGGAAAGGGAAAAAAATTCTTTAGAAGATTGCGTTTCATAGGTTGTACATAATTCATGCATAGCCCCTGACCATCTTTGTTTAAAGGTGTCTCTAAGACGTTTTATGATGAAAGACTAACTTTGTACATTACTTCATTTGTGTAGATGGGACATTTTACTTGTGAAGATTTTTTTTTTGTACAAGGCTCGTAAAAGTACTTACAAAATGTGAATGCTCGAAAATTAATAGTGTATATATATATATATATATATTTATATATACATATTTATATATTCTTTCAGTATATTTTCATTATCCGCTAAATCTATCAAAGGAAAAGCTTATGTAAAAAAATCATGGAAATACCGTGAATTTCAACAATCTTTAATTTTTAAGTAGTCGTTAAGTTTTAAAAAGAAAACTCTGCGATTTCCTGATGCAAACCGGATTACATTAAATTGGCAATTCCAGAGAACTAATTTAAAATATGTATGGTTGGTTAATTTTACAAATAAAAAATAGGAAAACAAACGGGATCGAAGGAACAAAACATACTACGTGGAAAAGATAATTATCAGCATTTCAATTAAAACCTGAATGCGCTGACTAGATGAATAATGCAACTGTATCTTAAAGGAATCTTAAGCAATTAACGTTAAGAAAATTTATATATGTCTAGAAAAGGCTTTTCCTTTTTTATGTGCATCTCCCATGTTAATCCGTACATTTAATAGTCTTAGTTAAATTTTTCTTTTGTTATATAGTGTCAGTATTCAGCATCATCCATTTTAATTAAACAATTTGAAGTTTTACTCTTTCCAAATAGATAACTATATTTAGTGAACAAAGTATTTCTATTATACAAGACAAAAATGTAGCTTTTCAGTTTACTTAACAATAGTATTTTACTGATGATTTTAATTTCTTACTCGAAAAAAATTCAATTAAAACATATATACAGCGTGGAAATATTTAAAGTAGAATGGTTGACAGCTTGATTGGGAGAAAACTGTGTCAAACGGAACCAAAATTGCAGTAAATACTAACTATACCAGGCGTCTTGATTTAAAAAGCTCGTACTTTTGCTAACAGAGGCTACAGATGGTTAAGTAAGGTCCATTTTTGGAGTAAAATAGGCATGGAAATTACAGAAAGCTAACATTTTACAAGCATTTTAATGCTGGCAGTATACTTATACTCACATTTTCATTTTTCATTTTATAAAACATTTTGGTGATGACGGCATTTATACGTAGTACCAAATTTAATGATATAAGGAAATGAACAATATGTGTCGGAACCTGTGATGCGCTATATTTTTACGATCGTGCTTTGCTGTTAAAAGTTCGCTATCCCAACTTTAAGCGATCGTGCTTTGCTTGTAAAAATTTACTGTCAAAGGAGTGAAAATGCTTCTGCTGCCCTTTGAGTATGGTCAGAGGTTGAAGGACCTAAGAAAAGATCCAATAGATATCACAAGTTTGCGCAAAATGATTACGCGTTTGTAAAATTCCAGAACTTACAAGTAATAATAGGACAAGGGCTTAAACCTGCAAGGAATGAATAACTTCATGCAACTGCCGTAGGGGATTCATCAGTCGGATCTAAAAGTGCTGGGGCAATATCCAGGCAACTGGGTATATCATATTATACTACATGAAAAGTCATGCGACGAAGAAGCTCTCTTGGACTTTTCTCTAATGTTCCTAGCTCACGTAGAAGTCGATGAATCATGGCTTTGGGACATCTTGTGGAGTGATGAGGCACATTTTGAGGCAGGAATGGAACAATAAACAAGTAGAATTGCTGTATCTGGCCATGTGACACCCCTCATGCGTTTCAGGAGAGACCTTTTCAGTCTTCGAAATGAACAGTTTCAAGTGGCTTTGTTGCCTCGTTCATGATAGGTCCATATTACGAGTATTTTTTTCCAGGAGAACACATCAATAAGTCTAAAACTTGTTCCGTCAATGCTGAGAGGTATTGAACAATGCTTCTGAGCTTTGTTATTCCCCAACTCCAACAGCGTGGATGGATGTCTTGAATCTACTATATTTATGCAGGATGAAGCACATTCTCATAGTGGATTGCACTGGCAGTAGGTCCTACGGCAGCATTTTACTGAAGACCAAATAATTAGTTGAATGTTTCCTAGTAAGTGACCAAGCCGTTCACCAAATCAGACCCCTAGGGACTTTTGTTGGTTGCTTGGTTGTTTTTTGTTTTTCCATTTATGTAAGGAGCAGTTATGTAAAGGCCTCTTTAAAGTAATAAAATTTCACGTCTACAGATATATGGAGATCTCCTGCATTCTGTAGCAGGGAATGCACTTTTTGAAACATGTGCATGGAAAACATATTGAACCTCTCATATCAGTGATACCAAGATAGACGTACAGGCGTAAAACTTTTTGCACTACTCCAAACGGGGATAAATTGTTTCATTTTTTTTATATTCGTGTTATTAACAAATTTCTTTATTAAAATTAAACACTTAACACCAAACTTTTAAGTGTTCTAGTTGTTTCGAACTGTCTATAATAAAATATCTTCAAAATAAAAAAATGTTAAATTTTAAAGATATTTTGTCTTTAAAAAATGTATTATATTTAATAATTTATCTTTAAAAAAATTAAAGGCATCTTTAAAATAAAGAAATACATCTAATTGATTTATTGATGAAGAACAGATAGCATTTAATTAGCAATTAGAGTAAATTTAAAAAGAGAATCCTGTTTTAATTGGAAACACGGCTGATTTTATAAATGGAAAACAGAAAACAAACTGCTTGGCATAAATAAAAGAACACGTTGTGAAAAGATAATTATCAGCATTTCAATTAACAACGGAATGTGATTACTAACCGAATAGAGGAAAAGGAAGCAATTAAATTTTTGAAATTTAAATAAGAGTCTGTAAAGTTGCTATTTTTCATATGTATTTTATCTGAAAGGTTATCTGTACTTTCAACTTAGGTATATATGTACATATATAATTTTTTTTTCATTTCATTTTTAAATATGTGAGCAATTTATGTTATATGTTATCAAGTACAGTCAACCAGCTTAGTGGAACATTTGTTAAATGAATATATCGGTTATTGTAATAAATGTTTAATGTACGAAACCGTAATAATTAGTCAGTGTAATTCCGGATTTCTGAATATCCCGCTTGTTAGAAAAAAAAAAAAAACATTCGTGACCCACTGGCTATTCAATTAAGCGATTTCGACTGTACTTCGGTTTTACATAAAGCATAGTAGTAAAGCTTAAGTAGTAAAGCATACTTACATAAAGTATGGAAATGTTTTTCGTATTTTTTGTTTAATTTAAAGGTTCTTTTTTTAAATTTTAATTATTTTCTAAGTTGTTTCGAAATTAAATATACCGAAAAAAACTTAAATATTTCACTTAATTTATGAATAAAATTGCTGTAGCTGGCATTCTATAGTGAAATTACTGTTTATTTCTACAAACTCATGAGTGAATGGAGAGAAATATAAATTAATACATCAGATAAATATAATTTTTGAACTCATGATAAATACAAAACAATACATTTTTTAACGAATGAAGCTTTCTAGTAAATACTAAATCTAAATTTTTATAAGTATACCTGAGCATTAGCAGTATTTCAGTTTTAGCAAATTAAACAATATGTATACAATAGCTTAATAATTAAGAAATTTAAATATGTTGTCATAAATTTTATTTTCGTACATTTTATATCGTGGATTTTTCAGATTAAGCTTCATTGAACGATAGCTGCTTTAATAGAAATGCCGGAATATGGAAATCGAATTTAAAATTTAAAATTGTCATATATTTCATAATTGCAAACTAATATTTTTTTTCTTAAATCTAAAAATAAACATTATCTAGCTTTCAATGCGATTGTGAGGCATATATGAACCATAGGAACTTTTACTGTATTTAGCATAAACATAAATAGAAAAACAGACGATGTTCATGGTTTATTTTTATGCTAATAGATCCATATGAATGTGTAACTGTTCTTTATCCCAGGAGAAGTATGCATTTAGCTACATTTGTCATTTCATTAATGTCAAGATTTCAGAATTCATTTCTGTTTTTTCAGTGCATATCAATCTGGTGTTGCTCATAAATTCAATTTTAGACGCTTAATTTTAAGGCATATAGGCGAAGAAACGTGTTTTTCCTGTGTTCAGATTTAACGAATAAATTATTTTCATTTATGCATCACTATGCATTTATGAATAGGTTTCAGTCTAGAGTGCAATTTGATACATACACGAATCAGTTTAAAATTATCACTGGAATTATATTCATTAAGACCTCGTAATATCTTTTATTTAATTCTTTTCAGCAATACCCATTCAATATTTAAATGCATATTGTTAATTAGAGACGACGTTTCCGACCCCGCATTGCTATGTGATTCTGAACCGTCTCTGTACCCCCTACACCACCTGCAACTTTGTCAGTCTGGTAGTGAATCATTGTGTTTGGTTTTAATGTTTATGTTCATTTAGTAAATAATTAATAGTTGTTTTATGGGTAAAGAATAAACTGATAAATACCTATTTTAAAATTCTAATAATATCGCTAATAAAAATAAAAAGCAATATTACACTTCAAAATGATGAATTCTCTTAAATTTTTACTTTTTTTGATTCAGCTACGAAGTAAAGTATTTTTACATTTCAAAACTCATTTATTACTTTTAATAAATTTATAATGAACAAGCTGAAGTACCCGTCCTTGACGGGTTAGTGAATGCAAATTTCCAAAAAGCAAGAACTTTCGTCAGCATTGTAGGAGTACACAGTATGGATGGAGTATGTTGCCAAAGTAAAGAAAGCGAAGTTATAATTTTTATGTATTGTTAAAATATTACAGGTTAACCCCTTAATCGTCGCTCCCGTCAAAATCACGGGCTAAGCTTTCTCCCTCTATTTCTCGTGCCCGTCAAATTTACGGGCAATACAGTTCAAAAAAATGCGCCAGAAAGATAAGAGCATTCCAATTCTGATGCACGGATTTTTTTGTAATATATAATTTTACACAACAGATGACAATACCAGAGTATTTTTAACTTAATTCGGAGATAGTTTATTTTTAAATACATGATAGCAGTACTCAAACACACGTGTATTTGTGATATGCATTATGCAATCTTAGCTTACTTTTTTTTTAAATTTATGTTCAAAGAAAATTTTAGAAATGTTTACTTTTTTACGTAGTAAGTTTAATAAAACTTTCTAGTGTTTAAAAAATATATTTTTAATGATTCCCTGCTTACTACAAAACACACATTCAGTCACAATGACCCTGAATGTTGGCTTTTCCTAAAAACTATTTTTTTTTCTTTAGTGCTTAAAATGTCCAAAACCTTAAAATGAATAAATATACTATATATGCACTTGTTTTATACAATTTTCTGGAATAAAAGAAATAAGCACTTTTATGACCGTTTTTTTTAAATATTACGACGGTTAAGGGGTTAACAGAGTCACTAAGTAATATCATTTCATTCGCTTTAGTCGTAATTTTGTGATGCGCAAACGAATATTTACGAATATAGAAATAATTTTGGTAAAATCTCAAAATCTAATCAACATCTTTGAAAAATTGGAAGCCTAGAATTTAAGTTGAGTGACAACCTATCATGTCACACAATTTCATTTCATTCCCTGCAGTCTTTATTTCGTGATTCTGGAACAAAATTTCAGCATTTTAAAACGATTTTCGCAAAATCTTCAAATGTATTCAAAATATTTTAAAAATTCAACGCCTATAAATTAAGATTAGCAACTACCTATCCTATCCTATTTCGTATCATACGTATTAGTTGTCATTACGTGATGTTTGAAGAAATATAAACGTATTTTGAGAGAATTTTCACAAAAACTCAAAATCAAATGAAAATGTTTAAAAAATTGGATACCTATAGTTTATGTTGAGCAACCATCTATCATCTGACCAAATTTCATATCATTCGCTTTAGTCGTTATTACGTAATGCGGGAACAAAGATTCACTCAGTTTCGCAAAATCTCGAAATCGGATCGATTTTTTAAAATTAGATGCTTATAGTTTAAGGTGAGTGACCACCTATCATTTCACCAAATATCATTTTTTCACCTTTGCAGTTATTACGTGATGTGCGAACACAAATTTACGCAGTTTGAAACGATTTTTGCAAAATCTGAAAATCTAATGAAGATTTTAAAAAATTCGACGCCTATGTTTTAAGTTGAGTGACCACCTATCATGACACCCAAATTCATATCATTAGCTTCAGTCGTTTTTACGTGATGCTCGAACACAAATTTACGCAGTTTGACAGGATTTTCGCAAAATCTCAAAATCCAATCAAGATTTTTTTAAAATTGGACGCCTATGTTTTAAGTTGAGTGACCACCTATCATGACACCCAATTTCGTATCATTCGCTTCAGTCGTTTTTTACATGATGCTTGAACACAAATTTACGCAGTTTGAAACGATTTTCGAAAAATCTCAAAATCCAATAAAGATTTTTTTTAAATTGGACGCCTATGTTTTAAGTTGAGTGACCACCTATCATGACACCCAATTTCATATCATTTGCTTCAGTCGTTTTTACGTGATGCTGGAACACAAATTTACGCAGTTTGAAACGATTTTCGCAAAATCTGAAAATCTAATCAAGATTTTTTTTAAATTCGACGCCTATGTTTTAAGTTGAGTGACCACCTATCATGACACCCAATTTCATATCATTCGCTTCAGCCGTTTTTACGTGATGCTTAAACAGAAAAAGCGTCACGGACAGAATGGCAGAATGACAGAACGACAGAACGACAGAATGACAGACAGACAAACTTTTTTTTGAGGGTCGCATCGGATTCCCGGGTGCTTGAAACGGATAGAAATCGCAAAATTTTTGAATTCCATGAAATGTACAGACAAAAGTCTAATTTTATTTATATAGATATACAGTTACTCATCCATTAACATTAAATTTAGAAATATCATATTTTTAATCCTTTTCAAAGCATTTTAAATAGATAAAGGTTACTTACATATTTGTGAATTACGCAATTTTCTTCAATAATTTAAAGCTTGACTTTTCTAATTTATATTACTAATAGTTTATACGATAGAATTTAATTAATTTGGCCTGAAGAAAAAAAGTTTAAAAATATAAGCAAATCACATGAATGCAAATGTTATGAAATTAAGATTGAAACTGAATACAGAATTAGAGAGACTAAGAATTTTCACAATACACAACTGAAAGGATCGACTACATTTCTCTAAAAAATATTCCTGTAAAATTAGGTATTTTTTTTACCCATCTAAAAAAATAAAAATAATCAGAAAATGAGCTTCAAGCAAACTTTCCATGTTGCCTTCGCAAATAACAGATTACTCAGAAAAAAAGGGTAATTCATGCAAAATAAAAAAATGTTCGAGAAAGTTCTGTTTGAACTATGCATTTTTTCAAAAGATTAAGTATTCCTGTAACCAGTTTTGAAAAACATCCCCAGTCTTACAAACATTTTTTGTGGAACGTACTGGCAACTTCATCAATATACAATCTGTCGCTGTACTACTGCTCTGTTCGTTTCAGTCATAAATTTGTTTTGCTTAAAATCACATAATTGAAAATGACTTGCTGAATTTTAAATTTTTGAAGTATCTATTTATCACCTGAAAGCACCAGCAATTCATTACCAGGAAGGAAAAAGTGGAAATGCTTTTACTTAAATATTTCAAAAGCATGATCTACCTTAACACTAAACAATTATGAACATCGGCTTAGTATTGAAAGGGCATGCGCATTAAAGCTATTTGTTGTGCATTTTAGACACGTTATCGCATCTTAAAAAGCCCGTCGTTTCTACTGTTATAAAAAAATGATTTTTTTTCACTCCGAATTAGTCTGTCTTGTAGTAAAGCAATATTGGGTACGGAAAAGGGAACATACACCTTTAAGCTTTTGCAAAATTCAGAGTGAGCTGGTTAAGTATTCCTTAGGGAGTAGTTTTTTGGAAAGAATACAAAAAATATCGGGGAAATATTTTATAAATAATACAGGGCAATAATAATTAAAGTCCCACTTTCAAAATGCTGTAAAAGGAGCTACTGGTCATAATGACTTCAAATTTCAACTAAATGAATGTACTTGAAGAAGAGATAAAGGCATGAGATGAGAAAAAAAAAGTTCCAAAGTGGACCTCTACCCTTGCAGGCATGGATTACGCAACAATAGAGGTTCATTTTATTCCACCTACGCAAAGCAATGATGTACTACGCAATGTGACTACGCAATGTGACTACTACAATGTGACTACGCAAAGCAATATAGTACAAAAATCTCAGAAAAAATTGTGCTAACAGATTCCTAAATTATCAGTCAGATGTAGCGTACATTTAATTTTAACATACAGCAACAGAGATTTATATTCGTCACACATAATTTATTCATTCAGAAGATTTCGATTATTCCGAAAATCAATATTTTTTATCGATAGATAGAGATACAGCGTAGTTCATGGAAAATTGCCTCATTAATCGAAAAATAAGTATTGACTGGGAAAATTGTGTTCTGACGGAAAATCAATATTTCATGCAACCAGCAATATTCTGAATATTTTATTTTTAACACCGTGTTGATTAAAATGCCGTTTACTAACACAATATGAAAAAGTGTATTAACTGAAAATGAACAAATTTAGGTGCGAGTTGCAATTCTAGCTTTTATGATGGGACACTTTTGTATCAGCTTTCAAGTATATGAAATTTATCATCCGTTGGTTTAGGGGCGAGTGCATTTTTAATTTATGTTAGGTTTTAGAATCTTCAAACACATTAGCACGCTTGGATCAGTATCAAGAAGAATGCAGTGGAAAAGAGGTTTATCCAGAAGACGGCAGGTGAAAAGTAGATTACCAATAAAAAGGCAGTGCATTTTTTAATGTGTCGTTAATGTGCATTTTCAATTCATTATTTTCTCCAACACATTAAGAGTGTGCGCTGAGAAAACAATGACTCCAACAAAACGCTTACAATAACTGAACACAATAGAGCAGGGATGTACAACCTATGGCCCGCAGACCAAAACTGCCCTGCGACGACTGTTTCGTTAGCCCGCGAATATCAGAACAATGAATTTGCATAAAATGCATTTGTTCACTTTTGCGCGGACAATTTCATTTCCCAATTAAGGTTTTCAAATTAACTTTCTGAAAAAAAAGAAGAAAAATGTGGCTGGTTATTTTAATACAACACAAGTATTACAAAGTGTGAAAAAAGTTGTGAAAATATTAAGCATTTATATTTTTTACGAACTGTTTTTCAATTTATGAAAAATATTCCAATTATGTTTCCTGTTGAATAGTGTACTATTTAGTAATTAGACTATTCTATTTACATATTCTTCAAAATTCTTCAAAGATAACTTCTCAATACAAAAAATCGTCACTGATATCAACATTCGCCTAAAAATATTGGGTTAGTACTTGCATAAGTATATATTGTCTCTGTTTTCTTTTCAAATAAGCCATATGTGCACTACATCGTTAAAGTTAATGTAAATTTATGCCATTTTACGTTGCACAGCTCAAATATGAAAATAACGTTCTCATGCTATACAGCGAAAAGTACGATAAATGTTGCTGCACAGCTGTTTACACAATTAGACATTTTCATATTGTCAAATCTGTACTTTCTGAACTGTGCATGTTTTCACCAAAGGCTATTGCCTCTTTCTCCTAATAGCGCAGCCCCCCCCCCCCCTAAAAAAATGTGTGTTTACGATTGCAACTTTGCATTGGCCTCCGGAAAGATACTTTTTCGACTTAATGGCCAGCAAGCTGAAAAAGGTTATGCACCTCTGCAACACAACAAAGCATACAAAAAATACTAGAACAAACTGTTATAAATGATTCATTATTCAATGACACTAATTATTAAAAAATATTTATTAATTGTTTCAGCATAAGCAGTAAATATTGATAATATTTAAATACCACTGCTCTGTGCTAAAAGCAAAAGTATATTTAGAAATATAACACTGCCTTCAACAGTCACGAACCTCAACATATGGGAAAGAAGCATCGAATATTTGCCCGGCTCAAATTAAAAATAGCATGCACATATACAGGTGGAGTTCAATGGTTAGATGGAGATGTGCTGCAGTTTTACTGAAAAGCTGGTAGGAGTTGTTGGTTTTCCTTGTAGCAAACGGTCATCGACTCCAGATATGCCGATCATCAGATTGAGTGGAAGCTCAGCGAAAGCCGTGCAAGTTTATTGATCGCATCGAGTATTGGAGGGAAACTTATCTTGGCGCTTGCTCCCATATGTCCGTTCGGCAATAGCAGGATAGATCATTGGCATGGGGAAAATGGGGGCTGATATGCTTGTGTATTTGTGGGGTTACGGCCGATTAGCTACGCGTGGGCTCTAGGCCGAGGGGTGGGGTGCCCTGCGTGGGGGGTCTTTCTAAAGGATCCTGACACGTATTTACGCTAAGTTTCGGAGGAAACCACGGAAAACTCCGTAGTATTTTATATTGGTTTATTTATTTCTTTAAATGTTTCTTTTTATTCATATGTTCATACATTCATATATTTATTTTTATAGCCTTAATATCATAAGCGTAGCGCGACCGAAACTTTTGTGGTCATGTAAAATATTTTTCGTATTGTGATGAAAATCGCCTTTCAATATTTGGGATGGGGGGAGATAAGCTTTCAGAAATATTAGTGAGATTTAAAAATGCAGTTAGTTGTAAAAAAATCTTAATTTCAAAGCCCATTTCTATTTAGCACTCATGTAAACTGAACTTTTTGTTACATTGTCTAACAGCTACTCATGCATATACTTTTAATTGATTATTAGAACTCATAGGCATTATAATTATGGTTATTTAAAAAATATTAGATTTATAATCAATGTTAAATTTTTAAAATACTCAATAATCTTGACCTTCGTGAAAAAATTTACTAATTTAAAAATGAGAAGGAGAATAATACAAAATGAAAATACTTATGCAAAATCCATATAGTGCCTTTTTTACAATTATTACAGCCATTCCTATAAATCGGTCAGAAATATTCTTATCAGGCATAAAGATAGCAGTAAAAAAATCCCGTGAAAGTAGCTGCTAACACACCAAAATGAAAGTAAAAATAATTTTCGCACTTGAAAAGACAAGTGTAAGTGAATCCACCCACAGACACAGAGAAGAATAAGTGTCCTTGTGTAATCTCCTATGGGGTCACTCTTTATGCCTAATGCCTTAGCCAATAAACATTCTTCGCACAGTATTGAAGGAATAGGGATCAGGAACTTGGGAGAAAGTGCAATATAGACCGGTTTGTCGGCTTTACCATCGGCAAATATTATTGAACGGATCAGATCTGCACGTAAAGATTGGGTCATCGGGAAACAATGAATAAAAAATTAAGAAAAATCTGTAATGATGGGACGATGATTATACGAGGCACTGATAGGCCAGATAAAGCCCGATTCAGGATTTCTACTAGGATTGTCTTTACTTTATTTCCCTTATATCCTGTCTGTATTTGCATAAGCAATATAGCTGAAAACTCAGCTGATAGATTTAAGGGATCGCTGATATGTTTAAAATAATTGGCGTCAAGCATTTGTATTTAAGCGCACTATTAGCTAGTTTTTATAACAAAAAATATTGCTTATTATAGGGAAAAAAGTTTTCTCCCTTTATGAATTTTAATTTTGTTCAAATATACAACAAGGTATCCTGGCTGGTTCGCCACTTTGTGAATTCTAACGCACATATAGCTCCCGAACACCGTTCAGAAAATGTTCCCAGGTTCAATAATTTTAACAGCAATAAACAAACAACATTTCTAATGGAGTACTTGCCCCTATAACTTCTTTAATAACTATTAATAATATAGTTAATTCTTCAAACAATTAGTCAAATCGTTCCCTTTTCTTTTGTTAACTCCCCACAGAAACTTTTAGTCATTCATACCTTTTTCCTCACTTCGTCTCTAAAGCAACCAAGTTTTCCGTTGCCACCAATTTTGGAAGACGGCAAGTTAATTTTCTAATCTCTAGATTTCACAAATTTATTAAATATATTTTTTAAACAAAACTTTTTGTTCTTTTGACACACACACACGCACTAAAATAAACTGATGACGAAAACATACCATCATACCCCAAGAATCTGCAAAACAGTGGGTCAGTCATTAGGAATGAAATCAAATGAAAATGCAGAATAAGTCAAGCTGTAATAAAAGCTGTAGCAGCACGAATGTATAAAATTTTACATTAAAAAAATATTGAAATTTTTTTAAAAGGATTTTCTTTTAAATAAAACTTGAAAAGAAATTATTCTACATTATGAAACTGAATTCAACTTACCAAAAAATATTTATTTCAGCTTACGCTCGCGCACACACACAAAAGATTTGAATGCACACAAATCTGTACTATCCTATAAAAATATTAGTGCACATAATTATTGAAATTAAATTTTTTGTTTTGAGGATAATTGGAATTCATAAATATGCATAATTCGTAAGACCACGTTCAATTAAACAAAAGATTTTCAATAATTATTCAGATTTGTTAGCACGTAATAATTTACAAAAGTAATCTTTTAAATAAACTTGATAAGAAAAAAAAAACGTTTTATTATCCTTTAAATAAAGTAAGATTAAAGAAAAAAGATAACCTACCCATCCATCTCCAAATTAATGAATTTATTAAAAACTGAAAACATCAAACTTATTGTAATGCTTGAAATCCTAAAAAAGGGAATTGAAATAAATTATGGTTTAAGGAAGTAATTTAATCCCGAAAAAGTTCGAGAGAAAATTATAATGAAATAATTTTGACGAATATTAATTATATATATTCATAACATTCTGGGAATGTGAATAAAGTATGGATGCATTACTCTGATTTTCTTAATTTTTGTCTACTAATTTTTGTAAAAGGCAACAGATTTGTAATAAACTTGATCATTTCCATATTATTAAAAATACACTCTTCTGTGGAATAATTATTATAAAACAATCCACAGAAAGTATTTCAACTGAATGCTTAATTGATAGTTTTTCTCTGAGATTATTTGCTTATATATATTTAAAACTTTTAATTAAGCATTTTTGATGAATGCCATAATAGAAAAACACTAAAAATGTGCATATTTAATTTAATTAAATTTCAGTTGTGTTTTTAAGATAGCATTGCAAATAATAGTGATTTTAAAAAGTTATAGCATTCAGGTAGCACATATAAATATTTCGAATTTAAAAAAATCTTTGAATAAATATTTTGAATATATATGTTCTGTCCTAAAGTTTGAAGTTTTTGTACTGTCGAAAACAATAAATACAATAAATTAAAATGCAAAATTCAAAATTCTCTTCACAATATTTTCTTAGCTTCAAAATGGAATAAATTTTCACTCTCATTCAGTGTTAATACGACATCGCAAAGAGAACTGATGATTAGAAGTTTACCTACAAAGAAATCCAATGTGATCCAATGGAGATCCTTCAGAATCCTACAGAAGATACCTAAGTCCATGGACGTTGTTGGCACTGAAACCCTCTCTGACTGCTACTAGAGCGCAGCGGCATCTAATGTTTCAAGAGTGTATGAGCCTCCGTCGGTCTTCTTTCTGCAACTGCGGACAGTTTTAAATCAGCCAAAAAACATTTTTTTTAGAATAATTCATATCATATATGCTTATCTGGCCGATTGTATTACACAATAAATACATTTTTGATACAATGAGATAAGCTGATTCAGGTCAGTGTATATTTTCCGACGAGAATACGTGTTTTCGAATACGTGTCCCGTATGCTGTTGGAAAACCTGCCTGTCGCTGTATATTGGAACTTTACGTACACCGCACTCGACGAATAGGAGTCTAAGTTATTTACAAAACAATCTCATTGTTACTCGAAAACACATCATTTTTAGTGCATGCAGTATCAAAACAGTTAGTTTAATACCAGTGCGTTTAAGTTTCAATATAAATCTGAAAGAGTATTCACAATTTTAAAAAAATTCTGATGCGAACTACACATGACTTTCTTGTACGTCTATTAAATCAAAAATATTTTCGGCATCCTTCATCTAAAATTATTTTGTTTGAAAGAGATAAAATATTGCAGTAATAATAAGGTTTAGCGATTTCTAGCAAAATATTTCCGATATCGCCAAACTGGGTTCACTTTGAAAGATTTGTTTTTTGACACTTAATTTGGCAATATTTCGCCAAAAGCCAACGAACTTGAGGTAGTTTGTGATATTTTGGGGACATTCAAAGTAGTAATTCACCAGAGACTTTCTGTGGTGGTTTTAAATTTTTTGTTATGATTAAAATTTGATGAATACTAAGGCCAAAGATGATCGTAAGGTGGGATTGTGCCGCGCATAACCTACCTGGCAAGTACTCCTAGGATTACGCTGAAAAAAAGGAAAATGATTGACATACACCTAAACACTGAAAAAAAAAACTAAAGACTATGTGAACTGCAAATAAATTCCATTTATTCTTAGTCATTCCAATAATATTAATTAAAAGACGATATTGAAATAATTTTAGTATAACAAAGTATCTGGGGAGATGTGGTTTTGGAGGATAAGGGGTATCCACAAAAGGTTTGAAACACCATTAGGAAATAAATAGTTTGGGTATTCACCATTATGATGAGGTAGCCATCTTTACGCAGGGCACGTTCGACGCGTGCACTATTGGGACCGCTTTTTTTCTCTTATTTCATCACCAAGCAACACTCCTTTGGCATTCTCTGCCGACACCGATTTTTTTTTTTAACACAACTTCATCACACTGCTCCGACGCACACACACTCTTCTCACACACCTTTTTTACACTGTCTCTTGAAGCACACTCGTCCTCTCTTCTTTTTTTTCTCCCACGGGGTTGTTTCTTTTTTTACCCCCTCTTACATCATTGGCTGGAGTTTTTTATTTGCTCGCATCGGGGAATTAATGCATCCCCTCGTCGAATCCCGGACATGTAGGTGGGACGTCGGGGTAATATACCCCGCCAAATTTGCATATCATTTTCGGCCATAAATATTTAAACGTTGACAGTTCATTGTGCTATAGTGTCCAGACTGTCCATTGCCTGGCGCCTCTTGTAATTTATTGTCCACCTGTGTGGTCTTCCCATGGAAACAGTATCAAAATTATATTTTACTGCTCTTTTCACTCAACCACACTTTCAACGAATTGAATGTATCCATACACTTTAATGAATTTAAAGTCATTTGGATGACCCTGTGAATAAATTACCCAGTCGATTGCAATCGAAAAAGAGATGGACAGTTAGACGTTAAAATGGTTCTAGATACAAAATTTCAACATTCTACGGTTAAAAGTTTTAGAGTCATGTGATATACACAAATTATTTTTGGCGATATTTCGATGTACGAAATTTTTTTGGCAATTTTAGCGATATTTCGGCAAAATGGCGAGATTTTAGGCATTGAAAAAAGAATGACTGACTACAGATGTAATATATTGAAGATGTCCATAGACATTAATGCATTGATATTCTTTTGGGTGGTCCTATAAATAAACTCTCCAGTATATTGGTACCAAAAACCGAGATGCACAACTAGATGCTACAACAATCTTTTAAATGAGATTTCAACATTCTACGACTAATTGTTTTTGAGATATGATAGTTAAATACATATACACATACGCCAAAAGTCACCAACCATGGCGACTTTTGGCGTAATTTTGAAGAAAGCACCGTAGTCGGACCATTACCTAACTATATTGTAGGACGGTATTATGCTTGAAATGGATGAATGTCTCTAAAACTACCATTGGCCGCAATATGTTGAAATTCTTTTCACTGTTCCTTTAGCAGAACTATAAATGATACAGACATTTCTTCGATGGAGAGATTCATATTTCATTTCAATTTTTATATTTCAATTTTTATTCATTTTGTAACCCTTCACAACAGATACCACTTCTGAGTCGTTTAAAATCGCTTAATACCTCTAAAATACCCTTTTATGAATTTCTTCCCATAGGGCGTAATGTATTTAAAATGCTTTGGGCTGCCCTGTACTTAACCCTTTAAAGCGCAGTGATCCCACTCCGGGAACACCCAAATTTGACGTTTTGACTGTTGCCACTCACGAAGAATAGATTTGATTTCTATAAAAATAGTTGCGGGTGCATTGCTACACGAGAATCCTTTACTTTTTAGCACGTCCTTTCCCGTAAAAATATTGTCACGATTCTTTTTAACAGCCCTGACATCTGCTGAAAAATGGAAGAACTCGAGAACAGCTGGATAGATTGCCCAATGCTGGAAAAAGGGCTGTGCGCAAGCACAGCCAGCTGTGTCAAAAAAGGGGTCTCTAGATCTGTGGCACGCGATGAACGTTTCGATCTTCCGCCATCTTGCTGTTAGTTAAGTCGAGCGATGGCAACGGCTGCCCTTTTTCCAGCATTGGGAAAGGGTCGCGCCTCAAAGGGTTAAACTATCCTGTCGATAGGGACTAAAATGGGAGGTGCACAACTATATGTTAGAACAATCCTAAATATGAAATTTCAACAATCTACAACCAATAGTTTTTGAGATATGAGAGTTAAATACGTACAGACGTCAGGGAAAAACTGGTCAAAATGGACTCGCGGTCGATCAAAATGGGTCGTGGATGCATTTATATGAACGTTCATGCATGCGTTCGATGAAATGCATCGCTAAAAATCATAAAAGTAAATTTAGAGGTAGTCAAAATCGTTTTTTTTTTTTCGTCGAAATTTGGCTACCGAAATTTTTCGTGATCACATTACTTTTCTATACTTCGTACAAGGAAGTAAAAATGAAGAAAATGGCTCTTTAAAGGATGCGACAGTAGCTACGGAACAAAAGCTTTGGTAAATGATATATATGCTGCGTTGTAACTTTAACCAGTTATCCTTGTGGAGTCATCTAGCGGCTCATCTCTAAACCAAAACATTGGAAAATGTGTCTCTAAGAAAATTATATGCCGGTCTCCACTTCCCTTTTGCTAAAGCCATTTGTTACACAACTGCGAAAATGTGCAATTTTGATACTGAAACATTTATTGAAATGGGATAAATTATCAAGTAAAGTGTTATAATAAGCATTTTTTAAGTACTTTCAAATTATATGCAAATAATCGAAAAATTCTTCATAAAAATACATAAGCTGTGCCAGAAGAGTTTAAATATTTCTTAAATTTCATGGGAATTTATTTTCCAAACTACAGGATTAAATTCCTGTAAAAAGTAAGTCGGCAATCAAATTTGATAATCGGAATTTTACAAATTGTGGTTGAACAAAATATTCAAAGGGATGACCGTCAACTACGGTACATTTATGAATACGAGTTATGATTACGTCATACCATATTTATTTTCAACGTCATACATAAAAAACTAAAATAATTTATAACTATGTAGTACTGCTATTATTCTTTTTTAAATACAGTCAAATTAACTATTCCATTAAGTGAGCTCGACTGAATATGTCCATAGCTTTAATAGAAGGCGATGAAACAATATGTAGTGTAACAATTTCTTCACTACACAGATATGCTTTTTAGAATCGCATCTGATAAAATGAACCCGGAGTGACTCTGTATTACCCGGAAAGCAAATGCAAGTGAAAGAGATATTTCAAACAGGTATTTATGCTGAAGACAAATGCTTGAGATCTTTCCAAGTATTTACGAAACCTGTCAATAACAGCTTCTTCGTTCGCTGAAGTTATCCTTTTCGGCTGATAGTAGATTCACGGTATTGTGAAATCAGAGCTGATAAATAAGTGTGTTACGTTTCTGGACTGTTTTCCATCCGAAAGCCTGTCGACTGCATTCCTGATGCTGCATTCTCCGCGTTCCGTGTAGGTTGGAAGTTCCATTCTATGTTAGTCTCAATTTACATTATTTAGTCACAAAAATAATCTCGATTTTATTTTAAGTATGAGAAAAAAAAGAAAGAAAGAAGCTGATATTTTCCATGACTATCACAGGCAAGAATAGATTGTCTTATAGCAAGAATAGATCAGACAATTCGTGGCTTCTATCTGCAAGAATAGATCGAGCAATTCGTGGCTTCTGTCTTCAAGAATACATCAGGCAATTAGATCAAGATTTTTTTCTAACCAGCAATTAGTAAAACACCAACCAAGTGATATGTAACTTAAAAATATAAAACGCTTTCAGATTATAACTGCGCACTAAATCTAGTGTAATCTTAAATAGTGCTGACGAAACTAAATTACTTTAAGTGTCTAATATTGCGATGTCCAGTTACACTTTCTTGACTGTGAATCCCTGGGGTGCAAAAGCATTTGCTTCGGACAAATGGTCAGCCTAGGGTGGGGCCCTCACTATTTAAATCCCAAGCAAACTTGGTTCTCATTTTACTGCCTCACTGATCGAATGAAAGTTTGAATGAAACTTGATGAAAGGCTGAAGGCTGATAATCGAGCCCTGGACTGTGGCATAGAGATTAAATGCACTAAAACTAAGACACTTGTCTGCCTTAAGTAATACGTCTATAATAAAAATACATAAATTTATTATAAATGCGATATTAAATGTTCATCATAAGTGCGTAATTTATCATCTGCCCTATTCCTTCTCATTTTATTATATTAGAAATGCACCATACATGGTTACGGGATAGAACCCATAGAACCTCTTAAAAGAGGTTTTTTAAAGTTCACTTCTTTAAAATTAAATAGCAGGTTGTGACAGGTGTTCGTTGTTAGAGATTTTCAATGTGTTCTAAATCGGAGATTTTTAAAGTCCCTTAAGGATAAATGTGTCCATTACTTTAGACCTTTAATACGTCTTTTGAGTCTTAAAAGAAAAAAAATCCCTTGTTGTGATTTCTGCTTATTATAAGACGTGTTTAATGGTATCTCAATTTCGAAGATTTTAAAGCCAAACAGTTTAACATAGAAAGCCCCGGTGTGAGAGGTGCTCATAAATCATGCGTCGGCTTTATTTATCTTCCTTGTCCCATCATGATAGAAATTTTATCATAATCAAAACCAATGGCCCTATTTTAAAAGGGGTTGAGACAAAAAATGCTCCAAAGTTTTGAGAATTGAAATAAATGCCAGTCTACATCTAAAAAAATGCTTAACTGGTAGCGAGTGCGATTAATGTAGCAAAATGCGATATATTTCGGCATATTAGACTTAATATTGAGTGTTTAACGCATCTTTTCCACGAATTTTCGAACTAACGGAATTTAGTTTAAGCTTCTTTTTTGTAGAGCATACTATTCAAAACCAAATGCAACTCCAATGAAAGCCTTATATTACTCACAAATATAACAAAACAAAAACACATATTCAAATTAAATTCTTTTAGCTGTGACTATATATATTCTGAATTCATTAAATCATGGATTTGCGTAATATTCTGATTCACATTAATATCTGTCAGAATTTTATTCATAATTAATTCAGTTACTATGCAAATTAAAAATATAATGAATAAAAACTCTTTGCTTCCCCGAATTGCGAAGATTTGTTGAACTTAATTAATTTCTCTCCCTTCGTCAAAACACTTGAACGAAATACGAAAAATGGTGTTGCTTTGTAAATATTTAATTTCAGGAGGACTATTATAAGTTATACATAGAAACTTTATTTCAAGAATATTATGAATGCTTTTTGAGATTTTTAACTATTCGCTTAGTTGTTTTTATAAGTTCTTCGAAATTTTAATTAAAGTTTTGGAGATAAAAGAGAGTAAGATTTTTAATAATTAAAATATTCATTACAAATTCTCACTGTTTATCTAGACTTTTTAAGGAACTTATTGTATTTCATTTCTACTTGTTAAGTTTTATTTGCAATAATTATTTAAAAATATATGTATGTGTCTATGAGAGTGAACAAAATTAAATTTTATTACATATTTCAGCAATATTTTCAACACATACTTAACAGGGTTTATTTTTTTATTTAACGACTCTATACATTCTTCTAAGCCTTTTGATTTACTTCTTCCAATTAATAATATACTTTTTCATACAAGTAAAAAGAACTTTTTAATCATATTTAATTAATAATTTTATTATTAATAAAAATGTATGTTTTTTCTCTAACAGCTAAAGAAAAAGCAAAAATTTCGACAAGAAAACAACTATATACTGAATATACAATTTGAAGATTTATATTAATTAATAAGTAATAATTTAGAGTTTTTCATTATCTATAAAACACACTTTGGTTCCATGTTTTTAGGGAGGGAAGACATGACTGTATTTCTCTTTAAAATTCTAATGGAAGATTAAGAAACATAAGAATTAAATAACATATCAAAATAAAACATTGGGTATTTCCATGTCACTGCTGTTTGAACATTTTCGAAAATTTTCTACATTTCACAGTAAAAAATATGCAAATAAATAAAGCGTAATATGTACTATGATTTGCGATTGAAACTTTCCTATCTTGCAATTACTAATAAATTCCAACCCCCCCCCCCTCTCCCTAGTTCGCTTCTTTCAGAACCCAATATCTAAAACTTCGGAAGCCTTAGATAGCCTGAGGAAGAAATGAAGTAATTCAAAAAAGTATATTATAAAGTATATTAAAAAGTTACTTGATGTGAAATTTCTCATACAGAGAGACCACTCGATGCAACATCTTTAATACGTGATGTATTTAGGAACAATAAAATATGCTACGGTCAATAAAGAATGGGATATTCCGCCGTTTGATGTAGCCGGACAGAGAGTGATATTTTATTGTCCGAAGAAATGATTAATTTAGAAACACTGCTTATTCATTTTTGAAACAGATATTGCAGAATTTTTTAACACATTTCCCTAGATTATTTCGCTACAAGGCAAGTTTTGCAGTACCCTCTGTTGATGACCTTTACCACTGAGTTTGAAATTTGAAGATTTGAATTTCCCTAGAGTACCATAAATAATGTAGCAAATGCTACAACAGTTACATATCTGTCTGATTTCGTCTCATTTCTGTCTTATTTTTTATGGATTTTTAAAATCAATCAGTCTTTTATAGTATAACGCCCTACATATTTAAAAACGCAGATTTGGTATAATCAACTTCGACAGCTGTTATTAGAGGAATTAAAGAATTCTTTGTATGTTCTTTCCATTTGCCACCTACCGCTGAAAACTTACAAAAAAGTATACTCTAAATTGTAATGGACCGGAATTGTATTTTCTACTCAATAAAATAAAGAATTATTTTAAGAAACCAAATGAAATAGTAAATATTTTGAATACGTAAATCTTTTCATGTATACTGTGGTATTTTTCATAATTTTTAATAAATCAAAATTTAGTAATATATAATCGAAGTACACATTTAAATGTAGTTCACTTTACGTTTGAAGCAATAGAATTCATTTTGCGTTTGGCAGAGATCCGTTGTACAGTTAACCAGGATTCATTTAAAGAAACATTATACGAGTCACTAATGCGAATATCCATCATCGCATCAGTTATGGACTTGTACTCTAAAAATACAGGTATTATTTTTATTTTACTGGCCAAAACGATATACAGCTGTATTATGAAAAACGTGTTGCTTGTTTTAACAAAATATATCACTTAAGCAGTTTTCTTATTCCTATTAAACGTAATAATCTGATTGTCCTCACTATAGAAAATGTTGCTTTAAATCAGTTTTGTAATATAATTTAAATTAGTAATTTTTACCGTTATCTGCGGTCATTCAAATTGCTTAAACACACCAATATCTGTAATAAATTATCTAATTACAGAACACAATGATTCGAATCACGATCATAAACAAAACGACAATTAGCTTGTGACATGGCTTTGTAGATTTAAGTAAATTTTAGCGCTTATATAATTGTCTTTTGGCTATTTTTCACTTGAAATCCAATTTAATAAATTTTAATTGTTTATAATTTTTTTTAAGTATCTTCAATCACGATTTTGCAAAACAATTTGCAGATCACACTCAGACACTTTTTTTACATCTGTAAAGCAAATAAATAAATAAATAAATAATGCCCTTTATTTCATAATTCTTCGCAAAGGTTTGAATTCATTGATCTTAAAAAGATTAACATTTATTTTTCAAATTATATTTACAGATTCCTATATATTTTTGAAAAATTCTGTATGTTTTACAAAAGTCTATGATTTTAAGCATAATATTTGTTGTGTGATCAAACGTCGCAGTCGGTCCTATTTTTTTTTTAATTACTACCTCTATAAATAACAGAGTAAAAGTTCTGCTGCATCAACAGTTGTTAAATGTTCTTTTAGATGTTAGGCTTCGCCTATCAAACCATTAGAATACATAGGCTATATAAATAAAACTTTGATGAAGGTAGGAATTTTAAAAAAAAAAATAGGGCCGACTGCGACGCCTGCTGTGATAAAGGATGTTCACACAATTTGAATTAACTCACTATTGAAAAATTATTATTAAGTTTAGCACGGTAAGATGCTAGTCCTAGGTGAAAGCAAACTGCACTCTAAAATATCTAATTAATGAATCTGTCAATGACATTCACTTCTAATGAAATGTGTGCAATTCGTTCCAAAAGTTTAAATTAAGAATTCTTGCTAAATTGCACTACATAAAGTTTAACGTTACATATTGAAAATCTCGAGAGAAATTTAAGAAATAATAAAAATTCCAATGTTTACGTTAATTTTTCAAAAGAAAGAACGAAATATATCTCATTGTATTCTTGTGAATAAAACGAATTTGTAGATTAAAAATACTCAAAAATACTCATTAAAATTTTCTTCTGCAGTCACAACTCTTCTTTATTTACAAGCTTCAGTACTCTTGAAAAATAACTAAAGCTGTAGATACTATTTTATCTATTTTGCGTTCCAAGCAGGAGATCTAACCTTAGTGATTATATGAATTTTAGAGAGGGTTCACAGTAAACGAAACCATGGTGAATCCTGTATACTTCACAATTAAAAAAAATCTCATTTACCGATTTGTGTTTTTAATTCATTAATTCTACGTTAGATTTCCGCTTTTAACACATCATCTTTAAGGACATGATATTTATTTTCTCCCATTAAATTGTTCAAACTGCATTTAGATGTTTTATTTCATAAGCATAATAATATTAGAATAATTAATATTATCAATTTTTTGTCTTAAACTTCATTTTTCTCTCACCCTTCGTACCAATTTACATAACAGAATAAATGTTTCTTCGTATAATTATTATATGCACATCCCCTTAGAAACAAATATATGCGTAGATTCATTGGCAAATATTAATAGCTATATACAATAAACTGACTATCTGATTGCACAAGGAATACATTGTTGTTTAGCGAAAAACATAATATGAGTCAAATATGTTAGCTGTCAGTTACTTTATTTTTAATCATAAAGAGTTCGCGTTACGACTATAAATATATGAGTTACTTTTATTATCTTAGCATCAGATGGATCAACATACACCAGAAACTTTATCTGCAGTAAAATATTTAATATTGCTTTTATTACTGTCTTGTATATTTACTACAGTCAAAGCAATAAAGGAAAATCAGCCGAAAGTAATCGCGATTAATAGGTATTGCCCCCTGCACCTTCTAAATTTATCTAAAACAGCAAATTTATTGTAAACGGTCATTCTCCAGCAAAATTTACAAATAAATCATGATCAATGTATTTAATAATAGCTTTTTATCTTTCGTTTTTTACACATTAACATACACTCATTTACACTGATATAAATAAAGAGTTCAAAAAACTAATTTTATACAATAATAATGTTTTACCAAGAAAAAATATCCTCTGTGAGTAACAAAGTTAAAAAATACTTTCTTAGTTAATATTTAAAAAAATGGATTGTTTAAATGATAAAGGGCGTTAATTGTACTTGTTACATATTAGAAATATTTAGAAAAATGTTTATTTTAAATTTAGTTTTTTTTTAAATTTAATGTCTGCTTACAAATGTGATATTTGTCAACTCATAGCTAATAAATTAGTTAAACATTTTTTTTTTTTCATTTACAATGAGAAACAGTAAGTTTTTTCTAATTTTTGCTGAAATTTCGAGCATCTGTACCTGTAATAGTATCCATGAGCGCCTAGTTTTTTGGCTCGCAGAATTTCGAGCACATACCTCTGAATAACTATACCCAAAATCTTGGACAAAAATAATGGCTTAAGCCAATAAAAAACGTTTTAAGTAATTGTCAGATTTCCAAAAATATCTCGTGAAAATTCGATAAATCGTTCGCATGAAACTGCCTAAAATTTATAATTTTGCCATTCTGTTTTATTATATTGCTGAAATTCTTGGTTATATAGCTGCTATTTATAAAACGCAATTGAGAAATTAGACAAAGATTCCTTCCAAATTTATTATTCCAAAATGACATGCTGAAAGACGACGTTTGTGACCCTATTATGCTATGGTATTCTGATAAGTCTTTAAGCTTACTCATCACATTGAAATTTGTCGTACGAGTAGTGAATCAACTTTTATGCTTGTTTGTTTCTTTGCCAGGAGAGGACAGCTCTGTTCACTGAAAGTTCTCATTTAGAGCTATGCATGACCTTCCTGGAGTTTCCCGCCTCAATTTGGATCCTCATCAGAAGGTAAAAACTTCTGCGTATAACCCTTATATTTGATCAATATCATTAAGTGAACCAATGTTTGCTTAATAATACTTTAGGTTAATCTGTTATCTCGCATGCTATTCAGATTGAACCATCTTGTATAATTTGATAAAAATTAGAAATAAACCCATTTCGTGGTGCTTTTGAACGAACGCACGCAGATTCCTTCAATTATGCATGAAGTTTTTCAGTTTTAAGTTTAAAATGTTATTTTTTCACTTGAATAACATCACAGCCGAGCGTTTCCTGAAATATAGATTGCATGAAAACTCCAGCTTATATACTAAGTATATTCTTTCACATGCCTTCTCAGAAACATTTTATTATATACATAAGCCATTTCAGCTCAAGAATTCAATAAAATGCCCTATTTGTTTTCTCTCGAGTGGAATTTCTAGTGCATTGATTTCACTTCCATAAAATATCTAAAATCCGCTTATAAGAATACATCAAAATATCGCAATAGTAACTCCCCATGCATGTTAAGATATACGTTTTTGTAAAGGGAATTCACGTATTCACACTCGCTTAATGGACTTGTTTCGCAGTTAAACTTATGTTTTACTACTGGAAATCGAGTTTTAACATTTATATCGCAAGAACTTAAAATTAAAAAAAATACTTTAATGTGAAGAAAGAGATTATAAATGTCGTGAAAGATTTTATTTTCCAGTTTTGTAATTCATGTAAAATTAAACAACAAAAACTTTTTGGGTGATGATGTTTTTGTTGTAGAATTCAATAAAACGGTTATTTATATTTTTGTATTTTTGAAAATATATCTGTAGTATACCAAAAGTTTTCTGAAGCTTTTGTGAATACAGGTTAATTCAAAAATAATATGTCCAATTTACCAATTTACAATTAAAACCCATTGTAAATAGCCTTATTATTTGCCTTATAATTAAAACAAATGAAATTGCATAACTATTTGGATTAAAATTTAAGAGCCAATCGAGGTTTATTTTACAATTATGATCGTTATCTGCTTGTCCGTATCCTGTTAATAAGCATGCATTTATTAAGGGATATTTTATTTTGTTTTCCAAATAGTGTTTCATCTCTGACAATCGAGTGTGGCTGTATTTTTTTCGAACAGTCAAAAGCACAGCGTTTCAACATTTACCTATCTGATCTCGATTACCTGTACATTTTTTTCGATGTTTAAGCCTAGTAGTATGGTCTATTATTATATCGAATTTTCAGGTATTTTTATTTGCTATGGAGAATAAAATTATTTAAAACTCAAAAAGGTAGTGATAAATATGAGAAATTGCTCTTTGTTAATATTACACCAAAGTCAATGAAAAGTTATTTTCAAATAACCTGTATGAGTGGAAGTTTACAATTTCAAGAATGAGAATAAAACTATGAGTTACTACAGCAAAGTCTCTGTAAATCTGAAATTTCAGGTGACAAAATTAGGTTCTTATCAGTTTAAGTTATCAGTAATTGAATATCTGCAGCACAGTTGGCATTATTTGATGCGGGTAGTAAAATACTTTACGACAAAAGTAATTCAAGTTAAGAGTGTTCACCTCCACAAAATACACGCTCTCTGTTAATGTAATCAATATTAGGCAACAGCATAAAATAACGGAAGATTGATTTTAAGAATCACAAGGATTCTTTCACTAAGGAAAAATTTACTAAAACTTTAATAACTTGTACTATTAACAGATATTTGTTTCTTTTTAGTAATCATGCAAAATACGTGCAATATAATAATAAATTCTCTGATTTATTATGTATTACTTATTTTTCATTTTAAATCTAAAAAAATGTTATCTTAGTTCAGAACTAAGACAAAAATGTTATCTTAGTTCTTCTATGTTTAGAAAGAACTGTACATTAATTTACATGAATAATTTAAAAGTAATTTTTATTATGCGTCTTTATTGACATTCAGTGCATGTATAGCTTGATTTAGTTCGAAAGTTTTACGATAACATACAATGACTGAGGAGCATATAGTGCATCAAATATATATAACTTCAAGCAAAATTATTTTATACGTTTTCAAGCTTTTGGCCAATAGTCTGATGATAAAAGAATAATTAATACATAACATAAAAAACCATAACATAAAAAATTATCACTGTATTCAGTACAGTAATAAAAAAGGCATGTATATGCATATATTAAGCATATATCATCATAATTAAATCATTCAGGGTAACTTTCAGCTAACTAATTTCTGAAAATAACAACCAAAAAAAGTGTTTCATTGGGCAACTAAAAATCAATTCCTTTTGAATACTGTTTTGCTCCTAGCTTTATTCGTAAATCTTCACAAAAATGCAGAAATCTCGACGACATATCAGAATTGATCTTTGTGAAAAATAAATAAATAAATAAATCCTTCATACAGTCTTTTTCTTCAGAAAGAATTTTAAGTCAAGAAGAAGTGCGGGTTTCCGTGTCAGATTTCCTTACAGATTCTGACGGAAAAAGTGGAATAAATAGTAAAATGTCAGATCGCTGTTTATTAGCATGTCAAACTGTAGTGACAGATTCAGACAAGGGCAGCTAAAACTTTGACAGGATCCAAGTCTGAAATCGATAGGCAAATCGTGACACACATACCAATTTGAGTTTTTTTTTCCACTATCATTTCCGTTTTGACTATTTGGAAAAAAAAAAATGTAAAGTCAACTTGCATAGCGATGAATTTATTCCGACGGACCTCGCAATCCATGCAATGGTCTAGAATATAGAAATGTTCATATACGGAATACTAGTGATGAACCTGTATTCACACAGAAGACAAAATAATAGACTGATAAAATCTATTTTGTGCAAAAAATAAACGTTCAGGTTGTATCTTTCCTGAAACTCTGTCGTCGTCGTTGCTGTTGTAGGGTTACGGCCAATTATCGACACGTGGGATCTAAGCCGAAGGGGGGAAGCCCTCCGTAGAGGTCTTTTTAAGGAGTCGTAACCCTTATTTAAGTTTCGGAGAAAACCACCGGAAGTTCCGAAAGGTGAAGACCTCGGTTTGAACCAGGCACCTTCCGTCTTCCAATTCAAAGCGCCATGCGTTCGGCTACTCATAGGGACTTGAAACTCTGTCATGGGTTTTATTTATGTTCACTCGTCATTTATCTGGTTGTAAGACGCCCGTCGAAAAATGATGAGGATTTTCATATCACGAAATACTCAATACATTAAAATGTGCTTTAATCCTCCAAGCGGCTCCGGCGTAAAATATTGTGCACTTCATTCTAGTCTTCACTGCAATGGGCCTATATATTAATTTCTATAAAACCCAGGCATAATAAAATATGTTTTGATAATAAACCTTGTAAGTATAATTTCGGAAGTTATTCTTCAATAATTACAAATTTGCCTGTGAAAGTTTTATATTTATGGGGTTAATTCATATTGTAGTAACGAATCGATCCCTCCCCCTTAAATACAGAACATGCCCCACGAGTGGCATAGCGCTCTAGCACTTTGAACTGAGAGACGGAAGGTGACTTTTTCTAAACCAGGTCGCGGTTTTTTCCAGTAGTTTTCTTCGAAACTTCGCGTAAATACGGGTAAGGATCCCTTAGAAAGTTGCCTTCGGAGGGCAATCCCTACCTAGGCCTAGATCCCTTGATAAGATAATTGGCCTTAACACACCACCATCAACCTAAATACAGAACATAAATATTATATTTTATATGGCTCAATCTCGTGGAAAGAATCAAACTGTCTCATCTTGGGGATCTATTTTAAATCGTACTTGCGTTTGACGTAAAGTTTTTTTGGCAGAGTTTATGAATCTCACACAATTTTTAATGAATGGCGTTACGTTTCTAACTTCCGTAAAGAAAACCTCGGGTATTTCGGTCCGTGAATCCGGTTATTTCACAGATTTCAAGCGGTGTAATACTGACAACTGCGAGGGTTTATTTGTTTACTTAATTTTTCTGTACACTAGGCCGTTATGAAGGAGCATATTCCTACGTCAAAAATAGCTCCTTAACAAGAAAAATGTGATTCGATTAATATTTATGTATAATTATCCATTGCAAAGTGGTAAAAGTACACATGCATACAGACAATTTTATTGTTGTTGTTGTGGATGTAAAATGTACAGGAACCTGATAAAAATTCCGAGGTCCGAGGGAACAACTAAAAATTAATACATAAACCAATAGTTAACACGTTGTAAAGCTGAATCACAGTAAAGTTCCAATAATGGTACTAAGATATCTTGCTCAGAAAAGGTCTAATTCGCTAGAATTGATTTCTGAATACTATTGATTTTTTTCTACTCATGACATATACAAAGTGAATGTTTTATTGTTTACAGTTGTATTGCGTATTCTGGAAATTTAAATATCTATAAGAGAAGAGACATTAGAAAATATAATTTGATTAAAAAATAAAAATTGATTTATAAGGATATGAAAATATTTTAAATTAATTTATTTTTTTTACAATAATCATCAATTATTTATCAATTTTTATTTGTAAGTTGTATTTGAATATGAGCGAACAAAAAAAAAAAGAATCCTGCAAACAGCAAACAGAGAAATATATTTCAGATCGTACTTTTGAACAATTCAAGAAACCAATAGAAGTCATTTTTTGCAATATTTTTTGCAATACTTAAACACACAAATGCGCAAATAAATAATAGCCATATTTTATTTAGATACATAAGTGCTAATGGCGTTCCTTATCATTTACATTACGTTTGGAAACAAAAATACAGAATTTCAGAGAAAATCCCATTCCGGATTGATTATGAATATGTTTTCATTGCCAACTGTAATATATAACAAGAGATATAACAATACTGGATTTGGCTAGAAACTGGAAAACGCTGCAATTTATTTACCTTCAACAAAGGAGAAGTATAGTTAGAATATGCTTGGCGAAGATTGTAAAATAGTTTTGGTAGGCGATATTAATATGTATTTCAAGTCCTAGAAATTGTTTTATGCAACAGGGAAAGTAAATACGGTTTACTCATAAATTATGGTACACTTTCGAAACAGTATTTATAAAGGTGAGGTATTTCAGAATATAATCCCAGTGGTATAACGTTTAGAGCGTTCTGCTGCCGTACCACAGGTCTTGAGTTTGATTCCCGGGCTGGGCGAGGTTGACTAAACCTTTCATCCCTTGAGTGGGTCGGTAAAATTAGTGCCAAGCTTGCTGGAGTTAAAAACTGTGAGTTTCGCGTCTGGCTGAACAAGTGGCTTTGGTAGGCAATTTTAATATAGATTTCAATTCTGAAAAGTATGGAGCAAAGCAAACGAACACGGCACGAGCATGGATTATATTGCACATTCAAAACAATATTTTTAAAGATGAAGTATCACTAGAATGTGCTTGGCGAATATTGAAAAACAGTTTTAGTAGGCGGCGATTTTAATATAGATTTCGATTCCAAAGAAGTGTTTTATGGAAGAAAAATACAGCACACTCATGAATAATGATACACTTTTCCACTTAATGAAATATAAAAGAAAAATAGGGACGGCGCATGCATTATGATACGCTTTTTAATATATAGCACATTAGTGCGTATTTAAAATATGAAATTTTTTCAGATTTTTTTTTCTTCTTTTTTTCTGCATAGAAAATACATTGTGGTTTATTAGCCACATTGACCGCAGTTGTAAACTCCTTCTTTATTTGCCGCGTTATATCTTATTTCTTTAAATTTTCTGTTTTCTGACTGATATTGGAGCTTTATATCGAGAGTAGCTTCTTAACCATCGAGAGTAGTATCTTTACCATCGAGAGAGAAAGGTAAATAAAGCTCCGAGCGCGCGATCGCCATTTGGGGGATTAGATTTTTTGTCTTTTGCAGAATTCCGATATTTTTTTTATTATTTTCACTTCATACTGTTGGCGTTTACTTTCCTGAACCCGTATTTTCTCATGGAATGTTGTAATGTCGCTCTTTCAATGGTTAGATCAAAGAATGCCGCGGCAGTCAAGATCACTCACGATAATTCACCTGGACGTTCCGTGGTCGACGGCTTTACACAAAATATGGTCTTCAAAACAAAATACTCAATTAGAATTTGTGACTGTAATCGAGCTCATTCGTCATTTAATATGTAGTCTTTTGTTTTTTACCCAATAAAGACAGTTGAAAACAAATTTTAAAGATTTCGATCCTTCACCGCCGTTGTACAGTTGCTGAAGTAAGAACTGACGCGAAACTTTTTGTTTACTTTCTATCACAGGTCATGTCACGTGCAAGCTGCACTTCGATTTTTCTTGTCAAGACGTCGGTAACATTCCAGATCTTTGATTTTTTTTTTTTTTTTGAAACATTGCATTGCGGTCAATAAAGTGACCGTCGAATTCGACGGGTTCCAGCTCGTAACAATTTAAATTTTACTTTTAGTACTGGAATGAAAAAGCCCTATTGTTGATAGTTTATACTGAACTTTCCTTTAAAATTATGGCACCGTTACCCGCCGGCGTAGAAACCGGTGGCTGCGGCGTGGGAAAAGTTCCCGGTACACGCCTCTATCCTCCGCCTACCTTAAATGCAATCTCCCCTCTGAAATAAAAATCACATATAAACTTTGGATTCTTGGGTTCTGTTGTCTAAATTGTCATTTTCCTACATTGCTTTTTTTATGTGAATAAATTGTTCTATTTTATTCAATTTAGATTGTGTATTGCTGATATGAAGGAATAAATTATGGGTGTGTACATTCAATTTGAGGTCGGAACCTTTCCCGCCCATCGCCTTACATTAGTTGACAAAAACCTTACTTTTACCTGATCCGTAAGCAATTTATTAATTGCAATGATCAGTTCTGAGGTATTTATTTAATTTTATGTTAGAATGCAATACGAGTTTATCTGAATGTAATTTAAACTGCCTTCAGGGCTGATGTAACTCTTCCTTTCTTCCTCATTTTCTTTTACGAAATTTTCTGTCATACATCTTTGCATAATCGTCTATTCTGCACACTTACGTATTAGATCTGAGCATCAGGTTGTGAATTTAGCTTCTCTTCTTATAGTTCTATCATTTTTTCCATTGTTTTTTTAAAATTTCGTTTATTATTTTATTTAACATCTAAAAAAATTATCATTGTTCTGAAGGAACAACGTACAACGGAACTTGTACCACATTTTTCAAGTGTTAAATAACGGTTTTATTACTACCATTAACAGTTGTAAATCTACGGCTGAAGCTGACGATTACATTTTCTGCTATCATCTGTCATATATGATTTAGAAAAATTACAGAGAAAGGGGAAGAGATCGCTTTAGAGTAAACGAAATAATAGTTTACTCTATCGAACACTACGTTCGAACAAATATAAATGTAATTTTTAATGATACCTCGTACAAAAAAAATTACAATCTGAATCCATCACCGTCAATCAGTCTGAAACTCATTTCCAAATTAAAATATAAATAATGCGCGTTATATACATATAATTTTTATAGATATTATCATATATCCAATGGCTGGAGGCGTATCCCAAAAGTAAAAGCTTTTCCTTTCCCCGCACTCGATTTGTTTCCAGGTGAACCCTCCTAGCAGTGGCCAATTCTAGCGAGGAGTGTGGGGCAGGGGAAAATAGTACACAACACGTTATGTGCCAAATTTAAGGGCAGCACACACACACGAACTAAAGAAAGAAGAAACCTTAAGGTTTGTAAAAAGAATAGCAAAATTTGATGTGCTAGTGGGCGGCCGACGGTCTAGGGGTCGGGTCTGCCTCCCGGTATTTATGAGCCGAAAGGTTTCTTTTCGTTCGAAAGGAAACCCGTCGCAAAAAAAAAAAAGAAAGAAAATATCGAAAGCTTCGAAAGTGACTGTATCTCTACATCAATTTCAAAATTCTACATTTTAGATAAGCCGATAAATATTGGGAGTGTATGTAAATGAACCTCTAAATCTAATACAATTATACCATCTTTACAAAAAAGAAAATATTTAAAGAAATTCAGATTTAGTGATCAATAGTTAAAATAATTAACAACATTCATTAGAATGCTCAAAATTAGGTTTTTAGCTCTAAAGTTGTTATACTTACAATCAGAGATATTTTTAACGCCTCTATTTCACGCCCGTATTTCACGCATTGAAAATGAAAAATACTGCTTCAAATTTTAAGTATATGAATTTCACGCTCCCCATTTTTAAACAACATTGAATTTTTTTTTAAATAGAACAGCATGTTTCCAATGAGTTGTAAGTGTATATGTATAAGATGTGATTTAAATAAATGTTTAAGAAATAACCTATGTATTTTTTTATTAATTAGCTTATTTATTTTTTATTTAGTTTCATTTGGCCATTTTATGTTTACCCTTGTTTTATATTATTTTTCTTTAAGCCGCCAAATTTACTCTGCAATTAAATTCCCCACTTTAAAATAACTCAGACTATTTTCACTCCTTGAAAAAAATCCTAGCAATATCTCTGCTCACAATAGCGATATAAGGTAAACTGTAGGGTAGCTGCTTCCTTAAATTCCGTATTTCATTTAAACTCATAAACTTGGCTTTGAGGGAGGGACCAATTGGGATATTTCCCTCCTCCAGCTACACCCACATTGTTTCAAGTAGAAACGAATACTGTAAACTACGAATTCATTTAAAGAGAATAAATTAATTAAAAGATACCTCAAAATAAATCAAGACTCTATTTGCAATGAGTTTAAAGCTGCAACTGGGTTAGTGCAAGCAGGTCCGTGCCCTGGTCGTCATGAAAAGGGGATGCTAAATAAATTATGATTAATCTCGTTGCATGAGATGGCGTGCTCTAATTAAGGAGATATAAACTTACCTTAATTAGAGCACTTCTTTGGTAGCTGTGTATTTTTAATGGATGCGTTAAATATCTATGATTTTTTAACTAAATTTATTTAAAAGAAAACTTTAAATATTAATAATTACAACCACAAAAATAGAATAGAAAAGTTCACCATTTTTTAATAATTAATTGTTAACTGACTACTTTCTCAACAGCAAGCTTTCAAGAACCCTGACTATCTGGTCGGGAAGTTTTTAAAATTCACAGTACATCAACGAGGCATTCTGCTTACCTCTAAAAATGCAATTTTGCTAAAATAATCGATTTTCTTTTTATCGTTTTATTTGAAAGTTCTTACTCGTAAGATTCCACAAACTGTTTTACTTTTGTTTCTACGATAAATAGACAGGAAGATAACGATATTTGAATGTGACATTCGGTCGAACATATATGTTAAAATAAAATCTTTCAATGCGTTTTCTGAAAAACTGTTTTTTGTTATCTTGCGTCACGATAACTGTAACTATACTCTAAAAGTTTTAAATATATCGTAATTAAATTTTAACATTCTACTAGCTGCCTACCCGTTCTCCGCACGGTAGGGAACGAAAATTTTTCTCGCATGTATAATTCGAATTGATTCCAGTGATGTGGAATCTAAAAATAAGCAAAATAATTAGACTCTTGGCGTAAAGTTACTCATAAGTTATTCGTTAAGTTAGTATAAGTACTGACCTGAGACCATTGTTATGACACAAAAAACTATGTTGGTGTCATTCGCGATTAGAAAAAGAAAAGCTTGACGGTTTACAGCAAAAATTTCTAACTTTCAAAATCTCACATTTCTACATCATACTATTTTTTAGGTTTAAGTTAAACCATTAATACATTAGATACAACATGATGTAGAGAACCGTTTTATTTTATAATTAAATAGCTGTGTACCCGCTCTTCGCAAGGTAGGAAGAGAACATTTTCCTAAAATGTGATCATAACTACTTGTGACGAAACAGATTCTCCAAGGGAAAAAAAAAAGAAATGTTCAGGTACAGTCTCTTTCGTTGAAACTACCGCGGGATATATTGCCGTGACGTAGAATTATCTAATGCTTAGTTAGTTGTGCTGTAAGACGGCTGTTGAAAAAACGAATATAACACTTTTAGTTTCACGAAATATTTATTAATAATGCGGTATATTCTGCTTTGATCAGTACATCTACTAACTATTACAGCCTAGTATATCTTCTAACTATTACTTATACTATCTTTTACTGATACCAATACTATATATTTTCGTTTTTTCCTCTTTCATGCTTAATTTAAAGAAACGGTTAAGATATTTGCTACGAATGTAGTCTTTTAGTGTTTGGCGATTCTTTACAATTTAGGCATTAACAAAAACGATAATTCTTTCACTTTATCGTTGCCATTAAAACAGCTCTCCATACATTTTAATGCATAATTCTTGTCAGATTGGCGTATTTAGCACTGCAAAATATTTCTTGCAATTCGAAAACGTGTCCCGTTTAAAAACTCAATGAGAAACAATGCTGGATAATTCATTGTTGAAAAAACAGCATTTAATTCTTTTTCCGGCAACGTAATATAAAACATGGAATTTTTTCGTACGTGCCAAATGTTTTGCTTGTGACACCGTTATTCTGATTGAGTTTCGAAAGTGGTTTTAAACTCGTTACATCAAAATGACGTAGATTTCGCATGCAAAATTCAATTACTTTAAAGTAATTTTATTTATTTTTTTCAACTGGCTGCTATTCAGTTTTAGTTACCATGACAGCTAAATTTACAAGCTTAATATCAATGAAATCTGGAAGCAGCAATTATTGAATTCAAAATCCTTCTTTACATAAAAATTCGTAAGAAATCTCCTAATTTATAATTTCTTCCGTTCTTCTTTTAAAAGTGGGCGAAATGTATGCTCCGTCTTTAACCGAAATATAAAAAAATTATGACAGATAGAATTGAAGATGCAACAGTTTTAAAATTATTTTACCCAAACGTCATCAAAAGAGAAATTCTTTTTAAAAATTCCCCAAAATCGGCATAATATGTAACATAGTCGAAACAAATTGTTTTTGAAAGGAATTTTTCTCCTCTATCCGATGATGCAAACATCGTTTTACTGCGAGAGCATTTACGGGCGTTATTACGTATTATGCAAGAAAAATCGCTATAACTCGGACAAAACATAAAATAAAACCTTTTCTAATTCGAATTTCAAAAAAATCGCTCCGAGGCGTCTTAGGATCTCTCCTAGTGAATGCGCATGCAAATTCGGGAGGTCTGCGACCAACCGTCTCGGCGCAATGCGATCGAGAGACGGGCGCAAAAAGATCGGTGGTCACAAACCTACCTTCCTACCTACATAGCTGCATACAATGTTTACTCTCGGATTTTATTATATACTAGCTGCGTACCCGTTCTCCGCACGGTAGGGAACGAAACTTTTTCTTACATGTATAGTTCGAATTGATTCCAGTGATTTGGGATCAAAAAATAAGCAAAATGATTTGACTCGTGGCGTAAAGTTACTCATTAGTTATTTGCAAAGTTAGTATAAGTACTGACCTGAGACCATTGTTAATATTATGACGCAAAAAACTATGTCGGCGTCATTCGCAATTAGAAAAGAAAAGCGTGACGGTTCGCAGTGAAAATTCCTAATATACAAAATGTCTCATTTCTGCATCATACTCTTTTTTAGATTTAAGTTATGCCATTAATACCTTAGATACTACATGATGTGGAGAACCGTTTTATTTTATAATTAAATAGTTGTGTACCCGCTCTTCGCAAGGCAAGAAGAGAACATTTTCTTAAAAAATGTGATCATAGCTCTTGTGAGAAAACAGAATCTCCAAGAAAAAAGTTCTGTTACAGTCTTTTCTGTTGAAACTACCGCGGGATATATTAACGCGACGTAGACTTACTTACTATTTTGTTAGCTGTGATGTAAGACGGTTGAAGAATGAATAGAAGGCTTAGTTTCACGAAATATTTATTACTGCGGTATATTGTGCTTTGATCAATATTGCCTTAGCATATCTACTTACTATTAATTATACTCTCTTTTACTGATACCAATACAATATACTGTCGTTTTGCAACCGTTAATGCTTAATTTAAAGAAACTGTTTAGATATTCGCCACGATTTTAGGCTTTTACTCTTTGGTGATTCTTTGCGATTTACGCATCAGCATAAACGATAATCATTTCAGTTTATGGTTGCCACTAAATCAGCTCTCCATAAATTTTAACGCATAATTCTTGTCAGATTGGTGTATTTAGCACCAGTGCCCTATTATATCATGGGCAAATCGGTACTTTGCCATGGGGCCTCCGGCACGAAATGGCCCCCAATTTCAAATGTTGTCCTTTTTTTACAAAAAAATTTATGAAAAATAAAACAAATTTCATACATGGGGGCCTCCAAAATTCGTCAATGCCCGGGGACCCCTGTTGGTCATAATCAGGCCCTGTTTAATACCGCAATATATTTCCTGCTATTCGAAAACGTGACCCGTTTAAAATCTCAATCGAAAATAATGCTGGATAATTCACTGGTGAAAAAACAGCATTCAATTATTTATATGGCAACGTAAAGTAAAATATAGAATTATTTCATGCGTGGCGTATGTTTTGCTTGTGAGTCCGTATGACATCAAAATCACGCACTTTTCACATGTGAAAACTCATTTATTTTAAAGAATTTTATTTATTTTTTTCAACTGGCAATTTTAATAATCGTTACTGTCTCCAAGACAACAAAAACGCAAGATATCATATCGAAAATTTTAAGCTGCTGGTATTGAAATGAAAATAATTCTTTACTTAAAAATTCGTAAAAATCTCCTAATTTATATTTTTTCGTGTTTTTCTTTTAAAAGAGGGCAAAATGTATGCTCCGTCATTTGACAAAATATAAAAAAGTTATGACGGATAGAATTCAAGATGCAACAATTTTAAAAATATTTTACGAAAGTCAGCGTCCAATTTAATTTTATTTGAAAAATTCCCAAAAATCTGAAAATTATGTTACACAGTCCGAACAAACAATTTTGAAAAGAAAATTTTCTCCTCTATCCGATGATGTAAATTTCGTTTTCTTGCGAGTGTAATTACCGGCGTTATTACGTATTAAGCGAGAAAAATCGCTAAAAATCGGACAAAACATAAAATAAAACATTTTCTAATTCGAATTTCGAAAAAATCACTCCGAGGCATGTTAGGATCTGTCCTAGTGAAGCCGTATGCAAAATTCGGTAGGTCTGCGACCCACCGTCTCGGCACAATGCGAGCGAGAGACGCGCGCAAGAAGAACGGTGGTCACAAACTTACCTACATAGCTACATACAATGTTTACTCTCGGATTTTATTATATATAAGATAAGACTAGCTGCGTACCCGTTCTCCGCACGGTAGGGAACAAAACTTTTTCTTACATGTATAATTCGAATTGATTCCAGTAATGTGGAATCTAAAAATAAACAAAATGATTTGAGTCTTGTCGTAAAGTTACTCATTAGTTATTCGTAAATTTAGTATAAATACTGATCTGAAAACATTGTTAATATTATGAAACAAAAAACTATGTCGGTGTCATTGGCAATCAGAAAAAGAAAAGCGTGACGGTTCCTAAAAATTTCTAACTTTCAAAATGTCTCATTTCTACATCATACACTTTTTTAGATTTAAGTTATACCATTAATACCTTAGATACTACATGATGTGAAGAACCGTTTTATTTTATAATTAAATAGTTGTGTGTACCCGCTTTTCGCAAGGCAAGAAGAGAACATTTGCCTAAAATGTGATTATAACTACATGTGACAAAATAGAATCTCAAAGAAAAAAAGTTCAGGTACAGAATTTTCTATTGAAATTACCGCGGGATATATTAACGCGACGTAGAATTATTTAATGTTTTGTTAGCTGTGATGTAAGATGGCTGTTGAAAAACGAAAAGAAACGTATAGTTTCACGAAATATTTATTAACGCGGTATATAGTGCTTTGATCAATATTGCCCTAGCATATCTAATAACTATTACTTACAGTATCCTTTACTGATACCAATATATTTTCGTTTTTCCATCTTTAATGTTTAATTTAAAGAAACGGTTTAGAGATTTGCCACTAATGTAGTTTTTTATTCTTTAGTGATTCTTTGCAATTTACGTATTAGTATAAACGATAATCATTTCACTTTCTGGCTGCCATTAAAACAGCTTCTCCATACATTTTTATGCATAATTCTTGTCAGATTGGCGTATTTAGCACGTAAATATTTCCTGCGATTCGAAAACGTGTCCCGTTTAAAAATTATATCGAAAATAATGCTGGATAATTCATCGTTGAAAAAACAGCATTCAATTCTTTTTCTGGCAACGTAATATAAAATAGGGAATAATTTCGTGCGTGGCGTATGTTTTGTTTGTGAGCCCGTCATTTTGATTGAGTTTCGAAAGGGGTTTTAATCTCGTTACATCAAAATGACGTAGATTTCACATGTGGAAATTAAGTATTTTAAAGTCATTTTATTTATGTTTTTCAAATGGCAGTTTGATTCATTGTTACTGTTTCCCAGACAACCATAGCGGAAGATATCGTACCGAAATCTTGAAACAGCTTTTATTGAATTCAAAATCCTTCTTTACATAAAAATTTGTAAAAAATCTCCTAATTTATATTTTTCCTCTACTTCTTTTAAAAGTAGGCGAAATATATATATTCCGTGTTTTACCGAAATATAAAAAAATTATGACAGATAGAATGAAAGATGCAACAGTTTTAAAATTATTTTTACGCAAACGTCGTCAAAAGAGAAATTCTTTTTAAAAATTCCCAAAAATCGGCAAAATATGTTACATAGTCAAAACAAACTGTTTTCGAAAGAAAATTTTCTCCTCTATCCGATGATGCAAATAGCGTTTTATTGTGAGTGCAATGACCGGCGTTATTACGTATTATGCAAGAAAAATCGCTAAAAATCGGACATAACATAAAATAAAACATTTTCTAATTCGAATTTCGGAAAACTCGCTCCGAGGCGTCTTAGGATCTGTCCCAGTGAAGCCGTATGCAAAATTCGGTAGGTCTGCGACCAACCGTCTCTGCGCAATACGATCGAGAGACGCGCGCAAGAACATCGGTGGTCACAAACCTGCCTACCTACATAGCTACATACGATGTTTACTCTCGGATTTTATTATATAAGACTAGCTGAAGTACCCGTTCTTCGCACGGGAATGAATGGACTTTTTGATATTACGATTTGTTGTGATTACAATTTATTGTAATAAAGAGATATAGCAAAATGGATATTGCGTTATACTGTGTTCAATAATCATGCATACCGAATTGCAAGGCAATCGTCTGTACGGTGCAGAAGGCGATACGGCGTAGCGCAATCTAGTGGCGAGTTTTAGCAAAACGGATACGGCGAAAATATTCTTCGCATTCAGATATCGATGCATACGAATTTTCATGGCGGTCGGCTGGACAGTCCTGAAGTTCATGTATTGACGCGACATCTAGTGGCAAGTTATAGGAAAATGGATAGCGCCAAACTCTTCCTCGTGTTTAAATATCTATGTATACCTATTTTCATAGCGATTATTTGCACAGTCAAGAAGTGATACACTGCAGCGCCATCTAGTGGGTAATTAAAGTAATGATTTGCTACAGCGCCGTCAAGTGGCGAGTTATAGTAAAATGGATAACGCCAAAATATTCTCATTGTTCAAATAGCTATGCATACTGATTTTCATAGCGACCGTTTGAATGGTGAAGAGTTTGGCCTGCTGCAGCGTCATCTAGTGGCGAGTTAAAATAATAATGCATTGCAGTGGCATCCAGTGGTGAGTAACATGAAAAGGAACACAGTTAGAATATATTCTTCGTCTTCAAATGTGTAAGTATAAAAATTTTTATGCCGATCGGTCGAACGATATAGAAGCTGATGTGTTGCAGCGCCATTTAGCGGCAAGTTACAGCAAAATGGATAGTGAAAAATATTCTCCGTGTTCTAATATCCGCGTGTACCAAATTTCATCGAAGTCGGTTGGACGATATTCGCATAGCAAATGGCTAAACGGATTAAGAGAATTCGACGTTCTGCTGCGCCACCTATTGGCAAGTTAGAGGAGAACGAATAGCATAAAAACCTTCTCCATATATCCGAATAGCATAAAAACCTTCCTTCAACCTCATACGCACATACCGACATTTATTTTCAATCTATAACCAGTGTTATTATATTTACCAGTCTCAAATACAATCCAGTTTCAAATCTAAGCCTCGGCAAATTGCCAACAGACGCCATTTTGCAAAAGTTTTTTCAGGGAATCATTCGAAGCATTGACTTAGCAGCAATCAATATGGGAAATGGTTCGACCGCCAAAAAGTAAAGCACGCATTTATTTGAAAAGTGAAATCCCTTAATACAGCCGCATTTTTTAAATTATCAACTACATAACGTGTTTTATTCATTGTTACTCCGATGTACTAAATGCAAAGATTTCAATTATCTGAAATTTGGCGGAATTCCCCCAACTTAAATCAATGTACTCAATTGGCGAGAATGCTGAAGATAGATCGCTTGAAATCCCTTAATAACTGCATTATTTCTGCACGGATCATTAAAATTTAACGCTGTATTCTAATAAAACCTTTGCACTTGTTTTCAAAAATCTATTTCCTTAAGCTCTCAATAAATTGCATCAAGCGGAAAACTGTGCAAACCGCTAGAACTCACTTTCTCGGCATTTCAGACATTTCTTTTTTCGCCAAACTAAAAAAAAATTACATATTAGCCTCGGAAATCTTTAGTACTTATTGTTTTGCGTACAAAACATTTCATTCCTGCTCTGATTTCCCATGCACACGATATTATATTTAAAAAAAAAATAGCCTTACGAATCTAAACTAACAAAAAAAAGATCATTATGGTTCTTTTATTTTTACTTTGAGAATTTAAACCATTTTATTCGGCAAAATCGCCACACATGGCAACCACGATGCTTATTTCACACTTTTTCACTAGAGGGGTTACAAATACGGAAAGCTTTTTGCGTGGAGAACATTAAAGAACTCTTAAATTTCAAAATTCGTTTCCTTAAGCTCTCAGTAAATTGCGCCAAGCCGGAAACAGTGCAAACCGCTAGAACTCACTTTCTCGGCATTTGAGCCATTTTATTTTTTCGCCAAACTAAAAAATTTTAACGTATTAGCCTCGGAAATCTTCAATTCTTATTGTTTTGCGTATAAAACATTTCATTCCTGCTCCGATTTCCCATGCGCACGATATTATAATTTAAAAAAAATAACCTTACGAATATAAACTAACAAAAAAAAAATCAGTATTATTCTTTTATTTTTACTTTGAAAATTTAAAACATTTTATTCGGCAAAATCGCCACACATGGCAACCACGATCCTTATTTCACACTTTTTTCACTACAGGGGTTACAATTACGGAAAGCTTTTTTGCGTTGAGAACATAAAAAATCTCTTAAATTCCGGGAACGGGTGGACTTTCAAAGTTTTAAAGTGGACTACGATTTATTCTATATTATTTTACATATATGTGCAAAATTTCAGGCTGATAGGTCCATTTTTGTGGATTTGTATACGAATGAAATCCACAAACAGAATTTCATTTTTATTTATAAGGATAAGATAACATTTAACAATAACATGAGCGCCTTCTGCAAAAAACCGATTTTATTGTATTTATAAGGAACTTCTTAAACTAAAAAGCCTTAGTTTGCCAAGTTCTTATCAAAATACTCTCTAAATTCTACATTACCTAATAATACTTTAATCAAAACTGCAAGACAAATAACAGAACATTTACCCGTTGTAGCATAAAAAATTGATCATTTTTTTTTAGTGAGAAGGTTAAACTGAAAAAAAATAGCAATCTCTTATCCTTTTAAAACTAAAATGATTTTTACTTGCCGATATGTATACTAAATCCATAAAATATTTTTTTATGGATTTAGTATACACTTCTTAAATCCTTTTAAATGAGATAAGTATTAAGACAAATGATTTTTTATTACTTACCTTACACAATTGCAAATTATGCTAATTATTTTATTTGAGAAACAGCTGCAGTTTATTTTCCATAAGACATAAGTGATTTCTATAAGTATTGAAAATTTATGTTTTTACATTATTTCTTCATTTCATAAAATCATTTTCAAAGAAAAATATTGGTTATACGTATATTGAATGCCTTGTTAAGTCGTGAAATACTGTTTTTATAAGTTTTATTTTAGCAAAAGAATAAGAATTAATTTATAACTTTACAATACCATGCATATGCAAATTACCATGTTTTCGGAAACTAAAATTTTAAAATGTTATTACATTATTTATTGAATTCATAATCAGCATTTCTTTTCTTTGTATTGTCTGTTAACGATCATGCGACACTATTAATAATTAATGCAGTAAATAGTTCAAAACATTTATGAATAACATTGTTTATTTTCCTTCTAAATTAGTTTATCTCATGCGACTATTGATGCATTTTTACTCTGTAATAAGAACTAAACAAGAAACTGCTTGATAACGCTTATTAAAACAGTGTATTATTAACTCTGAATAACACATATTTCGTTAATGCAAAATTCTTACGGGAATATCTTCGAAAAGCAATATTTGATTTAGTTAAAGAAAGTTTGATTGTATTTCGAATAACTTTCATTCGCTATAAACCTCTACAAAGTGACTACCGTTGAAATCCTACATATTCTATTTTATTAAAGAAATTGTATACAAAAGCAAATGATTAAGCGAATAGTATATAAACATATAAGAGCGTCGTAAAATACTGAATTTGAAAATCAGAATTTGGGCTTCATTATTGGCATTGGTGTAACCCCATTTCATTCGAATTACTAATACAAAGATAATCATAGATTTCAGCTTTAAAAATCATCCATTCAAAGGTATGAAAGTATGGATAAAATCAAAGACGGTCAATATGTTAATATGCTTTACTTTCACATCGCTATGCATATTCTAATTTGATTATATTGTTCGATAATTTGGAAAAAGAATATATACACATTGTATGCAAAATTTATCAATCTCCAAATCATTGGAAATGATTTTAAAAAGTCTGTCTAGATATCGATCTGAATTAAGTGCATAAAAATTGTATGTGACTTAATAGGAATACAAAAAAAAAACTCATGGTGTCAACAACAGATTATTTATTTTGAGCTGCGCTGCAATATCGTATGGATACATTTTTAAATTAACGTTTTCAGATAAACAACTAGAGTGCCAAAATACCCAGTTACATAGTAAATATTGCACAGAATTTTAAAATAAATACATAGCATTTAAATATTTATAGGTTCCCCGTACAAAAAGAATTCCCAGCAAATAAATTATGCCTCAAGCATTAAAAAGGTAATGCACAAAACTTCAGAATTTTATCTTCAAAAAGAGTCAGAAATATAAAAATAAACATATGCTGCTAAAACCATTTTTCCATTGCTCCCGATAAGAAAAAATCACGTTAAATGATTGCATTTCAGCGGTCATACACAAACTATGTAAGAAAACCCTGATAGCATAAAAACACAATAATTCTGCTATTATTGGTATTTTATAGATTCTCCCAGACTTTGTTTGAGCATGTCTCTGAGCCTTCTTATGATGAAATATTGAAACTTTGTGCATCATCTCGTTAATGTATGGAGCACATTTTACTAACTGTGAATTTTTTTTTTGTTTGAGAGTCGTATCAGAATGTTAATTTTGGGTTTTTTTCGAAAATTTTAATCGATACCATTAAATTATGCACCTTTTATTACGTAATTTTCTAATTTATTGCATGTGTCTGTATACAATGTTTAAATAAAAAACTCCAGGTCAGCGCTTTTGGGACCCTATATATAAAATCTTGATAAAGGAAACTCGCCAGTGAAAATCCAATAAAATGAAAACAAAAATTGTAAAACATGTCAAATGCATGCTTAATTAGCATTTTCTGTCACGTACGACTTGCATATACATTTAAATCTGCGTAACAAGAATCCAAAAACAACCTCATTAGCGAATCGCCTATTGTCGTGATAGATAAAACTCTCCTTTTATTGCATATAAATAGAAAGACTTTAACACTTTCAAGGGCGAAATGTAGCATAATGTCCTTCATAGTTGCCAAACTTGGCACCGAAACTTTTAATATAATCCCCAAAAGTCATATTAATATTCTTGTAATTTTGCGAAAATCATGTAAAGCACTTTAAGTCGTCCATCCTTTCTGATGAAGAAAAAGTTGTGTTAAACTCCTTACATGCATCGTGCATTTCGATGGAATTGAATTAATGTTCCTAAACTTCTTTTTTAGTGTATCTATCAAAGAACTACAAATATTAAATATCTCTTTTCGATGGGGAGCATTATTTTACAAACCTCAATAATATATAAATTCCATTTTGCTTGAAATAAATTGCTTTAAAATACATTGTAAGAGTTAATTTAAGTAATAACTTTTGCTGCCTGCAGAAACCATTTAGTTAGTTGTAAGAAGCACACAATAAGTAGAACTCTCTGTGCGAAACACATTAAAAATGTCTATATGAAAAATATTTTCTTTAATACTTATGAATTATAATATACCATACATATTTAAACATTAGTTTAAAATTAGTTTAATATCATTAATGGTATCATTAAATTTTAAATCTGTATTTAAAAGTTACGAGTTAAAATCATTCAGTTTGCATAATATTTCACAGATCTTTTATTGCAAAAGCAAATTATAAAAATCTAACGTTTATAGTTTGTTTTCTTTTCTAAATATGACTCAAAATACTCATTGTTAAGTTTTTGCCTGAAATATTTGGGGAGGGGAATCAAATGTTTTGTTTGAAAACAAAAGTAGAAACTACTGTTCTATTATATTGAATAGTTTCCCATTTATTTTTCTCAAAACCTTTATTCTTTATAATCGACAGCCTAAAAACTGAACAAAAAAAAGTGTTTTATTTTAATACTTTTCTTAGAAGTAAATTCACATATTTATGCACTTTCCTTCTGTTATCGGTAAAGCTGGCAGTGTTTAGTGTATTATTCACAAGCCCATTATCATAAAATATACAGAAATTTCTAGTACAAAAACTTTGCGTGAGTAAATTACCTAGGATTTACAATAAAGTTTACGTTTTTCTGTGAACCTCATTGTTATTGTTACTGTTTATTATGAAAATAGTTCCCTATAACGCTTAGAAATGCAATAGACGTTTAAATAGTACATTGGAATAAAGAAATAAATTGTGTTGGGTGATTGTATTTACGTTAAATCAATAAAATGAATTAGTTGATTTAATAAACAATATTATACCCTTCCAAGTTTTGTCAAAGTTATGGTGTAACGAATTCAAAAAATATGTGTTTAAATTTAAATTAAGGATATATGGATTATATTTTAATGATTTTAGTATAACCTGCATGGGTTTCTTCTTTTTAAAGAAATTTTTTAAAGTTCGTAGATATATTGAATAATTAAGTATTTTCGCTATCTATTTTTTAATTTACTGAATGAACAAAAGTTCATAAAATTGAAATATCATTCATTTTTTGAATAAAATTTGTCATCCATCTCCCATTCTTTCATGCATAGTGCTTTTATATAGCTTGTAAGCAAATATCGTTCCAAGATAATATCAATAACTGTAAAATATCGTAGAAATATGTTAAACTACAGATGCTGCAAAGCATTATAAAATGGGATATTCCCAGAATAAATGTACGCTCGTTAAGGTCGAAACTGTGCTTTTGAAATCAGAAATATCAAGTTATAAATGTTACAAATTATCGTGTCCTGAACTGATACTATTCTAGTCAAATATTTGTATTAAGTAAATGTAATTTGTATTAAGTAAATGAAATGGTAAAATATAGTTATTTATCTCAAATTATTGGTAATACCATGATTTTAAATACTAAATTATTTCCAAAGCAAAATAAAAATCAATGAATGTGATATATATCGTAAATAATTATTGGGTTGGTGCATAGTTGCCAGACGTTTGTAAATTTTTATTTATTTAATTAAATAAATAAATAATTTAGTAAAATTGAATAAATAATTCACGTAAGAGAATATACGTGGATAAAAATAAAATTAATTAAAAGTATTGTATTTTTTTATTAAAATATAGCATATCACAGAAACGCTTGATAATTATGCACCAACCCAATATATCATATTTAAAACTTGACTGTGAAATCTTAATACCGTATTAAAATATTTGAACATATTTGGAATTTAGGGAAAACGTGATAGTTTACAAATTATGAAACAAGTCTGCTAAATCCACATTAAAATTGATTTACTTCTAAAGTTGGGGAATCAAAAATCCTTCGGTTCATACGACTGCATTTCAGCATTATTTAAATCTAATGTGTTTATTCTCTTTTCACAAATACCCTTTTACATTTGTCTTATAAGGTAATACCTGATAAGAGGCATTCCACAAGCTTACATAACTTTTGCACGCGTCAGTAAGTGATTGCTGCACATACGAGGCGTATTTGAAAGAAAAAAAATAGTACAGCATTTTTTTCAAGCCAATTTTATTTTTTACATGAAAAAGTATACCTTAAACTATTTTTCTACAGTTTCCGCCAATGTTCAAACACTTGTACTAGAGGGTTACCAGATTTTCCATACCTTCTTCATAGAAACTTTCCGCCAATGAGGGTAACCACGACTCCACAGTATTTTTCATGTCATCGTCGGATTCAGAGAGCTTGCCTCCTAGTTCGCTCTTCATGTCCAGGAGCTAGTTGTAGTCGGACGGCATCAAGCCTAGGCTATACGGCGGGTGATTGAACTGCTCCCAGCAAAACTGCCGAATCATCTTTTGAGTGTCACCTGCGGTATAAGGCCGACCATTGTGATAGAATACCGCAGTTCTTTTACTGAACATTCCTATACGTTTGTTTAGAATGCACGCCGAATTTTTCTTCCCCGTAATCGTGGTTATCGTCATTGGCGGCGTCATTTTCATGTTTCTAAAAAGAAGTATAGAAAAGCTGGTAACTCGCAACGACAAGTGCTTGAACATTGCCAGAAACTATGTAAAAAAAAAAATAGTTTAAGGCATGCTCTTTCATTAAAAAATAAAATCGGCTTGGAAAAAAAAATGACCTATTTTATTTTCCAAAACAGAACTTACTTTCCGTATACGCCTCGTGTATCAAAAGATTCTTTTCATTAATAGGCTTAATAGCTATTTAAAGTAGCTTAAAAAAATGATAAAAAAAACGAATGATACATCCTTAATAGAATTAATTCAACATTTCAGTATACAATGGTACTAAATTATCCTCATTTTTGTGGCTAAATATTTAATCATGATTTGATTTCAATAGTCAGTTTAAGACCAAATCATGGTTCCACTTATTAACAACGCATTGACATCTAACGTATTAACTAGTAACGGTGTAAGTTAGATTAACGGTTTGTTAATAAAAATCCGTAGCTAATATGCTATTGGAGAAATGTTAACAAATTATTGATTTTCTGTAAAAAAATTCGGTAGAAGAAAAAATATGTAATGGATGCAGTTTCAATAAAGAAGAGAGTAGTTAGTTGGATAATGATATGTGATATTTTTACGTCTAAATTTAAAACAGAACACTAAAATTCTTCTTTTGGTCAGAAAAAAGTGCTTAACTTATGAATTGACTTAAAATAGATTTTGACAAAGCTAATTGAGATAAAATAGTACTTATAGATTTAATTTCAACTAAAAAATTATCTTAAATGTATATTTATTGTGCAAACACAATTGCAAAAATGAGATAAAAGGAAACTTCCAATATTTAAGAAAAAATGTTCAGTAGATGTTAAGCATCCTGTTTTTTTATTTTATTTTATTTTAATTTTTTTTACTTATTATCTCTCGAATTCAAACTGATCTCTCAAATTCAAAATTTTATTATTTTTACTGCAGACCGAGTGCTATTTAATAAAAGTATAAGGAGAGAAAACACATAAAATATTACTTATCATAATTTCAATGGAATTTAATATATTCTAAAGAATGCGCTATAACATGAATATTTCCATTGCTTTTCAAGAATTGGGAATATACTGTAAAGAGAAACTTATTTTTAATCCCAACGATTGATAAAAAATAAAGGAAGGCTTAGTACGGAATTCCCTTGGTGTTTATAAAACGTAAATTAATTTTTCTTACTTCAAGTTATATTAAAGTAATTATTATTATACTTAAAACATATTAAATGAAAAAAAAGTTTATATATATTAGTCATTTGACTTTTATAAATAATAAACTCGTTCTGCAGAATAAAAACTAATTTTAATTAATACACCCAGTGAACGACTCAATTTTATCAATAGGATGGAAGTTAATTGAATACTGAAAATGTTTTTTCAGGAAACTACAAATTTAATTGCTTTCTAAAAAAAGCAACTTGTTTTCTGGGTATGTTTTACACAATGTTTTCTCTAAATCATTACACAATTGGAAAAAAAGTGGTAATTTTTCTTTTTCATCAAAAGCGTTTAAAGTAGCAAAATAGAACGTTTCACAAATTTTAAAACGTTTTTAAAATATTTTTTTCAGACTCTCACAAAAGTTTAAGTAAAAGAATTTGCGAGAAAACTTTTTGCAAATAAAGGGCTTCAATAGGCAAGAAAGTAAAAATTCGTATTTTAATTATTTTAATGATTAGAAACGAATGAATCAATATATGTTTGTAAAAAAATAATTGAAAGGAATTTTTGAAAGAATATTGATGAAATATGAGATCACAGCTACTTTTACTTTAATTTTTTACCAGCTGCGCACCTGTTTTATTTTCTCAAATCATGATCGTAATTACTTGCAGAAAAACAGAATCTCTCTCTCTCTCTCTCACACACACACCACATAGCTATATCTATATATCTATATATATCGGTGAAGCTAGCCCAAAATGATCCTAGAAGGCAAAACGATCAGCATACGTTTATTTAAATACAGGCAGCACTATCTACCAAGTAACACATAAAATACTTTTACTAAGTCAAGAAGAAGCAACGGCGGTATTTAAGCAATAAGTGTATTACGCGTCTGCGAAATATTCTTCAAAAAACTGGGCTTTATCATATTTCTTATATGGTAAGCACTAACTTTCCTATTTATTTAGAATTTCAGTCTTTAATGTGCGGAAATATGAATCGATTTACTGAACACAGTATGTTTTTAGATATTATCTTTTATATCTTTCATTTCGCCGATAAAAAAGAATTTAAAATTATTTCCAATGAAGTATCATTTTGCCCTCGAGTTGAGGGTGAAATGATCCATTAGTCACTTTCTAAAATATAATTTTTTATTTCTCATTGTGATTTTAAAATATTATTAAAATATGTTTATCATGGGAAATATAGATATAAATATGATTGCAAAGGGCCAAAGTTTTATCTAAACATTTTTGTTATTTTATAAAAGCTTTAACCTTAAGCGGATCATCCTGGGCCACCTGGGTGTCCATAATTAAACCTGAAATTTGCGAGCAGTCTGTAGCAAAAACTATGCAGCGGAATAGTATGAAAATGGGGTAAAGGCAGAATGAAATGATGAGAATTTTATCGAGGGAAATAAAAGCGTTTTAAGAAACACCACTTGATGGCGTTGAGCAATGTAAACTATTTGAATATGCAAATGTCGTAACCATAGTCATCCTGTGCGCGCGCAGGAACCCGCGGGATATAAAAATGCCAGATTCGTACTGCAGTCATACTCGTTTCTAAGTCAAGCAAGATGACGTTGACGCTCCAGGAACGTGCATTACTGGTGAAATAATTTTACGGGAACCGCAGACTCTACTGCCGAAGCTTTGCGGAAATTTCGGTCTTTGAAGAGGTTACGAAAAGGTCCACTCACTAGTCAAGAACTAACAAACATGATGAGAAAATTTACAGCAAAGAGAACACTGGAGATTCAGCCCGGAAGGGGACGAAGGTGTGCTGTAGCACAGGTAGTGGATGATGCTGCGTCTCAAGTGGAGGAAGACAGGATATCGAAAACCATCGGCGGCACTAGTGTTCGGCGTACTGCAGTATCGGTTGACTTACCTCTCTTAACACGGTTCATAGGATTATGCTTAAGGTCTTACGCTGTCATACCCATAAACTGTCGCTAGTGCAGCAGCTTTTACCAGCTGACCTGGATTGTCGGCAAACTTTTGCGGATTTGGTTTCTTGCGCGAGTTCAGTTCCAGGATAAATGGTCGCGGAACATTTTGTGGACCGACGAGGGCCACTTTCATGTGGAAGGAACGGTTAACACGCACAGTCGTCGTATTTGCTACAAACCCACATCAATTCCTACTAATTAAATTACACTCTTCGGATAGAACGCTTTGGTGCGGCTTTACAGCAACCTTCATTGTGGGTCCGTTTTTTCGAAGAGCACAGCGCCGCAGGATCTGTGACATGCACCGTCACCGGTCAACAATATGCTTCATTGTCACTGCAATCCGTTATTCCAACTCTCCTGGCAAGGCGGACTGATACAACCCCAGTGTTTATGCAGGGTCCTCCACACATCGCCCGTTGTGTGAAGCAAGTGCTCCGCCGTCATTTCGGTGACGACAGAATCATCAGCCGGCAATTCCCTACAGCTTTACCTCCTAGATCCCCCGACTTGAACACTTGCGACTTTTGGCTGTGGGGATACCTCAAGACCTTGGTCTACCGTGATCCCATCACATCTCTCGCCAACCCTAAAAAAAAATCATAGAACGTCATGTGCGTAACATTCCCCAGTTCATGCTTCTTTCAACAGTGCAACATGCGATTTCACGCTCCCAGGTGGTAGCAGACAATGGTGGACATCATATAGAGTATTTTTTGTAATTTTTTTAAGATTATTTATATGTTCTAAATAAAGCTATGATCGCCACCTAGTTGCGGTTTTGAAACTCATTGTTTTTTACCCTCGATAAAATTCCCATCATTTCAGTATGCCATTACCCCATTTTCATGCAATTCCGCTGCATAGTTTTTGCAACAGACTGCTCGCACATTTCAAGTATAATTATGGACACCCTGTATTTGTATCAGGATTTATTAACGTAACGTTGTATAACTTATCGTCTAATTAGTTGTATGAGGACCATTGAAAAATCATGAACATAACGAAAAATTTTAAATTTGCAAGATATTTATTAACACGGTGAAAAGTGATTCAATCCATATTATAAAAATAGTTTTTCTATTACTTCATATTACTTATATATCTTGCTTTCTCGCCATTAAATTCTCAATTTAAAGGAACAGCATGGGTCACCAAATGGCACCTTTTCAGACTTTTCAGATTCTTTGCAATTTACGCATATTAATAATTTGCATATTATAGTTTTGAGATGTTAAAAAGTTCTGTATATATTATAACGCATAATTCATTTCAGGCTGACGTGTTTAGCACAGCAAAATATATGTAATTCATATGGCTGATATCAAAGCTGTACAAATTTAAATACTGAAATTATTCATGGTTGAATTTTGTGAAAAATATCAAACTGTGTAATCTGAAGGAACTTCATGGAATAGTTCGAATTGAAAATAATACATTAAATTGTGTGACAGAGATTATAAATTCTACTCATTTTTTAACTTATGACTTAGAGTTCCTGTATAGAAAGTTTCATATACAATAGCGTGTCGTAGTTGAGTCAATTGATCTGGTTATTTCGCACAGTAGTTTATAAATGGAGTAATATTGAGACTTAGAACGACGTTGAAAAAATTTATCCGGAACGTTATCGATGACGTTATCGATAGGACCGTTATCGATGACCGCAATCCTATGTGAAAATAAATTAATTAAATACAAAATTAAATAAATAATTAGAGGAATTTTAATATACCGCGTTTTAAATCTGATTTTGTAATATTTAAAATGAAGAACGTTTTAAGTTTCTTTCAAACATTTAAATCTTTATATCTAAGCAACGGACTAAAATATAACTTATAATAATAATAATAATAATAATAATAATAATAATCGTTAATTTGTGCAGCGTGTGTGAGACAACAGAGCAGGAATAAAGTGCGTCTAGATCTTGAACTACTGTTTACGTATTTACACAATGAGGAGTTTGTCAAAATGCATTTGTTACATAATGTATTAGAGTTGCACCTAGTTTCAAATACATTTTAAAACACGCCGTAGAAGTAGTTATCACTTGCAGTTTGAAAAACCCAGTACCCCGTTTGAAGAATGTATCGGCAATTCTGCTGGATAATCCATGGCGGAAAAAATAGAGCGTTTTTCTTAAATGGGAAGTTATTTATGCTTTCTATTGCAACGTAAAACAAACACTTAAACACTTGTCTTACGACTGGCTTCTATAAAGGCGTGAATATATTCACGCAGCTGCTATTGAATTATAAACATTGCATTAAGTTTCGTAAAATCACCTGACTCATATGTATACCTTTTCGTACTTCTTTTAAAAGAGGGCAAAATGAATCTTTCATCCTTTTCAAAAATATCAAATAGTTATGAACGATAGAATTTCAGAAGCAACAGTTTCAAAAAAAATTTACAAAACTTTTAATCAAAAATGATATTTCTTAAAAATCTGCAAATTATTTTACATATTAAGAACGTATTGTTTTTAAGTGAAATTTTTCTCCACTATCCGATGATGCAAATTAATTTTTACTCCAAGTGTGATTACCGCCATTATTCCGTACTATGAAGGGGAAATGCATTATAAGGAATAATGCATTCCATATAATGTGGAAAATTGCATAAAACATGAAATAAAAATTTTGTAATTCGAATTTTGAAAACACACACACACAGAGAAGCACCTTGTTTTATTTATTTGGATTAAAGAATAGAGATATATTAAATTAAAAAAAATAATAAAAATATATTCAAGATAAATCTTGTAATCACTTTTTGAGGATTACTTAGTCAAAGGAATGCCGTTAATATCTCCAGATATAGTAACAGATGCTGCAAAATTGAAACTGTATTTCCTGAACTAAGTTTTATGTCAATCGTAAACTGCACCGGGAGATTGGAGATGGCGGTAGATATATTAATTCATAACTGTTATTGATGTCATGCGTATTAAACTTACATAATAATCGTTATGTTCCCTTTGAAAATTCACATGCATATAAACCCTTCGTAATATTCCAGCAATGCATATTCTACGCATGACAGTTTAATGGTTTATTAAACTTGAACAGCCGTGCTTTTCATATGAGATTCAAAATTAATTTTTAAAAAGATAGGGCGCATCTTATTTAAGTGTATGTTATGATTTTGAAGTGAAAAAATTGATTTATTTTGTATTAAAATGAAGGATTTTTTTAATAAACTTTATATTTTAGGAAATAAAGATTTTATGGCAGGCAAAAATTCGGTTATTATGCCTAATTATCGACGCCATTTCATCAATTTGATTTGTGCTTGAATATATATCAAATTAACCGGTTAGGTTTAAATTATCAAAAGTATTTGGTAGTGAATTTTCGATGTCCCCCCCCCACAATGGTAGATGGACCAACTCATGTTTCTTAATTTTTCTTTTTTATTTAGGGGATTTTCCAGTTACAATCTAGGAAAAAAATGGGTCAGTCTACCTGCGTAGTGCTTGAAAACTATCTACCAAAGAAGCCGACAACTACGGAAGAAATTACTGTTTATTTATTTTTTTAAGTTTGCAACTTTAAATTATTGGCGGTTCCTTTCTAAATTAAAAATGACAAGTCAAATTTATAATTTTTCCATTTACTGATCTCATTGCCGAAATAATGCTGATAACTATGCACACATTCCTATTTTGTACATTTAATGCAATATACAAAGTATATTTTTTACACAAACTGAAGCAAACAAGCAAAAACAGCAATACGATTGCCATAACAAACCTGTGTACATTAAAATTCTCCTTAGATACAGTATTTGAGTCAGACATGTAAGTACTTTTTAATAAGCAATAATAGAAATTATAAATAAGGACAATTATTCTAAATTATGAAATATAAAAATACTTCACAACGCTTATAAATTTCCAAGACCTTTCTTCATTTGAAAATACTAAGCAATGTTTCTCGTGTATTTTGAAAACTGTGTCATCAACATATATTCTATGTAGTTGTAACCCTCCAACGAACGCATGCATTAAAATTATATCTGAATATATTTTCATTGTATAATGTAAACCTATTAATGTAAGAATTCTAAAATACTTCATAAAAATGATAAATCATTTTAATACTTCGCATACTAAACGTAACTTTTCTCTTTTACACTGTAATTTGGTTCCAATTTAAAGCACCTTAAGCGTGGCTATGTGAAATATTGGTACAATTTCAATATCATACCTTACTGTTCTGAATTCTATGTATATCAGTATACTGTATTTGTATATTTAAGAAAAAATATATAAGTTTTTCTAGAGTTGTGTTTTAAATAGCAGGAAATTTTCTGCGAGAATTAGAAATTGACCTGTATTAGATTTCGCAGTGAAATATTGGTTTTTCTGGACCAATAAATTTAATTGAAAAATCTCTTCATTCTGATCAAAACTTTTAAAATTATATTGAAAAATAATGAATTAACAATCGAAAACCACTTTTATTTTTGATGTCTAAATAAATATGAAGAAGTCTAATTTGTTATTACACTTCATGCATTTGTATTTCCAAGTCCTGTGACACCGAAGGCTTGATTCTACTGCAAGAAGTTTTTTTAAAGTTTCATTATTACAATAAAAATTGTAACACCGTATAAAAATTATTTAACGTTTTTTGTGGATTAATTTCTTGCAATCTCTCTGCGCTACAATTTGATTCGGCGAAACTGTTTTATTTGTTTAAATCTATTGAAACAGAGCTCCGATGTAATTGAGCAGAATTACAATATCCAATTCAGTTATTAATTAAGAAAAATATTTTTTTGAGATATTGAGTAGCATTTGCGAATTAAGTGATACTAAAAACTTTCCTAATTGATGAAAAAATTTCTCACAATCTTTATTTACATTCATTAATCAAGTAGTTATAATGTAATTAGCATTTGTGTTTTTGCGCCTGGAGAAATTAAGTATAATTCTATTTAATTAATTTAGTTTTTTTTTCGAAGCAGTATCCGTTTACTAAAAATCTGATGTGTCCAACACATGACTTCCTTGCACGTCTATTAAATCAAAAATGTTTTTTACGCACTTCCTCTAAACTTATTTGTTTGAAAGATATAAAATATCAATAATAGTAAGATATAGCGATTTCTAGCCAAACATTTCGATATTGCCGAGTTCAATTTGAAAGATTTCTTTCTGACACTTTATTTGGCGATATTTCACCAAAAGCCGACAAACTTGAAATAGTTTGCGAGATTTTGGGGATAGCCAAAGTAGTCATTGACCACAGACTTTCAATGAATTGAATGCATCCATACACCTTAATGTATTTAAAGTCATTTGTCTCACCCTGTAAATAAATTCCCAGTCGATTGCTGTCAAAAAAGATATTGAAAACCGTTAGATATTATAATATAGTTCTAAATACAAAAGTTCAAAATTCTACGGGTTAAAGTTTTAGAGATATACAAAATACGAAATAATTTTTGGCGCCAAATTTGGCGATATTTCGGCGCAACTCGTCAATGTCGACGACATTTGGCGAGATATTAAGCATGGACCAACAATGACAGATTATCGCCAAATTTGGCGATATTTCGCCAAAACTCGCCAAGAACGATGACAAATGGCGATACTTTGGGCATGGACCCAATGACTGACTATCGCCAAATTTGGCGACATTTCGGCAAAACTCGCCAAGGTCGAGGACAGACGGAGAGATTTTGGGCATGTACCAAACAATGACTGTCTACAATTGTATTATATTGAAGATGTCCATAGACATTAAAGTACTGAAATTCTTTTCGGTGGTCCTGTAAATAAACTCTCCAGTAGATTTTAACCAAAAATCGAGATGCACAACTAGATGTTACAACAATCTTATATATGAAATTTCATAATAGTTTTTGAGATTTGAGAGTTAAATATGCACACACGTACACAAAAAAGTCGCCAAGCTTGGCGACTTTTGGCATAGTTCTTGAGGGAGGCACGTGACCGTGGTCGGACCATTACCTAACTTACGTGGTAGTACGGTATTATGCTTGAAATGGATGAATCTCCTAAAATTGCCATTGACGGTAATGTATTGGAAATCTTTTGAGTGTTCCTGTAGCAGAACTGTAAATGATAAAGACACTTTTTTTAATGGAGAAATTCATTTTCTAACTCTTTACAGCATATATCACTTCTGAGTCGTTTGAAATAGCCCAATACCTCTAAAAAACGCTTTGATGAATTTCGGCCCATTGAGCGTAATGTATTTCGAATGTTTTGGGCGGTGCTGTAGACAAACTATCCAATCGAATGGAACCAAAAGGGGAGGTGCACAACTAGATGTTACAACTATCCAAAATAGGAAGTTTCGACATTCTACGCCTAATAGTTTTTGAGATATGAGAGTTTAATGAATTTCGGCCCATAGAGCGTAATGTATTTCGAATCTTTTGTGCGGTCCTGTACATAAACTATTCATTCGATTGCGACCAAAAGGGGAGGTGCACAACTAGATCATAGAACAATCCTAAATATCAAATCTCAACATTCTACGACCCATAGTTTTTGAGATATGCGAGTTACATACATACGTACGTACGTACGTACGTACAGACGGCATGGAAAAACTGACCACAATAAACTCGCCGCTGGTCAAAATGAGTTGCAGACGCGTTAATATGATCGTGCATGCTAGCCTACGACGAGATGCATCGAAAAAATTCTTAAAATTAAATATAGAGGTAGTCAAAATCGGATTTTTTGTCGAAATTTGGCCCCCAAAATTTTTCGGGATCACATTACTTCCTTATACTACGTACAAGGAAGTAAAAATGAACACCTTCAGAATATATAATATTGTTTGGACAGTAATTTTTATTTATATCTTATGAAAAGCATGTCTTAAGTCGATATATGAGCTCAAAATATTCTCAAAGAATTAGTCGAAAATATTATTTTATGAAATGAAAAGTGGAATAAAAAAATATAGTGCTTTTTTATAGCCGTATGTAAAGGATTGATGTTTTCTTTCGATAAATTTATCGTTATAATTCCAATTATGTATCCTTAATTAATATTTGATCGTGTCTTTTTAAATTGCTCTCAGCAATTTTTCATGTGTATTTATAATGGAAAATTTTATTGAGCCATCTCTAACTCTGCCTTAAGCGAAATAATTAGAAAAGTAATTACTTCTTATATATTAGCTTGTTTCATATTATGGGATGAGCATAAACTTTCATTTACTTGGAAAATTTCCATGAAAATCATTAAGAGCTCTTAGAAAAAATGTTTAATTTCATTAAGTGGTCTTTACGTATATTACTTCAGAATGACATGTAACAACTAAAATAAATCTTACTGAAATAAATAAATAGATAAATAAAACGAATTTTTATTCAAAAATGTCCGAAAACATATAAAAAAGTTTTATATAAATGTGTAAAATAAGTTCACGTTTTCGTACAGCATTTACTAAGTTTTAGAAGTATGTGAAGTAATAAATTATATATAAAACTTGGAGTCACCTAATTGATACGGCTATGTAATTCCGGATAAGTTAGGAACTACTGCTTTTAGCTTATGTAGATAGTGTTTATAATTAAAAATCCCCTCTAAACAGCATTATGCAGCAGAAAAGGTGTGCCCATTGTGACCAAATTTTGCGTATAGACCGTATACTAGATGCTCTCAAAGTTTTTTAAGAAGTATTGTTCAAGAAATGTCAATGAGGTGGCTCTTCCAATTGAAGACACCTCAAAAAATTACGCAAATTATCTGATAAATGCTCGAAAACTATTAAATAAGTGTTATATTGTTTGTACATTTCAAATTAGCCATTGCCATTGCCAAATTGGCCGTGTTTCATGCAAGCGTGGACATTTTTGATCTACTTTTTATAGGGGAGGGATTCTTTGAGCCTATCTCATGTACTGCACAGTATGTATACCAAAATTGATTGCAATCCGTTCAACTGTTTTAGCTTTAGAATCTTGCTTATAGGTAAATTGTAATTAGAACCACCCTATATGATCATCATTAAATTTGTACGTTACTCTGTAGCACTAACTTAAATGGAGATTAAGTTGAAAATATACAAAGAATGCATAAACAGATTCCGAAAAAAAAAAACTAATTAAAGAAGTAGTATTAAGTAATTCGCTCGAAAGCTCGCTAACACATTTTTACACGACTATGTGGCAGCACATGCAAATGCTGCTCACCAACGGAAATTTCCCGTTTGTTTAAAAATTTCCTCTCTCTTATAAATATCGATTACTTATGTTTCATCCTTTCAAATAAATTCGCTTATTTAATGGAGGAAACAAATGTTTAATTAAAAAGAATGATTGATTTGTTGCCTTATTATTATGGATATGGCCAATCTAATTACAGGAATATAATTATTCTAATAGAATGATAATAAAGGTGGGACAAAGCATTAAAAGAAATCATTTTATCCCCAGCGATTTTATTTAGTTAGAAACATGTACATCAGTTAAATAGAATGTATAATTTATGTATCAGATGACTTCTAATCTAATAAAATGATAGTAAGGGTGCGGCAAAGTGTTAAGTCATTTTATCTCAACGATTTTCTATTACTTAGTAATAGTTAGTAGTTGGTCACTGGATCTCTATGTTTAGGTGCACTATATAAAACACAGCGAAACAACAGCGTTAAATAGAATGTGTAATTTATGTATCAGATGACTTCTAATCTAGCCGTAAGATGTTGAAAAATAATTTACATTGAAGACAATGCAAGGATTTGGAATGTATTGTAAACTCCTGAAGCGATATCATGGGATTGTGTTACAAAACGCATGGATATATACACTGATTTAATCGAAATTAAATAAAATTTGAATTTATATGTGTATTATATTTAAATTTATATTTGAATTTATATATATATATATATATATATATATAAAATTCTCCTGTCACAGTGTTAGTCACCTAGCTCCTCTGAAACTACTCGACCAATTTTAATGAAATTTTCTATGTATATTCTTTAGGTCTGAGAATAGGTTTTTAACTATGTCTCATACCCCTAAGTCATAAGGGCGGTCCACCCCAAAATGTTTAGCCCCAGAGTGCTATTAATTTCAATCAGGTTTCTGTGTAGATATTAGTGTGTGGAGTCACTTTTCAAATGTGTTTGCCAGATAATGTGGAGAGGGGGGGGGGCGTTAATAAAATGTTGAAAGTCGCACAAGGTTTGCAATTTTTGATAATTGATCGCTAAATGTGGTGCCAAAACGCGACAATTTATCTATAATAATAAAAATGAGTGTTTGTAAATCTGTCTGTCTGTATGTGTGCGGTCTCCAGACAAACCTACTGCACGCAGAACTCTGAAAATTTGAATATATAAGCCCATGAGTCCGATAATGTGCACCTGAGAATCAGAATTTTAGAATTTTAATTACTTTTTTAATTATTAATTAAAAACCGTTTTCAGGATGCCATGCTCGGCGAGTTTCGCCAGCATGATACTGTGAAACAAAATCACATGCATTGGAAAACATGAAATGGCACGGAAATTTAGTCAGTTTTGCGTCAATCTATATCAATAAAAATGAATGTCTGAAAATCTGCATGCGTGCGATGTCCAGAAAAAACTACTGGACGCAGAACTCTGAAAATTCGAACATATGAGCCCATTGCTTCGGTAATGTACACCTGAGGCTCAGAATTTTGAAATTTTAATTACTTTTTAAATTATTAATTAAAAACCGGTTTTAGATCGTCATGTTTGGCGAACTTTGGCCTCATGAAAAGATTTATGCTTGAAGTGAGTGGTAACCGCAAAAGTAAAAAACCGTTTTTTACGTTGCCATGCTTAGCGAGTTTCGCCCGAATGCTACTATAAAACAAATCGTTTGCATTTGAGAAGCATGAAATGGCATGAAAATTTCATCAGATTTACGCCAAATCTATCTATGTCTATAATAATAAAAATGAATGTTTGTAAATCTGTCTGTGTGCGGTCTCCAGACAAATCTACTGCACACAGAACTCTTAAAATTTGAATATATAAGACCATGAATGCCGAGAATGTGCACCTGAGAATCAGAATATTAAAATTTTAATTACTTTTTTAAATTAATAATTAAAAACCGTTCTAAAACGGTATTTTCTTACCCTGTGTTACGAATTTTGGGAGCAACCCGCTGTTCTGGGGTTTAAAATAGTTTAAAATTCGTATTCTATGCGTTAAATAGTTAAATTTTGCTTTTTGTTGCTTTGATATGTAATGTTCTGGAAATCACGGGTTCTATGGGTCGTAGGTCTTCGAAAACCTAATTTTGGGGGACTTATTTTAGCGCCAAATTTGGCGATATTTCTTTATTTGGCGCGTTTTTCCTAATGGGGCCTTTTCATGAAATTTTTTTGTGGTATTTAATACGTTTAATGACCTAACATTTCATAATTTTCAGAAATTTAAATCGAAAATCCTGGATTTTACAAGCTAATTCGATTAATTGATTGAAATATTTAATAACTCCAGCAATTTTAAAGCAAATTATATGTTTATTTTTCTTCATCTATATCTATTCCTTTAACAATACCTGGCCAATTTAAAAAAAAAAATATTACTTAAAAACTGTGGTTTAAAAAATTATTTTGTGAAAAATTGTTCTGACATTCGAATACTATGCGAAACTCTCCTTCCGTTTTTTTCAAATGGGAGAAATGTGTGACGTCACAGCAGTGAGTTGTTTTTAGTGGTGCGTTTGTAAGTACGTACCTGAAACTCTGGAACCATTATCTGCACATTCTGTTATATAATTGCGGCCTAGAGTACTAATCTGGAGTTGCAGTTTACATGTCAGATTTTGTAAATCGCATAATTTAAGGGGTTCACGGGCAACGCCGTGCGGGTATGCTAGTATATATATATATATATATATATATATATATTTTCTTATTACCACCGTAAAGTAGAAATTTTGAAGTAAAGAAATAGCCTAAAGATTAATTAAAGTATGGCACACTTTAGATTAAATGAAAAAGTAACATGACATTTATAAATATTTTCCTCCTTAACACAAACATTTTTAATGCAATACGCTGATTGATAAAATCATCTTCATTTCCGTTATAATAATCACATAATTTTTTAACATAATTACAATTTTCGGAAACACAGCTTTTATTTGTGCAGATTACTTTATTAGCAATCTAGCTTAGAATTACAATACGGTGCTTTAAATCTAGTATTTTAATTTGAAATTGACCTTACTTTAAAAAGAATTACAAAAATCTGCTTCAGCTGAATGTTCTAATTAGCCCATTACAGCTTAATGGTTATAGCAGCTGAAATTAAAGTTTGTTTAATGAATATCTCAGTTAAGACGTTTTAGACAGTTTTACGACGGACATAAAACAAGTGATTTTAATGCTGAGACATAATTATAGAACTAGAGACATTAAAATGCAATTTCAAGTAATAGTCAGTTATTTTTATATGGACATGAAAGTTTCAGTTTAACATTATTTTTTCATTCCTGATAACGAAGTATTCCTTTCAACCATCCTTATTACTTAAAAGAAAATAATCTGACACATTTTCATTTAAAACTAATTGATAAATTAACCGTGATAAAGACTCTATTTAGAACCAGCCGAAAATACGAAATTCATTTTTAGCATTTATGCGTTCGTAAATCTTATAAGAGGTTATTCAATCCATGTATTGACATCCTATGACTAATGCTCAAATGTAAATTATTTTCTTCAGCAAAATAAATTATGAGAACTCATTTTCTTACTTAAACTAAGTTGCATTAAAAAAAGACGGTTGATTTGTTTAATCAACACGAGAGCATCTTCCTAAGGTGGTTATGCCTGGCGTTGTGTTATTTGTAAGGAAACGCATAATTGCGTTACATCTGGATAAATCCAAGCCAAACTCTATACCTTTAGAACAACAGTCACCCAGGGTCCAGATCTGTGCACCTGCACAGTGCACACCTTAGTCACCTACCAATGTTCAATGTTTGATCCATTCAACGTCTGTTGAATAGATAAAGCATCGAAACTTCCAAGAAGCAATTTATATGATCATTATTTCTTCTTTTTTAATTTAAAAAAAATAATAGGTTAAAATTTAATAATTGTTTCTGTGATGTTAAAAATAGTAACAAATTAATGAAAAATTTGAAAAATAGTCAGTGATCTAAACTCATGTCCATAAATTAAGGATAATGAAGTTCAGGCAAAGAAAGAGAAAGAAGCAAAACAAATTTGACTTATTTGTAAAGTCTATTTATTAAACAAAAAGTAAAGAGCAAAAAATATGCTATATGTTTGACATAATTAATAGAAATTGCAAGTTTTACTCCCTTGACCAAATTTCAAAAAAGAACCTATTTACAAAAAACAGTATAACATGGTTAGTAGGATGGTTAATACGGAGTATGTCTCCCGGACGATGCAATCAGGCCTGACAACGCCTAGGCATGCTGAGTATCAAATGATCAATCTGATCTTGGGGAATATTACACCACTCATCAAGCAATGCACTCCGAAGTTCCGGTAGACAGGTGGGAGGGGGTTGACGGGCTGCAATTCGTCGGCCAAGCATATCCCACACATGCTCTATTGGATTCATGTCCGGTGAGTATGCTGGCCAATGCATACGGGTGATATCCTCCGATTGAAGGCATTCGTCTACAATGTTTGCACGGTGAGGACGGGCGTTGTCATCCATAAACACAAATTCAGCACCCATGGCGCCCCGAAACAAACGTACATGTTGTTCCAGAATGACATCCCGATAGATGTGGCCTGTCATCGTTACACTCTGAACCTGCAGGTCAGTTCTGGAACCAAGAATAATTCCTCCCCAAACAAGCCATCCTGCACCACCGTAACGGTGTCTTTCAATGGTGTTCTCTTGGTGGTAACGGGTACCTGGCACTCTCCAGATGAATGTCCGGCGAGAATCAGACACCAAACTAAACCTGGACTCGTCGGAAAACATCACACAAGACCACTGTTGCGGTGTCCACAATGCATGCTCTCTACTCCAGGTTAATCGCAGGCGAGAGTGAGTTGCGGTAAGTGGAACACATCTGACAGGCCTACGAGCATATAGACCAATGTGCCCTAAGCGTCTGTACACGGTCTGTCTTGAAACTGTCGTACCGGTAGCTGAAGAGAGCTGACGAGACAGGTCTGATGCTGTACTCCGTCTGTTTCTTTTGGCAGTAACTGCCAAATAGCGGTCCTCATTCGTCGTTGTAACTCGGGGGCGACCTGTGCTGTAACGTCTACTCACATTACCATCATCTTGGAATCGTTGCCAAAGCCTGGAGATGACACTCTGGGCGATTCCAAGTTCCTCGGATACTTCCAGCTGGGTACGTCCACATTCCAGTCCTCCGATAATTCTGCCACGTAAAACATCATCCAAATGCCTCCTTTGTGCCATAACTATGCGGTTTTTGCACTGAAAGGCTTTCACAGCACTTGTGAACAATTTTACTTCTTTGCCACCATTCCTTATATACCCCTCTCTTACACTCTCTTCATTGTGACGGACCATCCACGTCATCTGGTGGTTTCCTGTAATTTGCATATTCTTCTTCAAGATGTGTGTGATCATTCCACAGGTGAAATTTTTATTTTAGAGATCAATTTCTGTGTGATTCTGAATTATCCTTAATTTATGGACATGAGTGTATAAAATAAAATATTTTCAATTTTCAAAATATATTTAGAAATTGGAATGCCTGTTTTAAATGAAAGTGTTCAATTCGTTCTACAGCGATGTACAAAGATTTTCATGTTAACAGTACTAACAATTAAAGGAGATAGCCGAAGTGTGAAGATTCTGAGTTCGGGCCTAATGAACGGCTGTAGATTTAACGGTATGGAGTTTTGCGAAAACTTTCTCCAGATGTAACGAGAATACACGTTAGAACCCTTCTAAGATTTCCGCACAACGCATTTCCCGCCCCCATTAGGCAGGCAGTTCTCGCATAGCTTCGCCTTAATCACAAATCTAAGTTTTTTAACCTGTTTAATAAAAATAAAAGTGTGTAATCTCTCATTTATGTTATTTGAATAAAATAAATATTGCACAAAAAAGAATAAACAGTAAGACGATGTATTTATGTTAGCTACCAAATAATGGATTTATTTGAAATATGTCACTCTCTTCTACAGCCCTATTGGAAAATTTCTATATCATTACTTTTTTATTAATCATTTGCAGGTATTTTCATGTGCATTTTATGTTTTAATATTACCATTATGATTTCATGCTACATTCTAACATGAATCCTCTAGTCTGCGGTAGAAATTCCACTGTCTTATGAAAATATATTTTTTTAATATTTCTGACAAAAAAAGTCGTAGCTAAAGTCAACTTCCTTTAGTAGTTCTTTGGATATTTTATAACTAGTGGGACTCCAACAAGCAAGCAAAGGAAAAAAAAAACTTCTTACAAAGATGTTTCAGTTGAAAACTTCGTTCTTGAATTAAGAAAAAACTGAAAGAGACCACTTGATTGATAAAAAGATCAGCTATGAAAATATGTGCTTATATATTTCTTAGCGAAAGAATTTTAGTTTACAGATATAAAATAATTCTGATAGATAGAAAATGTGTTTCCTAACACGCTTACAGAAAATATTTCAGTATTTAAGATTGCCCTCAGTTGCTACGCTCCCGGGATTGTTAGTGTCTTTAAATTAATGTTGTTATGCTTTTTCTAATAGTGTGTTTTCCGTCAGACATACTAATAACGTTAACATGGTCTTGATGAAACTTATAAACATTATATAATATTTTATATTTTATGTGATCCTTAAAACCATTTTTGATCCTTAAAACCATTTCTATCCATTATAGCTAGTTGTGCTATTAGGGTTAGTAAAGATTTTAATCTTTCATATGAGAATAGGTTTTAAATTTCAATCTCACTAAAATGGCTTAGCAGACAAAAAAAGATTCAATTTAAGAGAAATAATTATTTAGAAAAAACTAGAAAATTGCAGTGGGAGTAGTTTTTACATAACAACAAGTATTTCCAATGTTAAATAGTAGAAACTTTTATTACAATAAACATGTAATTCATTTAATTTATTGAGATTTTGTGGCAAAACATGCAAATAATAACACTTACGAAGTATTTTATCTAAACAGCATAATATTGCAATAGATCTAAACAAGAATATTGTATTTAGTTTCGAATAATTTTCAGTTATCATTTATTGTACTTTTATAAAATAAATATGTGTTAACTAAAACTATAATATTCAGAGTTACAATATAAGTAAACAGGGATTCTTTTGATTCCCGATTCTTAATATTAAGCTATAAAGACCTCAATTTTTAGGAATGCCGGCAATCTCTGTCAAAATGGTAGTTTACATGTTAAATAGCTAATTTCTGTAAATCCGTATTTACAAATTCCTATTTTCAAAAGTTTTCACCAAAAGTGTACTGTTATGTGCAAATATATTAAATATATTACTGGCATACTAATACTTTCTATTTGTTGACACTAATATCCTCTTGTACAGTGGAATCTCCCACTGTTTGAAGAAAATGAATTTGTTTTTCTTCTGTATGGAAGGCGGACTAATAATCGGTACCATTATTACACACATGTCGAATGTAAGCAATTTCCAGGGTTTTCGTTTTCATAAAACGCTCTTTATTAGTTCAAGCGAAAGCAGTACGGCATCCCCCCCCGTTAATAAAGGTATTGTTTTGGTGAAAAATTCGTTCCAGTATTAAGGTTAAACACGTATGTAGGTATTAGAAACAAGCGGTGAAAAACATATCTCACTACCGGCGTTTTTACTTACTTTTATGAAACACTTTTGTGAAGGATATTTGAAAAGCATCTACTAACGTTCATGAAAAGTATTTGCCATATTTACAAACACTATTATAGTAAATACTGAAAACGTTTCTATTGTGCATCTTATTTTGATTTTTTTCCTCATCTAAAACTACGGGAGCTGTTATCTTTTTCTTATCTTCATGTTTGAGGTTTAAATAATTGAAATATTTCTAAAAGTTAAATAGTTACCTTGTAAGTTGAATCATTCAAATTAACTTTTAATCATCACTTCATATAACTATTTATTTCTCATGTAGACTATTCTCTACAACTTCCTATGATTACTACATTTTAGAAAGTAATAGTTTTTTTTTTTTCTTCAATACTTTGGCCTTCCCCGATTTTGTGATAATATCTGTCAATCTATCTTTGTTTCTGCCAATATAGCTTTGTCAAAAGATTTATTTGGAATAAAATAAGTATTTATGAATAAAATGTACAAAGCAATTTAGAATTAAAAAATTCTGTTTCCACCAGTGGCCGTGTGCATAGTGCTTTAAACTGGGAGACGGAAGATGCCTGGTTAGAATCAAATCGCGTCTGCCGACATAATCATTTGAAGTTTTCCGTGGTTTCCTCTAAAACTTTGCTTAAATACAGAATAGGAACCCTTAGAGAGTGACCCACGAAGGGCACCCTGCCCCTCAGCTTAGAGCCCAAATATAGATAATTGGTTCTAATGCCACAACAACATAAAAATTCTAGCAATTAAATTTTAAAAAAATCAATTATATATTGTAAGATCCACTTTGAAAAAAAACACTTAGCCTGTTATAAAATAAGTATAAGGTTAGTGCACATGCAATAACACTTACTGACTGAATTTATCATTTTGTCTTTCAAAATTTGCAGAATGGATGTTTGTTATGTAAATTTTGCAGTGATATCAAATTTGCATAATATATTTTTATGACGGATAAAGTACCTTTTGTAATACGAAATTTCGTGTCGATTTAGTTGTTGGCGAAGTGAAATCCGCAATATAATATCTTGAATCAGTTTAATTAATTGTAAGGTTTTTTCCTTTCATCTTGAGTAAATCATTAGTTTTTGCGTTAAATATAAAAATTAAATAAGCAGCTATTTTAAAATTTATCTTATCAAATATGCCTTATTAATGCTGACAATTTGTCCAGGGAATATGTTTCAGCATCCCGAGATCCACGATTGCCCTTATTTTTTGCTCACGACTGACTGCGTGTTGTACCACTTGTCATGCAGTTCATCACATACTTTTATTTTGTTCTGATTTTAATTTCCCTTTCCCCAATTTAATATTCTTTGCGATTTTCAAATTCTCTTCTTTCTCCGTTATGCTGTATTTATATGGTTTTGTAAATTACATTGGCTTTTGCTGTTAAAATGTAACGTCTTTCTTTCCACAGCGACCATGTGGTGCTTTCTTTGTTCCCGCATAATTTTCTTACAGGGCTTCAATAAAATTTAAAATACAAGGTACAAGATCTCTTAACCATCCCCTATTGATGAGCCTAAATTTTACTACTATCGTGTATGTGATGCTGTTCATCGCACATTTATATTTATTTATTTCTGGGAAAATAAAACACAGTTTAAATGAAAAGCGTATTTTATATAAAAAATAAAAATAAAATAAAATAAAATAAAGGTAGTGTTATTTAAAAAAAATTGAATTTCACATTTAAGAGATTACAATTTTTCTATAATTTTCAGTAGCTTAATATTGCTTTAAAAAAATCTTTCGTCTGCACTGTAACCTTTTTTTTATTCTTCATTTTACATTTACAGAACACTAAATTTTGCAGTCATTTAAGTATCAGACTTTTAAAATAACTTAAACGTGTAGGTAACGTTCGTAGTTGAGTAATATTTCTTACCTCGAAAAGAATTTAGAATATTTCCAAGCTATGTCACAAAAAAGAGTTCAGTATTTTGCAAATAAATCTTTCTCGGAATAAGGTAATTAAGGTATATTTTAGAATAAAAAAAGAACATAAATTCTCTCGTAAAGGATGTAATTATATACGAGTTAAAGATTTTTTTATAACCTCATATGTTCTATAAATTTTAATAAAATCCAAATTTTACATAAACGCATGCTAATATTGCACGAATAGCCCTTCTTTTTTTAAGCCTTTCGGCAATAGTAATTTATGTTTACTAGGAATACTTAATTTATTTTAATATAAGTTATTTTATCGAAAGACGTATAACAAACTATCGGGGAAATTACCATGATTAAACATGAAAAATGTCGCACATAGTTAATCTTAATTAATTAGTAAAATACGATGCTGTTAATTCGCGTAAAGGTTAGCCTGATTTAGAGACTTATTTTAAGATATGAAACATTAAAAATTGCGGCTATAATACACTGCAAATTTAAAAATGTAATAAATTGGTGTACTAGGGTGGGTTGAAACTGAGGGTTGAAAAACGAAAACATTTTTTCGCTTAATGATAATGCGGATGAGGTGTCTCTTTATAAATTTAAAATATCAAATTTAGAAACAATTTAAAAAATGCTTTCATGGGGCGTCAGCGACCGCAAATTTAGAATTTTTAAAAATACTCTACTTTAAGAATTTTTTCCCTAAAATTGTGAACTTTTTAAATCATCGAAAATGACTAAAAGGTTTATTTTGTAGCACTTTGAAATAGTGCTGCAAAATAGATCTTTATACCAAAATTATACCACGACAGGCCCCACCAGTGGCTGAGCAGATAGTCCTATGAAGTGGGAGACGAAAGACACCAGGTTCAAAACCAGGTCGCTTGCGCCGATTAAACCGCTCTGAGTTTTCCGTCGTTTCCTCAGAGACTTAGCATGAATACGGGTAAGGAACCCTTAGAAAGACCCCTACGGTGGGCATCCCATCCGTCTTCTTAGATACCAAGTGTAGAGAATTGGCCGTAATCCCACAAAAATAACTACAACAACTTATATCATGACTGAAAAATACCTTGAGTGTCTTCTGAGGAACACAAATATAGTTCATGAAGCCACTATCCTGCGAGTTTTCAATCTTCATTTTTTCTCTGGTGGAGACATTATATTTTTTCGCTCATACTTCACTGCCACGAAGGTTAATACTTACAAGGGTATACTGAGAGGACGGTACCACCAAACAAAGTATTTTACTGATGACTATATTTTACATGGCAAACGAATACTTTGCTCCATATTTTGAAGGTAAATTGGATATTTCATGAAAATTTTCAATGTAAAAATAAATGTCTGAAATGAAGGTTAATAGCATTTTTAAACCCCCATACCTATACTGAAGAGTAATAATTTGTGATAAGTGAAATTTTACATAAGATTGTAAATAAAGAAATAACTTCAAAAAAGAAAATCATTGCATCTAGAGATAATTTTAAATTTCTGTAAATTCTTTATGGGCTATTATCACAAATTATTTTAAACTTTCGGGAATAGGGATGAAATATATATACAAAGAGTGTTCTATTTTTTTTTTTAATTTGTTGTCTGCATTGTAATTTTTTACATAAAATCATGCGTATTTGTTTACTTTCTTTGAAATAGCTGCAATCCTTCATAACATTTCTGTTTCGTATTATTCCTTTTACCCCTTCAAGTATATCCCTTCATCACATTATTTTCTCGCATTAACACAGTCATGTTTCAAATGAAAAATGTTTTGAAAAAAATCTTTTTACATGCGAAATTTGTCACAAATATTTTGCGTGCCATGTTCATAAAGTTAGATGTAAATATTTTAATTTTATACGTAGATATGATTCTCAGCCTTAAAATATTTACACATTAAGAAATGATCTTCATTTCCATCTGAAATTAATAGAATGGATAAATGAAATCCTAAAGTCAGAAAAGTTATAGTTCATTACTTAGCAAGACAAAGTTAAAAAATTATTAGTCTAATATTTTTAATAGCACTAATTATGTATATTTTACTGTTATTGTTCTTTATGAAAACTTACCGTCTACAAATGATTGCAATGGTTTAAAATTTCTAAATTATGTCTTAAGACTCGTTCATAGTGCAAGGATATAACACTTGATTAAGCAACATAAATGTTGAAAAATAAATTTCTCTCGTAGTAAGAAATAAATTTTCGACCATAATACATGCATAAGCTTATCGATAATCTTATGGTTCAGAAATACTGTTATTTGAACGTCATAATAATTTAACGCTTCCCGCATTAAATTTTACAAGTTTTGCTACCAATTACTTAACTAATTTTCACATATGTATTAAAGTTCCAGCTACGTTTTAATGTTATTTATTTGTCTATGCAGCATCAGAATGCTGAAGACTTTTCTGTATATATGCTCATATATAGTAATAAAGAATAACGAATTCTTTAAAAAATAGAATTATCTCTTTAACTCAACGTCGAATCTCATCTTTACGTTATACAAAAATGAACATCTGAACCATAAAGTAATTAAAAAACTTTGTAAAAAACACACATAAGAAGTAAAAGGAAAGAGGATACGCGTTTCGTTCAAAAATTGTTTTGAACTTCTTCAGTCCAAGCCCTTCGACGTAAAGAACACAGGGAACTGAAAAAACTTACCAGTATTTTGAGTGTTTTTTCAGTCATCTGAACCATAAGTTTCGATAAGTAGTTAACAAGGGGAATTAATGTTGTTAAGCTTTGCAAAATTCCTACTTAAAATCTTCTTTTTCTTAGTTACTCCTACGTCCTACTTATACTTTATGTGGATGGATCAATATATTCAGATAACTGTCATTGTAATTTTTTCTACCAGAACTGAGCTGACTACGCTTTTATTTTAAAAAGAATTTTGAAAAGGAAATAAACCTTTTTTAGCACTTTTCAATTCTTACAATTATATTTATAAAGCATCCATACTTTTACCATATGCTTTATGAAGTTATGTTTGATTGTATAACTATCATGATAAAAAATCTTATATACCCTGGAAATTTTAAAACCATCTTACAAAAATGAAAGGACACGTAGAGAAGTTAAAATATATAGATTTTGTAATGGAACGTGCCGTTGAAAATGGTACACAAAGTAATAAACAGCGCTGTCCAGATCGTGTCACAAAGTCGTCGGCTGACGTTTAAAGTCATTTGCTGCGAGAAATTTTCCATTTTTATTGATTAGGAGTGTTACATACTGCTTACTCACAGCTGAGATTGGGCTATGTGAAGCTCCTTCTATGTGTCTTCGCCAGCCTGCTCAACTTTCTATAGTGAAATTATTTCCCGCTTAATTTAATATTTTCTGTTCCATTACCAGCTTTTCAGACTTTCTAGTGCTCTATACCTCAACCTCTAGGAATCGGTTACTTCTATGAAGAGATAGATATACAGCATTCTGAAAGTTCCTTTCTGCGATTTAGCGAAAAGATGGGAGAAATTTTAAGTATATTAAAACTACTCATGAAGGCAATTTTTATTCATTTTTTCAATTTAGACTATTATGTCGATCCCTTTTAAAGAACGGTTTTACATAAGTCTAACATATTGGCTGTTCTAAAATAGACTTATAATTAATAAATAATTTAAATAGTTTTCAATAATGCATTTTAGGGAAACAGTTGAGAGTGAAAAAAAAAGCTTACGAAGAAAATTAAAGTAACAGAGCAAAATATGATTGTTTTTTTATTACAAAAAAAGTGTAGTTCAAAAAATTAAGAGACAGATTGTTCTGACATCAATAAAATGATACAAGTTCCCAATCCAATAAAAAAAATTGATCTCACTCTTAATTCTGTGATGGAAGACGCAATTTTTTTTTATCACTCTATGGTCTACTATTGAGATTTTGAAGACTGAGGCTCCCAGTCTGTGTTAAAAGTTTGTTAAAAAATTCAAAAGTTTACAAAAAAGTAAAATAAGGATAACATTTTGATTTTTGATGAAATAATAGCATTTGAAAAAATCTGGATTAATTTTAATTAATCAGTTAACTTCATGTTATATATGTTACAGGCAAAGTTTGATATCCGGCATTCCACAGAATGCCTAGGCATTGAATTTAATGTCTAAAAATAGCCGGCAATGTATGTAGCAATTCATACTTCACACTTTTCCCAGGCATTCTATAGAACGCCAAAACCGGCAAGTGTGAAATACATCTCCGATTCGTTTCGAACATCGCGTGGAGAGACAAGTGACTTTCAACCCGCGCCTCAGTATAAGAATTTGTCAGTCGCACTTCGCGGTTTGTTCGGAAGTGTCAAAATACGCAATTTTACCTACATTTGTTTTTATAAAATGTCTAGGGAAAGTTCGTAATGATTCCCATATATTTCATAATTTGCCTAAAAACATCCGCCTCTCTATACAATGCCTTGGCATTCTAAAGACGTTTCATACTTTCTTTTTTTCGTTTCATACTTTGCACTTGACGGATTGTTGCCTATAACATGTATAATAAGCCTTATCAGGATTTTTTGCCTATATAGCATTTGGCATTCCATAGAATGTCTAGGTATTATATGCAATGCCTGGGGAAAGTATGTAATAATTCTCATATTTCATACATTTGCCTAAAAACGAGCGGTATTATGTACATAGCCTAAGCGTTCTATAGAATGCCCACGCTTAATACATTGCCGGTAGCATATATACTAGCACAGCATCTATCGAAAAGATCACGAAATACAACATTTTGCTGGTAAAGAAAACTTTTCAACACATGAAGTTGCCGCACTGTATATTGAACCTTAGTATTTTTCCTGTTATAAATTTTTGAAATCCGTCAGTGTATTTTAGGCCAGACGGCATAAAATATATGTTTATACTGCATACGGGGTGTCCCATAAATAGTGCTGCAAACTTTAAGAGGAATTTTAGCTCATCAAAAGAATTGATATTCGCATAGTAACGTAGAGAGGAGGAGGGGGATCCCCCAAAAATAAGACAAAGGGGTCCGACCGTGAAGCAATTTTCAATGTTTGTACCGCTGAGTCAGCCCAAGTGGTGTTGTGAAGGGATAGCAGCATGTGGCAAAAACTTTAATTTTTTTACAGTTTTGTAATTACTATTAAAATGAAAGATGCTAAGGTTTGAATTAACTCCGATTATTTTTTATAGCAGCTAGATTAATTCTCTGAATATTTCATAATTCTAAATGAAAAAAAAAAAAACCAAAAACATTTTAGTTTAGTATATTTTCCCGAAAAAAATTAAATTTTTTTCGAATCCTGGTAAGTAATATTATAGCGATCAAATATTTAAATGAAAAATACCAAATTAAAATATAATAAATTAAAGTTCAGAGTCAGCTGTTTTAGAACAGCAAATGCTTCATAAGTATAGTGATACGAAATAACATTGTTGATGAAACATTCTAATAGTAGAGACACCGCAAATAATAAAATTTCACATGAAAAGGTTAATAGGCTGTTTCAGCAAAACGTTAAAACGTTATTAAATGTTCTTGCATGTCTATCTTGAAAAGAACTTCACAAACCTATAGAGAGGAATTTTTCGATCTATAGCGGAATCCTCCTTTGTTCTTTAAGTATGTCGACACTCAACTATGCGGGGAGGGCGATATTAGATCAAAAGCGGATCATTATCGCTTCTAATAATGTGGTTTAGTGTCCCCGGCATAAAAGTAAAAACCCATAACAGCGTCACATTAACAACATCTATCCAAGATAATGGAATTGTGAAAGAGCTCATACCGCTGAAAGTATGCTACCAGTGAATAACTGCATATTATGAGATGTAGAAATTGTGATGAAGTGACTACTTTATGGAATTTATACTTAATGCTGAAATATTCACAAAACTTAAAAAGAATATTTTCGTGTGCGTTGTATGTAATCTACATATATATATTCTACACACACACACACACACACACATATATATATATATATATATATATATATATATATATAAATGCATGTTGTAAATTTCATATTATTTGCATGCTTCCTTCAGGGTGTTGCATTTACGATGGCCAGCAGTGTATATATTGTTATTGTTATTGTTATTGTTATATATATATATGTATATATATATATATTGTTATGTGCTTTCACTTGCTCGAATTATTATTAGGATATCCATATTACGTAATTTTAGTTGTTTTATGTTATATACGAGGTGTATCCACTAAGTAAGTTCCCTTTGGTTATATAATAAAAACGTTTACAGATACAATAACAAATTTATTGTACAAAAATCTACAACTGTTAAACTATTTTTCTACATAGCTTCCGAAATTTTGTAGGCACTTGTCATAGCGTGGCACAAGTTTTTGTATTCCTTCTTCATAGAAGGTTGCCGCCTGTGTTTTCAGTCATGTGGTAACATGTTCTTTCAGCTCGTCCTCATCGTTAAAGTGTTGACCACCAAGGGAAGATTTTAGGTGTAAGAAGAGATGAAAGTCGCTAGGAGCGAGGTCCGGGCTGTACAGAGGATGATCAAACACGTCCCAGTCGAATTTCCGTAGGAGTTGTTTTGTCAAGTTCGCAGTGTGAGGTCGGGAATTATCGTGCAAAAAAAAAAAAAAATACACCTTTTGACAGCAGTCCTCGGCGCTTGTTCGTTACATATCTGCAGAATGGTACCTATCGGCTTCTATTTTGTACGCATAGGTAAAACGGTATGTAGAAAAAAAATCAACTTTCTTAAAAAGCTAAAAATTTATTACGTTCTGGATTTCAAACAAAATTTTACAATTTTTTCTGTCTTCTGACTTAATTTAGAATTTTTGGGAATATATATATATATATATATATAAAGATATAAAAATGAAGATGAAAAAAATCCAGATACTGAAGTTTTAAACCAATCATTTTCTTCATTTTATAAACAATTTTGGTACTTTTTCAAGTCTGTCGTTAAAGGTTTCTGACTGAAAAATAACTCTCAGGCTTAAACTTTTGCACAAATCTGAGAAAAAGAGAGAGAACTTAATATTTCTCTGTTTCTATCTCTGTCTGTAATACAGATATTGGTGCTTGACATAGGTGCAAAAATAAGCTTAATTCAATCTATTTCTACTGTTCCATATTCAATAAAAGACACCTGACAAATTTCCATGAACTAGATTAAATGCATAAGAAATCACTAATTAGAAATAAAGACAAAAATACAGTGGCCGCCGCTTAATTAGATCGCTCGCTAATTGGATCAGCCGCTTTATTGAATCAAATCAGGGAGAACGGAACGGAACCACTCTTTTCAAAGCCTCAATCACAGCCACCGCTTTTTTGAATCAGCCGTTTTATTGGATCAAAAATCGACGATCCAATTAAGCATCGGCCACTGTATTTGGGAAAAAAGGAAAAAAAAAACGATAGCCACTCTATTGAATGCAGACTTATATTTTGAAATGATATAAATTGCATTTTTATAATTATATTTTTTCTACGAACAGGGATCTAATAACAAGAGAATTCTCTTTGTTTTCGAAAAGCTGCACTTGGATTCTATCCGGTAAATTTAAGAGCTTCGTCACCAAAAAGTATGATTTTAATTTTATGAGTTTTCCACTTTTCGTATTAACATAAAATGTGAGAGACATTAGGCAATGATTTTAGAAAACAACTTCACCTAAAATTTTTAGTTTTCATCATAAACGTATATTGTTTCACAGAGTCGTAAAGGGGATCATACCCAGACAAAATATTCACTCAACTCTAGTAAATGCCTAAAATATTTTTTTAACTCTAAGAGTGAGTTTAAATACAAGAACCGAAAAGTTTCAGTTTTTCTATAACTCTCTCCTAAATGTCCTTAAAATTCTGAGGGAAGTTCTGAGGGAAGTTCTTAGACTTCCCAGACATTTTCAGTAATCCGGCTCTAAGAACGTGATGGAATTTTATTAGTAAATTCATTAAACATGTATTTTTTATATCTATGTTTACATAACCTTTTATTTAATCCTCGTTGATGTTGTGTTTCATCCTTCATAATTTTGACATTGAATACGGGTTAAACTTCTGCCTCCTTGGAAATAGATGTTTATTGATTTTAAATTTTAATTATTCTCTTATATTTAATATAGATTTAAAAGTTATTGTACGTGTAAAAACTACATTTCTTTTGATTTATCTTAAATAAAAGTGCAAGTAAAGTTACATTATTTGATAGTGAAATTATAATGTTGATTTTTATAAAGGAATTTTAGTTTTTAAGAAGCCATGAAGAGTACGCTGTTATATGTATATGCTCCATTGTATACCAAAAAATATTTAATCTTCATAATGATGTATCGAAATATTTATAATGAAGCTTTCTAATCGGACTTAAATGTGAATGCATCAGATGGTAAATTTAATTCATTAATCGGAAGCACAAGAAACGTAGGGGGGTTTTACATAACTGTCGTAGGACTTCCACCCATATAAAAGCTTTTATCTAGAGACTCATTGAATATTCCATTCGTCCAATCAAATGTGGCATTTCCCATACATTAATTAGTTCAGAACATCTGAGACCATTTTTAATGAATTTGAATATAAGTCATTTATTATATATACGCAAAGATTAATAACATAGGGGAAGTTTAATTAGTAACAAACTATCTCAAAAGTGTTTCTACGGGTTAAAAACTGAAGAAATTCTCATAAATGATTGAACGAACACGGACTTGGGTATAGGATGATTATCGATGTATTGTAAAAGAGCTATGCGAAATTTACCTGTTAGATGGCGCTGTGTTCCGTTATCATTATGTGTATATTGTGCGCATGCTTGCGTTAGTAGTAGATTGAATCATGATTCGTCGCTATGAATCGCTAGAGAACGCTTAAATAGCTAATCTTTAAAACAGATTCTAGTAGTTTCGTTTGAGAGGCTGACGCTATTTTGCCCGCCTGTCGCTAGTCGATGATAGTCCGATGTCCATGCCCGTGGAAAAAACGAAATAAAAATTTAAATACGGCTTGTCACTGCAAGATACATATCATCAATTTTATTAATTTTTTCTTTTATTTTCAACGGCAAGCAGCGCTCTTTGAATTATAATTTATTTATCTATCCATAATTTTTCAATATATCACGTCGTATCATTTTAAAAAAGAGATTTTCTGTAAGACCTATGTTTAAACGGTCTCTTAATTTCATGTGAAAATACAATTTTCGGACCTCAGATTCAATGCAAATAAATTGATTGAAACTTTTAAAATTATTGAAATGCACGGAGAAGTTTATTTTGATTTAATATTTCATGCTGAAATATAAAGAATACTGATAAAATACTTTTCTAAGTAAACTAAAAAAAAATCACTTGTTAAAAACTGTTTTCTTAATGACTCTCACTACCTTATATGTTTCATATCAATATGCACTTCTTCCAGTGGTTTGTATCCAACAATCTTGTTCTTCGCTAGTGCATTGTTGTCTCAAATTCTGAAACAGAAATATTCTAAAATCCTCTACACAGTTTTATTCTCTCGGATTTCAGGAGATAAAATGCAGTTGTCATCGATATTCCGGTAGTGGCATGAAGTACACTTTCATTCGTCTTTTGAAATCTAGTATTTTACGAATTGTAGATCGGTATTATTGTTGTTTGAATGCATGGTGCTGGAGTGATGAATGTTGTCGTTACTTTTCTTTATTTATCTACTTGTAGCAAACTGAAACAGTTTCACGTAGACAAAAAGCAACTTATAATTTTTTTTTCATTTATTAAGCATAAATTTATATCATCATATTTTTTTAAAAAGCTTAAATGCACTGACTTCTTTCGTCTCAACTCTCAAATTTTTTTTTCATTTTTTAAGCATAAATTTATATCATCATATTTTTTTAAAACGCTTAAATGCACTGACTTCTTTCGTCTCAACTCTCAAATTTATATTTTCTACTAAAATATCTACTAAATATCTACTAAATATCTACTAAATTTCTACTAAAATAAGTCTAACGCTTCATTAAAATAATCAAATTAAAAATGTTGTTATATATATTTTATTGCGACATTAATACTGGCTTTTGTAAATTTATATTAAACATATTTGTCAATAAGTATATTTTAAACGATTCCGTAAAAAAAAGAAAAAAAACTAAGCACATCTATTTTGTTTCTATGTTTGGTTGATGTTATAGAGCGCACGTTCATATGTACATGATAAACTTCTTATATAAAATCTCGTAAGTTTTCCATTTAGATAGCACTCTTAATTCTGCAACAGATACGAGGAAAATTCTAAATTACAAAGGCCTTTCACGGAGATTAAAGCATTACAAAGACTAACATTTTACGCTGTCAAAAAGTTTAAAAAGAAGCAGAATAGCGGATAAAAAATATCAATTCCCAGATCCTCAGTAAAAATACCCAGGATTCTCTCAATAATCTTTCTTTAACTTGAAAGCAGAAAGAAGTATGTAACTTTCCCAAAATCATTTCAACCTTATTTGTCTTTTCGTAGGCTTAAAATCTTAGAGTTCTTCGATTCCAGAGTTTTATTGAACAATGTGCAATGGAAAGATTTAAGAGGATAAGTGTCTGCCAGACTGTGAATTGTTGGTATTTGGTTGAATAAGATATAAAAAATATATATTTCATTTCTAAGGAAGCAGTATTTCTTTTGGACTATTCATGGTGGATTTCTACGATTATGCTTCACTAAAGTATGTATTTCCTGTTTACGACTAGGCATTAATAGTATGTATATTTAAAGTCCCCCACAAAAATGTGGATACAATATCAAAGAATATACAAGATTTCTTAGTATTTACTGTATGTGTGTGTGTGTGTATTAGAATCTTTCATATTTATCAAAAATTAAAGATTTATAGATTATACCCTATAGATTTTGAGAAACATTGATAAGCACGTAGCAAGGTTGTGTTGCTGATTCTAATGCCCTCAACCGCATAGCAGCCAAAATACTACATATGATAAATCCGGTAATACGCTAATGCTTTTTATTTAAAAAAATAGAAAAAAATTACTTGATGTACATAAAATAAAACAATTCGTGCAGCATATTTGAAAGCAGAAAGAAGAACATTTAACTTTCCCAAAATCATTTCACCTTATTTGTCTTTTCATAGACTTGAAATATTAGAATTCTTAGATTCCAGATTTTCATCGAACAATGTGCAATGGAAAGATTTAAGAGGATAAGTGTCAGGCAGACTGCAAATTGCTGCTATTTGACTGCAACGTGAATAAAATATATTTTATATCAGTCAATAGTAAATTTTTCGATAGAACATGATATTTTCCTATGGTTATATTTCTTTAAAGAATGTATTTTTGTTTAAAATTAGAAAATAATGAATTCGGATTTACGTTACTTGATTTAAGTGAACTCTCATGAGGAAAACCGGTTTTCTTGGCGCAACACTTTAAATAAGGATTATGCAGTTGTTAAGCAAGCATAAGTGGTAATTTTGTGTATTAAGGAAATATAAATTAAGTATGTGCAATAATGACATGAGCTTAAATGAACCATATTTCTCTCTTTAGGTATAAAATCTACAAATTTATTTCCATCGATAGATAACTCTTTACCATGAGTTCGCGATTGTTAAATTTTTAATACTTGATTAAAATGTTCTTGAAGCTTAAATGTTCATGTTTAAGTTGATCGTTTGTTTCATGTTCTCAAAGAAATAATCAATATGAATCACTAAAAAATCTTTTTAAAAAGTGTAAATTTTACTTGCAATTCAATTTTTAAAGTAGAATCTTACATTAGAGCAAGAAATTCAAGAAACAGCATTAAAAGCCATTTCAACAATGCTCACAGGTGTTAATTAAAATAGTTACATTCTATTTATTATTATAGTAATCACAATGCCATTTGTAAAGTTTTTTACGAGTATGTAGTAATATTTTACAAATTCACGACAGTATCAAAACAGAAAATCTCTCTGTCAAACTCTTCAGAAATTAATCTATAATACATATGATTTTACGATTAATTGAGAAAAATGAAGTTCATATTTCCGTTATTTCCAGACTACTTTTTATTCAAGTCACTGTTTGTCAAATGAGTATTTACTCAAAAATAGCAATTAGTAGAAAACTTAAATTCCTGTTTTTGAAAAAATACAGTTTCTCTAGTAGATAAACATTAAACTTAAGCTCCTTAAATGAAACGCCGCTTGTTTTAAATTATAAGGAGCTACAACAGAAACAATTAAACACTCAGAAGCAAATACTAAATCTTGAGAATGATTCTTTTATCATTTGAATATCATTTTTAAAATATAATTCTCAGTTTCTTTTCTTTCTTTTATTTTTAGAATAGATGTTCAATCATTGCATGCCCTTAAACATCCCAGACACTAAATAATGTGTACTGTAATTGTCAGAAGAGTCACCATCGGCTGACTATTGGTGGGGTAGAACAAAATATGTTCACTTTTCCCTGTCTTTACAATTAATATTAATACATCAAAATGCAGCAGGGAACATGACTCCACCTCTCCATAAGTTGCGACACACCAGGGTTATTGATACATGAATTGCATGATAATTTATCCGAATTACCTATAAAAATAAAAAAAACAAATTTCGAATCGTTAATACGTTAATCTTACAATATGCACGTCTAGACAGAATTATTTATAACTATCACAGTTAATTCAAAATTTCCTACGATTTTCCAAAATATATTGAAGAACGTGGGCGGCAAAGAAAACGTAGAACAACACTGTGTTATTCTAGAAAACAGCTGCAGTGTTTTTTAAGTTAATCTAATTTATGAAATGAAGAGACTTTTCGTTTTTGTCTTTTGAAACTTAATAAATGTCAAATGTTACTTTAAAATGCAGCGAATAGAAAAGTTACTGAAATTTTAAATGTAAATCTGGTAAAATAAGTTAAAAATAATTTTGTTAGATTACACTTTAAATAAATTAGTTAACAGTGTCGCAAATTACACCTGAAATACATTTTAATTAACTATTAGTTTAAGGCACAAACTAAAATTCTATTAAAATAATTGAAACGTTTTATTGAAAATGATATGCAAGAATAATTAAAAATGCAGTTATTCATTTTTTTATAACATAAGAAGAGCATACATTGTAACGAACATTTTTTGAAATGAAGATATAATTTTAACTATTTTTAAATATGTTTCATTGCGATAATTTAAAAGAAGAATAATGGCAGCTAAAATTATATAGATATACATAACTTATGCGACTTAGGATTGGTTTACTCATGTGGTTATGTACACTGATATACACGAGTGGGCAAAACTTGAGTGGAGAGTTCACTGCAATTCGACTAAAAGAGAAGTCGATTTATGTTTACTATTAAATTATAGCTATTATCATTGTGGACAAGTTGCTACCAAAATTTCCATAATATAACATTTATTTCCTGAGATATAAAGAAAGAATTTCATGAGATACGGCGGAAACAAATTTCAGATTTTATCTTTAAATGCTTAAATGTTAAAGTTACAAATTTCGGTATTTCGCACAACATATCTTTGAAATCTTTAACGTAATACCTTAACATTTTCAGAATTTGCTCATAGTAATTATATGCAAGTGAACTATAAGTATAACATAGATAGAAAATATTTATAAATATTAAGAGCCATGAAAATTATAGAATTTGGTTTTTTTTCTAGTTAAAATTTATTATTATACTTGAATTTTTAAATACCTTAATGCTTGCAGTTCAAATTACTAAAGTACTTTCTTTAAATTTAACGTGAAATTTCTTCGCAAATATCTAAAACGTTTTTGTTATTCTGTGTCGTTTGCGTTGTAGTAATTTTGAAGAGGTTAAAATTTGCGTTATATTTATGTGTTTTTCAGAAGTAAACAAATTATATTTTATTATTTTTTATCTTTATTACACAAAACAATCAATATCTTGCCCATGTGCAATCACTTGCAAAAATCATTTTAATACTTTTAGCATTTTTTGTATGAAAAAGTCTAAATATAGATCGCGTTTTTAGGATTTTATGCCTTGAATAGCTAAACTATCCCCTTAGCAGCTAATTCATTCTTCAACAAAAAGCCAAAAGAAATGTCGTAGAAAAAGGCTTTATGAAATTCTGTAGATTCATACAATGAAAAGACAACACAGTAGAATGGTGATGCCCATGCAGATATCAGAGGTATGACGTAAGAAGTAAAGTGACCAACGGACCCGTATTATGCAGGACAGTCCCATATTTTCAGGTTTTCTCCCATATTGTCCCGTATTTTCATCCCGGTTATCACCTCCAAAAAAGCCGTTCTATGGGAAAAATTTTAATTTTAGGGCCACCAAATTTCTTAATTTTTCTTTAAAATATTGCAAAGAATCACGAAAAATGAAATCTGTGCACAGCAAATATGTGTATTTGTGATTGGCAATGTTATAATCTGCTGAATATAGATTTGCATAAAAATTAGTTAGAAATTTAAATTCTATTATTATTTTCTTAAATTTTGAGACCTTCCCTCTCCCCAGCTTACTTGAGTATTCCGTAGTTGAGCTTCAGAAAGAAGGTCAATTTATATGACGTGACGCGAAATGTAAAGCGCATTGACTTAAGTGAGTAGAGCAACTTATAAAAAAGACGTAAGGCGCACATTTCCAGACATTCTCTGCCTATCGAAGTGAGCTAATATGTGCATTATAGCTACCACAATCAGTCAGGACGTCTTTACACTTTGTAGAATGACCGTCAAGATTGAGAAGGCGCAAAGATTGACGGGTGTTCACTCGAGAGTATGGAGTTGAAAAAGAATTTGTCGTTTCACGAGCTTGGAAGATTTTCCAAGGCACAGCTGCGAAAAGGGTTAGTGGTGGTATTCCAGAAAAAAAGGGTCTGTGATGACTAATTGCGAAACGGGAACAAAAACAGATGCGAACAACTTTACACTGCAGCTGTGCATTAATTCACTTTTCATAAATAGATAGAAACGCGTCGTTCGTCAATTGCGTTCAAGTGGGAAGCAGAATTCGAGGGAAAATAGAACCAGAATATCGATGACCACCAGTTTTTAGTGGTACCTTCAAAAACCTGAAAGCACCAGTAAGGTAGGTGAACCGGGTATTGATGCACTCCTTTTACAAACTCATGGGGAAAATTACATGAATTTACGATTTCAGTTTTAAACATAGAAACAGAATTAGGTACCTCTATGTTTCCTCCATAATAAGACAATCATACACCACTTCCGCTTATATTTAATTGAATACATGATAACAATTTTAAATATAACTTTTATATACTTTTTATAACACTTTCATACCTCATTAATTAATTTCTTCTTGAATGAAATACTACTTCATTTAATAATGGAAATTAAATTTGAATAAAAAAACAAATAAAATTCCTGATTAATAAACTTCCAAGGAAAAGTGGTTATTCTTTCTTTGCAGAAATTAGGACGTAAATCCTGTATTATTGTATATGTAATTTTTTTGCTCAATTGTGGATGCAGGGTCTGAAAGGTTCAGTTAAAATCTTCTTTATAAAATTTATTTCCTGCACATTATGTTTCTTTACTTAATGATACTTAAGTTGAGTGTTTTAATTATATTTACATTACCAAAATACTACGTAAAACAAACTAATAAAAATGGATTGAAATTGAAACACTAAAAAGAATATTATAGTTGAAAATTATGTCTAAATAACTTTATCTGAATTAACACCAGAACTTTTTGAAGAATATGTTGAGATTCCCCCATGTAGGAAACTATCTGTCCCTAAAATAGCTTTAAAATCTCAAATTTATGATTCGAAAGTAATTTGTTTTCATTTAAAGTTTAATTAGGCACCCTCAGCTGGCGTAAATTTTGTCATTAATCGGTAGAAGCCTGGAACTACGTTTCTAACTGCAATAAATCTTCATGGGGACCGAAAACTGCATGGGAACTGAGATGTATAAAAATTTCATTACTATTTTATGCTCTCTGACTCTTTTCAACTTCAATTTAAATCTTAAAAGTTTTAAAGACCTATATTAAGTCCTCAAAGAAATGACCAGAATATTCAAAATGATATTGAAATCAATCACTATGTTTTATTAATCAATCTATCTGGAGAATTCAACGGGATTGTATGTAAAGAAAACATTTTTGCAGTATTTTGTTTATCACTCAAAAGTACTACAAAAACAAAATAGTTTAACTAAATCCATTTATGGAATAAGAAAAACTAAATTAAAAACGAGACTGAAAGTTTTTAATAAAATCGTATTTATTGAATTCAATAAATATACTGTTTTATTAATTGAATTTAACGGAGATTAATCCAGTTAATCGTCTTTAAGAAATTAAAAAGTGTATACATCTCAAATTTCAAATTTTTAGAAAAACTCTTTTGAATTTTTATATTTGTACTTATGTTCAAACACGAATCATTTTCTTCTCGAAAATCCAGTTTTGTTTATAAAACTAAATTAAAAGAAATGAATGAACATTGAGCTTATCAAAAAATATTACTAATGAATAACCAATAAAATATTTAAAATTACTACTCTCACTTTAATCAGTTGTTATAGCTATCAATGTGATGGAACTGATAAAATTTGTCGATATACTTATCTTTAATAGAACATACAGTATTCAATCGACAGTTGTAGGTTTCATTCAAGTTCTTTTTGATATAGAAATTTAACAATAAATATTTGATTTCAGCTGTCGATTAAGAATTAGGTGCATCACTTGCAAAAATGCAGTAATCTGTGCAATGGAATTATACAGTTGAAGGTTACCTACGTATAGCCGTGGCTCAATCGGTATTAACTCGGCTTCCATAAGAACTCTAAAATAAAGCTTCCCCGACCTTTCCAGTGCTTAGGTGGCAACCTCTCTCGACCTGACAACTGTGAGGCCGTGTAAACTAAAAGGAGCTAGTACACGTAAAATCATGCCTTGAATCAATTTATAGCCTACATAACCTGAAACTAGCAGTGCAAAATCTTCATCATTTAACAACCTTTTCAGCACGGAATTTAAAATTTGAACTCTTGATACCTAGGACCCTCTGGAGGTGAAAATAAAATTGCATAACTTAGAAGTCAAATGTCTAAATTGGCACTAGATAGCACTATTTGATAACAGTTCTGAAATAAAAGCTTATTATTTAATAAATTATCTGCCTAAGTGTTAATAGCGGGTGCAACTATCCTACATGTACTATATACATAAAGAGTAACTGCTTTATAAGTGCATCATGCAGTGTAACTCTTAATTAACTGATTTTTAAAAAAAAGTTTCATCATCTTAGTAGATAGCGCACTTCTTAGCACCTTCTTATGGATATAGTTTTGCTCCTAACTTTATCCGTAAATCTTCACAAAAATGCAAAAATCTCTAGGACATATCAGAACTGATCTTTGTGAAAAAATAAATAAAAGTCTTTAGCACAGTCCTTTTCTTCAGAAAGAATTTTAAGTCAAGAAGAACGAAGGTTTCCGTGTCAGATTCCCTTTCAGATTCTGAAGGAGAAAGCGGAATAAATAGTAAAATGTCAGTTTGCTGTTTATTAGCATGTCAAACTGTAGTGACAGATTCAGACAAGGGCAGCTAAAACTTTGACAGGATCCAAGTCTGAAATCGATAGGCAAATCGTGACACACATACCAATTTGGGATTTTCCACTGTCATTTCGGTTTTGAATCTTGAATTTATTCCGACGAACGCAACAAAGCATGCAATGGGGCAGAATTTAGAAACCTTCAGATATGGAATACTACTGATGTACCTGCATTCATATAAAAGAAAAAAAAACTGATAAATTTTATTCGAAAAATAAAATAAACGTCAAGGTATTCTCCTCTTTTGAAACTATCGCGGGATATGTAAACGTAGTGTTACTTATTGCTTTGTAGGCTCTAAAACGCCCGTCAAATGATGAGGAAGATTTTAAGTTCGCGAAATACATACGTTGAATTGTGCTTTAATCCATAGTTACTAGTAACGAAATTATTAATAACCCAAACTTAAATACTGACTTTAAATACATAAAAAACAATCAAAACATTGTTGCTAAAAGACGAAATAAATGAAAGCATTTGCGTAAAAAACACTCATAAAACGGTACTTATTGGTTAGGACGATCGTTTCGACCGAAAAAATCTTCTGTCTTCTTCAGATGTCAACACTTCGTCTCACAGAACAGTGGGAACTGAAAGATAAACAAAAGGTGTTTGTTGTTAAACAAACTTGTTAAACAAATTGTTAAATAAGTCTGTTAAAATCACAGTAAAATGTGATTACTTCTAATGTTTGGGAATCAAAAATACTTAAGCTTATATGAAGCATTTCAGAAGCATTTGAATCTAATGTGTCATTTCTCTTTTCATAAATATATTTTTAGGTTTTTTTGATAAGGTTTTATCTGTCAAGAGGCATTCCACAACCTTACAAAACTGTTTTCATGTGACATCAAGTGAATGTTTTACAGATATCAAAAGATTCCTTTTCATTAATATACGATTAGTCTTTCATATTAGCTGACAAACATGCTATAATAAACAAATGATATATCCTTAATATAATGAATTAGTCCTACATTCTAGTATGCAATGGTACAAAATAATCATAATATTTTTATGGCGAAACGTTAAAGCCTAATTTGGTATCATTCATCAGTTTAAGACCAAATCATAGCTCAAATTATTTAGAACGTATCGACATGTAACGTGTTAACAGTGGAAAATATGTAAATTTTAAGGTTTTGTATATAAAGAACCATAGTTAATATGCTATTGGAGAAATAGCACAAAAAATATATTGATTTTCTGTACGAATAAATGTGATTGGTGTGGTTTCAATAAAAATGCGACTTGTTAATTAGACACTCATACGTGATATCTTTACGTCTAAATATAAAATAATTAACTAAAATTCTTATTCTGGCCATAAAAAAGTACATACATTTAACTTACTTATGAATTGGATTAAAATGCTAATTGCAATAAAACAGTACTGAGGGATTTAAATTCTAGTAAAAAAATTCTCTTAACTGGTTTGATATGAAAAAATATCACAAAAACCAGGGGTTAAAAACTTATTTATATTAAAGACATCTGCTTAGATGTTAAACATCTTGTTTTTTCTTCGCCATGGGGATTAATCTCTCAAATTCAAGATATTATTTTTACTATAGACCGAACTTTACAAAAGTATAAGGACAGAGAAAACACGCAGGATATTACTAATCATAATTTTAACAGATTCTTATGTATTAGAAAGCATGTGCTACAAGAAAAATATTAACACTGATTTTTGACAATTGAGAACATATTGTAATGAAAAACTTATTTTTAATCCCAACAACTCATAAACTAAAGAAGGTTGAAAACGGAAATCCCTTGGCGATTAGCAAATATAAATTTACTTTTTCTTACTGAAAGTTATATTAAAGTATGTATGATTTTATTTAAAATACATCAAAGGAAAGATTATCTGTTATTCTTTTGAGTTTTATAAATACATCATTCATTGTTAAGATAAAAATCTAATTTGAATTGATATACCCAGTGCACAATTCAGTTTTATCACTAAGATTGAAGTTCAATGAATCCTCAAGATATTTTCCAGAAAATTACAAATATAATTGTTTTGTGAATAAAACAACTTTTATATGAAGTATGCTTAGCGAAATGTGTTTTCTCAAAATGATTATACAATTAAAAAAAGGAAGAAATGTTTTTCTTTTTCATCAAAAGCATTTAAAATGGCGAAAAAGAAAATTTTAAAATGTTTATGTAATATTTTATTTTGCGTTATCTTAACAGTTTAGGCGAAATCAAGTGTGAGAAACATTTTCCCAAAGAAAGGACTTCAATAGGCAAGGAAGGAAAAACTAATTTTATAATATTTAAATTATCAGAAACGCGTGAATCAATAGGTTTCAAAAGAAATAATGCGTGAAGAAAAAATTGTTTTAGTATGAGATCAGTTATAATAAATAACTAAAACTTTGTAAAATAACACGCATAGCTGGCACTTATCAAGTGTACATGTGTTTTTACAAGGTTCTAATTATTTTATCTTTTAAACACGATTCTTTAGGATGTTTTTTTTTTGTTTTTACACCAGTTACTTCTGTCTTATATATTTACTATCTGTGCACCCGTTTTTTACGCTTTAATGATGGAATATTTTCCTAAAATTGGATCGCAACTACCTGTGAAAAAACAGAATCTCAAATATTATATATATATACACGTGTGCGTGTGTGCGTGCGTGTGTGTGTGTATACATATATGTATACTATATATTTACATAGAGAGAGAGAAAGCAGTATACATTAACCTAACGTTGGAAAACTTATCATCTAATCAGTTGTATGACGACCGTTAGAAATGATGAATTTAATGAACACTTTTAATTTCACAAAACATTTATTAGTAAGGCAAAATGTTTTTAATACATATTATTGTTAAAAAAACCTCTATCATTTATACTCATGCTATCTGTCTTCGTCTCTAACCATTAATTGAACAGTCTGAAGGAACAACTTTGATATTTGCCACCAACTGTGCTTCAGTTTTGGTGATTCTTTGCAGTTTACGCATGGGCGTGATGAATAATCATTTCCATATCATGATTGAAAGTTCTACATATATTCTGATGGATATTTCTTATCAGGTTGGCGTCTTTAGCATAGAGAAATATTTCATCAGACCTATATCCAACCTATACCAATTTAAATGCTGAAATCCTCCATAGTTGATTCTTATCAAAAATATCAAACTGTATCCTGTAGGACCTATTGGGTTGGTGCATAACTATCGGGCGTTTGTAAATTTTTAATTAATTATATTTTTTTATTTCAGATACATAAATAATTTACCTAAGAGAATATGCGTAAATAAAAATATTAATTAATTAAAAATTTTGTAATATTTATTAAAATACAGCATGTCAAAGAAACTCCAGATAATTATGCACCCACCCAATATATAGAACCACTCAAACTGCAAATATTACGTTAAACAGGAAGGCAGAATTTATGAATTCCACCCAGATTTCCACATATGACTTCTCGTATGGACTGTTGTAAAGTTGAGTCAGTTAATTTGGTTATTTCATACAAAAGTTCTTAAATGGGATAGTATGGAACTTATAACGATGTTGAAAAGAAGAGTGTCTTTACAAAGGACCGTTATGGAGAAATGTATTCCTACGTTAAAATATATAATTCAACACAAAAATAAATAAGTAAAAAGATATTTAAATAAATCCCTTTTTAAAATTTAAATGTGTTATTTAAAATGAATAACGTTTTCAGTTTTGATGAAGCATTTAAGTTTTTATATCTAAGCAACGAACTAAAATATCATTTAAGTAATAATAATAATCTTGAATTTGTACATTTTGTTTACTTGTAACATCACTTTTAATCAAAATATAGTCTGTGTGAGAAAAAAGAGCAGGAACAAAATGCTTAGACTAATTTTTACGTCTTTAAACAGCGAAGAGTTTTTCAAAATACGTTTATTCATTAATATAATAAAGTTACATCTTGTTTCAAACTCATTTTAAAGCACATGGCATCACTGAAATAGTTCTCACTCGCTATTTGAAAACCGGTACCCCCGTTTCAAAAATCTGTCGTATAAATTTCATTCAATTCTTTCTATAGCACCACAACACTAACGCTTGTATCATGACTGACTAAACGGACATGAATATATTCGTGCAGCTGCTAATAAATATGAAATATTACTATAAAATTGTAAAAAAATCACCTAATTTATACTTTTTTTCGTGCTTCTTTTAAAAAAGGGCAAAATGAATATTTCATTGTTTTCAGAATACCAAAAAGTTATGACTGACCGATAGATGCCACAGTTTAAAAATTATTTTATGAAACCTTTCCCCAAAAGAGTTCCCCAAAATGCTTAAAAATTTCTGTAAGTTAAGTTATATATTCAGAAAAAAAAATTGTAATTAAATTTTTCTCCTTAATGCGATAATGCAAGTAATTACCGCCGTTTTAACTGATTGTGCAAGAAAAAATGCCATAAAACATAAATTAAAAATTTTCTAATTCCAATTTTGAAAATATCATTTCGAGGTGTGTTAGAACCTGTCCTTTAGAACCCGCTTGCAGAGCTTAGAAAGTCTGTTAAAAGCCGCCTCAGCGCTATGAGATTGTTAGACATATGCAGACAAACAAACAACTTGTATTGTTTATATAAATTATAAGAATGCACATATATTTTAAAAGGAATAATAAAAGCATGTAGCAGATAAAACTTGTAATAATTTTTTGAGGATTGCTCAATCAAAAGAATGCTATATTAATATCTTCAAATAGTGCCAAAGATGGAGCAATATTGGGACTGTATTTCCTGAACTAAATTTTATGGCAATCAAAACTGCACCGAGAGATTGGAGATGGCGGTAGATATATTAATTCATAAATGTTACCGATGTCATGCGTATTAAAACTTACATAATCATCGTTGTATTCACTTTGAAAATTTACATGGGTATAAACCCTTCATAATATTCAAGCAATACATATACTACGCATGACAGTTTAATGGTTTATTAAATTGGAACATCTGTGCTTTGCATATGAGATTCAATATGAATTTTTGTTTACGTATATGCTATGAATATTTTTTTTAACTGACGGATTTGGAAATGAAAAAAAAAGTATGATTTATTTTGTAGTAAAATAAAGCAGCTTTTTTAAAATGTACTGTTTTATTTTATGAAATAAATATTTTACGGTAATGAAAAATCCGGCAAGTAATCCTAATTATTACCGTCATTTAAACAATTTGATATATAGTTAAACGGTTATTAATCTAACTGGTTGGTTTTAACCCTTTAACACGCTATGTCCTCGCCCTGAGGACACATCTCTGAGATTTTGACTGTTTTGATTCAAAAAAATACATTTCATTTTAATTGAATACTTAAGCAGGACACCTAGATATATAGCGCATGGAATGTCTGCCCAAGTAAATTTTTGACACAGCCGTCTGTGTTGCCCCACACAGCCAGTTGTGTCAAAAAGTTCTTTATCTCTGTGGCACGCACTGGACGATTCGATCGACCGCAATCTTGTTGGTAGTTAAATCGTACGATGGCAACGGCTGCATGTTATCGGCATTGGGAAATGGTTGCGCTTCAAAGGGTTAAGTTATCAAAACTAACTGGTAATGGATTTTCGCCATTCCCCCTTCTTCCCAGAGGTAGGCGGACCAACCCTTGTTCTTATTTATTTAGTGGATTTCCGGGTCACAATCTAGAAAAGAAAAGAAAAGAAAATTTTGTCAGTCCACATGTGTAATGCTTCAAAATGAGTTGCCAAAAGAACACGCAATTTTGAAAGTAATTACTATTTACTTATTTTTTAAGTTTAAAACTATTTGCTTTCCTGTTCTAAATTAAAAAAGGATTTCTTAACTTGATATTTTTTCAACTCTTTATATCATTGCCCAAATAACACTGGCCATTATGCACTCTTTCATTTTACATAAATTTAAGCAATATACATCGTACAATTTTGTTCAAAAGCGTTAGGAAAAAAAATGCATCAGGATTCTACTTGCACTACTACTTTCAGCGTCTTTTGAAAGCCATTTGAACGATTTTTGAACTAGTTTTGCTAATAGGGGACTGATATAACAAACGTGTGTGCATTAAAATTGACTTTACATACAGTGTTTGACAAACATATAAGTAATTTTTGAATAAAACGTTATAAAAAACAAAAATATGGATAATTATTCCAATTCATTGTATATTGAAATATTTCCCAACTTACAAATTGTCAGGAGCTTAGTTTATTTGAAAATACTAAGTAATGCTTCACGCGTAATTCGAAAATTATGTCATATTCTCTATAGGTGTAACACTTAAGCCTAAGCATACATATAAATTTATCTCTTAAAATTTTATTTTTTCAAATTATAATACAAATTTCGGTACTGTAAGAATTCGAAAATACTTATCGATACTGCTCAATGTTGATATATATATATATATATATATATATATATATATATGTGTGTGTGTAATATGGGGGTAGCCCCCACTAGCAATCAGGCCGTCATTAAGACACAGTTTGAGAATTGAAGCATTTTTATTTAATACGATACAATATCTGGATTAGCAAAGCAGTCATAATACAATTATAGAGCAAGAAACAGTCAAAAAGCGAAAAGCGAGTAAAGTTCAGCGTGCAGCTGTATTTAAATAGGGATAAGGCATTGAAGGTTGCAGACAAAGATTCCCTGCGATACGTTATAACACGTGACTAACTGGGCAGGAGCAGGGGTATTAATGGGCTTGATTGGCCATAGTAATTTAGACAAGGCGGAGTCAAAGTCTACCAGGAAAAACCATGTCTGGCGGATTTTTAGAGGGAAAAGACTTTAAGACTCATATGGTTCCGACGAGGCGAACAAACCGCCTTTGTTTAGAGTAAAAGATTAATAACAGTGACTAAAACGAATATTAATTTGGAAAGCTTAATTAAAAAGCCTAAACGGGGTTTTTATATTACATATATATATATATATATATATATATATATATCAACATCGTTTAGTTCATTATGTTGGTAATTACCTTATAATTTATAATCTAAGCAAGAAAATCTAATTACGTCTTTCAATAGTTCAAATTCGGTTAATTTCCACATGAAAACAAAAAGACCCTATGTTGAAAGCTAGGTATACGTATAGCGAGACAAATTTCAACTCTACAAAATCTCCAAAACACAATCTTATTTCTTGAGAATGCATTGTGTCATTTTTTTCAAAATTATATAAAGTATCTAAAGAAGCCAAAAGTTTCAGTTATTTATTCAATCATGTACACTTCAGATTTGTGGACAATATCCAGCTTTAAGTATAATCTACATAAGTATAAAATTTGGACTGCAGCTGTAGAGAGGGAGAGTTGATAGAATGTTAAACTTGAGATTACGAAGAACGCCGTCTAGTCCGCGTTGTTTTAAGATTAAGAACGATATGAAAAATATGGAAGTGAAAACGCATGCTCACGTATCTGCTTACATTTAAACCATGGTAAGCATAGCCATATCAAACATGGGCATTCTGAACTGTCGAGATATCAATATTCTGCATTTATATTTCTAGAAGAATATAAAAGATTGTGTTATACATTTATGCATTTTGATTCACAAGACTTTCAGCTTATATTTACTTCATTGAAGCATTTTAAATTATAGGCGAATTTGTGAGACAATCAAAAATTCACCTGTATTGGTTTTTGCAGAGAAAAACTGACCTCTATATGCTAATACATTTATTTAAATAATCTCGTTCCGCAAATCTATTAAAATACTATAGAAAGTAATGTTTTCGCAATGAAAAGTTACATTTATCTATTCTGTGTAAGTAAATACGTGGATGGCGAATTTTCTAATGCACTTAATGTATATAAAATTTTACATCATTGTGTGGTGTGATTTTACTACAGGCAGATTTTAAAAAAGTTACATTTCTATAATAATATATACATATTTGTCTGAGACTATACACGATATAAAAATATTGTTTAGTATTTATCGGATTAATTTCATGTAATCATTTTGCGCTGAAATTTGATGCGACACAAGTCTTTATTTGTCTATTGAAACACGGCTCTAAAATAATTGACAAGGAATTACAAAATCCAATTCAGTTATTAATTAATGTAATGATATTTTTTGCGACACTGTTGCATTTACGAATTATGTGAAACTAAAAACTTTCCTAATTGTTGAAAAATTTTCTCACAATCTTTATTTACATTAATTAATCAAGTAGTTATAATGAAACGTAATTAGCGTTTGTATTTTTGCGCCTGGAGAAATTAAGTATAATTCTATTTAATTGATTTACTTTTTTGCACGAAGCAATATCCGTTTTCTAAAAACGAACACCTTTAGAATATATAATATTGTTTGAACAGTAATTCTTATTTTTGTCTGATAAAAAGCGTATCTTAAGTTGATATATGAGCTCAAAATATTCTCAACGAATTATTCGACGATATTATTTTATGAAATGAAAATTGGAATAAAAAAGCATAGTGTTTTTTATTGCTGTATGTAAAGGAGATATATTTTCTTAAGATAAATTTATCGTTATGATTCCAATTATGTAGTCTTAATTAACATTTGATCGTGTCTTCTAAAAATTGATCTCCTTAATTTTTCATATGTATTTATAATGGAAAATTTTATTGAGCCATCTCTAGTTCTGCCTAAAGCAAAGTAATTGCAAAAGCGATTACTTCTTATATATTAGCTTGTTTCAAATTATGGGATGAACATAAACTTTTACATGAAAAATTACCATGGAAATCATTAAAAGTTCTTAAAAAATATATATTTTTTCTTAAGTTGTCTTACGTATATTACTTCAAAACGGCATGCTATTTCTCTAGCTAAACAAAACATATAATTTCAGTAAAGAAGACAAATAAAATATTTCTAAAAAAACAAAATAAAAACATTAAATAAAACCAACTTCATTTTAAAATAGATAAAATGTATAAAATATGTTATATAAAGGTGTAAAATAAGTTCACCTATTCGTGCCGCAGTTTTAAAGAACTTGTTAAGTATTAGAAATATGTGAAATAATAAATCATCTATAAATCTTGGAGTTGCCTAATTAATACAGCTACTTAATTTCCAATAACTTAGGTACTATTTCTTTTTTACGTTTATTACAGAGAACTACAACAGAGTAGTTATAGTTAAAATTCCCCTATAAACATCATTATGCAGCAGAAAAGTATGAGCCGATTGTAACAAAATTTGGCGTATAGACCGTGCACGAGATATTCTCAAAGATAATTTTTAAGTAGTTCAAGAAATGTCCACCAGGTGGCGCTTTACATTTTGACGTCATCTCACAGAATGACCTAAATTAGTTAATAAATGCTCAAAAACTATTAAATAAATGTTGAAATTGTTTTTCTATTGATAAATTAGCCGTGTTTCATGCAAGTGTGGACATTTTGTGAACTTTTCTTTCCTTGCATCTGATGTACAGTCTGTAAAAGAAATTTGGTTACAATCCTTTTAACTGTTTTAGCTTTAAAACCTTGTTATAAAAGACGTTCAATAACAACCACAGTGTATATCAGCTGATAGTTATTAAATTTGGAATGTTTAAAACACTCTGTAACTTAATCACGATTGAGGTGAAATTATAGAGACAGAAATCTCAAAAAATGCATCAATAGACTCCGAAAAAAAAATAATATTAAATAATTCGCTAGACAATTCGTTAACATAATTTTACATTGTAATTTGGAAGCACATGAAAATGCTCTTCGTCAGGGTAAATTTCTATTAAATTTGAAAATTTCCCTCTCATATAAATATTAATCTCATACATGATTCATTCTTTTCAAATAAATTCACCTGTTTAATTGAGGAAAACACTTTAATTAAAAAAAAATATTGATTTGCTGCTTTGATATCTATATGCACAATCTAATTCGATTAGTGCAATTATGTAAATAAAGTGATATTACGGGTTCGACAAAGTATTCAAACCAACCTAATTGCTTCCAACGATTTTGCATTACTTACTACTGGTAGTTGTTGACACTGAATCTCTCAGAAGTGGTTCTTTGAAATGGAATCTCGATGTCTAGATATACAAGATAAAACACAGCGAGACATGTACATCGGTTAATAAAAATGTATAATTTATGTATTAGATGATTTATCTAGGCGTAAGATGTTCAAAAATAATTTACATTGAAGACAATGCAAGGATTTGGAATGATCTGCATACTCCTGAAGCGATAGCATGCAATATTGTTATATAACGCATGGAATCGTATGCTGATGTAGGAGAAATTAAATAAAAGTTTGAAATTTAAGCATGCTTATTGACAGAAATTATGTTTTAGAGGTATGAACTAATTATAAATAGCAGAAGCTATTACAAATGTACTTTAATGTAATTTCAGTTTACTTTAGACAAAAAATGTTCTAATGCTAAACCTAGTAATAGGTTCCGATATACAACTCTCAAGATCTTTTTTTAACCATTGATAAAATAGGAAGTTTGAAGAAAAATGGCGTAAAAATTATATACAGTATGGCACACTTTGAATAAAACGAATAAAGCAATATGGCATTTTAACAATTTTCCTCATTAACACAAAGCTTTTTAATGCTTTGATAAAATCCTTTTCCTTTCATTCCTTTTTAATAATCACATTCTTTTTTAGCATAAATGTAATTTTCAGAAACATAGCTTTCATTTTTGCAGATCATATCACTAACAATATGGCTTGTAAGTACAATACGGTTCTTTAAATGCTGTATTTTAATAAGAAATTGACCTTCCTTAAAAAGAATTACAAAATATCTGCTTCCACTGAATGTTCTAATTACCCCATTACAGCTTAATGGTTATAGGAACTTAAATTAAATTTTGTTTAATGAGTATCTCAGTTAAGACGTTTTAGACAGTTTTATGAGGGACATAAAACAAGCGATTTTAATGCTGAGAGTTAATTGAAGAAGTAAAGACATTAAAATACAATTTCCAGGATTACAGTCAGTTGTTTTTTATATGAATATGAGAGTTTCAGTTAACGAACTATTCAATTTGAAAAACCGTTATTACTTAAAATAATCTGAAATATTTTCGTTTAAAAGTGCTTTACAAATTAACAACTGCAAATGCTTACTATATTTAAAACCAGCCGAAGACACTATACATTTTTATCATTGAAAATTATTCAGGGATTACGCAATCCATATATTGGCATCCCAGCACTAATTTTTAATTTTAAAATTTTGTTCTTCACCTAAATAAAGCAGGAAAATTTGTTTTTCCCCACGCAATTGTAAGTTCGGTGAAAAAAAGTGTATCATTTTAGTTAAGGCAAAGCTACACGAGTGCTATCAACCTAAGATTAATGCAGGTATTTTTAATTAAACGCGTGTTCACTTTACACCTGTAGAAATCCTCCCCAAACTCCACACCTTTAGAACAGCAGCCAATCTAGGGGACAGAGCTCTGGACCTACATACTTTATTCATCTACCAGTGTTCCGTGATTTATCCTTTATGTCTGTCATAATCCCAATGTCTTTCCCATTCAAACGATACCTCTGGGGGTACCAATCCAAGTGCCAGGTCTCTCATCTGTAATTGGTTCAAAATTTGGAGACCACTGATAGGGCAAAACGTTGGTCTCTCTACTAGACACACCCATAATGAAATGACAACTATCTCTGGCCCTGATATAAGCCAAGACTACATACGAAGTAGTAACATACGAATGAAAAATTTGAAAAATAGTCAGTGTTCTGTAAATAAATATTTTAGGTTTTGAAAATATAACTATAAATTTGAATGTCAGTTTTAAATAAAAATGTTCAGCATGGTTTCATAGTTTTTTTAGTAAGATTTCCATATTAACATTTATATAGTATTTTTTTTCTTAAAACCACAGAAATGAAAATAAAAGTGTGTTATCTCTTATTTCTATAGTTTGAATTAAAGAACTATTGAATTAAAACAATAAGTCGAATGCATTTATATAATCTACCAAATATGTCTCAGTGGGTAAAGCGTTTTATTTTGAATACGCCACTGTTCCCAGGGCCACTTTCGAAATCTTCTATTTCGTTTAATTTTTATCAAAAACTTGCAGTCATTTTCATGCGCTTTTCATGACTTAATATTACAGTTACGCTTTCTCCTTGTATTCTAACACTAATCTTCTAGTCTGCGATAGAAATACTTAATCTGTTAAGAAAATGTATTATTTTATATTTCTGCCACAAAAGTGTAACTAAAATCAACCTCCTTTATCAAGCGTACATGTAATGCGAGATGTTTTTGGATTTTCTTTATTACAAATGGGAATTTGTTACAAGTGAGCAAGAATGATAAAAAAAGAAAAAATTAAAGAAAACGAACATAGTTAATAAATATTGCGTGTTTCAGTTGAAATATTCGTTGCTGAATTAAAGAAAAACAAATAAGCATGAACTAAAAAGATCACATGATTGATAAAAAGATTAGTAATGAAAATATGCATTTATCTATTCCTTAGCTAGAGCATTCTCCTATCCTCATATAAAATAGTATCTATAGATGGAAAATGTACTTACTAGCACGCCTACAGAAAATATTTCAGCTTTTAGGATTGCACACAGTTGCTACGTTCCCACGATTGTTTGTATCTTTAAATTAATGTTGTTATGCTTTCTAATAGGATGTTTTCCGATCGACGTACTAATAATTTTATCATGTTCTTGATCAAATATATAAATATTATACTATTTTTTATATTTTATGTGCGGCTTAAAACCATTTTTGAAAATTAAAATTATTACTTATTAGAATGTGTTAGTAAAGATTTTAACCTTTCATATTTTATTAGATTTTCCAATTTGATTCCAAATATCAATCACACTAAACTTGCTAAGGTCACTCAGCAGTTTGGGAATAAGATTAAATTTGAGACAAATAATTATTTTAAAAAATCTAGAATATTTTAGTGGGAGTAATATTTACATAATAGCAAACATTTCCAATGTTAAACAGATAGAACGCTTTTAGTATTATAACTACAATTTATTTACTTTACCGAGACTTGAAACTTGCAAAGAATAATATGCATGAAGAAATGTCTATACGCAGCATTATACAGGGTGATTCAAAATTAGAGAAACAAACTTTTGGTAAGGGTAGGATACACGAAGACGGTTAAGAATAATATAACAATGTGAGGGCGGAAACGACGTCTTCGTGTACCTGTTGATAATCAGTTTGGGAGAAGTGTTAACCCTTTATCTACTGAATTAAGAATTGCCAAGAATATCACCTTGAATTTATTTGTTTTCTCTTGTTATAGTAAGGCAATGAATGATAAATACTGATTAATGTAATAAAAAAAGAAATCTACGAAAAAATTAATGAGCATAAGCTATAAGTTTGAAGACTGGTCTCATAAACTTTAAAGAGTCTTTTTGAAAAAGAATAAAGGACCGACCAATCTGAAGTAGTGAAGTAATACTCTGATTGACACACATTTAGAAAATCTAATCCTTTAATCATAAAACAGACGTCTGAAAAATCACTTATGCTCTTTTTGGAGGAGGGTGGGAGGGAGGGGGGCACGACGTGAGAGGAAAGCTGTCTATTTAAACTAATGTACTCTAATAGAACATGAAACCGTGATGTGAGCTTATGAAATGAAGAGTTTGGTAGTGTTTTTTCAAAGGAATGGTTACAATGAATAGATTTTTCTTTTTTATCAATTTTTATTTAATGGTACTTCTAAGTACCATCAGTAGATAAAAGGTTAAAGTGAGCGCCTAATTTCTTAACCAAGTTTCATAAGCAGTGGTCTCTCCTCCGATAATTTTATTAATGCGATGAAAGAATCATATGAATTAAGAATTTTAATCAAGTGCAATGGGTGAAAGATGCATCAGTTTTTGAAAAATAGTGGCAGGAGAGTTCACTATTACTCTTGAACCCTTCTTCTAGCTTGATTATTAACGGATCGCCATGTGATTCTCAGCAGCCTTGTTGTAACCTATAAGCTTGTACTCTACTTTTCAATCACCATTTATAATGCTATTTAGAGAAAAGACTTACATTAGTTAGAAAAGACATATTGCAACAATATTAGTTGTTAACAAATATTGCCAACATAAATGAGGGAGTCTAAAAAGAATTGCTTTCGAAGAAAAATCGCGAATAATATATTGACTTAAAATTGAATAAGGAATTTAGAACGATACTCGCCCCAATCCAATACGCTTGGTTTTTCTAACGCCCCCCTACTAGCGCTCTGCGCCCCACAGGTTGAGAAACGCTGGAATAGTCCTTTCTGTCGGAACATTAGTAATTATATATTTTTAGCTTATTCCCTACTGTTAATTTTAAGCTATAAAGATTTCAAATTTTAGTTATCATGTCTCTCTGCCAAAATGGTAATTTACATGTTAAATAGTTAATTTCTGTAAATCCGTATTTATTTATTTCTATTTTCAAATGTTTTTTTCAAAAAATTCACTGTTATATGCAAGCATATTAAATATTTTATTGCAATACCAATACTTTCTAGGTATTTGCTGACACTAATCTTCTCGTCTATAGTGGAATCTCCCACTGTCTAACGAAAATGAATTTGTTTTTCTTCTGTCTGGAAAGCGGAACTAATAATCGGCCCCATTATTACACACAGATCGAACGTGAGCAATTTCCAGGGTTTTCTTTTTCACAAAACGCCCTTTATTAGAACAAGCAAAAGCAGTAGAACACCCATCCCCACTCCCCGATATTGAAGGTATTGTTTTGGTGGAAAAATCCGTTCCAGTATTAAGGAAAAGCAAGAATGTGCGAATTAGAAACAAGCACTGAAAAACATTTCTCGTCACTGGCATTTTTATTAACTTTTATGACACATTTTTGTCAAGAATATATGAAAAGCATCTAATGTTCATGAAAAGTATTTTCAGTATTTAAAATACTATTATAGTAAACATTTCAAATATTTCCAATGTTTATCTTGCTCTGCTTTTATTGCACTTAAAATGATGTGAGTTGCCACCCTTTTTTAACTTCATTGTCTGAGGTTTAAGTAATTGAAATATTTTTAAAAATTAACTTGTATTTTAAATCAGGCAAATGAAATTTTTATCATCACTTTTAATAACTTTATTCATTTCGTTTGAAATATTCTCTGAAGCTTCCTGAAATTAGTACATTTTAGAAAGTAATAGTTTTTTCTTTTCTTCTTTCTTTTCTTTCTTTTCTTTCTTACGTTAATCTTCGCCAATTTTGTGTTAATTTCTTGCAATATAGTTGTATTTATGTTATGTATTTGAATCTTACAGTGGTCAAATGAAATAATTAGGAATTTAGATAAGTATTTAGGAACAATGTATATGCATATAGCATAACTTGTTATAGCGATGAACTTTTAAAATTTGAATTACAATTAAATGTTTCTAATATCCATTTAGGAGAAGACTTAGGCTTTTATGAAATAAAATTATTGTATGAAATTTCTGTAGATGCAATAACACTTATTCACAAGGTTTAACATTTTGTTAATCAAAAGTTTAAGAATGGATGTTAGTTATGTGAATTTTCGGATTTCCAATTTCCAGTGAGTGATTTTTATAGTAGGTAAAGTTTTTCCGTAATATGAAATTTCAGTGAGATTTAAGTAAACTTCTGGCTATTAAAATCGGTACAACAAGAAGGCGACATGCGACAGACGAGAAATTTAAACGACAGGAATTGCATGCTAGGATAAGCATATGATATGGTCTTCTGCGCATTCAGACAAAGAAATTATACAGCCGGATTCTCCGACACAAATTGAATTTGAACGTTGTTGCCTGATGAAAAGCTGTCGTGATGCCTCGTGTAAGAAGGAGAAATGAGTACCAGCAAGTTTCTGACTTTTAAAGAAGTCTAATTATAACCTACCGGGATTGCAGTTTATCCTATCGCATTATTGCTGCTCGCGTCGCGTCGGTCGAGATTCAATGACTGATAGCAAAAAATGGGATCGATGGGTTCAGGGCGGTAATACGGAACGCCGTGCTGAATCTCAACGACCCACTATCTTTAGCAGACGAGAAGGCAGACATGTTACCCGCATGGCCTTAATGGATTGTGCTGCCACGTCACGAGCCTTGAGTCAAGAAACGGGGTCGTTTGCTAGACAACAAGTGCCTGCACTAACAATTGGACAACGTTTTGCAGTAGCATGGGCTCTCAGCTCGGAGACTATGGCTGCGGCTACCCTGACGCTGCATCACAGACAGGAGCGCCTTCAATGGTGTGATCAACGATGAACATGGCCGAGACGTCATTTTTTCAGATGAATCCATGTTCTGCTTACAGCATCATGATGGTCGCATCCGTGTTTGGTGGCATCGTGATGAATATGATGGACGAATGCACATTGGCAAAGTGCATTCGTCATGGCCATACTGGCCCATCACTTGGCGTGATGGTATGGGGTGCCCCTGGATACACGTCTCGGTCACCTCTTGTTCGCATTGACGACTCTTTGAACAGTGGACGTTACATTTCTGATTTGTTACGACCCTCTGATCCACCTTTCATTCGAGCCCTGCCAAACCCTATGTTTTAGCAAGATAATGCATGACCGCATATTGCCAATATTCTACGGTCTTTCCTTGAATGACCGTAGAATATTAGCCGTGCCGTGGAAAACGTTCAGCTCCTTCCCTGGCCAGCACGTCCTCCAGATGTCTCACAAACAGAAGACGTCTGGTCAATGGTTGCCGAGCGGCTTGCGCGTCAACATACGCCTATGGTGACGCGCTTGATGAACTGTGTCACGGTTGAAGAACAGTGGCATCGTGTTGAAGCTGCATGGTCTTCGGTATCTGTAAATACCATCCAATCTCTGACTCAATGCCCAGTCGTATAAGTGTTGTTATTACTGCCAGAGGTGGTTGTTCTGTCTGTAGATTTCTCAGGATCTATGCACCCAAATTTCTTGAAAATTTAATCACTTGTTATTTCCAGAATAATATATTTGTCCAGTAAATATCATTTTGTTATCTACATCTCTTCCTGGTGCAGCAATTTTAATGTCCAGTATTGTAATTTTCAAATTGAAATCTGCAGTATAATTTCTTGAATCAATGATTTCTTAAAAAAATAAAATATTCTCAGATATATATATTTCTTCAATACATTTAATTAATTATAGCGTTTTACTTTCTTTAATATTAAGTAAAGTATTAGTTTTTGCATTAAATATAAGAATGAAAATGTAGAATATAGTAAAAATAAAGTCAAGTATGTCTTACTAAGGCTGACAAACTGAGTCACATGTTTTACATCCCAGGATCCAATTATTTGTATTGTTATACCTTTGGCTTTAGTTTTAATCATGTTTTATCAGCTACTAGAATTTTGATGCCTACACAGACACTGAGAGTACTTATTAAACTGAGAGCATAGGCTTCTCATTGTTAAAGATTCTCTTTTAGAATAAAACAAAGTTTGAGTGTAAATATCGTTTAGTATTTATGTATACAGGAATATGTATATAATGTAAATTCTAAAATGCTTCTTTCCGTACAAGATGAATAAATATTTCAATCATGTTTAAATCGTACGACGCATATAATAGTGTGAAAGGAACTAATGTTTTTTGCAAATAAATTATTTTCAAAAAAATAAAGCACAAATGCATAAATGAAAAGTGCATTTGATTGAAAAAATAATTAATTAATTAATAAACTAAAAATAATGCTCTTATTTTAAAAAAAAGAAAATAACAACTAAATTTTATTTAATATTTGAGAGTTTACAATTTTTCGATTTTTTTCAGTAGCTTAGAATATCCTTCGTGCATACTGTAATCTTTAATGGTATTCTTAATTTTACATTTATCAGAAAACGGTAATTTTGCAATCGTTTAACTATCAGACTGTTAAAGTAACTAAAACGTGTAAGTAACGTCAGTAGTTGAGTAATAACTCTTACCCCGAAAAGAATTTTGAATATTTGCAAACTATGCTACAAAAAAAGGGTTCAGTATTTTGCAAATAAATCTTTCTTGGAATAAGGCAATTAAGGTAGAGACAATTTAAAATAAAATATTACAGTCTCTTGTAAAGGATGTAGTAATTATATTAATTAAAGATTTTTATATCTTTATATATACTTTAGATTTAAAACAAAATCGAATTTTACAGAAGCGCATGGGGATATTGGAGGAATAGTCCTTTTTATCTTAAGCATCATGGCAATCATAATTTAAACTTACTACATGTACATAAATTTATTTAATATAAGTTATCTTGTAAAAACACATTTAACAAAAACAAACCAACGAAATTGACGTGATTAATCATGAAAAATGTCTTGCATAGTTAATTAATTAGTGAGATACGACACCATTACAATATATAAGGGATAGCTCATTTAGAGACAAATTTTAAAATATGAAACAGACAAAAAATAGGGCTATAACGCACTGAAAATTTAAAAAAATATAATAGATTGATCTTTCGGGAATTAAATACATTAATATTTCAGAAAATAATGCATGTATGTGTTTTATATATAATTAAATAACTCATTTTCTTTTATTTTGTATGGAGTAAAAATATATGGAGATATATATATTTCAATTTTTGTAAATCAGCTGTTTCTTTGTCTGTGTATTTTTTGTGTCTCTCAGTCAACGATACATTTATGTTACATTACGAAAAAAAAAGTTAAAGTTAATGAAATAAAATTTGTCTCTCGACTTGGTTTACCCAATTAACAGAATAAATTCAAACAGTTTCTTTGCAAAACTAGCAATTCATGAGATGTGTTAGTTTTGTTTGCGTACAATTTTCCGTTGCAAATCACATAAAATTAATACTTTTCAAGGTTTTTTTTTTTCGGAAAGGGTGCTTCGTTTGCAGATAGCAAACGAAAATTAAGGATAATTTTTATAATTCTGAGAGAGAGCCTGAATGAAAAAGGATGCACAGGCTGTATATATTGATTCATTTGAAGACTACACATAAAATTTCATTGTAATTTAAACTGTATTCTTGCACACGTATTGCATGGGTCCAATTCCTGAGAATTTTAAATATTGAACTCTGAATGAGGACATGAAATTCGAAATTTCTGATCTTTTCAATTTTATTTCTATAACGTTGCTTCCAATGCCACCAAGGTTAATACTTGTTATGTAGATACATTCTTTCTCAACATGAATTTCTTAATGCTGAAAGGACGATACCACCCAAAAGGATGTTTCACTGATGGTTCCACAAGATTTTTTTTTTAAAATTTCTAATGGCGAAGGGTTTTGACATAAAAAACAAGAACAAAAGAATAAAAAAAATAGTCATTTTCACATTCTTCTCCTCCCCTCCCGGTAACGATCTGCAATTGTTGATCCGCGGAGAGCTCTGTACTGAAGATGATGGCAGCCATCCATAACCAGCTGACTATTGCAAAGGGGACAATAAGGATCAGGAGCCAGGTTGATCCTGTAGAAGTGGACAGCACGACAGTCATGTTCAACGAAAAGTCGAAACTTGGCGACGGCCTCCTGGCGTGGACAGTCGAGAATGGTATCTGGGTCGAGATCCTTCCACTTTTTGTTTAGAATTTCTTTCCATAAGTAGTGAGCGGAACTTATTGGAGACTTTTATTTTCAGCACTCGTTTAAAGTTTGAGAACGAGACCGGTTTATTGTTGATTAGTTAAATAGAAGTTCTCTTTTTTGCCAAGTTATAAGCTATCTCATTTCCTCTAATTTCGCAATGTGAAGGGATCCACTGAAGAGCGACAGATTTACCTAGTTGTTGCAACTTCATTGTTGAGTTGCAAGAATACAGTTGTTGCAACTCAACATTATTGAGTTACATTTATTATTGAGTCAACAAAATATTATTACATAATTATATGCATTATTGAGTCAACAATATAATTGAGTTGCATCCGATATTGCTACGTATTTTGCATTATCCCTATTACCTCTTCGAGCAGTTTCATTCATCGAATTACTTCTCGCATAAAAACATTTATGTTACAAGCAAAAAATATTTTAGATACAATATCTGTCAAATATCACACAATATCTGTCAAAATCATACAATATCTGTCAATTTTTTTTGCGTATATATATATATGTATGTATATATATTTTTTATACATATCTATCACATTAAGCATTGAAATGTTTGCACTTAAATAAATGATCTTCATTGCAATTTGAAATGAATACAGTGAATAAAAAAATAAATCAGGAAAGTATATTTTATAAATTAACAATACAAAGTTAAGAATTTTCTTTTCTTTAATATTTCTTTTAATTAGTGCTGATTATATGCATCTTGCTTTAATTCTTCCGCAAGAAAGCTTGCCGTACATAAATGGTTTTAAATGTTTTAAATTTCTAAATTATGACAGAAGAATCATTTATAGTGAGTATATAACACTTGATTAAGCAACATTAATGTTAAAGTATAAATTTCTCTCGTAATTACTTTTCAAGTACCTGACTGAAAATAATTAAATTTTCGAGCATTGTACTTATATAAACTAATTAATCTTAGAGTTTTCAAATACTGTTTCTTCAAACTAATAGTAATAATAACCATAGCTGCCAAGCTTCCCGATTTCTTCTGGTGATTTCCCAATAATTTTTACCTAGCAATTCATGCTTAACATAACGCCCCAAATTTATTGCAAAATAAAACTGTTTAAAAATTGTGGTGGGAAATTGCCCGAAGAAATCGGGAAGGTTGGCAGCTATGTAATAACGCATCCAACATTATTTTTTATAAGTTAGTTCTTCTAGAAATTTCTTCTCAAAGATGCAAATAGAGGATGCATTACACATAAAAAAAATTATTCACATGAAAAGGATAATACGCTGTTTTAACAACTGCATAAACGTTATTAAGGCTTCTTAAATGTATGAAGAGAATTTCACAAATCAAGAGCCATGAATTTTTCGACCTATAGAGGAATTCCCTTTTGTTCTTTAAGTATGTCGACACTGAACTATGTGGGGAAGGCAATATTAGATCAAAAGCGGGTCATTATCGCTTCTAAAAATGTGGTTTAGTGTCCCCGGCATAAAAGTGAAACCCATAACAGCGTCACATTAACAGCATCTATCCAAGTTAATGGAATTGTGAAAGAACTCATACCGCTGAAAGTATGCTGCCAGCGCGTAAGGCTCTGTATTATGAGATATAGAAGTTGTGATGAAGCGACTGCTTTTTGGAATTCAAATTGACTGCTAAAATATTCCAAAACTTGAAAAGAATATTTCCATGAGCTTTGTATATAATCCATACATTTCTTTCCTTTCTCATTAGAGTATCTTAAGCAGAGTAATGGTTGAAGAACTAATTAGTAAAATTACACACATACATATATATATATATATATATATATATATATATATATATATAATATTATTACTGAAACATATACAGATATAACATGTAGATAAAAGCATCCTTCAAAATTCAGATTTTCTTAATAGTTCCCTTGAAAAGCTGCTTAACAGGTTTAGTTTTTGAGCAAATTATTTGATTGGGGATAAATTTAATAAAAAGGTATATCATATATCTTCCCCCTTCTCAAATCTCATAGTCAGCACAGCTCTGGAGAATTTCCAGGAAATATGGGATTGGGGTATTTTAATAACTTCTAAATGCACAATTTTAAAGCATGTTATTAGCTTATAAATCCTGTGAGCTTAGGTAATAAAAGTGTAAAACGCGTTTACTGATTCCTTTAAAATATAAAAGTTTATTAGTTTTATAATTTAATTATTCACTTAAAGAAATATTTAAAAATTATTTTCAGAGTAAAATGTACATTTTTTCTGTTTCATCTTGCAAAAATGCACGTACAGATACATTATTTGCAGTGAAATTTTATAGATGAATTTCATTAGGAAATTTAATTTTTAAGAAGCCATGGAGACGAAGCTGTTATATACAGGGTTCTCCAAATGAAACTTCCTCAACTCAGAGGCCTGTGCAGGATGTTGTATGGGTCATAATGTGATGAAATTTTGAAAACAGGCACATCAAGCTCTCGAGATTTATTAAAAAATATATATATTAGTACAAGAAGTTGCCGATAGGTGGCGCTGTAACACTAGTAATTTGCATATTTAAACAACGTTATTTGCAGAAATTAAGCTTTTGCGCAACGCATCCAAAAGACGAGGCCTACAAAAGTGGAAGACAGGCGCTGCACAGGCAGTTGTTTCCAGCTCGCTGATGCATAATGGCGACTTTGAAAGACAAAGCTCTGTTAGTGAAACTTTTCTACCAGAATGGCGAGACCTACTTGTTCTGCGGTAAGAGCATTCCGTCAGCTGAAGAACTTACGCCGAGGACGAATGATAATACGCGCTTTACGAGACATGATGAAGGAGTTCGAAAGAACCGGACAGCTGGGAATTTTAACAGGTAGACGACAACATGTTGTGGATTTTGCACGCGTACAAGACGTTGCTTTGGCGGTCGTGGACGGCACTAGCCAATCGCCACATGGTGTTGTCAGTGTGGCAACTGTTTCTCGTGCTGTTGATATGTCCTATTCGACCACGGCACACATATAGAACATCTGTAGAAGGTCTTGTTGATCTGCAACGCCACCTATTGGCAGCTTCTTGTACTAATATTTTTTTTAAAAATAAATCACGAGCGCGTGATCTGAAGTGTCTGTTTTCAAAATTTCATCACATTATGACCCATACAACATCCTGCACAGGCCTCTGAGATGGGGAAGTTTAATTTGGACAGCCCTGTATGTGCTCCTCGGTATATGAAGAAATATTTAATCTCGATAATGAAATATAGACATATTTATAATGGAGCTTTCTTATCGGCATTACATATGGGTGCATCAGAAGTAGTGTGAGACGAAAAAAAAAACGATATTTTGTTTTCGAATGCTTAATACCGCGTAAAAGTTGAGCCTTTGGGTGACTAAAATGATGTCAAAAAAAGAAATAAAACCATGAAGCTATATCTTCCGATCACGCATTATCTGAGGAAATTTGGAAATTTTTGATCATTTTAGGCACTTTAAAAAAGCAGCCTGTTTCTAAATGTAATAGTTCAAATTCTTATGTATTCGAATCACAGAAAATAATGCTCAAACAATATTTAAATCCATCAACATTTTCCGGTCGATCGTTCCCTAAAAATTTAATGATTTTGATAAAAATTTACATACAGTGGTAGATTACAGTTTAAGGGGAAAATATAATTGTTTATTTATTTTTTTCTTTAAGAGTTTAAAATACAGTTATTGTGTTCAAATCACGTCCGGGTCACCAATGAAGAGGGCCCATATATGGGCCCATATTTAGCTTAAACCATAACTGTTACTTACTTTTTGACGCAGAAGCTTTCAAATTGTTCTTGATTGTAAGAAAACCCCTCATTTATACGAGTGCGATATAACTGAAAGCTGTTATTGTGCAAAATAAAATTAAATTCCTGCTATTGAGCAACAGCTTGTGTGCTTGTTATAGCAACAAAGAAAATTAATTATTGGAAAGAAGAGTAGATAATTTCCATTTAAATTTCAATGATAAATCTAAATCTGATCTGAACCCTCCCCTTCTATACCGTGCTCACATTCAAATGTAAACTCTGCTCGCAACAGCTTTCTTTACTTCATACCTATCCAATGTTTTATTACATTATTTCTTTGCCATCCTGCAGTCTACATGTTAGCATTCTTATGGCTGTTGAAGTGTAGACTTTTTAGAAACACCCGTAACGTTTTTCTTTCCTATTTTTAATATATGTGTATTTCAAATAAATCCTTTCAATTTTAATGTTTATAAATTCAAAGTGACTCAAATTGTGTGTGATATAGCAAGATATAGCAAGACATTCTCCTATCACTATAGGACGTGAAAGGTGTGTATAGCCCGTTTAATCCTTAAGCAGGCGTGCCTACTTTTGTAACAAGCACTCGCGTATGATAAATCTTACTCCATTTTGTTTTCTTTATATTTTTGACTAAAAACGCTTGAAAAACGAATTTGCGGACTTATAACATACAATAGCCCAATTTTATTATGTTTCATGGGAGGAAATCGTGCTTTTCATATTTATTTAGAGATTTTCTAGCAGTTCCTTTAAATACCATGCTTTCTGAGATGACAATTTCATATAACATGTTTTACACCTAAAAACTCTAATTACTTTATTAATATGATATTAAGTTCACCTAATAATCTTTTGTCCATACATACCAGTAGTGTAACGTCAATTCATATTTAATTTACATTTAGTTTATAGTTAGTTTACGTTAACAACGTACTGAAACGTTGTTAGTCGCGCGGGAGTATTTAATACCAATGTGCAATTGTCTTCCCTTCCGGATAACAAAGAAACGACATTATTTCACTCACCCCAACTAGACCTTGACCTTGAAAAGTAGAAGACGAGGCAAACTAGTTCTCCAAAAAATTCTCCCATTTTACGAATTAAAAATGTCGCTGGGGTGAGATTCACCCAGCGCGCCTGCTTACGGGTTAATAATCCTCAAAAATTTATGGATCTCCGTCTGTAGAGTGTTTTATCAATATGACTAAGCTATGAAAATGAATCATGTCTAACTTCATCCAATCAGATTTCAAAGTACTTTAAGTAAAGAATTAATGAAAAAAAAATATGTTCAATTATGTTCAAACAACATGATTTTCATGGATTTACAATTATTCACAGGCAATGTAGTGGCAAAAGAACCATTCTATAACGCCATGGATCAGAGTTCATTTCCCAGCTAAGGTGTTAAATTTTCGACCCCTTCATAGGGCGGGCCGTCCATTGGGTGCCCCCAGAATAAAATTTCTAGAAGTTTCGGGCCTTAGTATTGGCAGAAAATCTTGTGACTAGTGTCACCCATTACGGGGAAAAAAAACTATTGTTCATATAAAAACTTAGTTTTATTAATAAAAAAAATCTGTTTACAAATATTTCTGACGTTTTAAAATAACTGGAATTTAAACTTGTACTGGATAAAGGGAAAAAAAATTGCTAAAATTGTATCTCTTTCCCTTCAAACTATAATCTACCTACTATCCTGTTATGTAATTCTTTTATCCAAATCGCATTAAATTTGTAAGGAATTTGCGACCGGAAGACATTCATTGATTTAAATAATGTCTGCGATTTATTTTTTGTGGTTCCAATACATAAGAATTTGAACTATTACTTCCAGAAACAGACTCATTTAAAAATATTTCAAAATTACTATAAAAACGTAAATTTTTTAGATTTCGGCAAACTTTAGAGCAGATCCACTATAGGAAAATATAAACGCATTTTATTTCCTTTTTGACATAGTTTCAGTCATCCATATTCACAACTTTTCCGGGATATTAGTTGTTAAAAAAAGATTTACATTTTCTTCCTTACTGTTCTAATCAGATGGTACATTTAATTCATTAGTAGAATGCACGAGAAACGAAGCGGAGTTTCACATAAGTGTGCAGGGCTTCATCCATATGAAGCTTTTACCATGGCTTGAGACTGATTGAATATTCTATTCATCCGTTCAAATAAGCATTTCACAAATATTACTTACTTCAGACCATCGGAGATCATTCTTAATTTGAACAAAGGCCATTTATTTTGTAGTAATTCATAACATCGGGAAAGTTTAATTAGAACTAAACTATTTCAAAATTGTCTCTACAAATTAAAAGTTAATTCTCACAAATGTATTGAAAGACTGAAATGAAAAAATAAATGCGGCCTTTTGTTGCAATATACATACATATATATATATACATATATATATATATATATATATATATATATATATATATATATATATATATATATATATATATATATATATATATATATATATATATATATATATATATATATATATATATAGGGTTGTCCAAATCAAACTTCCCCAACTCAGAGGCCTGTGCAGGATGTTGTATGGGTCATAATGTGATGAAATTTGGAAAACTGACACTTCAGATGATGGGCTCGAGATTTATTAAAAAAAAAATTAGTAAAAGAAGTTGCCGATAGGTGGCGCTGCGGATCAAACAAGACATTCTACAGATGTTCTATATGCGTGCCGTGGTTCTCTATAACTCTTTCCATTCGTAAAGCAGTGTGTTCCACAGTGGAACGCAGTAAGTCCACAGTAATTCCACAAACATTCCGAATAATTGCGTCTTTCAGATGTGCTAAGGTTGCCGGATGTTCTCGGTACACCTGATCCTTTAAGAATCCCCATAATCAAAAGTCGCACGGTTTGAGATCAGGCGAGCGAGGATACCAAGCTGTTGGGAAACAGCGGCTGATCACAGGTGCATCGGTGAAAGTTGCCCTTAACACCTGTTGAACGCCACGAGCAATATGGGAATGTGCAGCATCCTGCATAAATATTGTGCCCTGGAGGCGGAAATGTTGCTGCAGTTCAGGGATCACAAATGTTTGCAACATGTTCTGATACCGTTTTCCTGTGACAGAGCAGGTTTCGAAACCTCTTGGAGTCACCTCATCAAAAAAATGCGGCCCAATGACGAATGTTGCGGTGAAACGCACCATATCGTAATCCTTGCAGGGTGCAAGGGCACTTGATGGATTGCGCGCGGGTTTTCACTTGCCCAAATGCGGCAGTTGTGCGTATTCACTTGATCATTCAGGTGAAAATGGGCCTCATCTGTCCAAAGAATTTTCTACGGCCAAGCAGCATCGACTTCCACTCTGGCAAAGAACTGCAGCGCAAATGTTTCCCGAATTGCAGGATACCCGTCGGACAGCTGATGAAAACTATGGATTTTGTAAGGAAAATAACCCAGGATTCGACGCATTACACGCCAGACGGTCGAATAGGGCATATCAACAGCACGAGAAACAGTTGGCACACTGACAACACCATGTGGCGATTGGCTAGTGGCATCCACGACTGCCAAAGCAACGTCTTGTACGCGTGCAGAATCCACAACATGTCGTCCTCTACCTGGTAAAATTCTCAGCTGCCCGGTTCTTTCAAACTTCTTTATTATGTCTCGTAAAGCGCGTGATGTCATTGGTCCTCGGCATAAGTTCTTCAGCCGACGGAATGCTCTTATCGCAGCACAGGAGTTCTCGTCATTCTGGTAGAAAAGTTTCACTAACAGAGCTTTGTCTTTCAAAGTCGCCATTCAACAGCACTCCAGCGCCATTCATCAGCGAGCTGGAAACAACTGCCTTTGCAGTAGGGTGGAGTGAAAATGACCAAAAATAATTTTTTTTTAGTTTAATATCGCCTGACTCAACAAATGGTGCTGTTTGGCAAAAAAGTCAGAGAAAAAAAAATCTAGTCCATTCACTGATTGTCTTCAGGTTCCACACTGGGCTCAAAGAAAGGAATGGTAACGTAAAAAGTAAAAAAATCAATTTTTTTAGAACGTTTACGATAACTTTATTTTCTGTGTCTAAAGCAGTTCTAATTACTAAAAAGAAATAGTAAAACACTGCCGTTAAAAAAAAGAAAGAAAGAAAAAAAGTCACTAACTTGCAACCGAGCGTCATAAGCTTTTGGGTATATTTTGAATACATAACTACTAAATTTTTACATATTCCTTCATTTTTAAAGGCAATTAATATTTAGAAAGCACACTAATACAGAAAAGGGAGTGATACCAAATTTATCTTTTGAGTATTATTGACTAATAAAACATTTTACTTTAATCAGTCTTCAATTTTGGAGTCCACATGCCGGGCAAAATAATTAACTTTGGTATCAAACTTTGGAAGTTCCTTTCGTGATTTGATTCCACAACGAATGCATCTATCTCTGGCTTCTGCTCCACATGTTACCAATAATACTTGCGTTAGTAGTCTTACATGCCTCTATAAAGCTTGAGAATGGAAAGGGAGCTTCTCTATTTCAAATTGTGAACCGTTTCTGATCATACTTGCTACACCTTCGTCACTGAGGTTCATGGTAACTAGTGGTTCCAAAGGATTATCCCAGTGAATCATCTGAAAATACTCCTCTGCTTCGAAATTTATATTTGGAAGATCAAATTGGCGAATTTTGTGCCTCCCATTTAGTTTTTATTGCTTTCAATATTCTTCTTAGGCCAAGTTCTCGAATATCTGATCGTTCATCAAACAGCATTGCCAAAATATCTTCAGAATGAGCAGAATAAGAGATCCTCTGAATAACTTCATAACTTCATAAACGATTGACCTAAAATCTTCCGGCAAGAATGAACTTCACTTCATCATTCCATGCTCTATGCGTAGCTCCTGGAATTTTCTTTATTTCAAACCAGGATGGCAATTAAACTTTCATGACATAGTCTACTAGGAGTTAGAAGTATTCTGTCCGTTCGGCAGTCGACGCGTACAGGCGCAGTATTCTGTTCGCTGTAGTGAGCAAGCTTGAATGAGACATCCTTCCTGGACTTCTGTTTGCCAAATTCGGATGGCACTGTCCCGAGCATACTTCCCTAGAAATATTAAAGAGGTGCTTTTGTTCCGTACTGAGGTCTTTTTTATTAATTTCAGGCGGAGCAACCGGAATAGAAAGAAATTTTGTCACAGTAAGGGTTTCGTGCGTTTCTAGAGATTTTCCTATTGTTCCAAAAAACTGGTGTGACCCAGATGTCTTTCCGTCAATCTTATGGAAAAGGTGGCGAAGAGGTAGTTCATTAGTGTGCAATAAGCACAAAAACCAGTGCAATTTATGACCAACAAAGATTTCAAGCCGTCTAACTACGCCATTTTTCTTCCCAACATTGACTTTCGTTCCATCGCACCCAACGGCAACAAGATCCGAAAGTGTAATCTCTTTCGGTGTAACGAAGTTGATTATGCTACGAGTAATATCAGCACTAGAGCCTGACTCCGGAATCACATGTCCTATGTACACAGAACCAGGTTCTGACAACATAACAATATGCTCTTCCACAGCTACAGTTGTATCTAACGAACTTCCTTTATTTTCTTGCATTATTGTTTTGTCCTTTCTTCCAAGAAGTATATGGCATACAAAGACTGCGTTACTTGTGTAGAATTAAGTTGTGATCGTATCTTTTCATTATAATTTTTAGTAAGGGGAATTACTTCTTGGTGACTCAGCACAGGCAAGGAGGCTTTCTTCCAAATTCTTTCAACGTCCAAAGAAACAATTTCGATGATCTCTTTTACTGAAGGATCCTTCTTGTTCCCCTGCTTCCACAGTATACCATTTTTCGTCATTAAGAAATGCTTCATTAAATCAGAATACGTCGGTAACACTGCCTCTTTCAATTGTACTGGTATTTCGAAAACACTACAAAAAGGTTTCACTTCTAGCTGTCGTATTTCAAAGTCATAAGTTCAAAACTCCTTTTTATTATGTCAAATATAAATCAAAATTAATAAAACGTATTGATTCAATCTTCAAATTAGAAACAAGTGGTTGAAACTCGCAAGTGGTGAAAGCAATCGCAAAAACGAATCATTCCACACAGTAAAAGTGACGTGCCTTATTAGGTCATGATAAAATAGTTCTCAGATTAGAACATGCGCTGCCATCTAGTAGATTTTAGAGTATAATTTGCTTTTTTTATGTACAAAAAGACATTTCTGCAGGGGGGAGGAATAGGGGGTCACCCCCGATGAGAATTTTTTTGCCATACAAAATGTATATTCTTCACTCCCTTATCACACATACGTATACATATATGAGTTGCAGTAGTCATAACCTCCCCATGAAAAATGTCTGGCTACGCCAATGCATTTCTGCATCTGATATCTGGCAGTCACGTTTCAATAAAACTTTTTATTAATGAGAAAGTAAATTATTAATATTATTTTACAAATTAATTATTAATTAGTAAAATATTAAATTTAAAAACCGTTTTTTACATAAAAATCATTAAAAACTTGAAAAAATATTCACTTGAATATTCACTTTTGGTGTGGAACCTCAGGATGTCAATATTTTAATCTGAAATTTGGAGACCATTGGTTTTAGTTAGTTTGACACCATATATTGACTCAGGCAATGTGAATTTCGAAAAAATGTTTTTTCGCTCCACCCTACTGTGCAGCGCCTGTCTTCCACTTTTGTAGGGGTCGTCTGTTGGATACGTTGCGCAGAAGCTTAATTTCTGCAAATCAAGTTGTTGAAATATGCAAATTACTAGTGTTACAGCGCCACCTATCGGCAACTAATATTCTTCACTACATATTTTTTTTACTAATATATATATTACTAATATTACTAATATATATATATTTTTAATAAATCTCGAGAGCTTGATCTGAAGTGTCTGTTTTCCAAATTTCATCACATTATGACCCATACAACATCCTGTACAGGCCTCTGAGTTGGGGAAGTTTAATTTGGACAACTCTGTATATATATATATACAGTATATATATATATATAAAATACAGTATATATATATATATATATATATATACTGTATTTTTGTGGGAAATTTTCTTTGAATTACGATAGATTTACCCATCTATAATTTTTCAAAATATGACGTCGTAAAACGTCAGATATAGAAACAAATTTTCTGAAAGACTGATGGTGTTTAAACGAGCTTTTAACTTCAAGCGAAAATGCACAATAAGTTTGTATTAATTTCATATTTGGTGATGGAACATTTAGCATAATGATAAACTATTTATTTTTCCTGAAAGAAAGTTACTTATTCAATTCCATTTATCAATGAACTTGCTTATCTTATACCCAGCAAACACACACCTGCTGGCGGAGTACCTTGCCAGTGCCTTTCTGCCTTTACGTCCAGTACCGGCCCGGCACTGCAAAAAGTAACTGAATCGTACCAAAAGTGGTCGCCCAAGAAGTACATTGCCAGAAGCCCGGGAAGGCAACGGCTTTCTGCTGGCATACTGCATGTGCCGGCCGTTACTCACAATAAAGGCACTGGCCCATTAAGTTTATAATGCCCGAAATGAAACGGCCGGGTGCCGGCTATTATTAAAAATAAAGGCACTCGCCTGGTACCTTAACAGTGACTACAATGTAATGGTACGGTACCGGATTAGTGCCTATTTACAGTAATGCTGCCATAATTAAAATATGAGCCAGTAGCGGATTCGGGGTAGGGGGTTTATTCATCAATCCCCACCCCCACCCAGCAAAAAAAAAAAAAAAAAACATTCCTTAAGGGTAACATTTTGAAAGATAAAAAAACAACATAAATGAAATATAAAAAACAGCAAAATCCGTTGGTCAATCGTTTGCAAATTACGTGCACCAATCATTAGTGAATTGTGTGCAGTTTTCATAAACTGCAATTTTCTTACAAATTTGCAGTCGCAAAAGACTTTTTTGTGAGAAAGTCGGTAACACATTTCAGAACCAACATAGAATCATTTATAAACAGTTTTATTTCAATATTTCAGAGTTAGAGATTTTATAAATGAGTTATAATACTTTATGGTTGATATATATATATATATATGTGTGTGTGTGTGTGTGTGTATGTACTAATCAAAATCTTACAGGAAGTAATAATAAATAAAATTGTACTATGATTACACACATAACTTTAGGGTCACATTGTGCTTTCTTGTACATTTTGTTTAGATCAAATTATTTTTTAAATCTTAGCTATTCTGAAAAGAAATTTTCTGTATATATATCTGTTGTATACTGCATGATTCAAATAATATGGAGGAAAGTACTTTTATACACTCAAATAAATATCTAGTAACATCACCGACTTAAAAAAAGTCACCGGTTTAGTAGCCATTTTCTCAATTTTAGTTCCCAAAGTAGTAACATTTTTGAATGATTTTGTAGTTAAGAAATAAACATGCCTAATTTAGCTTCATTTAAGAAGGATTGAATAAAATGATAAATTTAAAAACTTCATATATATATAACAGAACATATAATACATTTATTTTTATAGCAAGATTAAAAAAAAAAAGATTAGAATGTTTGCCGAAAGCTCAGTAGCAGATTTAAAAAAAAAAGGGAGTTGACAAAAACCAACACCAGATTTTCAAATGCGTCCCTGGAGTAAGGTACAAGTAGCCAAAACATGAAAATAGTATGAAAATGACGTTTTTTTTTGGTTCAAAAAGTCGCCTAATCTTTAAATTAGTTGCAAAAGTCCATTGTACATTAAAAACAGTAAAAGTAAAAATTTACCTGTAATATTTTCCTGACTGTTTAAAAACTTAAATCCAACCGTAAAATCTTCTTTCTGTATCCATAACCAGCAAGATATCACTGCAGAAGCAAATCTTATTATAATTATTATTGCTCCTAACAGAGATATCTCACTAGTCTGTAGCAATAACGTTCTCGAAAGTGTGCAACAACAACCAAAACTTTATCCTAAAAAGCGTATTTCATAACTGGCTTCCCGCTCAACGTTTCAAGATTTGCAAAACGAAATGAAACATCAAGAGAAAAAAGAATGGGTTTACTATACTCAATCGACAGTAAAACTCGCCAATCTTCAAATGCATAAAAAATTCATTTGTACTTCGTATAAATAATCTGAATTAATATAGCCAAATCCGCGATAACAGTTCGAATTCTTGGTGCCTTATCGTGCAACTGTGAGATATTAGTTGACCCTGGGTAGATATTTTTGACCTCTTGCTTTCCGTAAGGAGGCCGTTAAAGGGTGCGAAATAGAACATTTGATTCAGGAGTAATCGAAACAGAATGAAATAATATAATATGTAAATATTGGTTCATTGCTGAATTTCTAACAAAATAGCTGCAGGAGCTCTATTTTGTTTTATTGTAAATTTGAGCATTAATTACCTAATTTATATTTATCTTTTGTTTTACCACTGCCATATTTAATTGAATAAAAAAATGTCAATAGAAGCAATTATGTAGGCTGTTAAAATTTTTAATTTAATCTAAAATTCTCTGAAGAAAAAAAGACTACAGGAGCTGAGCTCTCCTGCAAAACCCTGACTGGTCTTCGTATAATACTCTCTAGCATATTTCTGCACCCTAATTCGGTAGATTTTAAAAGGGGATTAACGTAGAAAAAAGTCTCCAAATATGTTTTTTAGGAAAAGTTTAGCAAAATCGTAAAATATTAATATGAATTATAAAAATGTTAAGATTAAAATTCATCATTCTGTACATACTGGGGGTTATATACTGTCATATACAGAGTTGAGGTTACACTGTCGGTGTAGTAAATATTTTTATAGCATACTGAACTCGTTTTATTATTTTAGTTCTAAAATATTTGAAGGCACAATATGAACTTCTCCCCTTACATCCCCCCCCAGTAGCGGATCCAGGGGAGGGGCTAGGGGGCTTCATCCCCCCCAAAAGATTGCTGAAGGGTAACATTCTGCTTTATTATACACTTTAAAATGCTAAAATGATCATATTTTATTACTTAGCCCCTCCCAAAAGCATGCACATTGATTTAGACTAAAATTTTGAATTATAGTACATTTTAATTGGGTGAAATAAGCTTTTTTTAAAAAAAATTAGCCCCTCCCCCAAAAAAAATGTCTGGATCCGCCACTGCCCCCCTCCCTCAAAAAAAAAAAAAAAATCTTAGCAGTGACCCTGCCTTTGGGTGCCCGGAACTTATATCCCCTAACACTTCTACACCGTATGAATGTGAAACAATATTATTTAATTAAAATAGCGAAATTTTATGCCAACACTACGGAATATATACAGGCCCATTACTGCCAAATAGTGCTGGTCCGGTACATTTTAAGCAGTACCACGCCGTTAACTTTTTTGTGCATGTCACAGACACATGGCAGTTCGCCGTTTCTAGTTATGTACCAGCGCATATGCACTTTTTAGGCACTGGTACATCAGTGACTTCCAGACGATGGCAATCTATCTTGCTCCCGGTATACGGCACTTCGCCAGCACGACGGGCAGTTTTGCGGGCAGTTGTGTGTTTCCTGGGTATGTATCATTGTACACTTCTTCCAGTGGTTGGTTTCTAACAGCCTTGTTACTCACGAGTGCATTGTTGTCTGAAATTCTGGAATAGAGATACTTTAATGTCCTCTACACAGTTTTATTCCATTCTGATTTCATGAGATCAAATTCAACTGGCATCGATAATACAGTAGTGACATGTAGTACACATTTTCATTCGTCCTTTGAAATATTGTATTTTACGAAATGCAGATCTGTATCATCGTTGTTTGGATGCACTGTGCTGGAATGCTGAACGTTGTCATTACTTCCCTTTATTTAACTACTTATTTTAAACTGAATTAGCTTCAGGTAGCCAAAAAGTGGCTTGTCAAAGAAATATTCAATTTAAAATGTAATTTTTTATCATCTAAAATTTTTAAGCAATCTTAAATCAACTTACTTTTCTCTTTTGACATTATCTGTCATCTGAAATCTCAAATTTAAATTTTCTACTAAAATATTAAAGACTAACACTTAATTGAAATTATAAACTTATTTGTTTTAAATTTATAAAAAAAAACATATCATACATTTTAAATTAAAAACATATTTGTTTATAAGTATATTTTTAACGAATTTGCAAGCAAACATTGCACATCTCTTTTCTTTCAGTGTTTGGTTGATGTTATAGAGCACACGTTCATATGTACATGATGACCTCCTTACATAAAATATCTTTAATTTTTCCATTTAAATAGCACTCTTAATTCCAAAACAGATACGAGAAAAAAATTCTAAACTGCAAAGGTCTTTCACGGAGATTAAAGCTTTACAAAGGCCAACTTCTTATGTTGGCGAAAAGAAAAAAAAAAAAAAAAAATAAGAGGCAGAATAATGGATAAAAAATATTTTTTCCCAGATCCTCAGTAAAAATACCCAGGATTCTCAATAATCTTTCTTCAACTTGAAAGCAGAAAGAAGTGTGTAACTTTCCCAAAATCATTTCAACCTTATTTGTCTTTTCGTAGGCTTAGAAATCTTAGAGTCGAGAGTTCTATTGAACAATGTACAAGGGAAAGATTTAAGAGGATGAGTGTCATCCAGACTGTGAATCGGTGGTATTCTATTCTAACATGAATAAAAATAAATTTTATATCTGAGTCAATAGTATTTTTACTTTCCGAACATGTACCATGTAAGAAAAATATTGTAATCATGAAAAAATTCGACTTCGAGATTTTGGTGTATTGACACGTTTTGAAGGCTTCTGAATTTATTTATGCAGTTTTTACGAGATCTATATATTTATGTGTGTGTGTGTGTGTGTGTGTTTGCGTGTATGTGAATGAACACGATAGCTCCTAAACGGTGCATTCGATTGAGCTCAGATTTGGTATATATATTATAAACCGCCATCGTAAGACCGGTATTGATTTTGTTGTGTAAAGGACTTATAGTTTACCTACAGGGCTACTACAAAGATTTCTTTTACATTATGGCATATGGGGAGAAAGTCTTGCAAGTGAGCTAGCGTTTAAATGATGCATTCGATTGAGCTTCATTTTTGGTATATATGCTTAAATTAGTCATCGATTAAAATTTATTTAAAATGCTTGGTAATGATCTTAATCGTAAGTGCTCGGAAAGTCGAGTGGAGTCACTCCAGATTTTTTGGATACCGCATGGCGTTTTTCAACAGATATATTTCACTAAAGAATGTATTTTTGTTTGAAATGATTAGAAATTGATGGTACCTGGATTTAACCACACCCCTCCCCCTAAAAAAATATTAGAAGAAAAAGCAAGATCTTCTAATGCTCAACTTTGTTAGAGTTTTTCAATTTTGGGAAAGGTTACCCCGGAGATTTAGAGAAACTTGATAAGTTTGTAACAAAGAAATGTCCTTCTATTTGGCATCTCTGGCAACCGTATAGACTTGACAAATCCATTATAGGGTGATTTCGAGAGATATACTGCACAATGTTTTAAGTGTTATTTTTTCAATTTAAATGTCAATTAAAATTATCCTATGAGACACATAAATAAAAAGTGCTCTGTGATGGTATGCTATTTAATGTTAAAGTAACTCCTCTCTGAGCGGCCTCTCCACCGTACCTAGAATATTTGGTCGCTGCACTGAAGAGTTTTATTTACTATTATAAGATAACTGCTATAATGCTTAATATAAACAAGTGTGACACGTATTCCTTATTTAAAATGAAATTTAAAACTTACCTAAAGATAAAATAGTACTTTATTTAATGCTTTCTTACATTTTTTTGAAAAAATAATACAATTTTTGTGTTTTAAGTTTTTACTTTTCTCTGAAACAACCATTTTTTCGAGTTCGTTTTTTACTTTAAAAAGCAGATCTCTAACCGATTCGTTTGTAACCGCTTCGGAATTTTCGGTAATTCCATTGGTTTTCGCTAAAGTCGCTTGTGTTGAAAGTTTAGCTTGATGGCCATTACAAACATCGGGAAATTCCTCGTCAGGGACGGAATTAGCGCCTGAAAGGCACAAAAATTCATTTGCAAAAACGTTTATATACACAAACATACTGTTTAATTAATTTAAATCAACCTCAAATTAATTTTAGATTTGATTAAAAGGGTTTAAAATACACTTACCTTCTCCAAACTCCTGACCTTGAGTTTTTTCCGCTCAAAATTAAAAGCATGGAGTCAGTAGAATTTCCCGATAAATGAGATGGGCGATCCCACTCGGTGGCCGTTCGGAGGGGGTCGAGTGGCCGCTGATAGAGGTTATTTTAACATTAGGTATATGAGCCGAAAAATCCGTGCCATGAAAAATTGGCCGTTTAGAGGGGTGGCCTCCCGGGGAGGTTTCTCTCTCTCTCTCTCTCTCTCTATATATATATATATATATAGAGAGAGAGAGAGATATAATCCAAATTATCAATAATAAATATATTTCAGTTAATGCAATCAGCTATGCAATCCAAATTATCAATAATATGTATATTTCAGTTAATTGCATCAAAAAATCGTGAACAGGTATAGCGAATGTGGCTTAAAACAGTGAATAATTTCATTATCAACTTCTTTTACTTAGTTCAACTTGTAAATGCGGTTCTTAGTGTAATAAGAAATTTAAATTCTCCTTTTTCACAGATTTTCGCCTTAATTGGTGAATTGGGTCACCTTAATTGTAATTTTTGAGATATATTAAGAATGGTTTACAATACAATAGTATTCAGAACATTGTGTACAACATTAAAAGCTCTTTACTGTAAAACACAAAATAATTTCAATAAAATATATTCTGTGGACATTTAACAAACATTTTTGAAAATGTTACATGGATTAATTTCAATTTAAAGCTAAAATAGAGGAGAAGCGGCTCGTTAATATTAGTACCATTAGAAAGTTACAACATTTTTATGATATTTTATATATTTTAAAATTCATTTTTTACATTTTTTTTTTGGAGTTCCCAATCTATAAATGCGATTCTCTATGGCTCTCCGATCTCCTATTGGAATGGAGTTTTTCATATTAATACAATTAAGCGAACAATCAGTATCATGCAAAACTAAGGATTTTATACCAATTCCATATCTCTTTTTAGCCTATATAATAATCTCACAGCACCCTGTTTTGGGTAGTACTATTATTTGTGTACACAATTTTAAATATATGTGTTTGCTTTAAAACAAATTTAAAACGACCTATTTTTTAAAATGAATGTTCCTCTCAAAATAATGCATACTATAAGATTTATCATCGTAAAGCATGCACCGTGCTACTTACTGTTATTAGTGACCTGATAGCTTGAAATAAGCCTGGGGCATGAAATGAAATACTATCTTTGCAGAATATAGAATCTGTATTGTTCTGTGGTCAAATGTAGATTGGATTTTTTTTTTTTTTAAGATAATATAACTTTGTACTACTGATGTGATTCCTTACAGAATCGGATTGTAAATATTTTCCCCTTTAGTTCCTTATAACTTTATTTAGATGAATTAAATTTTACGAAATCATTATTAAAAATTATACACTTCAAACGGTAAAGTCTTTAATAATAAATTTTATTAAACTTGAAACTTTCTCCATTAAACGTTAACTCTCATAGGAAAGATCAGTTTTCATGGCATAACGCATTAAATAAGGATTATGCATTTATTAAGGAAGCATAAAAGGAAATGTTGTGTGTTAAGGAAATATAAATTAAATCTCTGTAATTATAACTTGAACTTCAAATAACCATATTTCACTCTTTGAGTATAAAACCTACAAACGCATTTCCGTGGACAGACAGCTATTTACCTTGAGTTAGCGATTGTTTCATTTTTAATACTTTATTAAAATGCACTTTAAACATCGATGCTCATTTTTAAGTTAATTGCTCGTTTCAAATCCTGATATAAAGCATTAATATGAATTACTATAAAATATTATTAAAAAAAGCAAATATAATTCTGAGAACAGCAATAATACATTAGAACATGAAGTGCAAGAAGTAGCTTTAAAAATCACTTTTGCAATGCTCTCAGGTATTAAGCAAAATAGTGGCCTCCTCTTTATTGTTATTATAATATTCACAACGACTATAATAATTTGTAAGGTTTTTGTATATGTAATATTATTTAAGAAATCCACGAAGTATCGAAATACGGAAACTCTTTTTGCCAATCGTACTTTTAGAAATTTATCTATAATACACACGTACAGTTTTATGATAATTGGACAAAATATCGTTCATATTTCTATTAATTCTAGACTGCTTTACATTAAAGTATATATTTGCAAAATTTGTTAAGTTACTCAAGAATAGATAGGAACAAGTACAAAACTTTAAATTCCTATTCATGAAAAAATACAGGATCTCTTGCAGATATTCATGAATCTGAATATTCTTAAACAGAATACCGCTTGGTTAAAATTATGAGCCACTGAAACAGAAACTTTTCAACGTAGATAAAAAAATACAAATTGTGTGAATTGTTTTCTTCTCCTCTGTATAGCATTTAAAAAATACAATTATCAGTTATATTTTATGTAGAATAAATGTCGAATCATCACACGGCCTTAAAAATTTCATAAAGTCATTATGCATAATGTTACTGACACAAGAGTCGCCACCTGTTGGTTATTGGGGGGGAATCCATGGATTTGGGAATACCTTGAAGAAGCATTTAATGTTCCTAATAGTTTATTTTTTGATGACAAAAACTCACTCCATTTTAGGCCACTACCATGCTGTGACAATTGTAAAATTGAGCATTCACTTTATAACTTTAGAAAAAAATAATAAGCTCGCATGAAAATATTTAGATTCGGTTACTCTTAAAAATACAGATTGTACTAAAATAATTCAATCTACCATTATAATTTAAGTTACTGACAATCTGCTCATACGCGTGCCTGGTATGGTCACCTATTGGAGGCAACAAGTTTTCCCCCGTTATGTTCAATCTATGTTCTCTTTCTCAATCTCTCTATTAACAATCAATATTAATAAAAGGAAACCTCTGGAGGGCACACATCTTCATAGGTTGCGACGCCCTTGGTTATTGATACATGAGCGCATGATAATTTATCAGTAATACTTAATTTGAAATTTCTTGCTCCTTTTCACAATATAGTGCAGAATGTGGATCGTAAAATAACTTAAAATAGCAGTATATTGTTCTAGAAAAAAGCTGCAGTGTTTTCTAAATCTAATATAATTTATAAAATGCAGACTTTTCGTTTTTGTTTTAATAAATGTCCAATGTTATTTTAAAATGCCGCGAATGCAAACATTACTGCAATTTTAAATGTAAATCTCGTAAGCAAGATGTGTTGTACTTTAAATAAATTTGTTATTTGCACCTGAAATATGAATAAAAAAATTAGTCCAAATGCATAAACTAAAATTGTACTAAAATAACTTTAATTTCTTAGTAAATGCTATTATATACGAAGACTTGAAAATATACTTATTCATTTTTTTCCTTACATAGGAAGTGTATATTGATAGATAATTCTTTGAAAACCAGATGCTTTGTTAAATATCTTTTTTCGCAATCATTTAAAAGAGGAATAATTATAGCTAAAATTATATATAAACTTCCACGATTGGTGGGAGCAGCCATAAGGTTATATAAATTTATATACACTAATGTGAAATACTTAAGAGGAGAGCTCATTGAAATTTGGCCAAAAATTAAGTTTTTATTTAATCTTAAATTTTAGCTAATTTCATTGTGAACAAGGTGATATCAAATTTCCCATTATGTTACATATATTTAATGAGATATAACGAAAACCTTTGATGGATATACCGGAAAAAATTCCAAATTTTAGCTTTCAATGATCTCAGAATTACATATTTTAGTATTTTGCGGAATATACCTTTGACCGCTTCGACCTACAAAATACCTTAAAATTTCCAGGACTTGTTCATTAGTTATATGGATAAAGAGAACTATCAGTATAAAATAGATAGAAGACTATTTATAAAACAATAAAGGCCACGAAAATTAGTGAATTTTGTTTTTTCCTAATCAAAAACAATCATTATTTTTGCATTTGCAAAATACCTTAATTATATTCTTGTATTTTAAATTATTGTTAAAAGTTTTATTTTAATTTAAAGTGAAATGTCACTAAAAATATTTAAAAAACATTTCTTATCTTGGGTGGTGTGTATTAAAGTAATTTTAAAGACTTGCAACTTTGCGTTATATTTATGTGTTTTTTAAGAATAAATAAATTGCATTTTACTATTTTTTTACCTTTATAATACAAAATGATATTGTACAATCACATACTTGTAATTACTTTTGATTTTCCTTTACCTATTCTAAGTTTAATACTCTTTGCAATTTTGAAAATTCCCAGCTCTATCCGTAACGCTATATAATTGTTTCTTAAATTACTTTGGTTTTAACTTCTGCAGTGTGTTTTGTTGACGCCTTTAGTCTGAGAATACATTTGAGTTTCTTCCATTTCTCACGGAGTTTCAATAACATTGCTTAGGTTACAAATTCTCTTTACCGTTCCCATCTTGGGAAACACATTTAAATTTTGCTGAACATGCATAAAGCCTAACGTTTCTTTGCACCTTTTAAATCTGACGATTTATTTGGCGACCGTCTCTTCTAACGCTCAGTTCTATCACCAGGATGGCATTTTGTTCTCAGAGCTTTTACACACACTCTTTTCGCTTTTATGTCATCCCAAATGTCACGCGGTTTTCCGCTGTGCTATCAGCCACCGTCAAATGAATTCTTTTTATGTTTCAATTAAACTAGATTAAAATCTATACTGATTTGTTTTTCATTTCGAAGTGCAACTTTCCAGGGATTTTGCTGATGCAGTGTACGACACCGATACGATCGTTGAAGTTTTAAATAGCTTCATGTTTACCGTTCAGCGACAAATAATTTAAGAAACATTTATATCCTATACTATAATCATTTTAATAATTTTAGTATTTGTTTGTGTCAAAAAGCCCTAAGTATGGATCACTTTTTAAATATTTATGCCTTAAATAGGTAAACTCTCTCCAGAACAATTAACTTATTTTTGATCAAACAGCCAAAATATTGTCATAGAACAAGGCTTTATGCAATACTTTTGATTAGTACAATGAAAAGGCAGCGCATTCTAATGATGATGCATATGCAAATATCTGAAGCAACACGTCGGAAGTGACGTTAAATATAAAGCACATTCAGTCACGCGAGTATAGCAACTTATTAAAAAGAAGAAAAGCGCATTTCTCCAGGCAATCCCAATCAAAGTGAGCGAATATGGCTGGAAGAATCCATTAATCCAGAAGAATCCATGGAAGAATCTATGGCTGTAAGAATCCATTAGGACGTTTTTACACTTGGTAAAATGACTGGTAAGCTTGAGAAGGAGCATAGTTAGATGACTATTTGCTATACAGTTTGGAATTGAAGAAATGTTCGTTTCACGAGCTTGGAAGGTTTTCAAACGCACGAAAAAGGTTCGCAGTAATCGTTAAAGAAAACAACGGAATGTGATGGCTAATATATCTCAATACTTGCGAAAAGGAACAGAAGCAGAAGCGAACAGCTTTACACAGCAGATGCACATTAATACTCTTTTCATAAATATTTGGAAAGGCGTGCATTAGCCAATAATTGCGTTCAAGTAAGAAGCCCAGTTAAAGGAAAATTAAAACAAGAATCTCAATGAACACCAGGTTTTTTTAATGGTAACTTCACAAACCTGAAAGAACACGTCAGGTGAACCTGATATTGATGCATTACTTTCACAAACTCACGGCAAAAAATTACACGGATCTAATATTTCAGTTTTTAAAATAGAAAAAGTATAACATAACTCTATGTTGCTCCCACAATGAGACAATCACCAGATTTTCACTTATATTTAATTGAATGCATTACAATACTTTTAAATGTAATTATTTTAATTTTTATGCATTTTATTGTAGTTTTTTTCATGCCTGACTAATTAATTTCTTGTGGAATTAAATAATTCTTGATAATGAAAATTAAATTTGTAACAAAAACAGAAGAAAATTCCTGATTAATAAATTCCTAAGGAAAAGTGGCTTATCTTTCTGTGCTGAAATTAGAACATAAATTCTGTACTATTGCGTACGTAATTTTGTGTTCCCAATTGTGGATGCAGAGTCTGAAAGTTTAGTAAAATTTCTTTTTATAAAATTTCTTTTTTGATTATTCTTCTTTTCTTATTGCACATTAAATTTGAGTGTTCTAATTATATTTAGATTACCAAAATCCTACATAAAACAAGCTAAACAAATTCATTGAAAATAAAACAAGCGAAAAATAAATATACAAATTACAGTTGCATACTGTGCCTGGATACCTTTCTCTAAATTATCTTCCATATTTTCTGAAGAACATGTTGAGATTCCCTCATCTAGAAAACTAGCTGTCCTTAAAATAGCTTTAAAATATCCAATTTATGATGCGAAAGTAATTTGTTTTCATTTAAAGTTTAATTAAGTACCCTTAGAGATGGCGTGAGTTTTGCCACTACTCAAAGCCTGAAACTACGTTTCTAACTGCAATAAATCTTTATGGGAACAGAAAGCTGCATGGGAACTGAAATGTATAAAATTTGCATAATTCTTTCATGCTCACTGACTATTTTCAACTTTGGTTTAAATCTTGAAAGTTTTAAAGACACACATTAGGCCTTTATGAAAGGAAAATCCAATATTCTGAACCTCAATATTCAATTTGAAATTGAATTCCATTAATATGTTTTATTATTCATTCTAATTAGGAGAAATTGATAGGCTTGTATGGAGAAAAAATATTTGCAGTATTTTGTTTATCACTCAAAAGTAGGAAGAAAAAACACTGGTTTAACTAAATCTAATTATAGTAAAAGAAAAACTAAATTGCAAACGATATAGAAAGTTTTGTATTTGAAAACTATCCAGTCATTTACAAAACATTGGATGTGTTGAATTTAATAAGTACATTATTTTGTTGACTGCATTTTACAGATCCCTGCCAATCGTTTAAGAATGTAAAAAGTGTATATTCTCAAATTTTGAATTTTTATGAAAAGTCTTTTGAATTTGTAGGTTTTTACTTATCTTTAAACGCTCAATAATTCGCCCCCCTCCAAAAATTCGATTATAAAACTCAAATTAAATAAAAGTCTTCAATAAGCTTATTAGAAAAAATACTGTGATTATTAATCAATAAAATATTTAAAACTATTAAAACAAACTATTTCTCGGGTAGACAAATGTAGGACTGTGTACACTAAAAGGAGCTGGGACGCGTAAATCTGTGGCTTTTTTATATTTGAGAAGGCAAATCCATCAAGTAAAGTTCTGTTGAACCCACCTTGAATAAATTTACAGCTTGCAGAGTTCGAAACTAGCAATGCAAAACCACCATCACCTGCTAACACCTATATAAAATCTCTCCTATTCTGATTGTAAGCTAAGTGACAGCAAAGCACAAAATTAGGAGAATTTCAGTAATCTTAAACAAAAGGAAGAAAATCTGAAACACTTTCAGATTTTAAATACGCACTTAAGTACTATATATTAAAAGCCTATCTTGATTTATGCGCCGTTCCTATTTTTCTTCCTTATTCCATTAAGTTGGAAAGTGTATTATTATACATGAGTGTGACGTATATTTCTTACTTGTTTCATAAAAACTATCTTTGGAATCGATATCTATCTTAAAATCGTCTACTAAAACTATTTTAAAATCTTCGCCAATTAGGTATATTTATACTATACTTCACCGTTTTCAATATTGCTTCCAACGTGCATCATAATCCATGAGTGTACCGTGTTTGTATTTGTTGAGTTGATTCCCACTTTGAAACCCCCTACTCTCGCTGACGTGGCGATCATTAAACATATGCAGTTAAAATGACGATTTTTTGTATTTATGTGGCAATCTGTAACTTAGAATTTAAATGGCGATTTGGAACAACATGTAAATACAGCATTCCGTTACATTTTTATTTATTTTGGGTTGCCAATAAATTTAGTTTTAATAATTAAGTGTCTTCAAATTCCTTTTCTGTTTCGTTTATCGCTAATTTGCTCACTTTAGTTTTCATCTAGTTCTTTCGTGAGCGTTGAAACTTGTGCATAACTCCTAGACACAGATTGCTGCAAAGCTTGCCAAAGTGCTGCAATTTTTTAGGTTGGCGAGTGGGGGGCTTTAAATAGGAATCAACTCTTTCTAGTACAATAAAACGCATCTTTGGAATCGAAATCTATCTAAAAACTGACTACTGAAACTGTTTTACAAACTTCGCCTGGAATATTCCAACTATATCGCGCAGACATTTTAGATACTGTTTGGAATGGGCATCGTAATCCATGAGTGTACTGTGTTTTAATTCTTTGTTCCATACAACAATTCTTCGGAATAGAAATCTATATTAAAAGCGCCTACCAAAACTGTTTAACAATTTCCGCCAGGCATAGTCAAACTATACTTCACCTTTATAAATACCATTTGGAAAACGTATCATAATCTATGAGTGTACCGTATTTGTATTTTCTGTTCTATAAAACACTTCTTAGGAATTAAAATCTATATTAAAATCGCCTACTAAAACTATTTTACAATATTCGCCAGGCGTTTTCTAACTATACTCGAAATACATTTATAATAAATTGTCGCGTTTTGTTAGCTAATTATTAAAAATTGCAAACCTTGTGCGACTTTCAATCTTTTATTAACGCCTCACCCCCCTTCCACGTTATCTGCCGAACTCATTTGAAGATATCTTCACCGTGATAGTTCACATCTGCTAAACGTGTCGACGATATCGCGTAGACAAAATAGCATAGACAAAAATGCGTGGACAAAAATACTTTATGCACACACAGTAAAGCTGATGTACTGAGCGAAATAGCACCCTAGTGCTAAAAATAAGGACAATAGGAATGGGATTAAAGCACATTTAGATTAAAACTTAAAACAGTCTAAGGAAAGTTAATTAAGAAAATGAGAAAACTCTCCTAAAAGAGAAAATTTAATTTTGAATCAGGTAGGTGATCCGACGACGGTTGATGAATGTTCAAACAGTATCAAATTTACTACATCCAAATGAGAAAGAAGGAAAACTAAAAAGACGCCGAAGAAAAATTTTAAGTCAAGATGATAACAATGAAAATTTGGATCGCATATGCGGCGCAGTAGTTCTTTGAAAGGAATGAAGAGAATACTAAGAAATTGGAGAGCACTAAGTAGAAGGGTGATTTTCTTCTTTTCATAGTGAGTGACATTTGGTAACACGGATTTTGAACTATTTTCGACGCTGTTTGTCTAGATTGTGGTAGAAGAAATAGGTCCATTAAGAATTAAATCATCATGAGCACTATTTTATTTTTATTTTTATTTTCCCTCGATAGTACATTGATGAAAAGTTATTATAGAAGTAATAATTACACTTCACTCTATAAAAAAACAGTAGTTCATATTACTAGTGAATTAAGTAGGCAGACAAAAACTGGTCTTAACTTACAAGTACGTTCCATTGTATTTAAATTGTTCTCTTTTGCTATTACATTAATAATAATTGTCCAGATACGTCACATCCTGGTTATATACGTGATGCACCATTTGTTTCATGTTATAAAACAGCTGTTTTTAACATGGAAAATGATTGCTAATCTTTGTATATTCCGTTTTTAACACTTTCCATCCAAGTTGAAAAGTGTTTCTGATTGAGAAACAGCTGAACGGCTGTGCTGAAACCACCGTTAATATATATATAGATTACTACGAAGTTGATTTAGAATATTCCTATACATTGTACAGTTGAACCTAATGAAAATGGATCGGGTAGCTTTCACAGAAGCATCCAAAGAAATTCTATCATAGGCGTAGAGTTATATGGGCCCGTGGGGCTCGAGCCCCCCCAATAAATTGTGAATAGGGGCTGAGCCCACCCAATAATTTATCACTAAATACAGAAAACTAATTTATACTGACATAAAAAAAGTATTTTATCCCATTTACAAACGTTTAAAAAAAACCTTTACTTGTACTTTTAAAAATTTTCTTCTTTTGGTTTCAATCATGATTTAGTATTCATTGTGACGCCATGTAACGCACAATGTTACTAATAAGCTGCCCTCGCCAGGCTCTGGTTAATTAAAATCAGATTATGTAATGAAGAAAAGTTCAGATGTGTCTAAAATGCACTATCTCATCGAAAATGTTTTTTTTTTCCTATTGGATTTTTTTCTTTGCTTCTATTTTTAACTTATAACATGGCAGAAAGATACTAACATGGATACTTACCTTACATAGGTGTAGAATTCTATGAACCCATAGAGCCACTTTATGGGCGCCTCCAATAATTTACACTTATACATAGTAAGTCATAGCTGCCAACTACTACGGAATATAATTAACCACTTTTTGTAAATAGTATATTTTTTAATTATTTTTTTCAAAATAGTAACCAGCTCGAGCGCGCAGCACAAAAATTTTGCTATATTTTAAGCCAAAAAATCATGTAGAAAAAGTGGTTAATTCTATTCCGTACTAGTTGGCAGTTAAGAGTAAGTTATATGTACGTGAATCAGTGGCGTAGCCAGAAATTTTTCATGGGGAAGGGGGTGGGGTACGACTTCTGCAATTCACATATATATGTACGGTACTGGTGTATGATAAGGGAGTGAGGAATATACATTTTGTATGGCAAAAAATTCCTCATGGGGGGGTATAACCCCCTAACCCCCCCCCTTGGCTACTCCACTGACGTGAATATATGTGGTTGTGGGGCCCGGCCCCTCCAATAATTTTGAAAACATAACGCTTATGAATTCTATAGCACTGTATGGGCAGTCATTGTTAAAAGCTTGATTTAGAGTCATTATTCTATTTCAAACAAAACAATTTTGATGTATATGTTGCTAAGAATTATGAAATAATAATCTCCATTCAATTTTGTGTACATAAATTTCATAGTTCATTGACAGAAGCACAAACAAGACTTCCCAAGCATAACATTTTTGGCAGTTTAGAAGGATTAATTGATTTTAAGCACTCTACAATAAGTATACAGACGTTCATAATAGCTTACTCTTCATTTCAAAAAAGGAAATAGCATTTAAAGGGTTTTAAAAATTTTATAAATTTTGATACAGCTTTTTTTTAGTCGATGATATATTACCACGTATCGATACATCACCAAATTTGGTAAAATGAAAGTTGTGTTGTAAAGTGTTTCATAATCGATAACGTTTGGCGTGATTTATTTATCTTTCTCGTTCTAGAGTCAGACAAATATTTATTCCAAACATGCGTAGATGACATCGTATCGATGTGTACTCATCTGTCATGCGCAAACTGCAAAACTGTCTGTCAACTGCAAAAAAAAAAAAAAAAAAAAAAAAAAAAAAAATGCTGAAAATTGTAAATATCATTGATCTTTTTTTTTGTGTGATGATCTCATACAAACTGCAATGTTTTGTATGATCTCTAAAAATGCTTAAATTGTAATAAAGATCTGTCTTGACTCACATAAAAACAGAAACGCTCTATCTTAACAACTAAGGTGCATATCCCTGCTTCTTTTATCCCTTTTTAGAACAATTAATTGCTATTGTCACATTTTTTTATAATGATAATACTGTTGCAGAAAAGTCTTCTAACTTTTCGGACTTCTATTTTAAAAGTCCAGTGTATATGGGAAGTTCTAGTAAACAGTAGAGTTGGTTGGACGAAACTTCAATTAGTTCTAGAAAGTTGTTGAACATATTTCAGTTCACCATTCACAGAAATTAACAAGCAATAGCTCGATTTTTTAGCAGTCAGATAATCACAGAAGCTTCCTCAGATGCTGTTTCGCATACAATAAAATCCTTCAGCAGTCTAAAAATCAGTAGACAATCTCGAGCACAACTCTCAATCGCTTCTCAGAATACAATAATGAAGAATAAAGAAACGGCTTTCAGAAACGCACTTCTCAAAATGAGCGAGAAAGCGTTGCATATACGCAGCTCGCCATGCTGCTTGCTCAAGAAATAATGATATAAAACTAGAGCGACCTGTTTTTTCATGCTTTTCGATGATTTTTCTCGAGCATTCTACGACTTTCGTCTTGTAGCACTTTCTAGAAAGTCTTTACTTTCTTGAAATTTATTAATACTAATGCTAATGCATAATGCCTATGCAGGAAAGTAAACATCACACTCCCCATTGATAAAAATTGTGTCAGAAATCGCCAAACTTATTGAATTTCCAGTAAAATATCGTCAAATTGTGCACCAAAAATAAGTTACCGTAACTAAAATCAGCAGAAAGATACTGTTAATATTTGAATAGAAATCATAAAATACTATGTTAAACAATGGAAAAGTACAAAGCTCCCTGCCTCGTGTTCTAGTTAACACAATTCCATGCAGCAAAATGCAAAATTTTATTATTTGACGGATAAAGAAAGAATTTTTGCCTGAATGTAAACTCTGATAACCAGATCTCTCACAAATTCACAACAATATCAATCTCTTTCGTTAATGTAAATATCCTTTGAACAGTTATATCAAATTATTATTTTCAGTGCTTTCCATGAATTTCTACGTTTCAGCCCATGCTTTATAAGCTCTATTTTTTCATTAACAATAGCGCGCTTTAACAAATTGATTTTATTAAGTCGGACTTAATAAAATTATTCAGCGTGCAGTCTTTTCGTGTATCTTATAGACATATAACGCTTTTAAGTTTCCAGAAAAGAGATTAACGTCAAATTATATATACGTGGATTAAAATTTATCAGTCTAACATTTTTTCTCAAAAGTAGAATCCACTTTATTTAGATTACAGGGGTCTAAATTTATTTATATACGATAAATTTTGATTATATATTCCAAATTAAAATTGTCACCTTGACTAATCCCGTTGTTGTGTGTGCATAAAGTGAATAATAAATGCCACTTTTGACTATTTACTTTACATTTTCAATTGTAAACAAATTCTGCAGGCTCTTTTAAATGATTCATTAATTAATGGATTTGTTACTTAGTCGAACCTTTTATATCGTATACAAAATGCCTTAAAAATAACATTTACGGCTTAATTACATGTGATATCTGATTTTCCTTAATTTCTGTGAACTCAAATATAATCCCCATGATCTGCGTGCCATTTCAACGTTTTATTAAAACACTACTGCTTATACATAACATTGAATTCCCTTCAAAACTTTTGTATTTAAATTAGAAACCATTATGTATCAAATGCAGAAATGTCATTGTTTAAGACATAGCGGTAGCAAATGAATAATTATTGCAAAATATTTGCGAAACTTTCTCTAGCATAACTTTCCGGTCTCCCTATTTATTATAGGGCCCAAGCACACAATTCCTTGTCAGAAAATGTTACGAAAACCTTGCAAATGCTTCCTTTCTCGAACATTCGCATTAGCAAATTTGCTTTATCGATTTCAGATGAGATGCATGCAATCTTCCAGTTCTGTCAAAGTGGCAAATTCGTAAAGATAACTCAACTATAAAGATATATTCACCGGAGAAGTAAAGCATAAAATACTCGCCCGATGCATTAATTGAAATAACGGCATTATTCTACAGTAGAAATGTCAGTAGTACAGCAGGTCCGACTTTCATAGGTTTGTAGTTATTGATATAAACAGTAACAGTTCAGTGCTAATAATTACATCGGAAGAATAATATTAAACTTTCAAGCATTTTAGAAATAGTGCAAAAACGAGGTGTTAAGCTAGTAGGTTAAGCAATGTAGGAAGATATACGCAGTTATAAACTCAAGTTTAATTTGCTGATGACATTATTATAAAACCTGTGTCAAAGAGTTATTTTTTCCAAGCACTGCTGTACTACAGTAGGCTTTAAATGCTTCCTAGGACCCAGCCTTGCCTGTTGGAATCTGCGAAAGGTTCATTCCGCCATAAACATATTAGAAACTTTAGTAAAAATTATTCCATATTCATTTCAAAATCGGAAAAATTCTATTTGTTAAATCCAAATTTTTTTAATGTTTCTAGAATATTATTTGTTTTGAAAAAAATAACCAATCCACTTCTGTATTTAATGTCAGTGAATATGATATATATGAAGTAACTATATCCAAGAAACTAATCATTAAGGTAAATTTAAAATATTCCACATCTTAGTAGACACATATTTTGATATGTTTAATAAAATCACTAATCATAAAATATTTTCTCTCGTATTTACAAAGATGCATATATATGTAGTAGTTGTAAGAAATATGCATTACTGTATGAAATTCTGCACAAGCTTTTATAATTACTTCAATGACATTCCCAGGCTAATGTGGGAAAAAACACATAAAACTTGTTTTTCAGAGAAAAGGTAAAATATTTTCGAATAGATAATTTTAGTTTATGGATGGTTTTGGAAAATAAAATCAAAATCCTAAAAGATGAATTGTCAGTAACGATTTACTAACATATAAGTATTTAATATAATTTATGCTACGTGTAAATTTTACGTATAATTTTATTAACTTAAAAATCTATTTTTTAAAGCACTTTAAATATGAGATGTTAAGCGAAATAAAAGAAAAATTATACTTTTTTGAATAACTAGCGTAATAATTAATAAGAAAAATGCCCAAGTATATGGCGAAATTCTTTTACATAAAATTTTTACATCACGTCTTTATCAGATTTTTAAAAAGTAATAATATCCTCTTTCAAAATGAATTAAACTAAATACTCCTTCTTAATCGGTGCTTAATTGTATGTTCATTAGAACATTTAATTATTTGAAAAATCAAATCGCTGTTTACATACACTTGAAAAATTTATGAACCAATATAGATATCTTCATTTTAATAAAAGTATGCAAATTACTGAAATTAAACAAGTTTCAGCGATTTTCAAAATTAAACAAGAAGGATAATTTAAGACAAGCAAAATTAAAAATATATTGCAATGCCAGTGTCTTGATTGGTAACATGTTTTGCGGAAGTACTTTTTTTGATTTGGTAGAAATTAGCTTTTGTGTTTTGAATATATGCCATATTAGGTATATGATATTTTTGAGATAGTCAAATATGGTATTAAGAAAATTTTATTAATCGTTTTCATTTCGACTCAGACATCACATAAATTATAGTGATTAATTTCATGGTTCATGGTTTATGATATTTTACACATGGATGTACACATATGTTCTTATGATGTACACATATGTACATAAACTGTATTTCATTTGGTTATTTTTCTCCCTAAGTTGATTTATTTTAATATTTCATCTAAATTTACGAAAATACTACGTTGCACATAGCGTCAAAGATTAACTCTTTTGAAACATTTCTGTTTTGCAGAAGTCTTACATGCTTTCCAGGACCAATTTTTGCATGGTGGGTGTCTGTTAAAGATTCATTTCACAATATATATATATATATATAAGTAAAGATTATTTCAAGATTCCTCTCAAAATGAGAAATCTTAAATTCAAGAAAACTATAACTCCTTTTAACTTTGAAAGAATATTTAATAATAATAAAAATGAAATATTTCGCTAATTTATCTTAAAAAGTCAATTTAAATTGAATAAAAATATATTTAAGTAGGATTTTCTGCATGCAAACATTAGTGTGCATGAATATTCTCGAACATTTGACACTTGAATATGCATCATATGTATAACTGTCGTACATAATTTAATTAATATTAATGATAAAATAATAGCTAACGTTCTATGGTAAGAACCCATCAGTGGTCGAGCGCGTAGCGCTCTCAACTGGGAGACGGAGGGTGCCTAGTTCAAACTCTGATCGAGTTCTTCTTCCTAGCCGTTCGGAATTTTTCGTGGTATTCTCCGAAACCTAGCGTAAATACTGGTTAGGAACCCTTAGAAAGCCCCCCCGCCAAGGAGGGCATTCTTTCTCGGATTATATCTCTAGGGTAAGTAATCCGCCGTAATCTCACAAACAAATAAACAAATCCATGCTTATAATTTTTAAACTTTATCGACATCATCATCACTTTTTTCAGTAGAACTCTCTTTTCCACAATTGCAAAGGTATATATTTTTATGTATTTTTGGAATGACCTGGTCTTCAGCTGTTAAATAAAGTTTAAAATTCGTATTCTACATGCCAAATAATTAAATCTTGCATTTTGTTGCATGGAAGTCGGTTAGCGAATGCGAGATAGGAAGTTTCGAGTAACATAAAGCTTTCTGAATTCTCGAAAAAATATTGAGGATGTCACTTTCTGACTTAAGTTTCGGGGACTTATTCTTTATGTACAATTTGGCGATATCTTGCCAAATAGTATCCGAGCTTAGTGACATTTGGCGCGATTTTATTAAAGGGGCCTGTAACATTTGCTTCCCTGGACTATCATTACTCAATTCCATTTCTGTCACGCAATCAAATAGCTGGAGACTTCGGAAAATTATTTCTGGACGAAAATCATAGAAGGCTTGAACAACGTCGGTGGAAGGTATGATAAAGCAGGGTTACACACACTCAGAGATAAATATATATCAGAGATGTATGTGTGGGCATCTCTTTCTATGAAAAGTACACTTGCGTGTAAATTTGAATTTACGAAGTCGACGTTTATCTAGAAAAAGAGGAATTTCAATGTACGTTGTAACCTGCGAAGTCACCAGAATGCAGCATCATAGAGCACTTATGCAGTGCTCTGCAAAAAGAGATTGCATATCAGAAACCCTTCTAAAAACCCATCAAACGTTAATGTTGCCACATTTGAGGTAATGGAATTTACTGCCACAATCGTTCATCAATAACTGCATTAACAGTATAAGAGCTCGATGTGATGCTTTTCAAAATTCCTATTTTATTTTATACAGTTATAGTTAAACTGCATAATATGGTCACTTTAATCTCTAAGACAGAAGGAAAAGAAAGATCAGAAAATATCAAATTTTTAAAGAGCCCAATTAAAATTTATTTTGACAAAATTCGCGATTTATGAAAAACATTAGCCGGTGCCTTCAATGCAGCTTTTAGGCAACATCTGAACAACCTAATTCAGTAATGAAAATTCATATTAAATATTTGAAAGTATTTCAAATCTATATTTTAAGAATGATAAGCATCTGTCATTTGCAACTTTTCATTTTAGAACTGTTCTTGAGTGATATACAAACAAAAAACGCTATATAAATAGACAAATGAACAGAAAATTATCATTCAGGAAACTGATGGAAATCGCATGAAATTCTTATTCGCAGTAATTTAAGTAAGTTTCGTTTGCACGTAAAAAGACAAGTAAATAAAAATAACGTAGTTTATTGGCACAATTAACTGTTAGTATCGTGGCCCATTCATTTATATGCTGTTTGAGAACAAACACACATGCATTTAGAGAAAATCCTATAACGAGTAAGAAAGTATTTTTTCATTGCAAATTTTAACATCAACCTAAAATCAAATAAAAATGACATTACCATCTGTTGTTGGAAAGTCTGATTTAATAGTACATATATGGAACCCAGATTAAAAAGAATTATTTTTCCATGTTCTTATCAAACTATTCTCAAAATTCTACATCAGCTAATAACACTTTAATCTATACAAACAGGCAAATGACGATGCGATTAGGTACTGTTACATAAACCTGCTTATTTTTTATTCATAATATTTTTTTATGGGATGGTTAAACTAAATAAAACAACTTAATATCCTATCGTCTTAAGACTGGAGTGAATTTTACAGGCATTAAAAAACTATTCTTAAGGATTTATGCTTTATGTACTTAAAATCATTCTAAATGAGATGAGTGCATGTCAAGACAGATAATGTTTTATAACTTAACGTAGTATGATTTAAAAGAAAACTTTACATTTTATTTTTCATCAGATTTAAGTCGTTTATACGTATTAAAAATTAATAATTTAACATCACTTGTTCAGTTCTTTAATTATTTGAAGCAAAAAAAATAAAATGTATTTTAAATGTACTGACTCTTTAAACAGGCTTTTATAAATTTTATTTTCTCAAAAAAAAGAAAGAAGAATAAGTTGTTAACTGTAGATTAAAATAAATGTGCAAATTATTTTGCTTCTGGCTACTAAAATTTTCAAATGTTGCTAAATTATTTATTGAATGCATCGGCAGTATTCTTTTTCTATGTCAAGTCTAAATCATGCGACGCTATTAATAATTAAAACAGTAAACAGTTTGAAACAGCATTTATAAACGGTATTCTTTGCGTTACCCCTAAATTGCTTTCTCTCACGCGACTATTGATGTATCGCATATTCTTTAGTAAGAATACTAAACAAATAAATTGATGCAAGGACATTATAAAAACTCTAATACGTTGTAATGATTTAATGAGTACGCCATGATATGTATAAGCGGCTTATTAACATAATCTATTGTTAATAGTAACATGCACTTTTTTATTGCAAGACTATCTTCCAAAATCTAATTTTGATTTAGGTAAAGAAAGATAAATTCTACTTTCTTTACCTATATCGAAATTAGATTTCGGTGGAAACACTTTTGTGAACCTCTGTAAATATAACTTTTCACTACAGCTCTACATATTGTATTCAATTAAGCTAATAGTACAGTGGGATCTCTTGACTTACGCTATCGGTGCGTTCGAAGATCCCTCGCTTATGTGAAAATCTCCCGTTGTGAAATAGAGTATGTGTACGACTTTTGAATATACAGTTATTTTAGACACTTATAAAACAACCTTGAAACTGTTTTAAAACCATATCCTAGCTATACATAGGGTGTCCGATATTAAACAACCCTATTTTAAAGTTGTCTGCTGACGAAACTATTATTAATAAAGTTACGAAATTCTGTGCAGGACATGCTGAAGGTGTGGAAAATTGTTGCCAAATGTTCACCACCAGGGGGCGTTTTTTAAGGAATTACACATTTAGTATACATTTGTGATTGTTTATAAATATTATTACTACAAAACACGTTCAACATTACCATAGATATATAAATACAAGGAGACGGTATTACCTATCTGATAGTGACAGATAGCTAATACCGTCTCCTTGAATAGAAATATTGAAATGAAGCCGAAACTGTAACTGATCCGCCATATTGCTTAGACCACATTGCAATATGACTTTGTTATTCTATGGCGCCAGTACCGATTTAAAAGAAGTAATGCCGACAAAAATGGCCCCAAGAATAATTTTCTATTTGACATGACTGAAAATCTTTTAACTGCAGAATGCTGAGATTTTGTATACACAACTATTGTAGCATAGAATTGTGCATCTTTACTTTTTACTCCGTAAGATCGTACATCTTTCACTGTTGTTTAAAAAGAAACCAACAAAATGATCCGCCATACTTAGACCAACACAGTTACTTCATTTCGTCCAATGCTTATGGTAGCTAATCCCATCCCCTTGTATTCATATCTCTGTGAACATGGCGACCATCATGGTCAGCTATCGTCTGGAATCGTAAGAGATCATGTTCCCCAGCTGACCGAAGTTTGTTCTGGGAAATGGGACGAATATGTTGTGAAACGCTGTCTTTAAGATCAGGGAAAACTTTCAGATTATCACGACTTCCCGAAAGGCCAAAAGTCTCATCTATTGAGCTCAGGGGACCAAAAATAGCCCCTGGTAGCGAATATTTGAAATATTTTTTTTTATTATTTGCTCAAACAAATTCCCATACCTTCATTACATCCTGCACAAAATTTCATGGTTTTTTAAACGACAGTTTTATCTTCAGACAACTGTAAAATAGGGTCGTTTAATTGCGGAGACCTTGTATATTACCGTTTCCGACATAAAGTAATACATAAAGCGATGTTTAGACGGACTATTTAGTTGCTGCTATCACCAATCGAGGAATGAAATACCCTTCGCTCTTCTTCTGCAGCCAATCACGAAGACGATACTTGCATCTCATACCTTACAATTCTAATTTGTGTTTCTTACTGTTCTCGAAAAATCCGGAGTCAGTCCACGCGGGACCATTGTAATTCTATGGGGCCTGCTTGTTCACTCAGATGAGTCATCCAAAGAGACCTACGGATGATCACTTATTGGTTCCAGCTCTTAGATACGTCATCTAACGGCCAAATCTAACCAATGAGGAAACGTCCGTATGCCTCTATCGGAGCGCAGAAGCAGGCCCGGTAGAATCAGGATGGCCCTGGTCCGCGTTAGATGAGATACGTTACTGGAAAAAAACTCGCGTAATACTCCTTAAGTTTACAATATTAATAGTCTTATTAAAGTTTAAATCTCTTTTTAAAAATATAAATTGTTAGTTCACAAAAATTCAGCTTGCATAATATTTCACAGAATATTTTTATTATATAAGAGCAAATTGTACTGATGGAAATTTTATTTTTTCTTTTTCTGAAGATTTCAAAAATACTTATTCCTCGCCTATTGTTTGAAGCATAGGAAAAATACAGATTTAAATTTTTAGCACAAAAACAAAAATTCAAACTTTTGTACTACTCTGTTGAACAGTTTCTCATTTCGAAAACCTTCATTATCTATAATCAACTGTCTAAAATATAATAAGTGTTTTTTTTTACTAACACTGAATAAACAACATTTCTTGGAACAAAATTAATATATTTATGAACTTTCGTTCTGTTATCGGTTAAACTGAAAAAATAGGTTGTAGTGTTTAGTGTGTTATCCACAAACAGATTATCATAAAATATACATAAATTTCCATCCCAAAGTTTGCGTGAGGAAACGCACTACAATTTAGAAAAAAATGTTTACCCCTTTCTCTTTGCCTCATGATTATTCTTACAGTTTATTATAAAGATAGTTAAATTGTTTCCCTTTAAAAAATAAAACAAACAATGTATATTTAAAACTCACATTCAAATAACAACATTATTTTTTTTAGATTATTCTTATGTTGAATCAATAAAATGCATTTGTTAAATCAATAAATGTAAGTATGTATTTCTAAATTTTTCCGATTCACGGTATAAAAATTCCAAAAAAGAATTATTTCATATCGCACGTAAATTACGCAAATATGAATTCCTGTGATGATTTACTTATTTATTCAGTTAGAAATGCTTCGAAGTCATTAAAGATGTTAAATTACTAATTACTCTTTTTTCATAACTGAAAGGGAAAAAATAATTATTTTTCTAATAAAAGTATTCAACTTATTCTTTAGTTTTTATTAATTGAGGACACTGAAATCTATCTTACAAGATGGGTGTCCTAATTGTGTACATAAAGAAAAACCAGGCTTCTTCGAAAATTTCATAATCGAAATGGTTTTATTTTAATTCTTAATTACAAATTTAATTTCTGTTATCAAAAAAATTTAATTTAAAGAGAAATTATTTAATCTGGCGTCAACGGATTAATTTATCTCTTAAAAATAAATCTCACTCCCATGTAGGGCCGAAAACTATAAAAAATTTTTGAAAAATATAAAAAACTGCTTATGCTGCTGGATATTATAAATTTGTATTTTACCGGAGAAAAATTTTTACACGAATTTATATTAAACTGCATATTTAGAATTAAAAACGATGTATAATTATTAAAATAAATTAGTATGTGCGGATCAAAGATAATTTAGTTTAAGTTTTAGATAAAGCGAAGGGATTTGTTAAAATTACGATACATACACTTGCAAATAAATTTCAAATCAATTTTTTCTAACTTCGTTGTATAGAAAAAAAATATAGCCTAATACTAGAATATTACTTAACTAGAAGTCAAAGTGCGTTGTGGAGGCCATTATAAGGGGTGCTAGAAATAAACAATTGACGAAAATATGCCTATATTCAACATAATTCATCTTCGTCCACCTAAAATAAATAACTTCATATTCAGTTTTTAATACATGCCCAAATCCAATTTCACATTCTTCTGGAAACGCGCGGAAACTTTTCGAATCATTTCGCATTCGAATGATTTGGTTTTTTGTACACAGCCATTATTATACCATGCAGACGATTTGTTTGTGAAAAGAAAATTAAACTATGGAATATGGAAAAACTATTCAATGTATTAGTAAAAAAAAAAAAAAAAAAATGTTTAGAAAACTGATTTTCATCCCAGACAAAATGAAAATGAACGAATTTCATAGATATTATAACTAATTACACCAGATCTAAAACTTGACTATGAATTCTTGCAGAAAGTTTGAACACACTAAAAGATAAAGTTCCTACAAATTGTGAAACAAGTGCATTGCATGTATGTTCAAATTGGATTCCTCATAACTTTTGGGAATAAAAAATACGTTGGTTCGTAAGAACAAATTTAGGCACTATCCGAATGTAATCTAAGTCCTTTTTAAAAAATATAAGTTTATTATATTAAGGAATATCTGATAAAAAGACATCTCACATGCATACGAAACCTTACCACAAATAAATAGATTATTTTCATAAATAGATTTTTTCCAGTATTAATCCCAATTAGCAAATAAACATGCTAAAGTATATACTACTTATTCACCCAAAGTAGAGTTAATACAACATTTTGTTATACACTGGAATTGAATTACTTGCATGCATTGTATGGTGAAATGCTGGACCATGATATGTTTACACTGATTATTTTAAGTATCAAATCATAATTTAACGTTCCTCCGTAGAAAGGTTGTACTTAACTTGGCACAACTTCACCATGAAATTCTGACTTTATTAACAGTTTAAAGCAGCTTATTTTTAATTTTTTGTACTTAAAGAACCCTAACTAATGCAATACGGGAAAAATCGCAAAAAAAAATGTTCATGTTGAGTAAATAAATTCTATAGAGGGGGAAAATGTCATAGGTGTCGTTTTCAATAAAAATATGTGTCATTAATTGGATACTCATATGTAACATCCGAATCTAAATAAAAAGCGAATAGCTTTGAAAATTATTCTATTTTGAGAATAAATAAATTTAACCTAATTGCGAGTTCAATTAGAAAAAAACTCTTTACTAAAGCTAATTACAATACAACAAAGCTGAGAGATTAAAATTCTATGAAAGCAATCATCTCTTAATTGAATTTTTAAAGTGAAATAAAATATCGGGAAAAATAGGGGTTATAAAATTTACTTACATTGAAAAAAGAGTACAATAACAGTTAAACATTCCTTTTTTGTTCTCCGTGGAAATCAACCATTTTTAAATTGGAGATTTTATTATTTTTACTGAAGGATGAATTTTATTTAATAAAAGTATAAGGACAGAGGAAACCTACAAAAATATTAGTTTCAATATTTCTTTTTACAGAATTTAATTTATTCGAAAGAATGTAATATAACTCTAATATTTACCCTACTTTTTGACAATTGGAAACATACTGTAATGAGAAACTTATATTTTTAATCTCAGCTTTTTTTAAAATAAATGCTGAGTACGTTATTTCAGCTGGCTTTTTCCAAACATAAATTGACTCTTTCTTATTGCAAGGAATATGAAAGTATTAATAATTTTCTTTAGCACATATCAAATGAAAGACTTTACTGTATTATTCTTTGACTTTCATAAATGCTTCACTCATTGTGAAGAAGGGAATCTAATTTTCTTTGATATAATCAGCATACAATTCACTTTTAGCAATCAAGATAATATTAATCAACCTCTCAAAATGTTTTTCGGTGAGCTACGAATTTAATTCTTTTGTAAATTAAACAAATTGTTTTGCAGTTGTATTAAGCAGTGTGTTTTTCTCTAAATAATTCAGATTAAAAAATATGGCAAAAATTTATTTTTCCTTTCAGTTTATTGAATTCATGGTTGTAAGGTAAAACAAAAAATGCGTGAAAAATACTTTTTTCCGATTATCTCAAATACTTATGTGAAATAAATTGAAGAAAATGTTTAATTAAAGACTTTCAATTGGTAATACACAAAACCATGGCCATTTAATGATTACAAATAAATGTGTATTATGTTAATATAGAATAAACACATTTTCTTGAATAAGCTGAACAAAACGTGCTTTATGTTGACATACAATTAACCATTTTTCTTTGAAGAAAATCCATATCTTTATGAACTAGCATTATGTTATCGTCTAAACTGAAAACAAAATGATGGTAGGGTTGGTGTATTATCCACAAATCCATTATCATAAAATGTACATAAATTTCCGGTACAGAAATGTTACGTGAGAAACCACACTAGGATTAAGAAAAATGTTTACGTTTTTCTGTTTGCTTCTTTTTTGTGGTTTGTTCAAAAATTATGGTTAGCTTTTAGTAGGAAAATTGTTTCCCTATAACGCTTAGAAATACAATAGATGTTTAACTCGTACATTTAAATAACGATATATATGCTTTTTTTCGGATTCGAATTGTATTTACATTAAATCAATAAAATTCATTAGTTAAATCAATGAAAATTATGCATCTGCAATTATATTTTCAGTAATATAGTATTACAGTTTGAAAAAGGAATTATTCAAATTTAAATTAAAGACCTGTGTATAACTTTCAAATACTTTTACCTACCTCATGAATTTAATTATTTCTTTTAAATCGAAGTCTATGAATATATGTACTTATTATAGTTTTTGCAAACAGAACTGTTGAAAAAATTATTCATTTTTCGAATGAAAATTTTCATTTCCTACATTTCCATGAATTTTGTTGGATGTATCCAAAAAAAATAATCTCATTACAAGATAGAACATAAAACTGTAAAACTCTTTTAGAAGTATGAAAAACTAGTGATGGTGCTATGCGTTTTAAATTGCGATTTTGAAAGAGACATTATCTACGCGAAATAATAGAAAGACTGTACATTTTGAATAAAATAATTAAACTTGTGTACACTTTAATAAGTTCCTTGAGTGTAGTGTTTTTGTTGTACAGTTTGCAGTTAGGGAGAAGTTACAAAATATTACTGTAAATTCTCATGTGTTGATTATTTACATTCCAGTGACACTTTACTGTTAAGTAAATGAATACGTTAAAATTATGTTACTTGTGTCAATGTGTTGGTAAGAAAAGTTATGCAATAAAATACCGTTTTCAATATCAAAGAAAATGAAAATTAGTGCATTTGATGGATTAAAAAGTTATGCCATATTTCAAACATGACTGTGAAACCTTAATCCTGTGGAAAGTTTGAAAAATTCCAAAGGTAGAAAAAGTTTTGTCAATGCAAATTGTGAAAATGTTTTTTAAATACAATTTTGGCAATTTTTCAATTCCATTGATAAAAAAATTTCCATTGAGTTAGACCTGTAAGGGTAAAATTTTGCATCGATGTCAAATATATGGAGAACTAAATCTTCTTGTTTCTGCCTTTTCAAATATAAATATTTATTATACTTTTACTGTTGCGGTACATTCAGATAAAAGCGAAGTTCTACTTATTTTTAGCATACAATATACAAAAAAAATATGTGATAAATTTCTGTAAATTACTCTAAATGTCGTAAAAATCATTAACTAGTAGCATTAAAAGAAATATAAAAAATGATATTAGGCAATTATTACAGCAAAGATCTTCATCAAGTAAGAGGCGGTTCGCTTTACTGTAGATCTATTGTGATAGTAGTAATTTTTTTCGAGTCATGAGTTTGAAGGTGTAAAATCTCCGTGTTCATAAGATTTGTTTGTTCCTTTTTGAATCAGGAAAATCATTTTTAAGAGTTATGAAAGTGATTTGTTCTTTCATAGTTATCACGTTACCGACGGTAACATGCGAAAAAAAACTTGGAAGCACTTCACCATGCACAAATATATATGAAAATTATTTACGCAACACCTAGAAATTAAATAAAATAAAATCATATTATCATGTGATAATTTGTGAAATAGAGAAAGTGATAAAATAAACCTTGTTTCTAGAGTAATGTACGCCAGATGAATGTTTATAGCTCTTATATACTCATGTTTTTAAACTTAAATAGGCGCATCACTGATTCTGTAGACGGGGTTCACCATCTTTTTCCAGAGTTCACCTAAGGCTTCTTGACTTTTGGATAAATGTACTATACATTACTAGTGATTGTACTGTTGTGATTTTAACTTGGAGTACCGATTAAACTTCTGTTATCTTAATATAAAAGATATCATATCTGTACGTTTTAGACTTTTATTTTTTAGAATGTATTTATTTTTATTCAATAAACTATAATGTTTCAGAAAAATACCTTTTTATTTTTCCCATTAAATTAAAGTTTATGAAAAGCTTTATTTGAATATGAATGTTTAATTCTTAACAAGCCATGAAAACTAAACTGTTTTCTACATTCTCAAACGTATGACAGAAAATATTTAATCTCGATAATGAAAGATCGGATTATTTATACTGGAGTTTTCTAATCCGACTTAATATGGATGCATCAAAAGGTAAATTTAATTCATTAGTAGGATGTACGAGAAACGCAGCGGAGTTTCACATAAGTGTCGTAGGACTTCATCCATATAAAGGCTCTTACTATCTTCGAGACTCATTGAATATTCTATTTGTCCGTTTAAATCGCGCATATCCCATACATTATTTAGTTCAGAACATCTGCGATCATTTAAATGAATTTGAATATGAACCATTTATTTTGCAGTAATTTATAACGTCGGGGAAGTTTAATTAGTATTAATCGATCTCAAAAGTGTTTCTCCTGATTAAAAGCTATAGAAATTCGTACAAATGTATTGAAAAGTCGTTTTGATTGCAAAGTGCATATCAGAGTTTTTTGTAGTGTGCACTGTGCTCTTTGTGTTGTAAGAACCATAATTATTCATAAGTTTTGAAAATATCAAGTCGTTTAATATGAGCTGAAAAAGGGATTTTCTAAAAGCCTATTTAAACAATCTCTTCAATTCTATTGCAAATTTAGTACGTGGAACTCGTGTGTAAATCAAATATCTAGTTGAAGCTTTTGAAATTATAAAAACGCACAAAGAAATTTATATTGATTTAATAGTATTTGATAATCATGATATTTCGCATAATGGTAAAATATTTATTTTGTAAACAAAAATAAAAGCACTTGTTAAAACTAATTTTTCAATGAATTTACTTTTAAGAAATATTGGTATGCACATCGTAGAATTGTTGTTTTTCAACAGGATTGGGATTCGCTAGTATTTTGTCTTCTAATTTTCTGAAATATATATTTTTTATAACGAGCAGGCACTTGTCTATTAGGCATTCGCCACCAGAGCGGCCCGATGGTATTGGCCATTCTCTTTTTTTTATCTTTGGAAATTGAAACTGGTTTACTTTTAACACTTACAAAAATAGCCTCTTACACAAGCTTTCATTTCAAAAATGCATGGATTTTTATATAAGATTTTCTAAAAATTCTTGAACCCCCTTTTTTCTCTCTTTTTATCTTATCTATCATCTCAAATCAGAAATTAAAATTTTTCTTCTGATGTATTAAAGATTAAAACGTAATTAAAATAATCACGTTTAATGTATATTTACTTCATTTTAACATATATTATTATCTTTTGTGAATTTATATCAAACTTGCTGTTTATAAGTATATTTTATTCAGTTGTAAATACAGACATAACTCATCTCAATTCTTACAGTCTTTGGCTGATGTTACAGAGCACACGTTCATATGTACTACACGAAAACCTTATAAAATCCCTTAAGTTTTCTATTCAGACGGAACTTTTAATTCCAAAACTGAAAAAAATTCTAAATTGCGAAGGCCCTTATATAAGATTAAAGCGTTTTCAAAGACCAACTTCTTATGTTGGCGAAAAGCAGCAAAAAAAAAAAAAAAATAAGAGGCAGAATAATGGATAAAAAATATTTTTTCCCTGATCCTCAGTAAAAATACCCAGGATTCTCAATAATCTTTCTTCAACTTGAAAGCAGAAAGAAGCATGTAACTTTCCCAAAATCATTTGAACCTTATTTGTCTTTTCGTGGGCTTAAAATCTTCGAATTTTTAGATTCGAGAATTTTATTGAACAATGTGCAATGGAAAGATTTAAGAGGATAAGTGTCAGGAAGACTGTGAATTGTTGGCATTCGGTTGAATAAGATGTAAAAATTTTATATTTCATTTCTAAGCCAGCAATATATTTTTGGGGGATTCTGCATGGTACATTCTACGATTATACTTCACCAACGAATGTATTTCTGTTTACGATTAGGCATTGGAAGTATGTATATTTAAAGTACCCCCACAAAAATAATGGATATAATATCAAGGAATAAAAAAATATTCATAGTGCTTACTTTATTAATATCTTTCACATTTATCAAAATTAAAATTTCAAGTTTTGGAAAACGTTAATAAGCATGTAGCAAGGTTGTGTTGTTGTTTCTAATGCCCTGTGGATAACCACATAGCAGTGAAAAATCCGACAAATGATACATCCGGTAATACGCTAATGTTTTAACGTTTAAAAAAAATCGGATAAAACTCAACGATGTACATTAAATAAAATAATTCGAGCTGTACTATTAAATGTTAAATGTACAATATTTCCTTAATATAAATTGGTTTTCTTAAACATTCCACTGTGTCGTGTCACCCGAATTTTCAACGTAAGACGCCGTTATGCTACATTTCTTTATAAATCCCGAATCAAATAACGAATAAAGCGTATTTAGACAGATAGTCATACCTGAACTGTTATTACCTATGAAATACCAAAAAGAGACTACATGAGTACAGCTAAATGTACTATTAGGTTCAAATCAATATTAGTCAGTATACTTAATTAACTAAGATTATCTACTTATTTTTAAAGACTGAATTTTAACTGCCGTTTTAGAAACATTTTAACATATGTGTATTAGACAAGGATTGTAACAAAATAGTGTTGACATTGCTTTATTCGTTAACGGACATCAAATTGTCTAACAGAACCTACAAAAACAGTATCTAAAATAGTCATATTCTTGCGACTATATTTGACACACGATACAACGAAGGTAATCACATTTTCTATTAGTTTTTTTTTGTAGTTTTCTGAATATTCCTAGCAAAGAACACCTGCGACGCCTACGTGATCCAACTTCTTGGTGTTATCATCTGGACTTGAATCTTTCTTCGCCTACTTACTGCTTCTTTTGGCTTTTTTCTCACTTGGTGAAGTAAACTTGATACATCTTCAACATTTATCAATGTTATGATGAAACATCAAGGTATCCTTCATCTCATTCAAAATTAAAATTTCTTTACAAACATTTTTATCTATTTGGTTAATATTCTTTCATTACTGAAATATTTTCGCGAAATTGTTTTACTAAGCGCATTCCTTTTCTCATTAGATCTTAGGTTTAGTGTCATTTTCTTGATTCTGTGCTTTGCTGTTTGTTACCTAACGAAACTTTGGAATAATCGAAAACTTGTTTAGGGGCTTGGTGGGGCGGTTTTACGCTGCTAATTGCAGGTTCAGCAAGCTGTAGACTTATTCAAAGTGAGTCGATTAACAACTTATGGACTTACGCTGCTAATTACAGGTTCAGCAAGCTGTAGACTTATTCAAAGTGAGTCGATTAACACCTTATGGACCTGCATCCTTTAGCGATGCGTTTTGTGGTACAGGCACTTACAAATGATCGAAGAGGCTGTATAAGCAGTCTCTACACTTAGTTTTGGCTTAAAAACATATCTGCATTTAGTAATTAGAGTGCAAAAAGTATTTAAGATGAAGTGTTTAAAAGTCGGAATAGTGTAATCTTGCACTTACCTCAAAAAAAAAAATAATTATACAGCTACACGTATTAACATCGTACATACGTAAACTGATGTATAGAAACGAAATATGATTAAGGCTATAAAATGGTTTAATAAATCTTATTGAAGGCCTATACTGCACATATGACTGTCATGTATAGATAATTAAAAGAAAAACGAGGTTTGCGGCATCTATACAACATGCGTTGTGCTGCTTCATTACTATTGTGATCTAGTAGCCTGTCACTGGCGGGCAAGATTTGCTTAACATGGGGGGTCTTCAGTTTCATCCAATCCCAGATGAGTAACCTGTACCTGGACTGGCAACCCTTGAGGTATCATTGGAAGACGAAGAACTTTGGAGCCACAGACTTTACGTGCACCAAATTCCTTTTAGTCTGTGCGTTCCCACACCAGTCCAGCCTAGATAGGTTCTCAGCCCCTTCAGAACTGGCCAAGGTCGGCGAAGTTTCACATTAGGGTTCTTATGGTAACCGAACTTAAAACAAATGGGACCCTGCGAGACGCAGGGACGTGAAAATAAAATGATGAAACTATTGTTAATTCTTCAGAATAACCTCTGAGAATCTCTATTTATTGATGAATTCCGAAATGAAGATTGGTTTACATGAAACGTATGTAAGTTTATGAATTTTCAAATGAACTTTGTATGTTTACAAAAGATACGCTTACAGATAAATTTTATCAATTCCAGTTTAATGATAACTATGGAAACTCTTGAAAGTGAGTAATAATCTTAAATGCTTTTTTAATTAATCATGAATAATTTTTTTTTCGATCGTATGTTCTTTTAATTTAATTTTGAGAAAAGAAAAGAGATTTATTTGAAAGCGAAAAAATCAGTGATTTTAAAGATCCGAACAAATATGCAAACTCAGAAGAGTTTTCATTACAATTTAGTTTGGAAGGTTCGCATTTTTTACATTCTTAAAAAATTAACGGAGGTAATATTTGTTAAATGCACTTAATAAAACGTAATTATTGAATTTTACGTACAAGACTTTTTAACTTTCAAATATATTTCATGTAACTTTTCATCTCGTTAATAATTTTGTTTTTCTTTTACGAGAAATGGATTTAGTTAAACTATTAAGGATTTCTTTTTTTTAATTATTATTAGTTTTTCAGTGATAAACGCAATTCAACAAACTTTTGTTTTCATACAATACCTCCACCTACCCTAAACAGAGTAATTATTAAAACGTATTAAAGAAATACAGTTTCATTTTGCATATTGAAGTTCAGATTATGTAATTTTGCATAAGGACTTAATATATTTTCTTAAAACGTTCAAGATTTAAGTTAAAAATCGTCAGTAAGCATGTTCGATCTATGGAAATTTTATACATTTAAGTTCTCATGCAGTTGTCTGCCTCCATATGGATTTATTGCATTTAGGAGCGTAGTTCCAGGCTTTGAGTAGTGACAAAATTTCACGGCAGTTGAGGGCGCTTAATTAAACTTTCAATGAAAACAAATTACTTTCGCATCGAAAATTGGATATTTCAAAGATACCTCTGGGACAGCTATTTTCTTTATGAGGAAATCTCAACATGCTCTTCAGAAAATATGGACGTCAATTTAGAGAGATATTTCGTATCCGTTGTGGTATATTTTTTAATGTTTCATTTTCAAAGGACTTTTGTAAGTTGTTTTATGTAGCATTTTGGTAATGTGAGAGATTGAACATCCATTTTTTTAGATTAGAACAATCAAATTTAGTCGCCAATACGTAAAGAAGCATAATTATAATTAAAAGCATAAAAACTAAGTTTTATAAAAATGACTTAGTTAAAATAAAATTTACAAAAGTGTGCAATTGGGTCACTCAAATGTGTTAAAACTTTTTGAAATAAATAAAATTATAATTTAAATTTTACTATCTTATAACATTTGCATTATTGAGGCAGCAAAGTAGAATTATTTGACTCTTTTTTTTCAATAAAGACTACAAGAAATCTTTAAATTCATGAGATGTTTCGTCTTGAATTTGGGAAATTAATGTATAGATGTTCGATACATTAATTTAAGTACAGCCGCTGAGTAAAGCTGCTCGCTAGTTTCCGTGCTCTTTTAGCAAGAAATGTGATATATTAGTCATCACATATTGTTGTTTTCTTTGGATGACCACCATTAACCTTAAAAGCTGTACTTGCACTTCCAAAGCTCGTGACACAAGTATGCTTCCAGCTCCGAATACTTGACGAAACTCTTGTCAAATTACGCTCCCTTTCAGAGGTAGCCCAGTTGGGAGAGGCGCCGGTTTAGAAGCTGAAAGATTGTGAGTTCGATCCTGCGACCAACCAAAGACCGTCTAACGATTGGTAGTGCTGCCATCTATCGGCTCCTGAATGAGGTAAAAATGAACTGATCGGGAGTCTGTGGTAGAAATGAACACACGTGGCAGGTACTGCCGCTGTCGATCTAATCTGGATTTGCGGTTGGTAAAAAATGCTATAAAGCAGAGTTGCCGAAGCCATAATCCATGAAAACAAGACGGAACAGAACTCTCTCTTTCAAGCATGCCAGTCGTTTCACCAAGTGTAATGACATCCTCATGGACGCTTAATATCATATTACACGTATTGGCTCACTCTCATTGGCAGCGAATGCCTGGAAATGCGTCTTTCGTCTTTTTATGAGTTGCCCTACTCGTTGACACGATGAGTTCTACATTTCATGTCACCTCTGACGTCATACCTCTGCTATTTGCATATGCATCACCAATCTGCTGCGCTGCCTTTTCATTGTACTAATCAAAACAATCGTACAGATGCTTTTTCTAATTCAATATTTTGACTGCGGGCTGAAAAATGAAAATTTGTGAACTAGTGTATTTCAAAGTATATAACCTTATGATTTGAACCCTTCTACAGACGAATAAGTTATATGATTAAAATATTAACTATTCTTATTTATCCTTTCAATGAAAGCAATGCAACGCAACATATTTAAAGAAAATAAAATATTTTCCACTTTTCAAAAAAAATCACTATTACGTGCGCGTATGTTAGGAAAAATAAAGAAAATGTTTTTTTAATCATTTCTATATATAATTTTCACTAAATAATTATTTATAGTCCAATTTTACTTTATTCATTGTTTTCAAAAATTAATGAAAATTATATTTCAGGTGTAAAGTGTCTAAATAATTAACAAATTTGATTAAAGTACAATACTTTAAATTAGTTTTTCATTTAACATATTTTACAATTGTCGTGTTTAAAATTGTCGTGGCATTTTAAAGTAACATTTGACATTTATTAAGTCCCAGTAGACAAAAACAAAAAGTCTCCCTTTTATAAATTAGATTATTTTCAGAAAACATTGCAGCTTTTTTCAAGTATAATAGAGTGTTATTTCATGTTTTTACAACCCACATTCTGCAATATATTTTGAACAAGAGTTAGAAATTTCGAATTATGTCTGATCGTAATCAATATTTCTGTCTAGACGTTCATATTGTATGATTAAAATTCTAAATAATATAAAGCTTTTTTTTTTCTATATAAATAATCCGTATAATTTTCATGCTATTCACGTATCAATAATAGTATGCACTATATACTGTATGAAATTTTAAAAGGGCAAGCGAAAATTTAACATCTACTCTAGAAAAAAAATGAGAGGTGCAGTTTTAAAAGTCTATTTGAAGAAGAAGAGTACACATATTTTACCATTAGTTTTAATAGTTTAGTATTTTCTTCTCTACGTTAAAGATTTTTTGTTGCAGGGCTTATAGTTAGAAACATGCGATGTTTTATTTCACGACATGCAGTTTCATGAATAATGTAGCTTCAAGAGATACAACATATTTTCGAAAATAGGAAAATAAAGTTTTAGGATTTTTCTTTAATGCAGTCAATTGTACCAATTACTATTTATTTTTGTATAACTAGACAGTTTGACAGAAAGAAAAATGAATCATGCTCTGCGATACTCTCATGAATTTCTTAAATACTCTGAAAATGATAGTATAATAATAATTAACTCAAGGTCACGATTTTATAGCTTTATTTTTGCTAGGATTGTTAAATTTGTTTAAAAAGATTAACTCGGGTTTCATGCACTGTTTTAAAGTTTTCGTTTTAAAAATTCAATGGTCAATGAAAATCGCACCATTTAATATTATTATTATTATATTTTTTTTAGTAGTTCGCACTAATAATTTCTATGAGGCCTCCAAATGAGTGATTAACCATAAAACATGCACTGCTGCTTGAAGTATTGCTAAATCAAATTTTAAAATTAAAGCAATCCCAAAATAAAGATAAATAATGATCTATTCAAGGAAATAACTTTGTTTATGTTCTCACCAAAAAGTAAAAAATGATTCTTTGAGGATCAAGTCATTGGCAAGTCAATGACATAGTCGATTATAAAGTCAATCACATAGATTTAATTTATGTTTCCTGAACTCACACAATTTGAACACAGAAACAAACTTCTTCAGTGCAAAATTCATCGCGAACGACAACGAATGCGCATTCTTGACGTCATCATGCAGAAGTTAATTAATAAGGAATGCCATATGATTTTGAAGATTTTAATGTAAATAAGCTTAGCGTTGAAAATATGCTGTCTTTCAAGGTAATTCTCGCAGTGGCGGTCTTCGTACCCTCGGTAGCATCTGCAAACTTCGGCTGCCCCCGAGAAAGGATTAAGATATCTCAGAAGGATAATAATATACTTCCACTTTATCATGAATGTTGCTAAAATACGTTTGATTTCATTTTCATTAACTATATGGTCATATTAAAATATTTAATCATTTAAAACATCAAATAGATCATGGCATAGGAATAAACATTTTGTACGTCGATGAATATCTTTGTTTTCATAAAAAAAAATTCCGCTGTCTTAAACAAGCCTGTTATATTAAAATCAATACGAGAAGGTTAATTTGAGACAAAAAGTAAACCATATATATAATATTTCAATGTGCGACAATTTTTGCAGAAGTGCCTTTAGTGATTTATTCGAAATTGGCTCTTATATTTGGCATAAATGGCATATTTGATATATGTGGTGACACTTTGTAATATAGTAAATGGGGTATCAAGCGAATTTTATTTCCTTTGCAACACAGAAATGGCACAAGTTAAGCCGATCAGTCTCATCGTTTATTTTGCATGTATGTTTATGCCTAACATGAATTGTTTATTCTACATTTCATCATACTGTATTTTATTTGATTGTTTCTATCCCACAGTTTAATTATTTTATTATTTTCTATATATAAAATTTTAATCTCACTCATGATATAACAGAAAAGAGAGCACAATATTGCAAAAACGCAATAAATGTTTATTTCGGATATTGTAATTCTATTATGATTCCAAACCTAATATTTTGTCCTCCAGAGGAGAATGTAAAAATATAATTAAGTAATGAATCTATTTAAAATATATCCATATTTAGCTCAGCAAAATCGAAATGAAAAGTAGCATACTGAAAATAATAACACGTTAGGTAACAAACGCTGTGAAATGGCAAAATATTCATACTTGTTGGATATCTGTGCTTTTACGGAACACAGATATTTAAAAATATTTTTATTTTCATCTAAATTTTAAAACCATCTAATAGTATTAAACAGTGATTATTTGCCTAACTTGTCTTTAAAATTTAAATAGAATAAAAATATATTTAGAATGATTTACATCATAAATTACTTTATCTCTAGCCTATTATTAAAAATATGCCACTTCATTATGCATCCTATGTATAACTTGCATGATTTTATTATATTTTTCCAAAAATAATAACTCAAGCTCCATTGTAATGAATTTATTTGTTTTTTTATCTACTTAATTTTTATCGCTAATACACATAATCATTTATTTACTTTTCTGTACATAGGCCCTGGTGTACGCATACAGACTTATACATTTGTGTGAGTGCATTTCTTTTATGAAAAGTAAAAGGGCTATAACAATCAAATATATATATTGATATATATATATATATATATATATATATATATATATATATATATATATATATATATATATATATATATATATATATATATATATATATATATATATATATATATATATGTATATATATATATATATTTATGTAATATATATTACTTTTATATAACATATATTATTTATTATTATTTATACATAGAAATATATATTATTTTAAACAACAAATTATGTTTTTTAGACACTAGCACAGCCTCCTATAATTAGAAAAAAATATGAGTATATTTGTATATAAAAATAGTTAGAGACATTTAGTTTTACCGTAAAACATGTCGACTTGTATTGTATTTCGTGGAGGCAAATATTCATTTACAAGGTACCAATAAAAATATTTAGTGAACTAGCAAATATTCTCCAAGCGCAGACAATTCAGCTGAATTTACTATTGTACTTGTACGCAGATTGTGAGCTATACACAGTGCCACATAACTAAAGGTACAAAATTTAAGATGAGAAAGGGCACATTATAAGAAATCAAAATCACATAGACATGTGGAGCCAAAAATAAACACGTATCCGTTAATAATCACTTTGGGAAAAGTGTTAAAGTGTTTGTCTAATTTCTTAAACAAGTTTAAAAAAACAAAGGGTTTGTTTGCAAAAATTTCACCCGAGAAGTGAAATAGAATTTGTGATCTAACACGCAGTTGATGAATATTCCTGCATTTGTTCCAAAATGATTAAATGCTACAGGAAGGCCATGTATCCAACCCCACATTGCTGCGCATTTCTTATACTTTATTAGGGAGTTTTTCCTCACCATTTCTTCCAACGTAAACGCTAACGCTATCCGCTATGCAGAGTACATTAACCAATCAGGTTTCGGCATTTATTTCTGCGCATGCAATGTACTGTCCAATGGCATTTAACGTTAGCGTTAGCATGAGTGAAACCGCTATGCAAAAATGCCTATTATGTGCCCTACCTCTCCATATATTTTGTGGCAATAGTTATGGGACACCTTGTACAGGTAACAAGAAAAAACTCCTAATTTTAAACATAAGGCATACTACACTTAAAATGAGCAAATAAGTTTTCTTGAAGTCCAAGCAAAAACGTTTTAAATATAATTTACAAAACTATGAAAGAATTCAGTACATTATCTTTAAACATGCCTTTATGTGTGTAATATACAGACAATTTGTAACCAATTAAGCTTGATGAATCTCATTATTCTATTTATGAGGCTATTTCCTTCAAAAATTTTCTAAGTGTAGAGGGACAATTTATATGCAGCTTCTTTTACAAACAGCATAGTCGCAATCATGTTTAGTTTCTAATTACCAACAGTTCTCTTCATGATTCAGAAATGATTTATATACCTGTAAACACTCCGCAGTTGCGTATCATTTTGATTGACAATGTTGACACATATGCTTAGTTATTCTGATGGGAGAGGAAGAGATAACATGCCTCTGTAATAATTCAGCCCAATGTAACATATATGATTAGTTTTTAGTTAAAATTAGTTTACAGCGACGCGAATGCATTTTCCTGAGCTGTCACATTTCAGTCTGTAATTTTGACTAAGTGCGAATAGTGAGTTAAGATATTTTCATCCTAAAGTTTTCATGCTGAACAAAAAATATACGATCTCATACTTCATTTACGAAATTTTTTTGATTTTGCTATTCCATTAAATTTCACGATTTAAAAAAAAATATGCTCTCATTAAGTAGAAACAATTTTTCACTATCACTCAATAGATGAAACACAGCCACTCAATAGATGAAGATCTGAGTCAAACTTGCACATCCCGGGAATCGAACCACGGACTTTTGGCGCCGCAGCGTGATACTCTTAACTATTACATCACTGGGTGAAATGGAACGATTCAAATGGCATAATTAACCAAGTTTTATCACTAAAGTGAGGATTTCTCCGCCATATTCTAAGAATTCACAGCTGGAGTAACTAAAGGGATATGCCGCCAAAACCAATCTAGATATATTATCGCGAAAACACAATGCAATTGTCCACCGAATACGGCGTGGACACAGGTACCTGGCTAATAAAGTTATTCGGTGCGATCTCGGCATCCCTCCCTTTAGAAATATTGTCCATCAGATTGGTGAAAATTTCTTCACCAATCTCGGTAATGTACCGAACAAACTATTGGCTGAGTTGCCTGATTACGATTTCCCAGAAGAAATAAACTGTAAATGACGCAAGGCAGTCTTAATTTTAGATACCAACTAGAAACTTTGGATTTATTATTCTAATTACTGTTTTTGTGTATTTTGTTTCCAAAATTTATTCATCTCATATCGTTTATATTGTTATCTCATTTTTATCTATGTACATATTACTCATTTATTATTTATTGATTTTTACTTTCCGAACATGTACCATGTAAGGAAGTACTGTAATCATGAAAAAATTCGACTTCGAGATTTTGGTGTATTTACACGTTTTGAGGTCTTCTGAATTCATTTATGCTATTTTTACGAGATATATGTATGTATGTGTGCGTGTATGTGTGAGTGTGTATGTATGTGTGTGAGTGACCACGATAGCTCCTAAACGGGGCATTCGATTGCGCTCAAATTGGGTATATATGTTATAAACCACCGTCGCAAGACCGATTATTGATTTTGGTGTGTATAAGACTTAGTTAAGACTAGTTTTTCCACAGGGCTACGACATAGATTTCTTTTACATTATAGCCTATGAGGGGGGAATTCTTGAAAATGCGCTAGTGTTTAAACGGTACATTCGATTGAGCTCAAATTGGGTATATATGTTATAAACCACCATCGTAAGACCGGTATTGATTTTGATGTGTACAAGACTTATAGTTTTTCTACAGGGCTACGAAAAATATTTCCTTTACATTATTGCATATTGGGAGAAATTCTTGAAAGTGCGCTAGCGTTTAAACGACGCATTCGATTGAGCTTCATTTTGGTATGTATGTTTGAATTATGCATAGATTAAAATATGTTTAAATGCTTGGTAAGGATCTTAATCTTTAGTGTTCGGAAAGTCGAGTGGAGTCACTCCAGTTTTTTTTTCGTTTTCTTGCATGACCACGTTTCAGAAATGTGGCCCCATTTGTTTGATGTTTGAACAAAAAAGGATTATAACTAAGAAATTAGAAATTCAGAAATGTATCCTTGAAAGACCTATATTTTCCCTATAGAAAACTTTTGCCATGTCCTGTCATAAGTAAAGGTGATTGAATTGGGAAAGCAAATACTCAGTTATTCAGTTTCGAGTGAAAATGGGCGGAGCTTTTTTTTCAACAATTTCGAGAAGTTGTCCAGTGTCAATTCATTTTGCTTATAGGAAAACAGCTGAATATTTTACCCCTTAGTGTGCATAAATAAATTCATTAGACAACATTTCCAGTTCAAACATTATTTTAAACCTGTTAGTTATTTCACTCAGAGGAACTGATTTTAATTAACAGATATTATATTACCAAAATGAATTTTAACGTTATTTTCATTGACAAAATTATCATACCAGTTAATTATCTCGATACAAAAAGTGTGTAAAAAATCCAGTGTACACAGTAGTAGTTTGTTTTTAAAATAAATATACATTAAATAAACATCGCTTTTCGTGTTGTGATGCATCAAAGTGTAATGAGTATTACAAGTACAAAACTTCCCGTTATGCACTACGACCATCTTTCCATTAAATAACAAACGAAATTATTTACTTATCAAGAGGAAAAACATTTATCATCTGTCACGGAAGAATTTGATATAGGGAATCAGATGAGATCGACGTTTCGTTTTTTGATTAGAAAATGGCACTCGAGTAATTCTACACAGGAAAAATATAATGGTAATTGCTCACGTATCGGTTGGAGCTCATAATCATAAATCATTTGGAAAGAAGTTAACTGTCAATATACTGTAAACTGAGTCGGGTCGTGTAACACTCTGAAAACCTTTTTTACTTCGGCTTTTAGTAGAATTAACCCTGGGGAGTTATTGTTGTTTTAAAATGAAATGCTCTGTTTCAGGTTTTTATTCTTGTGCAACTTTATTGATCAAGGGAATTTTTCTACAATTTATTTAGAAATAAGTCAGTTAAATCGATATTTTTTAAAAAGAAGCAAAACTTTGGATTTCTGTTTAGACAAAGCAATTTGCATCAAGTACCGTATATCCCGGCGTATAACACGCATCAGTGAATTTAGGAAATATTAAGAAATTTAATTTATTTTTTATCTCATGCATTTTATACTCGGAGTATAACACGCAAACGCAAAAATGAAGTAATTTTTGAAGTTGAAAGTGCGTGTTATACGCGAAGATATACGGTATACTTTTCCATGATATTCAAATTGTATTTTTCAGGTGAATATGCCTATTGCGGAATGGGAATAAAGTTTTGCTGAAAGTTTGTAAAACTTTTGGGAGATTTGTCAACCAAATGAACGGAATTACATTATTGATCTTTTTGAAAAAGAAACTGCCTTCACAAATTATGTACTCTAAGGATATCACAGTTTGGATATATTTCCTTATCAATGTTAAAAAAGGATTTTTATGAATTAAAACTAGTTGTATAAATGAGTGTCTTTATGTTATTTTAAATATTAATGTTTTTACTTACATAATTAATTATATTATTATTCAAATTTATTACGTTGAACAAAACGATTGTGTTTTAAAGCGAACTACAATTTGTATAAAAAGATAAATTAACCGCAATTCATTTTTTTCTTTTGCCTATATTTATGTTAGTATCTATAAAGGGGCGGATGTAAAAGTGTAATTTTAATTTTTATACTATTGTATAAATATATTAATTAACTGCGTATGTTAACAGTCAAATATAACACTTATTGGACACTTTAACAAATGCATTCGGATCCGTTTGTTAAACATTTAAAAAAATCTTATAATGAATATGAAGTATATATACTTAAAAATCTAGACATTTCTTATGTTTCGCTTTTATAGACATAAAAACAGTAGAATATATCTTGATATATCGTAGTGTATGTGTCTTTTATAAATCAAATTATACAAGTTTACAAAGGAATACTTCTTTATAATATAACCAGCAGACCCGCACGGCGTTGCCCGTGAACCCCTTAAATTAAGCGATTTACAAAATCTGACATGTAAACTGCAACTCCAGATTAGTACTCTAGGCCGCAATTATATATAGCAGAATGTGCAGATAATGGTTCCAGAGTTTCAGGTACGTACTTACAAACGCACCACTAAAAACAACTCACTGCTGTGACGTCACACATTTCTCCCATTTGAAAAAACGGAAGGGGAGTTTCGCATAGTATTCGAATGGCAGAACAATTTTTCACAAAATAATTTTTTAAACCACAGTTTTTAAGTAATTTTTTTTTTTAAATTGGCCAGGTATTGTAAAAGGAATAGATATAGATGAAGAAAAATAAACATATAATTTGCTTTAAAATTCATGAAAAGACCCCATTAGGAAAAACGCGCCAAATAAAGAAATATCGCCAAATTTGGCGCTAAAAGTAAGTCCCCAAAATTAGGTTTTCGAAGACCTACGACCCATAGAACCCGAGATTTCCAGAACATTACATATCAATGCAACAAAAAGCAAAATTTAACTATTTAACGCATAGAATATGAATTTTAAACTATTTTAAACCCCAGAACAGCGGGTTGCTCCCAAAATTCGTAACACAGGGTAAGAAAATTTCCGTTTTAGAACGGTTTTTAATTAATAATTAAAAAAAGTAATTAAAATTTTAAAATTCTGATTCTGAGGTGCACATTATCGGCATTCATGGGCTTATATATTCAAATTTTCAGAGTTCTGTGTGCAGTAGATTTGTCTGGAGACCGCACATAGACAGATTTACAAACATTCATTTTTATTATTATAGAGATAGATAGATTTGGCGTAAACCTGATGAAATTTCCGTGCCATTTCATGCTTCTCAAATGCAAACGATTTGTTTTATAGTAGCATTCGGGCGAAACTCGCCAAGCATGGCAACGTAAAAAACGGTTTTTTACTTTTGCGGTTACCACTCACTTCAAGCATAAATCTTTCCATGAGGCCAAAGTTCGCCAAACATTGCGATTTAAAATCGGTTTTTAATTAATAATTTAAAAAGTAATTTTCAAAATTCTGAGCCTCAGGTGTACATTACCGAAGGAATGGGCTCATATGTTCGAATTTTCAGAGTTCTGCGTCCAGTAGTTTTTTCTGGACATCGCACGCATGCAGATTTTCAGACATTCATTTTTATTGATGTAGATTGACGCAAAACTGACTAAATTTCCGTGTCATTTCATGTTTTCCAATGCATGCGATTTTGTTTCACAGTATCATGCTGGCGAAACTCGCCGAGCATGGCATCCTGAAAACGGTTTTTAATTAATAATTAAAAAAGTAATTAAAATTTTAGAATTCTGATCCTCAGGTGCACATTATCGGACTCATGGGCTTATATATTCAAATTTTGAGTTCTGCGTGCAGTAGGTTTGTCTGGACACCGCACACATACAGACAGACAGATTTACAAACATTCATTTTTATTATTATAGATTAAGTTAAAAATAAATGACTGTAAAATAAAAGAAATTCAGATATTTTGGACTCATTATATTAAAACTGCTATTCTAAAGTTTATAAAATTCTATGTTTTGTATAGGATCAAGCACCAGAAATTAAAACTTCAGCACAGAAAAAAGGTTGGTGTTAACGAGTACGGGGTTCCACAAATGTGTTGTCTGTGAAATACCTAGAAATGGAACAACTGCTTCACTGATAGATCTTAAAACTTAGCATGTTATTTTGTTAGGCATTTATGAGTTTATTCAGTTTTTTTCAGATGAAACATAACATTTAACATGTATGTCTTATAAATTTTTAAATTTTAATTTTCGTTTCCATTTAATTTCTACAAAAATACTATAAAATGTTTAGTTTTAGTACTGTCGCTCTTAAAATTTGGAATATTCTTCAGTAAATATGATTTATTTTTACTATTCATATTTAAAAGTAAAAAATTACTAAATTAAAAAAGCATAAAAGATTTTTGAGGAAAAGCCGAATGTATAAATATTTGAACACACTTACCCAAGCATATGTATTTATATATACTTCCCTTATTCACATGCATATACTGCTAAGAAGATTTAGAAATGCAGGTTTATTGCATGGAATTTCAGTTTATTCAGAGAACCTAGACATTTATAAGCAATAAAATTCCTGAACAAGGAAAACATATTTCCCGTGAATAGCAGATATTTCTATAAGTTTTATTCCTCTGTCTATAAGAGATATATTTATGGAATCGTCTTAGCTATATCTAATACTGAATAGTAATAACATTTACATTTTCAATAAAATAAACAGATATAACATACCTTTATGGCTGTACATTATATAGTTTTTTTTTATTATTAATAACTTTTCGAACATGGTTTCGCAATAGCGTTGCCGCTATGCTCTGTTCCCATAAGAACACAGAAGTGAAGCACCACCTACTTGGCCAGTACTTGGTAATAACTTTTACAGTATGTAGCAGTTTTAAATTACTTCGGTTAAGATAATAACTTTTACAGTATGAAATCTATGTGTTGTCATTAACTTGTTGTATAATTTACCTTTTGGACTATATTTTTCAGTAGTTTGTATATGTTACAGCCAAAATGTACCTTCAAATAAAGCTTAAGCAAACTTTATTTCGGTAAAACATTTTACGTGAATTTCGTAATGAATCTCTTAAAAGTATTCTAGTTTAAAATATTTAAGAAAATACTTTATTTTGAGCTTTAAAATTTCGAGTTCTTCTAATGTCTAAGGGCATATATTTTTACTTACTAAGGAAAACTTTAATACTTCTGCCGAAATACATATCTATGTAACGTCATAATGTTCTAAAATTACTATCCATTCTTTATTCATATTTTGAGAATGTTTAAATTATGAAGCTTTTGAGATGAGCAATGTTTTCGTATTTATTTATAACATGTCCTCTTTAAATCGAGCCTAAATTTTTGGACTGTTTCTAGAAACGACAGAACTCAAAGTCTTGTGCTCAAAGATAAAATTTATTAAAAACATTGTGAAATGACGCACAGTAAAAGAGACAGTAATACGATCTCTTCGAGTGTTTTAAGAGGTCTAACCTTCTTTAGTTGCAAAGAAGCTCCATCATCCAAATCTGCTCACAGCAACCCTTGCGCTGACTATCATCGACGGGTCCGTTTGCAATGGTGTCGAGCTCATTCAACGTAGAGTATCACCGACAAGTGAGGCCTGCCTCTTCAAACTGAACCTCGATGACCATTAAATGCATGTTTAGAGACGCCTATAACAATGGCGGGATTCTTCCATGACTGTGGACCGCCTTACTGCCAGACAACAAGAATAACTGACTGGGGTACCATTTTATTTCATAGAAGCACTCTTTTGGTGGTCATCCTCGGAACCTTATCAGCGTATAGGTGCGTCGATGATATTCTACACGCAGTTTTGATGCACTTCATATCACGCTTTCCACATCAATAGTTTCTTCCATTTGTCTCTCTGCTAGCGCAACCCTTAACTTGGGCAGGGAGGTGGATCGATCTCTCCTCCAATGAGAACGTTTCCAGTATTATCCAGAGGGCCCTCTAACCAGCTAGTTAGTTTGCCGATCCAACTCTCTAATTTGACATATTCCGAAGGAGGACATCCGCCAACTCAAGTTAATGCCAAACCGTATAGCTGATTGGATCAAGGAGCTGTAAAAGATGTTCGAAGGGTATTCAAAAGACGTCTTTTGAACGCCTTTTCAAAGTCTTTTTACTAGTTGATATACTAGGGGAGATAGGCCAAGACGTTACTGTTTAGCACACTTTGTGAAGCTCTTTCTCTTGAATAAATCATCGAAGTTTTCTGAAATTGTAACCATGTGCTTATTTGTACATTTACTTCAGATCTACTGTCGTTAAATTCGGATAATTCCACCTTAGTGTGTCTTTTCTTTTTTTTTACAGTCTTCGAGTATATTTTAGGACGTGTCACTTATGATGTCATTAAAAGTGCACTAAATTTCGTGCCTTGAGTCATAAATTCACTGTATTTTTCTAGACGGAGCCATTACTCAGGTGATTGTGTCTTAAATTAGCAATAGATATGGTTATGTATTATTTAAATAATATTATGATTTTTGTATTTGTATTATTTTTATGCTGCAGTTGTGAATTTGTTTGAGTTTTATTATCTATCAGGTAAAAAAAAATCAGTACTTTTAATATAAATTCTACGAAAACTAAGTAACATATTTTTGAAAATGCACATAATGATTACGAGAAGTGATTATGTTTATTCAAATTTGATTGCCCTAAAATTTTAATCCATAGCATTGGCTTCTGTATTTTTTAAATTTTCTAATTTTTATATATTTGTCTATGCTTAACGTTTATTTAATATATAAAGAACAAAATTGTTGTGACACACTACATCTAATTTTTCTTAGTATTTTTCTTATGAGTTATTACATATTTTACTTGAAATAAATAATAATTGTAAAAGCTAATGCATTTCCTGTGAAATTATTCATTTTAATTTCCATATATATATATATATATATATATATATATATATACTAGCTGATCCAGCAAACGTTGTTTTGCATATAAATTATTCCTAGGATTATTTTAGTAGAAAGAAATGACTAACTTATTGTAAATGCGTGAAGATGTGGTATATGAGTGGAAGAGGCATGGAGCGTTGTGAACGATGCTGGAATGTAAAAATAACACAATACCAAACATTTATACTTTTAATTCATTGTAATTTATTCTTTATATTTATATATATCGCTAATTACAATAATTTTACTAAAAAATAATATCAATCCCTTAACGGAATAAAGTGAACAATATTTTTTGTTATCCCATCTTTAGCTTACACAAACAAACTGCATGGTGAAAAATTGCTTGTCTTGGCAGACCGCCGGAATAATACGTAAATACCGTTGAAACTTGTGCATAACTCCCAGAGCTCGCCAAAGTACGGGGATTTTTTAGGTTGGCGAGAGTGGGGGCGTTAAAATAGGAATCAACTCTTTCTTGTACCACAAGACACAATTGGAATCAAAATCTATCTTTAAATCGCCTACTGAAACTGTTTTACAATCTTCGCCAGGCATGTTCGTCCTATAAGCATATAACCAACTATGCCGTAAAGACATGGAATGGGAATCATAATCCATGAGTGTACAGCGTTTTCCTTTCTTGTTCCAAAAAGCAATTCTTCAGAATACAAATCTATATTAAAATTGCCTAATAAAACTGTTTTACAATATACGCCAGGCGTTTTCTAACTATACTCGAAATATATTTATAATAAATTGTCACGTTTTGGCACCGCATTTAGTGATCAATTATCAAAAATTGCAAATCCTTGTGCGACTGTCAACATTTCATTAACGCCCCCCCACCCCACGTTATCTGGCAAACACATTTGAAAAGTGACTCGATGTGCTAATGTCTAGACAAAAATTCTGATTGAACTTATTAGCACTCTGGTGCTAAAAATTTTGGGGTGGACCGCCCTTGTGACTTAGGGGTATGAGACATAGTTAAAATCATATTGGCAGACCTAACGAATATACATATAAAATTTCATTAAAATCGGTCGAGCCGTTTTAGAGGAGTATGGTAACTAACACTGTGACACGAGAATTATATATATTAGATACACCCAATTTCAGTTAAATCGAATGTACTGTTTAAACGCTAGCGCACTTTCAAGAATTTCCCCCCTAAAGCCATAATGTAAAAGAAATCTTTGTAGTAGCCCTGTATCAAAACTATAAGTCCTATACACATCAAAATCAATGTCGGTCTTATGACGGTGGTTTATAACATATATACCCAATTTGAGCTCCATCGAATACCCCGTTTAGGAGCTATCATGATCACACACACACACACACACACACACACACACATATACACATACATACATACATCTCGTAAAAATAGCATAAATGAATTCAGAAGATCTCAAAACGTGTAAATACATCAAAATCTCGAAGTCGAATTGTTTCATGATTACAATACTTTCCTTACATGGTACATGTTCAGAAAGTAAAAAGGATGAAACTGTGAAACACTTTCAGATTTTAAATACGCACTATAGTGTATATATTAAAATCGTATCATTATTTATACGACGTCCCTATTTTTCTTACTTATTCCATTAAGTTTCAAATGTGTATCATTATACAAGACTATGCTGTATTTTTCTTTCTTGTTTCGTAAAACCCATCTTTGTTATCAAAATCGATCTTAAAATCGCCTACTAAAACTATTTTACAATCTTCGCCAAGTATATTACAAATATACTTCAACGTTTTATATATTGTTTCGAATGTGCATCATAATCCATGAGTGTACCTGTTTGTCTTTCTTTGGTTGATTCCTACTTTAACGCCTCTACTCTTGCCATGGTGGCGATGATTAAACATATGCAGTTACCATGACGATTTTTTGCATTTATGTGGCAATCGTAATTTAGAGTTAAAATGGCAATTTGGAACAATATGTAAGTAAAGTATGCCGTTACATTTTTCCTTATTTTAGATTGCCAATTAACGTAGTTTTAATAATTAAGCGTCTTCAGATTCCTTAACTGGTGCGTTTATCGCTAATTTGTTTACTTTAGTTTTCTTCAAGTTCTTTTGGGAGCGCTGAAACGGTACTTACGTATTAACCCGGAGGTCTCTTCCGCCAAACTACTTTTTCATAGATTTTAAATACGTTGCCAATCGTATTCCATGCCGGGCACCATCAACAATTTCATGTGCCCGGCATTTATCTTGGTGAAAAATTGCTTGTCTTGGCAGACCGCCGGAATAATACGTAAATGCCGTTGAAACTTGTGCATAACTCCCAGAGACCCACGACTGCAAAGCTCGCCAAAGTACGGGGATTTTTTAGGTTGCGAGAGTTGGGGCATTAAAATAGGAATCAACTCTTTCTTGTACCATAAAACACATCTTTGGAATCGAAATCTATCTTAAAATCGCCTACTGAAACTGTTTTACAATCTTCGCCAGGCATATTCTTCCTGTAGGCATATTCCAACTATACCGCAAAAACACTTTAAATACTGTTTGGAATGGACATCATAATCCATGAGTGTACCGTGTTTTCTTTTTTTGTTTCCACAGAGCATTTTTTCGGAATAGAAATCTATAGACATTTTAAATACTGTTTGGAATGGACATCATAAACCATGAGTGTACCGTGTTTTCCTTTCTTGTTCCACAGAGCATCTCTTCGGAATAGAAAAACCGCCTATATTAAAACCGCCTAGTAAAACTGTTTTACAATATACGCCAGGCGTTTTCTAACTATACTCGAAATATATTTATAATAAATTGTCACGTTTTGGCGCCACATTTAGCGATCCATTATCAAAAATTGCAAACCTTGTGCGACTTTCAACATTTTATTAACGCCCCCCCCACGTAATCTGGCAAACACATTTGAAATGTGACTCGACACGCTAATGTCTACACAAAAAAACCTGATTGAAATTAATAGCACTCTGAGGCTAAAAACTTTGGTGTGGACCACCCTTATGACTTAGGGGTATGAGACATAGTTAAAAACCTATTCTCAGACCTAACGAATATATATACCCCATGCAAAAACCCTTAACTGGTTAAAAATTTGTGACGCAGCATTTTACTTTATAGCTCTATGAATTTTAAATATGGGTCTTAAAAATAATGATATCAAATTTTGAGTGACCCCCTGCTGGGAATTTTAAAGATTTGTTTTTAAATTCCATTACAGTTACTTTCGTTTTATTTTCTAAAGAAGATTTACGCATTTAAGCAATGCTTTTAATTGTGAAATACACTGTCAAATATATCACACTTTCACTGAGTCTATATAATGTATTCAAATGAATTTATTTCAATAATTTAATTTATCTTTTGCGTCACGCTATCCAAAAGGGCAAGCAAAATTTACGTAAATATTTAGTTAGTGTCATAGTAACCAAACTAAGTGAAATGTATATGAAAATTTTGCTTGTCCTTTTGGATAGCGTGACGCAAAAGATAAATTAAATTATCGAAATAAATTCATTTGAATACATTATATAGACTCAGTGAAAGTGTGATATATTTGACAGTGTATTTCACAATTAAAAGCATTGCTTAAATGCGTAAATCTTCTTTAGAAAATAAAACGAAAGTAACTGTAATGGAATTTAAAAACAAATCTTTAAAATTCCCAGCAGGGGGTCACTCAAAATTTGATATCATTATTTTTAAGACCCATATTTAAAATTCATAGAGCTATAAAGTAAAATGCTGCGTCACAAATTTTTAACCAGTTAAGGGTTTTTGCATGGGGATATCATTACTTTTTAAGGGTATGGTCAGAACATAATAAATTAGTTTCAAGGGCGAATTTCGGAAGTTTGCTTGACACTAAGTTATGTAAATAAATTGACAAACCTGTTTTCATGCAGTATCAGAGTATTTGATTAAAAAGTCACAGCAAGTTCTTTTGTAACAGAAAATTGACATATTTTTGTTAGAATTTTATAACATAATACTGACATTAGAGACATAATATTGATTATATTCAATAATATTTTGAGTAATTTTCTATTTATAATTTGGGTTGAGTACAGATTAGTATCCCTGTCACCATCTTTGATTTTATTTCATAAATTTGCATTCAGTTTAATGCTAAACGTTATTTTTACTATAGTTAACTTTTTTACTATAATTATTTAACCTTTTCCCGGCGGGGGAATTTTTGCCGTGCTGTTTCAGAAGGACGGGAGCATCTGAATTGCTGAAGCTGCTATTTGTGCAACAATCATTGATGGATTACTCTTTCCCGTCCCCGAAGTAAAACGAACTTCTTGAACAAGGGGATTACCTTTACGTCCATATTCTCCGAACTGGGGTGCAACTGAATTGATGGATGGATGTTGACATCTCTCCCCGCCGGTCCAGTTCATGTGAACAATTACCGAGGGGGACAGCATTAGGTAGTCGAAATATGAACCAAGCCCGTCCTTTAAGGTGTTCTCCTGCTTGGTTGAAAAATCGACCGCCCGTCTTCAAAGCGATAACTATTGGGCCCCATCAGTGGCCGAGCGCATAGCGCTCTGAACTGGGAGACCGAAGGTGCCTGGTTCGAAATCAGGTTGCGTCCGCCGACCTAATCGTTCGGAGTTTTCCGTGGTTTCCTCCAAAACTGCGTAAATACGGATTAGGACCCCTTAGAAAGACCCCAACGGAGACGGACCCCACGTCTCGGCTTAGAGCCTACGTGTAGCTAATCGGCCGTAATTCAACAATATATAACTATTGGTTCTATTGTTTTAATGCATTGTGATTCATTAATGTGCATTCAGTTTAACGATAACCGTAAGTTAAGTTTCGTTAAAATTATTAATTTAATAATCTCGTTCTTAATTAATGGTAATCTAGTTACTCGTTCTATTATTTTAATGCAATGTAATCTATTAATGCAATGTTTGCTTTCAGTTTAAACCTATCTCTAAGTTAAAATTTTAACTATATTATGATACACTAAGTTTTTAACTAAGTTAATGATACATCTCAAAATTGTTGATTCAATTAATTAATGACTATAATCATTAATAATAAAATAGAAAATTACTCAAAAAATTATTGTTTATAATTGGTTTTATGTCGCTTTTTAGAAAACTAACTTCATACTATGTTTGTTTTTTTTTTTTATCAGTTGATAATTTCATTTTTTTAGAGAACGTTTAGATGAACTACCAGCTTAAGAATAAGGGTTTTGCGCGGTTGACTTTTTTAGTGCTTCTGAAGCGTATTTACGTTACATCGTGAGAAAAACCTTCCAAAACTCTGAATTTTTAGATTATCAGCCATCCGGTAGACAAGAACCCTGAACCTTCATACTTCAGTTATCGACCATCTTCAGTATCTTATCAACTCGGCTCGGGTGGGCACAACATCTTGTTTTAGATGCCATCTCCGGCCAGGGGTGGCTCCAATGGGGGGTCCGGGGGGGCACGTGCCCCCGCGTCGGGGAACTTGTGACCCCCCATCGGGGCTATTTGATTTATTCGTCGGGGAAATTTCATAAGAAGAAATCTATATTTTAGCTGAGTTTTAATTTTGATTTTGCGATTTAAAAAAAGTTAATTTTGTAATTTTTAAATACACATGAAAGGCGAATGAGTATTGGAGATTGAAGCGGATATGTTTACATTTCTGGGAAGGGGGGGGGGGTATATTCCTCAGAACTTCTGAATAATGGCTAAAAGTACTTTCCGTTTTCATTCATCTCTTATCTCTGCGATCCTTCTCATGTCGAGAAACAGCCACTTCCTGCATCTTCCAATACTGTGATGTGTTGCCGACGGCGGGGGAGACTTCAAATTCGAATAGTGTATACTTGAAATCTGTGATCCCACTCTCAGGAGGCATTTAACTGGATTTGCAGCAAGACATCAATCTTAAGGTAACAAAAGTGCCAGTCTATTCTTCAAACGACAAATTTATGAGACCACATGTGCGCCCACTTTCTATTCCAGGCTCTTTTAATTGCTTAAACGATTGTGCATTTTGTCGCCGACACCGTAGGAAAGTACAATATGGGTGTGTGTGGTCGGGATGGGGAAGACAGTGACCGTTAATTAGCCCAGTCGGGTAGATAAAAAATTTCGAGGGAAGGGAAGTATGGCTTCAAATGGGGGATGTTCTTTTTTCCAGAAATACGGTTTTTGTACTTTTATTGGTCCTCAGTGACAGAATGATGAGAAAGAAATGGTTCGTCGAAATATCCCATGTATTTTTATTTTTTCTTCGCAAACCCATAGTACATCACTTTTCCAACACTTGTTATTGTGCATTGTGCCAGTGACTTAGACAGAGTTTAGAATAGTGGGCATTTTCTTTTTCTTGTTACGGCAGCATAGCATATCATTGTGAAGTGTATAAAAGTTTAATTTCACTTTTGGCTTTATATTTCCTAAAAAAAACATCGGTGGTGCCAAAAGCACAAGATATAAAGTACAGTGTGCTTTATGTCGTGATATTTTTGATAATGATTATGTAAAAAAAAAAAAAACATAGGATAACTAAGCATTCAGATCTTCATAAACAAAATCGACTGGGGCCTGTTCAATTACCAAATGGAATTAAGAGAAAGAATCCTTGGGATATTTCTTCTTGCTCTTCGAATGTATGTTTATCTACGGAATTAGAGAAAGAAAACCCTTCAAGTTCATCAGATCCACAAACTTCAAGTGAGTTATATGTAAATTACATTCATATATTATATTTTAAATTTGTTTAAAAGCTTTAACATTATTATTTAAAATATGGTCAGTTTATATCTCTAAAGCATTCAATTATATCTTCTAAGCACTTGCTTTTTGTCATGTATTTGTACAAATATACTATGCCCAAGGGCGGATCCAGAAATATTTTTCAGGAAGGGTGCAAAGCTTGAATACCAATTCAGAATTGCATGAACATGCAATTTTATTTGAAGCGTATTTTTACTAGTGTAAATATTTTCCTCTCGAGGAATTCGCACACCCTGTGCCCTCGCCCTAAAACCACACTTGCCTCTCACCCCGCCCCCCCTTATAAAAAAGAATTGAAACTAGTTTGAGCACAAATTTTGAATGAACACATTCTGCGTTAATTAAAAATAAAAATAATTTTAAAATAAGGCACATATTTCAAAAACTGAGTCACTTGTTCTGTCTCAGAAATTTTAAAATACTACTTTAAAGTTTATTTATTAACAGGATTTTAATGATACATATATATCATTAAATGTCCTTAGACATGGATGCTCGTAATGGTTTGGAGTGCACTTTTAATCATAGCTGCGGTCAGAGTGCACTTTTAATCATAGCTGCAGAGTCATAACTTTTTGACTTGAAGCTGTAGTAGAAGTCGGACTTTTTGACCTCACATTCTGATTCTATGAAATGTTTTACAACATTATTGTATTTTAAATTATATTAACTGTCTGAGTACTCTATGAATTAATCTAAATTTTCTCCTAATTGGTCTTTTAAACACTATGAGTACTTTTAAATGCGCTCTTGCTTTTAAACCATTGATAAGTAACATGTTGTTCACCCCATTATATGTCATTCCCGCTAAATTACAGGACAGGATATACATTTTAAAAATATATTCTTTCGTTGCAATTTCGAATTGTTTGGTATATTTATCAAATACGATTTAGTAATTGGAGTGAGGACGAAAGGTATGTCTTTATAAACTTTCAAATTGCATTAATGCAAATTTAAATTAAACACAGATTTAATGTAATTGTATGTAAATTAACAGTATTTTAATTCACGAGTCAAAAGTTTTTGTGTCATAAATGTAAAATAAAATTTCCCATTGTATTACTTTTATTCATAGAGCTACAAAATTTATAAGTCTTAATTGATATTTTTAAAAGGGATTTACGACTCGGGCGATAAGAAATTTCGGATTTTGTTTACTACGGGAACTTTTTAAAATGTATATTTAATTGTGTAAAAATTTGACATGACAAAATATTTATAAAATTATCTTACAGTTATTCATCTCTGGCATTCAAAATATGTATAAACCTATGAATATTTAAACGCTTTAACTAAAAATTTTCATTTTAATTAGAAATATTTTAAACTGGTCGTATTTTATTTATTTATAAGTTAGTGTGTTATGCATTCTATGTCTTTAAAATTATTTTATCACAGTAATCCTTACTTGAACTCTTATAACTGTTGAGAAAGTAAGAAGATATTTTTATAACTAAGTGGTTAATTAGATAATTTAACTTTTAACTTCTTCCGAATAAAAAAAATAGTACTTTTCTGTTTCTTAGATGGCATATTCGAATAAATTCTAAATATAATTTTTATTTATAAATAGATTCAATCGAACACAATATGCACGATTTAATCTTTAATTTTATAAAAATTTAGCAGTAAGATTTGTTTTTACTTTTATTTTTTTTGTAATTTAAGAATTAGTCAAATACATAGTTTGTTTATTTGGTAACATACTGTATACATATACAACGAGTGAGAATTTGCACTATATAGAGAAATCTAACTGGATTAACCGGCCCTCTTTAGCTAAGAGTTCATAGCTATGCACACCAAGAAGATTAACAGCTGCAAGGGAATTATTACATTTTGCTTGTGGTAAAAAAAGTAAAGTTAATTTTAAAAAATTAAATAATAATAATAATAACCAGCTCCTCTGATAGACCAAACCCCTCTCCAGTCCAGTATGAAGATGGCTGTGGATAGATCTAAAAACGGAATATAAGTTAAAGGAAACTAATTAATCTTGACTGACAATTTAATTTTTATATCGTTGTGGAAAAAATAACTATTGTGAATTTTAATTCAGTTATTTTACTGCAAAGTAAATAAAAATTATGGTATACAGCGTCTATATCGTCTTCCAAAATTTTCCCTTTTATCCTGTAAAATAAGTAAATAAAATAAATACAATAAAAGTTTTATATTTCCATGTAGATTTGTATGTTATATACAGTGGCGTATCGTAAGCCACCGCAACTTCCCTTATTTTGAATCTTTATACAAATCGCTGTTGAATCCATGGATGGCACCAGCATTAACATAAACTTAAAATAAACTAATAGCATATGTTCTAAACTGATTTTTGAGTTACAGAATTATATGTATCAGAATTCAACTCTAAAACTTTTAAACAGATTAATATTATGTTTGTTATTCGTCTTATTAATTAAACTCTTTTTCGTTAATGTTGAAATTTTAAAAATGATACTTTCACTATGAATTATTAGTAAATGAGCTTGCTTTATAAAATTATTCATCACGTTTGTGGAAACCTCGTTCAAAACTATCTTGGAGTATTACAAAAAAGTAAATTTTTATCAAGGTTAGTTTCGCTAAAAATAATTATTTTTTGGTGTGTCTTGGCAAATTATAAGCTGTCCGATTATATTTTTCTGACGATATTTTTTATTTTATTTTATTTTACATTTTAAAAGAAAATGGTTAATTTTCTTCATGAGTGCTTGACTTTATAAAAAAATTTAATAGCGCATATATTTACGTTCTCTTTCGGAGATTTTTATAATTTATTATTATTATTAACTGAAGCTCCCAGGGGTACACTTCACAACAATTCTTTTCGAAATTGAGATACGGTGCCATCTTTTAGCTTTCAATAAGTACTATCACCACATGAATTATTATTGAAGTAGAATCATTTTAAAGCTGTAGAAACAAGCGCTAAAGTTTCGGTATGCCACTTTACTGCGCGCCTTCAAAATCATTTTTCTCAAAAGAAAATTTTTGTTGTAAAGTGGTTCTACCTATAAACATTTCAGTTGCATATTTCTCACTTTATTGTGATTTAAAATATTAATATTACATAAATTAACAATTCGATTAATATTTTTACAGTAAAACATGTTGGCCAGAAACACTAGACTTTTTGAGATAACGAGTTGAAATTAAAGGGAATCAGTTTGTAAATGGAAATGTAGATTACGGCCAATTATCTACGCTAGGGATCTTGGCCGGTGGTGGGTTTGCCCTCCGTGGGGGACTTTCTAAGAGGTCCTAACCCGTATTTATGCAAAGTTTTGGAAAAAAAAACGCGGAAAACACTGAACGGTTAGGTCGGCGGACGCGACCTAGTGCCGAACCAGGCACCTTCCGTCTCCCAGTTCAAAGCGCTAGCGCAATGCCACTGGTGGGGTGGGATTCAATTTGTAAGGGAAAACGCATTTAATGCGATATCAAGAATTTCGATGTTCGAGATATCGAAGTTAAACTGTAATTAAATTTACATATATCTCTTAATTTTATAAAAATAACTGTAATTTGTGTAAAAGCGTGCAAATTTAGTCATGCTTAATTTATAAAATAAATTTTCAGTGAATTTACAGCAATATTCTTGCACAAAAAACTTTTGTTTCTGATATTTTTTTCTGCGGGGGGAAAAAAATGCGTAGAACTTTCTTCGCTGAACTTTTTTCAAAGAATTTCATTCATATGAAATATTTTAAGCGTTAACCTGAAGAACTCTTAAAAGTAGCTTTCGAGATTTTACAGAAACGTGCAAGGCCGTTACCAGGGAGGAGGATCATGTGGGTTTGACCCCCCCCCCTCCAAAATTTCAGTAAATGCATTATCAGTTTATTTGCGTTGATTCTAGATATCAGTTAATTTAATTTTAGCACTACAGATCCCCTCCACCCACCGAAATTTTTTGCTTGCTGAGGCCTTGGGGAAATATTTGTGTAATGTAAAGGGATTTTGAGATACGTTAATTGGGGTCAGTTTAAATAATAATCTACCAGGAAAGATTGTGCAGTGGTTTTTGAAAATATCCGGGGCCTGGGTGTCCGATAATGTATGTCGATCCGATTCCTGGAAATATTTCACAAAACAAAACATTATATTGTCCTCCATCTCCTCTAAACTTATCTGGATCCTAGATATTTTAGTTTAGAAAATGATTTATCGTGAAAAAATCACTTTCTAAAGTAAAATATTTTCAAGTGGCGCAAATAGTTGCAAATTTCCATATCATACTTGGTGACAAAAATGTCATAAAAGAGGGAGGTCAAAGCCCCATCTTGGATACGCCACTTAGCATATGTACATGTATATTTGTGCCCCCTCGTCGGGGAGTTATGACCCCCCGTCGGGGAAAGTCTAGCGAAACCTCTGTCTCCGGCCTTTAAATGTCTAATACAAAATATAGTGCATGAATGAATTTAGATTAATTAATCAAATTTCTATCTGAAAAGTATTGAACAAAATTTTAAATCTGGTATTTAAAGGAATATAAAATAAAAGTGAGAAAAACCTAAGATTTGGAAAAAATATTGGTTTTTTAAAATTATAATTCAATAATTTCAATAATTTTTATATATACATGAAGAGTAAAAGAATTATTATTAAAACTAGTTAGTATGTAAAACTACTATTTATTTTCATTTGAAAACTAAATAATTATTATTAACTAATTATATGAGCTTTCTGAAGAGAAAAAAAAATCCATTGAAATATTAATTACATATTGAATTTTCCAAATAGAATTAATAATATTAGAAAAATAAAGACTTCATTTAATTAGAAATAGCTATCAAAATACTAGGGAAACGAAATACTTAAAGAAAAAGTTAGGAAGGAGTTTTACCAAAAAATACTTAAATTAATTATTTTTTTAATTCAAAGTCTTAACTATTTTTAATTATTAATTATACAAAATAAATTACAGAAAAAATAAGTAAAGTATATAATAATCTGTTATTATTTTTTAAAATTAAATAAAACAAAAACGACAGTAACACAGAGCTCATCTCGCAAAAGGGCGACGTCGGGTACACAACCTAAGTTATCCGATCAGAAAGACGAAGCGATAGGTACCAGCTGTCTACGACCGAACTGGTTTAGGATATAAGGTAACTTGTACAAATCTTGTCATGGGTCTACAGCACTGTATTCCTGCTCCCTGTCTTGTTTACCGCCTCCCAAACGAGATCATTTTCCGTATTTCCTTACGCGGGTTAAATAGTTCCCTCTTTGAACTGGATTAAATAAAAAAAACGAGTTTTCCTAGCTTAACCGGCGACGTCACTCATCGAATTTGGCACTGATTAAAATCATATATTAATTGTAAAAAATTCGTTAGAGCGGATTCCGAGATCCACAAGAACAACAAATAAATTAAAAAACTGGCTGTATATATAAGTGCCGCGAGATTTTACGGTTGGTTGGTTGGGGCTGGCTGCGTCACTAGTAGATCTGTCGTTCAACATGATAAATTTTCATTAAAATCGATCAAGCCGTTTCGGAGGAGTATGGTGACTAACACCGTGACAGGAGAATTTTATATATTAGAAATATATATATATATATATATTCAGATCCAAAATATGCTCAAAAAAGCGTAAAATGTACTTTACTTATAATATTTTAGTATTATTCATTTAAACCGCAACTTTTGTCATATTTCATAACGCACTTCCACTCTAAAATTAAAAAAGAATTCACATTTTATTTAAGTATTAAGAAACTGTTTTAAGAATATCCCTTCACTTCTAAAGTATTTATTTAAATTACTCTGGAATATTCCTTCTCAAAACAGCTTAATTTTTCTTCTTAGCTTACACTTGCCGCTGAATTACATTAAAAATTGAAATTTTCCATCTGTAATAATTCAAAGTATACTTTTGTAGCTGAACATTTTGTAAAGTCGTGGTATAAGTGATTTTAGACATTTTTGTTTAAATCAAATGTTTTGCTGCTGCCTGAGTGCGACAAATTTTAAATCGCAGTTATAAATAATTCTTGCGTCTAGACACCCATTTAACCCAAACTGCCTTATAAAAAATAATACAACTCGGTTTTAGTTCAACAGCAGATTTTAACACCCTCTAAACTGCATACTTTCATAAATGCTCCTTTGATGATCACAAATGGTAATTTAAATATTTCACGTATATATTATTATTTTATGCTTCCAAGCATGCTTTTACAAAACACGCATAATATAAGAAAATATTTAAGGGGACAGGGAACTTTAAAATTGAAAACTAATTTCTTAATTTTTAGTCTCAAATAATATCTAACGTTGTTCAACACAAAGATTTACATGTGTATCAATACTCAAAATAAAAATAAAATAAAATCTTTATTTAAATATATTAATATCTTTTAGAAAAATGTTCATTCAATATTTTATTTCAAATATCCCATGCGCATTCTAAATAAATAAAAAGCCGTGATTTTTTAAGAGTACACTTGTAATATATGTTGTATAAACATAATTGTGCATTTAATTTTGAAACAGTTATTTAATAGAGATAAAGGAATGTATATCTAACAATAGGATAGAAATTTCAAAAAAGATAAATTTCACGTGAATTTATTTTTTTATAAAGCTTACCCTTGTCACACATAAAAATGAATACACAGATACCGGGTGTCCAGAAAAGGACTCCCTGATTTCTAAATTAAATATCTCGAAAATAAAGATCGATAGAGGAATGCAGCAAACGGTATGTTTATTGTGAAAGCTGTAAGAATTTTATACAGCAGTTTGAAATAATAGTTACAAAAGCTGCTAACAGATGGCGCTGTAATCGCCATTCGTAATACCAAGTATAAATAGTAATCCGAAGCCCAGAGCGATCAGTTCCACTATTGAAGCGTGAAAGGAGGTTAGCGTACCACAGGAAGAGATTAAAACCATGTACTCCATTGAACAACGCGATTTTCTGGTGCTAGAGTACCACAGGTTAAAAGAGAGTCCTACGGCAACAAGGCTCAGTTTTCAAGCGCGATTTAATGTTCCAAAAGTACCCGATGCGAAAACCATTCGTACGCTCTTCGCCAAATTTCAACGAACAGGCAGCGTAACTGATGATCTAGTGGGAAGTGTTGGCCGCAAGCAAACTGCAGTTACGCCTGCAAATGTCGCCACAGTTTCTGGAATTATTCAGCAAAATCCAATGTTATCCGTCCGTAGAATTGCATCCGAGACTGGTTTGAAGCGTTCCAGCACGCATAAAATACTGAGAAAGAGCCTACACAGGGCCTAAAGAGCCTAAAGAGCTGTACAGCGTACAGCGCTATCTGTTAGCAGCTTTTGTAACTATTATTTCAAACTGCTGTATAAAATTCTTACAGCTTTCACAATAAACATACCGTTTATTGCATTCCTCTATCGATCTTTGTTTTCGAGATATTTAATTTTGAAATCAGGGAGTCCTTTTCCGGACACCCGGTATGTTCATGCATGTATTGCGAATGTATATTAAAAAAATTATAGTTTTTTATTAATTTGGAATGTGCATGGGGTATTTTAAATAAAAAAAAATGGATGGCGTATTTTTTCAAAATATATCAATTTTTCATTTAAAGAGTTATTATTTTTTAAATTTTTAGTATAAATATAGATGCAAATTATTATGCTAAACAACTATGATTTTCTGATAAACTTTACATATAATTACAAGTAAACTTCAAAATTGAAAATTTTTAATATTAACGTCCCTTCTCCCCCTTAAAATAATATGAAAAAAGGATTGAATGTTTGTGTGTTTCACTGATGACCACAAAAATTACAGGATCTCGTTCATATTATACTGAAAGGGCCTTAGACACTTAGATTTTTAGTTACATTAAAGTATTCATTTCGAAATTGAATATAAAGCAAAACTATTTAGCTCTTCCTAACACTTTTATTTTTATTTTATCTATAACTAGCTGCGTACCCGTTCTCTACACGGTAGGGAACGAAAATTTTTCCTACATCTATAATTCGAATTGATTCCAGTGATTTGGAATCTAAAAATAAGCAAAATGATTTGACTCTTGGCGTAAAGTTACTCATTAGTTATTCGTAAAGTTAGTATAAGTACTGACCTGAGACCATTGTTAATATTATGACACAAAAACTATGTCGTCGTCATTCGCGATCAGAAAAAGAAAAGCGTGACGGTTTGCAGCGAAAATTCCTAACTTTCAAAATATCTCATTTCTACAACATATCCTTTTTTAGATTTAAGTTATACCACCTTAGATACTACAGGATGTGGAGAACCGTTTTATTTTATAGTTAAATAGTTGTGTACCCGCTCTTCTCAAGGGAAGAAGAGAACATTTTCCCAAAATGTGATCATAACTACTTGTGACAAAACAGAATCTCCAAGAAACAAAAAGTTCTGTTACAGTCTTTTCTGTTAAAACTACCGTGGGATATATTAACGCGACGTAGAATTACTTAATGTTTAGTTAGCTGTTATGTAAGATGGTTGTTGAAAAAGGAATAGAACACTTAGTTTCACGAAATATTTATTAATGCAGTGTATTGTGCTTTGATCAATATTGTCCTAGCATATCTACTAACTATTACTTATACTATCTTTTACTGATACTGTTAACGCCCACGCTCAGCTTGGCGAATTTTCTCTGAATTATTGTAACCCTTTTTAGCCAAGCTCTCCAATTTTACTGCGCAATTTCTATCTCCAGAACCTCGCATAGCATCTATGCAATACGCATCACATATCCGCATTGTGAAACGCATTTATATTGTATATATGTAAAATAAAGAAATTATTTACAAATTATACAGTCCGCTTAATTCGAAAATCGCATTATCCTTAACATTTTGGTCCGCACGCGACGGAGAACGCATCAGCAAATTTATACATATTTCGGTAAAATTGGATACTCTCGCATTATGTCGGTGAAGGATGCCCTCACCATAATTAACCGAAAACGAGGAGCTTTAAAGGGAATAATTACAAGACTGGCAACATACTTGGACGAAGATAAGGAGAGAGACAAATTAGAACTGGAAACCAAACTAGAACACCTCCGCAATTTAATGCCGAAATTGGAAGCCTTACGATTCGAATATTTTGAAGCCGTAAAGAACGATGACGATTTGGTTCCTTTAGAAAATGCAGTATTGGAACTGGAAGAAAATTGCATGAACTTAGAGGTAAGGATTAAAAAAATTCTTTACCCATCAAATAAAGTTTGTGATAATACCTTTACTACTAAAATATCAGAATCAAATGCAAATTGTGTAAACATAAAGCTACCAGAAATTCCTTTACCTAAATTTTCTGGACAATACCAGGACTGGTATACATTCAAGAACCAATTTGATAATCTAATTCATCAGAATGATAAGTTAACAGATGTTCAGAAACTGTATTACCTGAAATCGACCCTTGAAGGTCCTGCGGCTGATTTAGTTACGCTAGACGATTCATATTCGTCACTGGTTGAAGCTTTAACAGATCGTTTCGAAAACAAGCGATTAATTGTCAACAGTCACATAAATGAACTATTGTCGTTAGATATACCATCGCATGAATCAGCTAAAGGCTTAAGACTAATAGTTGACGGATGTCAAAAACACATTAGAGCACTTAAACTGATAGGCTTAGAACTCAATTCATTTTCGGAAACAATGCTAATTAATATACTAGTTAAAAAGCTAGATAAAGAAACGCGAAGACAGTTTGAACTTTCTTTAGTCTCATCAGAATTGCCTGAATGGAGCAATTTCATTGAATTTTTAGAAAAGCGCTGTCTGATGTTAGAAAATGTTCAAACCGTTGGTGCTAACATAAAACCGAAACATCCTTTTGAAACGCATAGAAAATCCCATTCCTTTTTTGCAAAAAATGATAATAAAAATGTTTGCATTGCATGCAAAGGTACGCAACCTCACCCTTTATTTAAATGTGCATCGTTTTTGAAATTAGACCCATCATCCAGGCTTAATTTAATAAAAAATACTCATTGCACAAATTGCTTGTCAAATATGCATAAATTAAATCGCTGTTTAAGTGATAGAAAGTGTAAACAATGCTCCTTAAATCATAATAGCCTTTTGCACATTCATTATAACACAGGGATGAAAAGAGATTCGGTTAAACCCTTATCAGTTGGAGATCCCAGCACCCAAAACCGCAAGACGAGTAATTCAGAAACCCAGTGTGATTTATCGGTTTCGTTGCATACTCAGAGAGAGCGTACAGACAAGGTGGAGTCAGCACTTCTGCCGACCGTGATTGTTTATATTCAGAACGGCTGTGGAGCCTTTTTGCCAGCGAGAGCGCTTGTTGACTCAGGAAGTGAAAATAATTTTATTTCGTCGCAATTAGCTAATGACTTGGGTTTAAAGAAAATTAGAATTAACATGACAGTCTGTGGCTTAAATAAAAGTGTCACTCATATAAATTCAAAAACATCCGCGCATATTACGAACAAGGATAAATCCTTTTCCCAGACTGTAGATTTATTAGTCATTCCCAAAATAACAGATTTTGTTCCCTCCCCTAATAGTAACACAGAAAAAATTAATCTTCCATCTGGTTTATGTTTGGCAGACCCAAAATTGGGTCAGTCACATAAAATAGATATTTTACTCTCAGCTTCCTTCCTTTTTGAAATTTTAGAGTCAGGTAAATACGTCATTGATAAATTCATCTTTCAAAATTCAAAATTTGGGTATATAGCTAGCGCAAGTGCAGAAGAAAACTTTAACCATAAATTTTGTGGTCTTGTGACGCAGAACGAACCGATTGACAATTTAATCGAAAGATTTTGGAAATTAGATTCAATTAATGAAAATAATTGTTCTGTAAGTGAGGAATCTGCCTTCTGTGAGGAACATTTTAAGATAACGCATAAGAGGAATAATGAAGGCCGCTACGTTGTAGAAATGGCTATGAAAGAATTTCCCCCTAATTTAGGAGACTCAAAACAAATTGCACAAAAACGCTTGGATAATTTAATTAAAAGATTAGAAAAAGAACCCCACATGAAAAGACTTTATAGTGAATTTATGGAGGAGTATAAAACCCTAAATCACATGGAAGGGGTAGTTGAGGAGGAATTACCCAGCAATTATTATTTTTTACCTCATCATGGGGTTTACAAGGCTGATTCGTCAAGTACTCCCCTTAGAGTGGTATTTAACGCGAGTTCGCCGAGTTCTAACGGAGTTTCCTTAAATGATGTTTTGTTAAAGGGTGACGTTGTGGAGGATATTTTTGATTTATTAATCAGGTTCAGAACGCATAAATTCGCATTTACCTTTGATGTTAAAAAGATGTTTCGTCAAATATTAATAGCTCCTCATCAAAGAGACTATTTACGCATTTTGTGGTATGATAGCAGCTCATGTAAGGCAATTACGTATAGGCTGAAAACTGTCACTTATGGAACATCCTGTGCACCATATTACGCGATACGCACCGTGAAGCAACTCGCAATGGATGAATCATTAAATTATCCTTTAGCTTCAGAAATCGCATTACGTGACATCTATATGGATGACGGCATTTCTGGTGCGAATGATCTTAAAATCGCACAAACTGCCCAGCAGCAACTCATGGATATGTTTGCTAAAGCCGGCATGACCCTTCACAAGTGGTCCTCTAATTCTCACGAACTCTTGAATAGTCATCCAAATTTAAACCAAGAACGCTCATTCTCACTTGATCCTCATGTTTCGAAAACTTTGGGCATGTATTGGTTCCATTTCGAGGATTGTTTTGTTTTTAGGGTTGGTTGCAGTCAGAACCCCAATCCCACCAAAAGGACAGTACTCTCTTCCATCGCAAGACAATATGATCCATTGGGGTTACTTGGACCTGTGATCTGTAAAATGAAAATATTTCTTCAAAAACTGTGGTTGCAAAATTTAAGTTTCGATGACACTCTGCCTCTAAACCTGACCGAAGAATGGAACAACTTGATTTCTTCTTTAAAGAGCCTTGAACTGATAAAAATTCCAAGATGGCTTCTCGACGATACTCCTCGCAAAATAGTGCTTCACTGCTTCGCCGACTCGTCTCAAGCAGCTTTCGGCGCAGTCATTTATCTACAATGCATTATGAATGACGATACCTCAACTTGTAGACTTGTGGCAAGCAAGTCCCGAGTCTCCCCTTTGAAAACATTGTCTATTCCTAGACTTGAACTCAGTGGTTGTCTTCTCGCAGCTCAACTATACATCAAAACCGAGCTGTCGCTAAATCTTAAAATAGACAGTGTAATGATGTACACTGACTCTACCATATCCTTAGCATGGATTCGTACACCCCCTTATCGTCTTAAAACATTTGTAGCAAACAGGGTGTCTAAAATACAACAATTGACTGAGAACTGCACTTGGAAGCACGTTCCATCGCAAGATAACCCAGCAGATGTTATTTCAAGAGGACTTGTTCCAGACCAACTGGCTGAGCATAGCCTGTGGTGGAATGGCCCGCCTTTCCTTCAAGAACTTGTTTCTTTTGATGACCAGCCACAAGATGATGTGTCTTCTGACTCCTATTTTTTGAATGAACTGAAGGACAATATGACTCACAATTTATTGACTCTAAATTCTTCTGAATTTTTAACTACCTTTTTTAGCATCAGTAATAATTATAGGAAACTAATTAACATTTTTAGTTTTGTTCTTAGATTTATAAGTAATTGTAGAAAACAGAAGAGAAGCGGCTCTCTTTCCGCCTCTGAAATTCAAGAAGGTGAGTATAAACTAATTTCGCTGGTGCAGCAAAATGCTCTGGCTGAAGACTACGACATGCTAAAGAAGGGTAAACAGGTAACCTCTTCTAGCAAGTTAAAATTTTTGTCGCCATTTTTAGATAGTAATTTAAATGTTATTAGAGTTGGTGGACGACTTAAAAATTCTGATCTACCCTTTGAAGTGAAACACCCTGTAGTATTGCCAAAAAATAGCATTTTTTCCAAATTACTAATGCAAGATATTCACTTAAAAAACTGCCATGTTGGAGCGCAAACGCTCTTACATCTAACCAGGCAAAACTTCTGGCCAATAAGTGGTAGAAATTTAGCTCGAAGTATTGTGCATAATTGTGTAATTTGCAACAAGTATAATCCCCAATTTTCAGTACAAAAAATGGGTGATTTACCCAAAGAAAGATGTAATCCTACTTCTCCCTTTTCAGTTACTGGCGTAGACTTTTGCGGACCCTTCTACATTAAAAACAAGTATCAAAGGAAGGGACCCCTTCAAAAAATTTACGTATCAATTTTTGTCTGTTTTGTTACCCGCGCGGTACACTTTGAAATCGTCTCAGAATTGACTTCGGACTCTTTTATAGCCGCTCTAAAAAGATTCATGTCGCGAAGAGGGAAGATCTCAACTATTTTCACAGATAATGGTCGTAATTTTGTAGGAGCAAACAATGAATTAAAGCGCTTATATAAGTTGGTTAACAATCCAGATCATAGTTTAGGTAATTATTTAGGCTGTGAGAAAATTCAGTGGAACTTCATCCCCCCAAGGTCTCCTCATTTCGGAGGTATTTGGGAGGCTGGAGTGAAATCGTTCAAATTTCACTTTTTACGTGCTGTAGGTGGTCTTAAGCTGACTTATGAAGAATTCTTAACCATTTGCAATCAAATTGAAGGTATTTTGAATTCACGACCATTAATTCCTATTTCGTCTGACGCAAATGAATTGCAAGCTTTAACTCCCGCTCATTTTTTGATCGGTAGACCAATTTTGGCTATGAGTGAACCAAATTTGACTGATTTTTCAGACCATATTCTGAGGCGATGGCAAAGGGTAACAAAAATAACGCAACATGTTTGGCTTAGATGGCATAGAGATTATCTTAATCATCTACAACAGAAAAATAAATGGTACTTTAAAAAGGACAATGTGAGCATAGGCACTATGGTAGTAGTAAAGGAGGATAACATGCCTCTTAACTCCTGGATGCTAGGAAGAATTCAGAAGGTATTTTATGGAAAGGATAACGCTGTTCGTGTCTGTCTCGTAAAAACGGCAACAGGGACTTATAAACGTCCAATTACTAAATTGGCGGTGTTACCAATTGATAATTAAAAAAAAAAAATCTTCAATTAGCTTACTTAAATATTTTGTTACGATGTTGTATTTAATATTAATGTGTGTATGTTTATTCATAACTTGTAATTTTATGTGTACTCAGATTCTTAATTTCAATTGTTATTATTTGTGTCATTTGTGTTTTTTGGTGTGCAATGTCTGTAACCTTGCACGGTCGGGCGGTATGTTAACGCCCACGCTCAGCTTGGCGAATTTTCTCTGAATTATTGTAACCCTTTTTAGCCAAGCTCTCCAATTTTACTGCGCAATTTCTATCTCCAGAACTTCGCATCGCATCTACCAATCCGCAGTAACACGCATTACATTATCTTGTATATATGTAAAATAAAGAAATTATTTACAAATTATACAGTCCGCTTAATTCGAAAATCGCATTATCCTTAACAGATACCAATACAATTATTTTCGTTTTTCAATCGTTAATGTTTAATTTAAAGAAACGGCTTAGATATTTGCCACGAATGTAGTCTTTTATTCTTTGATAACTTTTATAATTTACGCATTAGTATAAACGATAATCATTTCATTTTATGGTTGGGACTAAAACAGCTCTCCATACATTTGTATGCATAATTCTTGTCAGATTGGCTTATTTAGCACCAGGGACCTATTATCTCACGGGCAAATCGCGACTTTGCCCAGTGCCCAGGCTCGAAATGGCCCCCAATTTGAAATGTTAATATGAAATATATAACAAAATTTTATGAAAAATAAAACAAATTTCATAGATGGAGGCCTCCAAATTCACCAATGCCCGGTGTCCCTGTTTGTCATAATCAGGCCCTGTTTAGCACCGCAAAATATTTCTTGCGATTCGAAAACGTGTCTCGTTTAAAATCTCAATTGAAAATAATGCTGGACAATTCACTGGTGAAAAAACAGCAAACTCTTTTTCTGGCAACGCAAAATAAGATATGGAATTATTTCATGCGTTGCGTATGTTTTGCTTGTGAATCCGTTTTCTTATTGAGTTTCGAAAGGGGTTTTAAACCCGTGACACCAAATTGACGCACCTTTCACATGCAAAAACCCAGTTATTTTAAAGTAACTTTTTATTTTTTTCAACTGGCAATTTTAATCATCGTTACTGTATCCAGGACAACCAAACCGCAAGATATCAAACCGAAATTTGTAAGGAGCTGCTATTGAAATGAAAATCCTTTTTACTTAAAAATTCGTAAAAATTCTCCTAATTTATATTTTTAATAAGTTCTTCTTTTAAAAGTGGGCGAATTGTATGCTCCGTCTTTTTCCGAAATATAAAAAATTATGATAGAGAGAATTCAAGATGCAGCAGTTTTAAAAATATTTTACGAAAGTCAGCGTCAAATTTAATTTTATTTGAAAAATTCCCAAAAATCTGCAAATTATGTTACACAGTCCGAACAAACAGTTTTTAAAAGACAATTTTCTCCTCTATACGATGATGTAAATATCGTTTTCTTGCGAGTGCAATTACCGGCGTTATTATGTATTACGCAAGAAAAATCGCTAAAAATCGGATAAAACATAAAATAAAACATTTTCTAATTCGAATTTCGAAAATATCGCTTCGAGGTGTGTCGAGACCCGTCTTGGAGAATTTTCGTACAAAATGTGGTAGGTCTACGATCACCCGTTTCGGAGCTACGCGAAACACAGGCAGACAGACAGAACAACGGGCAGTTTACACATTACTTTATTTATATAGATTAAGGCAGACTTTTTTGGAAAATCAAAACTTTTTAGATGATTTTTAAAGAAAAATTTTGACTTGATATTAAAAGACGATGTTTGCTTAAAATATGTTATTAATTTATTTATTTTTATATATGTAGGAGATTTAAAATCTTCATATCAAAGTTTAAATGATAAAATGTATGTATGAGCGCGGATAGAACAAACATAGAACAAATATTTTAACATATGTTCTACTGGTGCATTGCTCAATACAATGTATAAAAAGTTGATATGTATTGGATGAAAGCATATAATGTTTCTTTTTTTCTCTTTTTTTTAAATCTGATATTCTAAAAAAATATTCGAATATACTTTTTCTTTCATTCAGATGAATGTAAAATAAAAAAAAAATAATGCCATCTAAATTTAAAAGTGATACATGTACATTATTTTTAGGGTAGATTTCTAGCTTTATTTGAAATTTATTAGATTTTAAAATAAAATTTTTCATAATAGAATTAATCTATAAAATTAACGGAAAATAACTTTATATAAGCTATTCACGCAAAAAGCTTTCCGTAATTGTAACCCCTGTAGTGAAAAAAGTGTGAAATAAGGATCGTAGTTGCCATGTGTGGCGATTTTGCCGAATAAAATGTTTTAAATTCTCAAAGTAAAAATAAAAGAATAATAATGATTTTTTTTTTTTGTTAGTTTATATTCGTAAGGTTATTTTTTTTAAAATTATAATATCGTGTGCATGGGAAATCAGAGCAGGAATGTAATGCTTTACACGCAAAACAATAAGAATTGAAGATTTCCGAGGCTAATAGGTAAATTATTTTAGTTTGGCGAAAAAATAAAATGGCTCAAATGCCGATTTTGTGAAAGTGAGTTCTAGCGGTTTGCACAGTTTTCGGCTTGGCGCAAAATATTTGAGAGCTTAAGGAAATAGATTTTTGAAAACAAGTGCAAAGGTTTTATTAGAATACAGCGTTAAATTTTAATGATCCGTGAAGAAATAATGCAGTTATTAAGGGATTTCAATTGATCTATCTCCAGAATTCTCGCCAAATGAGTACATTGATTTAAGTTGGGGGAATTCCGCCAAATTTCAGAAAATTGAAATCTTCTCATTTAGTACATCGGAGTAACGATGAATAAAACACGTTATAGTTGATAATTTTAGAAAATTCGGCTGTATTAAGGGATTCAACTTTTCAAATAAAGGCTTGCTTTACTTTTTCGCGGTCGAACCATTTCCCATATATTATTGCTGCTAAGTCAATGCTTCGAATGATTTCCTGAAGAAACGCTTGCAAAATGGCGTATGTTGGCACTTTGGCGAGGCTTAGATTTGAAACTGGATTTTATTTGAGACTGGGATATATAATGACACTGGTTATAGATAAAAATGAATGTTGGTATGAGTGTATGAGGTTGAAAAACTCCAGCACCGTTGAGCACCGATGCACCATGAAATTTGGTTCACCTAAGTCTTTTATCATGAAGAAGCTTTTTATGCTATCCGTTTTCCTCTAACCTGCCACCAGGTGGCGCATCAGAACGTCGAATTCTATTCCGTTTAGCCGTTTGCTATGCGAATATCGTCCAACCGATTTCGATGAAATTTGGTACACGCGAATATTAGAACACGGAGAATATTTTTCACTATCCATTTTGCTGTAACTTGCCGCTAAATGGCGCTGAAAAGCATCAACTTCTATACCGTTCGACCGATCGGCAAAAATTTTTTATACTTACACATTTGAGCACGAAGAATATATTCTAACTGCGTTCCTTTTGATGTTACTCACCACTAGAGTACTCACCACCATGTTACTCACCACCAGGCGCTGTAGCAAATCATTGCTTTAATTAACCACTTGCTTTAATTAACCAGGAATGTCCAGCCGATAGTCATGAAAATTCGTATACATCGATATCTGAATGCGAAAAATATTTTCGCCGTATCCGTTTTGCTAAAACTCGCCACTAGATTGCGCTACGCCGCATGGCCTTCTGCACCGTACAAACGATTGCCTTGCAATTCGGTATGCATGATTATTGGACACAATATAACGCGGTATCCACTTTGCTATATCTGTTTATTACAATGAATAATAATCACCACAAATCGTAATATCAAAAAGTCCATTCATTCCCGTGCGAAGAACGGGTACTTCAGCTAGTATGTAGATAAGTTTCATTATCAGTGCATCTGTTTCAAGACTAATTAAATATATACATAACTTGATTCTAGTTTAATTTCAATCTTTTCTAAATTGATTTTTCAATAAATGCATGGATTTCGAACGAAAATATATATATATATAGTTCCAACTATGAAAATAAACTTTATTAAATATTTTTACTGCAAGTATTAGTTATAAAATATGATACCAGTAATTTCTAAAATGTTTTAAAAAGCCTTAAAGTCATGTTAAATTAAGTTAGATTCAAAAATAGTATTATATAAAATATTCCCATACAAAGATACTGTTACCAAAAATAATGGAAATAGTTTTTCACAATGATTGTGTTACATTTCCGTCATCTTCTAGCCCTTTAAATTAAGTGCACTCATATTTTATCAGACTATCAATTTCAAATATTTACTGGTGTGTTCAAATATTTACTGAAGAGATGTCTATATCCGATAATAGTAAAATATTTATCTTTGAAAATCATATTCTTTCCAACCTTAATAAGTTTGCAATCCGTAAATTCATAATGTTGCAGTTTAATGTTATTTAATCTTTAAAATACCTTCAAAAGAGGAAGCTTTCATTGATGCATCTCCTTGATAGATAAGGACATTAAATAAGGTACGCGAAAACATTTTCCCAAGATAAGTGACGCATTAAACCCGCACCCAGTAATATCTGTTTAATAAACTCATTAGCACATAAAGTTGATTAGCAGAAGCACTGAAGGCAATAATAAACTCGATTCGATAATTTTGTTCTGATGCCATTCCGATGATTAGATTATTAATACTGTTTCGTGAAATTCTTTTGACCTATAGCGGTGCTTACTGCATGGCCTTCAACCAACTCAGTAATGATATTAAGTAGATGCAAGTTATTGCTTTATTAGCTTAGCGTAATTTTTAGTCAGCTATGAAATGCAACTGCTTCCATAAATGCGCATAATTAACAGAATGCATAAAAATATTGTATTATATAAGCTTGTTTTAATTCAAATAAGCAATTTACTTTGTACTGATCAGTTTACTTGAGTGAAATAGGCACAAATTAAGCCTGCTTGTGTTCGTGCATATGCACATATTTTGTCTCATAAAAATTACAAGTGATAAATTGGCACTAATACACGTTTACCGTACTTAAGTATATGTTAATGCATGTAAATGCAATATACATTATGTAACTTTAGTGATATGAGGTTAAATAATTTGATTTACTCATAATTTTCTAAGTATTATTGTTGATTACGTAACAGATTGTATTATTATTGATATTACTCAATACAAGTCTGCTAATAGTACCGGATATTTGGAAGACCAAACTTAAGTAAAGAAATGAAAATTTTGCAATAATTAGGGTATACTGTCAGGCTTACAAGAAAAAAATATAAATAAAAGGAAAAATAATACTGTCATTTCTTCAAAAATAAATGTTAATCAAGATTCAGATGTATCATCAATACAGACAAGTTTGGTTACATTGCAGTAGGAATCAACAAGAATGAATGTATCTTTATCATAAATGACTCTCAGCTCTCAAAATTAAAGCACAGAAAATGTTTTACTTCAAAATTATAACACACACATATAGGAGAATACGGATAATCAATTGTAAGATTATTTTTTTTTCAAACGAATGAAAGATGAAACAAAAGAAATGCAACAAAGAAGTTTCCTGAACATATAATATATCTATATATCGGAATGAAGAATACTTTCAATAATATTTTCACCATAGTTATGTTATAGATAACGATATATCACATTTGATTTTAATGTGCAAAACTGTACTAGGTTTTTCAGATGTAGAAAGAGCAAATCAACAGATATATCCCACTTAAGGTAAGAATTTACATCCAGGATATGTTTCAGCTTTTACCTATTTTATAACACTGCAGTATTTCAAATATAGTGATTGCGCTTCTGTTTCACAGACATTGTAATCTTTGGTCAGACAAAATTGTTCACTGTTAGCATGACGTTTTAAGTTAGATAAGAGAGAGGTTATTTATGATCTTCAGCACTAAATGCCACACAGTGTAAAGCTGCGAGATAGATCATGATGATGGATAAAAATCTTTCCTGTTCTAATAGCTTAAAATATTCATAACTATTAATGTATAACAATTGTACTTATCAATAAAATTAGAAAATTCGTCTAAAAGTGATCAAATACGTTTTAATTTAATATTGATATATTTTTTAAGTAACTAGGTGCCAAGGCCCTGAGACTCGCTACGCTCGCTTTTAGTATGAGGCATTCGGCCCCTAATAAGGCTTATTCGTAAAAAAGACATAATTTCAACAGCCAAAATCCGAAGATTGGATCAGATAGAATGTTACAGAGCTACGCATTGCTTGGTTCTTGCATGTTCATTGGTGCATAAAAATTTAAACTTCACACTACAGTAGACCCCCCCCTCCCCCTCATAACACGGAAGATATTTTGTTATGGGAATCCGTGTTGTACGGGTCCTGAGCAATACTCCACCTGGAGTGCGGACTCCGCTTATATTCGCTGTTAAAATTATTTGCACTCCTCAGAAACACAATGATATTTAATGTTGCCATTCAAAAGTTATATTAATTAGGAGCTAAAGCGTAATAAAATCAGAACATATGTTTCGGCTGTATTTTTAATAATGTAAAACCATTGGACACCTTGCGAATTTACCACCCATGGTGATTTTTCATTATTTGGCGACTTGCGTACATATAAAGTTAATAAAAGCTACGGAACAGATAGGATAGCTTGCCACCAATAGCGAGTTTTCATTATTTGGCGATTTACACATGCTCACAACCTATAGTTACTGTTCATTTAAGGTTACCGGAAAACCGTCATCCATATTTTCATTTGTATATTCGTTTGCAGACTGGCGTACTTAGCACCACGAATTATACCATCTCGTCGCGCTAGCAAAAATCCAAAGTGTACTATAACTGCTATAATGGCATAGTTAAAGCCGCCAAATATTTCTACTGGTATCAACTAATCCAGCTGGACCGAACGGGCTTTAAAATAATCTGCATTTTAATTATTTTTCATTTTCAAGATATTAATTATTCTGTTTTGGAAAAACGAATAATCGCTAATTCTAAACTCTTGTTGTCTAAGCGAACTTACTATTTGAAAATTTTCAACTTTGTGTAACACATTTTGAGTTACTTATTTCATATAGTTTTTAATTTGGCGTAATTCTAACTCATGTTTGTGAATTTCCCGCGATTCTACATACTTGGAAACGCTTTGTTGCAAAGGAATGAATGAGTTTATGCCAAATCTGGCAACCATTCTGTTTATTTTTTCAGATTTTTATTAATATCTTCTAAAATAATTCTATTTTCGAAATTTAAATCAGCTTAGCAGGTTCCTCGGAATTTTTCGAATCTGTGGGCACCTTAGTCGAAACTCAAATCCCCCACGGTTTAGGAGGAGATAGGACAATAAGCTTTGACAGCGACCTTTACTTTTTTTAGAATAGAGAGATGATTTTAAAAACTCTCTATTAAAGCATATGCCGGTGCGTACATCACTTTAAATAAGACTTGTATTAAATGTTTAATGACTGCGTTTAAAGCTATTTTTAAACAGAAAAGTTCATAATAATGTGCCTAACTTTTTGCTGTTGGAAAAAGAAGATACATAGAATATTTTCTCTCTTTCTTTCAGTATAAATAAAATATAATATCATACGTAACTACATATAATCACTTTACTTTAAACCTGGTCGAAACTGCAAATAAGTACTAAAAATCATTACTTATTTTTAAAACAGAGATTTACAAAACATACATTCGTGAAAAATGCCGTGAAATATTTAACATCAAATTCCAAAATACTTACTTAATTCATACTTGAAAGAAAATTGCATGAATTAACTTAAGAACAATAACCCCAATTTGAATTTCCGCTGGAAATGTGTTCTTTGACAGCCCGGTATTATTCACGTAGGTATCGAACGTGGTCTGCAATTTAATACTTATGCTTTCTAAAAGTATTCTAGAAGTAATGTAAGTCGAAAGAATGAGACGATTACACTAACGGTTTGTAGGATGTTTTTGACATATTTTTCCATGAAGTATGTAATTACTTAAAAATCGAGTTTAAATCCTCGCTTCGCGGACTGTTATAGTCGTCACAAATTTTACACATCTTTATACGTAAGGTTTAAGGCCATATTTGGTGTCCTCTACTAACCCTTAAGTGCTTCCTTACCAGAGCTCTGAATATTCTTGCATAAATTTTGTAGTAATCAAAGTGTATTTACGACTGTTACAACACGAATGGACAGTCAGACGGACACACAGACAAATCAATAAAATCTTTTCAAATGTGTTGAATGTGTTATAAATAATTTAAATGAATAAAAAATGGATAGTTTCTACTGGCATAGTTTTAAAAAATTTTGTACTTCTAGGACTTGGTTATATTTTATGATAAAAAGCAACTTACTAATGTTTTTTTTTTCTTCAAATATTATTATATTTATATATATTTATATTCCATGATGATATGTATAAACAAATTTGTCAAATCAGTAGTAATTAAATTCAGTTTATTCTAAGTAATTATTAATTGAGGTTTTAATCTTATCAGTTTTTTTATTCAAATTCTTAATCATTTAATTTATAATTCCATTATATGTTAATAAGATTGTCAGGCATCCTAAAATGACATTAGATTATTTTTTTATTCAAATGTATTTTACTTTTTTAATAATCTTCATTTTAATCGGATTTTTTCTTTGAAAGCAGATTATATTTTTATAATGCTCATCTAATTAATAAACTTCGTTTGTCCTGAAAATGTTTATCGCTATTGTTTTCTTATTTCATTTAGTTTTCTGCGACATGCATGTCAATATGTATATATTGTAAGATTTAAATAACCGTGTTATTTTTTGAAAATCAACGTTTTACTTCTCTGTTTAAGAAAAATGTATATTTTATACAGAATCTAATAAAAGTATTGACAATAGTACTGAAGTTTTTAAATTAAAGAATCTAATGTATGTCAAAAATTTCTTTGAAAAACAATAATCTGTCGTACGAATACAATGTATTATCTTTATATACAAATTACATACAGTGCATGAGTACGAGCACTCGAGCAGTAGGCCAACAACGCGTTGGCAACTCATTCTTATTTTCTGGAAAATACTCACTGCGAACTAAATACCATTTCCAAGCGCCCAAACTTTAGAGTATGAACATCATCTACTTTGGTAGGCGTTTCTACATGGTATCTGCAACAGAGTGCTGCAGACGCCGAATGCCCTGCTTCGGTATTGTTCACGGATAAAGCATATTTTGTCGCTCGAACATTCGTAGCTGCCTGGAGGATACGCAATACTCCAGGAATCTTTCAAAACGTAGGGAATTACATGGACACCTCCTACATAAAGAATGCCTAACAACTCCTACGTCATCAACAGGCCTACACTTAAAAGTTTTAATTTCACAAAATAAAACTATTAAAAATTTTGGTGAATTTACTCATGTAGAATAAAATTTTAATAATTTTAGATAAAAAATATAATTTTACGACAAATGGTAGTTTTTAACCATGAATAATTAGATAAACATGATAAGGAAATAAATCCTAAAGAATTATTTCGTATGGGAAAGGTATTTTAACTTTAATGTTTAATTTAAGATATTTTCTAATATTTGTAGCATTCACCAGAAATTTTAAATATTTTTACTTTGTGAAAACAAAACTTTGATGACGTCATTTTCGTAGGCCTAGTGTTGACGTCAAAGATCGAGTTGTTAGGCTTAATACTTGAGGAGGTGTTGATTACATGCGGTGCCCGTGTCAAGCCTGCCTGACATATTCTGGTCGTACACTGCAAAAAAATGTCTGTCAAATTTACAGAAAAAAAACTGTCAGCTAGGACGCCAGTTTATTTCCGTATATTTAACAGAAATGTTCTGTAATTTTTTACAGATTATCCGTTTATTTTACAGAAATATTCTGTATGTTTTACAGAAGTCTTCCATAATTATTACAGATTCTCTGTTTATTTTACAGAAAACTTCAGTGCGTTTTACAGAAGTCTTCTGTAATTTTTTACAGATTCTCCGTTTATTTTACAGAAATCTTCTGTATGTTTTACAGAAGTCTTCCGTAATTTTTTACAGATTCTCTGTTTCTTTAACAGAAATATTTTGTGTGTTTTACAGAAGTCTTCCGTAATTTTTTACAGATTCTCCGTTTATTTTACAGAAATCTTCTGTATGTTTTATAGAAGTCTTCCGTAATTTTTTACAGATTCTCCATCTATCTTACAGAAATCTTCTGTGTGTTTTACAGAAGTCCTCTGTAATTTTTTACAGTTTCTTCATCAATTTTACAGAAATATTTTGTGTGTTTTACAGAAGTCTTCCGTAATTTTTTACAGAGTCTGTGTTTCTTTTACAGAAATCTTCTATGCGTTTTACTGATTTCTTCTGTATTTTTAAAAACTTTTACAGATTCTCCGTTTATTTTATAGAAATGTTTTGTATTTTTTTTAGATACTCAAGAAATCTGTAATTTTTCCAGATTTCCCGTGTTTTGTAGACGGTATATTTCTGTCAATGTAGCAGACTTTAACCATTTTTTTACAGCTTGATTTAAGGAATTTACAGAAAAAAAACAGTTTATTTATGAAATATATTTTGCGTTTATAACAACTTTCTTTTGTTTTTAATAATTCAATACCTTACTTAAAATTACTTAAAAATTACTTACTTACAATTACTTAAAAAATTATTAATTTTATAATATACTAGCTTCTTTCGACGACCTTGGCCCTGTTAAGTAGTAAAAAAATTCTGCTACGAAATGTTAATGAAAATAAATTCTTTAGTATGTTTTGAAATCATAGGTGACATCAATAATTTTCAATCAATTCCATCCAAGGGCATACTTTAAAATTAAGTAACTGTACAAAATAAAATATTAGTGTTGAAAAAAAAGATTTATAAGAACGATTGCTATCAATCAAGTAAAACAGTAATCAAAGAACCTGATTTCAAATGAATCAATGCATTTCAAAGCACGAAAATTTATACACAAATCAATGGATCAGGGGTGGGAGTGTAGATGTTCCAAGCATATAGTTTAAAGTTTATTTTTTAATGCTTTGAAAATTATTTCTTGATATTATCCATCAAGTATCCATAAATTTCTATGTTCATGGGCAGGGAAGCGTATCAGTTTGTCATGTCAATTGTCCCTAAATAAATGGTTGGGGTATTTGTAGTAAATGAAGTTAGTGGAAGTATTTATTGTAACGTTTATTTTTTAGGTGATTGTAGCGCGTCATTGTAGTTAAAAGAATATATATGTTTGCTTCTAAACTATTGTTAAATGTAGCGATGGCGTCGTTCAAGTAAATACTACATATATAGAGTGAAAACTGAAAAACAGCTACGTTTGGTCCCATAAAATAATGGCCATTATATGAGACAACCGTTCTTTGGAGGTTCACAATAATGTTAATTCAATAGTCTCAATTCAATTCTGTAAACTTCTAACAGTGTCTGTTTTAAGAGATGATCAGTCTTCGGAGGTGACCGTTAGTAGAGGTTTTAATGCATATACATATATGCATCTTATTTTTCAGGAATAGTTTTTAGGAGTTAAAAATTATTCTTGCATGACATACCTATGCTTATATTTTTGTAATATCCATTAATAATCAAAGAAATACGTCAAGAAAAATTGTGAAAAATTAGATTTATTTTAAGAAAAAAATACAGTATTTATAAAGTACAAACAAAGGAATATTTACAAAGTTTGTTTATAATTTTATAGATTTGCTCCCAGTATTCATGGGTATTTCTTAATATATAATTAGTGGTCAAATTAGCTCACATGCCGACATTTTATTAAGTAAATTGAGAATTTTCATATTAACAGCCTCGCGTTTTTTCACATCAGGATTCTTCTTGCATCCTCTGTTAGGATTTATTCCAAGCAAACACCTAGAAACAAAATAATTTACTTCAGTGAATTAAACACATTTAAAAAATCACATTTTACTTTTGACTCATATATAAACTGAAATTTGTTAGCACAAGCTAGGAGCATAATAATTTTACTTTTCAGCAGCACTTGTTGTAATTTCCCCTCGACAGGCACGTAGCCAGGGAAGGGGAGGCTTGAGGAGCTACACCCCCCCCCGAAAGTTCAAATATGTATGTTTATATACAGGGGTGGATTTAGGGAAACAGGCTCTGCAGCCCCGCGTCCTCTACAAGAGAGGGGCACCCAAGGGGCCCCATTACCACAATCCACCCAATATTCTAGGGAAGGCTTATATTCTAGGGAAGACCCTTATTCTAGAGAAGGCTTATTTCAGTATTTCAGACACTTCAGTACTAAAATACAAAAAGTTTCAGTATATTTTAAAAATGATCACTATGCCTTGCCTATGTCGGAGTATGGGGGGCTCTTTCCTGCACCTTTCATAGGACCCCATGATACCTATGTTTAAGTTATGGTATTTGAATATTTGAGCATCCCCTAATAAAAATCCTGACCATGGGCCTGCCCTTCCAAATTAAAATGTCAAAATTACCATCTTGTTTTAAAATAGAAGACTGTATGCATCATTGCTATTGAACATACGAAATAAATTTACATGATAAAATATTTTTACTACATTTAACAATATGCTTAATTTTCGTCAAATCTCTCTCAGGACCCCCCCCCCTCTCCTCGTTAAATACGTCACATGAGTTTTAGATAGTTTTGGATTATGTGAGCAGATAGCTTTTTCTTTTATCTGACTATGGTTGTTAGTAAACTGAAATTGTATTTATTTAAAAGAAAGAAACGGGGTTTGAGGGGGTGGAACCCCCCTCACAGAGAAAATGTTAACTTAAAATATAGTGAATAATAATTATAAAAATATCTAAAAATCCCTGTTTAAGAATTTAAAAAATGAATACATAATATTTAAATAAAATATTAATGCTATTGAAAATTTCACAAAGTTATGACAAAGACTGCCAATAATGACCAATACTAAAGCTGTTCCGATCACCAGAAGCCAAACTACCATGTTTGTTCCCGTAATAGTCGCACTTTTTTGCCAATTTTTCATGTTGAAAGTCCAAGTGCGACTATTATGCGAGTAAAATCTACTATATAATATTGTAACTCTAAAGCTATTTTTTCTGCTTCAAAACGGGGGTGCGACTATTACGCGAGTAAACACGGTATTCTTCATCAAATGACGATAAACATTGTAAAGAGTTTTAAATCTCCCTGATTTAGAAGAGATTTTTGCAGAATTCCCTGACTTTTCCAGATATAAAATTTCCCAAATCCCTGAATTCCAAGTTCCCTGAATATACAAAAAGAAAATCCCCACTGTAAAATTACTTCAAATCAAAATCTAGCTGTTTATCTCATACAAATAAAAAATCCTTTTAAAACAACATACAAATAAAAACTGAAGAAAATGATTATTGTTTTTGATAATGACATATTTTGTAGAAAAAAGAAAATCACAATGTTATGAAGCTAGAAATATTTCTTTGATAAGATATACTACTCGAAATTAAAATTGCTGCACTGTGTGTAGCATGTCACCTTCTTGGTGTTGCTATTTAAATTACCAGTTGTGTATTAATAAAATAAACAAAACAGTTACATGCCATATACATATAAATTTCATACTTTTTAAAATATTGCTATGGTTTGATTTATTTATATGTTTACAAAATTGTAGTTAAAAGTGTTTCATTAACTTTGAAAAAAAAAGTGTATAACTATGCTTCCTTCATTCATTTTTACTAGGATTAAGAAATAATAGTATGCAATGTGCAAAAAGAATTGCAAAGTGTGTACATATTTAAAACTACATAACAAATATAACAAGGAAATTATAAATAATTTGTAGATACAATTCTTCTGTTCTTTTATAGGTTAAAAGTTAAATATATCATTTCTTTAATTTGGTTTACCTCATAAACTTGATTAAGATATATCCATTGATTTAAATTATTGACGGCACTTACGCGTTAGGAAAAGATACTCCTAGGAAATCAGAATTCTTATTGTAAGTATAGAAGATAGAAATTTATAAGTCTGGGAAGTGTATATATTATATTTGATGTGAAATCCCCCAGAGCACACATGCACACTAAAAACGGCATAAATTGTTCGGTGTTAGACAACTATTCAAGTACAAACACTGAAAATAAACAATATATTTATCACAGTGCCACGATGCTTAAGTTCAGCGATATTCTTTCACTTACTGGAGCACTGCAAACAAAATGATTGCGAACAAAAACACTCATTCGAAAATATTTAACATATCGATAACTATATAATAAGAAATGCTAACTACAGTTCCAGGACCAATTAGCAAGTGCAATGAATATAAACAAACACTATAATAAGGAAATAACTTATGAGAAACAGTTTATGAGTAGTACTTAACTTGTTACATGAAGTTGCTATTGTTCATTTCCCTCAAAACCAAGAACATGTGCGGTACGTAGTTGTTGTGAACAAGTATATCGGATTTGTGTGGTTGGCTCGAAGCCCGCTTATAAATCCTCGTCAGAAGGACAACACAAAAAAGGAAACCTCCCCGAAGCTCACTCACCAAACGTAACGAATTTAATAGAGTCATAGGTACACACATAAAGAAACCTAATGTGTAAAACTTAGTTGCTATCTCCTCAAATTAAAGCTAAAATTAATTAATAAAAAATGAGTATGAGCCGACAGAATAGAGCCTCTATCGCTACTTGGCGCTTTCTATTTTCTTTTATAAATGCTTTTACAAAAAGATGCTTATTTAATAAGCATTTTAAGTAAGAACAGTCAGGATTCCTCTACAGCAATGATTCACTGGATATCCCCCAGAACATATGGTGGAAAAAAATCAGGCCAGTAACTGGTTCCGTTTTGGAGAGGGGGGAGGGGGGAGGAAATTGGCCAAAAATATTTGTTAAAAATAAAATCTATGCATAGGAGGTTAAACGTAGCTTTTGAGATGAAGCTTAGCTTTTTAGCGAAATAAGAATTGAAATAAACAATGGTATTAAAAGAATAATTTTAAAAAAATTGTAAGGTAATTTTTTTGGAGGGGAGGGGGTTCACCTTATAATTCCCTCCCCCACCCCTTTGATTTGACCCTGAAAGAAATATATTATTAAGTTGTTTCATTAACACAATGTCAGAAAACTGCTGCACTTAATTTTTTCTGAATTTCACAGTTTTTTCGGGATGTTCAATATGTAATGGCTATAACAATCTATTGTTTTTACTTAAAATCGGCATTGTAGTGTAGGAATGTGTCACTGCATTTTGTGATTGAATCTCACTTTCTACTTGCTTCGATCCTCTATGTTCCAGGGTTCGTCTAGAAGAATTTCTAAATTAAAACCTGACTGATCAGCATAAAAATTTGATCGTGTTTTAACAACGAATCCTTTATAAAGGCATTTACATCATTTACGAACGCCTGCGCTAATTTCTTACTGATTTTCTTTGACCGAGAGATTTTCAGCAAGACAAATTTTGTAACTTTCCTGCTCACAATCTTATTCTTTTTTAAAAATCTGTATTGCCATCCTTTAGATGCGCGGAATTTCAGTCCTAATTCGAATGCCTTTTCTGAAGCTCAAGTTCGTAAATCACAATCATGTACATTTTTCTGTAATTTTCTTGCGTGTTAGACGTGTTAAAACGTATATTTTTTAATTTGATTTAGTTTATATTTATAATCGCCATTCTTCTGAATTTGCTTTTGCCACAGATATAACTGCCTTTTATTTGTAACAAATTTAAAATTATTTTGAACACTCTGTAAACTGCGGGATTTTGCCACTATTGTATCCCGCCAGTATTTTACTGCAGTCTCCTTATATTTTCAAGAAATAAATTGCTTATTTTGCATGATGTCTTCACTGGACATGAGGTCAATGCTTTCGTTTTCTAAACTAGAAAATATAGGATCTTCAGGGGTATCGAGTAATAAGCATTGCACATTTGCTACCAAATCTGTTGTATTTACTTTCTGAAAATTTTGCAAGCTTTCAACAATTTGATTTTGCAGACTTTTTCTTCGTCTGTGCATGGAGACAATGTCATATTTTTCGAAAAAAATTCCGAGCAAAGCATAAACACAACATTAAGTATATTTTCTCAATAGTATCGTCATGTGGATAAAAAGAATAGAATTAAAATAAATGCCTCACTTAATGCGTAAACTGAATTTGCAGCTTGCAATGTGTTAATACAAATAAAAAGAAATTACTTTCTTCAGGGACTTTAAGAACTAAAATAAAATGATTATAGGAATTCAGTTTAACTAGTAGAAAACGAGATTAAGCTACTTAAAAACCCAGTACATTGAAATATAACACGGTGTAGCAAACACTGATTTATAAATATTTCGAGTACGTACTCACGTGAGCGTTTCAACTTTTCGACCAATTATCCCTGCCGCCAAATACTAGCTAAAGGGTTACAATTGGCGCGATTTAACTAATTTTTAACCTTTAATTTCTCAAATTCTATGAGGAGATAGCAGCTAATTTTCACACAGTACGTTCCTTTTAGTGTGTACTTCTGATTGTGTGAAATTCGTTCCATTTGGTGAGTGAGCTTTGGGGAGGTTTCCTTGAAAGAGGGGAGCCCTCCGTGGGGGTTTTTCGAAGGGGTCCTAATCCGTATTTACGCTAACTTCCGGAGAAAACCACGGAAAACTTTGAACGGTTAACGGTCGAAAGACGCGCGATGGGACCCGAACACGGGACTTTCACACTTCGCCCGTATACCATTTCCAGTGACATAAACGCTGTGCCATGGTGAGGTGAACGGTACGTATCGTTCGTTAGCCGACCCAGAGCTTCACCTCCGATCAGTGTTGCCAGAAATTTTTGCACATAAATCGCAAGAAGGTGAAGAAAGAGTTGCTAAGGTGACGTCATAGTATGACGTCAGATCAAGTGATGCCCTGCAGTGCTTAAAATCATTATGCCGATTTGTCTGGTTGGTCCATTGGTTTCCATGCGTAGTTTTACACATAAAAGTTCCCCCTCCCCTCCCCTCACCCGTAAGTCTAAAATAAATATATCAAATTCCCAGGTGATTTTTTTTCGTTTTGTTTTTAAAGGTAAAAAGTCACGAATTCACAATCAAGTTCCATAACTGTTCTATTTCCCATCATTCAACGCCAAGGACGGATTAAAAGGGAAGACGGAGGGGTAACTGCCCCCCCCCAAAAAAAAAAGAGTTCAACCTTTTTGGAAATATTTTCTACAAAAGAAACCATTTTCCTCCTCCCCTCAATGTTACATGCCACTTTTTACCAAAGAAGGCCGATATTGTTGCTTACAATGAGAGTAAATGCCCCGCTCTGGCAGAGCATCTTGCAGCCAACACTGAGGAGACTCAGTCACTAAGATTCCTCTTAGTGACTGAGTCCGGTGTTGCTACTCACAATAAGAGTAAATGCCCCACTGCGGTCCAGCATCTAGCAGTCAACAATGAGGAGACACAACAGTGACTGAGATTCCTCTTCTGTGTCCATTGTTACTAAATATGTGTCACCATTTAGTTTTCAAACGTGATATCTTCATGTTTATTCAAGTTAAAAAAAGGTGATTAGTTAAAAAAATATATTAATTATACATTGAAATTAAATCATTAATTTTGTTTTTATTGAATGACTACATGAGATCAATAAAACATAATCATATATTTAGTTGATTTACTACAATGTTTTTTGATAGAAATTATTAAATTTTTACTGTTAAGTATTCATCTCTTTTGAAAGTCCATTTAATAACATTTAAATACATAATAACATAATATGTATATTCAGGGTGTTTTCTGGATTTTTAACAAACTTAAATAAATCAATTAATAATCAATAATTCTTTCTAATTACTTATTTCTTTAAGATTAATTATCCTAATTAATCATGTGGCGTGAAAATTATTCACAAACACTAAAGTCCTTAAAAATTTTCTAAGTTATTTTAAATGTCCATTTTATGGAAAAAAATAAGAATTCTTACATTTTTTCATGTAACTCCTTTTATTCTTGTGGTGGGGGTTTCCCTCCCAGTTAAATATTACTGTATTAATAATTAATTAATAGTAATCAATCTAATTAATTAACGTATTGCTTTATATCTCGCTAATTACTTATTGATTTGACATTAATTATGTCAATTAATTAATCAAATTAATTACGTGGCGTCAACATTATCGACAAACACTAAAAATGTTGTAAGTCCAAACGAGCCGGGTTACGCCAACGCGCCCAGTGAACAAAATCCGTACATAACATCAAACACTCACCTGAACCTACGTATGCAGTTGTAACTAAATATACCGTCCCTTTTCTCCAGCTCCAGCTAGCGACACGTAGTACAATGTCTTGCCGTTTTAATTGCACCGGAGGCGAAATGAGCCTCAAGGTTGAGCAATGACGTCTTCGTCTAGTGCACATGCGCGGGTGAAGATAAAACAGAAAAAAAAACTATTTTTTCTTACGAACAGACTTATTCTGTAAATAATACGAGTAATTTCTGTACGTTTTACAGACTTTTTTTGCAGTGTAGTTTCGAACACCTTCTGCAGTACAACCTTTTAATAAAATTCTGCTTCCTTTCACCATTACTTGGAACTACGATATTTTCGACCCAGCATTCCTATATGGGATTTCGTGTCCTATCTCTGCCTCATAGACCTCCTGCAAGTTTGTCGTTAAGTATACAGGTGTCACTATTTCCTCCCGGATTTGGAAGGCTTATAAAAATAATTTATAGGCTTTACTGGAGAAAGAAACGTAAGTTTTGTTTCACAAATAACGAGATTCCTCGTCGTTGGTTTGGTCGAGGTTCTGAAGATGACGATCACCTTCTTCCGTGGTCACCTCGCTCTCCGCACCTAACTCCATTCGATTTTTTATGGGGTTACATATAATATCATGTGTTCGTGCCCCTATGCCAAACGGTTTACAATATTTACGCCTGAGGATCACAATCGCATTTGCTACCATCAATCTTTACATGTTAAAGCGAGTGTGGGGATTTAAGAATTTGATTGTAGACTTGATATCTACCGCATCACGAAAGGTTCAAGTATTCAAAATTTATGGCACAAAACTTGTAGCATTTATTTATCCAGTAAAGTCACCTTTGTTTCTGCATTGTTAATATATTTTTTATAAGTCTTCCAAACCCGGGAGGAAATTGTGCTACACCCTGTATGTATATATATATATATATATATGTATATATAGATAGATAGATAGATAGATAGATAGATAAATATAGATATAAATATACAGATTCACAGATATATTATAAGGCTAATGGTGTAAATACTTTTTAAACTAAGGTTTATGGAAGAAAATTTAAAGTATTTTAAATTAGGAATATATTTAATAGTTTATAATCCATAGTTTCAGTTGCTTCAAGCATACGATTGTAATATCCCTTTATGTAAATACATTTAACGGTTTTTAATTTTTAACACTAGAAGCGCCGCACTTTCTTTATACCTAGAAGCGCCTGCTGCAGTCAAATTGACTGCTCAAAGAATTTTGCACATTTATTTAAATACAAAAAGTTTATGGTATTTTTAAAAGCTTTTTTAAAGAATAAAATGTTAATTTTGTTAAAATACATGCTACAAAAAATATTTTTACTTACTTTTTAATAAACTCATTTTAATGCTATTCGTAATTTTTACATATTAGAATTTTTTCAATGCTGGAAGTGGATTTACCACATATGAAATGTGAACATTTCTGGCACATCACTTGTTTTGTTGTTCTTACAAAATCCAATTTGGCACTGCCTTCTCTTTGTTGAGAGCTTGTTAGTAGTGTTCGAAATTTCCGAGGGCAGTTGTGAACTTCTCTCTTCAAATGACTCGCTCTCAATTTTTCTGACAATTGAAAAAGAAATTTATGTCTTATTATAGATTTACCACTCATTTTTCGGTAGATAATGCAGGCATTAGTTCCTGCCAAATCCAGCATATTATAGAAAATATGCACGGGCCATCTACGGGAAGCAGCCAGCACATAATACTTGCGTGTCATTTGGTCAAAAATGTCGACTCCGCATTTGGTTTTGTTGTAGAATTCTACTGTTTCTGGAAGTTTTTTCACAGTTTGTGACTCTACATTTACATCTGTATGCAAGGTACTTAGAAGCAGGACATTTTTATTCTTTTTACCCTGACAGATTATCAGAGTAGTGTCTCCATTTTTCAGTAAAACTGTTTCGTGAAGCTGAGTTTTTGATTTCCTGCTGATCTCATGCGGAATTTCTTTTCGATGTCTTCTTACTGTTCCCACAAAACTTGTATTCTGCATTTTAAGTTTTTAGCTAATGAAAGCGAGGAAAAATAGTTGTCCACTGTCACATTTCTACCTGTATTCAGATAAGGGCTCAGAAGGCTCATTACTATATTTTCAGGAATTCTTTCATTTTCTTTTCTTGCATTATCCTTTCCAAGGTATGGAAAGCATTGCACATAAGCTGAGTCAACATCAACTAGCATTCAAAATTTTATACCAAATTTATCTGGTTTATTCGGCATACATTGAATAAACTTGCACCTAACTTTTGATGGAAATAGTTGTTCATCCAACACCAGATTTTCTTCTGGCTTATTAGAAGGAACACAATTTTCTATAAATTTGTTCCAGATGTCTGAAAACATATAGCAAACTTATCAGTTTCTAAACGTTGACTCCTGTTTGACAACAAATCAAATCTTGGATTTTCCATGATATCTCGTAAACGATTACGGGACATTGGTTTTTTTTTAAATGGAGGGGGGCGGAAAATGACAAGTATTTCATGGTTTAGAGAAATAGTGAATGAAAGGAATATCTAGAGGAAATGTTTCTTCATGATAAGATTTTTTCTGTGTGATAGAGTACGATGAATAAACTGAACTTCACAAGCAGTCAATTTGACTGCTCGTGGCGCTTCTGGGTATACATAAAAATAATTCCATTAATTTTATTTTCATTCAATGCATATTTGGTACCAATAATTTTCAAGTTTTTTTAGGAGAATTCAAAAAATTATGACTTCCTAAAGTAAAGGGTCTTTTAGGAATCCAAGCTAAAATGGCGAAAACAGTCAAAATGACTGCTCTGACACTTCTAGTGTTAAACAACATTAAATAATGTAGAAATCATATACCTATTTTATTACTTTAATGTATTTATTTATTTATTATTTATATACACAGTTTTAATCTAACATTGTAATGTATATTTTTAATACTGTGAAACTTTCACGCTGTTCATTCTAAATTCAGGGAACTAAAGCAACTTTTACACCCAACTGAATCTCTTTTTAAAAAAAGTGAAAATGAATATATATATAAATATATATATATATATATAGATAGATAGATAGAGAGAGAGAGAGAGAGAGAGAGAGAGAGAGAGAGATAGAGAGATAGATAGATAGATATTATATGAAAGATAAAATAATATGATCATAATACCATTATTTTTTAAACACGGTGTTATGAAATTTGACTGACATTTCAACGATTCTTTTAAAGTAATTATTAACAGGTTCATGAATATTGTGTTCGTGGTATAAATAGCAATGTAATTCAAAGTTAACTAGGTTATCTTAAACCACCCCTACTTGTTTCTAAGCATATTGCTGATGTATATGCATAAATCAAATTTTTAAATGAATGCAAACTTTACAATTAAAAATAAGCATTTAACTGAATACTACTGAATACTATTCAAACATTTTTTTTCAACTTTCGCTCAGTAAAAATTACTAATTTAGAACATTTTTTTAAAATGTTACATTCTCTTAGGAAAAAAGACAGAAGTTTGGAACTCATAAATATTTTTACTGCAGTTTTCAGAGTGATTTTCTTGCAATATTTGAAAATTGGATGGAAAAATATTTTGTGTGTTTCATAAAAATGAAATGTGGTCATATAGCTCACGAATAAGGGGGAGGGGATTTGAAAAGTTTAACGTATAATAATTCTGTACCCTTATTTCATGCCAGAAATTCGCTTTCTCTCACGAAGTACGTGACATAAGGTTCAATGCATGTTCCATGCTTTCGAAGATTGATTTCGTGACTTTGCAATATTCATACTGCATATTAGTATCTGGAATAAATTATTAAATCATGATAAGATATATCTACGCGTTTGCTGTTTATCTGGAAGACGATCAGCTTTTTTTTCACTATTGTCATTTTAATGCAGTCCATTTCAACAGATATTGGTTTTTATAAAAAACTATCACATATTACCATTTTCTAAAATAAAAGTTACAAACGAAAAACAATTCGAAATAGTACAGTATTATCTAGGAAGTAGTCAAAATGCGTAATTGTAATATATAAATTTGGATAGAAGCCTTTATTCTTTGAATTGAATTGCGATTATTTAAATATATATATATCAGGGCATTTGTACGATGGTATATTATTTTGTGCATTAGTGCTCTTTGTCAAAGGGATTTCATTCAATAATTCTCTTTAGGAAAATTAATTTTTCAAGGCCAAATAAATCAATTTTTCACGAACACGCACAAACAAATGCTATGTAAATTTTAATATTATTCCAATTTTTACGGACACTAAATTGCTACTTTTAAACTAAAAAACGCGAATTTAAAACACGAAACTTAAATTTAAATTAAGAATTATAGGTTACATTTTTTCCAAACGTAGATAGATGATTTAAATAAGTAATATAACTATAAAAATATTATTTAGAAATAATTTGTATAAATCAAGAACACATGAAAAATTACGTATATTGCGTTGAAGTACATCTGCAAGAGGGCTGTACACATGCGAGAACATTGTGGAAAATTTGTGCCTTGTGCTGAGGACATTTTAAGGGTCTCTAACGCATGAGAATTTATCTCTCGAAAAAATTAGATAAAAAGTGTGCCGAAAATACGGATTATTTTACGGATCATACACACACACACACACACATATATATATATGCATGTGTGTGTTGGTCGTGTGTATACAAAATCATGCGTATGATAAATTGAGTTCTCCAGGAGTGGTTGTAATGCTATTTTCACTACTTTTAAGTATTCATTAAGTATTTCTCTTTTAAGTATTCAAGTATTCATTAAGTATTCCTTTAAGTATTCTAATAAGTATACATATAGTACTGATATATTTTGTACTTAAAACATAAAATAATATTATATTTTGTAGGGATTTATTTGCAATTTTTTAAACTGCAGGCAGTAAGATATTGTTAGACTTTCCTTTCCCTTTCCTGTTTTTGTATTCATTCTATTTCTATCATGGTAACATGTTTTTTTTAATTCTGTATTGGCTCGGATTTTTTCCACATATTTTGGGTCATTTCCACGTTTTTCTTAATAGTTATGGTCTTTCCTCTGTGTTGAATTTCATGGCTCTTGTGCTATTACACCTACTGAAACTTTGTTACTTTTTATTTCTTTTTTATTTGTATTTATCTAGTGGTGGCACCTGAAGAGAGAGCTAGTAAATAGAAATTCCATTTCACGCTCACGTGGATTTAGAGAATGTAATACGGCCTACGATTCAATTTAGTTTACAAAGTATTGGATAATTCTTGGTAGATGTGGTTAAGTTTTGAGCTTAAAATTTCTCGTTCGTTATGAATTTCCGTATATCGTACGTCTAGATGTTTTACATTATACCGTATTGACCCGAATATAATGCGTTGTTTTTTGACTGAGCATTGCTCTTTAAAAACCGAACTCGCGCAAAATTCGAGGCCTACATATAGAATTTTTTTAATTATCTTGATGAAAACTTTGGGTGGGCATGTTATATTCGAGGCCGTGTTATATTCGGGCGTATACCGTACATACACTCGAAAAATAAAGAACAAAAATAAGTTATAAAGCCAAAGAAGAAAGGTAGCATTTAATTAAGTTTAGAAATACAACAATGGTAACAAAACTGACGTTTCTGACGTGTTTCACAAAGGAATATGCAAAGATATTACCAATGCGTATCTCATATCTACTAGTATGATGAAAACATATACTATGCATTATGGAGTTAGTAACAGATTTGTATACGTTTAATTTACCCAACATCTAGTATTTGTTTGGCGAATTTCGTCGAATGCCTGATTAGACGAACACCGATTTCGGCGATGTATTGCAAACAAAAAATTACACTTCTCCTGATCTAGAATACCAATATGCTTTCTTGTGGGCTCATTCTAAAGCTTGTGGAATGAACCAGTTTTTGGGACATTTGACAGCTTGTAGCTTGAAGGTTGTCTACGGAATCGCCGGTTACAGTTTTCGGCTACAATTCAATTTTTAATTTCGTCAATGTTTCAGTGCTTGTACCTCCTCGTAAAATAGAGATATCCAGATTAGAGATGAGTTCGGGCTCATTTTTTGAGGCCCGAGCCCGAGGTCTTTTAATCCGAGCCCGAGGAATATTATTTAAGTCGGAGCCCGAGCCCACCCGAGACCGAAATTTCAGTTAAAGATAAAAAAAATCCAATTATTTCATTGATAGAGTAGTTTGTGCAAATTAAAGACAAATTTAGTTGCAAACTCTCAATGCACGTTCTAATTCTTTATATATCCATGTTTATCAAATAACGTCGGATCTCATGACTAATCAATATAAGCCACCGTTCTGAAATATCCAAACAGCTTCACGCACCTTCTAGGCGCCAGTGCCACTATTAAATTTATAAGTGTCAACTCCGGTTATAGTGAACCAGGATATAGGGAACCATCGGCGATAGTGAATGCAAACCATTAGTGCCGATTCGCATACAGTATCTCTATCCATCATCAAGACTCTTGGGTTTTAATGAACTTCGGATATAGTGGACGAAATTTGATGGTCCCCAGAGGTTCACTATAACCGGAGTTGACTGTACTTTTATTTTCCTTGTGAATCACTTTTTAAAATCTGTTTCAAGGAGTATGTTCAATAAAGGAGATATTTTTCACGAGCCCGGGCCCGAACGCAATTGTGAATTACAGAGCCCGAGCCCGGTTCGGGCCCGGGCTCGGGCTCGGGCTTTCGGGCTTGGGCTGAGCCCGTCTCATCTCTAATCCAGATGTAAATTATGTCACCCTATAGGATTTTATCTGTTAACTTTCTAAATATGTGCTTATTTTGCATGTAGGTCTTTTAGAAACCTTACAAATACTTTCTTTTTTCAGACGGTATAACAAAACAAAACAAAACAAAAAAACAGAATTTCCTTCTATCCACCATAACTCGGAAATTGTTAAATATGCGACAGAGTTTTTCTGTGGTTTTTTATGCTGCACACCGGCTGTTCTTTCACCCCTTTTCGTTCGACAGATTATGTCAATTCACCCTGTACCTATATACAGGGTGTCCAGCCTTAATGTGACCCAATAGCTAATTCCTGAACCATTCGGTTTAGATATGCACTTCCAATTTGAAAAATGTTTTAAAAAAGGTAAAGAATGTTTTTACGTGCTTTTCGAACCAAAAAACCCATTTAGAAAAAAGTTACAAAAATTAAATTTTTATACAGTCCTCAGGTCCTATCACTTATATTTAGGAAAAGATGCAGTACACAAAAACAAAGAAAAACAAAAAGTTTCATTTTATTACGATAAAAACTGACCAAGTTATGGAACTTTGAAAATCATACATTTCATCCATTTTCTCGGCCAATTTCAAGAAGCTAGTAAGGGACCGTCTCCAAAGTGAAATTAATTGGAACTCTGCCAGGAAACATTCGCTCTTGCACGCCACTCTTATGTAAATCGTTTTTAAATTTAAAAGTACACACATTACGTTAATATTACAATAACTGAGTACTTAAGAAACAAATTTATTCTGTGTACGTGTAAAACATAGATAAAATAAAATATTTTGGACGAAGAAAACTTTTCAATAGCAGTTCCAAAAACTTAGACTTATTTGCCTGCGGCTTCAGACTGATTTGCTGCGGTACTGATCATGGCAAACGTTAAAAATCTGTTGTGTAGTCGCTTGCAATTGCATACAGTCGTATTCTAATATTACGAATTCTAGTATAGGAGAACGAGATGTATACAAATGAAGAATACTGCGAAATGGTACTGTGTATGGGCATGTAATCGATGGATCGAGGACGGCAAGACTTTATGCCATTAAATTTCCAGTCGAAGACATCTATCTTATTGTACAATTGCCCGTGCTGTTCAACGCTTGTATAGAACTGGGAGTTGTCATAGACGTATTAATTTGTCTCGTGCCACACCTTCAAGCTTGCGGATACCGCTGAGGATGTTCTAGGATATGCCCTGGCTCATCCTGAAAGTAGTGTCCAGGATATTAGCAAGGCTTGTTCCTACTCAAAATCGACGGTGTGGAACATATTACATACGTACGGTGCATTTCCTTATCGTCCAGTCCTGGCGCAGGAGCTAATGCCTGGAGACCAGCTGTATACATCTCGTTCTGCCATACTAGAATTCGTAATATTAGAATACGGCTGTATGCAATTGCAAGCGACTACACAACAGATTTTTAACGTTCACCATGATCAGTATCGCAGCAAATCAGTCTGAAGCCGCAGGCAAATAAGTCTATTTTTTGGAACTGCTTTTGAAAAGTTTTCTTCGTCCAAAATATTTTATTTTATCTATGTTTTACACGTACACAGAATAAATTATGTTTCTTAAGTACTCAATTATTGTAATATTAACGTAATGTATGTACTATTAAATTTATATATATATATATATATATATATATATATATATATACTAGATACATACACACACACATATATATATATATATATATGTGTGTTACAAATTTATTTTAGTTTGGAACAACAAGTTTTTTTTACAATCGGGCTCTAAGCACCTCTACTTTGATTATGGCTACCCTGTACATAAAATAATTGTTGAGCGTGCAAACTATATGTGGCTAACTTACTTTTTCGTTTGTAAGTTTTGGTCTTATGTTATAGTCAGTTTGGAGTTAGATCATTGTACATACAAGCATAACACAATAAAATTTGTAAAATCAACATCAATTATTGCCATTTATTTTCAGTTTCAATTAAAAATCAACAAAAGTAAAACTAAGTAGATAATTAATCACAATAATTATCTTATTTTTGATAAACCAAGTGAAAATATTTTACGGTCTTAGTACTTAAAGACTAATTACTTAACCGACATTTACAAATTTAATTAGATTTTAAATATACTTCATTAAATCAATAATAGTATAAGTGAACTCATTACTGTTTAGTAGAGAACAAAAAAGTTAGTCTTTCAAGTTTTGTTTTTATGTAGAGAAAGGAAAAAATAACTAATGATTCAAAAACTTAGTCTAATTACTGTTTCCCATGAAAAAAATATTGATTTACATTTAGAAAAAATCATAATTTTAAAATAGATTGCAGTAATTTAGATTGTCATTTATAAAGTACTTAGTTTTCATTTTTATGCAAATATGCTCTACAAATTGACAAACAATTAAGAAGAATTTTTTAAACTTCCTTTGTACTAATAACTATAAAAGTAATTTAACATATTTTAATAACTAGACTAATCATAAGATAATAGTATTACATTTTTATCGGTATCGATTCCAACAAATCCTATAAATGAAAGTTTTTAAAAAATGATACACATTATTAAATGAAGAAATTACAAAATACCTTTTTTTAACTTAAAAAAATGGATATAATGTTATAAAATCTTACACTTTGTGAACTGCAAAGTTTAAGATTTATTCAAGTTTTCAATGTAAAATATGGTTAAACGTTTGCACATATTTTCAATGAACTGAAAATTTAAATATATAGTTAAAGTAGGAATTTTTTTCCAGTTCGGAATCTCAGAAAATGACACATTATCTAAACAGGCAAAAATGTGTGTGTGTAAACAGTTCTTTTGTTCTCTAAATGGTTCTTTTTTAGTTATAGTTAATATTTTCAGCACCATAAAAATTACAATAAATTCTCCAATTCGTCATCGATTTTCATAAATTAACAATTCGAAATCGAAAAAATAAAATAAAATTATCTGCGTTACTACATACTTAGTCCACCCCCCTTAAGTGTCTTTACAGTAAGATTGCTAGTGTATAGTCAGCAGCTATACCAGCCAACTCTAACTGATGTTCGGTGCGGAAACACTTTAGTGCTCTTCAAAATACTAATATTATTAAACTGCTTAAGCTTCATATTCTAACTCAAAGACAGGATATTTGATAAATGTGGTCTAACCAGCTTCTAATTAATGATTATTGATTGCTAGTCAAAAATGTTTAGCAATGCATGTTGTATATATAATAAGTAATAACGAATCATATTTGGTCTTATTATTCGAATAAGTTAAATTGAAGTATTTAAGTTGAAGAGTGAAAACAGCTGTTAAATTGAGAACTTCCTAATGCATTTTTCTGTATGTTATACAATAAGCAACTATTCATGGGCTGTACATGTTAAGCACGAAATATGTATATATATATAAAAGGATGATTCGAAATTAGTTTTACGTTTTACAAACTTTTAGGAGGAGTAGGATACACCAAGGCGGTTCCGAATCGCATCGTAATGCGAGGTCGGAAACGTCGTCTTCTTGTACCTGCTTATAATCACTTTGGAAGAAGTGTTGAAGTACATGTATAGTTTCTCAACAAATTTTCATAAAAAATGGGCTTTCCTCCAACATTTTCATCAATGTAATGAAAGAGAAAATTCTGATTTTACAGTTTTTATCAAGAGCAATTGGTGAAAGATGGATAGTTTTTGAAAAGAGAATATTTATATCCTTCCATCCTATTAGATCTAAAAAGAAATATAAATAATCAAAAGTCTTATACCTGAAATAAATAAAATTTCACTAAGTAAAGTTTGAAGTGCCATAATGTGTTTATAAAAACAAATCTGAAAGAAAAATAAAATAAATACTTTCCTATTTTATTTTAAAATGGAGCGTTCATTTTTTAAAATGGAACTGTAGAAAAACACACCTAATTAAGTTTTAACTCAATTGTATTTAAGTTGCTTTGATAATTACATAGATCATTGGTATGCTGTGAGCCGAGAGCAGGATATTTTAGTTTTCTGTAGGAGAATAAATGTGTTAGTATTTAGATGAATATTAGGGCAGCATCCTTTAATCACAGAGTAATGTGAAACAATATAGGGGAAGGTGCTCAAAATGATCTTAGTGGGCAAAATCATCGACATAAGTTTTCTTCCAGACAGGCAGCGCTATCTTTAGTTTAACACATAAACTAGTCCTGCCAATTCAAGAAGAATCAATGGCGATATTTAAGCGATCGGTGTATTACATGTCTGAGTAGAATTCTTCAAAAAACTGGGTTTTATCATTTCTCTTATAAGATTACCACTAACTTTACTATTCATTATCTAGAAAACCGGTTTTTAATGCACATAAATATGTCTTGGTTTACATAGTATGTTTTTAGATGTGAATTACATTTGTTTAGTTTGTTATGTTTTCTGCGTGCTCAAGTAATATGAGCTAAAGATGGCAGCCATACTGACGTGTAAAATGATCCATCGACTGAATTAACTCCGGTACCCTGTCATGGCAGCCCTTCATATATACTCGAAATGCGTGGCTCCCCACTACCTTATTTAATTTATTTCTACTGTTATTATAGGCCATAATTTTAAATTATAATTTTAAAATATTCCGTTTTATTGGTGACACTTTTTTAGTTTAAAATTTGCATAAAATAAATTATGCATAGAATATGATAGTAAAACTTATTTTATTTCATTATGCATAATCATAACTACTTTTATATATTTTATTCTGTCGGTAAAAACAATTTACAATTATTTTCAAATGAAGGATCAGTTTGCTTTCGGATGAGAGCAAAATGATTCTTTGGACTCTATTTTAAAACTCCAATTTTTGTTACCCAATTTGGGTTAAAAATAATATTAAAATATGTTTATGATGCAAAATATAGTGTCAAAAAGACCAAGCTATCGTTTAACATTAATGTTATTTTAAGTAAGCCTTCCCCTCAAGGGGATGGTTTTGGGATTCCCTCCCCCTACCTCGGATGTAAAAGTCACCTTTGTTTCTGGCTGTTAAACGGAAGCATTACAAATACACAAAACTGCTGTCAAGAATTTTTACATCCTAGCCACATCTCCCCAAAAGTGAGACTTGGGCGATAACATAAATTATTGACACAGTTCTGATGAATGTGTTAGAAAAACACTTGAAAATCTAATAATCGGCTCTAGAAATATATTTAATAATAGAAGAGCTTATTACCTCACGAAAAAGGCAGCATATAAAATATAATTGTAAAAATTTCGCAATTAAATTACAATTTTTACAATGTGTTTGCAGACTCTCCTGCTTTCATGAGTGTAATTATTACTAAGACAAGCTGATTAGGCTCAAAATATTTTGAAATCCTAAGCAATTCACTTTTATCCTTAAATTCACTGAAGGCATTCATGGTAATTTAAATTATTTTAAGCATCCAGCTTCTTTTACGTATATTAGGAAATCAAATGATTGCTTTAACGAACTTTGGTAATTAATTTCTTAGAAAAAACTTCACAAATCTAGAAGCGGGCAATGTAGATGTCAAATATGAAACTTAATAAGAATTATATTTGGAAAGAACTGTTAAACTCTTCTAAATTTTTAAATTGAGTTTCAAGAGAAAGCTTACTACAACTTGTAAATCATATATTTTATTCTAAGCACACTGTAATCACAGAACTTGGAACAAACTGGAGTTTGAAATACATAAAAAAAGATTAAGTGGAGCTTTCTCAAAGTGGAAATGCATGGAATTTCAAATAGGTATGTAATCTGAATTTACCGTAAAACTCTAATATTTTCAACTGCATATAAGATTTCTATTAATAAATACATGCGTGGCTTTAAAAATGATAGTCTTGAAATTTAAGATATAATCAAATCACAAAATTTGCCACATCACTATTAGACATTTTCCAGAGGTTTAGCATGCCAGCCATCCGTTCATCAACAATTCACAGGATCAAGTACACTGGTCAATCCTTATTTCTCGTAAGTTAATGATTTCTGTAATACGTATGAGCATATGTTATCCAAATCATCATAATTGCTAGTAAACTGTTTCAGAAAAGAAAGTTTATCATACCGGGTGTCCCAAAAATTATCGGCGATTACAAAAATCAATTAAAGAAAAACGCAGGGCAGTAGAAATTTGCAGGTTTGCTGCATTCTGCGTAGCGAACCAGGGAATTTATTCTCACCAATTTGGTGAGATTGGTTAAAAACCTCATCAGTAGATGACGTTGCTGTTCTGTACGTATTCTGCCTTTTCAGATTAGCATTATTTCTAAATCCTAGCGTATACTTCGAAAATGATTTATTCCTTGGAGCAGCGTAATTTTTGTCGTCTTGGAGTTTCATCACCTGGACCATGGTTTTGTTGAAACGAAGAGCAGGTTTCGAAGAAAATTCATATCAGAAGCGATCTGGAATACCATTTCTGATATTCATTACATTATCTTGATTCATCACATTATCTTAACCACGAAAAGTATTCTTAAAGTGGTATGGATAGGCCTCCCTATTTGCGGGATTTGCTTCCAACTGAAATAATGCTTGTAAGGACGCTTGAAAATTCATCCTCAGACTGCGTGACGTTATTGCTGCAAATGGTTATTTTGAAAGCATTGTCTTAATAGTTTTTCCTAGTCAACAGCGCCATCTGTTGATAAACTTTATTAGTAATTTTTAGAATTGGTAATAATAAATGCCCTAGCAATCTAAGCAGAATGCAGAAAACCGTACATTTCTATCACTTTCGGTTTTTCTTTAATTTTTTTTAAACGTCTGTCATTTTTAGGATACCCGGTATCTTTACACACTTTTTATACATTTAACGACAAAGTAACCCCTCTTCTCCCATTAATTTGCAAGGAGTGCTTCATATGCTAATTCGATTGATTGCTACGTCGAGAGTGGGCTTACCGATGAAATATTACCTAAAGGTCAGTTTCTATTATTCTTCAATAACAGTTCGTTCTTTTCCCCACTCCCCAGCTCCCACTGTCTTCTCCTAATAGAGAAAAAGAAAAATTTTGACGTTCGCGCGCTTTCAATGTGGAAGGCTTTTAGTGAATTTACTACTGTAAGATAATCAAGATAACTATTGAAATATTGAATAAATAAAACTAGTAGTTGTGAAATGAGGTTTCATTTTATATGTTAGATTATATACATTTATTGTAAGTTACATGCATAGTTATGTTACGTGATCGGAAAAACAACAGAGTCCAGTATTCCGAGTGTTAGCCGAAAACTTTAACTGCAGGTATGACATCCGCGAGTAACAAAAGTCGTGTACATCAGAGCAACAGTGCAATTCTTAAAAGGTATGAAATTCGGAAGAGCACGTACGGTAGCTTAAAGAGTTAATTATCAAGTCAAAAAGAATTGAAAAAGAATAGCTCTCTATGCACTACTTCACCAGCTTTTTGTAGCCAGGTCATGTGACCTCCCAGCTTATTATTGGATGTGACGTCTGCATCTCGATGACGCCGTCACGACCTGATTTCATGTAAGATATTTTGACGTGGAGCCTAGGCGTTTTGTTTAATCTATATTACTAGACCGCGGATTATATGCACTTAAAAAGTGACAAAATATGCATGCAAATATGCATCAAAAAATCTAAAAATATGCACTAAAAATACAAAAATATGCACTAAAAATCTAAAAGTATGCACCAAATAACTGAAAAAATATTCACATATTAACAGAAAATAAAAACGTATTTACTTGTAAAAGTATTTTCCATCAGTTACCTTGCAATTGTGACACATACATTTTTTGTTCTCTTTGAAACTTCTAAACATCATGAAAGACTGAATGAGAAATTTTTATTCACAATCTTAGTGATATGAAATATGAATTAAAACTGCTTTCAGTAATTTATGTTGCAATACACAGCTAAATGTTTTTCTAAATTTTCAAGAGTAAGGCTTTGCCTTTTATCATCTAAAAACATTTTATATGCTGAAAATGCTTTTTCAACATCAACGAATGTCACTGGACAGTACTTATAATATTTCGCTTTGGATGGTCCCACTTTTTCTGGTAATTCATTCCCTTCACCATTAATAAAATTATTTATTTTATTCACTGCCAAAAATGTCGAATATTTATTTATAATAAAATTCAGCTTCTCACCTATTTCTTCTCCTAATTACTCTGGAATCTTACCAACGCATTCCTCTACTTTTACAACTTGACTCATTACATCACCCAGAAGCAGATTTTGAATTCTAATTTTGTGATTTCTGATGTTATGAAAGAAAAATGTGCTTCGATTATCGATAGATCTTTCCGGATAGACATATCGCTAAGCATTTCCTGCACACTGAAAAAAGGAGAAGAATCGACGCTGTTCAAAGCATTAACGGTGTAGTTCGAAAAAATCATGTGATTTTGGTACATAAGTACAAATAAACTAATTATGTCAGGCACTTAAAAATTTTGAAACTGTGTCTTTACAAGCTATACAACATACTGAAATAAATGATAAACCTGTATCAGTTTCAAAACTTTTAGAAAAAATTCTTAAAAATCGTAAATTTTCGCAAAACGTGTCACTCTTCGAAAAATCCTGCAGCTCAGATGCATGTTTAAGAATTTTTTCTGAAAATTTCGCAAAAGACACAGCTTTTTCGCTTATTACAGTGTGTAAAGCTGTGAAGAACCATCTGGAACGTTTTGGAGACCATGGTGCTATTAGTATATTTCAACTTGTGTACTAAGACTAAAAACAGAGTTTTTTTCCTTCGAAGAACAGCCCTAACTACATCTTTTATGGAGTTAGGTCTTGTCCATAATCCGAAATCCACGTCTTCATCAGGGTTGGCATGCTTTCTTTCATTCTAGCCATTTCAGAAATTTTAATATATAGGCTGACTTAATTTAAATTGTTGCAAATGCACACGAAAAAAATTGAAAGCGTATATGCTATTTTGCTGGGAACCTGAGGTTGTATAAATTTTTCAAAGGGTGGGACTTAAAAGAGTTAAAAGGGGAAAAAACTGAGAGAAAGGTAAAAAAAAGTTACAAATTCAAAGCTAAAGAGATTGAAATATGCATCCAACAGAGAAAATGCGTCATTTTATGCAAAATCATCAGAAATACCTGAAATATGCAATTGCATATGCAAATATGCGATTGCATATAATCCGCGGTCTGCATATTACTATGGAAAAATCCTTTAAGAAGTTTTTTTCAGATTCCAGCTAAAACTACTGGGACTGTTCTGGGGAGATAAATGAGAACTTGTAAGGCGATTTGAATAAAATAATACAAGTGCCGAAATGGCTACGAAGCAAGATATTATATTTTAATACACAAAATTTACTAATTATAACACATAATGTACTAATAATAATTTCATTACATTTATATAACAGTTATATATCTATTTTCTATAACCTTGTAAGTAATTTTTTTTACTATTTCTGAAACCCTTTTGAAGGAAATGATGAAAAGCTCCATTATAAAAATTTAACATTTTGTAAATTAATATTAGAACGTACAGCAGTAAATTTATTAACTATACCCTTCGGCAGAATTGTGTACTAAAGATCACACAACGTAAATAGAAATCATAAAATTAGTCACAGTTTTAATTTATATATACAATAACTGTTTATATCATTTGTTACATTTTTTCATGCGTCAGAACGTCCACATATGTCCTTTTTCCGATGAACATCTCATATAAATACCTCTCCAGATGCCTGTCTATGCACATCACAAAAACTGACTCCTTCCGTGTCTCCCTGCAAATTGTTTCGATCACAGATCAAGTGTATCGGAGACATGTACGGACCTTTTTATCGTTCAAAGGGGTTAAAAAAGAAAAAGTTCAACATTTAGCTTTCAACAGAGTATCAACATATAAATAAAATATCGATGTATATATATTGTTTCTGCGCTTAATAGTGTGTGAGACATAATAGCATAATTTATGTAACATATATTTAATATATATTTTTAAAAATTTCTTCTTTTAAATTTCATTATTTATTACCAATGTAATTTTTTTTGAGATGAGTGAAATAAGTTATGAAATATATAATGAAGATTTTCTTTAATTTTTAAATTATTTTAAATAAAACATACTATACAAGCAAAATGTAGACGTTATCACACGAAACTGCACGGTCGAATTTTTATTCTTACTTTGAAAATATTGTAAGCAAAAGAAAAGCTAATTACAATTTATTCATAAAACAAGAGACTTAGCGCAAAGCTTCTCTTTGTCCTCTTTCTGAAACACGCTATGGACTTCGGAAGATGTTTATTGAGTTATTGTTCTTCAGTAAACAAAGTTTTAAAAAATCTTTAGTGTCAGAATAAATTATTTTGGAATGTAATGAGGTGTCTAGTGGTATATGTAGCGAAGAGGAATGGGTAGTAGAATACTGATGTAGGTGTATTTCGCTATGCAAGTAAAATTTATTTTAAAATAAAATTATGTTTTTTAAAACAAGAAATTTTGGTACGCTTCGTGATAGATGTGATTTCACTTATCTTATTTTTGTAAATTTTACAGTTTTCTCAGAAAAATTATCGAAAACAGTTCTGTAATTAATTATAACATTGTGTTAAATGTTATTTACTATTATCTTTCCCGTATATTGAAAAATCCTTTTTACATAAATAAAGAAAAAAAGTGAATGCATTATATACGCTGCAATATATACGGCACAGATATCCTCTGTATATAGGCAAAGCTATTTGTTCATGAGTAAAGTATTATCTCGGATTTTTAGCTTAAAAATGAATTTTAACATTTCACGCTGTATTTCAATTTCCTAACTAATGTTTATAAAGATTAACTACGCATTTTAATATGCACACCAGAATTGAATTTAAAGATTAAGTAAAAATATGGAATAGTTATCCAATATGTAACGTTTCGAAAACTGTTTCTGTGTACAGAATGACTTCAGTTCATAAAAACATCTCAAATAATGTAAAAAGCTGCCAGTTCATTTCTAAGCCATTTCATATTAAAGGAAATGTTACATTATTAGTTTATTTTTGCTCACTTGTACGGCAAATTATACTGAATCTAAGTAATATGAATAAATACTTAATTCGGAACTTTTTAAGGAACATCTCACGAGATATTTTATCTTTTTTGCGAATAGATTTAAAGAATGATATTCATTTCGTCCAAGAGTTTATTCTTTTACAACTTAAAGCAAAAAATATCTATGTACGTGACAAATTAATTTATATAGGTAGAGATAGCTTACTTTCCTGTATTGAGTTGAATGCTTTATAAAACAAACAATATCTGAAATCTAATATCATGCAAATTTTTATTTAAATGTACAGATAAAATTACAGTGTAGAATAAATAAAGTATTTAGTAATTTAGTATAACTTCACATGTAAACAGGAGATTTACTGTGCAATGCACGGAGAGTCGGTGTTATCCAGAAAAGCAACGTTGTACACTGCATTTTCCAAACTTCCTTAGAGAGTATTCGGTACCTGTTTTCCCTTATGCTTTCTTAGCCAAAATTCTTATTATATATCTAAATTATTAGCCGCCCAGGTGGTGTTAGTGGATTAAGAGCCGTTCTATCACGACTTGGGTCCGGGTTCGAGTCCTGACTTGGGCATGGATGTTAACTTGTCCGTCCCATCATTAAGGTAACGCTGGCGGACCTCTAGGTGCCCTCATAATAAAATGGCCACAATGCCTTCAAGCAGTTGTAGTGGACAATGCCAAATCTGCAATTGCTCGCCGTTGAAAAAAAATATTCATATTATTCGAAGTGTTTAATTGATAAAAAAGGAGTCTAGGAAAGTTTTAAAAATTTAGAAAATAAATAAAAATATTTAGAAAAACCTATGAATTTTATTGACTTTTTTAATTTAAGTGAGTAAATCCCCCAAATCTCTCATTTTTGCCATAAATATTATTTTTTGTATCATTTCACCTGCGTTTCCCCTCAGAAGACATTTAATGGTTAAAATAATCCCTACCTTGGCAATCCAACCAAATTCATGGCCATAAAATTACAGGTTCCATGAAGGATCTCTAAAAATGGTGTATGATAGTAGCAGAAGGTCCATTTTACATAAGATGAAAACAGATGGGTATAGAAAAAAAATTCAGAGTAGAGTTATTTTATTTACTTTCTTCATAGAACATTACCTTACAATAATCTAACATGAAACACTCATACATGAGCCCCTTAAAGCCCAAGTGGTGTAACTCCCATATTTCTAATTTTGAGATTTTTAAGGTTTTGTTGGAGCGATCATAGTAAATTCAGCATCACACAGCAACTACAGCTGCTATTTACACGGTTGCTGCGGGAGCTACAACCCTACTAGCAATTTTGCTCGGGCTACCACTGGCCACGTAGCCAACCGATGATGGCCCGAGCAAAATTGCTAGTAGGGAACTTACATCCTTTGTGGTCTTAATAGAATGGCCTTTGTTGAGTACTTCTGTGACCCTAACCTAATAAAATCCAAAAAATGGTGTTACACCACTTTGACTTTAAGGGCTCGTATAAACATTTATTCAAAAACTTTTACTTTACCTCTTGTAAAAGATAATTGAATTTTGATTGTTCGCTAAATAAAATAAATGTTATTTAAATGGGTAATTTTAGTTTCATCGATTTTTCTACCGCCAAATACATTTTTTACACACGCCAGTTAAAGTCAAATATTTTCTATATCGTAAAATGAAAAACTCTAAATATCCAGTATGATTAAATTCAAAAGATTTATAAAACTTCTTCCAGAGAAAATTTCATTTGATAAAAGTAATGCTTACCACTTTTACTTTCACAAATAAAACAAATAAATGAGGCGAATACAAAACATTCCCGTTTTTCTTCTAAAATAAGACAATGCATTTTATTCATCCTAAAACGTCAAACTTCCAGTAAAATAACTCAAGTATTTATTGCTTAAACTATGGCACATTCGAAATTTCTGTCATCATCGATGGAGTTTTTACGAAGCACAAATATCTGTTTTTTTTCTCCTTTGGCAACAACTTTGACGAAAGTTATATTTTCAGTTAAGTATGATCGATGATGTGTAAGTGAAGACACTTTGAATGTTTATTTTTCTTCGATATGAGTTGCAGAGATCCAAAACTTATTGCTTAGAGATCAATCTTACGCAACAGGATAAATGGCATAACAGCTCAGTCGAGTGACCGCCTCAAAAACAACAGCTAATAACTTGCTGTGTAGTACAATAAAAGACATACTAATTTTAACTCACAGGAGACATCAAAATATGTGTAAAAATAATCTATTAAATTGAATTAATGTAATTAAAAATCGATAAATGCACGTCGATAAATAAATTCGATAGTGTTTTCAATTTGCATGGAGAACTTGAGTCTATGCTGAAATTTTAATATTTAAATTTAAAACATTAATCATTATCTAAAATATTCAAAATTTGTTATGTTAGAATTGTGGCAAAACTTAAATTAAAAAAGTTTTTTCGTTAATTATATTTTAAGAATTTAATCTAACTTACTTTGTATGAAAAATATTTTTTCAGTCCATGTGATTTTTTATATTTATAATATATAATAGACTAAAGATATTTTTAAACTAAGAGAGAATAAAACTGTCGTACAGAAAAATGTTTCATATATAAAAATTACAAGTCGTGTGATTTGTATAATTCCCAGGTAAAACTATAATAATTCTTATTTTAAGATAAATGTACATTTTTGACATAACTTCACATAGTAAATTTTTAACATTCGGAATCCTAAATAATGTCTTAAAAAAAATCTACTAGTAACGGGAATGGTCTAGAAAAAAATTATTATTTTTAAACGAAATGGCATTATTTGATTAAAAATGAAATGCTATAAAACTTTTACATACTCTTTCACTATTAACATGAAGTAAACTAAACTTAGCAGTGCATACATTTTTTTATACATATTTCAGCGCATTTCTGTTTCCAGATTTAATCATAGCTTTAGGATTTTTGCAACCGAATAGTTTTATTTAATAGCAGTGGAAAAGACATAAAAAATATACTCATATTTAGTCGCGTCACTTATACATTAATTTACATCTTAAAGACTCATTCAGATATTTGCATCTAGCTTTAAATATGACAAATGCCTTGTCCGACATTTAGTAGTATTTTGTATAATAAAAGGCTATTCTGCTTAAAATCTAGATAATTTTCATTGCTGAAATGTATTTCAAGTAATAATAATGCAAGAAATGAAATGATGAGCTTGCTGTATTTGATGGGGAAAGTTTATATTTTATGACATACTGTTTATCCCGCGAAACTTTGTAAACAAGTTACAGCCATATTTTATAGTTCTGAATTCATTTGATTCTTTGTCTTTGAATACTAAATTTGCTCATACTTTATTTATAAGCCTCAAGATTTAACTTAAAGTATTCCTAAAGAAATTTTCTCTGAATGTTTTATTGATGTGCGCCGGATAAAATATTTTTGAGTAAATTTCTTTTCTTTAAAGTAGAAATCATCAAAATGAATTTATTTTGTTTGAAATCAAGCGTCTGTTCTAAAAATGGTCTGAATATTTTTCATATTTAAAAAATGCTAAAACTAGTGAAGTTTGAGTACAAACAAATCGATAGATTTCCTCAAAATTGTTTATTTTCTATGTCAAATGCATGATAAACATTATACAACGTAAAATTAATATTCAGAAACTTAATCATATTTACTAGTAAGCTTTATAAAGATGCATCTATTCATAAATTTGTAGAACAAAACTAGAAAAAAATAACTTAGCAATCACAGCTTTATCGTATTCTTTTAGGTAAATACTTCATACACAATACTTGAAATTCGAAGCAATCGCAGAAAGTTACGTTCGTCAGTATCAGGTCGTTCGGACAGTAGGAAGTTGATCATATTACCTAAACAAATTTTGAAATCGAAATATACATAGCAATAAGACAAGCTCTTAAAATATTCCAAAATGAAAATATAAATAAATAAAAAATGAAAGTACATTCACACATTTTTTTATTCAAAAGAAAATATGTTTACAGAACTTAGATATCTATAACGTATTTTTCCCCTTGGACAAATAATTTCTACTGTGTAAGGGAAATGCAATTCGTCATGGCCTGATTGCAAGTATGACTTCATACTACGATTAAAAAAATAATTCCCCCCCCCCCCTAGCTGATTTATTCTACCGCTTTTCACTCTATGGCTTTCCATTAAAAATTTGTGAAATATTAACTATTTTATACAGTATCGGCCGTGTAACTGGATCCCTAGTTTATTGGATTAGCCATTTTATCGAATTAAATCACGGAAAAGGGAAACGAACTACTCTTTTACATTACATCTCTGCCGAATAAGCGGATGTAAAGTTTTTGTGATGTGGTGCTTCTTTTTCAGTCTTTGACTTCGACATTTTGTTCTTCCCAAACTTAGATTTTTCTGAAGTTATTTCTCCATGCCGAGAAACAATATTCATATACGGATTGGTTAAAATTCATATCCGAATTTTGAATTGGAAGGAGGTATACGGACCAAATTAACAAAAAGTTGAAATAATGCTAATACAGTTCAAAAACAAGGAAAAGAAAAGAAATTCGTAGAAAAGAAAGCATGCTTTTTACTCAAAATATACTGACCATTTTTTTAATGACAATGTCATTTTATCTCTCACCCCCTTTATTGAAAATTGTCTAAAAAGGTGTCCCAAAAAAGCGACATAATTTTACATATATTTAAATACTATTAGTTCGCAATTGCTTTAATCTATTGTTACAATATTTCCTAAGCTGTAGAATATGCATCACATGTATTTTTCTATAAATAGGTTACAATCATAAAAATTTCAACATAGGGTTACCAGGCGAAATACACGAAAGATTAGAGATAAAATGACATAGTCAATTAATATCGTTTTAATATGGCAATAATGAAACTAAAAAATTAGGGGGGGTCAGGGGGGGGGAATCAAGTTGTCATCTTATCAGTATTATGTCCCTTCATTTCTCAGGAATTTGTTATTTTAAACAGTAAATATAGAATAGTAGAAACATTTATGTTTTTATGAAAACTAACATAGTTTTGCTTTCGTGGCATATTTAAAACAAAAATACAAGTCAAAATGTTTTATTTTTTATCTAACAGTTCACCCCGTTTCATAAACTTTGTAAATATATATTGAAGACCACAAATTCTACGCTTTTTGCGTAATGAAATTGATTGGTATCTTAAGTATGACCGGAAGAACAAATTACTGTAAAACGTCACCATAAGAGGGCACTTTTAAATGAATTACATTCTTTACTGGTCCATTTTTTAGATTTCAACACCTTGTGATCCATAGGTTCCCCTATCACTACTGACCATATTTCTTGAGTGCAAATGATACCATAATAATACCATTATGGTATTTAAAATGCTGGTATTAAATGCCATTTAAAATATGGTATTAAATGCCATATGGTATTAAATGCCATTTAAAATGCTGGATCGCCGGGACGCTTAATGCATATTTGCTACAATTCAGATTGCCCAGTATCTGAGAGCATGTTGGTGCCTTTCACGTACAATTTCTATGTTGGAGACGTCATTCATCGACGTCGTCTATGTTGGAGACGTCAAACCAACGTCATTACCCGCCTTTTTCGTGATCGGTGGCTTCCTTGATCTTCGGACCTTATTTATGACATTTTTGGCTTTAAAAGCATTTCAAGCACCAGATAAGTTGTGGTAATTCGAGAACTTCACTTGATCTTAAAGACATCATTTTACGGCATGAACGTAGCATTCCCTGGAACGAACTGTGGTGAACTGTAGAATTAGCTATCGTAACGATTCACGATAGTATCTAAAAATAATCTCCGTCTCGTTGAAATTGTTTTGTTGAATTTTCGTGTTAACAGATTTTCCGGGTTAAGCGTTTTTGAGTTAATAAGTATTTCATGGTATTTATTTTTATTAGCTCGATTACCCATCTCTCTGCATAAATTTTGTTGTTTTTAAAACAATACCCAGACAGCACAGCAAACCTGCAGCAAGCTTGATTTATCAAGTCAATAAACTTGAATTAAGCTTGAAAATTTCAAGCGTGTAAGCTTAATGCAAGCTTGAATCAAGTGTTCAAGTTCACACTTGCCCAACGTGCATTAAGCTTGAAATAGCAAGCTTGAATAAACTCGGTTGGGATCGAACTCGGGACCTAAGGTTTGGGAAGCCAGCGTCATAAACATTCAGCCAATCTGAGTTGCGCTGTTATGACTAAAGTTTGAAGTGACTGTTATGGTATTCACGCCGTTTTCTGGCGAGATTGATCAGTGGCCGATGCCTTGTTTCTTTTATTTTTCCATGGGTCGAATCAAAATTAAAATACTGTTATGTGTGATTTATAGACTCTACTAATAGGGAAATAAGCATAATATAAACGTAAAAGCAGCACACGTTTTAAAACTTTCAATATCGCGACACTCATGTTGGGCAATGTTCTCCAAAATCAAGAAAAACGACTTATTTTGAAATCCATTTCGTAGTATCATTGTATTTTATTTTGAAGAATTTCCATATTTGGAAATATAGAATCTTTTTTTTTAATTCTAGGGTCAAGTACATTTATGACTGATGATAAATTATTTGTTATGTGCATGTGGCTTTTCAAATCAAGCAGTAATCAAGTTGCATTCAAGCTTGACAGTTCAAATGACTTCTCCAAGCTTGCTGCAATATAAAAATGAATTGAACTGTCAAGCTTGCATTAATACGTCAAATTCATAAAAATGTCAAGATTGATTTAAGCTTATGTGCTGTCTGGGTAGTCAACAGAAATATAACTAAGTCAATATATTTTGGTAATATGTTTGTAGGGAGAGCTTCGTGTAGCGAGACCTCGGCTTGAACCCACGGAATTCGCTTTGTGGAGTGAGGCGCAATCCAGATCGGTTAAAAGGTACTTCTTTGGCCGGTCTTCAATTGTCGGGTGTTGTGTTCGCGGAGGCAATCTTCGTGCCGCCACACTAATCCCCCCCCCCTAGAGATTCAGTCGGAGGCTGACGGACGATGCCCCAAGCGTTATGGAACGCTGCCACTCGTTGTGGAGTTTGTGAGGTCGCTGCCATTCGTTGCGGATTTGTTGAGGTCGCTGCCGCTTGTTGCGGACTTTGAAAGAGCCGAGCAAGAGATGGAAGAGGGCAGTGCTGGCGCCATCTGTCGCTGTAGGCGAGAAGGAGAATGCGTGTTCGTTGTCCGGGTCATCAATGTAGGGAAAGCGTGTGGCGAGAGCTGGGCTTGAACCCACGGAATTCCCGTGGTGGAATGAGGCGCAATTCAGCTCGGCCAAAAGATACCCCTTTGGCCTGCCTTAAATTGCCGGGTGTAGTGTGCGGGGAGGCGATCTCCGTGCCGCCACACCTTCTTGCTTAGCTGCTTCGTGTATATTTGGCTAATATTAAAAAATCTTCGCTTTTTAAAATTATATTTCTTTTTATTTCATGCACATTCATTTATGTTAAAATGTTTATTTGTGCATGTCATTCTTTCCAAGAAATTCTGCAGTAGTAACTGAGTTTACTATCCTGTCAGCTATTAATACATATATTTATCTACGCATCGAATTTATGAGTGTAAATATCTATACTACGCTACGCACAAGACAATTTAGAGTGCAACAATATATTATTTGTTTTGTTACTATCTATTATGGACCTTTCTCAGAATTGAAACATCTGTGTCTAAACCCATCTTTAAACGATAAGTACAGATTTAAACATGCAATAAAATAAAAATCCACGATATACATATAAACAAGACACGAAAATCGCTTGCAATTTTTACACAGCAAAATAACGGTAAAATTCATTTCACAAGCAAAATTATTTCGGCGAATCTCCCTTAAAACGGTTCGTGTGCAGTTCATTATTGCAAGCGAGGAAATGATTTAATTCTGGAATTAACAGAATAAATACAGATGCATACAGCGTCAGTTAATGTTAATGCATTCCTCGTAAACTGTAAAGGAGGAGTGAGATACAGATATTAAATGCTTTCTTGTTACTTCGTAGGCATGTGTATGTCGTTCTCAAAAAGTTAGTGGAGCATTAATTATAAAGTAAAATTGAATTATTAATGCAATGCTGAGAATAAACGGGTATTACGCCTCAGTAATAATATTTTAATGCATGTGAATTAGTGAATCATTCTAAACAAATGGCCAAGAATATTGTTATAGTGTGTATGTCCTAAATGATTCCTATTCATCTTCTAACATTCTAAATAAACATGCATGTAAGTTTTTCATCAAAAATATAACATTTCAATATTTTTATTAAAGTGTTAATTTTTAATTATTATATTAAAATGTTAATATTTTTATTATAATTTTAATATTTCAATATTAACTTTGCACATTTTTGAAAGATTTTTAGAAAGTCTAGTGATGTGCTGTAAACAAATATTGTGTTAAGAGACATTATAAGAAGTATTTGTTGATAGCTATGCTAAAGTATTTCATAATTAAATTTCAGAAGTTGGAAACATTCATTTGAAAACAAAGGTACATTTTTAGTTTTAGTTGTAGATTTTTCTTCTGCGTATTTCTGTCTTTTCTGCTGTTTTAAAAGAGCAATAACATGTTTGAAGAGTAACCTTTAAATTGAAATTTATATTTCTCAAAGCTAAAGTTTTTCTAGAGAAGGGATAAATTTTCCATGTAATCAGGTAGAAATTATCTGTTTTTTTTCATTTCATCTGAGAGTTAATTTCCTGTATTAATTTTGAAAATTAAAAAAAAAACAAATAAATAAATAAATAAGAACTGACAACATAGAAGAAAAGCTTTACTTTTTTCGAAAGGGAAATTAAAAGGTAAAAAAATTTCTTTTCGGTACATAAGTCGTAACAGCCGGTCCCAAAAGGTGAAATTTGAGAAAGAACTGAAATATTACTTCTGTGCAAGGTAAAAATGAATTTTTAAACATTTGAAATATAAAATTGACTTTAGCAAACCCTTTTACAAAACATTAAATATTTTCAGCTATTATATGCTTTTTCATCATCTAAATTTCACTTCAATAAAAATCTTCAAAAAATATCCAGCGTTTCTCATTGTATGCTCATACATTTGTGTATAAACAAAATTAACAATAACTACTCTTTCAGAATTAAAAAAAAATGACTACAGTGTGATTGCAATTTCGTCAAAGTTTTATTCATAGAATTAACATAACTAATGTGATAGCACAGTAACTGGATTATAGTACATTAGCAATAAGAAGTACTTCTAATAACTCAACGAAAAACTAATATAATGCCCTAGTTCATATCTCAACGGGAAAAAAAAAGTAAAAACTTTCTCGAAAGCTGGTCATGCTTTTTGACGAAGATTAATTTCTAAAGTTTTCAAACAAAAGAAATTTCTGAAGATAAGCATCGAAAGAAAGTTTTAAAGATAAAGTGAATTTAAACTTGAAAGTATGATAAACTAGCTCTTCTTTTTTTAGCAGTAGTTTAAAATCAAAACATTCTTCATAAAACATATTTGTATGTCTTCTGCATATAATCATGGAACTTTCAAAAGCGAAAAGTTATATTTATATTCAAAGCAATATACAAACTTGTGTTTATTGTTTAGACTAAAAAAACCACTACACTGATCTCCATGGATTCTGTGAAATCTTTTATGTTGCCCGGAAAAGGTTTAAAGCCATTGAAAACCTAAATTTGGCCAGGGGAAATAAAAGTGCTAAAAAAGTTTTTTTTATACCAACGGTTGAATGTTTTCCTAGCCGCGAAAAGCGATAATAATGTTTTTCTTTGCAACCATGTCAAAAGTGATTGTTGCGCAATGGTAGCAGTCGAAACAAATGGTAAATCTATATACATAAAAAAGGCAATATTCTGCAAAGCACTAGTCGTATTCAAGCAACGTTTTTCGCTAACTCATGCCGCTCTACGAATTACAAAGAAAATAAAACAGTTGTGCACATCATGTGACATTATTTTAGAAATGTCCTAGTAATGGTAATTAGTCCTAAATGACAAATTTTGTTAAGTGAAAAGAAGTTTTATGAAAGTTAATATATTTGTTAGCTAAACGTTCCTTATATATTCTATCTATTTGTTCAAAAATAACGTTGACATAATTTTTGTGCCATTATTTTGCAGTTTCGCTGTATAATATCTCGAGTTATTACCTATGGGCAAGTTGTTTTTTTTATCACGAGTGAAATAATTTTACATTCTTTGAGCATACGCGATGGTTGAATTAATGTCAATCATATGAGCAAGTAAAATATTTGCTTATTTCTGTTCGAATATCGGGTAAACAAAAATTGATGAATATTGTTTTAAAAGAAATAACCTGACGTGTTAAAAATAAGACTAATTTTAAACTATCTTCACTTTTTTTACATCTGTACATCAGATATAATGAAAATTCGCATCTTTAAAATATAATTACATATATGCATTATTCCACAACTAAAATATGATTTTTATAACGAAGGCATCTTGGTGAATCAAACTTATGTTGTATTAAAGTTTTTATTTTAGAAATTCAGAGATAATATCTTATTTAAATAATTTATTTGGTATAGTGATAAGTTTTATAGCCCGTGTCAAAAATGCAATTTAGAACTTACAATAATACCTTTATTCGTCAAATTAATCTCCATTACTTTCCAGCAACTTCCACCATCGGTCAGGCAGTGCACAGATGCCAGCAACAAAGAGGGATTCATCTTTTGATGTGATGATGCCATCAATAGATTTACGTGCTTCATCCACTGTGGGGAAGTGTATAGAAGACAAGGCATTGTTCATCGGCCAAAAATATCATAGTCCAAAAGGGCTATGTCAGGGCTATATGCCAGGTGTTCCAAATCTTCCCATCCAAACTGTACTAACTTGTACTTAACCGGTTTTGCAACATGAGGCTTTGCATTGCCGCTTGGGATATGAAAGGTGTACTGTACTACAAACTACTGGAGCCCGGTGAAAGTGTAACTGCTGAACGCCATAAAAATAAAAAAAAAACAGTTGTTCCTACTGAAGCAAGAAATCAATCGCGATCCTCGTATTTACTGGCAAAGCTTTGAAGCCCGTCAGTTTGCTCTATGGCAATGCAAAGTCTCATGTTGAAAAAACAGGTCAAGGACACTTTAAGGAGCCAGGGACATGTTAGGAATGATTGGCTGGGAAGTTTCGAAACACCAAGTGTATAGCTTTGACATAGCCCCTTCGGACTATCATCTATTTTCGTCAATGAACAATGTATTGTCATCTGTACGCTTCCCCACAGTGGACGAAGTAAAATATCTATTGATGACTTCATCGTTTCAAAAGATGAGTCCTTCCACGCTGCTGGCATCCATGCACTGCCTGACCGATTTCGAAAAGTGCTGGAAAATAGTGGAGATTACTTTGACGGATAAAGATATTGTTCTCAGTTCTAAATTGCATTTTAATTTCTTTGCACTAGCTTTAAAACTTATAACTGAACCTAATAATGAAACCGTAGTCTACACCAAAGGTTACTTTAATAAATATGAACTGAATAGAAAAAAATAAATAAGTACATTTTCCGCTGAAAAAAATACTTTCAAATATCGTTATTGTAGATCATTTCAGTAGAGGTGCAAGTAAAGAAAATGGGATGGTAAAAATAAATAAGATTTTAATTCCATAAGTTTTATCCATAATAAATATAGATATATTTCTGTGTTTTTCATATAATACTTTTATAAATGCAAACAAAAACACGCGCACTTTTGAACATAAATAAATACACAGATAACGTGTTTCAAGTTTTTGGATCTTTTTTAAAAGATGAGTTTGTAAAAATTATTTATGTGCTGTTTAATCAGTTGATAGCAGAGTATCTTAGCTCTTTTCAGCTCTGGTAAACATATATCTAAAAACTAGTGAAACTGAAAGTAAACGTGTTATATCTTGTTTCTGCGTAGTGAAAAATCCCTATTTAGATATAGCGATCAAACACAGGTGATTTTCAGGGCCTATAGAAGATCTTCCGGAAAACAACGGACATACATATACCCTGCGTCTGATCATATGCCAGGTTTTATTCGCTAAGTTACATAATTATTACTTGTATATTCTGCCGCACATAAGATTCAAAACTTTGATTTTGATATTCTAAGTTGAGAAAGAGATGGAGAGATAAAATCGATTTACAGTGTGCCCGTTAAAGTCCGTTGTTACGAGCATTAATTTCTGAATGGCAAGTGCTATAGTCATAAAAGTGGAGTCTAGGTATAGGAAACATGCAATAAGCAAAATAACCGCTTACAGCGCCACCTGGCGGATAAATTTTGAGTTAGCGTTCTTATCTAAAAACGGTACGAGATACCAGAAAAAAGTCAATTTCAAATGGCGTCAGGCTTTTTAATTTACAATGTAAATTTTATAAAAAAATAGTAAGCTGCTGCTCTGTTGGCCCAGACCTCAGATATTGGGTTTCGTTAGACAGCAGAACAACTCCGAGAGCAAAAAATTCTTAAAACCAAAAAAGTGTGCTGCTCTTGGAGGTTTATCCTCTTATCCTCGTGATTCTTTGAAGGAATTGGTTGTTTCTTCACAAGTGAACCTTTCTTCCAAATTAGGTTTGGACATTTTGCCGAAGTATTCGTAAAAGGTAGAACAAGTCATCCTCTTATCTTCAGATTCCATCCATGAAGAATGCTTTGGGTGATATCAGACACTACGGGGCTGAATCACTACAGACATTAGCTGTAATAAGTACAATAAATTACTGTTTTTCCACATTCTTTACAGAGAAGTATACATTCTCTATACCCTTAGGAACCTATACTTTTTGCATTGAGAATTTAAGGAAAATGCTGTTTCGTCACCGCTGAATACTTTTCTTGATTTTTCCTATGCTTTCAGAAAAAACGTGTTCCTATAAGTGTTCTTTCTTTTGATGTAATACTTACACAGCCAGTCTTACGACGGATTGGGGACATACCGGCTGCTTTGTAAACTAAATTAATATGAGGTAACCCCATTATTATTGACTGTAGGATCACGTGGAACGCTATTCATCACAGTACTGAGTACTCTGTTAATATTTATCCCTCCTCATACATTTTTTTTTCTTCTTTCAACTGGACCTTTCCTTTTTTGTTTAGAAGAACTTGTTGGAATCATTTTCCTAACATAAAAATGGAAAACAACTAACTTCATAAAGGCAACCTAAAAATGGAAAACGTAAGCTTGCTGAGTTTTAACTTCCATTAATCAGAAAAAGCGAAATAATCTATTTGGATGGTGCTATAATAAGTCTACTTTAAAAATTACAAAAGAATAGATTTGAAAATGCAGTCTGTGCTATTCAAATCGAGAAAAAATGCGCATACAAACTGTATTACACAAAGTGAGAACAAATGCACTCATGTAAAGTGTGTTCTCAAAAAGAGAACAAGTTACAGTTATAAGTTTTGTCTAATTCACAGACATGCAGAATATTCCTTTAGTTCTAAATGTAAATACATTTCTCATTATACCTAATTACTAAGGTCAAAAATGACAATATCTAAATATTTAAGCTGTCACTAATTGGCTCTTAACATTGGAATTATTGACTGTAACGTGAACCTATTATTGACACCCTCCTGCAAAAAATTGGATTTCCTTCGTCATTTTTCAAAGGGCGGAGCAAAATTGTGTTAAAAGTCAAAAAGCAGTCTTAATGTCATTGAGCATATTTATGTGAAAATCACATTGGCAGGCGTGTTGAGAATTCGGTAAATTGACTGTTTTGAAGTACTAATTATTGACAATAGTTACTCTAATAGTTAGATATTAAAAATAGCTGTTTAACGGAAAATTTACATTTGGGAAATGTATTTTCATTTAGTAGAAGTAGCAAAAATGTAGATGTAAAAAAATTTAAGCAATGAAACATGAAGTTGCAAAGTTATAACCGAAATCGAGACTTACATCTTAAACAAAACCGATAGTTTATAAGCCGCTGGAAGATACTGATAAGAGACTTTACGTTACCAGGAATTTTGTCAGTCAAATTGACTTGATCAAGGTAGGAATCAGCAGCTTTTAGTTGAGCTTTGGACAAACTAAGTTTTGAGTAGATGCTAAGTTTGAATTTCCAAGTGACCTCAAAAGCTTATTTTTCAAATTTGAAGGAACAGCCGTCAATAATTGAGGTAGTGTCAGCAATTGATTGCTTTACCGTATATCTATATTTATATTTTTTTCTGCAAATCTTTAACGTTCAAAAGTACACAAAAACGCAACTGCGAATCGTTAAAATATCATGACATTAAATAATAAAATGTAATTCAAAGTGCTTTCCAAATTGAATTCCATTCAATTTGCTTCCCTAGAAGCCTTTTAAAGATGTTTTAACATCGTTTATACAAATCGAAAATTAAATAAGTTTTATCGGAGCCATAAAAGCACATTAATGTTCTCTTTGTCTCTCTTCTAGCAATTACTTATACAGTAAGGGAGAACAGTCGAGAAACTTTAATCTTCTATTTGTTAATGTTTGCAAAATATTCATGCCACTAACAATAGTTTTAAATTTCTTAACGATTTATGGTCACTTGTGAAGGAGTGTTGCATGAATACGAATTATTACAATTTTGATCACTTAGATAATATACAAAAAAACACAAGTATAATAAAATACCAGTGTATATATATTTAAATCATTATAAATTGAAATTCTGTTTTCACCTATTTTACATTACCATCTGCAATTTGGTTCCTGGAAGAATTTTTTTTTTTTACAATTTTCGTATGTTATAGATATTTTGAAATCGTAAAATGATTATTTTTTATTCCTGGAAGAAAAAAAAAAGTTTTTTTTTTTAATTTTTGTATGTTATAGATACTTTGGAATCGTAAAATGATTATTTTTTAAATCTTAACTGTACACAGTTTATATATTAAAACCAACTAATGCACAGGAATATCTCTTCTAACCAATGACATTCACACACCCTTCTGGCAAGCAACATATCAATCTTTGTACAATCCCGAAAAATCATTTCTTACGGCAATTACAAATCTGTAAACATAGACAAGTACATTATTTTTCTTTTCATAACAGTAAAATACCAATAAGTGACCCCCCCCCACGCTAATGTAAAAACTTTAGTACTTTTATAAACATACGTCAAAATATCCTTTGCTTGAAGAGCTTAAAAGTACGGCCTAATATATGCCCTTTCAGTGCTTCCAATATACATGCATTACTATCCACTCTCTGGTGAAAGCACTGATTTCTACGTATTTTGCACTATGTATGTTTATGCCACATAATGACATGTAACACAGGTTGATAGTTGGGAGTAGGGCGACCAGTGACTTACGAGATTTTCGTAACAGAGCGTGTTCTTGACTTAATCGCTTTCGTAGAATACATAGAACGGAGGAATGTTAATAAAGCGAAGTCAGACTCTCCTTAGTAATTAATGAGTCCAGTATATTGCAGTTGAATTGACAAGGCGTACATGATTTAGCAAGTATCTTGCAGATGGCGTGCCACAATGTTCATTTCCAGACTGCCTTGAGTTAGATGGGAAATTCATCAGCATTGCGACTAGTTAAACTGGCGAAAAATATTCTTCACCAAAATCGTAAGATTTATGTATATATATATATATATATATTTAGCATTAGCTTATGTAACAGTTTTTTCAAAATATTTTCAAACTACATGTTTTTGCGTTACATTTTGACGAAAATAACTTTTGCTAGTATGAAAAATAGAAACAAGTACGTAATGCGCTCTTCTGAATTCTTTTTGGTTAACGCAATTCTTATTTTTTATGATAGTTTTTTTTTATTGTTGCCTCAAAGCTGGGGCGTAGCCAAGGGGGGTTAGGAGGGTCATAACGCCCCTTGCATGAGAATTTTTTTGACATACAAAATGTTTATTCTTCACTACATTATCACACATATGTATACATATATATGAGTTGCAGTATTCGTACCCCCCCCATGAAAAATTTCTGGCTACGCCCCTGCCTCACAGTGTTAGATTTTAGTGATCTAGCTGCACAAGAGCCAATTTTCTCACCGTTTAACGCATGTTCAATTTTTATATTATAGCCACTCAGGTGGTGTAGAGCAGTGGTGCGCAAACTATTTTCATCTGCGACCCCCTAATTTGTGTAAAATTTTGTCGCGACCCTCTATTTTGAGTATAATTTTGTCGCGACCCCTGGATAGACAGTAGACATTTTCTTTAATTGAAAACGAAGTTACATTGAAATTCTTTCTGGGAGTTGCTGTTACAGGGTGTTTTTAAAAGAGTGTCGTGACGTCATCGATTGAAATAACGCGTTTTTAAAATAGCGCACCAAACTTATAAACCACCATAAAAATGTTATAAAAGTTCTAACATCATAAAAATCAGCTAATGAATCGACACATACTTTTAGTAAACAATGCTTTATTTATGCATATGGATATAAATATTTTTTAATGAAAAATACTTTAAAAAAACTTTACATCATAAAAAGTCAATGTGAAATATGTGCTTGCAAAGAGCTCATGATTATATCTATATTCGGATCTGTATTGGAAATCGCAAGTCGTAAGTCATCCTATGGATCCAATCGAGATCGATGTTTTGTTTTAATGGAAAATAATTTTGAATAATTTTGAATATTTTTTTTTTTTTTTTTTTTTTTTTTGCATGTTCACTATGCATGATCAATTTGCAGATCACAATACATGATAACGTGGTTTTGAAGCCCCGTGATAGCGATCGCGAATATCGCGCTCGTAAAATAATAATTATCAGTTTCTTCTCTTGTATTATTTCAGTTCTTTGAAATGAATAATTGCAGGTTTTTCGTAAATTTGAATCTCTTTGAATTTGTCGACCCCCAAAAATTATCTCGCGACCCCCGGTTTGCGCATCGCTGGTGTAGAGGATAAAGAGCTATTCTATCACGAATTTGATTCCCAGCTTTAGTTGGGGTCTTGACTTTTTCGTCCTTTTTCACTCCGTAATTTTTTTCTGAATATTTAAAACATTTACCGTATTATAGACCGATCATTTGCGTTCTGCCTTTCACTCGTTATAAATGATAACACCATTTATCTTAGTTTGCCGGAAGAATACCCTGTGTTCCGTATGATAATGATGGCTGTGCGGTAAATTTATAATTGTAGAAGTTTCAAGGTTGGTTTACATACGATTATAATTTAAGAAGTCATTTAATGTAATCAAGAGTACCGAAAGAGGTGATGGTAGTTTTTTTTTTCGGTGTGAGAAAAACATATAAGTCAATTTCAAGTTGAGTTTTAGTATATTATATATCATTATACCAATATGTGATGGTGATATATATATATATATATATATATATATATATATATATATATATATATATATATATATATATATATATATATATATATATATACATATCCATGTAAATTTAGCGTAGATATATAATAACGCATTAGACATTATTAGCATGTACTCTGGCAAATTATTTGGCAGAATTTTTATGCAATGAATATATAGTCCATTAAAAGGCATATAAACATTGCTTTCATAGCTGTTTAATTTAGTTATAAGAATTATGAATCCTTGAGGCATTTGTAATACAGGCGTATTTGATAGAATTTTTTTAATTTTTTAAAATTTTCTTCCTGTTTTTCGAAAAAGGTTGTCGTAGAATACTGAATGCATTAATTGTTAAATGAAATTTATAGTTGAATAAATATCAGCATCCTAAAAGTCAGGTATGAATTTGTATTTTTTCGTTTCTCTTTCTTTAATTCAAAAAAAAGAAAGAAAGAAATATATCGTAAAATCGTAGTACTTAATCGTTGAATACGTTTAATACCACATCTAACATCTTTAACATTTATGAGAAAACAGAATATTAAATTTATTTCTCAATTTTCATTCGTCCAATTTGTATTTTCCGGCTAAATAAAAATTTGAAATTATTTTCCTCGCAATATTTTCCAAGTACTTCAGAATTCCTTAAAAAGTAAGCTACATAACGCTATTTCATTGAAATAAATTGTTTATACAGGTGATTCAATAAATTTCTGCTTAGACAAAAGACGAAATGTAATATATTCAAGTATAAAATATTCTTTTAAAAATTTTTGCAATGTAATTAATGCAAAGGTTTTTACTCTACTTTCAATTATGAGGATAAATATTACATAAATTGTATTTGTTGAATTTATGTTAATTTAGAATATTCAAGCTAAATTGCTTTAGGTTGTTTTCAAATAATCTAGATGTTATTTAACGGGTAATCGAAATGTTTCTGTTCGAAGGATCTACATCGAAGGTCCCCATATGGTATGCCGTTCATGCAAAATCGAGCTGAGCATTTAGGGAATCATTCTATAACTTCTCCAAATTGAATATACCTCTGTGGTAAAACTCTTTGCACTGCTTGAAGATGCACGAAACTGTTTTGTGGAACTTTTACGTCCGAAAGGAGCAATCGAATATTTTGATAAACCTAAGTCATAAAAATCACAAGGGGAAAGATAAGGACTGTGTAAGGAGAAAATTGATTGTCTTCTAATTAAGGGAGATTATCTTCTGCGTTTTTGAAAATGTGTCGTGCATTTTCAGAATTATCCATTTTATTGTTTCCTGCCACAGTTGTATGTTCTCTTGCGCTTCATAGTACTATGTCCACCTATGCAGACAGATGGATCATTGAAATCAATAAACACCGATCCCTGATAAACAAAGAACAGGGTAAGAATCCATTTTTGAGCTCACGAAGAGCTCTTGAAGTCCTTGAGACAAGCGGAGAAAAGATGATTCCGCTGCGCGGTCGCTTTTGATTCAAGTACCCAGTTCCCACCAGCTCTCAATGCAGGAGATACATTCAATACTCAAAAGCAGCATGTGATACATGAAAATAACCATGCGGTTTACTTTGTGTTCGGAATTTAGCCCCTGAAATTTTCACTTGCTACTAACTCTTCGGTAGCGTACCTTCTGCCGGATTATTTATTATACGCAACCAAAGCTTATATTGGCATCTTTTAAAAGCACGCGATTGCATTTGCGACGTTCCGCCTTCGTCGCTTAATCGACTGTCCAACTGTTGTCTGTATCAGGCGTAGATGGTCTCCCAGATCGACTTTTATCTTAACTCGAACCACGAACATCCTTTAATTTTATGCGCCCTTCACTACGTTAGTTCCTGACAGGCGACTCTATAGACTTTGCCTGGCAAATGCCTTTTCTTTCTGGCAAAATTCTGTTCTTGTCTTCAAAAACAAAAAGAAATTGGTCCAGTTAGAATGCATTTGATAACAATGTCTCCACTGTTAACGTTTCATCATTTTTCACACAAATTTCCGAAATATACGACTGCAACAATAATTCCTTGCTTCGGTGTCAGTGCTTATATCCATGAGTTGGCGATGTGGTAATTTGTATTTAGGATGCAGCCCACGCCTTCAAACGGAAACTTTTCCATGTACGTATTATTTAAGAAAAAGTAAATTTTGTCCATTAAATTTTTACTATGGAAAAGATTATTTTCACAGGCATTATTATTTACGTTGTATTTATAACTAGTTCAGACCTGTCTCTCTACCTTTCAATTTTATTTAAGAAGTTCAGAAGAGGACAATATTTATCTACAGAGAACATCAATAAATTAAATTTCTTACGCATGATACCCTCTCTCGAAGACGGTTTACATGATTGATGGGTTCTTAGAAGTTTTAATCAATAATTATACACAATTATAAAAGAATGTGCAACAGTGCATCTACGATAATTATTAGATATCGTGTTAGATATCTTCTTTTCTATCTCATTTTAATACATATATTTTTCAACAAACATACTTTCAGTCTCACAACCATTTCCTTTTCCTATTATATGCTTAACGACTTTTGAAACGTTACATTGAATTTAATGCGTTATGTGTCTATTCAGACGTCTAGAAATAAGTTTTATTACATTTCACTATGAAATATAAATCTATTATTTCATCTGGATCTTGTGCTATAAATTAAAAAATAAAGCTTCTAACAACAAATTTCTGTTATTAGAATTTCAATGATTTCTGCCAGTCTGACTTTATGGACTTTTCTCGTATTTAAAAAAAAGAAATGAGCTCTGTTAACATAAAGAAAACTCTTCAGTTGCCTAGTTCGTTTGCAAAATAGCATAAAAGGAAAAAAATAATTAAATCGTGGGAAATTTGTTTCTTTGAATTCTACAGCAAACAGTTATAAGTAATGAATATTTCAAATGAAATTACGTATAGTGAGACGTAATGAAAATTTCTTCTTCATTACGTCTCACTAATTTTATATTGCAAAATTTATAGTACCTGTTATGCGTCCTTTCTAAAGGGAAAAGAAATATAGTTGTGTTATGTATTATTATATAAGTTGCTCAAAAACATCAAAGCAAATATCATCAGTTCTATTTTAAACAAGCGATAGAATTTTAACTATCAATGAACAAAACGCAATTATTAAAATGACTGTTTCCAACTCTACCTTTCTCTGTGTTTGGAAAGATGTTGAAGGCAAATGATGCAATCTAAGTCATTTACCTTTTTTTTTTTTAAACAACGCATTTAGTGGAAAAAAAGGTTCTAATTTTCCATATTTTAAAGATATTTTGAAAGTGCTTTCTAACAAATGCAGTACTGTAAGAAGTAATGCAGAAATAGTGATGGTTAAACTATTTCATAATATCTTTAAAATTCATAATTTATAGTTTATGCATTACTTTAAGTACAGGTCGATCGCTGTTTTTGTACTGTGTATTCGATATCTTGAGACTTGCATAATACCTAGAAAATGGTTGTTAAGAAACAAGCAGAGGTAAATAAATTAAAACATGTAACTTTAAACTGAAGGGTTATTAGAAACGATATCAATTGAAAGAAATGCAAATTGCGTTCAATTATTTTGAAAGGTTTGAGTCAAAGTGCATAGTAAGTATATTGTGTTTTCTAATATAAAATTAATAATAGTAATTATTATAATCACCACCATGTCTTGTCTAGCAGTTAAAAGAACTGAAATGTAATAGTATCTATTGAAGAAGTGTATCACCGTTATCAAGTTAAGAGTAAGTGTGTTGAAACAGTATGTGTACTGAGCACACACTTCGAGATTTATTATCTAATAAAATACCAAAAATCGTTTTATTTTTATACTAGAATATTATTTTCAGTGGCGTCTTTTAGATATAACCATTGCAAAGAATTATTGAACGCATGTAGAAATTAAAAAAAAAAATTATATTTGAATTTAAAATCCCACATCTTTTGCATTGAAAACACATAAAAATTAGGTTTTTAAATGAATGTGTGATATTTAAGTTGTTAAGTTCTTTTTGAAATTAAGTATATTTTCGGTCATGTTAATATTAGACAAGTTTATGTTTGAGAAAATTATTCATCTTCTAAAATCCAAGTTTAAGGCCAAAAATTACACCACAGGAGGAAAAAAAAAACATAGAAAAACAACAATAGCCGAATGTAACATAACTAGCCATATAACGTAATATCGGTTTCGGTAACAGTGACTTACTGTCTTCAGGACGAAAATAGATTCTGGCACTAACACGATAATTCACATTTGCGGATATCGGTTTCACCCTGTTCAATTTTCGAATAAAGACGAAAAGTAACATTACCGAATTCGATATTGTACTCCTTCCTGTATTTAAGATGGTAAATTTTAATTACCGAAAGCAGATGTTGATTTTATTTTTACTCACTGGTATCTTCAGAATATCTTTTACTCATGTCGTATTCATTATGAACCTCTGAAAACTAGTGATAAAACAAGTTAGAAAATAAATTTAATAACTTTTTTATCCATATGTGTTTAACTGTTTTGTTTTTCAATCTCAAATTAAAATGTTCTGCATTATGGCAAACCTACACAATTAGCATCGGGGAGGTGGTGAATGCCTTGGTGGGAGGACTTTACTTCAAGGGTTCTCACGTATATTCACGTTATATCTCGAGAAAACCGCCCAAAACTCCAGACCGTGAGATCAACAGTTTCGCGGCCGGCCGTGGGACCTTCCTACTTAAGACGTCTACCATGTTTAGAGTCTTATCCACTTGGATATGGTGAGACCGAAAACAAAAGCAGTTTCTATTTATAAAATTTATTTTTATAAAAAATTGCCTATATACTATATTTAGCTAAGAATACTATATTTACATTAGTGTAGGAAAAAATTTACTTATGAATAATGTATAAAAAGTTCAAGCTCCTTAAAAGTCCTTAATGTCCGACTTATCAAAACTTAGCCTTTAAACATTTCATTATAACACTTTAAAAAACTTCTGAACAATTTTTACATTTTATATTATTTACGTTTTTTTCGAAGCAACTCTGAAGAATCCTATATGATTTTCTACGGATGATCTGTGATATGAAAGTGAACGCACATTGATTTTTTATAAGAATTATATGGTGGAGAATTCCTAAAATTGAAATGAATTATTTAAAACGAGGGTTTTATAATATCACAGCTATAAATGTTACAAATAACAAAATATAAAAAACATATTAAGCATGTGCTATTCGAAAACTTGATTTACAAGCTGTCTACATCTGTGCATGCATGCGGATGAGAAGGGGACATGCTTGAATGGAATCATATACCATAAATCTAAATATTTCCATAAAATAAATGTTATTTTTCTAGTAATTATAACATCACATTACTATTGCTTCATCAATGCCAACTATCCAAAATTTAATTTTCCAAAGCAATCAGCTATAAATTTTGTGGATTACAAGCATACTGCGAAGCAGATTATTCTCTTCGTTCCAGAGGTCTACATATATAACCTTTTCCTTTCCACTGTTAAAAATATTCTTTAAAATTTTTTGTAGTATCGATGCTTTGATTTTTAATAAATGATTTTAATGCATACCAATGTGCAAATCCTACACACTAATGCCCAAATTTTATTTACGTTTGCTGCTATTTTATCTTTATTTGCCGTTACACAAAATAAATTGAATGTTATTGAAATTTTCGAAGTTGTTTTTGTTACTATTTTTTGGGTTTTTTTTTCGAAATTCATATCGCTGAAAAGGAACTTGTAGGACATCATTTACATTTAAAAGAGTCTTGAGAGTATTCCGTTATGGGGAATAACAATTTTTACTAGTGAAACATAGATTGAGAATCAGTCTTTTATTCGAAAAATTATTTAAAAATACGTTTTCTACGTATCGTTTTTATGTGCAATAGGTTTTTAAAAATGAGATTGCTCTTTAATTTGAGATGTGAGATTTTTGTCAGATGTGAAGAGGTTATTAGAGGACTACTGTTTATATTTTGAACCATGGCAACACTAAGTATTGGCAGACGTATTTGACGCTTCTAATAGGATGTTTCCACATTTTTTATCTAACTTTCTTCGTAACATTTTGTCATTTAAGAAAAAAAATTGTTGGCAGCTACTTGAAAACTGTGACTCAGCCGAAACAAACTTTTAGCTCCATGATTCTTTTACGATTTACGACAAGGATTTTAAAGACAGGAATGCATCGTCATCTTGCGTCGATCTTTCGTTATGGAGCCCCATCATTTGCCATTGTGTAACGCTCGTATAACGAATTTAATTCGAGCCTCCATTCGTTCACTGATCACCGGTGAAAGTCGTGAACCTCGTCCAAAATCAGCTTTTGTGACAGAAAGCATTGATTCTATGCAAGAATTGATTATGCAAGATCGTCAGGTGCCATATTGCATGATCATTTGGCTGTGAAAAGTGTGTTCTCGTTGAATCTCACATAATTTGAAAATATCAGAAAAATGTGCATGTGTCGATTGGTTCAAATAAATGCTCAAGAAATGCAATGGATGTGGTTCAAAATACGTATATAACATAGTAATGGGTGAAATATCAAGGATGTACGTGTATGATCCGTAAAGTAAACAGCAGATGATTGTATGTGAGTTCGAAAATGAACCAAGCCCAAGTCTGTACTCGAAGCACTTAGAAACAAACGGTCGTCTGTTTATGGGGAAAACTGGTCTTGTGGCAACAGTGCTTATAGAACTTAAAATGGTCAATTCTGTGAGGTATACAACCATCTACTACCCCGGTGTCTTTGGTAAAGCATGGAAAACAAGCAAGTGCCGTCGCATCATTCTTCATCATGACAATGTGAGGTCTTATATCTAACAACTGTTTATTTGAACACTCAAAAAATCGAATGAATGGCTCATCCTCCGTAAAGTCCTGATTTGTCAACCAATACCTTCTTTTTTGTTCCCGAACGTTGAAAATAAATTGCGCGGACAGCAATTTTTGTCTGCAGAAGAAGCCTTCGAGTTTTCAGACCATGTTTTCGAGATATCTCATGGGGAATGGGAAAACATCGGGTTGTTCGAGAGCATGAGTAAGTGTATAGATCATGAATTAAAATATTTCGAAATACAATTTGGAATAACAGATGATTCTTTTTCATTAATAGGCTCAAAATATAATTAATATCTCTCGTACAAAGAAACATAAAAACTATATCCTAGTAGAATTTTAGTAGTTTCAGAAAAATAAAATTATTTATTTTGTTCTTATTATTTTATATTTTTCAAATGTATGAAGTTTCTTCTTAAATTTATATAATTCCATACCTTTTTTGTCAGTTAGGAAAATTATTTACAAACTTGTCCCCTTTTCTGAAGACAAGAATTATTAAAGCAGTAATATTGCACTTTTTGTAAGTCGGTGCGTTCGCATCTATATTTACAAGGTAACATTTATTTCAAGCGAAAGGTATTAAATGTTTTCCTACTCTACCGGAAAACTTTCGGTCCTTAAAATGTTAAAAAAGTTAAAAATAAATATTAGAGGGTGTAAGTATGACTTAAAACTACTAGGAACTGTTTTTTCACCGAAATTGAAAGATTAACTCAAAAGTTTATTTTACGTCAAACAATTTCTAAAATCCCGGCTTGCACTCACAGTATTAAAACATGGGAGGAAGTTATTCAGTTCTAGAATTAACAGAATAAATACAGTCCCATTTCAGTTGGATTAATGCTAATGCGTTTCCTGGTAAACTGCAAAGGCGAATGAGATGGAAACATTAAACGTTTTCTTATTACTTCATATGCACATGCATTCTGCGCTCTAAAAGTTGCTGGAGCATTTATTGTTAACATGAACGTAAATTATAAATGCATTACAAGCTGGGTAGAATATTACGCTTCAATAATAGTCAACTACATTGCACTTTTAAAACATTATATGCAGAGAAATATTCCAATAAATGCACACAAATTTGTAACACAATTCTTTATGTGCTGACAAGACTGTGAAATTCATAGAAATTATAAGTAATGTTTTCTAAACAAATATTACAAGTTCTTGTTCTAGTATTGAGGTTAGTCTAAATTATACGTAGGAAAAAACTTTTGAACATACCTAAACCTATGAACAGCTGTGATTTCTTTAGTAGTAATTGGAATGCGAAATATTAATTAAGTATAAAAAAACCTGTAGGAAATATAAGTAGTAAAATTACAAAATTTTGAAACAATTTATTATAAATAAATTCAAGAAGAAAAGCTAAATCTCTAACAAAACCACTTTTTGCCAGACTTAAGTAGGACTCTAAAACTACGAAAAGAAAGTATTTTTTATAAGTGAAATTATGTACCTTTTATCATCGGCATTAAGAACTTAAAAGCCTAGGCCTTTTGATTTAAGTGCAATGTTTAAACTATGCACTTTTAGGAGTGCATCAAGCTCAAGAAAATTAATACGCTAACAAAAGATTTATTTTATAATTAATTTCTGATTTTACAAATAAATAAAATTCATTTGATATTTACATTTTTTTACATATTTTATAACTATAGTTTTAAGTTATTAATATTTTTATTAATATTTTTATTGATTTTTTTTATATTTACATTTTTATTATAAATTTTTATTAATATTTTTTAATAGTGTGAAATATTTAGAGTTGATGCTCCATATTTATAATTTCGGTATTGATTTGCAATCTACATTTTACATACATATTAAGTATTTTTGTACATAATAAGTAATTAATAAATTTATGAAAACTAGGGTATAGTGACGTAAAATGGGTAGTAAGGTTATATGTGTCGGTATTCCTTTTTGATGAAAAATCTAATTAAATTCCTTTTTAATGATATTTGTTTTTTAGACTGTAGTTTCGTACATACTTGGAAAGATTTATACTCATTAAAATGTTTAATTGTATTTGGAAAATAACTGTTATCTTTTATCTGCTTATTGAATTCTCGTTTTCTTTTCATATTTTTCACAAAAAAACTTTCAAGAAACTACTAAATTCTCGAAAATTTGTTTATTACTTTAAATTTAGAAAAGGTCTAAATAGCTTATTATCAGGAAAAATAAGAGTTTTTTAAGTATTTTTCTTTTTATTCAGTTTTAGTGTGGTGAGTTAAAATGGGTATAATATTAGGCTTAGTTAATATTACATTTCCAAATGCTTAGAATAAGCGTTTTAATGCGGATAAATGTTGCCTACTATATTGCATTATATATATTTGCATAGAAGCTATGGTGCATTAGAATACAGTGTTAAGAAATCGCGGATAAATGTTGCCTACTATATTGCATTATATATATTTGCATATATGCTATGGTGCATTAGAATACAGTGTTAAGAAATAGTTTAAAGATAAGCTATTTATGTTATTGATCGAAAAGAAATACCCACTTTTTTAACTCCACCTTACCCTGTAACGAAGAGGTGTCGATAGAGAATGTTTATCTCGAACCTAGGTCAAACAGACCTGGGCATAACATTTTTTTTTAATTTGAATCGTTTCCAAGTCCTGATAAGGAAAAGTAAAATATGATAAAGTGTACTAAATGTTTGGGCTTTTATTTAATATATTACCCATTTTATAAAACCTGCTGTACCCATTTTATCTCATCTTTACGGTAAACAGCTCTTAACGAAGTTGAATAATATTGAATTTAAAACTGATAAAGTTATATAATGTTTTTTTTTCAAGTGTGAAAGGGGTGAGTGTATTGCATACAGTAACACAACGAAGTTGAATTTTAGTGTAAATAGCAGAAACCATATTTGAAATACCAAGAAATAGTTCGTAAATAAAAAATATCTTGTTTTTATACCCATTTTTCCTCACCAAACCCTACACTTCATATGAAAATGTACATTAAAAATAGTATATATTTTTCAACTATAAAAATTTAAAAAAAAATAAAATGCAGAATTAGCATAAGATAGTAAATAATGATTGATTAACATAGAAATCAGCCTTTGCAGGAATAAAATTTAAGCATTGATGATATCCGAATTGAGTTTTTTCCCAGCTGTTTTATTTTTTTTTTTCATTTTTAAAATCCTGTTTGTATTTATTATCAATTATACATTTATCGATAAAAGCTATGCTACGTAAATGTCTTCAGCTAGTGAATTTTATAAATTTCTATTGGTTATAAACGTACAGGTTTGACATTCCAAGTAATTCAATAACAATCAATGTATATCCGATGATATTTCAGCCCATATTCTGGAAAATCTGTATAATCCACCCTTTGGAAAACACCATCTAAAGAAATTAACTTAGAGACTATTAAACCGTAATCCCAAACTCCAAAACTAATTCCGTTATTAAGGAGATTATTGAGATTTCCACTATGAAAAGTATTTTCCACTACTGGATTTAAAGCTCACTTCAAAAGAGAAATGAATATAAAAATAAATATAAAAATACGTGTAATAATAATACTAATAATAACAATAACTATCTCGAGTAAGCCTTTGGGGAAAATGAAATAAATATGGATAAACGTATCTAAATATCATGCAAACACCATTTAGAAAAATAAGTTAATACTGGTAAACTCATGTGTATTATTGGCATATATACTTAGAACGTATGTATGACAACTAAGCGGTAGTGACATCGGCACACAGATTATTTTTTAAAGAATGGATGTTAGGTGTTTGAGAGATGCAAATTCAAAGAAGTTTCGAACTAATTATCGATTTTATGAAAAGTTTATCAATTTAATTGCAGAGTTTATGAATTCATTATTTTATAAAATATGTAAAAATTCACCACGATGATTGTTTGTTTGTCTGTGGGATTACGTCAGATTATCTACACTACATGTCTAAGCCAAAGAGGGGGTGCAGTTCCTGGGAGTCTTTCTAAGTCGTCCTAATCCGTATTTACGCTAAGTTGTCAATATGAATGCCCTTTCTAAGTAGTCTAGAATTTTTTTTAAGTAAATTTCTGCTATTATAGTTTACCGATAAGATACCGTTTTTTAAGTTTTAGAATGTTGTTTCTTTGGAACCTGGCCGAACAGCACTTTCATTTTTATTAAACAATTTCTTTCTGCATTATTCCTAAACGAAAATAAAATATCCATATAGGTTTAAAACAATTTGCGAAATTTCTGAAGACAAAGGATATTTCCAAGATCCTCGAACCTTTCCATATTTTTAAGAAATACTTAAAAAGCCTTTTGATCGAAGAATCGATTTTGTAATTTTCTATTTATTTTTACACGAATGTGAATTTCAGCAATAAATAATGACACATAGTCTTAAGCCATAAGAAATAAAACCATTTGTAGGGAAACATAGAATAAAATTTAACTTTTCTTAGTGCCATATTTTGCCCTTTTCAGTTTTTAAAGATTTATCCGTTAATAAATAAAAAAATGATAGGCTATAAAGGATGCAAAAAACTATGAAGCATTATTTTTTTTAATTAAAAAAATATTTTTTGAGAGACATTGTGTTAAGTTTTTCCAGTTATATGCTTACCAAAAAAATTTTGAACATTTTATCAATTAGCGTGAAAGTGCATGGGAATGCACAGCAGAAAACATGCTCATTAAGTACTTTTCCGAAAGTACTTTTCTCGCTACTTTATTTCTCACAGCTGACAAAAGAGCAAATATCCTGATATTCTTCCTGCATTCCAAATTTGCCGTAATAAAATATATTTGCTTTAAAATTTGTTTTTTAGCTTTTCCACAGCCAAAAGTAACCGCTAACTGCCTTTCTGAATTTTCTTTTTTTCACCTGGCTCAATCGCGTCAATGCACTGCTCCAACGGTAAAATCTCTTGTTTCTTAGACATATCTCTTCTCTAACTTACAAGATGTGTAAGTCATGTGTACATGCACTTTCACCTGCTATCGATTTGTAGCAGAGTGACGGGTTTTGAATATGGATTTTCTTTACTTCATTTATAGAATAATGTAAGAAACATATCGGACATGGTCGCTTATTAGAGGTTTGTGTGGTCGCTACTAGAGAACGTTTCAACATTAAGTAGATAAGGTAAAAATCGGTGCCTTAATATGGGTCGTTGGAGGAGGGGGTCGCTTAAAGGAGGTGGTCACTCATACGAGTTTCACTGTATATGAAAAATATGGCTGATGTATATATATATATATATATTGTTACGAATTTTCGGGGCAATCCGATGTTCTGGGGCTTAAAATAGTTCAAAATTCGTATCCTACGTTTCAAATAGTTAAATTTTGCTTTTTGTTGCATCAAAATCGGCCAGTTAAAAACGGAGATTCGGTTTCGTATTTAATTGTATGCAGTTTCTATAAATCTCGAGAAATATTGGTCCTAGGCCTTCGGTAACTTCACTTTTGGAGACTTATTTTTGGTGCCAAATTTGGTAATATTTCGCCAAAAGTCCCCAAGATTGGCGACATTTTGGTCATTTGGCGCGATTTTCCCAATGGGACTTGTAAAAATACTTTTCCTGCATTACCATGCATAATAGCCTAATATTTCTCTTCAATGACGTAATCAAAATTCCCACTTTATGTGGAATCTTCGAGAAATAGACTTTTCTGGAATCCTCTTGTATCTTCTGCGTCAATTATGCATACCAGTTGTCAGAGGCCCCAGTTCAGTGTGTGAGTTGTGTTCCCGTAGTATGAATCGAGCTGTCTGAGTGAGTACGCTCGCTTTGCTCTGTGAATTGATGGTGCTATAGAAGCAGTGTTTCGGCTTGCTTTTCGAAGCTGATTTTAAAGTATTGCGTGCAAATTCTTTATTACTTAGTCTTGGGGGGATTGTTTGCGATATCTCTCGTATATTTTCAAAGAAGTTTTGCCTGTGAAAATATTTTATTTTTTCTGAGAAATACAGCATTTGTGAGAGCTTCTGATCTAAGCGGACTGTTAAAAGCACATTACTGTTTGATTGTGCCTGTGAATCTTGTACAGCTGATTGTTGGAAACTGTAGTTCTAGAAGCAATATAAATCGTTTTCCATCCTGATAAGTGGACTTTTTACTAGAACTTTCTACAGCAATTGGACTTTAGAACGACGAAGGGAAAAAATTGCGTTCAATAATCGTATTTCAGAGGTCGTGCAGAAATTACGAAAGAAAATCTTCTTTTCCACACCAGCAATAAAAGTTTATGTTCAAAATCATGTATAGTCCTCGATCATCTTTCTTTAAAGATATCTCTGTGACGTTGCATGATGAAAGGACCGAATTTGGTACATCAGCTCATTAGTTTATGGGGCACATTTTTCTAATTGGGAATGTTTTTGTACGGGGGTTGTATACAAATTAAAAAGTGTAACTATTTTAATAATCAAAGAGATGAATTTTTTCTTAAATGAGTCTTATTTACGACTCTATTTTGAACAGTTTTTTAAAAATTTACACTGACTATTTATCTCCTTTTTGGAACACCCTGTATTGTAGAAGAACTATGCCTTAACCATAAATAATACTTCATAACTTTTACTATCATATAATCAAAAGACATTTTATTGCTAATTTTCGACATAAATAATTCAGAATCATTTCATTCAGGATAAAAGTTAATAAAGTGATTTAACATATTAATAACTTTTATTTAAAAAATTGAACACACTCTTTTGTAAAACACGCAGTTTCATTATTTATGTCAAATAAATTAATGCTTTAAAGCATCAGAATTCAAAAAGGATTTCTTCTCACCTTATTTACAATAGAAATAGCTGTTGCTAAGGCAGCAAATCACTCATAAATCACTTAAAAGGGATTGTTTGAGCATTACTTAAAAAATACATTCATAGTTAGTAAGATAAATTTCACAAAAATGTACTGTCATTAATATGCGATTTCGCCATCAGTTAAGTACAAAAAAAAGTAGCTGACATTTGGAACGCTCTTAGATTTTAATCATGGATGTATTTTCGTTTTGTTAAATATGTTTGATATTCAGATCAGTAACCTTTCTTTTGAAAGCTTTACAATTTATTATTTGCAAATAAATCGAGATTTCATTAAAGACTTTAAGTCATACGAGAGCACTTGAAAAAGATTGAATAATATTATATATTTTTTTAACGCGTGAAACGTGTGTATTTTGTAAATATAGGCTAAAGGAATAATTGGAATCCTTATACAACAAAATATAGCCGCCCAGGGTGTTTGGTGGCTTAAGAACCATTCTATCAAGCCTTGGGTCTGGGTTCGAAAAGCGGCTTGGGCATGGGTGTTAACTTGTCCGTCCCTTAACTTAGGGGGTAACTCTGACAGCCCACTGGGTGCTACAATAATGAAATGGTCAGCAATTCGCGTCTTAGTAGTGGCGAAATGCTTGATGAGCAAATGCCAAAAAAAAAAGAAAAAAAAACACACACATACATATATCTATTGATCATAAAACAAAAATTCTATTTAACAAATGTTTTTGGACAAAACTTACATGGAATATACAGGTTGTTCCATAATGATTGGAGCAAGTTTAAGTGGAGGTAATACACATAATAAGTAATAAGAATCAAACTTGCTACAATTTTTTTAATTACATACTATCGCACGCCAAAAGAACGCATTGCGCAGTTGGTCTTATAATTTAGAAATACACAAGTCCGTGGGCATACCACATATTCTGAAACGTTCAGTTCTTGCGTGCGATAAAACAACCGCTTAAGGGTCTGCAGTTTTTTTCCATGCAGAAATGAATGAACACGGTTAAGGTAATGCATAAATTATTTTTCCAGGCAGTGCATATTGAAGAAGTTTTTGAAACGAGCAAGCTTATGCACAACTAAAACAGAGTTGCATATTACTTTTTGTACCAGTTGTATTACTTACAAACTAGAAAAATGAAATTAATGAAAGACTTTTCAAAGTAACACACATAAAAAATATACTCAACGAGACAATCGTTTCGAGTAGTACAATAGGTCCACCCTTCTTCAGTTTTTCACTATCTAAACAGGCAAGAAGATAAGAACTACATCTATTTCTAAACGTTGCTGCCTCATGTTAGAGCTAAAAAGGTTAGTATTAATAAGAAGCTAAATACTACTGGTAATAAATAAATTATCATACTAATACAAACGTAAAAGTAATAATAAAATTTAAGTATTTATATAGTTTTACCTGTTAACACCCGATTTTGTCCGAATGCTTTTGTTAAGGAAATATGTCTTTAAATATTCATATCATAAAACTACTACAAAACTACAAATATGCAAAGGTGAACATAAATTCTAATTTTTTCGTTAATATAAAAATTTTAAATACTGGAAGAACTATCTTATACAAGAGGGAATTTTGCATTGTTTAAAATTATTTTCATAATGCATGAACTGCTTCAGATATTTTAAAAGTTAGTCCAGACAGTCTTTTTAACTATTACACAAAATCATTTCCCCCCAAAAGAAAAACTTTGAAAGCCACTAATATATTTTGATGAAAAAGGAAAAACTTTCTCAGTATCTCAAAAGCAGCGAAATACAACAATACCTAGATCAATCTATTGTTATTTACAATAAAAGAGGTTTTGATAAAAGTAAAACACCTTTAAAAAGAGTCTTTGTACAGAGCAACAATAACAATCAGCAGGAGATTTGAACAAAAGCTTTGTCGAGGAAGCCAACTGTTGATTTTTTTTTCTGGATAGTGTACTTACATAATATTGTATTTTTTAGAGACTTAATATAGCTATTTTTTGTACCTTGCGTTTATGTGGACTTGTGTTTATGTTTCACTTTTTATTTTAGAAGTACACATTTATTATTTTAGTAACCACGTACACATATTTATTACAGCTGGAGAATCCATGCACTTGTAAATATTATTACAATGAACTAAGCTAAACTCAGTGATACAACAATTAATGTAAAGACTAGGCCTGCGATGCCCAGCCGCGCTTGCTTGACCGTATGCCCAGGGGTGCTGAAGCATGTGTCCTGGCTAGATGGTCAGTATGCCGTGCTACTTCATTATTTTATCGACCGAGAAAGACTGAGTCAACATTCCCCAGTCCGGGGCTCATTCCTAGGATTTGCGACATGGTAATATAATGCACTTGACTACTTTGTCACGGGCGTCAAGCAAATATTAAAATCTTAGATAATAAAACAATTTTTCAGAGGTACCGAATGAAAACTAATCGTGCAAATGTTAGATGCATACTTTTAGAGACAGGCAAAAGTTTACTTTTTAAAAGATTCCTTGATATATTTTTGAATGTTTTTGAAAAGTCTCAAATATTAATTTAATTATTAATTAGAAGCACTCTGAAACATGCACAAAAAATACCACAGAACCAGAAAGTGACTGTAAAGGGACAGTCACAATTCAGTCAATAGTGATCTATGTGACGGTGATGTGTAGTTACATCGAGGTCAATATATCCGCCCTCGTTACTACTACTATGTGGTTCCTCGTTACTACTACCACTACACTCCTCATACTATGTGTTTCTCATAATGTGGCCACAATGTGACCACCTACTGGCAATGCAATTCCGACAGGAAAAATATATTTTCGTGCTGTGATGTGTCGCGGACGTTTGAAACATATTCCAGACGTTATCTAAACTTGTTGAGTCGTGAATCCTGCCTTTCTTTGTTCGGAGCTGATTTCACTAGCCATTGCCCCATGCTTGTCTTGATGAAAATAATTTATAAACAGTTATTTCAAAAATTAGTTTTAAAAATTGAAGTCTTAGGTACATGCTTTATAAATGGAAGAAAATTATAGTTATTGATACATTAAGATGCAAATTAAATTTTAAAATCCTTCTTTTTTCTTTTTTTTTCTAGGAGTCACCAGTTCCCAGAAATACCGAGAACTCATACCTTGAAAGTACACTCATGTCCATAAATTAAGGATAATTCAGAATCACACAGAAATTGATCTCTAAAATAAAAATTTCACCTGTGGAATGATCACACACATCTTGAAGAAGAATATGCTAATTACAGGAAACCACCAGATGGCGTGGATGGTACGTCACAATGACGAGAGTGTAAGAGAGGGGTATATAAGGAATGGTGGCAAAGAAGTAAAATTGTTCACAAGCGCTGTGAAAGCCTTTCAGTGCAAAAACCGCATAGTTATGGCACAAAGGAGGCATTTGGATGATGTTTTACGTGGCAGAATTATCGGACGACTGGAATGTGGACGTACCCAGCTGGAAGTATCCGAGGAACTTGGAATCACCCAGAGTGTCATCTCCAGGCTTTGGCAACGATTCCAAGATGATGGTAATGTGAGTGGACGTTACAGCACAGGTCGCCCCCGAGATACAACGCCGAATGAGGACCGCTATTTGGCAGTTACTGCCAAAAGAAACAGACGGAGTACAGCATCAGACCTGTCTCGTCAGCTAACGGTACGACAGTTTAAAGGCAGACCGTGTACAGACGCTTAGGCCACATTGGTCTATATGCTCGTAGGCCTGTCAGATGTGTTACACTTATCTCAACTCACTGTCGCCTGCGATTAACCCGGAGTAGAGAGCATGCATTGTGGACACCGCAACAGTGGTCTTGTGAGATGTTGTCCAGGTTTAGTTTGGAGTCTGATTCTCGCCGGACATTCATCTGGAGAGCGCAAGGTACCCGTTACCACCAAGAGAACACCATTGAAAGACACCGTTACGGTGGTGCAGGATGGGGAGGAATTATTCCTGGTTCCAGAACTGACCTGCATGTTCAGAGTGTAACAATGACAGGCCACATCTATCGGGATGTCATTCTGGAACAACATGTACGTTTGTTTCGGGGCGCCATGGGTGCTGAATTTGTGTTTATGGATGACAACGCCCGTCCTCACCGTGCAAACATTGTAGACGAATACCTTCAATCGGAGGATATCACCCGTATGCATTGGCCAGCATACTCACCGGACTTGAATCCAATAGAGCATGTGTGGGATATGCTTGGCCGACGAATTGTAGCCCGTCAACCCCCTCCCACCTGTCTACCGGAACTTCGGAGTGCATTGCTTGATGAGTGGTGTAATATTCCCCAAGATCAGATTGATCATTTGATACTCAGCGTGCCTTGGCGTTGTCAGGCCTATATTGCATCGTCCGGGAGACATACTCCGTATTAACCATCCTACTAACCATGTTACACTGTTTTTTGTAAATAGGTTCTTTTTTGAAATTTGGTCAAGGGAGTATAACTTGCAATTTTTATTAATTATGTCAAACATATAGCATCTTTTTTGCTCTTTACTTTTTGTTTAATAAATAGACTTTACAAATAAGTCAAATTTGTTTTGCTTCTTTCTCTTTCTTTGCCTGAACTTCATTATCCTTAATTTATGGACATGAGTGTAAAACAAATCATTCTTCAGTGGATACCTGCCCATTGTGGCCTTTTGGGCAATGAACAGATGGACTCCGTTGCAAAAAGAGGAGATAATTCTTCAACATACAAATACAGTTATTTCTTATTGTTCACGCTAAACTCTTTCTAAATGTGTTTCTAAATGTAATGTAAAACTGTTTCTGTTTCGAATGTTAAGCTGTTTCTATATAAATAATTTGTTTACATATAATTCTTTGCAGGAGCTACAGACCCGCACAGCTTCCAAAAGTTGGAAGATATCTCAACGAAATCCTTGCCCAGGGCATGTTGCTTCCACCTCGTTTTTAGATGATGTGCTCGGTCCGCTTGTATACGTCTTGCTCTTTCTAGACCCTTACCCACTTACCATTTGCTTCTAGGGCAAATCTGTGCACATGCTTGAATATAATGTTGTCCCAGCTAAACACCGTTCAATTCACATGCTGGTGGCGTCATTTTAATTTTGCCCCTCTAAATTGGACGGGTAAAGGAACACGAACTCGTGATACATACCATTCATGAGTAGCCTTCGTCGAAAAATAGTGACAGATATCGTCTTACCAATTGCCGCTGCAGCCAAAGATGTCACACGTGTGAAGGTCGATCTTCGATTCCGCTTGGCTGCGACAGCAATCTATCGATCTTCCGCGGGGGTCGTGACCCTTGGAATCTGTATACAGGTCTTCGGACACTTGTTGCCGGTTTGAAATTATTTCCATGATCTTGAAATGACGGAATGAACACCGAAATAAAGAGTAGCGTGTTAGACTGTCCTGTTTCAAAGCGTGAGACCGTTCAGTTCATTCCGAATCTTCCATTCGTCTTCTGGAAGCCATGGAAACATGTCTAGCTTGAAAACAAATCGTTCGAATGTTCTAAATAACTTTTATCAACACTTACACACAACTCCTGTAACCATCCACAATGCACACTTCTTACCCAACTGCCTGCTTTGCATATTTCTCGATGCGAAGCCGTGATTGGCTGTTACCTAATATATTTGCATACTCCATTATACCTTTGCATCAAATTTGAGGTTCTTTAATTCAGATTGGCTAAGGAAAATTAACATATTTCTCGCCCTGCTTAACTTTAGGAAGTGACGCGTACATGCACTGAAAAATTAAATTAGTTCGACGCAATTTTTTTTCTTTTCTGATTTCTAAAACAGCAGCTTGCGTCGTATTCGTAAAACTGAGAGAGTACGGATAATGGCAGCAGTGTTTTTCACGTGTAACTGTCGATTGCATAGTTCACAACGAAAAAAAAAAGAACCTCTTTCGAGGCCTCCCCCTTTTATTTATTTTTTGATTGCCATCCACGAGGTCTAAGCCATATTTCTCCAGATATTAATTTTTGGTATTTTAAATAAGATGACGTTTTGTTGTGACGATGAAACGGAAATTTTTATTTATTTTTGGTCAAATAAAGGTCTATGTCAGTGATAAAATGTTTCAATGTTCATTTTTATATTACGATTTAATATATTTAAGCGCTCTTGGAGAGCGCTTAAATATATTGCTTCCAAGAAGGTTAAAGGCAGAAAACTGTTATACGTGTTCCACACAATTCCTAATTAAAAGTAAACCCTTAATTTAGTGACTTAAATTTAAGATATTTCATTAATAAAAAAATCAACATTACAAATATTTCAAGCCAATAATGTAGTTTACTGTAAAGAAAAATCTTCAGAGTGCCTCAAAGGCAGCAATACACAACAATACCTAGATCACTCTATTGTTATTTACTATAAAAGAAGCTGATAAAGGAAAAACACCTATGAAAGGGCTCTTTATGTACAGCATCAATACCAATCAGTGGGGGAACTAAACAAAAGCTTCGTCCAGGAAGCCAACTGTTGATTTATTTTCCTGAATATTTCCTACCTACGCAATTTTTATTTTATTAATACTTAGTATGGTAGATTTATTGGTATGAGTCCTAATAATTCTATTCTATTTGTTTGATTAGAAAGATGTCAATCTGCTATTTAATAAGACATATGCCACATAAATTACAGATTGTTAAGGAATATTTAAAAATTATTTGTTGGTATATTTTCAGATTTTTTTTGTTGTTGCAATGGCCAGCACTTTCCGTATTTTCATTGGCCACAACCATTGCTGGAATTAATAGCCTCTTTAATATGGAGGCAAGTAATAAGTGGAGCAGCGTTGCCTCCTGTGAAGAGAAGGCTGAAATTACACCCAAGCCCGTGCGAGGAATCGAACACGGACCGGGGTGTGGTATAATGGCTCGCTAAACCCTACACAACACGGCGGTGGGGGTGTTGCAGAAAATATTGAAGAGGAATTTTTATGACTATATACAATATATATAGGTTAGTTAAAATTAAACAGACAGTAATGCACACTGAATGGATTAATGCAATTTTGTAGGTTGCGGTGGTTAGTTGGTAGATTCACATACACATACATTTTATGGAAGTAGGATCTTTTATATTGTTTTTTTATTGGGGGGGATAGTCGCCCCATTTTGCCCCCCCTCTCTTTAATTACTGAGTACTTAGTAGATGCTCGTAACTCTGATTGTACTGAACGGATCCGAATGAAACTTCAAATATACGTTATGTAGATCATGTGGTCGAAGTTTGTCTCAAAAAAGCATATATATATATATATGCACATATATACAGTTTGAAATATCATTAAGAGGTGGAGCTGTAAGGATGTAAATAAAAATATAAAAAACATTGCAAGAATCAAAAACTAACGGAATATTTTACTTACACATATGTGTGATCTGTGTGCTTAACTTGTCGGTTAGCATTATGCTGAAAGCTTGCCACCGCGTTATAAACTGCCGCAGACAACAAATCAGTAGGAATGAGCGAAACATGGTGGATGCTGCTGGCCTTTAGGGCCGTTGAGTTATTTACACATGCCTGATAAACCCTATCTTTAAAAAAACCTCTAGCCAGAAGTCACAAAGGTTCAGATCTGATGACCTTGCTGGCCACAAAATTAAAAAAATTGACATGTTCCTCAAGAAGCTATCTACAGTCACATTACACGACTTACCGTATGAGCAATTGCTCTGTGTTGCATTATTAAGAACAGTGGTGAATAAACAAAATATTCGTCTTAACTTCGTGACAACATGATTCTCCTTGCGTCCGATTTATAGATCTCTTGTTACTATATACACCAAACAAACCCATTCAGTGCTACTTCTTCGAAGAAGTAAGAGGCCAAAATGTAATTCTTCTTGAATCCACACGATACCACAACGTTTGGGGAATGCAGCAGCTGCTGTTGCACGGAATGGTGGAACGCCGCATGCGGAAGTTATATGTGTTAACTGGTCCATCTAACTGAAAATGAGCTTTGTCTGTCCCTAGAATATGCAATGACCAGTATTCATTCACATGCATCCTTGCCAGAAATATCAAAGACAAAATGAAGACGTGAAAAGTAATCCTGCTGTTTCAATTGCTGAACGGAATTCATAGTTTGTAAGGGTACAACTTCAGAACCTACAGTAAAATCAAGAGCATGGTTGACCACGGAAAGACCCTTGCTCATGCTATTGAGTGGCCATTTATGGTAGCATTTGGTGATCTTGCAAATGCTGCGGCTGTTGCAATTTCAACTTGATTCACAATCGCCGGTTCTGTTTCATCAACCGGTTTCTTCTAACTTATGAATCATGCCTTTAACTGCATTTACAAATGTAGGTCCGCTCTTTTACCCCACCGAGAAAGTGTTGCCAAAGCTTCAACCTTTTTCTCTACATTTTAATAGATTTTCAGAATTTTTTCAAAATACGCAATTTTTTGTTAACGCATGACGCAATAAGAAGTAAAGCGAACAAAAGGATATATAGTAACATGATATGCGGTTATTCATTTAAACACTATAGGTATCGAATTTTTCTAAAATTTTGAGTAGAATTTTAGATTGAATGAAAAAAAAAATGTTCAAAATGCGAAAATTATTTTACTCGAATCAAGCATTAATGGATGACATGTAATTTGTCTCGATAATAACTGGAGGGGTCACGCAACTTAAACTATAGCAATCGTTTTTTTTTTTTTGTTTTTTTTGTTTCTTTTATATTTGGATTAGATCTTGAGATTTTCCTAAAATAGTAATTTTTAGTTCGCTTATCACGGAATAACCACTCAAGTCAATTAAAAGAAACTGGGTGACATGAGAGCTGGCCAATATACTTGTACTATAATTACCGACAGCTGGAAATTTGGATTAGGATTTGGATTTTCGGAAATTTAATCGAAATGCGAGAAGTTATGCTGCGCATTGACTTGTGAGGCAAACGAAATAAAATTTAGCTTCATGATGGATGGTCATTAAATTATAGACATCAAAATACTCCAAAATCTTTTATAAGTTTACAGATATTTTGAAATTTATGTAAATGTTTGTTCCACTATTTAAGATGTTCCACTATTCTATTAAGATTTGTTCCACTATTTATTAAAAAGACAAAGGAAGAGAAGGAAACTTGGAAGTGTGTTTGATCGCAACTTAAATTATGCCAAATTATTTTAAATGCGTCATAGATTTTGAGATTTTGCAAAAACATGTTGCTTTGGCATTCCTCAAAATGGTTTTTGAGAATAGAATAAAGTTATATTGCATGATCGGTTACGACTAAGACAATAAAAGTTTGAATAAATTAAAAATTTTGGAAAAATTGTATTTTTAAGGGGCGTGGTTTCACTTTAATGCGTCTAGGGGTAATATAAAATTTGACTTTTCAACCTAAATTTCTTCGATTTTTTAAATTTGCATTTTTGGATTTTGTTGAAATTGTCAGAATTTTCTTGAGGCATAATATTAAAATATCTTCACTTAATCAAACAAAATTTAATTACATCTGAGGAATTGGTTCTTGACGTAAGAGCTCATGACACTAAAATGAAAAGTTTATTATGAAAATAAAATAATTTTCTATTCACAATTCCACTCAGGACTTTCTTAAACTGTAATTTGTTATCTTTTAACAATGCGCAGAGGTTATTAGTTTTCTTTCTATACTGCTTGCAGTATGCTAATTCCATTCTTTGTACGCCTAAAATGCATTCGAATTTTATTTTATTTTATTTTTTTAATTTGGCTTGCATACTAACCCGTGAACGACGGTTACTTCAGCTAGTCGTAAAATAAGTGGTATTGGACAGATAAGCAGCTTAAAATGAGATAGTGTAGTTTTCTAATTAACCATCTGATATTTTTAAATAAAAAAAAATAAAGCTTTGCATTTTTAGTAAAAGAAAATCTGACATTTTTTCGATCTTTCTACTATCACAAATATTATATATTTTTTTCTTAAAGTGACGAGAATATAAAACCAGCCCTAATAAAATCGTAAAGTGAAAACAATTGAATTTCATACTCATTTTTTCTTCAATTCAAGTGCTTATGCAGCGATTGTGTAAATACAGAAATTAATAGTATGCTTAACCTACCAAACAATGGCTTTTCAATGACGTTATATCTTTTACATTCTTTCCTGTGTCTGAGGGATTAGAATAAAGACCTTGAGAGTTCTTACAATTAAGCCATTTTTAAAAGTTTTTGAGAAAGCTTTTGAAAGAATCTTCTCACTTCTTAAGTGGAAAATGTTTTCCTCTTCTTTCAAGTGGCAGATAAAAGAGGCGTATTCTTTCGCCATTAAATTGCAACGAATACAGAAAACTAAATCATGTTTCGAGGTTTTATTTTAAAGTTTCACGTATAAAAGAGCTTGATGTGGCATCCATTTTCTTTTATGAATGACTTCACGATTTACTGATTTGAACTAGTTAAATTTTGTGTATGCTGCCTAAAAAGGAAATCTAAACCTGAATGATATTTAAAGCTGTGACTCCCACAGAAATAGACTGCTTAGAACAATAAATCTGCTTTATAGTTTTTTTTATATATACATATAATTCTGTGGAATTTTTTAAGGTTTCGAGGGGGGACATTTAAATAAATATACACAGATAATTTTACTTTATATTGTTTTCGGAAAGACCATTATGCTTTTATTATTATTAATGACTATGTCATTTAATCTCTCACCCCCTTTATTGAATATTGTTCAAAAAATGTGTCCCAAAAATGCGACATAATTTTACATATATTTAAATACTATTAGTTCACAACAGCTTTAATCTGTTGTTACAGTATTTCGTAAGCTGTAGAATATGCGTTACATATATTTTTCTATAAATAGGTTACAGTCATAAAAATTTCAACACAGAGTTACCAGGCGAAATTAAGGAAAGATGAGAGATAAAATAACATAGTCAATTAATATCGCTTTAATATGGCAATAATAATATTTTTAATTAAAATTATATTCAGTGCATCCTGAAAACAAAAACTTTAAAGAAAATTAAATAGTAAAAAGGCTTTTAAACAACTTTATTATGTCACCTATACTAAAATATGTTAACATTTCAGTTTCGGTATAAGTTTAAATGGTTATGAAAATAAAGAGAGAGAGAGAGAGAGAGAGGGGGGGGGGCAATCGATAAATGATTTATCATACTTCATAATTTCTGAGCACCCAAATTTTCTAGAATTTCTTAGTGAAATTAATATAACGATTTGCTTAAATATTTTTAATTGTGAAATTAAAATTTCAAAAAGTATACAATGCTTTACTTATAACGTAAATAAGCATGAGCGCATTTCACAGATTGCTGCAGCTAGAAGGGTAAATGTTAGAAGTGGACAACTTTTTCATTGTTTGAAAGTCCTTGAAGATGGTTTGACGGCTGACGTGGACGTTTGGCGTCTGTCAGTGATTGAATTATAGGGGGCGTGGGGGGAGAGGAGGCATTCAGAGACAAACCCTTCCGTTTCGGTCAAGTGTCATGTACTGAGTCTATCTGGCATTTCGATAGCTTTCAGCTCTTATAGATGAGACACGTGACTGGGAAGAAAGACAGGCTGCTGTGTGACATTTTGGTCACAACCTTTTGCCAACTTAGACTCATGTGACCAGTGGTGTGTTGCTATTTTTCTGTGGCTATCTCGGATTAAGACGGCTAGACCGCCTAGGTCACACGGCTCTTAGTTAGCAAAAGGGTGTGAAAAAAAATGTCAGCACCGCAGCCTGTCTTTCTAGTCAACCACAGCTCACATATCCTTCGTAATTGAAGATTAACTGTTCCAGTATACTACTATTTTTTTGTTTGACCGGATTAGGTAGTGCGTATAATAGAAAACTGCCACAAGCAAAATGCGACATTTGCGGATCTACTTAACTATTTTAAAATTTCCAACAGTTATTTTTTCCAATGGGCAACAGCTATCTCCATTTATTGTTCGCAATTTAAAAATTCAGTTGATGGAAACAACGAATAGGAACGTCAATAAGAAATCAATTAAAAAGGAATAGAAAATGTGAGTTTATTCCTAGAACTATTTCAGATTTCGTCATAAAAAATAATGCTTATTTTTTTTTTAACTATTTAAAACATCGTTTATGAACTTTTCGATTAGGCAAATGTTTTTGCTTTTAAAATGAATTCTACTACTCTCACCACCAAAAAACAAACCAACGAAAGATAACCGGAATGGAAGAATAAAAGGGAAGTTTTATGTTTTAAAAATGCACAAACTATTGTATTTAAATGATGAATGGTTCTGTTTTTCCGTTTTTAGTGGATCGATATTGGTTGAAAAATAATGAAAAACTGGAGTTTAAAAAAACGAGCGTAAACAGAATATAAAAGAGAATATGATCGATTCGAAGAGAATGTAAATGCAAAATGATAAGGTATCTTATCTTTTGGAAAACTACTGTTCTGAACATCAGAAAAAGAAACAAATCATGATTTATTTAGGAACATTAGTGTTGGATACTTTCCAGTGCATCAAACAAATACTTTATTGCATTGTTTGACCGCTCTGAGAGAAAAAGTTCTTGTAACTAAAAATTTACACTATGATATGGCTGCTAATCAAAAATATTTAAGTGCAAAACTTCATATTGATAATTCTATGAATTAAGAAAAAGAAATGTATAAAAAGTGAGAAATTATGTAAAAACCATGAAAATTAATAAATTTTTGCAAAAATTTAATCGATTATGTTAAGACTTGCATTAATTAACCTTCTATGTTGTGCATGAGTTTGTTATGCAATAAAGTTTGTATTTGTTCTTAGGCATAACTTTTGCTTTATTTTCTTCCAAACTACTCAAAAAGTCAAATGGATGTGTTCAACATTCTTCAATTGTGAATACTTCTGGCAATAAGTGATTTTTGCTTCCTACAAATCCCAGCAAACACACATAAGTTCCCTGAACGTCTATTAACGTTCAGAAAACGTCTTCTGAACGTTAATAGACGTTCAGAGAACCTGTGTGTGTTTGATGGGATGTGGTGGTATGTTATTTCTTTTACTTACAGTTACTGATGTTGTGTTCCTCAACCACAGTATTCCTTGAGCAATTATCGGATAATGATCAATCTAGGATCCACTTTTCCATTTAATAAAACGCACTCTACTGTCCCACTTCACCTGCTCTATACGAATGTTATTTTTTTAACTTTTAAACTTCAATTATACGTTTTAATTCATGATTACTTTATGAGAAAGATTATAGGTATAAAAATTGGCATTTGATGTTAAACTGACGTGTAAGAAGCCTGAAGACGATTGTGTATTTTTAAACAAAATAATTAAAGAAACTTCCCTTCGAAATATTTATAGTCTCTTGAATAACTGTTCATGTATTTTATCAATAAATTTTGCAATTGGCTGACCTTAATTTTTGTATTACATTAATATAAGTAAAACTTTTTAATATTTATTTGAACTCAAAATAAAATACTCTAGAATTTCTAACAGAATGTTTTTCTTTTTAAGAATTACCACGTTACAATTAAAGCTCCCCACTGAATTAGTAATTTCAATCTCCAATCACGTTGCATAATGACAGTTTTTAACCGTTTTAACGGTGGTATTTGACAGAGTTCCACCTTTTGTTCTTTAAACTATTCAGCTGTAAGATTACAATATAGGTTGCTTTGAAAGCTTTAAAAATGGGATAGAAAGGTGAAAGCTGTCATGTAAAAACGTGTAACTTAAAAAATTGATTTCTAAATTAATTTGGCAAGGGTTGCGTTTATTTTTCTCAAATGTAATTTTACTTTTTTAAGTAAGTCTTTTGCGTGTCATAGGTTAGCATAAAACACAAAACACACATTTTTATAGAAATTTAATTAAAAAATTATAGAAATAGTTATAGTACTAAACGGTTACTTTTAAGTTTTTACATATCCGCTTCATAAAAAACGTTTCTTTTTTTTGTTCCACACCAGAAAACGTAGGAATAAAAAATAATGATGAGAATTTTTTGTATAATAAATAAAAGTAGATAGTATAGTTTTTATCCTATTTACATGCATTTATATACTAAAAATTTACATGCATGTACAGATATGTGTGAAAGTTAACACAACAATCAATACTGAGTATCATGGTACGTACGTGGATCTATAAAAAGTAAAATCATGTCTTCCAAACAATTAAAAAAATTTAAACATTTTGTTCAGCTATTTTAAGCGAATGTGTGAGCAGTCTTCTTGAGATGCCACCCTCTGTTTATTTCGTGGCACTGTGTAGTGCCTATTTTTATTTGGTTTCTCGAAACTTGCAGATCCATACGGTTCCTGTACACCTGCTACTTATTTTAGTCCGCGTCATAACTGTCTCCAAAAGTATTTTTGGTACATTTTGGTCAATTCTACATTTAAGTGTAACTAACGACCAGACAAATAATGTTGCTAGACCTCTGCCACTCTTTTCTGTAAAGTCTTTAGGTATTTCAGCAGTACTGGGTTTCGTGATGTAGGTACCGTCTATAATTGAAAAAATTAAGCGTTAAGTTAAAGACTATAAAAATATTTAATTACAAAAAATGACATACCGATGGGGAAATATAAAGTTGAATTACTAATATTTGGAGTTAAGAATACTGATCGAAAAAAACTTTCAACTGTGGAGTAAATTATCAATAAGATAAAGGTTATTCATTTCAGTACTTTTAAATGAGTAACTTTGAAAGTGCATGTTCGATTTTTTGTTGAATTCGTGTATCACGTTATAGATAATTCCGTGTAAAATTTATGACTGCCTTTTCAAAGAAAAATGTTTATTATTTACAGAGTCATAAAATGTTACAAAAACTAACAAACGCACGTAGTTTCAAAAGTAGTTATAAAAAGCTGTGTGTAAAGCCAGGCTTTTTATTATCGAAAGAAAAAAAATTTCATATGAAAAGATAGCATGTTTTCAAAGATGAGCTATAGAAACAGTATTTGTACAAAGCAATGATTCATGATAGATTAATCCATTTGTACATTTAAAATTCCACTGTTTTTTTTTTTCTGCTTTCTATGCACAACGAAATTTAATTTTTACTTTCATTCTGTAAGCTATTCATTTCTCCAAATTCTAGCAAAGGTTTCACACTGTAATGTATGAAAGATGAAAACGACTAATTTCAAAGAAATCGTTCATTTATTTCTTTTTTAAATTGTGTGTGTGTGAATTTTCAGATTTTAGCTCTAATTACATTAAATATTTTTAACACTAATTTTTTCTCCGCATTGGTCTGGGAAAGTTCAGCAGCATCCGGCTTGGTCAGTGCTTGGGAGGGTCAACTCCCTCTCGGGTCGAATGCTGTGGTTCCGTGTATGGTAATGGTAGCTGGTGCACGTAAAATCCGTCGTGGCTCCAATGTCCCCCATGTTTGACGCTACCTCTGGGCGTTCCGCGGTGGTGGTTGATCCCTCATCTGGAATTGGTTCAAAATTATGGACCAACCAGCTGAAGTCCAACCCCTTCTGGGGCATTTCCCGGGATATTGCAATCTTCTCTTTTTAGACACAACAACAACACGTATTTTCATCATTGAACAGTGCGAAATAATAAGTCATTTCTTTGTACGAAATAAAAATATCTAGAGAGGGAAAAGGAAACAGTGAAATAAGCATTGGTGACTCTCACTGCAAATTAAAATTTCCAACCTACGGTTAAGTACAGCAATATATATATATATATATATATATATATATATATATATATATATATATATATATATATATATATATATATATATATATATATATACATATATATATATATAAAACTCGGCTGTTCGAGCCTCGTCAAGGGGAGATCCCCCTGACCCCCCCTAATTTTTTACTTTCATTATTGCCATATTAAAACGATATTAATTGACTTTGTCATTTTATCGCTCATCTTTCGCGCATTTCGCTTGGTAACCCTATGATGAAATTTTTATGAGTGTAACCTATTTATAGAAAAATACACGGGATGCATATTCTACGGCTTACGAAATATTGTAACAAGAGATTAAAGCTGTTGTGAACTAATAGTATTTAAATATATGTAAAAAAGACATGTGAAGCATAATCTACAACTTACGAAATAGTGTAACAATAGATTAAAGCTGTTGTGAACTAATAGTATTTAAATACATGTAAAATTATGTCGCATACTTTTATGTCACTTTTTTATGTCGCTCTTTTATGTCGCATTTTTGGGACACATTTTTCAATAAAGGGTGTTGAGAGATAAAATGACATAGTCATTAATATATATTTAATAAAAAGGAAATCAAGAAACTGTACCCCAGGTAGCACATACAAGTTTTCAGAACGTGATTACCACGTCTTGCACTGTGCAAAACGCGTTCTGGTGGAAAATTTGTGTTTCGACTAACTGAGATTCTCGTTTCACTGCAGTACTCCTAAGTATCTTCTACGAAAGATTTTCTTATTGGGACTGCTTAACGTACAGACAGCAGATTTTGCAATGCGTTCTATAATCCGTGTTCGCTACCACATATTAAAGAGGCTCAATGTAGTACAAAACGACGACGAAAATACCCGCTACAGGGCCACTACCGAAATTAACCCCGTGGCTTAAACCAGAGAGAAGTTCAAAGACACCTCGACCAAATCTGTGCTGTTGTGCCGCCGAAGACTTGTGATTGAACATTTTGCTGTTCTGTACCTTAACAACGTAAGTGCAAGTTACACAAACAATGTTGTAGTGCATTTGTAATTCAAAATATGATTTGTAATACGAAAATTTTAATAAGCATATTCCTATTAATTAGCCGTTTATTCAAATAAACAACGAAAACATGTAAAAAGCTGTAAAAGATGATTAAAAAAACGGTTGTTTACTTAATTTTATAGTACGTCCTGCGTAATGAGCCATACAACGTTTTAAGTACGTGTGGAGAACACTGAACTGGACCTAGATTTTGACGAGCATTGTAAGTGTTTTGTCCGGATATTCTGACGTGAGCGACACTATAAATCTGTACGGGTTGGTAACGTGCTATCTGAACGTGGAAATTACGGCCTTTGAACAAGTGTGTGCTACCTTTGACAATACCATATAACATATACGATAATGAAACACTGAATCCATATTTGCAAGTTTATAGAATCAAGATGCAATGAGAAAATTTTATAGAATATTTCAGTTTAGTAATGAGAAATACAGGTATCTAACTTGCTATTCCAAAATATGCGATCACAAGGTATATTAACTCATAAGTGAAACTCTTGCAAGCAGAGTGTGGTTAAAACTAAACTTCTTCTATAAACCACATTCAGTAACTGTAAGAGTTGAGCAGATTACCATCAACTTGGCATATGGACTGTACACGAGATTCACTCAAGCAAGGAAGTATTTGAAAAAAATAGTTCAAATACTGTCCACTAGCTGGCGCTTTACATCGTGAGATCAGCACAAAAAGCGACTGAAATTAGTTTTAAAATGCACAAAAACCAGTAATAAAATGTTGATGCTATGTGTAAATTTATAATAAGCTTTTGTTATCATTGCTGTTTTTTTCCAAAACGCCTTTTAGTGGACATTTTTAAAATTCTTTGAGCATATTTAGTGTATAGTGTATCCATACAAATTTGGTTATCCATTCACCCGTTTTAGCTCTAGAACTTCGGTTATAAACGAAGTTCTAGCCCGAAGATATATCCCTTATAAGGGAAGTTTAAATACGAGCACTTTGTAATATTAATTTTCTGCTTTTTAAGAATATCAACTGAAATTTTCGAACCGAATATTGTGTTATAAATATTTGTAACTTCAGGTTACAGTTTACATCCGAAACTTAACTTAAATTTTAGGATATTTGCACATTTTTGACAGAATATATAAATATATATATATATATATATATATATATATATATATATATTTAGATTTAGAATTAATTTAAGGAATTCTTTTAGAAATGTAGAGTTGAATGTAAAACTCTATCCATTCAATGATTTGTAAGAAGTTTTGAGCATGTGCTTGTTAATTTATTCTTATTATTTTCTTACAAAAACATTTCTGACATAGTTTAACTTATTGTCTTAGCTATCTAAATAAAAATGTAAGGAAATTAAAGGAAACACAAACAACCGATCTTGCACAAAGAACGTGTATTCAACTAGTAAAGAATAAATTGCAAAAATTAAAGTATTAGTAAAAAAAAATACTTGTTCATTATAATAAGAACATTCTTTTTTGGAACGTGCCTTTGAAGATCATGATTTATAATGATTAATTAATTTTTAATCTCCAATATTTTTAAAGTTTTTCTTTTTTGAATCACCTCTACATAAAATTATCACAAAATCTGTTTATAAGATGGCAGTCTTTTTCACCTTACCTAAGTAATTAACATTTCAGAGCTTTTCAAAGTATGCACTAGGATAGACCAGAAACTGATTAATTAGTTTTTGAACATGTTATTGGATTAGGAATGATCGATATGCCTCCACATTAAAAGTGATGAATAACTGCAAATTATTCTTTATTTTTTTTAAGTATAAAATATATTTTAGACAGAAAACGCCATGTTTTAAGAAATAGTTTCTTTTGAATACATGGTACATTCTATACTTTTAATTCAATAAGAAAGATATATATTTTGTGTAAAAGTTAAAATAGGATTTTAAATGTAATGGGATATGAGGCATTGAGAAACCTTATTAAAATTTCTGTTTTACTTCTTCTAGACATGTTTTAAATATTAGAAGTTACGCTTAGGACACACAGAGAAAAAAAATTAAATCAAACTTGGAGTAAGGAAACACAAAACTTTTACAAGTTTAAAATTTTATTTCAGACTTTTAACCCAAAACACATTGAAATCTCGCGTATGTTTGCAAGACCTGAAAAAGTAAACTCTAAGTTTCAGTTTTCTATAAAAGTCAAATGTGTAAACTACAACTTTCTATTATATAACTCTACCGCGAGACGGCAAAAATTGGTATTTGTTTAAAAATAATGGTAGAATTATTAAAACATAACAAGTGACAATGGAGATCACTTGATTTCGAACAAGCAGAGAAAACAGGCATTACCTGGAGGCCACACACTCTGAACGTGACCAGACATGTTCTACTGCACAAAACAAATTCTGGTTCAAAATAGTGTTCGTTCTAAAATGTGCTTTCACTACAAGTTCTGAAGACGTTCAATGTAGTACGGTACGCGATAACTAAACATTTCGCTAGAGGGCTATCTATTTTTCCGCGCAACAAAGAATGAGCCTAAATAAAATGAACAAAATTTTGAATATAGGATCGAAAATAAATTAACTCAACGTCTAGTTCTGAATTTTTAAATTTAATGGTTTTCTCAAATTGTTAAAAGAAATGAACACCCTCTCGAAATATAGTTGAGTGTAAGTCAATACAGCTTTGAGGAAATATTCTACAGGAAAAATATATAAGCAATTGTCAAAATTATTTTTCTTTTGTTAATATATACTTTCCTGACCTACCTTAAAAATAAGTTACTAAAAAATTCAGTCAAACAATTCTACTGAACTATTTTGCATAACTTTAATAATTTATGTGTAAGAAGAGATTTTTCCTAAGTGCCTGTATATTTACGAATGCGACTGTTTTGCTCGTTTTATATTTGTAAATATTTATTTTCGGATTTGTTTGTTGGTTCCGTGGACCCGATTAAAAATCCACGTCGAATAGAATCGCGCATAATTCACAAGAAATCACATGAGAAGAAATTCGATTTAACAACCGATCACACAGGCTTTCTCTCCTGCACGGGCTAAAAACTCGGTATATTTCTCGAGAAGAATTCTTTACTACTCCTCAGTGTACAACAATAAATAATTCACAAACAGCTTTCAAAAATAGGATTCTCATAGTAAAATAGGATTCGCTTACTATATTGCAGTACATTGAGGGACAGCTCAACGGCTTTCACCACAAATAACGTATTCTGTGCAAGCAAGACTCTTAATTGATTGACATGAACATGAACATCTCTCCTTACATGCCCTAGTTAGATAGCTCTAGAATTGTCTATATGTATTGTTCAGCAGCCATTTCTAGACGAATACGGGCACTCGATTGCGTAATAGTACTCTCAAGCAGGAAAACAAGCATTTCAGGAAGTCACGCCAAATGACACCAAGCTTTGCAGCATTCTGGCGAAATATCATCAAGTTTGGCACCCAAAATATGCCTCCAAAACTGAACCCAGCTAAGTGGTATTGTTGATAACCCCAAAACTAGTAGCAATACTAAATCAAGGTTGCTGTGAAGGTTTCAAGTTTTATTGACATGTTCTATACCGATGAAGTGGATGAATTGTATACTAATAGCTTTAAATTTTGATTAAATTATTGAAGGTGATATTATACACAGACGGGCATCGGAAGGTCTAGTATTTTCAAAATATATTAACTATGTAAAATGATTTTTCGCTTAACATTTCTTCCATATTGTGCAACTATTGCATCATTATGAAAAGTAACAATGTTACGTATTTCTGAAACAAAACTAAAGTGTTTTGTTACAAAACTAAAATATTTTATTACTTTAGTGGAAGTACTTTAAATCGCTTGAAGGAATCCAGGCTTGTCTTCAGCCTAACAGAAAATTTACACTTTTTTATAATTTTATGTTTATGTACACAGTTACTTTCAGACGGATTAAGTAACATAGTGAGATATAGCATACGCTTTTCAATTGTATTTAAAGAAAAATAATCAAAAAATAATAAATAATAAGTACTTATATAAAACTTTAATAGTACACCCTTTCATTGAGATAAAAAAGGAACTAAAGCACAGCAGACTTAGCATGTTATTTGTTACAATATATTTATCAAATTAACTGTATTTTATACTGCTCGTCAATTTCTCTGCTCGCTTGTTACTCCTTCTTTCTTACACTAACATAATAATGCTTAAGCAATTATTTTTCCTACGGCATAACGCTACAGCTTTTTTGTTCGGAGATTTAAAAAGTATGAGGCAGTCAGTAATTTCATTAGATGCAATCATATTATTTTTTTTATTACGTTAGCTTCATGTTAAGTTTGTGCTTTTTTAAGTGTGATAAAAAAAATCTTTTATAAATTAATGATATACTTTAATGAGTAAATTAATGATATACTTTTAATGAATAATGTAGCAAATGCAGTTTATAGCTGAAATAACATATAAATATAGCTAAATAAAAAGAGTTTGTTTTATTATATGAGAAATCTCACAATTAATTTTTATATGAATATGAAACTCATGTAATTTTATCGGATATGAATTGTCCATCTATTTAAAAAATTATCAAGGTGTTTCTAAAAATTCATGCAAATTCATGGAGTCTTGGCATTTAGTTACTTACAGCCACTTCATGGCATTTTAGTTACTTAAAGCTAACTAGCAATTTTTTACTTAAAGCTAACTAGCAATTTTGAAGGGTTTGTTTGCGGTGATGTTTTGATGATCTCAAATTAAACAACGGTGACCTGAACCGAGCATCTTAATTTAACAATGAACTGGACATTATCGCTAAATGGAAAAAAAAGTAAATGACGTAAATTATGCTTTTATCCAATGAAAGGTAAACTCATCGAAAAAAGAAAAATATTTTAAACACACAGATCTGAGACATTTACAAACAAAATATCCTATTTCTATACAAGTCACTATATACAAATAACTTAAAAACAGTGAAACATTATCATAATCCTGTATAACGCACTCTCCTACATTTGTAATGTCAGTTGCGGAAATGTGCGTTGGTTTTCCAAATTTTTATTCGCAAAGAATAAATTTTATTTCCGTGAAATACTTCAAGTTGACTCAGTTACACGAGAGTACTTTTTTTAACATAATTTCCAGTAAAGTTGTCAACTATTAATAAAATAGAAGTATTTTTATCAGTACTGTAACGAAGAACAAAAAAATATATGAAAATGTAGCAATAAAGAAAAATTGGACAGACTCACCAAATAACTCCAACGATGAAAAAGTACGGCTGTCGCCATCACTCAATTTAGCTACAGCCAGCTGTGTCTTTGTGACAGGAATTTCGCATTGGCGATTTGATCATTTACCATGTTGCTGGTAATTAAATCCAGTGATGGCAACAGCTGAACATTTTCAGGGTTGGGCAATATATCCAGCTGTTCTCCTGTATCGGAGACGCCGTATTGATTCCTCAATAGTTGCCTGAGAAGAGATAAGCTCTTTCATCAAGGACTAGTTTCTACTTGAAGGAGGTCACTGGATAGACCGGCTGATCTAGTATTTGAGAATAATGACTGGGATGTTTAAAATGATGTTATAACTAAAATGAACAGACCTCAACCTGGAATTACAGTCAGTCAATCATGATTTTATCTATTTGTTGTTTTAAAAGGAATATTTTACATTATGTTCACGTAATGCATTTTAACGGGAGAGCTTATTCATAATTAATCCTTTACATTCATTTGGGGAAAAGGTTTGAGCAAATTTACGCATAATTAAGACTGAGATGAATCTTATTTTTATAAAATTAAGAAGCATATTTTTAATCTGTTCCATAATTAAACAGTTTTGAGTGAAGTACTGTTTTTATAATGTATATATATATATAGAGAGAGAGAGTGCTTTAGAAATAATTTCTGTGATTTAAGGACATAAAAATCGAACAGCTTTAAGTATTTTAAGTGCAGGAAAACGAACCTGAAAATTTAATTAAGTCATAGCAAGCGAAAGTTTTCGCCCAAGAAACTAATTTCTCCTCTTCTTTCTTGAATTTTATGTTCGCAATTTTTAACAATCTGCAGTAAATTTAACAAGATACTTAGTAAAATACTTGAACTTTCTTTTTAAACTACCTCAGTTTTATTTAATTAAATTCTTGAAACTTTCTTTACATTTTGATTTAAAACTGATGCTCGATTTTTTTAAAATCTCGATTCTAATAAAATGTTTGATATGTTAGAAAATTACAAGAGCATGCCCATTAAATTTTGGAGAAATTACTTTTTCATTGCTTGATATTTTCCTTTTGGTCATTAGAATTTAATCTCTTAAAAAGTTTTTAAAAAACTCCGATATGTGTAAAATAGTTAAAATTTCAAATTCTTAAATGTAATGATTCAATAGCCTCTGCACGCTAACAATTTTGCTCTTCAAACATTGATGATCGTTATAAGTAATAAACAAATGTTGTTTGAAAAATGTTCTTTATTTTTATTATTTTGCAGTAGCAAATTTGCGTTTAACAATGCGACATTATACGTTTAATCAACTCTGAAATATCATTTTTATAAAAGCTAATAATATACCTTTAATGATTCTATAAATTTTACAGAAAAGAAAATGAAAATGTAATGTGTCATAGTTATATCAGCATTTTATCTATTTTCATTGTTTTTAAATGAATGTAAACTATAACGAATTGTGTGCTTTTATAAAAGATTTCTTATTTCATAATTTTGTTTTATATATAATTTTTCAACAATTGAACAGATTTTCAGATGTTTCTTATTTAAAAAAAGTACTTCTAAAAAATTACTCAATTATTGGTATCCATTTTTATAAATTTTTATATGCTTTTACTTCTGCACAACGCTGAAAAAATAGGAATTTGCTAATTCAAAAATCTTGTGTTATATGGAAGTTAGTGTAGTTACTAAGTCATATTAGAGTAAATATCTATTTCAGATACTAATGTAATTCTTTTTCCACAATAAAGTTTCACAACGAAATTCTAGAATGTAACACGGCATTGCGAAATACCTTATTTTTCTGAAGACAATTTTTTCTTTTCATAAAAATAATTTCGATGTGTTCTGCAATTGCTAAAACGGAAGGAAAAAATCTCCTAAACTAAATTAAGAAAGAGATAAAACTGAAAACATTCTAGTGGGCGATTTTTTAATAAACGTACTCCCTTTTCTATGGGGATAATAAAGTCGGACTTAAGAAATCAAAAACCTTGTGAAGGTTTATTTTAAAAGTAAGATGTTAAAATTTAAACATTAGCAGGAACTTAATCCTACATTTATGGAAGAATTTTCCAGTTTTCCAAGTGAAAGTATTATAAAGTTTCAAATTTAATAAAAGATTTAATGTGCCATGACTTTCAAGGGAATTTCATAGAGGATTAAACAAGGCTAGGGATATTTTGCTTTATTAAATTTTTAGAAATATTTTGACTTGCTTATAATCCATTTTCAATTTGACTGACAAGGAAAATATTGCTTGATAAATATTTGCATTGCCAAAATCCATAAAATTAAGAAATTTTAATTAAATTAGAAGAACTGTTTCTTTTTCATCAGTTTTTATTGTTATATTTAAATAGGATTTAAAAATGATTATTGCAAAATTGAAGATAAATACTAGCCAATGTCAAATAAATAAACATGCAGGACATGAACCGTATCGTCACCCCGTTAGCCCAATGAACAGGAAACGGTAAACCCATTCAAAAACGCATTCTATAGTACAAGCAACATTCTTCATTTTAGTTCTGTGAATGTCTAATGAGTCTTTTAGAATAAACACATTATTCGTAAAAAAGAGAATTTGTTAATTTGCATAGCAAGATACACACTTTTTACGAAGAACAATAAATTAGTTATGAAATTTACGTATGAAATTTGACTTAAGCTTGAAAACACTAGAGAAAGCATATCAGGCCTGGCATCTAAGGCATGAATAAAAACTAAATAAAAATCAAATTGTTCGTGCTACAAATGTACACATTAGAATTCCGGGCTTATGACCGCTCAGTATTCCTTAGAAGTTTTTAAGCATAAATTAATGCTAATAGTAAGCAAAAGTACTAGTACACTTTCTGTCTAAGAATGAACATAAATTTCGTTGCACCATTCATTCTCGCTCTGACTGTGGTGAACTATATTTTACCTAAACTAGTTTGTAATTAAATTTTTTTATTAACACATTGGATTCTTACCTAAAAGCCGTTCAACCTGTCTGATTTGAATACCCTGGGGAAGAACAAAACTGATTACTTGATAATGATGATCACCTGACAAAGATTTCAAAGTGTGGTGCTTGTAAAGTATAATTGTAAAGTACAAAAGTGGTCACTATTATCAGGTAGTCTCTTTACCTACGTGGTCACTTTATCAAGTTAAACGGTATACAACTCAGATTAAGAAATATAAGCATTCTTGTTATCTCACTTAATAATGGGGGAAATGTTTATTGTTGGGTTTACACTAATATTTAGGATATAAAAGTAAACGTTTTAGGAATTTTAAGATAGTATTACGTGAGTTAAACAATAAATTATGTTATTTTAGCGAAAAATATATTTTTATACTACAATTTGAAAAACAATTTAGCAACATAAACTCAAATGCTTACAATTATTAATAACGCTTAATGTATAATCAGAGAAGTAAAATATCACATACTTTACAATTTTTAAACAAAATGTTCAAGTTAAGGAAAAAAAGAAAAATATATATAGTTGTCTTATTTTGTAAATATTTATAAACATAATTGAAAGAGATATTTCAAGCATCCTACTATCAATTGAAAAAAATGCATTTAATCAATTCAAATTTGTAAAGAAATATTTTCTTATGTATGACGGAAATTCCGATGTAAAGAAAATCAAATCAGTTTACTCCACGAGAATTCCATGCACTTTTAAACTTTCCAAACAGAATAAATGAAAAACCGCTGGTTGATAGCCTGTCTGTGAGTGAATTTACGACTTATTTTGGAAATGTCAGTTTAAGTGAATGATTGAATTTTCACTTTCTCTGTCAAATAGGTATTCACTGAGTTAAAATTGAATTTGATGTTTGGGTATTTTCTTCTACAGGTGTTCAATGCGTAAAAATAAAAATAATATATTATAATTACTTTTGATAAAATTGAAGAACTATATGATTTATTTCAGAAACTTGATATTTAATGATAAATATGAAATAAAAATAGCTCTTTCAACGCCTAGTAATTTATCATTATTAATTATTACTTATTTTCAAATGTAATACGGCATTGGAGAAAAAATAAAAATCTCCAATGCTGTATTTCTAAAATAAACAATATAAGCATGATAAGAAGTCATTCCATATTACGGTATAAAAAAAAAGAAATTAGCACTTCCATTTCAAAATAAAGAAGATAGTTTTACTGCAGCTGCCTAAGTAGTAACAAAAGTATTCTACGCATTTTTATTTTCGTGCACTAAAAATAAGTGATAATCAAAGAAGAATGAGTAAAGTCACTAGCTTAAAAATTATTAATCATACTGATCCTATTTTAAATGTTTTATGAGGGGTGTCCCAAGAAAATTGACTTCGACTTTTACTCCTTGTAATTCATCAGAGGCATGCGTAATAAATTGCAAAGTTACGTGAAAAAAAAGGAATTATTATGAAATCGTTTACACTAATTATGGACAACACTGAGGAAATACATTATTTTACATAATAGATTTTATTTATCTTTGCCGTTTCATTCTGTTAATAAATAGAATTAGCACAACTTTCAGGTATTATTTTAAGTCTTATTTTCGTGTAGAATTAGTGTTGTAGCTTTCCTTTTTCATGTAAATATTATTATTTTTATTATTTTTTTTGTAGTCTTAAAACCACGAATTTCATGACGTTTTCCGATTATGGAATATAAATATTTCCCTTTAGAAAACGAAATATCATATCCTATAATTCACACATTATTTACAAACATCAGTGGAAGAGAATAATGCATTTAAAAGTAGCATACGAAAGCTATCATTTCAAATAATAAGCTGTTTTAAAATAGAATTAATGGAAAACAATTACTTTTTTTTCAAAAAATTTTAATGTAAAATGCCTTACGTTTTTCAAAAATATGTCAGTACCCCCTGTAAAATATACATGAAAGAAATTTCTATGAGGATTTGAAGAAAATAAATTCCGACATAAGTATGGGAAAAAAAAACTTCGCTGCGAACTGACAAATAAATTTGTCAGAAAATTGCAGATCAATCATTCTTTACGTATAATGATGCTGCTGATTTTATGGTAAAAAAACATTGCAGATACTTCAATCAATAAATAGTTAAATAAGCATTAGTCTTTTATCACAAGACTTCGCCGACAGCGGATGAATTTTGAATTACATCGGGGAGTACTTCACTTTCCAGATTATGAAATAGAATGAAGAATTACTCACGTTTCCATCAAAAAAACATTCCAAATACTTTTTGCAACGAGACATATCAAAAAAAGTAAATGAACTCCCCCTCTCTGACAGTCGTGGAAAGAATACGGCCACGATGTGAATTCTAAAATAGAGGTCTCTGAATGGCGGAATCGTGATTGTGTTTGACAATTTCAAATAGACCTGCAGAATAAGGAAAGAATGTGCTCAAAGCAGGGGACAAAAATGTAAATATTCTATGATTTTTTTTTCTTTGCAGAGCTCTAAAATTTATGATTTTAACAAGCTGTAAGTTATTCTAGCAGATTTATGAACCAAAAACGTGACATATTTTATGTGTATTTTAAAAGTGTCAATTCACGCCTAGAGATATTTTTAAAATGTAAAATAACATTAAATGCATTCTCTCTTTTTCTGATATATCAACAAAACATATGTCTGGAAGTAGTGCTATTTAGATAGCCTATCTCCTAAAATGGCGGAAAACAAATACTTTAGCCGTTAGATATAGCTTTCCATTTTAAATTCGAAGAACTTTTTGGTAAGGTAAAGCTTTTCATTATGTCTTTCAAATAGACCTGAAGAAAAAGAAAAGAATGAACACAAAGTAGGGGATAAAAATATAAATATTTTATGTAGCCTCTTGCAGTGCTCTGAAATTCACGATTCTAACAAGCTATAAGTTATGCTAGTGATATGTTTTATGCGTCGATTAAAAACGTCCATTTATGCCTAGATATACAGGGTGTCGGAAAAGCCCTTGATGCATTTAAAAAATTCACAGAAAATCACAAACTGTCGTATGAATATGCAAAATAATACTTCACAGGTTCACGATGATTTTTTTTTCATCGTAATAAAATACTTCCAAATTGTGTTCATAGGTGTCGCTGCACCATCACAATAAGAAAAACAAACATAATAAGAGGTGTATATTCATTTTATTAAGCATAAAGCAATACCTTTCATTACCAGAGTTCAGTGTGCGCACCTTTTGTTGCTCGAACCAGATCTAAACGGTACTCAAGTTCATCCCATGTACTCAAGCCATCTATCTCCGTGCCTTGTACAGTCTCATCCGATGTTCGGGGTAGACCACTTCTTTCCCTGTCTAAAACGCTACCATTCTCTTGAAACTTTTCATGCCAGGCCAAAATGCTCTTTCGACTGGGAGGGTTTTCCTTAAACACGTTACAAAACTTTCTCTGAACTATAGTTAGGGATTTTGCTTCGAAATAGCAACCTACACAATGCTCTTTCTCAGTTGCAGTCGCCATAGCTAGAATGGATGTTCCCACACCGTCAATGCTGTTTGAACTCACGAAAAATCCCTATTAGCTCTCACTGTTGAAAACTGGAGATGCAGCGCCATATATGATCACAGTTTAGAAGTAATTTTTTAAGATGGAAAAATAAATTCTTGATTCTCTGAAGCATGTTGTGCGAACCGCATGTTCAAAGAACAATTTGTTACTTTTTCTATGAATTTTTGAAATGTGTCAAGGACTTTTCGGACACCCTGTATTTTAAAAAGTAAAACAAAACTAAATTTATTCGATAATTTTTTGATGGCTGACGAGAAAGACAGGCTGCGTTTCTGACATTTAGTTCACACCCTTTTGCCTACTAAGAGTCATGTGACATATGAGGTTTGGCTATCTTAATCCAAGATAGCCACACCACAGTCAGATGTCCACATCCCCTAGGTCACGCGACTCTTAGTTGGCAAAAGGGTGTGACCAAAATGTCAGCAACGCAGCCTGTCTTTCTTGAAAACATATGTACGGCAGTAGTGGGGGACCGGTGGCTTCCAGTTAAGGGCCTGTCCTAATGCCGTCCTGGCCTGCCGCCAATCGCCTAAGCGCACAATCGTGGTCCGATTCTCGCTTATTTCCTGTTTGTTTAAATTTCCTTTCTCTGGCTAATGAAAACTTTTACTCTGTTCTCCCCTTTACGCGACGAGGATTTATAAGCGGATTCTTAAAAAAAGCATAAAAGTCTGAAAACAAATGTCCCAAATACATCAACAAGAGCTACAGTGGTAGTGCCATTTAGGATTGACTTTCTACCAATTGTTCCTAGATATTTTTGCGACTTTCTTTGATTTTTGTTAATACCAGTAATAAAGATAAATTTCTGATATCAGCTTGTTGAACAAGGGATGATTTCTTTTAAAATCATTATGTATAAAAATTGAAGTATGAACATCCAACTTGGTCATGCTAAAATATTTTGTGGAGTTGAGGTTCAACATTCGCGTAAAGGCTATCAAAAATAAATTACTGTTCTCCACTGGACGGCGAAAATGCAGTCCCCAAAAAAGGGACACTATTGTGCAAGATCCCAGGGTCCCCAGACCTTACTTATTTTCTCATTCTAAAAATGTATACGATAGAGTGGTGTTAGTGCGTACAGTAAACGTATGCATACTTGCTAGCTTGGGCCGACGGCCAATTCTCAGGTACCGTTTGCTACAGGTACGTAAAAGTATTACTCACTTAAAGTCTCACCACTAATTTTTACGTATACAGAATATTGTTAAAAATTTTGAATCAATACTACCAGTCACCTTCTGTGGGTAGTAATTATAGCCAGATGCTTATGCCAGAAGATCGAAAGGAAAAAACTTAATTTTTTCGGAGAGTGTATCTCTCCCTCCTACACTTACGGTCTACTCTAGTATGCTGTGTGTGTGCGTATGGTATTTAGTGTTTTAAAAAATACTATGGTAGAGTTATTAAAATGTGTTTTTTGTAATACTTCGGATATAAATTTAGTATTGCTTACGGAAAGGAAGTTTTGCGACTTCTGGTGTACATATGTATGAATGTAACTCGCATATCTCAAAAACAATTAGCCGTAAATTGTTGAAATTTTATATATAAGATTGTTGTAACATCTTTGTGCGATTCGATGTCTGGTTCCAATCTATTGGGGAGTTTATTTACAGGACCACCGAAAAGAATTTCAAAACATTAGTGTCTATGGACATTTTCGATATATTTCGTCTGTAGTCAGCCATTGTTTGATCCATGCCCAAAATCTCGCCATTTGTCATCGACCTCGGCGAGTTTTGCCGAACTATCGCCAAATGTATACGACTGAAACGACGTCTATTTTTGAAGACAACCATTTTTGACTTAAAAATTAATTACACGTATATTTAGTATGACTCTAAAACTGTTTACTATAGAATGTAGAGACTTTATATTTAGAACTAGTGTAACACACAATTGTGCATTTTGTTATTGCGATCGACTGAGTAATTTATGTACAGGGTCAACCAAAACACTTTCAATACATTAAGGTCTGTGGATGATTTCAATTCATTAAAAGTCTGTGATGAATCATTATATTTCGGCTATGACCAAAATCTAACTAACTATCTGAATCTTGTCAGCTTTTTGAGAAATATTGGTGAATTAGGCGCCAAAAACGAATATTTCAAATTGAACCAGCTTGTCGATATCTCACCTATTTCGCTGGCAATTGCTAAACCTTACTATTATGTAAAGTATTTTATCCCTTTCAAGCAAAAATGTTTATAGAAATTCACCGAAAATATCTATGATTTAACAGAAGTTCAAAGAAGTCATGTGGTGGTCCACATGAGATTTCATTCTTCCGATCTTTAAAGAGTATGGCGACAATTACCGCCCACAGAAAGTGTCTGGCAGAATTGATTCAAAATTAGTAAGAATATTCTGTAGAACATACGTAAAAATCAGCTGTGAGAATTTAAGCAAAGTTAGTATTATTTTTACGTACTTGTAGCAAGTGGTACCTGAGCTGCCGGCCCAAGCTAGCAAATATGCATATCTTTACTTTACGTACTAACACTACTCTATAGTATACATTTTCAGAATGAGAATTTTAGTAAGGTATGGGTACCCTGGGATCTTGATCTAGTAGACCTAAATGGGTTAAATGGCGGAGAACAATTTTTTTAGCAATTAGCGATATATTTCCATTTTAAATTCAAAACGCATTTTATAAGGTAAAACTTTTTATTCTATCTTGTTTCAAAGTTCTAAAGAAATTCAAAATATTGAAGATGTGAATATTTATGCTGCTTATAAATCAACTTTAAAGCTTTCAGTTTACTATATATAGTATTTTTGTAAGAATAATAAATAAAATAGGCATAAAAAGTAACACATATCATAAACGTTGGGATAATAAAGTATGAAAGGGAAAATAATTTAGTGTTTCGAATCCTCTTTATATGTATGTATATATTCATATAGAATTCTCAAACGCGTATATTAGAACTTTACAATTGTTCTCGAATTCGCTTCATATATATAGACACATAGAACTCTAAAACATGCATATTCGTACTTTAGAAATTTGAATATTAAAATTGAAATGCTTGCATGCACAATCGCATCATACATATATTCATATAAAATTCTCAAACGCGTATATTAGTACTTTACAATTGTTCTTGAATTCCCTTCATATATATATATACACATAGAAATTTAAAACATGCATATTTGTACATTAGAAATTTGAATATTAAAATGGACATGCTTGAATGCACAATCGCATCATACACATAACATATATATATATATATATATATTTATATATATATATCCCCGGGGATGGCATATCATGAGGCAATCGCCACTACTATGGCACGAAGTATTGGCCATTTTGTTATATTGACGCCCAGTAGACGGGAAATTTTACCCTCTATTAAAGGATGGACCAGTTAACTCCCAAGACCAAGCCGGGAATCGAACCTGGACCAAGGTGTGATAGAATAGTTCTTTAGCCGTTGCATCACTTTGGAGGTTAACATCCAATATTAAGTGTCCATAATGAAAAATGTGTTTGTATTTTTTTCAACCTCAGCAGTATTTGTTGATTAAAGCAAAAAAGACATTTGAATAAGAAAATAACAGTACAGTAAAGTACATACGAATATTTCGCCATAAAAACAAGAACACCAGAAAGGTTTATTTTCTGCCGGTGACATGCTATATAGACTAAAAAGCTGAGACAATATGTCAAAACAATGTTATCGGTGTATGAATAGACACTTTATATTTATGTGTTAAGATAACTTTTATCCAAAAATAAAAACGTCGGAAAGAGACACTTGAATAAGGACATAGCTAAACGAGCATCCCTGTTTCATTCTATTACATCATCGACAGCAGAAGAATTATCAATTACGTCGACGGATTGCTATTGCCAACTTTTAATAAAAAAGTGAGTAATTACTTTCGTCCCATCCAAATAACATTCCTGACAATTTTTGAAATAAGACAAGGCAAAGAAGTAAATGGACTCTTTCTCTCTAAAAGTCATGAAAATAGTATGGTCATGACTAGAATTCTAAAATAGCGGTCTGTGAATGGTGGAATCGTGATTCTGTTTGACAATCTCGAATAAACGTGGATAAGGATAAAATTTGAGCTAAGTTAAACATAGAGACAAAAATTTAAATACTCGACGAAGTTTCTTGATAAATTCTCATATTTATACTGCAGCTAATGCAGACTTAGAAAAAATGAATGCAAACTACTTCATATACATATATTTTTAAGTAACAGATGGTACCGATACGTGATTACTTTTAAAAATAAATACTATCGAAATTTCATGGGAACCGAAAAGTTATGCTCTATTTTTCTATGACAGTATTTCTCTTATTCTACGCTACTGAAGACTAAAAAATTTGACCTGAATGTGAGTTTTTTATTTTAGGTGATAGTGAACTTTCCAAATTCCGTAAGTAAAAAGTGGTGTAGAAGTTCAAAATATTCTATTGGTATATCTCTTACTATCTCAAAGAAAAAGAATTATAGCGACAAAATGATTGTTCTGTAATGTATAATGTAAGTATAATGTAAAATGTAAAAAAATGTTAATTATATGTTTATGCTCAGCATGCTTGTAAATAATTACTTATTGAAAGTTCATTTGCTTCAACGTAACCTACAAAAATTATTATTTTCCGGTGCACCCAATATAAGTATTGCTAACTCGTATTAACATATCTCAATTAAACATAAATTTATAAAGATCATGGTATTTGGTTTTAATCTTTGTAAAAATTGCCGAAAAACAAATTCGGAAACTATTAAAATTTTTTACGTAGCTTCAAATGTAAAATTTTATAATTATCTAAAAAATGGTGAATATATAACGTGCACTAAGATAGAATATAAATGTATATATTTATTTAGTTAAGTGAATTTATATAGGATCGAGGATGTAGTGTTTAATTTTTTATTTCATTAAACCCCTTCACATATTCGTGCAAAATTTGAGTAAAATAGATATATTGGAATTCCATTAGGTAAGATTTAATACCTGATCACGAATGAATAAATGGGAGAAGGGTTGGTCTGGACACTCCCATAGTCTACTAAGGGCTACTAGTCACACAAACCCTAATTATTGCCGAATATACAACTTTTGCACCCATCTCAAAAATAGTATACGGTACAACAAATTGGAATTTCCTCTGTATTTTTAAAACTTTATATTAATTTGATAAATAATAATTTTATGAGTTCTATAAATTATATACTTCAATGAGTATCAAGGATAATTTACTATAAAATGTATTAAAATTCATAGTGCTATTGAAATTTTTTACAAAATATTTATAGTAAAAATCGACTGGCAGTAAAATTTTATAGTAAAATTGAATGCTCCCGTGTGAAAGCTATAGCTATGTCCGTTGTACTGATATTTTAAGTTAGACTTGGCAAATCAAGTGTGGTCCAAGAGTTATATCAGACAAACAGTGACAAACATAATAAGAATAACACAAATAATAGGCATAAAGATAAGAATAACAGATTAATGTGTGATAAACATAAATTGAAGATTTTATCTTGTTGTCAAGTAATGATTTTTACAGAATTATTTTATACTTCTAAAAGCATATTTACACCTTTATACAGTAGTTCAAAACAGAAGAAAATAAACTTTTATTTTTGTACTTACAGCTGTTGGCTCAAAGCCACAATCTTTTATGAGTGGTTATTTGCAGACATTATCTTTTTAAATAAATATAATTAAGCACTGTGTAACACAATTTATAAAAATGCGTTTGGTTTTAATCTCGATAATTATGTGGCTGCAAAATTGTAACAAAAACACTTCTTCGCTTTATCTTTCTAGTTCATTTTTATGCATAATGAAATACACAAACACATTTGATATGAAATATAACAAAATTTCCTTACAGTTGTTGATTAAATTATATCATGGGATTCATTTTTGCATTTACGTGATAAATAATTAGATGATCATTTATTTCACCGTTTAAGTTGTTCTGAACTTAATAACTAAATGACAGAAGCACATTTTGTACAATGAATATTCACTAGTAATAATTTTATTATCAAAATGTAAGCAGGTAACACAATAACCCAAATGAATAAAAAAATAAATCCTTGCATAACCTTGTGTTTTACATCAGATACGAGTAAGTTTCATGAAGTGAACTAAATATGACTTAAGGTAATAAATGCTCACTTGTAATACTTACCTGATTCTTACACTTGGTTCTTTGCATTTTATTTACATAATAAAGCTCTAAACTTTGCCTTAGTTTGCCATGTATAAGCATGTTTCGAGAAATCTCTGAAGTAAATTTAAACTTCCTATTTGAAAGAAATTTAAATGTAATTTGTATATCCTGGCATATAACCAGTTCTGACTTATAGCAAGCACCAGTAAATGTAGGATATGTTTTACTGTTTTCAAGCAGTTATTGCTGTATAACACGAAACATATTTTCTCTTTCAAAATTAATAGATTTTGGTTGGAGATGAAATAAAACCAGAAATAATTGTTAATTCATTCAGAAAATGTGGCATATCAAATGCACTTTACAGAACAGAGAGGGTGACTTTTTATAGTTCGAAGCAAGTGACAATGATGATGCTGAAGACATTTCCGAAAATATAAAGTGGGATGAATACAGTGAACTTTACATGTCACCTGACAAAGAATATTAAGTTTGTTAGAAAATATATACCGTGAGGTTTTTTAAAAATTGTTACGAATATCGATGAATTAAGTTAAAAATTAAATAATAATTGTTTCGTAAAACCCACCATCATCTGGAATCGAAATCTATCTTAAAATTGACTACTAAGACTATTTTACAATCTACGCCAAGTATATTAAAACTATACTTCATCGTTTTATATCTTGTTTCGAATGTGCATCATAATCCATGAGTGTACCGGTTTGTCTTTCTTGGGTTGATTCCCACTTTAACGCCTCGACTCTCGCCAAGGTTTGCGATCATTAAACATATGCAGTTACCCTGAAGATTTTTTGCTTTTATGTGGCAATCGTAATTTAGAATTAAAATGGCGATTTGGAACAACATGTAAGTACAGCATGCCGTTACAATTTTATTTATTTTGTATTGCCAATTAATGAAGTTTTAATAATTAAGGGTCTTCAACTTCCTTAACTGGTGCGTTTATCGCTAGTTTGTTTACTTTAGTTGTCATCTAGTTCTTTTGGGCGCGTTGAAACGGTACTTACGCATTAACTCGGCGGTCACTTCCGCCAAACTACTTTTTCATAGATTTTAAATACATTTCCAATCGTATTCCAAACCATCAACAATTTCATGTGCCCGGCATTTATCTTGGTGAAAAAATTGCTTGTCTTGGCGGACCGCCTGGAAAATACGTATGTACCGTTGAAACTTGTGCATAACTCCCAGAGACCCATGACTGCAAAGCTCGCCGAAGTACAGGAATTTTTTAGGTTGGCGAGAGTGGGGGCGCTAAAATAGGAATCAACTCTTTCTTGTACCATAAAACACATTTTTGGAATCGAAATCTATCTTAAAATCGCCACCTGAAACTGTTTAGAATTTCCTCCAGGCATGTTCTTCCTGTAGGCATATTCCAACTATACCGCAAAGACATTTTAAATACTGTTTGGAATGGACATCATAATCCAAGAGTGTACCGTGTTTTCCTTTCTTGTTCCACATAGCACTTCTTCGGAATAGAAATCTATATTAAAATCGCCTAATAAAACTCTTTTATAATATACGCCAGGCGTTTTCTAACTATACGCGAAATATATTTATAATAAATTGTCGCGCTTTGGCACCACATTTTGCGATCAATTATCAAAAATTGCAAACCTTGTGCGGCTTTCAACATTTTATTAACTCCCCCCCCTCTCCACATTATCTGGCAAACACATTTGAAAAGTGATTCGACACGCTAATGTCTACACAGAAATCCTGATTGAAATGAATAGCACTCGGGGGCTAAACATTTTGGGGTGGACCGCCCTTATGACTTAGGGGTATGAGACATAGTTAAAAACCTATTCTATGACCTAACGAATATACATAGAAAATTTCATTAAAATTGGTCGAGTGGTTTCGGAGGAGTTAGGTGACTAACACTGTGACAGGAGAATTTTATATATTAGATTATTGTTATGTTTAATTAATAATTTATGATAAATATATGTATATATAATGGATGTATTAAGAAAATTTACTGTGTGCTCGCTAAAGTCCGTTTACACCCCAATAATTTATGAACGTTAAGAGCTAAATTCATAATAAAGGGTCTAGGTATAGCAAAATTAACATGCGCTACAAAGAAGCTGCTTACAGCGCCATCTGGCTGCTAAATTTGGAAACAGTGTACTTGTTCCAAAAACGGTTTGAGATATGTGAAAAATGTCAGTTGCAAAGTTGTTCTGCATCTCCAATGTATTAAGAAAAGACATCGTGAAGATATTAATGTTAAAAATTGTAGCTACAATATGAAAAGCGTAGGAATGTATTGCTGATACTTTTACCAACAAGCCACCAGCCATACTGTACAACTTCCAGTGAAAATCACGGACCATCTTCCAGGTATATATTTATCGTTGCTAACGGAAAGCACTTTTAGCATGAAGCATAAATGAAATTAACGTCAAGTGCGGTTTCGAGAAATACGACCAAATAAATGTGAAGAAATGGGTTTTATGCCTTGCATTCGTAGCGTTATTGTGCGAAGTAATGAGCCTCATATGCAAATTAAAGTGCTTTTCCTTACTAAATCGATGATGTTCAATAACTTTGTATTGATTTTTTCCTGTTTCACGGATTTTTTTAAAGATAAGAACGCTAACTCCGAATTTAGCAGGCAGGTGGCGCTTTACCACTTTCCTTGCATAGCGCATGACAACTTCACTATAACTAGAAACAGCTTTTATTTCTATAGTTCTTGCTGTTTAGAAATTATTGGGAAGACAGCGGACTTTTCAGCGGGCACACTGCGTATATAAATTAATGCTGCAGCAAAATATCCAAGATCAAAAGTTTTAAGCTAAATATTAGGTTGTAACGAAAGTTTCCCGCCACCGCAAACATCGTCAGAACACAGTTCGCATTGGCGTATTTGCTCATATTTTGTCGAACTATTTTTGACATTTGAAAGAAAGAGGCTTACTTTATAACACTGTGTTGTGAAATCTCTGAAAAATATAGTTATCATTAAGTACAAGGTGTCTCCAAATGGAACTATAGCTCTAGAGGATTTGAACCATCAGTAACTTCCAGTTGTGTTGCAAAAAGTCAGCTCTAGAATATCAACAAATTATGAGTACAGCTTTAAGTACTATTGTTGTATAATGTGACACTGTGCAGGTTTGGTACCGAAAGTTCAAATACAGTTATCTAAGGAGTTAGAAGTTAGTTTTTCAGGCAGATATGGCGGAAAACTTTCGTTACAACCTGATACTATGTCCGCCATACCGTTAAATTTTAATATCAAATTGTAAACGTATGACAGTTTTTTCTGTCAATCAGAAAGTTCCTTACTTAGTTTTTTTCTCTAAATTTTAAATTTTATGCTTCAAAGAGGTTTTGAAAAGTAGAGTATAAATATTTCATTACAGATGATTACAAGCGTAACAATTGAAGTATGAACTCGTTTGAGATTAAGCTGATTTTTTTTTTCTTCTTTCATACGGATTATGACGAAGTTGGACTGTTAAGATAAAGAACCACGTTCAACTTTTGCAGAATTTGGTGATCGCTTAGCTGGTAAACATTACATATGAAATACCCTGGAACGTCGCAATTTAAAATAAAAGTATGCAGTTTTATTGAAACATAATAAAGGTTAATTTTAACGGTGGTTGGCAGCATAACAAAAACAAGCATGACTTAGTTTGACAAGTACCAATGAGATAAGTGATAGGAAAAACTGTGTGAACACAGAAAGCAATCCTGGCGATAGAACTGAGAGCTAGAAAGAATGGTCGCCAAATAAGTCTCCAGATTGTAAAAATGGAAAGATCCTTCAGAGTTAATACAACTTTACCAAAGTTTAAAATTGGGTCACCAAGGGGGGATAGTCAAAGAGAAGCTGTAACATAAGATGTATTATTGAAACCCAGTGGGAACGGGATTAAAATAGAGGAATCCTGGCACAGAAGGACGCCTAATAAATTCATCGCAAAAGTTAAAGTCAAAATAATTTAAGAAATGGAATTAAAATTGCGTAACAGATAGAAATGGGAATTTAAAAGTGCCAAAGTGTATTGAATTTAGAATAGGGAAAGGAAAATCACAAGTAATTATAAATATGTGATGAGCTGCATCGCAAAGTTTTTGAAAGGGACATATTTTCAAATATCAAATCTGAAGACTTCCCAAAAGGAATGTCTTATGAAGATAAAGAATAAATTGCAAAGCTCTAAATACCTGAAACATTTTAATTTTTTATATTTATCTAGAACAAGGAATCACTTCAACAGGTGCATTAAAAAAATAATGGTTTGCAGTGTTTCAAAATTATTCTTTTTTTATGCGACAATATCTCCTGAAAATTCAAGAGAACCAGGTTCATTGCTTTGAGTTACTCATCCATTATTCATGCAAATAACACAAGCGATACAGCGAAAACAAACTTTTTAAGTTTCCTCTCATACGGAAGCTTTCCATAAGCTTGAACGTTCAAGGAAATGCCAAATTCCTGGCAATCAATCTGGTTGGGGTGAAGGCATAATTTAAACATGTTCTCCAACGTGACTTAAATTCCCTTAGCCATCAGCGGCAGTAACGTCACGTGAAAATGCTATGGATTTAGAAAGTATTCTTTACAAAGAATGCTTTTATTTTTCAGTGTCCCGGATAGACAGATTATTAATTTTCAGAAATTTTACTTTTCATTTCGTTTTACTTTTCTGAGTGTGCATTCTTCTTTACGCAATTACTATGCCATTGGTTATATTACACTTAAGAAAGGTAGAAACCATATATTTCGTATGAGTTACATAATAAGCATCATTAACCTATTACAAAATTACGAGGTTGGCTCAAAAAGTAAGGCAACAAGTCGTTTAACCGAAAACGTTATTCGCGAAATCCAGTGTTACACACACAGCATAAGGCGTTTCGTACAGATTATTCAACATTGCCTTTATCGGCACCAAAGCATTAGTTTTAACCTTATACCAACCAGCGTCTTGAAATGAAAGCGTCTTAACGATGGCGTCTTGAAATGCGGAATCTGTTTGGAAGTAACGTCCACCTGGTGCTTCTTCGACAACCTGAACAGATGGAAATCATTGGGCGCGAGATTAGGTCTGTAGCGATGATGACGAATACGTATCCTCTATCTCAAATTTTGAGGCTTTACGGCACTACTAGCTCCATATAGTGGAATTTGTATGCTGTGATAGCGTTTGATATCGAGACAAGGAATTTCATTCACTCGAAGACTATGTGCACACATGAGAGCTCTTGTTACCTTACTTTTCGAAACACAAACGTATTTCATACACTATAAAATGGAGTAGATACGAAATATTTAAAATGCATTTCCCAGCAGTTGTTAAGTTTAAATCATATATTTCTTTGAAAACCGAAATCTTATTTAAGTTAGATAAAGTAGGTGAAAGATAATTGTGTTTCAAAATCTTATATTAGGATTATTACATTTTTTGAACCTGAATCTGGTATAAGTAGATACTGCTAGTTTTTAATTTTTAATTTAAGGATGATCAAAATATATGATACAGTAAAAATAAGAATTTTAATTTATGCTGGATAGATGGGGTAAAGAACAAAATCTTCGATTCTAAAAAAAAAAAAAATGTTTAGTTTGCTTACGTAATTCATACTTAAAATTGATATATTGAATATTTTATAAGTAGACTGCTTATAGTGCGATGGTGATGGCAAGGTTTTTTAAGGTGAGGAGAAAAAAGGATATGCAAAAAAGTGTAGTGCAGCATAGTTTACTTATAAGGGCTAAATTCTGAAACAATTTTATTTAACTGTAAATTAGGGTGGATCGAAGAAAAACATTTTTGAATTCTCTGCATTCTGAGGTCTCAAAAATTTATTGCCTGAATAAGGCGCAGGTAAAATTTATTGGATGTGCGTCTTTGAGTAACGTATCAGTCTTGAAATCTGGGAAAATGTTACTTTTTTTAAAGAAAATGAATCAAAAATGCTTATTATCCGAATTTTTCGGCTCTTGAGGTTTTAAAACTCGTATGTTCAAGGCATATAGTAATAAATAAGACCTACGCAAAATATGGAGAGGACGTAGTAAAATCTAGGACTAGCGCATCGAATTTGAAATCTAGAACTATTTGAGAGCTATAACATTAAAAATATGATATAGAAAGCAAACATAATTTTTTAATGACTTACTTCCATTCGAAAAAAAAAGTTAAAAAGAATGAGTCACTCAGTATGACTCGCAGATCTTTGCTTGTATAGCCACAGCAGTTACAAGAGTATCCAGCATTCCTCACGGGGAGATGCTTACAATTAGAGTTCAACACCTGCCCACTCAACCATTTGGGTGCATGTTTTAAAGAGCTGTGTAAAGTTTGATACCAGTTTAAACCGGGACATTTTCTGTAGGTGTAATAATCTAGTTTCTATGAAACAATTTCAAGACGCTCTTACTAGCGATTGGCAAATTAGACCAAAAAACAGCAAATTACAAGTAAAAAAGTAACTTATTTACAATTCTTCCGATTTTCTATAACCTGCAGGGAACACAGAAAAGTCTACGAAGTGGCTAAAGAAGACTATCATTACCTTGGATGAATAATAATAATATCGTCTTAAAATGTTTGGTTACTGAAGGCAATATTATCTCACAGTTCTCCTAAAAACAAAATGCATGGAGTTGTTGTCTTTGAAGTTGAAGGTTTATAGACTGAATGTTCGAAAGAAATTAGCAAATAACTGCAAATCTGATGGATTTAACTCTCAATTCAGCTGTTTTCGTTTTTCAGCTTCTGTATCTACTGAGCTATTTTTCAGATGAGCCCAATGTGCAAAAAGTTGGAGCACGGATTTTACAGTCTTCAAGAGAGATAGATACCCTTAAATACTATATATGTAAGTCAGCCACAGGTTCTGAGGAGCATAAGTAATCGAATGGTGTGTTTTTATGCAGAGCACGCTGGAGCGTATACCTTGACGACGAAATTTACGAAAACTTCAAGAACTTCTAACGGATTTACAGTTCCTACATAACAGCCAGGTCTAGGTTGCACTCTTCAGGATATACAACAAGTCATATGTACACTGCAAGAGGAACAGCTAGCCAGAGCGGTAAGCTTGTCTGAACGAAAACCGTTTTCTGAGAAGTCCTAGTTAATGCAGTTAAATTCATCGCAAGCAGAGGCACCGAAGGCCATTGGTGTTTGCTAAGTCGGTAAAGAAATCGGTGCAATTTAGTTCATATTTTGTGTGACAAATTTTTTCTGGAAAGTATTCAATGGTCAATTTTTTTCCGTACAGTATTCAATGGTACTATTCAATGGTCCAGGCTCAATGCAGGTAAAATGTGGATGGACTCCCGAACCAATCTCTCCCAAATTTCTTGCGAAATTCTCTCAGCATCACAATTAGATATTGACAGATAGTATTTTGAACCTTATGTTTTAGTATCAGAGACATGTGTTTTACATGATAAACTCTAGCGTGTAATTTGCGGTTAGCAGATTATTCCATGTATCTTCTCGTTCATCTCCCGCTCAAAATGCAATCCATAAGAATTTTCAAAGCCTACCTCTGAATCAGTGAATAATTTACTACGAGTTATCTTATGTTTTCTGATTTTATTTCGGTTGACAATCATTTATGCAGGCTTCTTAGTTTAATATGGCAGCTGTCTTTTTACATCGGTACGCCTTCAAATCATTGAGTTTGAATGCCCAGTGCCCAACAATTTTACAACGCTTTTCGCAAATTCCTTGCATAAGCAGTATTATTTAACAATTGCACGGACGTATCCAGGAGTTAGATTTTTAAAACAATGATCACTCGCCCCTCCTCCAAATTTAGATTTCTGTTTGCTAAATTGTTATTTTTCGGAGAAACTTTAGTTTCAACCTTTTAGATATTTCCCGCTATTTTTTTTTTTTATTATAAATAGTTATTATGCCTATTATGTATATAGCAAAGAGCTAAGAGCCTTAAGCTTCTGAAACTCTTTTAACATATTTGAAAAAAAAAAACCTAAATCATTAAAAAATGAAACTGTCTTTTTCCGTGATTTTTTTTTAAAGTTATATATTTCCAATATCTCTACATTAATAGCTCGATACGCAACCATCAGAAATTATTGCACCGCCTCCAAATTTTGCATATGTCTTTTTCATAACAACATACAACTTTCAAGTTCTCAAGAGCCCAATAGCAGAAAAAAAATTATGGTTTTTAAAGGCGTATTTTTGAATTATTTCTAGATTCCAAGTTCTGTGATCAACAACAAGCCGTAGCTATAACTCCTACAGATTTTACGTAGGTTTTATTATAGCAATATACAACTTTAAGGCCTCAGGATATAGAGATTCGAAAAGTTTTCGATCTACTCTGTTGAACATATATAGTATATGAAATGTAGGTAATGGCAGAAAATATATCCCATAGTTACTGTGAAATGTATATATACATGACCAAACGCAAGTAAACATATATTCAGAAAATTCTCCTGTACGGAGGGCGACGAATCGGTTCGAAGAGACTCTTTCTTGTTAACTAATAAACACCGAAAACGTTTAACATATATTTTATTTAAGAAAAGAAAAAAGCATAATTTATGAATAATAAAATAAATATTTTTATTACTATTTTTATAAATTTTTATTTTAAACATTTAAGTAGCTCACGTAATCGTTTACATTTCTTTTTGTTTTAAAAGGTATGTCGTTTTTTTAGGGGTGCGGCGAAATGAAATTTACAACGTTGTATAAAAATGAACGTGCATTAAAATATTCATTTGTAAAACGTTTTGTAGACTAGAGGCGTGATTTTTATTACTCTTTTCATAAATAACCGTTCCTTAAATATCGATTAGAAAATCATTTACATTTCTTTGCTTAACAAAATTGATTTTCATTTTTTTGGGAGGGGGGGATGAAATTTATAACTTGTATAAATGAACGTACATTAAAATATTTATCAGTAAAACGTTTTGAAAACTATGCATGATTTCTAAACACTTTTAAAACTGATTTTAGAGAAAAATTAATCATATTCATAGAACAAAGCAGGATTACAGTGCGTCAGTAGTGTCGGTATGTGAAATGACTAATTGAAACTGCTTTTAATTTTTTGAAGCTCGTAGGTATGTTAATATATAATAAAAATAATTCTACGCCATTTACAAAAAAATATTTTTATATGACTTTGATAAGAAATTTTTTTACTGCACTTTTCAAATTACTTTATAGTTATATTTTGTTTTGATAGTTTAGTGAACTGTTTTAAAAGTTCAGTGTAAAATTAAAAATTATTTTTTAAGATTTAGATGTTGGAACGCATTTACGTTTCATCAGTGCTTTGTTTTAAACATACACTTTTGAAATAATACCCATATTGGATAATATATATGCATGTTCTTCTTTGTATTTCATGAAAATGTGTCTAGACTATTGTTTCAGTAGATTATTAATGTTTTTGAAAAGAAATAAATCGAATAGTATATACGTAGAATATATACGTGAATTCTTTCTATTGCATTTTCATTCTTGCTATTGTCTTGTATTTCGGAAATATAGATTTTAACTTGATCTGAAATTTAAGACACGTTTTCCATACCAAAATGTTTTATGTATCTCTTGTTTTTATAATAAAAAAACACTAATTGATAGGAGTGTATACATCTCATGAAAAGTCTCAAAGCAGCAAGAAATACTTTTCTTGCTGCTTTGAGACTTTTAAGCAAGAAAACTTTTTCTTCAAGGAAGATAACTGTAATTTCTCCATGATTTTTAGGTGAAATATGAATCTTTTCTAGAGTACTGGGCTGCTTTGGCCAGTTTAGATGACCAAGGTATACTTCAGTAGATATATGAATTATTCAAAGTCAAATTATTCCCTGATACCTTCAGTAGCTCCATGATCTCATTACATAACAGGTCTGAAAAAGCGCAATTTATTACACACACCAATTCTTTCAAAGGCAATTGATTGTACTGATCAATTCAGATGTCAAATTTTATGCAATACATTATTGCGTTGAAACGTTAGATGGTAAAGTAAATCTTTAAGGTCCTTTGCCTATATAGCAAATTTATTCTATCGCACCTGTACGCGTTCATATAGTTGTCATGGCTCGATGCCTACCATAAATTTCGAAAGTGAATCAATGTTGATCAGCTTGCTCAATTTTCTCGACTTTTAAAAATATGATAGTTTGACAATGACTTTACATTATAAAAGTCGTGTTCGGCTCATTATTAAGATAATAAAAATGGTTTTTAGTATTTAAAATAAAATATAAAGGACAATTAAAACTTCTTTAAATAACACCATGAAATAACTTATTAAAATGTCATATTTTCGGGTGGTACAGAAAAGGTTCATCCTTCATCATTTCCAAAAGAGTTTAACAATCCACACCATGAACTTAGGGACACCTAGATCATGCATACAGTGTCCCTAATCGCTTCTTTTTTGATGCGAAAAACGCACCCCATTTCTGCCACTATCATGGCTGCCGTCCATGTAAAATAGAACATTCATTGTATTACTTTAGAAAAATAAATAAATAAGGTCGAGGCAAACTATTTTGATATACGAGAACTTATATCGAAATACAGATTGTTATAAAATAATTGAAAACACCATTATAATTTAAGTTACTGCAATTCTGCACATGCGAATACCACTAGTGCGGCTACCGTTTGAAGGCATCAAGTTTTATACCGTTACAATCAATCTAGAGATTCCTATATCTATGATCCACACGAGCAGAAATGTTGAAACTGAAAGAGAGTAAACATAGACAGTGTTTCCATTAGGAGGAAGGGAAAACTTATGAAATCCGAGAGAAGAAGAGTTAGAAAGTAAGTTAGTCCATGACATTCTGTTACAGGTTCTACAAAACATGATAGTCATGTTGCCATGACTGAAAGTCCATGTGATGCTTTTTCAAATAATTAAAATAACCAAAACTACGGAGAATGAGAAATAAAACAGGATACAACATCTTAAAAGCAAACGTTCCTGTGTGATATCAACCCATACATGTTAAATGTTTGTCTGCTTAAATGTGTGATTAAAAATAAATAGGCAATTTCTGATGCGATTTTCAAACGAAAATATAAAAAGATATTTTCTATCTATCAGAATTAACAAATTTGTACAGTGTTCAACTAGCAGACTTGATTGCATGGTGGGTAAAGCACCGTACTACAGTTTTGGGTTCAACTCCCGGCAGTCGGGGCTCAATTGCCGACTGGGCGTGGTTGTAATTGTCCGTCCCTTCATAGGGGGCGATGTTGGTCCACCTACTAGGTGCCCCCATTATAAAGAGGCCAACAATTTTGGACTGTTGTGGCCTGGCATAGGGGGCGACGTTGGTCCACCTACTAGGTGCCCCCATTTTAAAGAGGCCAACAATTTCGGACTGTTGTGGCCAAAGACTTCATGGCAGCGGCCAGACATTGGAAAAAAAAAGAGTTCCTTTATACACAAGATGTTACATGATGATTGGCAGAAAAGTTAAGGAGTAAGAGAGCACGTAATGCGGATTCGATATGGCATAGCAATGTTGGGTCGAAAACGTCATCGTCAGGTAGCGGTTAGTAATCACTTTAGAACAAGTGCTAAAATAATCAACTTTCCAACCATAGTTTGTCAAAACCTGATGCATCTTTCACAGGAAACCCGTGATTAAAACCGATAGCTTAAAAATGCTATTTATTATATTTTAAATATATACGATAATATAACAAAAAAGATGTAATCACATCTGAGAGAGTTAAGTCCAATTCAAATATATTTTATTAAAGACATTGTTAGTTCTATCCCCTCAGTATAAGAAAATGTTCTCTTATTCACAATGAATTTTTTAACCTAGCATAGGGGGTCGTCGAAAGACTCCAGAGATGTAAGCAATGTTTGATAAGCAGATTTGGCGGCATACGCTTAGTATATTAAGAGATAACTGTCCAGCTGAAATAGACTTAAAATAATGCTTCAAAATTTTACTCACATTTTATGATGCATAAATATTTCAAATTATATTCTAATATATTCTAATTTATCTACATATACTGAAAGAGCTTCAAAGTCTGTTGAAAAAGTTTTAAAAATATTCTACACTACAGACTACTCGCAAATTTCAAGTTTAATTATGGACACCCTACATAAATATTTAAATATTTTTTACACACATTAAAAACTATAAGATACTGACATTCTGCAGGTACTCACTAATTAAAATATTTTCATTGTACACGAATTTAGAACTCTAAATAAATGTGGAATCGCTGCTTTGCTATTCACATACATTACACAAACTAAAATCAGACTTCCTAAAACATTAATAAAAATAAAGCGTCCTGTAATTTACTATAATATCTTTATTAACAACAAGAAAATATTAATTACTAAGATTGAGCTGGAATCCATTGTTATTGAGTTAATTTAAATCCATCGTGTGTGAGCGGACAAAGCGGTGATTATTAATTTAGTCAGCGAGATACACGCAACCTCATTTACTTTACAATAGATAATGCATTGCATGTGAAGTATTTAAGCCTGTTTAAAAGTTGTTAAGATCCCCAAGATATTCAGAGTTGTAGTTGATCGCCATTCATTCAAGTTCACACTTTAAGAACGAAATAAAGAGGAAAATATGAGAGATGAAAGGAATTTCTGGGCGAATATCTTGTAAAATGCAGTTCTGTTCTTTCGCAAAGCGGTGAAGTAATTACGTAAACTCATATTTATACAAAATAAATTCAGTGTTGTAGAGTATAATTCGTTTTTAAATAATGCTTCTGTTGTTCTAAATATTAGTGAATTTGCAAGGAAATTTTAGAGAATCTTAAAACTTTAAAATGTTATTGTAATAAGCATAATGTACCGGAATAGACTAGATACTTAATATTTTTAATATAGGTTTAATACTTAAACACTTTTAATATAGTACTAGTACATTAAATGTATGAAATATATTGCATTAGAAAAATATGTATAAAATCATACAAAAATATACTTATGAATTGAAACTGACTTTATAAGATTAAAGCATGACGTGAAGGATAAATTTGTTCAAAACTAAGAATTTTGATTGATAAAAAATAATCAAACAATTTCATTCAACATGTACATTAAGTAATTACAGTATGAAAATAATCACTGAAAGGAATTTAATATAATAATTCTGAAAACCATTTAAATAATAATTTATACTTAAATCAAAAATGAAAGTCTTCTTTTAAAATTTTAATCAAATAAATTGTAAGTGCAATGATTGCTCCAATAACATAAGTAATAACTGAAAATAAAGGTTCTCTCACTTAGAATGCAAAAAAGTTAAAACTGATTTCTCAAATTAGGCAGTTAAACAGTAAATATTTTTGACTGCCATCAAATATATAACGTTTTTCTTCAATCAACTAGTGAACCTAAGGCGAGTAGTTGTGGTAACGACTAGGTAATGCCAATAACCATTTTGTATTATTATTAAACTTTAATGATATCATTTAAATTGAGTATTAATCATTGGGAAATTTATATTTCTAGAACACTCAGCTGTTTAAAAAAATAAGTACATTTATTGAAAGGTACAGCTTATTTGCTGATGGCTGACAATGGGCCAAACGCAACCAGAAAAATGCCTCGCTAAAAATGAACATTGTCTAAATATGAACATTGATTGAATGAAGTTGTCTAAAAATGATCATTGATTTCGCGTGTTTCCAGATGTAATTCGTGTTAAGCTGCAGTTTTAATATGCAAGCGCGTTTTTTTATAGAACTCAAAAAAAGAAACTTGAAATATTTTGAAATCTTTCGATATACGAAAGGTTTTCCATATTTCCCCTAAAAAATGAAAACTTTTTCTAGTTTAGCATAAGGAAAGAAGTGAACGAAATATTCTTTCTAGATTCAGCTTGATTTTGAATAAATACGGAAAGGAAAACAGGGAATGCTAACATATATGTGAAAAAATGTAATAATCCCTTGCACTGTAGAAAAGGAAAGGATTAATTTTGCATAGTATGAAATTCTGTAGTAAAAGTCTAAAAATTTCTAGTATAAAGAAATTATAAAGCATGTTTATTCAAATAAACAGAAAATGTTTATTTGTAATGTTTTATGAAGAATTTTAATAACGGCGAACCGTAATGTTTAATTTACCAAATATTTTTTTAATTAAAAAACAGTATAAAAGTATTTAAAGAAACTATATGTTAGAAAGAAAACAAAAATTAACTCAGAAGCCTAATTATCTGTATGTTCCGTCAAAGTAAACATTAAATCATTCTTATAAGTTAAAGTTTTGTTCTAAATCCTGCTTTATAATAATCGACGAATACGATTTTTACCACAGAACACGATAGCTGAATGTATTATTTTTTTATATTTCTTAAACATTCAGGCCTTCAAACTATTAGTTCTACTTTGTGTTCCTGTGCTGCATTTTTATAATTCATTTTTGTACCTCAAGTAATCTTTAATCAAAAATCTCATTATAAGAAGGTGGCACATATTTTAAAAAATAAAATGGGAAATAAAATTTATTTAAAAAACACAAACACACGTGGAAATAAGTAAAATATTATGTTTTCATTGATGCAGAGGAGCTAATTCAAACTGTCAAGAATTTCAAATAAGTACTCCGATTCAAATATTGTTTTCTGTAGGAGGTTTTTTTACTTTTCAAGGAAATGCACTGTTGAAATAGAAACATCAGTTTGCACTCTCATTTATTTTGCTGTAAAAATTCAGTGAATAAAGATTTAAAGGCTAATTTGGTATGCAGATAATGTGCAATTGAAATTTTGGATATTTCTCCAATTTGAATACTAAGCAGATTTTTTAAAATGCAATTTCTGTATTTCATCAATTTGAATTATTCATTTTTGAACCCAATTTATCCTGAAAAATATTTGATGAATTCCAGAGTATTGAAACTGCGATCGTCTACAAATGTAATTTACATCTGAAAATTTTCTTCTTTTTGCTAATAATAGATTTAATCTTCAACAGAATGTAAATATCAAACATAAAAATTCAGTGTAATTCAATGTTGTATTTGTGGTTTCCCCTTCCTCTAAAGAATTCGTTTACCTATCGCAATCAATATCCCAAGATATATCCACTCCGGATAGATGAAGAAATATGCCTGCGTTAGAACTACTATGAGCATGTTGATGCAAGTGTAAGAAATAAATCATGTTTAAAAAAAAAAAAAAAAACATCAAAATTTCTATAAAAGTTTCTGATGCTCCTATTGTCCATTTTGCAGTCCTAAAAATATTCACCCAATTTAATCTGAAAATGTATTTCCTTTTTAAGTAATGGTGTGACCTGAAACCATTGACCTATGCTTTGACTTTTTTCATATTGATCACTGATCATCACACTGAACATCACAGAGGCATTATGCTGAAAGGGTGGACTGAGGTCCATGTTTTCGACAGAGATTCTGCAAAAAGAGATCGCTATTGTCAGGGGGTGACCCTTCCCATGTGCGTCTATTACAAAATGTCATTGGAGCAGACTTCCTTTTTTATGGATGATAATGCACGGCCACAGCGGACTCCTGCTGTTGAGGAGCTACTGGAAAGTGAAGATATCACTCGAATGGTTCGGCCACCGTACTCCTCTTATTTAAATCCTATATATCATGTCTGGGATGCTTTGGGGAAACGCCTTGCGGGACGATTACATCCTCCGGGGAAACACCCAACAACTGAAACAGATGCTGATTGAGGAATGGGCACTCTTATCTCAAGCCCTGTTGGACAATCTGGTGGTGAGTATGAAAAGACGGTGCGAAGCAACCATTGCACTAAGTGGAAGTCATATCCCATACTAAGAACCCTCTACTTGTTGTTCTTTCTCTTGCACAATCATGTGTAACGATACTATGAGTTCAATAAAGCTTTTTTAATATTTGATTGCATATTGTATGCATTGCATTCATTTATGCGCAGCTATGCTTTAGCATCGTTTAAATACAAAATGATGTCTCTCATTTCCGAATTTCATGTCTCTCAGATGACTTCCCGTGGAGTTATGGAAAAGAAAACACCTGTTGCTTAAGCTTTGCACATCAGTGTAGTAAATGCTAACTTTCTGTACTTTCTATGCCTATTTTACTCAAAAAATTGATCTTGCTGCGCCACTTTGCCCATTGGTGGCAAAAGTCCGAAGTATATTTTTTCTAATCAAAACCCCATGTTATAAATAGTATTTACCGCAAATTTGGCTCAGTTTGACCCAAACAATGTTCGCCAAATGGGGCTCTAAACAACTTTACTTTAGTTATCTCCATCCTGTGTGTCACAAGATCATGCAAGAAGAGGTAATAGTGCGTTTTATATGAATAATAACTCCAAAAAAGTGTTAGTGATATCTTTATATCGGTGAAAATAAAGCATAAAAAGCTGGATTTCAATTTATATCTGTTCGGTAAACATGTTTTTTTCCGCTTCCATTTTAAAATGATTTCTAAAATGCTAGAATATTTTCTCATGAAACCAAAATATTCTTCGTGTATGAGACTGCCATAGGCTTGGCTCGAGGATATTTATAAAATCTTCACCTTCTAACACATTCTTATCTAAATTTTTAAAGGTAGTTTTCCGAATTTTAAGAAATTCAAATGCATTTAAAACCCATTGAGTCGATTCTATCTATAAGTTAAACTTAAATGCATATGATAATATTTTTCACCATTACTTAGAAAGACACTATTTTAAAACTTAATTCAGTGCCTTCTTTGAATAAAAATGTTTAAGTGAAAATATTCATAAATTTTATTCTTTCATACATGGTAAAAGGGGTATTTTTATGTGTTTAAACTTAAAGAAAATATTTCTTTTGATAAATAAGTAAATGCATTTTTATTTTTAAAACTATTCTAAACGTACAAATGGAAATTAATATGAAATTCGTATTTATAAAATTTGAACTCTTTATTTGAATTGTGTTTTAGACGTGCTTTTATAGAATTATATTTCAAATATTTATATTTCTCTTCGAATTTCACTTGAAATATTACAAACGTAAAGAAAGTAAATAAAAATAATTTATACTAATATAACACTTGGCAAATATTTATTTAATGAAACATGTTGTGCTAGAAGAAGCTTATGTTTTATAAGCCCAGATAAGTTATTTGTAATTTCTCTTTTATGGTTTATTAATTTTTCGGTGTTTTGGCTTTTCCAACCCGGTATAATCAGCTCTAGAATTTTACCTTTAGATGCTATCTCTAGTTAATCAAGTAATGTTATAGGTTTATGAATATACTATGTTGATATTCTAACTTATAGAGTAAATGCGTTTTTTGAAAGCTATTCAAACGCTTTGCATCTCCTTAAAATAAGCTAGGAACTCTAGAAATATATCAAGTAAAATCTCAAATACGATTTCTTTCTCACAAAAGACTAAGTGGCTTATTGGTAGGCTATTCTGAATGAGAAAACAGGAAAAGCAAATACCTGAATTAAAAGTGCGGGGAGAAGATACGCAATAATTATACATTTAGGAGAAATCTGTAAAATCAGTATCAGAAAAAGACGAAATTCAAAAGCCCATTTTTTTAAAAGTATAAACAAGCATGCGCGTACCATACAGGGTGTCCCCAAAAAGTTGTAACATGCTTTAATTGTTTGTTTATTGCAGATAATTGGAAATGTAAAATGAAAAAATCTTAGGGAAGTAAGTAAGGTAAGAAAAAGGACTATGTTCACAGAAGTGGCGCTGTAACACTAGTAATTTGCATTTTGCAATAACGTGATTTGCGGAAATAAAGCTTTTGAGTAATGTATCCAAAAGACGTGCCCTACAAAAGTGTAAGACAGGCGCTGCCCAGGCAGTTGTTTCCAGCTCGCTGATGCGCAATGGCGGCTTTGAAAGACAAACCTTGGTGAGACTAAGTCAGTGAAACTTTTCTACCAAAATGACGAGAACTCCTGTGCTGCGATAAGAGCATTCCGTCGGCTAAAGAACTTACGCCGAGTACCAATGATACCACGTGCTTTACGAGACATGATAAAGAAGTTCTAAAGAACCGGACAGCTGGGAATTTTACCAGGTAAAGGACGGCATGTTGTGGATTCTGCACGCGTTCAAGACGTTGCTTTGGCGGTCGTGGACGCCGCTAGCCAATCGCCACATGGTGTTGTCAGTGTACCAACTGTTCCTCGTGCTGTTGAACATCTGCAGAACGTCTTGTTGAACTGCAGCGCCACCTATCGGTAACTTCTTGTACTAATACTTTCTCTTTTATAAATCACGAGCGCGTGATCTGAATTGTCTGTTTTCAAAATTTCATCACATTATGACCCATACAACATCCTGCACAGGCCTCTGAGTTTGGGAAGTTTAATTTGGACAACCCTGCTTTTTAAGTCAACGGATTTCCTTCAACAGTAATTTTTCTACCTCCAGAACCTACATGTATAATTTTCTACCTAGCTGTTATATTGTGTATATGTATTGGAATACAGGTGTGTTTACATTTAAAATGAATGGGACTTTATTTTAAAATGTTGCTAAAATTCCAACCGCTGCTTAAGTGGTATATGTAGCTTTTATAGTAGATTTATCTGATAAATTTTCAATAACAATAAAATATGTACATAGGGAATAGAGCCAACAATCTGGCATGCAGACTAATTTTGAAAGTTTTTCTTTAGTTTGTATTAGTTAATTTTTCAGAGAAAGTTCGGTGGTGTAAGTTTTAGCTCACTGCAATTCGATGCCATAGATTCTCGAGCTGCACACACCAGGTTGTATTACCCTTAAATTCTTACCCTTAACATTGAAATATTTTGAAATCTTTCGATATACGAAAGGTTTTCCATATTTCCCCTAAAAAATGAAAACTTTTTCTAGTTTAGCATAAGGAAAGAAGTGAACGAAATATTCTTTCTAGATTCAGCTTGATTTTGAATAAATACGGAAAGGAAAACAGGGAATGCTAACATATATGTGAAAAAATGTAATAATCCCTTGCACTGTAGAAAAGGAAAGGATTAATTTTGCATAGTATGAAATTCTGTAGTAAAAGTCTAAAAATTTCTAGTATAAAGAAATTATAAAGCATGTTTATTCAAATAAACAGAAAATGTTTATTTGTAATGTTTTATGAAGAATTTTAATAACGGCGAACCGTAATGTTTAATTTACTAAATATTTTTTTTAATTAAAAAACAGTATAAAAGTATTTAAGAAAACTATATGTTAGAAAGAAAACAAAAATTAACTCAGAAGCCTAATTATCAGTATGTTCCGTCAAAGTAAACATTGAATCATTCTTATAAGTTAAAGTTTAGTTCTAAATCCTGCTTTATAATAATCGACGAATACGACTTTTACCACAGAACACGATAGCTGAATGTATTATTTTTTTACATTTCTTAAACATTCAGGCCTTCAAATTATTAGTTCTACTTTGTGTTCCTGTGCTGCATTTTTATAATTCATTTTTGTACCTCAAGTAATCTTGAGGTACAAAAATCTCATTATAAGAAGGTGGCACATATTTTAAAAAATAAAATGGGAAATAAAATTTATTTAAAAAACACAAACACACGTGGACATAAGTAAAATATTAAGTTTTCATTGATGCACAGGAGCTAATTCAAACTGTCAAGAATTTCAAATAAATACTCCGATTCAAATATTGTTTTCTGCAGGAGGTTTTTTTACTTTTCAAGGAAATGCAGTGTTGAAATAGAAACATCAGTTTGCACTCTTATTTATTTTGCTGTAAAAATTCAATGAATAAAGATTTAAAGGCTAATTTGGTATGCAGATAATGTGCAATTGAAATTTTGGATATTTCTCCAATTTGAATACTAAGCAGATTTTTTAAAAAGCAATTTCTGTATTTCATCAATTTGAATTATTCATTTTTGAACCCAATTTATCCTGAAAAATATTTTATGAATTCCAAAGTATTGAAACTGCGATCGTCTACAAATGTAATTTACATCTGAAAATTTTCTTCTTTTTGCTAATAATAGATTTAATCTTCAACAGAATGTAAATATCAAGCGTAAAAATTCAGTGTAATTCAATGTTGTATTTGTGGTTTCCCCTTCCTCTAAAGAATTCGTTCACCGATCGCAATCAATATCCCAAGATATATCCACTCCGGATAGATGCAGAAATATGCCTGCGTCAGAACTACTATGAGTATGTTGTTGCAAGTGTAAAAAATAAATCAAGTCTATGTAAAAAAAAAAAAACATTAAAATTTCTATAAACGTTTCTGATGCTCCTATTATCCATTTTGCAGCCCTAAAAATATTCACGTAATTTAATCTAAAAATTTATTTCCTTTTTAAGTAATGGTGTGACCTGAAACCATTGACCTATACTTTGACTTTTTTCATATTGATCACTGATCATCAAACTGAACATCACAGAGGCATTATGCTGAAAGGGCGGACTGAGCTCCGTGTTTTTGACAGAGTTCTGCAACTGGAGATCGCTATTGTCAGGGGGTGACTTTTCCCCATGTGCGTCTATTACAAAATGTCAATGGAGCAGACTTCCTTTTTTATGGATGATAATGCACGGCCACACCGCACTCCTGCTGTTGAGGAGCTACTGGAAAGTGAAGATATCACTCGAATGGTTCGGCCACCGTACTCCTCTTATTTAAATCCTATATATCATGTCTGGGATGCTTTGGGGAAACGCCTTGCGGGACGATTACATCCTCCTGGGAAACACCTAACAACTGAAACAGATGCTGATTGAGGAATGGGCACTCTTATCTCAAGCCCTGTTGGACAATCTGGTGGTGAGTATGAAAAGACGGTGCGAAGCAACTATTGCACTAAGTGGAAGTCATATCCCATACTAAGAACCCTCTACTTGTTGTTCTTTCTCTTGCACAATCATGTGTAACGATACTATGAGTTCAATAAAGCTTTTTTAATCTTTGATTGCATATTGTATGCATTGCATTCATTTATGCGCAGCTATGCTTTAGTCATCGTTTAAATACAAAATGATGTCTCTCATTTCCGAATTTCATGTCTCTCAGATGACTTCCCGTGGAGTTATGGAAAAGAAAACACCTGTTGCTTAAGCTTTGCACATCAGTGTAGTAAATGCTAACTTTTTGTACTTTCTATGCCTATTTTACTAAAAAAATTGATCTTGCTGCGCCACTTTGTCCATTGGTGGCAAAAGTCCGAAATATATATTTTTCTAATCAAAACCCCATGTTATAAATAGTATTTACCGCTAATTTGGCTCAGTTTGACCCAAACAATTTTCGCCAAATGGGGCTCTAAACAACTGTACTTTAGTTATCTCCATCCTGTGTGTCACAAGATCATTCAAGAAGAGGTAATAGTGCGTTTTATATGAATAATAACTCCAAAAAAGTGTTAGTGATATCTTTATATCGGTGAAAATAAAGCATAAAAAGCTGGATTTCAATTTATATCTGTTCGGTAAACATGTTTTTTTTCCGCTTCCATTTTAAAATGATTTCTAAAATGCTAGAATATTTTCTCATGAAACCAAAATATTCTTCGTGTATGAGACTGCCATAGGCTTGGCTCGGGGATATTTATAAAATCTTCACCTTCTAACACATTCTTATCTAAATTTTTTATAGTTTTCCGAATTTTAAGAAATTCAAATGCATTTAAAATCCATTGAGTCGATTCTATCTATAAGTTAAACTTAAATGCATATGATAATATTTTTCACCATTACTTAGAAAGACACTATTTTAAAACTTAATTCAGTGCCTTCTTTGAATAAAAATGTTTAAGGGAAAATATTCATAAATTTTATTCTTTCATACATGGTAAAACGGGTATTTTTATGTGTTTAAACTTAAAGAAAATATTTCTTTTGATAAATAAGTAAATGCATTTTTATTTTTAAAACTATTCTAAACGTACAAATGGAAATTAATATGAAATTCGTATTTATAAAATTTGATCTCTTTATTTAAATTGTGTTTTAGACGTGCTTTTATAGAATTATATTTCAAATATTTATATTTCTCTTCGAATTTCACTTGAAATATTACAAACGTAAAGAAAGTAAATAAAAATAATTTATACTAATATAACACTTGGCAAATATTTATTTAATGAAACATGTTGTGCTAGAAGAAGCTTATGTTTTATAAGCCCAGATAAGTCATTTGTAATTTCTCTTTTATGGTTTATTAATTTTTTGGTGTTTTGGCTTTTCCAACCCGGTATAATCAGCTCTAGAATTTTACCTTTAGATGCTATCTCTAGTTAATCAAGTAATGTTATACGTTTATGAATATACTATGTTGATATTCTAACTTATAGAGTATATGCGTTTTTTGAAAGCTATTCAAACGCTTTGCAGCTCCTTAAAATAAGCTAGGAACTCTAGAAATATATCAAGTAAAATCTCAAATACGATTTCTTTCTCACAAAAGACTAGGTGGCTTATTGGTAGGCTATTCTGAATGAGAAAACAGGAAAAGGAAATACCTGAATTAAAAGTGCGGGGAGAAGATACGCAATAATTATACATTTAGGAGAAATATGTAAAATCAGTATCAGAAAAAGACGAAATTCAAAAGCCCATTTTTTTAAAAGTATAAACAAGCATGCGCGTACTATACAGGGTGTCCCCAAAAAGTGGTTACATGCTTTAATTGTTTGTTTATTGCAGATAATTGGAAATGTAAAATAAAAAAATCTTAGTAAAGTAAGTAAGGTAAGAAAAAGGACTATGTCCACAGAAGTGGCGCTGTAACACTAGTAATTTGCATATTGCAATAACGTGATTTGCAGAAATAAAGCTTTTGAGTAATGTATCCAAAAGACGAGCCCTACAAAAGTGTAAGACAGGCGCTGCCCAGGCAGTTGTTTCCAGCTCGCTGATGCACAATGGCGGCTTTGAAAGACAAACCTTAGTGAGACTAAGTCAGTGAAACTTTTCTACCAAAATGACGAGAACTCCTGTGCTGCGATAAGCGCATTCCGTCGGCTAAAGAACTTACGCCGAGTACCAATGACACCACGTGCTTTACGAGACATGATAAAGAAGTTCTAAAGAACCGGACAGCTGGGAATTTTACCAGGTAAAGGACGACATGTTGTGGATTCTGCACGCGTTCAAGACGTTGCTTTGGCGGTCGTGGACGCCGCTAGCCAATCGCCACATGGTGTTGTCAGTGTACCAACTGTTTCTCGTGCTGTTGAACATCTGCAGAACGTCTTGTTTAACTGCAGCGCCACCTATCGGTAACTTCTTGCACTAATACTTTCTCTTTTATAAATCATGAGCGCGTGATCTGAATTGTCTGTTTCCAAAATTTCATCACATTATGACCCATACAACATCCTGCACCAGCCTCATAGTTTGGGAAGTTTAATTTGGACAACCCTGCTTTTTAAGTCAACGGATTTCCTTCAACAGTAATTTTTCTACCTCCAGAACCTACATGTATAATTTTCTACCTAGCTGTTATATTGTGTATATGTATTGGAATACAGGTGTGTTTACATTTAAAATGAATGGGACTTTATTTTAAAATGTTGCTAAAATTCCAACCGCTGCTTAAGTGGTATATGTAGCTTTTGCAGTAGATTTATCTGATAAATTTTCAATAACAATAAAATATGTACATAGGGAATAGAGCCAACAATACGGCATGCAGACTAATTTTGAAAGTTTTTCTTTAGTTTGTATTAGTTAATTTTTCAGAGAAAGTTCGGTGGTGTAAGTTTTAGTTCACTGTAATTCGATGCCATAGAGTCTCGGGCTGCACAAACAAGGTTGTATTACCCTTAAATTCTTACCCTTAACATTGGGTCGCTGAAATGAGGACCGAGCTTGCTGGAGGAAATTAACTCTGGGTAACTTGCGTCAATCACCATGACCATCTGGCTCGGTCCCATGCTTGTGCACTTCACGGAACATGGTTGATAAAACGAGGCTGTGCACAACCGTGGTTAGATTATTTTAACTGTAACTAACAATACACCCACACATTTTTGCCTTGTTATATAAAGTAGATCTTTGTTCGTTTTATGTTTCGCAATTTTCTTTTAACTGATGGCAATACACCTTATTTATCTTGTCGTTGAGTTTACTTCAGTTACAAAAAATCATTATAAAAAGGGAAAAATGTAAAAGGTTTTTAAAGTACTGTCTCACAAAACTAAGATAATGCAAAATATCCCGTATGATTCATTATATACATCGAAACTAATGAATTGATGCAAGCTTTGAATGTTCATAAACATGATTTTATTACCTTTTTAATTTGCTGCTCCATTTCACTACCTACGAGATAGAAATTACCAAAGCATGCGAATATTCACTGTTAGCGTGGGAGTTTGCGATAGCATGCTGCACGTGGGCTTTATGCGTGCCAGTAGGTATCCATCTTCGTGTGTGGGAATAGTTCGAGCGATCGATAAATAAAATAGACATTATGTAAAAGAAAATATAATAACACGAGTTATAATAATGAAAGAGATAGTAAAAGGTGGCATCTGCAAGCAACGATAGGCAGTAAAAAGAAAATTTCTGAGTATCGTATAGTGGCGACAGAGGGATCAGACAGGTTAAAGATAATAACACAGTAAAATTCTTTTTATCCATGGCTCTTCGAGCTTAATCCATGGAAGTTGTTTTCATTTTTTACATACGTAAAGGAGCTGTAAATGTTACATGCATTAAATTTGACGTAGAATATATTTTATAAACCTAAACATATGCATATATGCTGTAGGTTATTATTAATTAAGAAAAAATCACGAAAATGACGATTACTCAAAAAGTTACATATACAATTTAATGAAACTCACCCACAGTGTATAACAGATAGTATTCTATAAAATAACATGAAAGGAAATTACTAGACACTTATGTTATATAGAAGACTGTTATTATAGAAATTAGCATATGTATAAAATCAACAAATTGGATGTGTCAGTTTGGTATAGGAAAAGTATCTTGAATATGGAATATGAACCCCCTCCCCTTAGAAGCAATACAGCTCCAACAGCGAAGTGTGATTCTGTCAATTATGCGGTCTATGAGTTCTGTTGGAAGGGAGAGCCATTGCTCTTGAAAGACAGTTGCAAGCATGGTAAGAGTCGTGGTCAACTATCCGTCTTCCTAAAGCATCCCAAACATGCTCGATAGGATTCAGGTCCAGCGATCGTGCTGGCCACTCCATGCACTGAATTGTTTGCTGCTGAAGACAATCATCCACGATGGAAGCCTTTTGCCGTGTTGCATCGTCGTCCTAAAGCAGAAAACCATCGCCTATTGCCCCGGCATAAGGGCGCACATAATAATTAAGGATGTCATCTCTATAGGTGTGAGCATTGACGGTTCCACATGGAAAGACATGGAGGTCTGTGCGCCCCTCCAAAGAGAACCCACCCCAAACACAGACACTGCCTTCTGTGTATGCATCTCTTTCACAGGTGTTTGATGGATGATATCGGGCTCCAGGTTGTCTCCAAATTAAACAATGCCTACTGTTGTTTTGGTGGCTAAACCTAGACTCATACGTAAAAAGATCAGCCCTCCATTGGTTAGCGGTTCAGTGGACATACTGATGTTTCCCCCTCAAACGTTCCCTTTTGTGGCGTGGCGAGAGGGACACGAAACGGCTGGTCGCCCCGGACCTTCGGTAACCTCCCTTTCGGGGACTTATTTTTGGCGCCAAAATTTGGTGATATTTCGCCAAAAGTCGCCAGGCTTGGCGACATTTTGGTCATTTGGCGTGATTTTCCCTATGGGGCTTGTAAAGTTGCTTTTGTTGCATTTGCAGCTTTTCTGCTTCATGTCGAATCCTCGAGAAATAGACTCTTCTAGAAGTTTCTTGTAGCGTCTGCCCTACCTAAAAATACAAGCGTTTCAGAGGCCCCAGTTCAATGTGTGAGTTCGCACCCGTCGAGAGTGAACCGAGCGTCCGTCGGTGGAGTACGGCGCTTTGCTCTGTGATAGAAGCAGTGTTTCCGCGTGCGTTTTTGAAGCTTTGTTCTTAATTACTGGTTGTAAATTCTTCATTGTTGAGTCTTGAGGCAGTGTTTGTGTTATCCCTCGTATATTTTCACTGAATTTTACCTGTAGAAGTGTTTTATTTTGTGTGAGAATTACAACATTTCTGAAAGCTTCGTTACTGAGTGAATGTTATAAACAAGCTACTGACAGTTAGTGTCTGTGAATTTTGTTCAGCTGATTATTCTACGAAGTTTCAGAAGCAATACATTTTGTGTTACATCCTGACAAGTGACTTTTTACGAGAACTTTCTACACCAGCTCGACATTAGAACGACGAACCCGGGAAACAAGCAGAGTATTTCTGCAAAAATATAAAGTTATTATTTGTGGTAATGTTTTTCTGCTGTGTTTTAAAACTTAAAGAAATTAAAAAGTTTATTTTTTGTTCTTGAAATGACTTATTAGGAAAATATTCTATTTGCAATTAGCTTTCAGAACTTTAATCTTCTAAATGAACTTTTTAAAAAGAAATTTCGAAGCCTTACCAATTTTCTCATCCTGAAAATTGTTTCGCGAATAAATAATTATATGTGCATTACATTTGCTTAAAATCAGGAAAAATCCCTTATCCTTCTGTTTCAGAAAGCATTATGACTAAGAGCGAGCGCATTTTATTGCAATGTATATATATATATATTTTTTTTTTCTTTAAATTGAAATGTGAGTACGGTGGTACTTGATAATGGAGTACTCCTTTTCAATTTTACTCTCCATCTCCACTTCATTGAATGGGATCGAACAATTAGGCTTACACCCATGTGATCTTGCTTGGCTTGTCCTCCCACTTCTCTGTGGCTTTAACAGCTCTGTTTTATACAATTTCTTGCCTCTGGATTGTCAATTTTTTATTTCATGTTTTCAGTTTTTTCAGTAACTTTTTTTGTCATCATGTGCTACTACTTAATGTTTTACTAGGGATTCCATATTACGTAAGTTTAGCTATTTTATTTTATCTATCTATCTATCTATATATATATATAAATTCTACTTCAGTTAGACATAGATAATATTCATTCCATGCATTTTGCATTGATAACCATTTATACCCAAATATTGAAATATTGTGTAGAAAATTCCTACATTCATATGCATGGTGTAATATATTTTAATGCATAAGTTGAGATCCTCATTTAGCAATGAATTTACAATCATTTGAAAAAAATAAGCATGCATTATTTAATCATTTACAAACATGATTAAATAATTTCTCTCGAATAGATATCGATGAAAATTTTTAATAATAGAGGTTAAATTTTAATAAAACAAATAAATAATAAAATATCGATTAATAAATTTTTGTAAACTTTACAAAACCCTTTTCAACTAAAATTATCATTGTTTTCTATGTAATATTCTTTCAAAATTTATGTCCTCTGTTGTGTAGACACCTGGTGTAAAAGGTTTAATAAACTTAAATCCTGTGATTTATCGAATATGATTTATTTTTTGAACAGCTATCAATAATTTTTTGCTTGATTAACTTGTGCTTATCGTTTGTAAATTCACACATATGCATAAGATATTTATTAGATTTCTTTTATTCATTTGAACAAATTCCACTTAAGAATTAAATTTGGTATGTAAATGATGAGATCATTTAAAGATACTTAACTATTAAATAAGCAAAATTTCGACAAAGAAAACATATTTATATTTCAACACGTAATATATTATTCAGTGTCTGAAAACAACGTGACGTCTAGAACTCCTAAATAAATAAGAGTTCATGGTCTAGACTTTAAGAAAAAGTATCACAGTTATTTTCTATAGTATTCATCTACCTATAATAAAATATAAATGAAAATAAATTAATTAAAAACCTTATATTACAAATCTGAATTTAGCTTTTGTAACTTTTTTCTTGTTTTTATATACTAGCTGCACAGCACATGGTCATTTCATTATCATTCTATATAATTATCTTAAATATTGATTTTTTTTTACTTAAATCTTTAAATGTAGTGATACATATGAAAGCATATTTCTTTTTTATATAAATATAAATAAACAATTTTTTTTTTCAAAATTTAGGAAATTTTCAAATTTTCAGATTTTTCATTTACGTATGTAATTTTTTTAAAGAATCACCCATTCGTTAATACAAATGACCTACATGAATATATGCAATTTTCTTCTTTTTAGGGGTAATTTTTCTGTTTCATCTGGCCTGAATTCAGTTAAAGGGTTATGAAGTAATTTTGAAATACACGCCATTTTTTAATGTTTAACATCATATGAAATTTTTTTAACCCTTTATAAAAAATAAACATTGATTTTTTTTTATGACGTGACATTTCTACGAAAAAAAAATAAATAATATTTATTTCTTTTCATTTGTTTTCAAAGCAATGTCGTAAAATATGTGCATAAGAGGAAATGCGAAAAAAAAAATCTACTTTGCAAACTTCCTATTAATCCTCTTAAGTAAGTCAAACTTCCTGAAATATGAGAACTTATTTTTACAGGGTGGTAGAAGCAATAATCTCTTCCGTTTTGTGGACGTCTGGCGATGTTTCTGGTTGACTTATAAGAACGTACGCACTAATAATTCTGAAACATATAAAATATTTGTTAAAGAGCGGATATGCTTGTTAAACTTGATCGTTGTAGTTGAGTAAATTTTTCGTATAATTTTCACTAGATTTACGCTTCATTCTACATTTGAAATTTCGTGTATGCTTTTCTCTTATTTTCAGCATTGCGATTATATATTGTTTATGTTAATGTCAGAACGGAACAGGGTTTTGTTTATGTTAATGTCAGAATGGGGATATTTTTCTAGACTTATATAAACTTACTTTACATAAGTATAGAGTATTTTTTTGTGAATTGTATACTATATTAATGACTGAAAAAAAACTGATTTAACTCATGAATACAAATGAATTATATTTTTTAGTAATACATTATTTATTTCAAGCAACACTTTTAAATGGAAATAATTTACTTAATATGCATTTTTGTTAATTTTATACTTCATTAATGACAGTATAAAAAATAACTGTTTTAATACATAAATGCGAATGAATTAAAAGCATCAAGTAATGCATTATTTATTTCCAGTAACACTGATACATGGAAATATTTTATTTATTTTAATCTTTTTTATTATAAAATATTAAAATTTACCACCAAATGTTCGTTGTGTAGTATTAATATTCAGATTTTAATTTCTGATAGTTTTTTTTATCCAAAATATTTTTTTTTTACTCTGTTTGAATAATTTGTCTGTATAATTAACGAATTTTTTTAATTGCCTTCATGCAAGTTGGAATAAAATTTCTACATGTTCTTTAAACACCTGTGTAAGTGTAAAAATGTAAAAGAATAATTATGATGCCATAGTGTATCTCTTTACGGTAAATGCCTAATTGTTAATTCGCTGATACATTCGCTAAAGCAAGAACTGCTATGAAAATTAATATTTAAAACCAATATGTTCTTTTATCGTGTACTGAACATAGAAATAACAAATAATATTATACAGAATAAGCAGAAGTGTAACATTGTAGCTTTGAAAAAGATTTAATATCTGCCTAACAGGACACAAATCTGGTAACAAAAGTATGTAACTAACCCTATATCTTTACTTAAAAACATCCACAAGTGATACCGAACCTAAAAATGAAATTTGGTTTTTATGCTTTGACAACAGAAATTATACAAATATGAGAAAAGGTGTAAGGAAATTAAAATACCACGATTTATTTTATAAATCACAAAATAGCAGGCATAATATCAGTTATCACAGGCGGTTGTAGTATAATAACCAGATCATATCGTGTAAAATAGATTAAAATATTTAGCATCGTCAGTTGTTCTAATTCACTATGACTTAGTCTTAAAATAAATTTATTCTCTAAATTAAACTCAAGCATGATTTTTACACGTAAGTTATTTTTTGCCTTTCAACACTAAATATATTAGAATAATATTTTACTAACAATATTTACATAAATGAAGACTTCGTCTAAAATCTAATTACTTTCTGGTTCTGAAAATTTCTATTAGGAATTTATAGATTTTTCTTCCATTAAAAATAATTAAAACATATAAAAATATATTTTTGTGTGTATTTACTTTTGTAAAACTAATGCAAAAATGATGCCTTAAAAGATCCCAAGAAAAAGAAAAATTGCATCATCTACATTTTCTCAACTTATATGTAAACTTGTTACAAGCTATTGTATGCCTCAAAATTTGCATTTAGATTAAAATACGTATTTTATCATATGAATACCTTCCTTTCTATATAAGATTATTACAAAATACAAGATTTGTTTTCGTTTTAATATCCCGTCTATCTTGGTGAATTAAATTCTATGTATTCAAAAATAATATCAAAAAATCTTTTGAGAATTTCGAAAAATGAAATATCAGTCATAATTTACATCTTTAACAATCTAAAACCATAGATTTTTAATTCTTTTTGAGAAATTTATATAGATGCAATTCCAGTAATGAACGATAGATTAAATTTATTTTTTAATGTCATCGCCATTCACCTATGGCTAGAAATGAAAGAAAAAATAGTAAATAGTAATTTTAGTTAATTTTAAGCCAAAACATGCTTTAAACAAAATTGTTTAAAAGTTAATCCCTTCCGAACCCGAAAATTATCTCAGTATGAATGTATTTTTATTAAAAAATTGTTATATGAAATTATGAGTAGAGAATCTCCCTCAGAACTAAATACCGTCATGTTACTACTTTGTAATCAAATAATTAGCTGATTAGAATGAGAAAACTTGCATTTTCACACAAAATATAAAATATGTAGAAATAACTTTCATATTTTTTTAAAATTAAGTTTTCTTAATGAAGCGTTTTATTTTAAGAGTTTATTCTCAAACATTTACATGTTTGCTCGGAAAAAGATTGCTCATGGTTTCGATAAACAGGGAAACTTATAACTATCTCCTTTTTAAATTTAGCAAGTTCCATCTGTCTCATAACATATACAAATTATCTATTTTATTATGATGGCTCCTTGTACATAACCAAAGTTATCTCTTATAAAGGAAAGGGCGAGCTTACACCCAAGAACAAGCCAGGAATCGAACCTGGACCAGAGATGTGACGGGCTCAGCCAGAAACCGAAAGCCCGAGCCCGAGCCCGGGCTCGGACTCTGTAATTCACCGTTGCATTCGGGCTCGGGCTCGTGAAAAATTTCTATTTTATTGAACATACTCCTTGAAACAGATTTTTAAAAAGTGATTCATATGGAAAATAAAAGTACTTATAAAAAAATCGCGGCACGGGTGCCTAGAAGGCGCGTGAAGCTCTTTCGGTATTTCAAAACGGCGGCTTATATTGCTTAGTTAGTCATGAGATTTGACATTATTTCATAAACATCGATATAAAGAATTGGAAAGTGCATTGAAAATTTGCAATTATATTTGCCTTTAATTTGCACAAACAAAAAAATGTATTGTATTCTATCAAAGAATTACTTCTTTGAATTTTATTTATCTTTTAACTAAAATTTCGGGCTCGGGCATCAACTTAAAGAACATTGCTGTAGCTCGGATTAAAAGTCTTCGGGCTCGGCGGGCTCGGGCTTCAAAAAATGAGCCCAAACTCATCTCTAACCTGGACTGCTTCATTAGCCACTGCACCACCTGAGCAACTGAACTAGTAAAGATTGCATACGAGAACATTTTGTTTCTACGGAATGTATTACACAGAAACCGTATCGTTTACAGGGTGTCCAGTGCTAACGGTGCCCAGTGACTATTTCCTAATCCGTAGACACATAGTTCCAATTGCAAGAAAAAAATACGAAACTTAAATTTTTATACTATCCCCCCGATCCTATCAGTTATATTTAGGAAAATTTTCTTTATAGAATTTTATGCACAGTAAAAAAAAAAAAAAAATTCCCACGACTAAAATTCAACGAGTTATGAAGTGTGAAATATATTGACTTTAATCACTTTACCACGTTTTGAAAATGTCCCGTTAGGGTAAACCGTTAAGGAACCCTATAAATATTGAAATTTTAAATTATATGTAATAATTTCATTCTCTGGGATAATGTGGAGAGAGAAGCAAAACTTACTAATCTTTAAGCAAAAGGTTATAGTCAGGCTCTATAAAAATCTATCCGGGATCAGACTTAGTAAGTCAATATGTGTAGCATGCAGATGTGAAACGCCGAGTATGCTACACAAAGAGGTTTCTACACGGGTGCATATTTGCACTGCAGTCGAAGGAAGCTACAATTTGAGCAAATGTTAGACTAACAGGATTTGTAATATTATTTTAAGTTTCTGAAATGCATATATTCACACTTTGTTTCATTTTCTAATTTAATGTTAATTTAGTGTTTTTATTATCTTTTCTTTGTACTTTAAGTCATTTAACACCAGTTCATTTAAAAAACTCTTTAAAAAATTCTATTTTCAGCATAATCTACATTTTTATGTTAATTTATTGGATACACATAGTTAAACGTTAATCTTCTTTATTGCAATCTACAATCGTAAAATTGTTGACGAAATTACTAATAAATATTACAAGGCTCAAAACCATGTACGTTAATTTTTTCTCAAATTCATTTTACATACTTCTATTGCATATATCTTATTCTTTGCATACTATTTCGCATCTCGAAAAGTGCTCTAATATTAAGGAGCTGTAACTCGCTGAATTTTGGTCGTAGAATTACGATTATTTTTACTATTGTGCGTGAAATCGTATAAGAAAATTTTCTCTAAATATAACTGACAGGACCAGGGGAGCGTATAAAAATTAAAATTTTGTAATTTTTATAGGAATTACTTCATTGACTTTGACTGTTTATGATATAATAAATTATTCAATTTAAAGCATTTAAGCAACTGGAACTATGTGTCTCTGACTAACCATTTAGGAAATAACCATTGGGCGCCGTCAGCACTCGACACCCTGTATATAACAGTAACATCTCATATTCATTTCTTCTTTTATGTTTTCACACAAAATAATTGGTTATAAAAATTTAAATAGGAAAATTTGAGTATTAATCGAATGCCTTTTTGAGATGCGAAATTTTAATCATCTTTTCAAATGAAGATATTTTTTTTTACGTTAGAAGAACAGGTACTCATCCACCAATGCATTTAAGTGTAGAAATTACATAGTATTATTTTGCAAGTTTGGTAACCTTAGAGAACAACATCAGCCAGTTACAATCTATTTTTCGCAAATAGTTTTTTCTTAGTATACCAGAAGTAAGAAAATAGAACCATGTCAGTTTCAAAACAAAATGTATGAAATAACAAAGAAGAATTTATGCTGCAACACCATAAAAATATTTCTCTTTATTTAGACACTTACTTAACACTCAAACGAGATTATGCTGACCATAAAGAGGATAATTTCAAACACGTCAGGACTTTCATTTCAATTTGGCGACAAATCCAGATGGTTGTCACAGCCATGAAAATTAAAGAACTGGCCTGTCTTGGTAACATGCTTCGGGCATTCGCTGTCATGCTTCAAGTAGAATTAATCTCACTGCTCGTGTTCCATTAAGATTCAGGGTGACACTACATTTTACAGAACAAAGAAGCCATAAAATAAATGTTGGGTAGATGAATTCTTTGTGAAGAAAGAATGGACCCATCTTTTGCAATTAATTCTTGTTTTTTCTTCTCATTTTTGGATTTATTTTTTAGTGGAATAGGAGTTCGGAAGGGGTGAATGACTTTTTTTAGCGTTCTTATCTTCGATTTTTATTGAATTTTTCTGAATTTTTCTCTGCTTTGAAAGAGTGTTTATGACGTGTCTTTCTTTTTTTAAATGTATGTACCAAGTAATTTTTTTGAAGAAAACAAATTATATTTTAAATACAGAAATCTTAGAAATGCAATTGCGTCTTGAAATAGAATGGAATGTGTAAATTCGCATAAGATAATTTGGGCATAGCAAATCATTCATTTATTTTTTGTGTTATGCGTTTAACAAGAAATATCTCAATAGTGTTATTTGTATTAGAAAATAAATACATGAAAGTAGAACCACCAAAGAAAAAGGATAAAATTATTTATCAAACCAAACTTTTCAATTTTTTTAAAGTTATGGAACACTTTAAAGATCTTAAGAGATTTTGTCGGAGCTGCTTGTTCAGTTTTATGGAGAATGTTGTCCAACTACGAGTCTAGTAAATTATTATAGGCTAAAGCAGCGCTTTATTTTTTTCACAAAGTGCTTACTAACTTTGCACAGAGCATCTAACGGTGTTTGCAAAATTCAAACTAAGATTTAAAATAATTATTAAAATAATGATAGTTTGCCGGATTTACGCAATAAATGAACACTAATTGAGTTTTTAAATATTTTTTTCAAACGAAATAAAACAGTTTGAAAACTGAAAATGAATGCTATGAACGTACTGTGTAGAATTAATGACAATACTATGTATACGTTTAAGCTATTTTCACCGCTTAGAAACATTATAAATCCTACGATAACAAACTACACGTACGTTAGAATAAGTTTCTTGCAAAAATTTGGACTCATAAAATTTTATTAAATGAAGTGTTGAAATTTCTGAATCTTTCATTATTTTGGCTTTTCATACCTGAGATAACCGACCTATAAATCCAGAATAAGCAAATTATGGCTAATATGTAATGGATGAATTTTTAATTCCTTCTATAGTTAAGTGTGGGAATTTACGCAATTGAAAGGAATATTCATTCTTCTCAAAATACTGTATTTAAATCGACCCTTTCATGAATTAAATAAATAAACTGCTGGAGTTTTGATGTAATGCTGCATCTTAAGATAATTAACTCAATTAAATCGAGTGTATTAGAACTATATTTATCATATATATGAGCAATTTTTGTTATTTAAATAATTTCCTGCAACGGTATTTTTTACCTTATTTTATGAAACATCTTTCTACGTTAAATATATGCATTTTTCCAAAATGCTCCCAAGAAAAAATTATCTTTCAAAGAAAATCAAAGAATAAACATGCTTATTTTTGCAACACATATTTTTTCATATTTATATAAATAAATTTGGTTAATTCTCCTCTTGAAATTGTTATATATAAATGTATCTGGTCTAAAATTCAATCTAAATCTCTCTTAGAAGGGCAAAAATATACAGAAATTGCCACCAAACAACATCTGCGAAATTTACTCTCTTTTAGAGGTCTATATTCCAGACTGGTTTTGGCAAACCTCTAAAACTTGCAAAGCCTGAAGTTGTAATTGTTGACGTACAGAAAAAAGTTTATAATCATAATATTGTGAGACAAGAGAATGATACAAATCATGCAAATCATGCAAATTGCCTCACAATAATATGTAAATGTTTTAAAAACCGGAGTTTTTATCTGATCTATTGAATAAAACACTGCAAAGAACGCCAGAGGAAGAAATGATAACCGATATTCTGTAATCAAATTTGTAAACATAAAATACACAAAATTATTAGGAACTATTCAAAATATTCAATAATCAAATTTATAAATATTTTAACTTAATTAAAGTTCTAAGTTAATTTGAGATTTGCAGCTTCTCATTGCCTTATTTTGACTTCGGAAAAATTCACACTTTTTTCATACTCGTTTAATGAAAATACAGGAAATCACCCACTTAAACTTACATATAATACTTGGGTTTTATACCTGAAGCCCCGTACACATTAAAATGTATTAATTGTAAAAAATATACAAAATTTTATAAAAGAAAATAAGAATTTAGTAGTTACTTCGTAGTTTACCAATAGAATGTTGAAAATACAGATAACAAAACTATGGGAAACATTCGCTGCTTTATGTATAACGAGAAATAAATGGGAATAAAATTACTAATATGTGAATAGCCCTAATATAGCTTCTACAAGTCTTACCAGGAGAAAAAATAAAAATAAAAAAACCCACAAATTCAGAAAAATTAATTTAAGAGTTTACGTTTTTCCTGAACAAAAATATTTCATTTAAATTACATTTTCATCTCACACGAGATGCTGTCGTTAACAAAGAAAACTTTTATTCAGAATTTCTAAATTAGAAGAGAAATATTCATTAGGGTTTGTGTTTTATATTAAGTTTGAAGGAAACGAGAAATTAAGTCACTTAAATGCGTATGTTTTATGTAACTGATTAAAACCCTAAGCAAATAAATTGGAATGAGTAAAATTTAAATTAAAAAGGAATTTTCTGGGTAACATGTGTAATGTGTAAAATATGAAAGGAAAGATATTGCATTTTTAGTCCAATGAAACATGTTGGTGTGTTTGTGCCACTAGTATCCGACTAACTGCAGAAAACTGCTGTATACTGTTATCCGCTGAAAAGATTCGTTTTTGCACTTGTGAATGCTTGAATGTTCAGAAGTATCTAAAAGGTATCTGGAAGTAGTAGAGTTTTCAAACCGAAACACACTCTGTACACACTCCTTCTGAAAAATCGTCCAACAACTTTTATAGCGCAACTCACAGGATCTCATAATTAATAATTCATTGGATAAAATTCATTAAAGCCGAAAAATTGCCTTAGAAAAGCGTAATTTGAATAGAAAAAAAGATATTACAATCTAAAACTTAGTCGAATACATGAGCAAAACCTGTAATTACTTCAAAGCGTAACAGATTACATAATTTCGAAACATCTTTTGATTTAAGCTTTGCAAAGCAACAAAAAACCCAATTTTTCTGCCTGCACATTATAGAGCTCTGTAGAGAATTTCGACGAGACAAGCCTCTCTCCGACAAGTCTTCCTTCTGCGTGACAGCAAGCGACTTTCGTTGTGTATTTCAATATCAAAAGCTTGATTTTCTCAGTGACTTCTCTCAGACTAGATCAGGTGACTGCCGTGCTACAATTCACGACCAATCAGTAATCGTCTGGAAAGTCACCGGACCCTAGTAGTCTGATAGACGTCATTGAGTCTCCAGTCCAGTATGAAGATTGACCGTGGATGTCACTCAGAAGAATTTACAGGAACATCACTAACAAGTACCTTGTTCGCTAAAAGTGTTTACTCACATCTGACTAACCGAGTTGACCAGCTATGGTATTTATAATCTTTGACAGGTTCTCTTAAGTGTTTGAACAGTATGTTATACAAGAATATTCCATAAATTTTCACATATATATATAAATTTTCACATATTTCGAATGTGTACAGTCATTCAGGGCAACTTTGATCCATATCTTACATGGATTCATTTGCCCCTTCTTATGCATTAATAGAGTTTTAAGACAAAAAAAACCCTTAAATTTTGCTTACTTTGAACAAATTAGTAAGCTGGTGATAAAAGCAAAAATAATAGGTAATTTACCTGGTGCAATATTACGCTGACAATCGGGATAATTTTGATCCAATATCAGAAATTGCATATAAAATGCGTTGCTTTATTCAATATATGAACCAGGACATCTTTGAACTAATAAAATTAACATTAAAATGAAGCTTGAAAACAGTACTTCAGAAAAACAGTTAAATGTACAAATTAAATATGTACACCTTCCAAAAAACTGTATTCGAGTAGGAGATAAATTTCCTACTTTAGATTTGAGAATAGTAATTGAGTTTTTGAAAAACGCACAACGTGACAGAAATATGGGAATTCATATTTATACATACCCTAATTCATATTCTATGTTAAAAAATTTTCAATATACGAAACCTACGTAGGAAATTTGTCTCTTATTCGAATATTATATTTGGAGGATGTGCCATGTTTCTAATTTATTTTCTAAAATACAGAGTGGATTACCAATATCACAATATTGTTAACAGAGAGCAGCTGTGGACCGTTAACGGCTCTGTAAAACCAAATTTGCGAAATCTAAGAGGCAGCACAAAGTTACTCGCTACGGCTCAAAATTCTCCCGAATGACTGTAATACTAATAATTTTCGAGAAAGCAAAAGTTATCGTTCCTATAGTTAAAATTGCACCAAATACTGCCAATATTGTTAAATTTTAGAAAAATATTGTAAAATTTGCCATAAAAAATCTAACTTAGCAATATCGCCAATAATTTTTGAGAAATCACCATTTCTAACTTTATCCAATATGAAAATTTAGGCTTCACTTCTCGCGTTGCACTTAAATAATTTACATGCAGCCAAATGAAAAATTTAATTATTTGAAGCTCAGAAAATACATTTTAGACTAAACTGAAGACCAGATATATGTATCGTCAGAAAATGTCTAACAATATTCATGGAAATACGACACTATATCGACATATATCCCGACGACATAATATCCTGTATATTGACAATACGAAAGCCGTAAGATCTGTTTACTTTATTAAATTGATTTGATAAAAATAATTTTCCAGAATCGAAAAGTATGCTGTAATCAAAGATCAGTGTATATTCTGGAAAACTGAGAACATCAAATGGTGCGTTCCAAAAGCAATTCAGTTAAATTGGTAATAACAGCTTAGACCGGTTTAACCATTAACAAAAAAAAAATCTATGTACTCCCGTTGGACATTCTCACAACTTTGCCTACTTCTTTTCCCTATACGGTATGCAGCCTGGAAGACTTTTAAATGCCCATTGTTGTAGAGCCTCTGTGAGGTGATATTGCTTATTCAATGATTCCAAAACTGATGGAACAGAAATAATTCTACCGGACTTAGCTTAGAAATGTAGAGAGCTGAAGCAATATTGTAATGCTGAGTTTCGCCAGCGTGCTCCAAGAATGCAGAAAGTTGCAGTGATGTTCGTTGGTCTAAGAGTGAGGGTCATCATCCACCTGTTCAGGTCTATTTTTAAACAACTGCAATTATCTGGAAACTTTAGTAGAGGAGAGAGCAGAGTCTTTGGAAGCTTCCTGAATCAATGAGAATTATCGATCTCACTCACATTTTCACCCAACACGTGACCTTACCCGAAATTCTACCTATCAGCTATGGAAATACCTTGTTTTGATATTTTGCTCATGCATGTAATAAGCTCAATTGTATATGACTGAACACTTCCGACACGAAGCTCTAACACCCTAACACCAATATTGTATGTTGGTTTAATTTTTAAGTTGGTTTAATTTTTTTTCTCGCACATTTTATAGTCCAATGTAGATAAAAAATAAAATTTCTATCTAAAAATTCCTAAACAAACTTTAAGAAACTTAAGAATTACATAATAATATCTGTTTTACAACTAATAATAATATAAGTTTATAATATCAAGGAAATCTATGATTTCAAAGAGTTGGGACACCCTAATCTAGAGATAAAGTGACCTCTCACTTATATGCGTTTTAAGGGACCGACTTAAAATCGCGTATAACTCAAAGGGTCTTATTTTCTATCTCTTCACTTAAATATGAGAGAAAACATTTAAAAACAAATGAATATGTTTAATATTTTTTTTCAATTAAAAACATTAATCTTATATTTTAAAATATTTAATTATACAATTTAGTTTAACTTTTAGTTCAGAAATAGAATGTACTTATAATTTCATTTTACATAGGAGAAACTTTAATTGTACTAACATTCTTTTATCAAAATGTCATCAATATTATTTTTGTTTAGGCAGCGTTTGTAATACAATATTTTCTAACTCATTAAAGTATATTATTGTATTTGAAATGAAATCATAATTTCACAGATAACGTCCCAATTTTACTGGGTATTTAATTAAATTTGTAGCATAAGATGAGACAGAAAGATCAGTATTTATAATCATCTTCACCCGCAACTCATCAAAAACAGTTTCAATGTCTTAGTTTACTGGATATTACATTTTCATCAGCATTCCAAATATTCGCATTTTTTGAACACCGTGTCTTCGAAGACGACGACGGAGAAAAGTACGACATGTGTGACAGGATTTGTAAATGGCGCTGTTTTTTTTCGCGTGCAATTGAAAGAGTCAATTCAAAAATGCACTAGTAAGTGAGAGACCTATATCATGATTTTCCAACTCCTTTCGGCGGGACCTTACAAAATTCGCGTATAAAAGAAAGACGCTTATAACTGAGAGGCGCATAAGTGAGAGGTCACTGTACTTCTAAAAAGAATTTCATTGTATGTACAGTAATTAAAATAATTTTAAGGTTTATTTTCAGAAGTGATTGAGAGTAAAGTGACAGAGCGTTGCGTAGTGTAAACCAATAATCCAGGGATCATTTTGCGATGCTATTACAACCGTGAGAATGTAGATATGAATAAACTTTTATTTTACGCCTTAACCCTTTGAGGCGCAAGGCACAGCCAGCTGCGACAAAAAAGGGTCTCTAGATCTGTGCACGCGATGAATGTTTCGATCGTCCGCCATCTTGCTGGTAGTTAAGTCGAGCGATGGCAACGGATGCCCTTTTTTCAGCATTGGGCAATCTATCCGGCTTTTCTCGCATTCTCACACTTTTCAGCAGATGTCAGTGTTGTTAAAAATAATCGTGACAATTTTTTTACGGAAAATGACGTGCTAAAAAGTAAAGGATTCTCGTGGTGCTATGTCACCCTCGAGTATTTTTATAGAAATCAAATCTATTCTTCGTGACTGGCAACAGTCAAAACGTCAGAGTTAGGTGTTCCCAGAGCAGGATCACTGCGCGTTAAATGTTTAACGATGCATCGTTACAACAGACATAACATTAGGAGCAGGGACCCAACTATTCAAATAAAACCAGTAAGTTACTGCAAACCTGTGGAATGAAAAATTAATTCAGCAAGATTTGAAACCATGTGAGTCCATATTTGGTAATGAAAGAAGTTAAGTATATTACGCGTATAGAAACAGATGACATTGTTAAGCTCAGATGTATGTTTTTAAGTGCAGATTGAGGAAAGCGTAATAAATGCAACCTACTTCGAATTCCTATTGGTATTTTTCAAAAGTGCGAAAAATAACTTAAGCACAGAACTGAGAATGATAAGCAGTTAATTGAAACTGACAGGGAAAAGTAAATTATTTTAAACAGCCAATTATTAATATATGAGTTATGTTAAAGTTTTGAGAGAAAGGTAGAAAATCAAATTCTAATTATCGAGGTATGGAATTAGCATCACAGATACGTACGCTCAAACGCCATCATTTTCAAATATCTTGACTTTGTGTGACCGCTGCTAAAATATTTGGTGCAACCTGTCTCCAGTTATCTACCAAGAACCGGCATCCATGCCAGGCGAGTTGCAGCTGTTTTGAAAGCCAAAGGAGGCGCAACGTGCTATTGAGTAGGCGGCCAAAATGTTTTGGCTCTTCAGTGCAAATCTCGTTTGATGTTTGTTCCGTTTAGAGAGCATCGTTTGTTTCGTTTGATGTTTGTTGTTTAGAGCACCTTAACACATACAAATGATGATGGTTTCAATAGTCTGTAAGTTCTCAATATTGATATAACATCAAACATTCTTCTTGTGTATCACAATTATTTGGAGGTTGTTTTCTAGCACTAAATCAATACAGCCACTGCATACATTTACTCTATGTAAAAAATTTCTCAATTCTCATTTTAGAAATAAGAAAATTTCATAAACTTATTGTAAATATTTTTTTTCCAATTTCATAAATTTTAACGCAATAATAAGGGACATGTTACGACTTTTAAAAAAATAGCATTCTACAGAAATGATATCCTGTTTTTCTCTGTTCTGCATTGTAATACTTGAAACTCTCTTAATTTATAGAATATAAGTCCTGAAAAATAAGGTAAATATGTTTCAAATATTTTTTAATTTGAGCATAGTTTTTAATTTTTTAAAACATTCCATAGCTAAGATTGTTCGCTGTTCGCTTATTATATGAGTAACAGTGCTCATATAATGGATGTATTTGAACACTTATTTTAAAAGTGAACATAAAAGAGTTCTATTGTTTATCTGCAGAGGTGTTTAACGTATACTGACATTTTCATACGCATTTATTAATATTTCATCATACAAAAAATATGTTCTACATTTGATTATATTAATTAAATTGCATTACCTCGTATAATTTGTATGTAAAAAAATCAAACAGCGATTAAAACGTACTTTTTAAAATAAAGAATTGTAATAATTATCAAATTATCGAATTCTACGTTCTACTTATATAAATTTCTAACCATTTTATGGAGTAAAGTTTAAAATGCATTAAAACCAATTTCACATTTCTCCGCAGGATGGTTGTTGGCTTGCGTGAGTGCTTTTCGCAGCATGTTACAGAATCCTTTTATAATTTCATTATTAAATCATTCCTCGAAATTGATTAATGGAAAGATAAACGGAACCATTAGGAGAAAATTTCATTAAAAGTTGAACTAAATTCAATTACTTTATATTAAAGGACTTCAGAAATCTCCGAAGCGATTTATATATGTATGCGCTGCTTGAAACGAATTAGTCGCAGATTTAAAGCTTAATTCTTATTTTTTTTTAATGTCCGATTAAAAATGCTTCCGTAAATGAATGAGATAAACTGTGCGGATGGATATTAATATTTTCCATGCAAAAGACATATGTAATTTTTGAATACTATTATTATGTCTATTAAATTAGTATACAATTACCGACATTTCATATTTATAAAAATGTGTGATTGTATGGTCGGGTAATTTAGCATACAATTCAGAATAAATGTTTTAATTTTGAGAATAATATTTCAAATATAAATGACAGAAAATTAAATAGATTATCATTTTAGGGTCACTCACACACTTCTTGTAAATTTACATTATTGTGAAATAAAAAAAAAATCACATAATGAATCGTTTATAAAGTCCGTTTTATCATATTAATGCATTAAGAAAGCACACCAATATTTAGGCTTTTTTCTAAAATTTTTTTACGCTTAAATCATACTAGGAAAGAAGAAGTAATTTAAATAAATTTTTGCACACTATCATGAAATGATAGTTTTACTAGATGTGCTAGAGACCTGAGCGGAACACTTCCATATAAATGGTTTATTTTATCAGATAAAAATACTGTAATGAATATAGCAGACATAAGGTAACAAGGATGTACAATATGTTGTTTGATGTTACTTGTATGCTCTTATTAGTGCATGTATGACCAACTATTACGTTGATTAATGACAAGTAATAATGCATAAAAACTAAAATTTTAAACAAATATCTATATATTTACTTGTATGATGTTGCTTATAAAACAAACAAAAAAAAAACGTACATTTAAGTTCATGCAAGACTACTGCATTAGTTTAAAGAGGTAATGCATTCTTTTAAGCAATTTTGAAAGTGAAACTTTTTTTTTCATGGTATTTTTTTAAATATAGTGTAACACCACACGACGTCATTCCAAATCCGATATTACACTGATTTAACGTAACTCTCAAACTTTCTTTTCTTGAAGTTTTAAATTTTCATGATAGTTATAGATCATAAAACTCATATCTTGAATATACTTTGCAATCATGCATAAAGGAGATTTAAGATTGCAATCTTTGTACTTCGCAACTTTAGACGAAAAGTTGCAAAAGAAATAAAAAGTGTCCGGCTCCTTTTTCCAGATCGTTTAAAAATCCGTTCACGCATAAGCTTACATTTTTCTTTTTGATCTCTATGTAAAAAAAAAAAAAAGTAGGAAAGAAATTTTATTGGCTTTCGCATGCTTTCTCGGTGGATATTAAAGTATTTCAAAAGGGATATCTAGCACAAAGAAAAATGCATTCCAAGCTTTGATGTTCACGTCGATGTGATGCTTTTAAATGAAAATACCGCAGAAACGCATCGTATCACTTTAAAAAAGTTTGTTTTTCTAATATATGATTATTCAACTTGTTTAATATTTATATAATTTTAAAGCATCTCTAGTTAACAAATATAAAAAATACGAATTTCAATATTTTTGTTATATTTTTATATGGTAATATTAGTTTATTCAAATAAAAAAAATAATAAATATTTTGACGTGCATCTAGCTTATCAATTCAGTGCATTTTTTTAAGGGAGGGGAAATTGAGCGATACTCTCAAGTTTACCTGAAGAAAAATCAACGATTTTTTTTTTCTATGGGATGCTAAATATTTAGGGTAACTTGAAATTCCCTAGGGAAAAAGCTTGGATAGCTTTATACATAATAATATGTGATTAATTTTTAATCACCTAATCTTTATTTTTATTTGTGTGTATGATATTCAGATATTTTAATAAAGTTCCTGGTTTCTTTTTTTTTCTTAAAAGTTAACGTCAAAAATTTTAAATATCAGTTATTTTTCCTGATACATTAGCATTTTATATATTTTATAACAATTTACATTTAAATTTAAACTAAGAATTGTGTTGAAACTTATCTCACTGGTGAAGGGATACGTTTTTCCAAAATTAATTATAAGTAACCTTTCCACACTTTCAAATGAAAGTTCATTATTGTAAATTGCATGTCAGCATGGCTAGAAATACATGTTTGGAGGAGGCTTCATAATTATCATTTTGTTTACAAAAATCAAAATTTCTGTAATGTGTGTTTGTGTGATTGTTTGAGAGGGGAAGTTGTTGACAATGTCACTAAAAATAATTTTGTTGCCTATTTTTTTTATTTTACCACAAAAAGGATGTGTATTCGCTATTTTTTTCTTCAAATGATAGAGTAAGTAGCTTGATTATTTAAACTAACTTATAAAAGCATGTGTAAACTATAAATATCCGATTAAATATTAGTTTATTCAGTTATTTTATAAAAAGAAAACATTTTACATTATATACAAATGTTTAATTGTTAAATTAATCTTCTATTTTAACATTTAAGAAATTTCACGAAATTATTATTCATTTTTTAATTTGTAGGAGTTTATTTTTACATTTTTTTTTTAGAGTTTAAGCTTAATTTCGGATTACATAGCGTCGTAAGCTCACTGCGATCTTGAGGAACTTTTATAGTTACCGACGAAAGTAATAATGGTATCCTGTAATTAAAGGAATTTTATTGTTTGTTAAATTTTCATTCTAATAATACATTCTGAATAATTAAGTATATAAAGTATACTGTTCTAGTTATGATTTGTACATATTGAATACAAGCAAATTCAATTATTATTTATATTTGTAACACAAAATATATAATGCAAACAATAATTTAATTTGTTTGTCCTTATTCTATATCACTCCTAACTGGTAATTTTTTGTTTTTTTTCACTTAAAAATTCTAAATTCATTTTTAAATGAAAATGCAACCACTTATTGAAATTCCTTGTTTATTAATTCTATTATTAAGTTTTTAGGCAAATCTTAGTTTTTTCATGATAGTGACCTCAGTTCTCTGTAGTTTCAAAATTCCTAAAATTTAAGTATAAAATTTGTATATTGTTGATATTTCTGTGATATTGCTGATATTGTTGTGATATTGTTGCTGATATTGTTGTGATGTTTGTTGATAATTCTGTGAAATATCAACTCCTTTATATATTCTAGCATTGGCAGGATTACACTGGGTAGGCCAATACTATTCAAGTGCGTTTGTTATGAATTATTTTGAATGGCCATAACCCCGCTATTGCATTTCAGGTAGGGTAAACGTACTGGGGCAACGCCTTTATGGTAAATGATTGCCGGCATGTTCCGTGAAGCCAGTTGACTACCGTTGCTCTGCCGGATATCTGGTAAAAATCACTTAGACAGATTACATTCATTATAATGAAGTTAATATGTGAAGTGTCGAGCCGGCAATGGCTATTTCGTTAGAAGTCACACCTAAAACTGACATATTTTACTGAATAATGATAAAAGGAATAATCATGCAGACTGAACGTTTTAAGTTTTAAAAATAAAAATTTTATCCGTAATTTATATCTTTGAATTTTATGCAATCAGGCACAGCAGCGCTTAAGCACTATCAACAATGGGTTCATATGACCTCCTTTGAGTACTCATTAAAAAATGGTTCTCACGCAGTGTACCAGCTATTGGCATAATTCGGTACTTAGGAAGTGAAACTTCCAAACACACCGGGTCGGGTTGAGCATTAATGTTCAAAATAATACAAGAAGTACCAAATTTCAAAATATAATAGTCAAGTTTCCGTTTTGAAGATGTAATAATCATGATAATCACGTTTACAGTGGCATCAATGTAGGTTCTTGGGTTTATGTTTCGCCAAAAATATAAATAATAGATTCATAGTTCAAGCTTAAGATATGGGTCATTCCACGTCAGATCAAACAGTGCAGTTCACCACGCCAACATAGATTTTCCTCAAATTTTATATAGATGATTTATAGACTAAGATAACCACAAACCTCAATTTTGAAGGTATTTACGGTAATTAATTACCGAGAAATTAACTATGCAAATTTTAAAGTTTTCTGCAAGATTCGCCATTTTTTTCTGAATTTCCTAAATAACTCCTTACCTGTAAAAGTTTCTGAAGTGAAAATATGTTTCTAGGGGAAACTTTTTAAGCTGATTCCAAAAATTTTATCAAAGTTTGCGTATCTTCTATAGTTTATGCATAAACATTGCATTTGCTAAAAATATTCGTGAATTTCTGGCGCCATGTTTGATCAGAAAGGCAAGTTTTAAATTTTTATTTTGTTGAGATGGTATACCACTGCATCCCCCCCAAAAAATCATCCTGACTTTCTGCTCAGGAACTGAGCAAAAAAAAAAAATAAATTTTCATGTGACTGCTCGTATATTTTGTATTGTAATAAGATTTAAAGAGAATGTGAAAGAAATTAATATGCAATTTAGAATGTATAATAATACCTTTATTCGTCAGAGTAATGTCCATTATTTTCTAGCACCTTCCGCTAAAGATTAGATAGTGCACGGATGCCTGTAGCATAGAAGGATTCATCTTTTGATGCAATGAAGTTATCAACGGATACCGTACTTCGTTAGCTATGGGAAGTGAACAGAAGACAAGGTATTATTCATTCTCCAAAATAGACGACTTTCCGAATAGATGATAGTCAGGGCTATGCACCGGGTGCTCCAAAACTTCTCAGTCAAGTTTTAGTAGAGTGTCCTTAACCGGTTTTCCAACAGGTCTTGCACAGTAGGGAGGGATATGAAGGGTGCACTGTACTATGAACTTTTTGAAAAACTTGAAATTTTAACTGCTGACTGCTATTAACAACAATTGCTGCGGCTGGAGCAGGAAATTGCTCGTAAACGTCCATTTACTGGCAAAGTTTTGCAGCACGTCAATTTTCTCCAGGACAGTGCAAGGCCTCATTTTGGGAAATCCGGTCAATGGCACGTCGGTAATGTTTGGCTGGGAATTTTTGGAACACCCGGCGTAGAGCCCTTACATAGACCCTTCGGACTATCATCTACTTCTATCGATGAACAATGCCTTGCTTTCCATACACTTCTCCCCAGTGGACGAAGTGCGGAAATTCATTGATGACTTCATCGCATCAAAATATCAAGACCTCTACGTTGCAGGCATCCGTGCACTATCTGATCATTGGCGGAAGGTGCTGGAAATACTGGAGATTACTTTGACGAATAAAGGTATACGTTCTGAATTGCATATTCATTTCTTCGACACGCTCTTTAAAACTTATTGCTGGACAAAACGATAAGTCGCATGAGAATTTAATTTTTTTTTCTCAGTTCCTGAGCAGAAAGCCAAGATGACAATTTTTTGGGGGGGATGTAGTGGTATACCATCTTAACAACATATAAAAATTTAAAGCATGTATTTCTGATCAAGCATTCTGAAAAATTTCCATGTTTTATTTAACCCATTTATGCCTAGTGTCCCTTTTTTGGGACGGCATTTTCGCTATTAGTCGAAAACATTGTTTATTTTTCCTAGCCTTTATTCATGGGTATTGAGCCTCAACTCTACAAAATATTTTAACTTGACCAAGTAGGATGTTAATATTTCGAGTTTTATGCATAATGATTTTAAAAGAAATCATCCCTTGTTCAAGAAGTTGACATCAGAAATTTATCTATTATTTCTGTTATCAGTAAAAATCCAAGAAAGTCGCAAAAATATCCAGGCACAAATGGGTTAAAGCAAGTCATTTGCTTATGCCTAAACTCGAAGATTCCTAGAAGATACGCAAACTTTGAAAATATTTTGGAATCAGCTTAAAAAGTTAGCCCTAGAAACAAATTTTCACTTCAGTAAATTTTACAGGTTAGGAGTTACTCAAGAAATTCAGAGAAAAAAATGATGTATCTTACAGAAAACTTTAAAAAATGCATAGCTAAGTTCTCGGGAATTAATTATCGTAGAACCTTCAAAATTGAGATTTGGTGTTATCCTATTCTGTAAATCATTTGCACAATATTTTGGGGAAATCTGAAATGGCGTGGTGAGCTTTTACCAATTTCGTGTTCGATTTGACGTGGAATGGCCCATGTTTTATTTTCAGTTATCAGGAGCACTAGCTAATCCTACTGTGTACAATAAATACATACCATATTCTACCCTAGGTAACTTTTTAAAACATATTCCCTATGTGGAACGCCAGCTGTTGGCATCATATGTACTGAGAAGTTAAAAATTCTCAACATTACTCTCAAAACCTTTAATTTGGGTAAAATAAAATATTTTTCATGCATTTCTGGGGATTAATTTATCTTTTTTCGGAATATATCTTTTTTCGTCGAATCTATGTTCTTGGAACAACTGAGCGATATACTAAACTAGTATTGATATACTAAACTAGTATTTAAAGTTTACATATCCTGATATTTTTAATGTAATCTATTTATGTTGTTGACAGAAACATCGTTTTTCTCTGTGTTATTTTAAAGTACACTTAACATATGATTTAATCCATTGAATTCACCATGCATTTTTTGAAGGAACTACGCAGCGCTTTGTCATAAATAAACAAGGGGAGAACAGTTTTTCTTGCATTCAATCCTTCATACTCACAAAATAGAAGAATACACGAATACATTTTCAATAAACATTTGAATTTGCGAAGCATTTGTTTTCCTAAGAATTGAAATCGAGGAGAATAATTTATAATGCCTCAGGAAACGAGATTAAACTTGCAAATGTAATAAATAAAATAAGGAACTCCCGGTTTTCTAAGAACTTGTTTTGTATAGGACCATATTAATGCGTTCAAACAACAAACCTTCTCAGAATTTCACGAAAAGTACTCTGTTTAGTCTATGATTATCAAATTAAATTAATTTTTTTTTCTTTGAGGCATTTTGAAATTTATTAAATCTTCCAAATGTATTTTTTGAATAATCTAATACATGAACAGATTGAATATTTAATATGTTATTTTTGTTTAGCTATAGAAATTTAATTCCTCGTTGAGACAAGAAAAAAATTAAGTCATAAATTTCGTACTGAAATTGCAAGGTGCGTCAGGAAAATGCACACAAACTTTGAGCTGCCCTAAAAATTGCACTTTCCTTACTTATAAGGTTAAATTTTTTTGGGAAAAATATATGTGACGTGTTTAGACAATAGAGTTTCCTGTACTCTATCTAAATCTTTCGCTGCTTATTTTTTTTTCTTATGGGGGAAATAAAAAATGACGTGTACCGCCATAAACCACACGTTAAGGTGAGATTTAATACGGAAGTCCACAATTTTGGACATTTACAGTAACCACCATTTGGAATATTCAATATGACCAGAAGGAACATTTTCTTTTTTGTATTAGTCATATTTCCACTCAAAATTTTATCTTCTAAGTTGATATTCGCATGCTTTGCGACAGTTTATTGTGTGCATAGTTTTTGTAACGCGTACTGTGTATGAAAAATACTTTTACAGTTGTTTTACAATATTCTGTGAGTTTGTCTGCGTTTCTGAAAATTATTACTTATTATTTATTACACGGAAAGTTCGGTATTTATCATAGAAGGTACATTTTTGAAAATAAGAAATAATCAAAACGATATTTATTCAAATAAAATTATCTGAAATTCTCTTCAAATTATTGGTTAGAAATTAATTTGGAGTACCTGGTTCTTACACTTTAAGGCATTAAACTTCCATTTAGAGTATTAATTAATGTTTCAACGATATTAAATAACCGCAATATTTTTCGTAATTTATAAAAACTAAACTTTTAAGACATAGATTAAAAGGTGGGTGCGAGAGAAACGAGAGTATATTGTATTTAAAACTTGTAATTTTTGCTAAGGAAAAAAAACTATGTGCGTAGTATGAGTCTTTCATACTACGCACACAGCGTAATATGAAAGCTGCTCTGCATGAAAATTGTCTCCAGCACCATTCCTGCTGATTATTATGTAAAATGCCTGCTGAATCCGAATTTTGCTTCCCGTTTTGCCCCATCATCCATAATTTTCTTGGAACAAGAATTGTGTTTGCAGTTTTTGTATGGTCAAGATTTTCCTATGAATGCCAGGAGAAGAGAGGTGTATACAAATTTCCATTTGTATTTTTTATTATTTTGCATCTAGAATTACCGATTTAAAAAAAAAATATCGATCAATTTATACTTGTATACGCTGTAATTTCATCCATTGTAAATCATTAATTGCATGTTTAAAATGTCATTAAATTTGACTTAGAAATTTTAGTTCATTTTTTCCTTTATTAAAAAAAGAAATCAACAAGTAAATAAATAAATAAATATAAATATAAAAGCGTATGCATTTTAGTAGTTGTGATTTTTTTTGTTAACGAAAGGATATCCTGTAGAAAGGCTAAATGATAAAGTGTACACCATGTTTGCAAAACGTGAGTAAAAATATTAATTTTGTTTCGCGTGTAAATGTTTTTTGAATTATTGCAAGCATGCAGGAGCAAATTGAATTCAGAAATACGTTCCATAATAATGAAGTATGATGTTATTTTAATTAATTTTTAGCACATTTCTCCTCTTTAGCGAGTATTCCAAAAACAGTTATTGATTTGTACTGCCTAGCTCTAAAATAGAATGTTTTGATAAACATTTTCTTTTTGTCGTTGTTAATAGAAGGCTTTATAAAATTTGTTTGTTTTACGTATAAATGTTTTCATAATTATTACACTCATGCAAGAGCAAATTAAATTCAGAAATACATTCCATAGTAATGAAGTATGATGTTACTTTAATTAATATTCAGCACACTTCTCCTCTTTATCGAACATTCCAAAAACGATTTGTAAAAGAAATATAAGTATTCATAAAAGTAACTGCATACATGAATGGAAATTTTAATTGTGACAATCTGGTAATTATAATTCATCCGAGTCATTTAGTAAATAACACATACACAGTTGTTACATGTGATATCTGCAAGTGTGTCCCTAAATTTAGCGTAGTATACATTTTAATAAATTTCACAGATCCGTCGCACATTTTAAGAAAGCTTTTAAAAAATCCAGACCTAACAAAAATTCGTAATTTATTCAACAAGTTAGAAAGGATAGGCAGGGTGGCCGTTGATTTAGACTGAAATGTGAGATGCAGTCGATCAGTCATGAAACGTTAAAATGTGCAAGCAGGCAGCCGAAGGAATTGTTAAACATAGTCCTCGGAATTCCATCAGGCGAATCACTACTGAAGTTGCTGAAGGCCAAACACAAGTACTAAGATCGGAATAACACGAAAGAACCTGATGCTATTTCCCCTATAAACAATAAAAATAAATCATGCCAAACACATCTTATACTAAACACTTTCCAACACAACAATATTGTTGCGTGAAATTTGGCGATGTACTTTTCATATATCTAGCGAGATTTCGGAGGTGATCTTTAAAAAGCGTATAATTACTACAAATATAATTTTGTGATATCTTTTAAAAGAGCTTAAAAAAGTTTTTCTATCATTAAACTGAAGACTAATCTGTTATAAATAATGGATAAATACCCCTAACTGCCATAGATCGTAATGTAGTGGAACTATTTTGAGTACATCTGTAAGAGAACCTTAATCATATAGACAGAACTTTATATGAAGAGCTTTATCTTGTAATTATTAATAAGATATATGAATTTTGTTTCATTTCAAATAACCAAATATTTCTAAATTACTGTTTAAAGAATGACTGCCTTTAGAGCGTAATGTATTGGAAATCTTTTGAGTGCTCCTGTCGAAGAACTATAAATGCAACATATTCCATTTTCAATAGGGTACATGGTGCAATATACATATTAATAATATGTATAAATTTCGCAGAAATCGACGCATATTTAAGGTAGTTAGAGCACGGACGGACATACTGACAAGTAGACAAATCGAAATCATAAACACTTTTCACAAATACAGCTCTACGAGAAAGAGAAGACTTCGGAAGTAAGATAGAAACTCGAGGTGAATGGTGAAATTAAAATTGTTGTCATCTGCGACTGGTTAACCGATGAGTCGCATTTTCATTTAGAGGAATTTTGTGAATAAACAAAGACGGCGAATGTAAGGCACCACAGTCGCCATTTTTACCAGGAAGTTTAAAAGAGGAATAACCCATTTCCACTCAATGTAAATAATAAAATATCAACTTTCAGTAGCTTCTCGAAATCGTCATCAGTTATCACAAATATAAATTTGAACCCACATTTCTCTCTGTTTACAGAGTTTTTATTCTTGGTCTGCATGCCGGAGACATTGCAAATATTACCAGTCTTTCGATTAAATTTTTACAGCTCCTAATTTGTCATGCAAATGGACAAATAAAAGAGATCACCCTGGAGTATTTGAAAGAATGGGATGGTATTGTTTCTTACCTTTTGTCTTTTATTGCGTTTGTCGCAATAAAAGACAAAAGGTAACTCTATGCTTTGGTTGATTCTTACGCCGACAAACGGTTCTTACGAGACAAAAGGTTACTCTACGGTTTATTGGTTGCTTCTTACGCACTGATTAATCTATAAAACGGTATGAAACAGCAGAAAATATTCTAATACAATCTAATATAATTAGTTGGCGCACCGGGCCATCTTGACCCGAATTGAGTACGGATGCAAGTCAATAAGACATTTTTTTTCTCAATATGAATGTCATAACTTTTTAAAGTAAGCACTTGAAATAAATTATGTATGAGTATAGAGTTAGCCATATACTGTGAAACACTGCACGAGTTGAATCACAATTATTAAGATAAGTATTGAACTTAGAAAATAAAAAAAATAAAAAAATTACTTGCCAATGCAGAAAAAGGGAACCAAACGTTGTAAATATCCACTGCACGTGGGTAACGTTGCAAAATTGCAATATCGTTTTGTAGAAAGCAAGAAGAAAATTATTCTACGCCTAGTTGAATAGTCGTAGAATACACTACGCCTAGTTAAATAGTCGGCGCAGTTCTCGTAATTCGCTGTTCACAAACAGCGAATTACGAGGACTGCGCCTACTCTCCCCTGAACTCAACAAGCACCGATTTCTCGATTATAAGCTATAACATGCAACGCAGTACCAATACTGTTGCTTTGCATATAAACATACTTTTCTTTATCTTTTGCTGCACCTATTAAAATGGCAACTACATCAGAATGACCATGCCTTTCTTGCCATGGTCTCCCGTACTTTAGTGACTTAGACATTAGGGAGTTTTTGTATATCGCTTCTTTCCACGTTAACGCTAACGCTATACGCTATTAAGAAGTTTCGAGTCAATCATGAAACTTACTTTACACGTGCACATGAGCTGTACTGTCCAATGGCATTTAACGCTAGCGTTACCGTGACTAAAACAGCCATGCAAAAACTCCCTATTGCTCTGATATATCCCGAGTGACAGGCAGTGGTATGGATTGGCCTTCATATTCCCCGGATCTCAATCCATTTCTTCTCTACTTATGGTACAAATTAAATAATTCTTTTGTAAGACTATTGTATTCATTTCAGTAGAGATATTTCAGAAAGTTAACTCGAACTGTATCTGTCGATTGTGCCCAGGACAGCCGTTCATGGGCGAGGGGAAACTGGTCTCACAGTACCGTTGCCCGGAGGCTTGAGGCGCCAATAAGAGTATAAGGGAAACTGATGACCCAACTGTTTTCCCCATTTATTTTTCATGTAGTTCATTCCTAGCTATTTTTTTCAAATCATAAATGAGTTTTATACGCAATACTTGTAAAAGGTTTTACTTTTTTTTTTAGTTTTTAACTACCGTATATGCTCGAATCCAAGGCGCACTTTTTCTGCAGAAATTTCAAGTAAAAAATTTGGGGTGCGTCTTGGAATTGCATTTACAGGGTGTCCGAAAAGTCTTTGACATATCTAGAAAATTCATAGAAAAGCAACAAATTGTCGTTGAATATGTGGTTTGTACAATAATACTTCACAGTCTCACGAAATTTTTTTGACATCGTAAAAAGAATTTCTTCCAAATTGTGATCATAGGTGGCGCTGTACCGTCACTGTAAGAAAAACAAACGTAATGTGAGGTGTTTAATCATTTTATTAAGCAGAAAGCAATACCTATTAGTACCTGAGTTAAATGTGCGCACCTGTTTTTGCTCGAACCAAATCTAAACGGTACTCAAGTTTTTCCCATGTTTAAACTAGCATACATTGCGATTTTCTTTAAGCATGTCACGAAACTTTCTCTGAACTGTAGTTATGGATTTTGATTAGAAATACCAACCTCAGCAATGCGCTTTCTCAATTGCAATCGCCATAGCTGGCATGAATATTCCCGCACCGTCAACGCTGTTTGAAACTCGCAACAAATTCCTATTGTCTCTCATCGTTGAAAACTGGAGAATTAGCGCCATCTATGAACGCATTTTGAAAGTAATTTGTTAGAAGATGGAAAAATAAAATCTTGATTCTGTGAAACCTTATTGTGCGAACTGCATATTCATACAACATTTTGTTGCTCTTCTATGAATTTTTAAAATGTGTCAAGGACTTTTCGGACACTCTGTGTAACTGCTCCGGTAATAGGGGTTGATTGGACTGAAGTGTGAGTCGCCGCTCATTTTCAGCAGCTCCACAGCAGCTGAAAAACATGAAGTACTGATGACTAAATTCAAGATACGGAAAATAATAAAAAAGAATATCATGCAACATATGAAGCGCAACATTCCAGGCTCCCAGCGGAATGGACTATCGCTGCCTGATCTGTCACAAATGAAACTAGATGAAAGTCATTTTTGTAATACGGAATTTCAAATAGTTTATAGATGGGTCGGAGAACTACGCACATATTTTTAAACTTAGAAGTTCAAGTGATAAGTGATAATGAAATTCTATGTTCAGACATTGAAAGTGCTTAAGCAGGATGTCCGCTGCTCGCACTTTAAATAAGATTGCACTTGTATATTTGTTTTCGTTTTAATCGTAACTTTTAAAGGTTTGGCTTGAACAAATAAACACAGATGGTTTAATTTGTACTGCCAATTTCTGAGTTGTTTCTTTGAATATCCAGGATCCGTCTTAGAAAGAGATACAAGAAATTGGTACGACTTTTGAAGTTCAGAAATGGAGGTGCGACTTTGATTCTAGGACGTCTCATATTCCAGTATCTGCGAAAACTACTTTATCACATAAATTTACACTCTGGTGACACATAAATTTACACTCTGCTGAAATAATTTGATATTGATCTGCCATTTCCTATACAAATCAGTATGGACTTGAGTGTACTACAAGGAAATATAAGGTTGTAACCAAAGTTTCCCGACACCGCTGAGCAAACATTTCGCGTTCGTACGTTTTCTCGTATTTTGTCAAACGATTTTTGTTATTTGAAACGAAGATTCTTGCTTTAGAACACAAGTGTTGTGAAATCCGCAAAAAAATATCGTCATCATTCAGTACGAGGTGTCTGAAATGGAACTATCACACTACCAGATTAGAACCATCATTTACTTCCAGTTCTGTTTCGAAAAGTCAGTTACAGAATGTCAACGAATTATGTGTACAGCTTCACCTACTACTCTTGTATTATATGAGACTGTGAAGATTTGACACAAGAAGTTCAAAAACGAGGACTGCGACATCCAGGAAGCAGAGAACTCTGACCTGCCTACTGACATTGCTAAGGGCCGCCTGCGAGAACTTGTGGTAGAAGATCTGTATTTAACCACTCGAGAGCTAGCTAAGGAGTTAGACGTTAATGCCATGCTATGCATCGCATAAACTTAACGCACAAGTTCAATTGCTGGCTGATGCATCAGCTGACTGAGTAGATTTGGCGGAAAATTTTCGTTACAACCTGATATAATACGCATTCTAACAATCTGCAGAATGCTATATAAATCCATTCATTTAAGTAGTATATACTCGTATATTATCATTGAAAATGCAAGACAATTATAATAAGTTCCATAATTCTCCAAGAATAACTATTTAGGAGTAATTTTTCGATTTTAATTATCTTTCATAAGATAAAAAATCCCATTCATTCATGTCCTAATCATACTGAAAATTAATATGTAAGACAAAATTGCACTATGCATATATTTAATATTTCTTGAATTTCTTTGAAGCATATTTCAATAAAGTTATTTATTCTCTCAGAGGATAGTGAAAGAAAACTTTTTTCCTTCGAACATATTCAAATCAGGAACTTTTCCATTCCATCGAAATTAAAGAAACGGAATTTGAATGTATTATTAAAGTCTGCTGCCGATGAAATCTAAGATGATTCAACTCACGCATCAGGTCTTCGTTAAAAAAGTTGAAAAGCAGATTGCACTTCCTCTTTGTACAATTTCCTACTAAATAATAAATCGAAAGGTTTTATAAAGAAACATTTTTAAATGAAAAAAAGATCGCAAATATATATATATATATATATATATATATATATATATATATATATATATACATTAATATGTATATGTGGATGCTTTCAGAATAAAATCTTAGATTTCTTTCGGAATAAATAAGTATTGCATGAAATATATTAAATTAACTTTCTTGATTATTTTGGAGCATTATCAAAGATTTTGAGATTAAATGAAAATAATAAGAATGTCAATCTATAATCTTATAATTTCGCGAGGTATCTAATGTTATTAATTAACTCGACATTGTGCTATTTACTTTTGTAAGATTTATATCTTTATACTTGCATTGTTGTGTATGTATATATCTATATATAATAACAAAATAGCCTTTTCCATTTAATTTAATTTAACCCTCTCGTCACCCTGAACCTCATATGAGGCTCCTATTTCATAAAGCAATATTTATAGAGAAAACAATTGAATTTAGTATTTTTTTCTTTAAGTGATATCAATATCATTAATTCATGTAGAAAGTATATGAGGCTCTTAACTAGATGCATAAATCGTGCCTAGATTTCAGAACTAGTCAATTTAAATCATTTTTTACAGTTTTCGCTTCATTGTTTCAGGAGAAAAATTAAGAAAATATTTACGTTGCTTTTTTACCGTTTTTTTTTTTCTTTTTAAGGTAAGTATAGCTTTTTCTTATTTCTCATAATTTGCCTAATATGTGCATCCTTTTAAATTAATTTTAGCATAACAAAATGCAGAAATTATGATTAGAAAAATCTAAAATTAATCGACATTAGAAAAAAAATATTTTTGCATGATTTATAATAGTATTTCAGATGCATTAAATGCTAGACAGATTTTTTTCTCTGATTTTTCATAATTCGGTGACGAGAGGGTTAAATTTGATCTCTTCAAGTGATCTAGTGCATCTATTCAAGAGCGCGGTGAATTCATCATCTCACGAAATACAGAATTTAGTAACACAGAAAACGGTAACTCATTAACTGACATAGCAATAACACTATTCAAATCGCATCGCTTTGCTCCCAGTACCCGCAGTCTATCACACACTAACTTCACTGTAAGGGTGATTCCTTATTTATATATTTCCAAGTCCGAACTGACGTCATACAGGACATGACATCACGTTTCTAGATTTTTCCAATAACTTCTGTCCTAATTGAGATGATACAGTCAAAGTTCCAATAGTTTCGAGAACTTTCGTTTAGCCGCCAAAGTCACCAAATTTACCGCCAACCCGCCAAAACGGTTGCCAGGTTTGTGCCGCCAAAGTCAAGAAGTTACATAACTCATTTATCTTGCTATAATACCTGTATCCAGCAACGTACATTATTTTGGGAAAACAACATTACAGTTTTATAAAATGTATATATAACACTATAAAATTGATGGAGATTGCAATTTAAGGAAGATACATGCTTTAAAATGTTTCAAGAGCGCGGTGAATTCATCATATATATATATATATATATATATATATATATATATATATATATATATATAGTTAAAATTTCGCTTTGCACAATTCTATTCTTTATTAGTGCATATACTATATAAACAGGGTGTCCAGCCACCAGGTGTTTAAAATGTTATATATTTATATCTAGATAGTATATTATGCATAAAGTGAAATGCAGATGTTGCAAATATAAAAAAATGTATCTGAAAGCATAATTGTATTATACAAAATTTAAACTGAAGTTGAAATGATCGCATTGTTAGTATATAACAATTTATTCTAACAATTTATTCTCTTTTTAACTATTTATTCTTTTTTTCACATTTAATTATCTTTGAATATTTCTTCGGAATAAATTCCAATTCAATTCGCTTTGCACAATTCTATTCTTTACTAGTGCATATACTATATATACAGGGTGTCCAGCCTTAATGTGACCCAATAGCTAATTCCCGGACCGTTCGGTTTAGATATGCACTTCCAATTTGAAAAATGTTTTAAAAAAGATAAAGAATGTTTTTTACGTGCTTTTCGAACCAAAAAAAACATTTAGAAAAAAATTTTAAAAATTAAATTTTTATTCGGTCCCCAGGTCCTATATTTAGGAAAAGATGCAGTACACAAAAACAAAGTAGGCACAAAAAGTTTCATTTTATTACGATAAAAACTGACCAAGTTATGGAACTTTGAAAATCATACATTTCATCCATTTTCTCGGCCAATTTCAAGAAGCTAGTAAGGGACCGTCTCGAAAGTAAAATTAATTGGAACTCTGCCAGGGAACTTTCGCTCTTGCACGTCACTCTTATGTAAATCGTAGCTCTTATTTAAATCACTCTTATGTAAATCACTCTTATGTATGTCACTCTTATGTAAATACTAGCTTGATGCAATTTGCAAAGTATGAGAGGTACAGTATTTATGCACCAGTGTTGTGAACTTATACGCTATTTAGCACCGGGTAGTGCCCTTTCTGTTTGTATTTTACGATCTTGTATTTATTTATGTTTGATTTTTGTACAGCAAAAAAACTTTTGAACAATAATATATACATATACTGTATTTACAATTTACTTTTATTCATTACTGTTTAATTTTGTAGAGTATAAAAGGCTATTAATTAAATATTTTAATTTTGATTAGTGCAAAGTATTTTTATATTGTGCTACTTTACATACAAATTATCAGTTGAGTTATACTGTAATATGTCGTAAACAGTTTGAGACATATGTAACTTTTAAAACTTAAGTTTTAATGACAAATCTACATTTTCAGAATGAAAAAATAGAAACACAGTCATTTCATTCCATATGTTATAAAATTACAAACATACATTTTGCAATTTAGTTCATTTAACTGAAAGATAACGTCCGCAATTATTATAACTATAAATGGTTTAAAATGTTATATATTTATATCTAGATAGTATATTATGCATAAAGTGAAATGCAGATGTTGCAAATATAAAAAAAATGTATCTGAAAGCATAATTGTATTATACAAAATTTAAACTGAAGTTGAAATGATCGCATTGTTAGTATATAACAATTTTTTTAACTATTTATTTTTTTTTCACATTTAATTATCTTTGAATATTTCTTCGGAATAAATTCCAATTCAATTCGCTTTGCACAATTCTATTCTTTACTAGTGCATATACTATATATACAGGGTGTCCAGCCTTAATGTGACCCAATAGCTAATTCCCGAACCGTTCGGTTTAGATATGCACTTCCAATTTGAAAAATGTTTTTAAAAATATAAAGAATGTTTTTTACGTGCTTTTCGAACCAAAAAAAAACCATTTAGGAAAAAAATTTAAAAATTAAATTTTTATACGGTCCCCAGGTCCTATCACTTATATTTAGGAAAAGATGCAGTACACAAAAACAAAGTGAGCACAAAAAGTTTCATTTTATTACGATAAAAACTGACCAAGTTATGGAACTTTGAAAATCATATATTTCATCCATTTTCTCGGCCAATTTCAAGAAGCTAGTAAGGGACCGTCTCCAAAGTGAAATTAATTGGAACTCTGCCAGGAAACTTTCGCTCTTGCACGTCACTCTTATGTAAATCGTTTTTAAATTTAAAAGTACATACATTATGTTACTATTACAATAATTGAGTACTTAAGAAATAAAATTTATTCTGTGTACGTGTAAAACATAGATAAAATAAAATATTTTGGACGAAGAAAACTTTTCAAAAGCAGTTCCAAAAAAATAGACTTATTTGCCTGCGGCTTCAGACTGATTTGCTGCGGTACTGATCATGGCGAACGTTAAAAATCTGTTGTGTAGTCGCTTGCAACTGCATACAGTCGTATTCTAATATTACGAATTCTAGTACGGGAGAACGAGATGTATACAAATGAAGAATACTGCGAAGTGGTACTGTTGTATGGGCAGTGTAATCAAAATAAGAGAGAGGCGGCAAGACTTTATGCCATTTAATTTCCCAGTCGAAGACATCCATCTTATTGTACAATTGCCAACGCTGTTCAACGCTTGTATAGAACTGGGAGTTGTCATAGACGTATTCCCTTGTCTCGTGCCACACCTTCAAGCTTGCGGATACCCGCTGAGGATGTTCTAGGATATGCCCTGGCTCATCCTGAAAGTAGTGCCCAGGATATTAGCAAGGCTTGTTCCTACTCAAAATCGACGGTGTGGAACATATTACATACGTACGGTGCATATCCTTATCGTCCAGTCCTGGCGCAGGAACTAATGCCTGGAGACCAGAAGCGTCGTTTTGATTTTTGCAAATTCGTGTTAAACACACTGGATGAAAATCCAGATTTTTTGAATGAAGTTTTGTGGTCGGATGAATGCCAGTTCTCGAGGCAAGGCACTATTAATACACAGAATATGCATTATTGGTCCCTCGAAAATCCACGTCTAATACGACCGAATCGCCACCAAGTGCGTTGGTCGGTGAATGTGTGGTGCGGAAAATGGAAGAGCACCTTAATTGGCCCATTTTTTTCGATGGACCTTTAACATCAGAATCATACACGCAAATTTTATCTGGACCGTTAGCCGGTTTTTTAGAAGATGAAGTTTCCTTAGGGGATTTGTCACGCATGTGGTACCAGCATGAGGGTGCACTCGCACACAAATCTGCGCAACCATGTACATTTTTGGCGCAGACATTTGACACTCGAATAATCGGCTACGGAGGTCAACACGAATGGCCCCCTCGATCACCCGACCTAAGTCCTCTGGATATCTTTCTATGGGGCTTCCTGAAAAGCAAGTTGTACGAACGTGAATCCACGAGTAAATCCGATTTACTCAATCGAATCAGCATCGCATACAGGTCTGTGACACCAACTATGTTGCAGAAGTTACAGGCGGAGTTTCTGACGCGGGTTCGGTACTGCATTTCTGCGGAAGGCAGTCATTTTGAACATTATTTAAGTTAATTTGGTCATCCTGATATAATAAAGCCCCTGATTCATGATTGGCGCATCATTTCACATTATGCTATAATTTCAACGACAAATCCTGTATTCCTTTGCTGCTACTTGTTAAAACAAGCTGTTTTAAACTTTTCGGTACAAGTTGTATTTCCTTAATTTAACTTTTATTGTTTGCCATACAGCAATACGAATTGTCAATCTATGATGTTTATGTTTTAATATAAATGATGTTTTTTTTTTTCTGTAATAGAGAATTACTGTTCTCTAATTTCAATTTATATACGATCCCCTTTTCTGAGCAATTCAGATGCTTCAACTTTATGTAGGCATAACTCGGCCAGTTTTTATCGTAATAAAATGAAACATTTTGTGTTTAATTTGTTTTTGTGTACTGCATCTTTTCCTAAATATAAGTGATAGGACCTGGGGACCGTATAAAAATTTAATTTTTGTAATTTTTTTCTAAATGGGTTTTTTGGTTCGAAAAGCACGTAAAAACATTCTTTACCTTTTTTAAAACATTTTTCAAATTGGAAGTGCATATCTAAACCGAACGGTTCGGGAATTATCTATTGGGTCACATTAAGGCTGGACACCCTGTATATATATATATATATATATATATATATATATATATATATATATATATATATACTAGCTGACCCGGCAAACGTTGTTTTGCCATATGAATTATTCCTAGGATTATTTTAGTAGAAAGAAATGGCTAACTTAATGTAAGTTTGTGTGGATGTGGTATATGAGTGGAAGAGGCATGGAGCGCTGTGAACGATGCTGGAATATAAAAATAACACAATACCAAACATATATTTTTAATTCATTGTAATGTATTCTTTAAATTTATATATCGCTAATTACAATAATTTTACTAAAAAATAATATCAATCCCTTAACGCAATAGAGTATACAATATATTTTGTTATCCCATCTTTACAAAACACAAACAAACTGGATGCCCACTGTATGGTTTGCCCACTCGAGAGCATGCCACGTATAACTGTCCGTGTGAAAAACATGGCGTGCTCAAATCTAATCCACAAACAGACATAATTTGGCCTTGAGACTTATTCATAGTCATTCCATAAAAAATTTTGCCCCCCCCCCCAAAAAAAAGGATGAAAATCTGAAACACTTTCAGATTTTAAATACGCACTATAGTGCTATATATTAAAATCGTATCATAATTTATGCGTCGTCCCTATTTTTCGTCCTTATTCCATTAAGTTGGAAAGTGTTATCATTATTCATGACTGTGCTGTATTTTTCTTCCTTATTTTATAAAACCCATCTTTGGAATCGAAATCTATCTTAAAATCGCCTACTAAAACTATTTTACAATCTTCGCTAAGTATATCACAGCTATACTTCACCGTTTTATATATTGTTTCCTACATTAACGCCTCGACTCTCGCCAAGGAGGCGATGATTAAACATATGCAGTTACCATGACGATTTTTTGCATTTATGTAGAAATCGTAATTTAGAATTAAAATGGCGATTTGGAACAACATGTAAGTACAGCATGCCGTTACAATTTTATTTATTTTGGATTGCCAATTAATGTAGTTTTAATAATTAAGTGTCTTCAACTTCCTTAACTGGTGCGTTTATCGCTAGTTTGTTTACTTTAGTTGTCATCTAGTTCTTTTGGGCGCGTTGAAACGGTACTTACGTATTAACTCGGCGGTCACTTCCGCCAAACTACTTTTTCATAGATTTTAAATACATTGCCAATCGTATTCCAAACCATCAACAATTTCATGTGCCCGGCATTTATCTTAGTGAAAAAATTGCTTGTCTTGGCGGACCGCCTGGAAAATACGTATGTACCGTTGAAACTTGTGCATAACTCCCAGAGACCCATGACTGCAAAGCTCGCCAAAGTACGGGAATTTATTAGGTTGGCGAGAGTGGGGGCGCTAAAATAGGAATCAACTCTTTCTTGTACCATAAAACACATCTTTGGAATCGAAATCTATCTTAAAATCGCCTACTGAAACTGTTTTACAATCTTCGCCAGGCATATTCTTCCTGTAGGCATATTCCAACTGTACCGCAACTGTACCAACAGTAAGACATTTTAAATACTGTTTGGAATAGACATCATAATCCATGAGTGTATCGTGTTTTCCTTTATTGTTCCACAGAGCACTTCTTCGGAATAGAAATCTATATTAAAATCGCCTAATAAAACTCTTTTACAATATACGCCAGGCGTTTACTAACTATACGCGAAATGTATTTATAATAAATTGTCGCGTTTTGGCACCACATTTAGCGATCCATTATCAAAAATTGAAACCTTGTGCGACTTTCAACATTTTATTAACGCCCCCCCTCTCCACATTATCTGGCAAACACATTTGAAAAGTGATTCGACACGCTAATGTCTACACAGAAATCCTGATTGAAATGAATAGCACTCGGGGGCTAAACATTTTGGGGTGGACCGCTCTTATGACTTAGGGGTATGAGACATAGTTAAAAACCTATTCTATGACCTAACGAATATACATAGAAAATTTCATTAAAATTGGTCGAGTGGTTTCGGAGGAGTTAGGTGACTAACACTGTGACAGGAGAATTTTCTATGTTAGGGAAGATAGATATATATATAAATTTTTCCTCTTCTTTTTTTTCCAAATATGCAGAACTTTCCAATAGAACAAATTACATTTGTAAGAATCATTAAAACAAATCTTTAACAGCTCTGTAAAAATGAACGCTTATTTACACTGCCACAATTAAAAAAATTATGGTTTTCTATCAGACATCAAGTTTCTTCAAGTTATTGAAATTTTTCCTTGTCTATTTTTGATTATGCGTTACTGTATTGATGTTTGTGAGAAATATTCCAACATACTGCCACAATTTACCAAATTTAAAATTTCATAAATCCTACCGAAAGTGAAAGTTTTGCAAGTTTGTCACGAGCTAACTTCATAAGAGTATCCTAAAAAGAAAGCAGTTTGGATTTAAGCTTGCAGTTTATTTGATTTAAGCCCAAATACGATCATGTGGTTACTGTAAAAATTTCACTAGAACTTCTAAAATGAACACAGGTATTTTATGTATTCTTACGTTCTCCACTCCCCTCAAAATAACATGTTTCGAAGCATAAAAAACTGTTCATACATCATCTTAAAAAAGACCAGACGTATTTTTATGGTAAAAAAAGTTGATTCTTCCATCTGCGGAGGATATCGGAAACCTTGTTAAGGAAAAGTCGGTTTTCTTGCCATGAAATATTATTTATTCAGCAGAATAAAAATCCGATGTGGAATGGAAATGTCAAATCTCGTGCTCTTCAGAAATACGCAGCTTTTTACATATTAAACGCAGTTATTTTATTGATAAAACTTACACAGTAAACATTCAATTCGCATACATGTATGCTTTGATGAAATGTTTTTTTGGAAGTTAAAAACGTTTTGAATTTGAAAAAAAAATGTTAAATTTATCCTGTGAGAAAATTTTGGCAATGCGCATTTTTAATTGGAAACCAAATGTTTTTGAAAACAAATAGACGAACTATTTAAAAAATCTTTATCCAGCATATATAAAAATAGAGAAGCAAATTTTTACTTTTAAAAATTTGCTGCAACTTTTTTTTTTAACTTTCCAATAAAAATTTGAATAAACCTCTAAAGTTATTTCACATACTTTTACCGCTTGTTTAGTTTTAATCAAAATGTTAGTTAATAATATTTAAATAAAGAGGAAAAATCAGTGTTTTATTTTATAGTAGCTAAAAAAATACTGTTTTAATACCATTTAATATTTGTTATTTTCCAAGAAATGAAAAATAAGGCCTTTTTCCTATACTATTACTGTAGATTTGATCTTTACCTAACAGTTCTATATTAATATCATTCTTAGACTTGATACTGCTCAAAAATTCAAAAAGTGCTCAGTTTTCAAAATAAGAAAGAAACTAGTTTAATGCGATTATTCAAAAGCAATGGATACTTGTAAATTTCAAAAAAATATACAAATTCCAAGAATACTTACCCCGACTGAAAGTTGTATTTGTAAAATTATAGTGTTTGTGAAAATGGAGACCTGAAAAGTTAAATAAATTAAATAATAAAAAGAAATCAACAAAAATTCACTAATGTTACTGAACATCCATTCTCTACGTTTTTCTAAATTATGTATCCTCATATAATTTATTTTATTTGGCATGCGTTGCAATTAAACAAGAAATCATATTTTCATTATGTTTTTGAAGTTTTTTAAACTAGTCCTTTATGTGCTTTGACCACAATATTTTTAAAGTGTAACAAAATAAAAACGTCTTTGTTTGTGCATACTCAATCGTCTTAAAATCACCATAAAATAAAGTATTTTATATGAAAAACAAACGACAAAAAGTGTTTCTATAAAAAAAACGACTTCAGTATAAGTTGGCCATAGTAGTACGGGATAGATGACTAGTGTTAGCTTTGTCTTATTCTTTCTCTTTTACTATAATACTTTGTTTAAGTCATTTTTTTCTTTACACACCCGAAGCACACTATAAATTCTGTACACGATTCATGCATGCATAAGTTACAAACAAAGCATCGAAGAAAATTTTCAACAGATTTTTCAACAATTTTTTCTTCTTAATGGATCTAACAATAAGAAATTGCCGCACATCCATTGCAATAATCTTCTTCATTTCCCATGTTTTCGTCGAGCGATTCATCTTCCAATAATGGTTCCTCATCTTCAGAACTACTTACAGAAATATGTCATATAGATTTACGTTTTCTCACTGTGACAGGCTTTATAAGTATTTTTTTCTGTTAGTGTTTTATCCCATATACTTATCTTGCTCTAAGCTACCCTTATTTTTTGTTAACTTTTCTTCCTTATTTTGTTTCTTCTTAATGCTTTGTGATCTTGGGAAGTCAAAAACTTGCCAACTAGCTTTCTACGCTAGCGAAATTTATAGAATTTGTGAAATGTCTTTTAATTTACAAAAAAGGTGTTTATTAATCTTCAATATATTTCTGAAATAATAATGGATCAGTTAATGACGTTGGAATGAGGAAGTCTTAAACTGGAGAAACCAGTAAAAGAAAACATAATCCGGTATTTTTAGTGTATTTAACGAAACACAGCTTTATTCCTTGAATTCAGAGATAGGACTTACTGCTGAAGTTTCCTTAAACGCCTAGATATTGATTTATACATTACCGTAATCATTCATACAGCGAAGTTATAGGTTTTTAAAAACTTCAAGGTTAAAGTATTGAATTAATGACAAGTATATACATACATTGTTCTTTTTTTATACAACGTATGGCCATTTAAAAGAATCGTCTAGGCTATAAGAAGCTTTATTCCTTGAATTCAGAGATTGGACTTTCTGCTGAAGTTTCCTTAAACGCCTAGATATTGATTTATACATTACCGTAATCATTCATACAGCGAAGTTATAGGTTTTTAAAAACTTCAAGGTTAAAGTATTGTAATTAATGACAAGTATATATATACATTGTTCTTTTTTTATACAACGTATGACCATTTAAAAGAATCGTCTAGGCTATAACAGCAGGTTATTTTTTGCATCTTTTTGCCATCTGTAATAAAAATAGCACGGCATTAATTACTTTAACACAAATTAATATGCCCATCTTGATCTAACATCGTATGGTCATCTCTCCTTATATGTGCGAGTGAGACGTCCATATTTGAAATTAAAGTAATAAAAATCAAATTGACAAAATGTTAAGGTTACAGTAAAATTTAAAGTTTGAGTGTTGCAATAAATGCGCAAAAACACAAATAATTTTTTAAAAAATTCATGCTGTTTTTGGATGATATATAAACTTGATATAAAACCTTAGCAACACTATGTACAATAAGAGATTATTTACTTAATTCGTATTAACATTTCGCACAATTTTTTCTTCATATCTTGCTCCCTAACGCCGCTCGTATTGAACTAACGACAACAAAACTATGAAGTGAAAACAAAAAATAAGCATATTCAGATTGTTCATCTTCCCCATACGGCCATCTCTAAAGAATTTACCCTTAATATCATCTACATCAGGGGTCGTCAATATTTTACGCCTACCACCCTTTTTTTGCAGCTGTAAGTAGTAACATTTTCTAACCAGCAACCTAATTCCACGTATAAACAAAACACGAGTTTTAAATAAAATATTTTTGAACAATACTTCTATAAAATTTCATTTATGTTTTAAGAAGTCACTTAATTAAGAAAAAGGGGGATTATGTATCAGAAAAGGACCCTACCTCTTATTATGAAAGCTGAAATATCCGCCAGTGAGCAGTAGGAACCATATGGATAGACACTAGACTACATTATTCAATTTCGCAATTAGAATAAAGTTTCCATAACTTTTTTAAAACTTTCTCGTGACTTTCAATGAAATTATCTTTCTTTTACTTTTCATATCTGCCAAGTAGGAAAATATATACTTCTTAAATTCATTTTTTTCAATGCATTTAATGTCACGCTTGTATAAACTTTCTTTTCAGGATTTATTCGAGTCGGGTGCTTTTCTCCATAACACCGGATATGAAACAAATAATTATAGCAATACATCTTTTTTTTCCATCTTGGCCAAATCCCGTTTCACCCAGAGTCTTATCAAATCCAGTAAAGCGTCAACTCGACGCATTGTGTGAAGAAATGGAAAAAAGAAAATATATGCTTTTATAAATATGTGTGAGTGTGAGTGTGAGTGTGTATATGATGGAGAAATTGAACCGTGTAATTTTTTTTACTACTCAAAGTTAAATCTTGAATTTAAGTATGTGTAAAGCGAATTAAGAAATGAGTAGTACTGTGTTTTTATTTAAAGCCAATGAATAAACGTTCTTTTTAAGACTGAACTATTATTTTAAATTGTTTCATGTAGTTTATAATTTGATAGTTTAATTATTGAACATGTTTATCGATTTATAAAGTCTATAAGCTTTTTATTCTGCTCTGTGTTTTTAGAATAGCTTTATTGGAAGGAATAATTTCAAAGTATTAATATACACTTTCCTATGCTACGAAAAAACAGTGCAAAATAATATGTGCATTTAAATCATATCACAGAATGATGGAGTGAATGTGATATGTAAAGTAATAGCTTTGTTAGTTTGGTGTAAAATTGTGGCACTATTTGAAAGTGAAATAAAATATTGGAATGCGGATGTGAAAACACAATATTGTTCCATATCCCTGCTTACAGAAACAAAAAAAAATTGTATTCTACTTTTACACGTAGAATTTTAACATTTTTAAATAAAGCTTAATATTTTATATTTGTGCACTTCACGTTGGGTAACAGTAGAAGTTAGAGCACAATGTTACATAGACATAGAGTACAGTCTTACAGTGAATTACGAGTTACCGTTCTATCGTAATTTCGAATTCATTTGAAATATTGTCAGTCATATTGTTTTTTATAAGACTGTATGGTTTGGTAACAAAAATTAAAATAGAGGTCATTATGTATAAATCTTCCAAGGAAGACAATAGACTACACGGGGCTGTCAAGCCATTTATATTGATCTGATGATGTTTTGCAAACTTTTGCATCACTCTTAATATTTCTCTAAGAAAATGTCTACTTTTGTATGTTTAAAGTAAAATTTTGTCTTTCCTGTCATCATGAAATTCCATTTAATGATGACAGGAGTTTAATGCATGATCAGAAGTAAACTTAATTGTTTTTAGGCTATTTAGAGTTAAAATTATCGGCGTTACTTTTTTTCTGTGCTCTAAGCTTTTTTACCTGACTTTCTTCCTCTGAATCTCACAAACACTGGAACTACCAATGAATCAACGTTGAGGTGGCGAATAAAGAAGTAAGCCACTAACAAAAATGATTATCTAAATTGTTATTATCTAGTAAAAAAGTTTTGTAAAAATTTATGTTAGGCGGACAGCAGTGGTGCAGAAAGAAATATTGCGAACTGCCACTCTGATAGTTTATCAATTATCAAGATGTCAGTGATGAGATCGAAAAAATGTACTCCAAGTTATTTACACAGAAATTTCTGGGAGGTGTTCGTTCATCAGCCCTATAGTACCAATTTCGCTCCCAACGACTTGCACCAGGAGAAATTCCTTTCCGAGTATCACATTCTCACAAACGAAGATTACACACAGCTTTGATATGTTGACTCCTTCCTCAGGTGCCAAATTTCTATGACACTGGACTAAAAATTTATCTCACGGTATGACAAGTGTTAAAATTCCGGCGTTTTTATGTTGAGGGATATTTGAAATATTGCTGTACCTTTTGCACTAAGTAAATCAGGTAATATAATGTTTTGTTGCTTTTTATTGCCGTGGGAGACTTATTTTCCGATGACTCTCAGAAACTCAATCGGATTGATTTAATTTGGTGAATAACTAATAATATTTTTCGAAAAATACTCAAATTTCAGTAGATATGCAGCTCTAATAAAGAAATATCAGAACTTATTGCTATACACCACGTGATTAAACTTTTTTTTTATGGAGAAAGGTATTTTTTTACACAAAACCTATATAAGTAATTTCACTTACACTCTGTTACTTTTTTGACACTTTTACCTGGGCCATCATCATTCTAACGGGCCTGCTTGTGCACTCCGAAAGAGGCCTATGGACGTTTCCTCATTGGTTAGGTTTTGCCGTTAGATGACGTATCTAAGTGCTGGAACTAATACTTGAGCATCCTTAGGCCTCTTATGATGACTCATCGGAGTGCACAAGCAGGCCCGGCAGAATCAAGATGGCCCGGTTTTACAATGATATATTTTACGTCACTATTAAGATGTCTGTACGCTTTGTAGTAGCCTTGCTCGAATCTTTATAACTGATTTCTGAATCCTTCTACTATTACGCAAAAATGAAAACAAGAGCATAAAACATTTATTATTGTAACCATTAAAATATTTTGACGTTATGTATAAATTATCATGACTAATTTGTTAAAAGAGTTTACAAAATGTCTGTTTGAAGGTTTTTTATCTGGTAGAATTATTGAACAGAAGTTTTATGTTCGTGTTAATACCTCACATACAGACACACACACACACACACACACACACACACACACACACACACACACATATATATATATATATATATATATATGTTTGTGTCAGCGATTTTCATCATACATTCATCATCCCGTCTCTCACATGAAATGAATATCGGGTATTTTTATATTTATAGAGTTACGCTCTAGAGGTTTTCCTGTCGTTTCAGAAAACCAATTTATCATTATCCATTTTAAAATAGTCATATCAAGAAAAATATTTTTTTTCTGAAAATAATAGGGCACATATTAGAAGACCATAAACTAAAAAAGTTACCATTTTGTTACCTTTTTATAATGAAAAAAATATATAAATAAATTTAAAAAATAAATAAATAATTTAAAAAAATTGTGTTTTTGAAATTCAACATAAATAAAATGTTTGTTTACATTTTCATCGAAATTCAGAGTTTTTGACAAATTGTCCGTTTCACACATATAGATACTCAAAAAACCTTCTTTCCTTCCTGGGAAGTTTTCTGAAACTCCTGACCGTCTTACTTCTGTTTTCATGCTTGAAATAAAAAAAATATCCACATTTTTAGATTCTATAAATACTTAATAGGAATATTTGTATTTTCTAACGTTCTTAAGACGAAATCTGGTAAATAATAATAATGAGTTAATGTACTAGTGTTTTTTTTAAAGAATGAATCCATAATTAATCCTTATGAATTTTTTTGGATAGGGAATATTTGATTTAAACATATCTTTAAATGAACATGTTGAGATTTCTAACGAAGTCATAAAATGACGATTTTGTAAGTTTTAATTCACATACTTCAGACTAAACAGAAAAATTGGTTGAATTACCAACTTAACGCTCTTGATAGAGATGAAAAATATATTGCCATGCGAGTGCTTGAAAGAGGTTTGGCATAACATTATTTTATTTCCATGGCAAGGTATTGCAAAAAGGACTAGTATAAATGGAAACGCAAAGCACATTGATTGATTATTCAAAATTAATAATAATAATAATAATAATAATAATAATAATAATAATAATAATAATAATAATAATAATATATTTTTAATTGATCAATTTTCCTTATGGAGTTAGTCACATGTCATGCGTTATAAGTTACTTCGTGACAATTATTCGAGTACATAGGAATAACTAGGCGTGCGGTAAAAATATAGCTTTTTAATTATTTTAAACTCTTTAATAAATTTTGAAATATACTGACGAGTTAGAATATTTGCATAAATAAACATATATATATACATACATTATTTATTTTGATTGAATTCATTACTCCATTTTTTTCTGTCCTTCTTATTCATATATATGCAAAACTAAATAAATAAATATACTTTATTATTGGATTAAAAAAGTGATGGAATAATAAAATGTTCATACATTATGCGAAAAATCTGTTATCATCATTTCTAAAAAAGGTTACGTATAGCGAATAATAAGAAATTAAAATATGTTTAAAAGAAAGAACTTCTTTTTAAAATTTATAAAATGAAAAAAGTACATCTATAATTAAACTTCTTTCTTTAGGTTTCACATAGCCTTCAAGAAGTTTCCTTCTAAAATAAGTCTTAGTCGATTCCTACACAACTATTATTTTATGTGTGAAACTATTCTAAATTTTCAATACTTATATTACAGGAAAACGTGAACAATGCGAAAAAAGCAAACTGTAAACGCTTTATTATTGACAATATGCCAAATATGACTCACATGTTAAAGGAGCCGTGCATTTTGCTAACTTAAGCTACTCTGCTGGAAGTAGAGGAATTTTTATTTTTATGAAAGCGTGTCATATTTGTCAATGAGTGATCTCTCTCCTTTTACTTAATAAATTATTTCTAATGCCGTCACCTAGGAGATAATCCAGCATACAACAAAAGAGTAGAATGACCGGGGGAAAACTATTCCGAGATATTGAAATCAGTTTAAAAATATAGATATAATAAACTTCTTATTGTTGAATATTTATTTTAAAAAATGGGTTTTAGTCTTCCTTTTTTGTAAAATTTAATTAAATATGGTATACTCTCATGTAACTGTCTATATTTTTGTTCAAGTTTTATGTAAAATAAACAGTTCAATTCCATAGTTTTTAGCTTAAAACTTAACTTTCAACTTAATTTTTTAATAAACGATAATCGACCTAACCATTCGGAGTTTTCGTGTTTTTCTCCGAAACTTGATGTAAATACGGATTACGATATCTTAGAAAAACCCCCACGGAGGGCACCCCACCCATAGACCTAGATCCCTCGTGTAGATAATTGACCTTAATCCCATAACACAACACATTCTTATTACTCAGGGTACTTGTGGGGCACGTGGAAATTTCAATGGATGTTGTACAAGTGACGTTGCTGGGTTGTTTTAAATGGATTTTTTGCAAACCCTTCCAGAAATATCCATTTCGTGCATTTCTCTTTACGGTTGAAGTTCAAAAAGGAACTACAAAATGAACTTGAAATCCCATTATAAATAAGGTGGCCTCCGAATCCTTAAAGGTGTATTTTTCTTACTTTGAGCTTAGGAGACGAAATACTGGAGCAATCTCCAGAGAAATTATGCTACGACTTATAGAAGCTGCAGAAAGTTATTCATTTTAGAGATACGCGTTCCCGCTTCTTATTAAAAATAAATTTCGTGTGAAAATGTAGCATGCATAAAATTAAAATTTTTAACGTTAAGGATGCACAGATGAAGTCGCACATATTTCAGCAGAGAAAAATACCCAATATTGTAATTTTCAGAAGAAAATTCTATGTTTTTGCATACATGAATTACAGTACATTTTTTTTCATTACGTGACTTATTAATAACTATTGGAAAAATACTAATTACGTTTATTGTTTAAATTTCGAATGCTTATGACATTCCTAACTGAAATTCGTGAAATGTATAATATTTAAGGCTGCATTCGTAATTTGCATCATTTGACTTATATATGAAAAACGGCAAGCGATAACAATACTTGCATAATTTATGGCAGTTGCGTAGAAACGTTATATTGCTTGAAGTGGGATTTAATTCCTCAATGACTTCGTTTAACTTATTTTATCACAGCAAAATAACGATTAGAATGCTGATTCATACACTGTGCACAACGTTCGTTAAAACAAGAGTAAGAGGTCTAACTTGGTTACGAGATTCAAAATATATATGCATAGTAACTTAGAATTTTAATACTAGTGTAAATATAATAATTATGAATAAAACAACTATAACTTGAGAATATCCTTTACATATTTATCTTACGATTGAGATTTAAATAAACAACAAAAAAACTGTTAATAGAATGTTATTAATTTATTATATATATGTGAGCGTTTCCGAGAACCTGGAATTCAATAAACAAAATTATATGCTCAGTTGGATAAATTATCAGAAATAGTATTCATATAATCATTTTAAATCGTTATTCATTTTTTCTGCTTTAATTGTTCATATACCAGAAGAAAAAAATCAATGTAGCATTACGAGCTAAGCAGTAAGTAGAATGCTTGACATTGCTCAACAAAATATCCCATCGTTTCCTTTCAGAATGAAACTAATTCGCAGACTCAAAGTAACCCAATGGACGACGCCAGTTTACAAGCGGGGATCTCTGACACACATCCGTGGATTACCAATGTGAAGAAAGCAATATAAGAAAGGAAAGATAAATCCACGGGGGAGGATATCTGAGACATACTCCCTAGACTGAAAATTTCTTCATGAATGTTGAGCTCTATGAAGGGATGTTTTCGATGTAACAATTGATGTAATAGACGTGCTCAGAATAACCAATGTAAAAGAGGAAATGGCTCTCTCTCTCCCCAGCATTCTGAATTTTACTCAAAATTTCCTTCTGTTTAAAAATAATTCCGAATTGTTTATGAAAAGTGGATTATCTAAAAAAGTATTACTTATTAGCATTAAATTGCTGTTACTGTCAGGTAGGTTTACTTATTTATTTATTTATTAATTATTTATTTTGTCTGAACGAGTTGACTTCAGATAAACGGGGAATAACCTTTCAAACAGTATAAATAAAGATGAAGTAAGTGCTTTTAATCCAGTGCCTACCAGATTGCGGTGGTGTATTTTGTATGTTAAAAGTCGCTACGGATGGCCGCTTTAGGGATTTGTTGCCAAGGTCGGCTGTCGGCTGCAATAAAGGAAGCCCCCAAAGCTGAAACCAGCTTGGTGATATCTTCTATAGGATGTTCTGACAAGGCCAGATTTCCCGTTTAGAGTAGACGAAAAATGCGAAAGAACCATGTATCTACGGCCCATTGTTTTCAAGAAATATCCAAAAAAAGAACAAACTTCATATCCGAATAACAAAAGAAAACGACAAAAAATTCTTTTATTAGAAGAATTAATAGTTTCTTGCACATACTATACATAAATTAATGTTCAAATGTGCTGCGACTGCATCTTGACGCTTGAATGTGCATCTTGACGCTTGCATGTGCATCTTGACGTGAAATGTGCATCTTGACGCTTGCATGCATGCCCAGTTTAATAGAGACTACTCACGTTGTATCAATCTGGTGCCCACCAATGTACACGCAACATGAAGTGGAGGGACTAAGACACTTTTTCTAGTAACTAGGTCTGGATAAACCAATTTCTTTAGACTTTCCTACTGTCAGAAATCCAAAGTTCACTGATCTGGTGATCGTAGCAGCCATAAAACTGACCCCCACTCCCTTCGTATCTTATCTAGCGGCAATGTTCAGGTTTTTTATTGTATTTCCTTTCATCGGACGTGACGTCATTACTTTTCTTTCGCATTACTCTTCAAAATCTGTGGGCCGTAGAGTTATTGTTCTTTCGGACAATTTTTATGCACTCTAAGCGAGGAATCTGCTTTTGCTGAGTTTATGCGGTATTGTTTGGACACCCTACACATTTGGCGAGAAATTTTATTTATTTATATTACAAATGTCGAACATTAGCACCTAAGCCCTTAGTTAACAAGCTCTCCAGTTCTTTTTAACAATATCCTCATAACTTGAAAGTGCAAGACAATTATTCAAATGTTCCCAGATCGCAGGCTGATCGGAGTCACATAAAGCGCAGTTTGAAGAATCCGCCGCTCCATTTCTGCAAAGGTGGTCCCGTAAACAGTCATGTCCAGTTAGACGTCTGAAGAGAGCCACTGCTGTCTTTCTTGGGGGAGAATGGTAACAAATCTCTCCTCTCCAGGAATCCTCAAAGTCGCAGCACATCAAATTATATCTTTTTGAAGTATTTTCGAGAATCAGATTAACAGTTTTGTCGAGTGAAAAGACAGTGGTCGTTTTGCGCATTGCTCTGTGAATGATCCCTTTCATTGACATTTTCTGCTTTTTCATTGACCGAAATTGAACAATGTGCAGGAATCAACTGAATGGAAATTTCATGTGCTGGTGCCTTGTGCAAAAGCCTACAATCCAAGATTCCTTGGGAGCTTTTATTCTGCATTTCGCTCCTTGAATCTAACAAATATGACTGTCTATACAAAAGTTTCGCGAATCTACAATTGTTGTATTCCTAATACAATAGACTCGACATGCCCATCAAAATCATTCGTAAACAGACCCATTGGTATGTAGAAACTAAAACGTATAGGTACCAGCGTAAAGGTACCTATAGGTACCAGCACTAGCACCACGGACTCTCTTTAACATAGAGAGCAATGCATGCAGACATATATCCCTTCATTATGGGGATAGAGAGTCTCAATAGTCTTTATCGCAGTTGATCTTAATTCTGAATCGCTGTTGTTCCCAATAACATTCTGTATAAGATTTATTTCCAATTCAAAAAGGCTGGGAAAGAAGGAGAAGCTCAACTTAGGTAATCCCATCTCAATTCCGAGGCATACGATTCCCTCTGGGATGCCTGAACAAAGCCAATTTGAGTTTTAGGATTTCGAGAAATTATATTTTTATAGTTCTTTCAAAAGGAGTTGTCTGGGGAACTTACAAACTTCTGGCACGACAGAATTGATTTTCTAGAAATAAACTTATGAAGAGGCCCCAAACCGGCCACAAGCTTCATAGGAAGAATGAGAGTAAATCTTACTTAAAGTTTTTATGATCATAGACATATGATATGATCCGAGATCATATTTGTGATCCCACTTGCCACGTTACAATTCCTACCCTAGGTTACCTCTATGCGCATTTTTTTAGACACTTGTAAATAAAAGGGCAATTAAATAAAAGTCTTATATTTAATACATATTTAATACATACCCACTTGCCACGTTACAATTCCTACCCTTGGTTACCTCTATGCGCATTTTTTTAGACACGTGTAAATAAAAGGGCAATTAAATAAAAGTCATATATTTAATACATGGGGAACGAATTTAAAAGCAGATAAATGTTCCAGACATTGTACAGGTTGAGGTGATCAGTATAGAAGAGTACCAGTTGGTTTTTCTTGTTACCCTTAAATCTGGCAGATGTGGCAATTATTCTAACACTGAAGTATAAGTCTTTGAATTTTACTAAGCTGAGGGAGACCACTTACAACACTTTGGGACTGTCACAATTTTATTTGTGAGGTAAAACAGAAATGGAGACGCACAATATTAACAATTTTATTTACAAAAATATAATTTAATTTAATTTTTACATTATTATTCCCTACAGCAGATGTTGAAAATGTTCGCCACATTATTGAATGCAAACATGAACACCTTGAACTAGCTTTTTTGACACACTTCACAGGATTGTTGGTGTTCGTGATGATAATGCAAATAATTGGAATTAAATTATATTTTTTATAAAATAAAATTGTCACAGGATTAAGTAATCTTTTGCGTCTCCACTTCTTTTTCACCTCACAAATAAAGATATCAGGCCCAACATTGTTGCAAATTGTCTCCCACACTTACGCAAGTTTCAAACAGTTATATTTCAGTGTTAGAATAGTTTCCATATCCCTAATATTTATGAATAATATGATAAACCAGCGGGTAGTCTTTTAAACTGATCACCCTGTAGTATCTCAATTTTATATGCCCATACTTTGAAGCCTAATTGCTATAATAAACCCACAAAACTCCTTGGAATTAATGCTTTTCTAAGTGGTATTATGTTTTTATTTATTTTCTGAATGTTTGTGATTAAGTTGTTTTCGAAATGACCGATGTAATCATTTTTTTTTTAAATACGCTGGATCAGGCGCGTAGCCAGAAAAATTTTTCGGGGGGGGATATGCGCCTGGAAAAAATTTCGGTGGGGGATATGAACTTATATGTGTATAAATAGACGGAATTTCATCACTAATCCAAAAATTTCGGGGGGGGGGGATATATACCGATATCCCCCCCCTGGCTACGCCCCTGCGCTAGATATACACATGTGTATATAAGGATATTTAAACACAAAAGAAATTTAAATATCTCTTTATGATGCTTTGAATAACTTTTATGATGCTTCGAATTTCTATATCTATGCAAATAAAATTAGACTTTTGTCTCAGTGCATAACTTGGAATTAAAAAGTTTTGAGTTTTCTATCCGTTCCAAGCACCACTGAAACCACAATACGGGAACCCCAAATCCAGAAATATATTTGAAACCGGGATAGAATTGTCCTGGCTTCAAATCCCTTGTTGTCCAAAATCAAGTTGTATTTTTTAAGCGTGCATAGCCATGAAATTCTTATTTCTGAATGTAAGGATGAAAACAAAACCTAAAAATATTTTTCAGGACTTTAAAAAAATTGTCGTCAACAAAGGTAGTTGATAAAATATCTTGAAAGAAAAAAAAATCCGTTATCGACGATATTTTTCTTTTAAATGCGATATGTACCGAAATGAATTGTTCACACGTATCTATTGCAAATGCTCAGAGGAGGATTACCAGATCCATTGAATCGAAATTATTTGTCGGGTTCTTGCCAAAACTATCATTGACGTCAGAGTTAAAGCAGTTGCTTTAAAATTTAGCAAAAACTGGGCTGGAGTTTGGGATGATGATATCAGTTTTTGGAAAAAATAATGCGCCGTATCAACTCGTGGGTTCTTTAAGTTAATTTTGGAGGGTGCCACCACAGCCTATCGAATACTTTCATAGGTATTTTGTTAAAAAAAACCACTGATCGTTGTTTTAAAGCAATCCTAATATCTTAATTTGTCTCATGCTGTTATATAATTGTTATTACCCCAGCAACTATGTTTTTACGATAGAAACAAGCAGGTTCCCTTCTATGAAGTAAAAGAGTTTGCTATACGCATAGATTTATAAATATCTAGATGAAGCATATAAAGTTCCTAATCGCGTGGTTTTGATATCGAAAACGGACTCCATTTATGCGGCTACTATGACTTCCATCTATGTAAAATAGAATATTCGTTGTATTACTTAAAAAAAAAATAAGTTTGAGGAAAAATATTTCGATAAGTATACATTTTAAAATACAGATTTTTCTAAATTAATCAAAAATTCTATTACTGCCATTCTGCACATGCGCTGGTCACTAGTTTGGCTATCAATTGGAGTAACAAATTTTTTCCCGTTATCATCAGTATAGAGATTCCAATATTTATCGTAATACACTGTTATGTTAGAGGGTGGAGTCAACTAACACTCAGTTTGATACCAGCCTTTTTTTATTATTGTCAATAAATCTTAAATTCTGCATTGAAACGCATATGAAATAAAAGTAATATATAAATAGAAAATATTAGCGAGCAAAGAGAAACATAATTTATTTATAATATCGAAAAGTAAAGTCTGTTCCTGAAAATATTTTATTAAAAAATGCTGGATTGTAATGTGTAAAGTATTTCATAAAAATAAAAAAATAAATATGTTCTTTTAAACTAGATAGTTGAAAAGAAAAGAAACGTAAAATAACTTTCCGCAAATAAACATGTTTTTGGAAAAAATGAGTTTTCTTTTTTTTTTCTCACTGTTTCTTCTGAATAATAACCTTATCTAGGAAATAAATGAATTAATTTTACTAGTCTGTTTAAAAGTTTATAAAAAGTATGTTTGAGTTTAAAAGTAAACAGTTATAAAGTAAATATTTATTCGTTTATACTCAACGCATTTAAAAATTTACCACCAGCTTTCGATAATTAGGTGCACGGTATTAAAAAGCATAAATAAAAGTTACGTAAAGCCTTTTCAAGAAATGTTTCTCAGGACGAAGAAACGAAATAAAATTTTATTCAAGATAACAATTTCCAATATCCTTAAATAAAATTATTACTGCAACAATAAAAACTTACAGGATTTTAGTCACTGGAAAAAGACAATAAAGAAAGGTAGAAAACACATGAATTTACTAAAAGTAGAAACTTAATAATGGAATAAATAATGAAGATATCATTTAAATGCAGTGAAAAACACAATTTTAAGAATTAATTATTTGTAAATATTAGCTATGAATAATAAATTGGCTATGGTAAAAATACTGTTAATATCAGAATTGATATCGATGCAAATTCTCAAGTTTTCATTTCGAAATCTCTTCATAATGGAAAAAGATAAAATGTAATCAAATATAGTACAGGGTGTGTCACAATTACCTCCCGGGTTTGGATGTATTCTAAAAACATATATATTACCAATACAGCAGCTAAGTTGACTTTATTTGCGAAATAATTGTTACATGTTTTATAGATAAATAAATATAAATATATGTGTGTATATACATATATATATATATATATATATATATATATATATATATATATATATATATATATATATATATATATATATATATATATATATATATATATATATATATATATATATATATATATATATATATATATATATATATATATATATATATATATGTACAAAAACATATATTTAAGCATATATATATATATATATTTGTGTGTATATATATATGTATACACACACACACACACACACACATATATATATATATATATATATATATATATATATATATATATTATATATATTTTGAAAATTTTTTATCCAACGGTGAGCCAATCCAGCGGCCAATGAATCCAACGGTGTGCATTTTATTACTTATTACGTATTCTAAGCATACACTTTTTATTTTTTTTTTACTAATGCGGGTAAAATATTTATTTTGGAATAGTGAAAACCGGAAGCGTTCCAAAGTCAATGAATCGGGGTATTAGTGAGTCGGTGATTGGTGTAACCATGTACTACAATTTTCTTTACCGAAAATGAATTTTTTGTGTGAAGATAAATGTTGTTTTTGTTGGATTAAATCAAATTATGTAATTAATTTAATGCAATATATACTCATATTCTGATGATGGAAAATAGCTTTAATCAATTAAGACAAAAAGTAGCTAAAAGAACCGATTATACCAGTTTTTGCTATAACGGAATTCATCATTGTATGAAATTGTTTTTTCTATAACGGAATTCACCATGATCATACAAGTATGATGTATACACGTTGTAAACTGTTTACATTAGATTGGAATTACACATATTATTTTGTGTGCGTTGCTACACAATCGAAATTGGAGAGTATTTGTAAAATAACATGTAATTTGAGATTTTTAATAAGCTATTTTAGCCTTTCGTTCCCTCTAATTATTTTCAGTCCTAGCACTTTAGGCCTCCTCGAGATGTCTGTTGGTAAAATGTATATAATGAAACAGTGACCACTTTGAGTATTTAAATGCTAATTAAACTTGCACTATTTGTTGCAATGCTGATCAGGATGGTTTATCATTCACTGTTATTCAATAAGCATACACTAATGAGTTTTGCATGATAACTTTTCAGGAAATCAGTTCCTCCCCTATTATTAGACAAATAACGAGTTGTAAGATTTCCTTTTTTGGATAGTGAATTCTTTTAAATTTATGAGAACAAAAATGTATAGAAAAAATTCTACATACAACATCGAAGTTTTGAGGATACTTAAACAATAAGCATTTTTTATATGTTATTTTGCTGGAAAGTGGCACTTTGATTATTTACTCCAATACTTTACTTCAAATGAAAAATCTCAAATTATAAAGGTTAAATAATTTATATACTATTTAGGGAACTAATTATACCGTTAGAACTAGAAATATAAATTTCATCAAACTACGTAGAAAAAACTCAGAAACACACACAAATTCATTTCTATTTTAAATTGTGTCTCGAGTTGTTGAAGGTTATTTACAAAGTATTCAAATAAATAAAATGTTACTTAGTATGTATTTTTTTGAAATTTCAACTAAACTGCACCTGAAATTTTACACAAAATAATTATTTTATTTTGGAAAACTAGCGTACTCAGCTGCACACAAATGCGGAAACTATGCTAATTACATACATATTTTAACAAAGTAAATGTTACTGGATTTACTCTAATGCAAGTTAAAGCATCGAAGCATATTTTTAAATAAAATGCTTTCTTTGGGAATTTAGAATTTCAAGCAGAAATAAGCGCTTACATTAATTACTGTTCTTTTCCCAAAATAAGCATTTTCTTAAGAGTAGAATGCTGATGTATGTGTGCGTTTAAGAACAGCTCTGGAATAATATATTTTAATCAAACACACCTGTTGCATAAAGAGGGGTTTTTATTTTTACACATTCTTTTCAATTAAGGTTTGTTAGGTTTCTTGAAAAGTAATTACAGATGTAATAAATTGAGCTCTTTCATTTATGTATAATTTATATTTTAAAAATTTCTTGTGTGTGTTAAATTTGCGCTAAGAAGAATCTTAGACATTTTTTTTGTTTGAAGAGGAGAATAGGAAATTTCGATAAAAATAATTACTATTCAGTTTCGTTTAAACGCAAATATAGTTATGTAATATAAACATAACATAGTTCTGTAACATAAGCATACGATTAAAAATCATGTTTGCAATATTTCTCTAAATTACGAAAACAATGCATATTTTTTGATGATGCGTTTACGCAACACAATAATATTAATCAAGATTTTAAAATTTAATTTAAAGCCGAAAAAAGAAAGTTCCACATGAAGTTCACTTTGAAATTATAAGTACTGGATACCTTATAGTTACTATAGAACAAACATAAACTATTGATTAAGATTTGATTTGATTTACATTTAAAAGATTTCTTAAAGCAACTGAAATAATTGTTTTGCAAGATAGGAATTGTGAAATGAGTTCAGTGACACTTATTACACATGCGCATACTTACAAATAAACAGAAAATGTAGATTTTATAAGATAAAAAAAGAAAGACGCATTAGTTAGTTGTTAATCTTTCATACGATTTCAGAACAACGTAAAAGCTCACTGAATGCCTGAGATGCTTAAGTTAATTATTTTTCCCGATTGAACAAATGTACTACCAGATTATGACAATCATATATCTGCATTCTTCACAAGTGAGCATGATAGATGATGTTTAAAATATCGTTAAATCCTTTAATCCCATAAAATGTAGATATTTTTGGTGTGATATCGTTTCACGTTAACCAATTGCTATCATTAAAGCACAGAGATATGTTATTCTGTAGTACTCATAGTGCATAAAATTCAAAAATAAGCAGGATTTGTTATACTGCATTTAACCTATTAGAACAAAAATAGAACCACTCTACTACAGAACTTCAATAAAAATAATATTAAAATGAAACAAGCCTTACAAGTGATTACAACTATATTATTTATTTTGTTTGTTTATGCAATATCGTCTGACTTTCAAACTAATGATGATAATAATATGTTTAATGATAATTTTAATGATAATTTAATGATATGTTTTCAGCCGCAATGCCAAAAGAAAAAATATGCAAGATAGAAAGCAAAATGCCTCTCTCTAAATAGCATTCTTCTTTCATCATAAAACACTAAAATACGTTACAAATTCATACTGTATCCACTGTTTGGAACAGATAGTAACGCAAAATCTCCTTCCTAAATTTGTATGACCGAAGTTTCATAAAATGGTTCGGGTAGGAAAGACATTCCATACTCAATACTGAGGCCAAACTCGTTATTTGCGTTACATAAACAATACCCCGTGTCCAAATAGATGACTGTCTAGACAAACAGCTCAAAGATACAAGATAATAATGGAGCCGGTGTACTATAGTAAATTCTTCTACCATTTTTCACCTATGGTATGTTATATGTCAAATTTCGATTCTGAGATCTTTGCGATTTCACTAGGATGAGGAAATCTCAAAACCAGAATCAACTATTTCTCTAAGACAGTCAGTATGTTCAGCTCCATAGTTTCTACTCAGGTTGCCGCTTTAAACCACCCCAGACATCACATAAGCTTAAATCAAACTTGACATTTCTTTGAATTTGACGTTTGATACAAGCTTGACAGTTCAATTCATTGTAAGCTTGCAGTAAGCTTGGAGAAGTCATTTGAACTGTCAAGCTTGAATACAACTTGATTACTGCTTGATTTGGGAAGCCACATCCACATAACAAATAATTTATCATCAATCATAAATGTACTAGACCATAGAATTAAAAAAAAAGATTCTATATTTCCAAATATTGAAATTCTTCAAAATAAAATACAATTATACTACGAAATTGATTTCAAAATCAGTCGTTTGTCTCGACGGCATGATAGTGATAACAATCACTTCAAACTTTAGTGATTCGAGTACAAGTCAGGATGGCCGAGTGGCTAGGACGCTGGCTTCCCAACCCGTTGATAGCGAGTTCGATGCCAACCGCGGACGCTTGATGGAAACAGATTAAAATAACTTGAAATTTCAGTGTAGAGGGGAAAATGCGTGGAAAAATAAAATATGAGGGGCGAGTTCGCCGACGTGCGCCCCGTGTATTTAGGAAAAATTATTAAGTTTGCTATGTCAAGCTTAATGCAAGCTGGGCAAGTGTGAACACTTGATTCAAGCTTTCATTAAGCTTACATGCTTGAAATTTTCAAACTTAATTCAAGTTTATTGACTTGATAAATCAAGCTTGCTGCAAGTTTGAAGCAAGTTTGCTGTGCTGTCTGGGACTGTACAGAAAAATCGACCAAATCAGAAATCACACAGGCCCTTATTTTCTCCAGGAATCAGAATGAAGTTATCGTTTTATAATAGATCGTCTCACATGAAGGTATCGACGTAAACGGAACGGCTGACTCGTTTGCAAAGAAAGGAATACTCGAATACCAAGACTACAAACCCTATCCCTCCAAAGTCACTTTAAAGTCACCTTTTTCTTAAAATGTTAAAAACTCTCAAGACAGTTGGAAATTCTGTAAGGAAGCAGTGGAAAACTTTTGATTAAAGATCGGTCATGTCTACTTGACATGCCCTCTGAATCGGATAGGTGTCCTCTCTGTGAATATTTGACAAATCTATAAGGTAGGCGTCATGAATGCCGGGCATAACCTTGTTTGCCCAGGCATTGACCAGGAGTTTCAGGAACGAGAGAAACTGACATATTGTATTGTGGAATGCCATGAATTGCTTGAACGCTTTGTGATCGAACTCTAGCTTTCTTTCTTTCTTTTTTGTGTGTGCGTGTGTGTGTGTGCCCTGTTCTTTTTGTGATGTATGGAGCTGCTAATTTATATGGATTGCTTTTTTCCTGAGTAATGAAGTTTTTTTTCTACGTAGATGTTTTAGTATAATCGTTGTTCTATAGAGAGATATGTGCACTACACAGGGTTCGATAAAAAAATACATTATTTATTTAATTTGTATGTATACAGTTTTTAATTGCATTGTTCCTCTTTTAATTTAAATTAAACTCCGTATTTTGCTTTATGCAGTGCAGTTATAAGCCTCCTGATTCTTTTTATTTTTACACATACATTTCAGAAAGAACATGAAAATTTGCAGGTGAGAGAATATATTTTATTCGGAGAAGGAACTGTCGGATATAATGCATTGGATAAAATCTTGTTATACTTTTTCAATTTATCTTTATAAATAATTTTGATTAATAAATATGAAATTTATGTTTTTCAATTATATATGAGTTCTGGAAATGGAGATTTATTATTTTTCCAAAACAAATTTATATGAAAATGCAGTATAAGATTTTGTTTCCGTTAATTTCAATTTTATCAATATTTAATGAATCTATTTATTATTACTAGGCAAATTGAATTTTATTTTTATGTTGTCTAATTACAATGATTTTATTAACTCGCTTCATGTTTATTTGTAGGTCATGTACAAAATTTACAATGGATTTTAAATTAACTTCCCGAAACTTTAAGCATAACCTTAATATTATCTTCTGTCTGTCTGTGTCACGCTAAGGCAGATAGATTATCATAACATGAATAAGCACAAATTTGGACTTCTAAAAATTATTGTTGCAAAAGAAATTCTCTACTCATGTTAAAATCAAGAAGTGCGCTATTTATATTGAATACATATTGTGTTATCTTATATACTATGTATCTCTTATATACTGTGTTATACCTATTTATATTGAATGCATATTGTTTTCTATAGTGACAGTAAAAATTAATTTTAATCACTGAACAATTACTAAAGTACCACAAAAATTACTTTGCCTAATTTCCCATTAACCAAAGCGGAAATGTGATTTTTGCTGTGTAGATTTGTGAATAGAGCAAATTTGAAGCAAAGAATTTGACTGCGAAATTTGGAGCCTCAATGACCATGCCTTCAATATGTCTCGTATATTAAATAAACTATATTTTTATTGTAAGCAAAAAAATGTATCCATTTTCCTTTAAATCTACCTTTGCTCCCACTTATCATCCATTTATATTCAAAATCACTAAATCCGATAATATGCATAACTTTATTTACTTTTTAAGTATTTATTTTCGCAGAGGTATCTTTCTTCATTCCCATTATAACACGGTTGGCAAATTTTGCTTAGTAAAATGTTTTCTTTGCTTAAGGTGTTTAAAATAAATTGTAAAATTTCAAACATAAAATACTAAAACGTAGAAAATAATTATTTAAAATTTTAGTTATATAGTTACGCTGATCCCTAACTCACACACTGTTTCTCTGAATCTCTAATAATCCCGGGTAACCTCTGCAAAATAAAACTTTTACCGCCATTACTCCAAAAAGATTAAAACGTTAAGCATAAAAAGCCTAGTAGCATCTACACTGTTCGTAGTATCCTCTTGACATTCTTCATAATTATGAATAAAAACCCAGAAAACAATCTCGCTACTTAAAAAATCTGAAAACCTACCCGTTTCCTACTTTTTATGGGATTTTCGTTATTTTCAGCTTCATTTTATTTTTGAGATTAAAAAATGTAATCATTTGCGTGACAAAATTAGCTGCCGCAACTTTCATGACGTCATATTGAAGTCACGGTGATCAGGCTTTAAAGGAAAAGTTACGATTGCAATTCGTTAATTCGTTTAAAATAGTTTTTTTCCAGATGACTTAGTTTTTTTTTCATTAAAAGGATAGCGTCTGAATGAATCATTGGTATGAGAGCGGCTGTTTACACAAAACGAAGTTGTCCGAATTCGAAAAGTTCCGCGCGTTTCCAAAAGAATATGAAATTCGATTTTGTTATATAATCAAAAAACAATATGAATTACTTGTTTTAGGTTGATGAAGATTTAATGTATTAGTGTAGACATATTTTTTCGTCAAATGTTCTTGCAGTGCCAATTGTAATTGCTTCCAGAACGGGCTTTGATTTCTAGTGTTTGTATTATAGTTTGTACATAATTTTCCATAAAATTATTGATGTTAAACGTTTCAATAAAATATTTGGAATTAAGTAAGCTATTATTTTTACCACTTAAAAATATAAAGAATGTGCATCGGTTAACGTCGTCGTCATGTAGCTGTTTGTAATCACTTTGGAACCAGTGCTGAAATAGTAGTGAACTTATTTGCACATGGCCCGATTATCAGCAACAGGGTCACGGGGCATTGATGAACTTGAGGGCCGCCATGCATGAAATTTGGTTTAATTTTCATAAAATTTTGATATAAAAAATAGTATTTCAGAGCAACATTTGAAATGGGGGGACCCTTTCAATCCTGGGGCCCTGGGCAAAGCCACGATTTGCTTATGCGATAATAAGGCCCTTTATTTACATTTTTATTTACCAATACCAAGGTATTTTCTTAAGCAAAATATTATAATCATTTATTTAAATCACATTGCTAGTGGTAAAGTAAAACGAAAGAAAACTTTAAATCCATACTAACAGAAATCTGAATGACATTGCAACAACAGTTGTGTTTCTAATGCGACAGACGATGTCACTCTGAAATCATACAATGTAATTGAATGTTTGAAAATGAGTTACCTTCAAGTGTGCTTGAAATTCCATGTTTGATTGCAAAAGCTGAAGCGAAGGAGTGCGATTCTACCGTTTCTCTGCAAAATGATGTAGTAGAATGAAATGCTGCTATTTCGTAACGAGTGAATTAACAAGCGGATAGCTTCGAATGATTGACCTCTGTGTAAACATCTCAGCTCCCGAATTCAATACAAAGGTTGAGCGACCTTCGCTGGTGTATCAGTGATCGAAATTTCAACGCAGGGAATCGAAAGTTTTATTTAGTATCACTTGTTCCTCGACTTATCAGTTGCGCGCACAGTCTTAAAGATAAAAGTCTTGAAGATATAATACGTGTTTCACAACAGTGATTCCGAAATATTTATAAAAATGGTGATTTAGAAGATATTTTCGATATTGTTGTCATGAAGATCACGTATCTAATATTAATAATATTTTAATTTGGCTTTCTTTGATGCAATCTATCCGAAATCATGTATTCTAAATCATTGCTGTTCTCATATTTTAGTCATTTCGGCTTTTAGATCTGTGGTATTCGCCTTTACCCGTATGCATTATTCTTGATTGATGTTTTTTTTGTTTTTTTTTTGTTTGTCTCATCGGACCTGTAGAGCCGTTGTGCTAAAAATAGATTATATTACGTCTGTTTGCAATAGGAATGGCTTTTCCCTTACCCTTCTTTGGCATTGTGTTGGCGTTTGTTATTTTTTTTTTTTGTTGCCCTGAGACATCTTTAATTTTTTTTCTCACGATTCCGTTATTTTAATTTTATTCAATTAAAGTTTTAAGGTTGCTCTGGTATTGGCGTTATTTATCTAGGCCAAGTTCTTGTTCTCGCCAGTGTGTAATTCACAGCAGGTGTAATTTTCAATTCATTCCATCTTAATTCCACTGTCCATATAGGACGTATTTTTTATTTCGCTGAGCCACCACCAGCAGCTGTAATATCTTAATGTTTCAATAGATTCTTTTAAATAAAACAGTTATGTCTTTTTATTATATTGCAATTAACAGTATCCAACCTGGATTTCTAACCGTATCAACGCAATTTAATAATTACACAATAGCCAATCAAATATCTTCATTATAATTGTTAAGATGACAGCCAGTATCTTTATAACTGTAAATTCGGTATTAAAAAAAATAAATAACACTTCACTACTTCACCATTAATTGTAACATTGCTTTGTTTTGAATTTATAGAGATTTTTGCAAAAGCGTAACCCGTATCTGTGCAATGGAAATCATTTTAAGGAAAAATATATCATTCCAATTATTTATCGCAAAATTTCTTTCATTAATTTAAACAAACTGATTTTCGCATACCGTAAATCAATGGCAGTGTAATTCTAAATATTTTAAGTGAAAATATTCTGAGTTCTTTCATTAATTTCACTGATTTATCTAACAATAACTTTTGGCAATTTTTAATAACCGAAGAATGTGAGAAAATATACAATTTCGACTAAATGAGCAAAAATATCTATACTTAGTTTTTTTCTAATAGGCTGCCACATTCATACACTGGTATAGATAAATTATCGAATAGATAATATTGATAACCGTTAATAAATAGTTTTACAAGCATTTTATATACAGGGTTTCCCAAAAAGGTGGTTAAGGGCTTTAATTCTTTATCTATTTGTTAGCGCTTGCATGCGCTATTGCCGCGCCACCTATAATGAAGTGGATTTGTGATAACGCCAGTGTGTGTTGTGCAAGTGCCATGGGGAAACGTGGGAGGCGAAGTGGTCGTTCTCCAATTCCCAATAAAGTAAAAATTTGTGTTTACAGTCCACTGTTTCTTGTGTTGAATTTTATTTTAATCGGCGATAACATTGTATGGTCGTGCGAGCCGCGAGATGAAGCGGTTACCTGTGGATTAAAGTGATTAAAAGTGAATCAAGGAGTTCCAATTGGCTAGTCGTCCCAGTGTAAACGAGTGCTTAGAACCTGAAAAAGGTAAGCAAACATATGAATTATTAAGAAATAAAGTACAATTTGAGTTTAGTGATTATGAATGAATAAAATGGATGTACTATTAGTACAAAAGAAAGTTCTTAAAACGAACATTACTAAAGCTTCGGCGGAGCTTCAAAAGGGTTCGTTAAATAATATTGAACTGGGGCTCTATGAAAAGAAGTGCGTTAAATATGAAAACGATTGTGGTGAGCTGTTTGAGAAAATATATGGGAGTAATTCAGTTACCGGGTGTCGCCTATTTTTGGCGACTTTTTTTTCTCGCCAACACCCGCTACTTGGCGCTTTTTTTTTGTCGCCAAATTTTTCACGTGTGAAACACCATTTTAGAATACGATAAAATAATACAACATGTTGAGCACTGTCAGGAAATGCAAATTACTTTAACACATTAAAATTCCACAGATATTCCACTTAAAAAAAACAATAAAACAAAATACACCATCCATACTTAACACTAAAAATTGTCAGCAAATTCAGTAACAGGCAATTAAAAATGAGCAAAGAGTAAACCACTTTTAACTAAAAAAATTTCAGAATATTAAGCAATCTAGTTCTACAGCTATGTAAACTATGCAACCAGTGGACCGTTTTTAACTAAAAAAACCTCAGTGGATTCAGCAACCTAGTTGTACAGCTATGTAAACTATGCAACCACTGGACCGTTTTTAACTAAAAAAACCTCAGTGGATTCAGAAACCTAGTTGTACAGCTATGTAAACTCGGCAACCAGTGGTCCGTTTTTAACTAAAAAAACGTCAGTGGATTCACCAACCTACTTGTACAGCTATGTAAACTAGGCAACCAGTGGTCCGTTTTTAACTAAAAAAACCTCAGTGGATTCAGCAACCTAGTTGTACAGCTATGTAAACTGGGCAAACACTGGCCCGTTTTCAACTCAAAACAACAGCGGTGCATTAAATAACCTAGTTATACACCTCATATAAAGTCACTATATGAAAACATAACAACATCAAATATCCATTTACAATTCACATTGAAAACCTTAAGCAATTGCAAAACTTCTTTAAAAAAAAACACTTACCTTTATTTTAAGAAACTCTTCAAAAATATCCATAACACATCAGCTAATAACATAACACCAAAACGCTTCCTTTTATTTAACATTATAATCACACCCTCCTTCAAATAAACACACACTTCCTTTTTAAACAACAACATAATATTCACTACACTTCAAATAACACAACACATTTCCAAATACATCTTGTATTCCCCGTAAATAACTCAACAAACACCAAACAAGAACTGACACATCGAATTCAAATTCACCTGCTTTTCGGTTTACCGATTACAGTTAAATTGCCTGAACCAATCACAAAATTCCTTTACCAAACATCTTGGTATCGTTTAATGAACCCACCGAGCGTTTTTTCATCAAAATACAGCATCATCCAACACCTCAACTCAATCTACACAGGTTACAACAGACATCTGACTCTAACGCTAAAGTAAACAAACTTTCGACCAAACTCCAAGTTTGGCGACACATCGGCGCTTGGCGAGGACACCCGGTAACCGAAGAATCCCCTAGGTTAATTGTGACCTAGGGGAATGTGACCTAATCCTAGAGTTAATTGTGATAAAAAAGATGTTGATAAATATATAGAAGAACAGCAAGCGGTTCAAGAAAGCATTGATAAATTGTGGATCTCGGTGAAACAAGAATTATCAAAACTTAAAACAAGTGTAAACGTTAATTTAAGTAATATTTCTACGGGTCAAACCCTCTAAAATACGGGTTGCGAAGGGGTTCGCTTACCAAAATTGAATCTACCGTCATTTAATGGGTGCATTAATGATTGGCTGTCTTTTAAAGATTTGTTTGTATCCAGTATTCATAATAACAGTAGCTTATCTGATTCCCAAAAATTATCCTATTTAAAATTATCGCTTCAAGGGGAAGCTGCGAGAATAATTCAGTCTACTTCATTATGTGATGCCAATTATAAATTGGCTTGGGATCTTTTGGAAGAACGCTATTCCAATAAAAGAGATCAAGTGTTTGCCCAATTAAAACGGTTTATGTGTATCGCTCCCATTCAAAGTGATTCCCCTGCATCTATTTTAAAACTAGTAGATACAGTTAATGAATGTACGAGATCATTAGAAACATTAGAACAAAAAATTGAAGGATTTTCCGAAACTATTTTAGCTTATCAGTTGCTTCAAAAATTGGATTCAAATAGTAAATTGTGGTGGGAGAGGGAATCTAAAAAAGATGAATTACCCAAATTATCTGAGCTTATTTTGTTTTTAAAAAACTATGTGCGAACATTACAAGTTTCGAAAACACCTAGTAATTTAATAGTAACAAAAAGACAAAACAATCAAAAATTTACAACGATGACTACAAGTGTGAAAAACTGTGAATTTAAGTGCGTTTGTTGTAAGTCTAATTCTCACAGCTTACTAAAGTGTTATTCCTTTAAGAAAATGTCTGTGTATGATCGAATTGAGTTGGCAAAAAAATATAAATTATGTTTTTTGTGTCTTTCTACTTCTAATCACTCTGCAGTACATTGCAGTTCTAGAGTGTGCAATACATGCTCCAAAACCCATCATAATTTATTGCACATTCCAAAGCAAAGCGATCTTGGTCTCTATTAAAGATAAGTGGGTAGTGTAAATAGAAAGAATGCTCAAAATAAGGTCGAAAAAAATAATCTGTTAAGAAAAATTTCTTCTTGTTAATTCTCAAAAAGTTACACTTTTTAAATTTTTATATGACCCCCCGTACAAAAAATAATCTTCAATTAGAAAGTGTTATTTTCCGTTTAAAAAGACCTACAGAAAAACCGCATAACTGTATCTCTAAAACTAAGTGAATTGTGATACAGGAAAGAAATTGGACTTATTCCATTTTTCAAGACTTTTTAATCACATAAAAAGCTATTTTCTCGTGAAAATAGGTGGCGTATACAAATTGATAACGGGAATTTTTAGATCAAAAATATGATATTGCAACTTGGAGCGTGTTTCGAATTAAGCATCTTGAGTAAGAATTATTTTTTTTTTTTTTTGGTAAATAATATCAATAACATTTATGTAAATGCTTGTTATTTTAAAATTAAAACATTTTTCGAAAATGAATAAGTACCTATTACGATTGCTAAATGTTCAATTTTATAAACCTTTTAAAAGGTACCACTCATATAAAAAAGCAAATTTCATTAAAAGTGCTAAAAATTCAAATAAAGAAAATGCAATTTATAAAGCATACTCGAAATGTTTTCCGTCAACTCTAATATATAACTGAGCTTTTGTAATAATGCTTCTGTAAATATTTTGGAATTCTTTTCCTGTAATATTATTGCTTGCATCGAAAATCTCCTGTTTTTGATCAGTTGCATTTAGGGGACTAGTATTATAAACTAGTGTTAGCAGCCGACCCCAAAAATAGAAATCGAGCGGCCTTAGATGAGGGGATCGGGGGGCCATTCTGTGATTCCTTTTAAACCAATCCACTTTTTATCAAAGTTAACATTGAGCCAGTTTGTTACACTTATAGCCTTGTGTGCAGATGTTCCATATTGTTGCAAATACATACGTTTAACATACGATGATGTTATAGTCTCCAAAATATCTGTTACAATGCCATCTAAAATGAGCTGCAGATATTTTGAGGCTGTTCCCTTTATAAAGCACAGGACCAACCAGTTCTCCATTCCGAATTTCGCACCACACGGAGACAAAAAATTTTCTTTGGTGTTGTATTTCTTGCACAAAATATGGTTTTATAATATCCTAATAATGATCATTATGAGTATTTATTGACCCATTTTCCATAAATAAATATTCATCCGTGCTCATAATATTTTTAACTCCGCATTTTTATCTTGTTGAATTAACAAGCAATTGCAAAATTCTAGGCGTCCAGCGAAATCAGATGGATGCGGTGTTTGCAACCTATGTACACAAAATGGATGCCCATTATGTTTTGTTTTTTTTTAAGAATTCTATGGATTGATGTTCTAGGTAGTCCCACAGTCACGCTTGATCTTCGAATACTTGCACGTAGATTGGCAGAAAAATGGGCTATAATTTGCGTTTCTTCATTTTCATCGTACAAGCGATTTCTCCCAGGGCCAGGTTTTGGATTAAAAGCACCGGGTTTCTCAATCACGTCATCATCCGGTGAACAAACATGCGAGAAATTTCAGGTGAATTTGGATACCGTCGTCCGAATTCTCGAGCAGTTTCTGCACTATTTCTATTGCACTTACAAGGAATCTTTGTTAAACCAAACAGCTCGTCATTTGTAAAAAAAACACTATACATTACTAGTTATATGCTTTTATTTCGAAAATATGAAAATAAATACCGCTGCATAATTTTTAATACTCTATTTATTCTGATATGTACAAGAAAAGTTCGGTTGAATTTTTCTGATAAGGGTTACTGCTGGGAACAATCGAGTAAACTCAAAAGAAATCGTCTGCATTTCATTATGCAGTTGTTAAAAATTGTTTTACTATAAACATTTGAAATGGTTAAATACCACTTACAGAAATAAAAATCGTCTGAGTTCGGCCGTTAGAACGTTGTTTTGAAAAATATGATAATTTTCAATGGATCCATGAATCGACCCGAAAAATGGCTCTAATGTAAATATTTTCATACATTCTATCTTTTATAACATGCCACGAATTTATATTTCTATTTTTGTGTTTGGTATCTTTGCAGTCTTCCATTTTCAATCAAGCTTAACTCACTCAGTTTTGAATTTGCAGTTATGCGGTTTTTCTATTAGTCTTGTTGGATGGAAAATAAAAACTTTCTAATTGGAAATTGTTTCCTAGGGAATCGTATGAAAATTTATAAAGTGTAACATTTTTAAATAGACAAAATAACCTTTTTCTTAACGGTTTCTTATTTTCGCTCATATTTTGTACATTTTTTCAATTTACACCACCCACATATCTCTAATACATAAAGAAATAAAGCCCGAAGCCACGTTTTGGGAACACCGTGTATATACTTAATAGTTCATGACTAAAAAAACGCATTTTATTATACTCGAACAGAAAATTATTTTAATTGTTAAGGTGAAGCCGAAAATTTAACGCAGTTTATTATATCCAAAGGACAAAGTTGAAATAATTGTTGTTTTCCCTGAAAGATCTAGTCTTCCAGTATGCTTTACTGAGTAACGTTTAATAATGTTGAATTCAGCAAATTTATCATAAGAATATTCTCTATCTAAGAATCTAAAATATTCAACTGCTAGCAGAATGCTCCTTGGTGGAATTTTTAAAATCATTTTGATTGTCCTTTGTTTTTGATCATTATTATTAATTTCATAACTGAAAAGTATAATTTATCAAAAACATGTCTCAATTTATATCTCAATTGAAGTAAAGTATTTTAAAAGGGAAAAAAATAAAGCTTCTGCAATATTTTTATTACAGTTTTATTCATCGCTTAAACACGTCCTACTACAGCATCCCAGCGAACACAGTCCTACTGGTTAAGTTACGGGTCAGCACCGGCTACGATGGTTAGGCGTCGGCAATGGCATGGTGGTGATTGGAGCGATGTCGTTCCTGCATCGGCAAATGAAGCTGGCACGAGAAAAAAAAAAGGATTTTGGGCACTCAACGGTATGATGTCAGTTAAACTTTTATTGTTAGTACATTAGCAGGTTGTATCGGTGAGTTACTGTACCAAAGAATAAAACCGATATTCTGCCAGAAATTGAATTCCATAAATAAACTGTGTAACTGAGAAACAACTCATGTTAGTGATACTTATGATTTCGATACGAAAATAAAATTTACTGTGTTTTATGCTTAAAAACCTAAAATGCCCCCTCCTCTTTTTTTAAACGCTCACTCTGTTCTAATTTACCCACTTTCATCCTGCCCACCCACTTCAGAGGAGACAGTTTCTGAATCAAACATCACAATTTTAATTTGATAAGGTAAAATGATGCCTGCGAAAAATCGTTTGGCAGGAATCTGGATCGGCCGATTAAATGACATTTCAAAAGTCAGGATAATTAAAGACCACAGGATATTTTGCGGTGAATGTGATAGAGAATTTGTATTGTTTTGAATTGTGTGTATTAAGGCAAACCTGCACGAGAGGTATCCGACTAGGATGGGGGGGAGACCTTAGTCGGAAAACTTTCTAAGGTGTTCTAAAGCATATTCACGTTACATACCCAGCAAACACAGTCCTATCGGATAAGTTTTGGGCCGACACTGGCATGCCGGCGCAGAATGTGCCGGTGCGATATCGCTCACGCGGTACCGAAAACGACAAAATTGCGTCCGCCTGGGCGTCTGTCGGGCCGAAAGGATGGGGTGGTTCTGGTTCGGTGTCGGCAAAAACGATAACGGCGTCGGCCCAGCCTTGTGCCACTTTTGAACCAAAACCATTACGTTTTTGGTGTGGTATCGGCAACGACAAAATATCGAAAACCGACCAGCACCTTATTTATTTCCAAAATACCCTAATTAGCTCCGTAGTTAGTTCTCTAGGGTATTAATCAACAAATTAAAGTAATAATAATTATTATTATATAAATGACTTTACACCACAAGGACTAAATTTATTAAAAATACCTAATTAGCAAAATACTTTGTTTTTAAGAAAATATTTGATGAATTTAAGAAGGAAAGCTCTTTTTAAAATTAACCGTATTATTTTTTTATGCATCAACCAATGTTTTACTTTTTTTAAACGTGTTATACTATGTTTGTCAGACCATAGACATTTTTTTAAACAAAATATTAGGCTCAACTAGACAATGTTCTTTTTTTTCCAAAAATCTTTTAGAAGCCAAGAAAATTTATAATTTTCCAGAACCAAAGATTATAAATAAACATTCACGCAATGCTAAAAAAAGAGAGAGAAAAAAAATAAAGTTATACAACATGCTTTTTTAAAAAAAATGTTTTAATTTATTTTTTTGTTAAGTTATTTCATAATACAAAATAAAGTTGCCTTTTGATTTTATATATTATTTTAAAGAAGAATGTAAACAACATACGTTAAAAGAAATTAAAATATTGGCTGATTCTACAAATAAACGGTTAATTTCATAAAAACCTTTTCTCTTCAAAATAATTAAACATTTTCATATACAAACAAATTATTTTGTTTATACTTAATAACTAAGTACTTTTGGCAAAACTAAGTATTTTTTGGATTTTAACTAAGTATTTTTGGCAAAATGAGCCCCAGTGATGTAAGGTAATTTATATAATAATGATTATTTTTAATAGGTTGATTAGTGCTAAACTATATATGAAACTAATAAGTATTAATAAACCATGTTTATTATTAGAAGATACTTACTTTAAGTAAATATTTTATATTACTGAACTTTTACAGTTTATGATTATCATTTAGTAGAAGAAAGGAACTTTCTATAACAGAATATACTTATTTTTTTCTGTTGTTTTGAGTAATATGAAATTAAGTACTTAAGTAAATAGACACATTTTTCAATGTAGTATGTAAGTTATTTATTAAAAATACCTTCCTGCTTGTTTATTAATAGTTTTCAAGTTGCTTATTTGAATTATAAATTTCATTTTCGCATTATTTAGAAATAATTAGCAGTTTTGAACTACATCTTATTTTAGTAGTCCCTGAGATAACATTAAAAAAAATCTAGCTAAGAAAAAATACAAATTCGTAATATATACTTAAAAATCAACTTACCCCTTTTTAACTGTCGTGAGAACTTAGCAAAATGAAAACCAAAAAGCACTAACCACATTTAGACAACTTTAAAATTTTTGTCTAGTTGAGGTTAATATCAGTTAGTCTTTAGAAAAAAATCACAGTTTATCCAGAGAAAACTATAGGAAAGTCCGATCTAACTGACGTAAGAACTTAGCCTATTTAAAACTAAAAAGCACTAACCACATTCAGACAATTTTAAAATTTTTGTCTAGCTACAGTCAGTGCCATTTAGTCTAGGAAAAAAAAATCGCAATTTATCCAGAGAAAAATGCAGCAAACTTCATTGCTCTGAGAAAACTCAGAATCCACGTTACTGAAAAGTTTGCGTTGCGAGATGATTTCTGTTACAACCTTGGAATGGAATGGGCAGGAGACGGTCACAAATACAAAAGGCAAACGAAAAAAAAAAAAAAACACTTTCCGCTCTTCGATTGACCGTGAAAACTAGAATAGGGAAAGGTCCATTTTTTCCTAGTGCGTAATGCTGTGGTTCCTACAAGGGGTGGAAAGCCGTAGGAATGCACTCGACCCCCCCCCCCACTGCGCGTGTGCTACATGTTATGTGTACGCGGACACGGGAATTGGAAAAGAAAGTCCGAGAGATTTTAGCTTTTAAATTATTCACTTTAAATTACATCGCGTGGAAAAAAACAAAACAAATTAGTGTTAATCTACTGCAAAATAGTTTATACTTCAATATCTGCAATGAATTAATCAATTAATTTTTAGAAAGATAAATTACTATAATCAGCAAAAAATGGTTACTTTTATTCATTTTTACGGAGATAAGAGCATTAAATTTTATTTAATTTGTAACAGCATTTTACAATGTTGTATCAAAACATGATTTTGCCGTAATTTTTACTATTTTTTTATTTGAACAGAAACATGACAAACAAGTTGTTCAAATAAATGCTATTAAATTAATTATTCATAGTTATAATTTTAAAATGAAACTATTAATATTTTTTCAATTTATAATTATTCAGTATAGTGAATTAAAACTTTTATTTATTTATTTTATTTTTTTTTTAACAACAGCAGCTAATGCATTATAAAAAAAAAATTCCTTAACTATAAATTATACTGATATTTTTTATTTTTATGGAAATACTAATGAAAAGGTATTTTTTCTACTATTTTAATCCAATTTAATTTCAGAAAGTTTTGTTGTTTTGTGTTTTTTGTAAGGAAAAAACACAGGAGTTAATCCTTAGGGCGTCGGTGCCCTGAGCGGAAGAAGGCTTCTAGCGTTTGTTCCAATAAATAAAACAATTAATAAGCAATAAAATTGGGGTTGAACAGTAATTAAGTGGAAGTACTTAACTTCTATCACTTTATATAAAATGAAATTCATAGTCATATAATTATTTCAGAGATGTGAATAACTAGACAGAAATTGCCCCAATTGAGGGGTGGGGGTGGGCGCTTAGAAACCCCTTCAATAATAAGTCATAAAAAACTGGCTAACTTATCTAACGCATATTCACAATACATCTGGAGAAAATCACCAACATCTAAACTGTAGATTGACAGATGCGCGGTAGACCAGAACCCTGGACAGGACCTCAGGTAAATTAACCAGATAGAATGATTCCCCCCCCTCCCCTCCTTTTTTTCGCCTGTGAAGGAGGCACTTGAATCCTACGGGCTCAAAACATTGTAAATAGAAAGTATTGAAATCATAAATTAAAAAGAATTATTTTAACAATATATATATGCTGCTTGTGCTGGCTTTATACCGTTCAGTTTAGAAATTACACTTCTGGACCGATATCGGTTTTGACGTTTGGTGCAGTACATCGCCAAAATCACATGTTAACCCTAAAAGGCTAGCCGCTATCGGACCGTTGCATGCCCGAAATGAACTTTTATTTGCCTACGCCAAACCGTTTTGCCAGCACAGAACCGACACCGTCCCAATTACCAGTATGCCAATGCCGACATCGAAACGGTACTGCCGATGACGGCCCATCCCTAACCCGACACGGCTGTGTTTGCTGGGTATGGAGAAAACCGACAAAAATTCCAGACCGTTAGATCGACAGCCGCGCGACAGGCCCGAATCCGGAACTTTCATACTTCAGCCGTCTACCATTTTGAGTGCCTTATCCACTCGGCCAAGTGAAACCTTCATTCATCGTTAATAAGAACGAGAGAATAATCGAACTACGATAAAATGATGTATCTACTAATCCCCCTCTCCCTTGAAGCTGTATTGATCCGCCACTATTTTTTGATCGGTTGGAAATATGAATGCTGACCTTATTCTGAATGGCGTGGACAGAAAAGAGATTTCGGAAGTTGAGTAGGATGAAGAAGCCAAAACGAATCAGAATATTTTAACCGTCAAAATTTCGTAGTATTAAGAAGTTTCTGCAAACCGTTTCTTCCTACGTTAAGGCTTACGCTATGCGCTATACGGAGTATTTTGACCAATGACGTTTCGGATTTTATACATGCGCTTGCGCTGTATTGTCCAATGGCATTTGACGTTAGCGTTAGTGAAGCCGGTAGGCACAAACTCCCAAGCAACTGTATAACAGTGAATAATTCAATTCAACTAAGTTATAAACAATTTAAATTAATATATTTACTATAAATATTATGATGAATTTTGGGATTTTCAGAACAGGGTATAATAATATATATAAAAAAATCAACTGAATGTTCCTTTTTTATTCTAATTCGTATACTGATGAACCGAAAGAAAAAGATATGCAACGTTCAAGATTAAGAAAGGGAGGTAAGGGTCCTCTTAATTTTTCGAAGTGGGGGTAGACCCAGCTTTTATGTCAGGTTCCTCCAGCGGTCACCGGAAGTACGAATCATTTCTAATTGTGAAGCAAGTATGGTAACTTTCCCATTCACTGCCTCCCACATCCCTTGTATTTTTTTGCGAATTGAGAAGTCTGCTTTTTTTATTCACTTTTTCCTTTCCAGACAAACCCAGACTGGGATATAGGGCGCAACTTCGGAATTTCCCGGACGAAGCCGTAAAATATCTATTTTTTTCGCAAGTTCTTTATTTCTTCTGGTCCGTGGAATGTTTTCTCCAAGTGGATAATGTTTAATTTTCAGTTTGGCCATCAAATTTCAAAGGAAGCTAGACATGTTAATAATTTTTCTCGCTTTCTTTCAATTGCATTGGTCCGTGTTATTGCGAAAATCAAGCGGAGTAGCAATTAATTTTCATTGCAAAGAAATTTTAAAGTTGAGTGAAATAATTATATAACTTATATTTATAAATGTGCTTTATTTATTTTTTTTTTTCGTCTACCTTTGTGGTGACGAAAACAAAATAATTATATAACTTATATTTATAAATGTGTTTTATTATTTTATTTTAATTCATTTTGTTTTCGTCTACCTTTGTGGTAGAATATACACTATGAGAGGTGTATATTTTACTACACAGTAAAACATGCCATTTTTTTATATGTTATCTAAAGAGTTATAAAAATAACTTGTGTGGTTTTAGACTTTGTTATTGTTAAAAATGCGAAAATGAATTCTATAACCAATTAATCTTCTGCACAATATTAACATGCAGTAACAATAGGTCCTGTGACGTTGTCCAAATAATTATGAACAATTAGTACTTATAGGTATTTATGTGATACTCCTTTTTCTTCTTACCCCTCAATACTTGAATCTCTCCGAAAACCTTTGATCTGGGCAGTATTGTAAAGTCTTCGACAAGAAGTTATAGATCTTTTATAATGTGCAGTTCAGACGTCAACTAACGAATAAATCCCTGAGTTTTTAAGGGCTCTTCAGAATTAGGCAGTATAGCGACGAGAGGGATCTCATAACACTCGAACATTTACTTCAATCATCTCATGTGATCGAAATCCACTCCAAATCTACTCGAGATTCCAGCCGAGAACCGAGATGAGCAGCTCAAGGAAGAGGAGACCAATTTGAGACAGTGACCGGTGCAGAGATAACTTTCTATGGTGTTAGGCCAGTAACGGGTAGCCGAACCCGCCATCTGACAGTATAAGTTTTCAACTCAAATTTTATGTGTTTGTATGTGCCGTCTAATAAAGTGTTTCGTGTGAGAAAAAGGGCTACTTCTCTTTATTTATGAAGCCGCAGCCCGTTGAAAAAATAAACGCCAGTATTACGCAAAAAAAATCAATTTGCTTAAAATACTTAAAGAAATTTGTATAATATTTAAAAGAAGAAAGAAAAAAATCCGCACACTCTCTTACAAAAGATTATTTTGCATTGTAGAATAAAATATACAAGTGCAGTAACATAAAATAAATCGTTTACTTTAAATATATCCTTCATTTTTTCCTCACAACAAAAATGGTTTAACTTATTGAATATATAACAACAAAATTAATCTTATTCTTGTATTATCGCAAAATTTACAATAGAATTGCTTAAAAAGATTTTGTGTACAGGTAAGTTTTTTTCTTTTTTATTTGTATGATAATATGTATGCAATTAATGTGTATCTTAAACATTTGGAACAGTAAAATTTAACAAATGAAATAATTAAGAGAGATAAATAAAGAATTGTTTGTGTGATGAAGTGGACTCTTGTGAGGAAACATAAGGAAATTAGAACTAATATTACTCAACCTATGAAACTTAGTTTATAAGTACATAATAAATAAATTGTTGACTATCGAAACTCATTACAATTGTTATTGTACTGTATTCTCACAACACAGAAATAAAAAAATACAATTTTCGTCACTCTAGTCGTAATGACATAAAGCTAATATAAATAAATATTTTTTAAATGGTGTGGTTTGTGACATGGGGAACTAATTATAAGCTCATTAGGAAGGTCAATAGTGTGGTGAGATTTTTTTCGTTTTTTTTGCTGTACCAAATCATTTGCGAAATGTTTTCAGTTTAAAGCTGTCACGCAGCTGGACCAGTGTTTTCACCGCTATTGCCAACGCCACCCCCAAGCGGACGTAGTTTTGACGTATATGATACCCTTTATCCAATGACGTCCCGGTGTATGCTGCACCGGCATGCTGGTGTCGGACCGAAACTTATCCGATAGGGCTGTGTTGGAATGAAATAAATTAAAATACAATTACATTTTGGAGACGATAACTTGTGCAATACCGTGTTATTATTCTGTCTAATAACATGCTTCCTGAAGTAAATTATACACTTCATAATTTATAAGAAAAATAAAATTACACAGAGTATAGAAATTGTTTATTTACAGTTATGACAACAAAAATCACATTTTAAATGAAAAACAAATTCATACATGTAAAATCTAGATTTTTTAAAAATACAACGTAATTTTTTCTTTATTTTTCGATGGATAATTTTGAAATACTTAACTTAAAATCATTGCGACTTAGTAAAAATATTCTGCACTTAAATATCAAATCTGAATGGAATTTTTTCCTCCTAAGTCTACAGATTAATATTCTGCGAAAACTTTTCCGATTATCTGCGTAATTGTAAAACCCATGTTTAAGTTCACCTTGTTATGACGTACGTCATAAAGAATTGTCACTGAAGAACGAAAAACTTACTTTTCTAAATACACGTAACAATAAAGTATCAACTGTGAATATATTAGACTTAATTTTACGAGCATTAGACCATCATATACTATACCTAATTTATTACAAAGGAAGAGTAAAAAGAGAAATCCAGTAGTAAAAAGGGTTAACTTATTTATATTATCACAAAAAGATTGAATTTTGTTTTCTAAAATTTTTAATGGCTTTATTTAAAAAAAGTTACTTAATTTCTGAAAAATATTTAATGACTTGAATTTATATGAAAAGAGGGATTAGCGTGAACACTATCGGAAAGTTTATCTACGGACTAGCCAGAAAGTATGCAAATGTTTCTATTAAATGTATGAGTTTTAATAATTAATTGGCAAATAAACATTTCCGAATTATATGCATTCGCTTGTCTCTCAGATCACACGCATAAAATAATTTGCATGGCTATGAGGAATATGCAATCGGCCATGAATCATGAGCCATATGATTAAAAAAAATAAACAAACAAAAGAACGAATATACATTTTAAAAACACAAACACCTTGTTACTATACATCATTGAATACTAGATGTAATTTTCTTTATTCTTCAGTCAATCCAGGTACAAATTATTTTAATTAACTCATGCAACCGTTCTTGAACAAATAAAAAAAAATGACTGTGCAGAATATTTTCTAAATTTTATGTATGGATTATTCAGCATTTAAAAATCTGCATTTTAATGTATAACCTTTTTTTAATATTGCTGATTTTCCTGAAAGTAAATCGTAGTATAGAACTCAAATAAGAAGTAAATCGCATATTAAATTTGAGCATTTTTAAACAGGAATGCCTAGAATGTACTGTACTGATTAAGGCAGAATGAATATGGATATTTACTATCACTTTATTTAGAAAATATGTTAAAATGAAAATCCATTAAATAAAAATACAATCAACTTTTATTTCCAGTACAAAAACATTAAATTATACACTTGACACTATGTATTTACTTCATGGCTGTATTTTCTAAATAAAAAAATCATTTTCTTTAGCCTACTAAGCATTCTTAAATACAGAAATATTTCTGCGTTTGTACAAAGGAATTAGGACACTTATGAAAATATTCTGCTATCCTTTTAATTACAAAATTCTTTTTACGTTTTTTCAATGCCATGTAAATCCGTATGAGCACTATCAACTAATGATAAAATATTACAGTGAGGTAACTTTTCTAAATACTGAAATCTATTTTGAATATTTGAAATATGTATAATATCAATTTGTTCATATAACTTAAAATATTTTCAAGATTACATTTGTCTATTTTATTAGAGTAATAATAAATGAAGAGAGCATAGCAGATATGTAAATAACCTTATATTTTAAAATTGTACTGTATTTAAATTGCAATTATTACTGAAAACATTATTTTTCATAGTATCTAGATCCATATATTTTCTAAATTTTAATTGACTTATTAGAATTTATTATTTCTATTATCTGTTTTTCGGTATTTCTATATAAAGTAAATTAATTCCATATGTAATGTTGATATACTATATTGACTACGCTGTAGGATTTTTTATATAAAAGTTACTTGCGACAGTAATGTATGATGTTATCAGTTTTTTAAGCATATATAATTGTTGGTTTTATTAAATATTCACAGTGTCAATCGATAGTTAAGTGAAGTTTGTAACAAGTGCAGGTATTAAAAATAAAATATGTATTAACTATTAGAAAATCTATCAAATCATCTGTAAATACATATATGTATATATTCTAATCTTTACAAAAAATACCATGAAGTAAATACGACTGTTTATGTATATATCTAATACTCACCAAAACAGACTACATAACTGTAACTACAAGTAAACAATATATTTGTATATATATATGTATATGTATATGCATACAAAAAAATCAACTTTTTAATGTTATCTCGAAACGCAGCATTTCAGGTGATATCGGTAAAATTACAAATTTATGGATAAACATATCCTACTGTTAGGACACAATCCCCCAGAGAAATTCATCTTCAGTTAAAGATACATAATGTCTGGTTCTGCATCGAGCCTCAGATATACTGATATGTTTCTCTTTAGTCGTCATGCCCTATCACATCTTAACAGAGTAATACATTATTACCAGCAATCTATCGTTAAGTTATGAATAGCTTCCTTTACGAAATTGATGGAAAACATCTGATACTTAAATCTTCTGCTAGCTGAAAAATTATGCTTATTGTAGCCTTCAAAAATAAATCAGAAATTATAGTGATTAAATTGATAAGGTATATTTCAGTGAGTTGACAGTGCGACTATATTGTTAGTCTCGGTGAGCTGTCTTATAGTATGCAAGTTTAAAAATTAAGACGGTCATCGATTTCCGTGAATAAGTTTCAATGTACTCAGAAATTAATTTAAAGATTAAGTGCTACGTAACTTTGAACAAAATATAATAGTATGTTATGAATCTAAAATGGATTACTCTATTCAACAAAATATCTATTTTTAAATACCGTTAAATATACATTAAACTAATTACATATCCATTAGAATACAGCAGAAATGAAATCAAAAGTGATCATAAAAATTTCAACATAATAAAGAGAGTTCACATACTTGTCGATTTGATCACAATCCAAACTAAAAAAAAAATTCCATGACATAATCATTAGGCTGACAGTGCTATAGTCTTAGAGTAAAAAGGAAGTAAAATAATATTTCTTTTGCCATCGAGGTACTTTTCTTCTCGTTAAAAATTAAAAAATATATATATAACACTGCTAGAAACTTCGAGAATCATGTTATGCTAGTTTTTCCCATGTGAAAACTTAAAAAAAATTCTAAAACGAAAGTAAATAATATTTTTGCTTTTCTTCATATGTTAGCATTTCTAAGTAGACTTTGTCTATGAATGATTTATTTTCACCTATGAAGGTAAAAGACTTAAATGTCCTTACAAAACATCAATATTTTTAATATAATAATTAATAAAAATGAATTATTAATCAAGATTCACAAAGAATGTTCATGTTATCATCACATCAAAGTCACCGTATTCCTGTGAAATGGATTTTAGCAGTTCATGAATAATAACGTATTAATAAAACGTAACATTTATTTAAAAATCTTTATTCTTTATTCTTACAAATTTAAATTTTGAAATTTTACACATAACAATGAATTGGGTATGTCAACCACATAGTAAAAATTTTCAATTCATATTATAAACCAAAGTCTACAATTTTCACATTCACAATTGCCTGTAATATACATAACAAGTAACTCTCCTCTTTTATGAAGGCATTTGCCATTAGTACTTTCTCAATGTTCAGCATTTGAAAATTTACACATTCATTTTTTTATTCACATCTGCGAGTAATTTGTAACAAAAATACTTTAATTAGTGCACACTAAAAATAAATGAGAAATTATAAGTTACTTATAAAAATTACAACACACATATACATTTGATATGGAAAGTTCTGTTTATTCAATCACACAAGAGCTCAAACTTTCTTGAAGGTATGATTACTGATTATATAACAATCTATAAAATATTTCAAATTACAGTATTTAAGTATTTTAAAAATTAAACAGTTATTAAAGTTTCAAACATTTATGTAGCCGAAAAATTCAGAATAACAATAATAGAGAGAACAGTGTAAACTTTTACGTATGCTCAAATATGATTCAGAATGAAATAATAATACTGTATCGAAGAAAAGGAATGTAAATATACTGATAACATGTTTTAATGAAATATAGCGACATTAATAGGTGCTATTGAATTGACATATAAATATTTGAGAATGCTTCAAAAGATCTTTTCATATGAATGCGTCTTAAAATAGAAACACTTAAACACCTTTTTCGAATTCAAATGAGTTTAGGGAACTGAAATTGACAGATAGAAAATCGAAAATTTCCAGTATTTACCTATGAGCCAAATATTGTCGATCTTCCTCTCGTTTTTCTAACAATGTGGTGGAGATATTCACTTCAGAGAGAAATTTATGCAAATTATGTATGCTATTTAAAGGGACCTTCAAAGAGATCTCCGATTAATAAAATGGAAAGTAAGTTGTAGGTACATAGTTTAAAGTAATGAAAAATAGGCTGATATCAGTTACAACGTAAATGTTTATTTGGTGTTTTACATAAAATATTCTTTGCTAAATCCATATCAACATATCATGTTCCATAACACTGATATGTCACAACATTCGAACTCATGTAAATTAACAGGTCCTATTTACATTAGAGGTGGTAACAGTCTGTAGTGTAGCATGGCATATCCTTTCTGTTCATAGAATAAACCGTTGCCCTCGACTGGTCAAGATCTGGTTGCTCCATTGAGTAAGTAGTCAAAGGTTCCTGTCAGCTACTAGTACGGCGTGAATCGGTTGTATCCACTTCTGTACACGGCAGCCTGTTCCAAAATAATCGAAATGTCCAACTTTTAATTCAGTGGGAAACCTCTCAAGCATGATAGAGATATTTAAAACTAAAATTCATTTACTTCACATTAGTTACAATTAGCGGCAGTGAAGTTAATTTGTTTTCAGTGTTCTGAGTAATCTTCGAGGTATTTTAAGAGTCGAATTTTAATCGTTGCTTTAAAAACGAATCTTTAAAATATTTTTAGTATAGATATATTTTTTGAAAATTAATTTAACTGCTTACCTGCACATACACATATGTAGTATGTGGGAAGTATTGTACAAGGATTATATATCAAATAATATACAGGCTTGACACATGAATGATGGTATAGTAGTTTTTTCCAGTTTGTAGGTACCTTCAATTTAAACTATTATTTAGCCTTCCAGCAGGCTAAATATGAGAGAAATACTGCCTAAGAAGCCAGTATTATATTTTTACTCAAAATGGGACTATAAACGCTAGTCCTTGGCTGTTCTTTCCTCAGTTTTTGACATACTTTCAGTTATCATTCTTGAACTATAGGTGCTAGTGGGACTCTAAAATATTAGAAGTTCTGTTATTTATATTTTAGAGATACGCGATAACACTCAAATAAGTTTTTGTACTCGTAACGTTGCTATAAAAATATTTAATGTTTTAGAGTTAATAATTTTATGAAATTTGAGTGCTTTTAATGTTAGAAATGAAGGACCTTTGCATGTCAAAAAGCAAATACCTGCAGAAGTCAGAATATGCCCTTATGGAAAAATATGTTTCGTGGAGAGTACATACCTCTTTACATATCGATCCAAAACTCAGTGTTGAGGAAAAAAAAAGTTTTCTTTATAAATAATTACAGTGGAAACAAGTTGTCCTTAATAACATTTAATTGATTATAGCATAATTTTGATACTTACATCCCTTAAAAATGACATTAAAAATTGGGTATCTGACATAAACTCGGACTTTACACGTTGATATTGAGGGCGCGGATGCCCCACTGGAAGAGTCAATCGTATTAAAAATTTTAAAATCAAATTTCATTACAGACTGTGGAAGACCTAAAGAGATTATTTCAAAGAAAAGTCAAAAAAGAAGCTGAAAACGGTGCGGTGTTTTTACCTATGAACTGTGAAATTTCCATAATCGAGGTACATTATGTGAATTTCGTAGATGTCCGTGACAGCAGCACCATTCATTCTCTTGTATTTCAGTCATTAGTTCTTTGAATGTTCATTTGTGTTCAAAACAAGTCGTATCATTACTAAGCGTTCTTTAGCGGCAAAGCTGTTTTGCACTAGACAACATTGCAATGTCTTGCATAGTGCTGAGAGGCAAGATGTTCAAATTAGCAGGAAACGGGCCGTTAAGAAATACATGTTGCCCTAAGTTTTACAGCTTTGTCATTACATTTCGTCCTTTTCATCATTAAAAAAGGACGAAATCATTTTTGTATTCGTTCTAACTATTGACATTTTTCGTTTACAAAATATCCTATGCTTTAGGAAATTTGCAAAATCCTATATTTACCTGCCAAAATCTACCTACACAGTTTTCACATTCCGTTAGCTAGGGTAAATGCACCAGTAATTGACACTTTAAAAGAAATAATAAGCTTAAAAGCAATAATACGCATTAATTAGTAATTGCTAATTACTAAAACTATCTAGAGACAAAATTTTTGTGTTCAAAACTTAAGTGATCTTTGAAAATTCGTGTAGGGTGTAATTTACTACAGAATATTAGAAATTTCTATTGTTTTCTACATTTTATGTGTTGTCATGGGGGCGACACCAGTAATTGACAACAAGAAAAAAATTTTGGTTCCATTGATTGACACTTCAGTGCTCCAGTAGATGACGCCTAAGAAATGAGTAGAGAAACGTTTTATTCAGCTGATGCAATTTCAGCTTTTTAATGCAATAACGTAAAAATGACTGTAGCAAATGAAAAGAAATTTGGTGTCATGATTGGTGGTCACTCAGCTATGACTATACGCATCGTTTATTTTTAAATTTTGATTAGATTTTAAGATTTTACGAAATTTGTTTTACCTCCGTAAATTTCTGTTAGTGCGTCACATAATAACCTCTAAGGCAAATGAAATGAATTTTGGTGGCATGATTGCTGATCACTCTATTAAACTACAATGTCCATTTAAAAAATAAAATTCATCAGATTTTGGGATCTTGTTTGGGAATTATTTTAACCTTTTTAACTTTTGTTTGAGCATCACTTATTAGCAACTTAGGCGTATGAAATTAAATTGGTGACATATATTATAGATGATCACTCTACTTAAACTATGCCATCGAATTTTTTAAAAGTTTTGAGATTTTGTGAAAATCATTTTAAATTGAGTAAATATTTTTTTTTCGCCTACAGGGAATGAAATGAAATTTGGTGATATTATAGGTGGTCACTCAACTTAAACTACAGGCGTCAATTTTTTAAAAGATTTTAATTACATTTCGAGATTTAGCGAAAGTCGTTTCAAATTGCAATATTTGTTCTCACATTACATAATAGTAATAATTGCTAATTAAATGCAATTTGGTGGCATGATAGGTTTTCACGCAAACTATAGGCAGCGATTTTTTTTAATTTTATTAGATTTTTAGAAATCTTTTTAAAATGCGTAATTTGTTCACACATCACATAAAAATGACTAATGAAATTTTGCGACATAATAGGTTAACATGAACATTGAACTTACAGTATAGCCGTCGGACTTTTTTAAAAATTTATTCAAATAATATAAATATGTGTTTGTCTACGGCATATAAACCACTGAAGGAAATGCAATTAAACTTAAACTGTAAACGTCAAAGTACTGAAATATTTTTTATAGATTTTTAGATTTTGTGAAAATTGAGAAATGTTTGTTCTATTCCTGCAAAATGATAATGGGATAGAATGAAATTTGAAAATATGTTATATGGAAGTTAATGTAAACTATACCTCATGTAAACTATACCTAATGTAAACTATACGAAATTGTTTTAAATATTTCATAGATTTTGATGTTTTGGGAAAATCATGTAAATAATTGTTCTTGCATCCCTCAAAAACGGCTCTGGAAAATAGAGAGAAATTTAGTGGCATAATTATCAATAATGACTAAAACAACAAATGTGAGATTTTGTTTAAATTTTTAAAACAGTGCGAAATTTGCATTTTTATGGAATCCCTTTAATCTGACTAAAATTAATACATTAGTTAATTTAATATTAAAAAATCATGGCTTTTTTAATGTTAAATTGCCTTTTCAGATTTTTTTTTATTTGTGCAAAGTTTTTTGTAGGCAGAAAATTAAAATATCTGAAGTGAATCAAACAAAATTTAATAAGAGGCGAGGAGCGACCTCTCCACATTAAAAGCTCTTTCCACTAAAACAAAACGTTAATTTTGAAAATAAAATGTTTTCTCAATTGATAATTTCCCTAAGCACTTAGTTACTCTCTAACCTGTTATCTTTTAACATAACATGACAGTTATAACTTTGTTTTCTATACTTTTGCCAATATGCTATTTCCATTTCCATTCTTCGTTCCCTACAATTTATAAAATAAATCTTACATGCTAATCTGTCAACGACGGGTACTTCTAATAGTTACCAGATACAATTCAACTTAAATTAATTTTTGAAAAGATATATGCTTCAAATTGAAACAGGTTGATGATGAATTTACCTTAGTTTCAGCATTAAGCCAGCTACTGAGAAACATATTGTTTTTTGCACTGAGTGTAAAATCGCAATGTTTGATACGAAGAGCTCCTGTAGGTAAGAAACTGTTGCATAAAAATTTAGGTAAATGTTTAAATTGACACTGGATTGCACCGATTGATAAAAGTTCTTAAATAAAAGTTTGTTTTAAAGAATTTTCTCGTAAAGTGTTCGCTACTGATGCACTTCACCTGGTATTTTTCCATGCCTTATTCTGGATATTTTTCCAGGTTACATCGCTATCTTAACTATAATAGTTAAAGAATTGAAGCGTATTAGAACCTTTTTGGTTAAACCTGTATATTCAAAATTATCTAAAGATAACTTTCTTGAGAGCTGCTAACTGCATTTCCTAGAAATTTTATGGATTTATCGTGAACTTGACTGGAAAATAAATAACATAAGTGTCAATTACTGGTGAAATCCGTTTTCTTACTCAGTTATTCACACCCTATCTGAAATAAACAAATCTATTTATTTATTAAAAATAAACTGTAAGACTTACTTTATGTACTATTATCTGGCACAATTAAGCTTATAGTGGTTTGTAAAATATATGCTTCAAATAGAAAAAGGTTGATCGTGAACTAATCTTAATTTCAGGATTAATTCAGCTGCTGAGAAGCAGACATTTTTTAGCACTGTGTTTAAATTCTGTGATACATAGAGCCAGCCCACCGGAGGTAATAAAAGCATAAAATTTATGACAAATCTCCAAACTGGTACTAGATAGCACCATTTTATAAAGGTTTTCAAATAAAAGCTTATTATAATAAATTATCTACCAAAGTGTCAGTTACTGGTGCATTTACCTAATCCAGTTTTCTTAAATCATATTTTGTTTCTTCTATATTCTGTACATGAAATTTTATTTCACTCCTTCGTTTTCATGTAGATGTCTAGATACAACGTCAGTGATTTACTACCTTCTTATATATTTTCGATATCGCAATAGTATAAAAAGAGCAATAAGTGATCAGACACGATAGGTAAAGTATAATTTCAGGAATTTCTTTTTCACAATATATTTCCAGAATACTGGCATTTAAAGCAGCATTTTTACTAGATAATTTGAATTATTTTTACAGTCGAAGAATAAGATAACATTTCTCTTAAAATACTTTATTTTTATACGTTCTTAAAAGTTGATTAGACAGATATTCGTTAGTTTAAATGGTATTAGCATATTTTACTAAAAAGTGAATAGAAGGTAAAGCAATAATTAATAATATGCATTTTGAAGAAAAACAATCATTCCAATATTATTACGTGCAAAACATGAATGATTATCTTAAAACACAAGAAAGAACATTCATATAAAAATATACAATGCAAGAAATGATGTAAAAGAGACTGCTTCAAGAAACACTATAAATCATTTGGATCCCCTGAATTTCAATAAATAATATACATCATTTTAAATTACACAAAAATGTTCAAATAATAGTCAAATTATTATAACACAAACGTCTAAATTTTCTATAGATGGACGTGAAGGAAAATAAGTTCTGCTTTCTTTATTTATGCTTGATTCGTACACAACTAAAAACTCAGTTTTAATTTTACACGATTCAAAGTTTTGGTGTTGAACTAACAATCAATGCTATAAAAAGTTTGTTTTTTTACTTTCTTTTTATAGTTTCAATGAATTCTACCTTTTCTGTAATTAATTACAATTTTTAATCACACACAACTTTCACTAAATCAACTAACACTCAATCAACTAAAATATGTAATCAGAAATATTAAATGATTGATAGACTTTGATAATGCAATTGGGGTATTTCAAAATCAAATAATAATAACATTTATATAAACAACAGTGGCCATAGAAATTTATGTCTTTAAGCAACTGTTTTTAAGTCCAAACACTTTATAATTTATGAAGCAAAATTATGGTCAATCGTGCACATTTTTATAATGGATTTATTATTTAATTATATCAGCTTCATAAGTTTTTATATAAACGCACTCACTTTGGTATAAGTATAGCTGACCTACAAGAAAGTCTATTTTATATATGGCTTGATATTTTTTCTAAAAGCGTAATTTTAACAGAAGAGAAAGAATTTCAATATATAAAGGAAAATTACGCAGGCTAAGCTTTAGATGAAATTTAATTTGAATAAAGTATATATTTTGGGTTACAGCGTATTAAGTATTAAAAGAATGGAAAAATGAGTTTAAATAATTTTAAATAAAAAAATTCATTCTTCAGACGTTATTGTGAGAATATATTTTAGTCTATATACACATATTTTAAGATAATAAATTACATCAAATGTTACTAAATTAAATAAAACTCATATTTACCTGTAATTTTGTTGTCATACGACAAGCTATTAAAAATAAAAATTCTATTTTTTCAAAGGATAAATAAGCGTAAATTCCGTATCTTCAATTGAAAGTCATTTTCAAGGAATTGATATTTGATAAGTGAGTAAAATATGGTGACGCATTTGTTATCCTACAGATATTTATTAATTTTAACGAAAATATAAAATAACTTGTAAGAAAAGTTTTATTTTTTCACAAGTGACACTGTCTAAATGTCACTAATTTGTCTAAAAAATAGTACGTAAGTTTGTCACTAATTCGTAGTCTGTCACTAATTTGTCTAAAATATAGTTCGTAAAATTAGGTTATTTGTGATTTCTGATTACAAGCAACTGAATTAACCTAACTATTTAAAAATTTATAAAATTTATTTTGATTCATATGATTTAATGTATTAACTAATTTGCGTTCTGAACAACTTTCTTGAACTTAAAATAATGCTACTACGCTTGCACGTCCACCTTTTTTTATAAAATGACATATGATAAAATATATATCTTTATGAATTACTTTATTGCATTTTTTAAGTATATTCATGCATCAACATGAATTCAAAATATATATACATATAAAATTACTTTGTCTGTCTCATTTAAATTCAGTTGTCTCAACATGCTCCAGTAAAACCAATAAATATCTTTCAGACATTAACAAAGTAACCAACCGTAAGTTTTATTTTTATTAACACTATGCGTTATACCAAGATCACACTTGATATTAGAAGAGACACAATGCTTTTCTACTGAATACGAGATGCTGTAAGTTCACCATCAGGCATTAAGCAATCAATACACATCCATAGTGCTTTCAAAAGTGCATCTCCGAAACTAATACGCTCATTCCTTACGTATATTTAAATATGATCTATATTTATATGCACGTGATAAAAACCAGAATAATGCAAAATATGTATTAAAAATTGCATATCAAAAACAAGCACATTGTTAAGAATACAATGTGCAAAAATATAGTTTAAAATATGTATGAGTATATATGTATAACTACATCAACAAACACAACTGGCATGCAAAGATCTCCAGGTCTATATCTAAAAGTTTTCACATTGTAATAAAGTCAATTCCAAATGTTGTGCTAAACAGCCGAATGGAGGACTACGTGTAAACAACATGCCACAAAAATACATGCATTTGGTTTAAAATTATTTAAGTATTCATAAATATATTTCTGTTTAATTTGCGTTCTCTATCGAGGGTTTAACACTAACAATTTAAAACCGAAGAGATGTAGTGACTTTTTTACGGAATACATAGAAGTGTTAATATGCAAAATGTTATAAGAAATATGCCACGTATCTGTAGATGTTTTTATAGAAAATGTGAGTTAATAAATTTATTTTGCTAAAAACAGTCATCTTAAGCAACGTATTAACAGGTTCTACTGAAACAATAAAATTTGATATGGTATTTATAATTTATGTAATACTTATGTTAACAATTGACAAAATACAATACTTTAATTTGTAAATTTGTATTCTAAAATATTTGAAAAGAGTAAGCGAAGAAAATAATTATCTTTTGTGATAGAAAAATCTTCGTGGAAGAGAAAGATATCGACCAGTTTCCAGGAAAATTAGAGTGCTTAAAGTTAGTTTACGTGATATGCTATAAAAATTATTAATCCAACTTTCTTTATGAAATTTTAATTAGTACTTCTAATAATGACACTTTTTACAGGAATTTTTCAATGTTTATTTTGTAAATGAGAGTTAGTTTTCTTTATTTTTTGTATGTATTTTTGTATGAGAAAAGTCCTTGCGTTACCATAAAACTAAGTTTCTTAAAATAAGATATTTGCTACTTTTATAGGTCTTCATTTTTTAAATTATAGTACATTAATAACAGCCTCAATGAATGGATTATTAGTTGTTACATACGTGATTAATGTAAATACTTTTAAAATAAATAACCATTTAATCTTTCTTCTCTTACTTTTTTAATCGAGAATAAAATTATATGAGGAATTATTTAAATTAGTTAACTTTCAAATCACACTAATTATCATTAGTATTTAGTATTTTATTGTGTTTTAAGTCAAAACTAAGCAAGGCCTATCTACACAGAGGAGGATGCCTCGGGCGTAGATATTTAAGGAGTTTTAACGCTTATCGCTATAATATCTCGAGAAAATCGTCCAAAACGCCAGACACTTAGATTGACAGGAACGCTGGTTCAGAATCCTGGATTTATCCATTCGACTCCAATAATATTTAGAAGTTAAAACTTACAAACTTATGATGAATATATCCATCTCCTTATATTAACACTGCGCACATATAGGGTTCCAAAACACTGACATATTTGAAAAATTGAAGAAAATAGTAAAACAAAAATGTTCCTTTTCTGCATTACTAGCAAAAATCTTAAACAGATTATTATTCAAATTTCGAAATTAGCGCACACGTCGGGCAGCCTCCTTAGTAAAGATAGATGTTCACCTCTCCTAAAACTGACCAAATCCGGTGCTGCTTCACTTGCGGTGTTCTGATGAGATGATGAACGGTAGGGTGTGACAAATGTTGGAAGTACAGCTAATGTGCTTCCCAGCCTCATCATATCACCCTTTATATATCCAATATCCATCTAAACAATAGTTTAATTCAACAAGTAAACAGTTTTTCCTCCTAATTAAAATAAAGTCTGAAGTCTTCTAATTAAAATAATAAAGTTTCATAATACCTGAAATAATTTCCCTCCAACTAGTATTCAATCTATGCAAAAACTGTACACCTTATGTCATTTTGTTTTGGCAGCCATCTTGGCTTGCAATAAGTGCTGATGTGTCAGGCTTGTGTGCTGGTGCTTTGCTGCACCACACAAACTGAGTGACAGGCTTGTGTGCTGGTGTTCAAGTGCCCACTTCACATGAGAATGAACTGTCAGGTATCTTTCCTACATCCTTATTGGGCATGCAGCAAGTGTACAACTAAACTTGGATTTTTCAAGAAGTTTCTCTGATGACATCACTGTGGGTGTATAAAAGCAGTGGTTTTCCTGCTTGCTGTACAACAACAACAATAGTTGATGAGCTGCTTCTAAGTGAAGGTGGGAGTTTGCCTCTCCTCCTCCACCCTGCTATAGGTATAGATGTAATTTAGTAATGGAAATTGTTAGGTCAAGGGGTTTATCTTTTAAAATGCCAGAGGGTCTAGTCATAGCAGTTATTAAAATGTTGTTAAGTTTGTTTGTTAATTGTTGCTTACCCTAATAAATTAACTTGTTCTTTATACACTGGTCTGTGTGATTTTATGATGATACACATGCTAACATTCATATTCTAGTAAACTTGCAGAGCATTTGTCTGAAGGGTAGCTGATTGTTTCCTTGCTCAGCCCCTACAACAAACAACACCTCTTCTATGACCTACTATGTTCATTATTGTATTTTGAAGTATTTCAGTATTTTTATCTGGGGAGCGGGGGGGGGGGGAAGCAACGTTTAGATCAAATCAATATACAGTGAAACCTGTACATAACGATGCTGCTTACAAACGATGAACTTGCGTATAACGATATTTTCTCTGGCCCCGACGAAATTCCTATTTACTAAATGTATTTTGAATAAAGTCTACAACGATATTCACTTCCTGCACGCACGTGTCCATAACGATAGTTTTAACACTTACAAAAATTTTGTAGTACATATACCCGTTTTCTATAAAACCAACTTAGTCGAGTGGATAAGACACAAAATATGGTAGACGGCGGAAGTGCGAAGGTCAACCTACCGCACGGCTGTTCATCTAAATGTCAGGAGTTTTGGTCGCTTTTCTCCAAATGTAACGTGAATACGCGTTAGAACTTCTTAAAAAAGTTCCTTGAAAAAGGCACTCCCCCGTTTCCAGATGCTCCTTCTGTAGATTTGCCATAACGCAAAACGCTTTAAACACTGCATGTGGTCAGAATGTGCGATATAAATGATTGCACAATGGTAGTGGGAAAACTACTAAACATTTTTGCCATGTATCGACAGAGAAATTTGCTTTTGATGGGCCAAAACGTATAATCTTTGACAGCGTGGTGTAAAACATTTGCTTTTGAAGAACATTTTCTTTTATTTTGTGATTCTATTTTAAAATAAAATTTGTACCTGGATCTTTTATTTATGCTTTCAAATGTTTAGATAAAAAATGATGGAAGTTTCACTTTATGGAATCGTGAAATATTGCGTAATGTGTAATAAGACCCTACTCCAATTTTAAAGGGGGTAATTCATGTTTCCCGTATATGCTGTAAAATTCACTTCTTCAATTTGTAAGACTTGAGCAGTGATGAGTGACGTGTTATTCCACATGATAAATATATTTTCTCTTAATCTTGATTTTTAGAAAGCGCGTTTAATAATTAAGTAATACGCAAAAGCCAGACCTGTCTACACCGATAATCTGTCTATAACGATATTTCTTTTAGGTCTCTACGATATCGTTATACTCAGGTTTCACCCTAACCATATTATCTTTGAAACAACAATGACTAAACACCGATTACTAAACTTAGATTTAATCTATTAGAAGCATCTTTTAAAAGTTTTATAAGACTACCTGAATAATCTCTTAATAAAGTACTGAAAGGTAAAATCTCTTTTAAAATATTTGCTACTTGTGTGTTTATGTGATTATCACGTACCTAGTGAATGTCTAATATATGTAACTGTAGTTCAAAAACTCTTGAATTATAGTCATGAGATATCTACATAAATATTTTCTGTACATAGAAAATTAGTTATAATTAGTTACATTCAATTCAATTAAATTTTGTTTCCTGTTTTTTTTTTCATGTTTCTGTTTTGTGCAAGTTGCTTTTCTTACTTCTTTTTTTGTTTTTTCTATAAATTATTTTACTGATTATTCTGTATTTTACTTTTATGTACCCTCTTTCTGTCCTCTTCTCTTTCCCGTTATTTTGCTTTTGCCTTCTCTCGATTGGCAACTCGATCTACTTCTTTTTTTTTTTTACAGCTTTCAGTCTGTGTATGGACTTCTGCTGCTGACGAAGATCGAAATTTTTTCTAAAATCTTATTTATTTTATCTTTTATACAAGTTTCTTTTGAGTGTTTTTTTTTTGTTAATTTGTCCACATCAAAATTGCATAGAGTTTTCTTCCCACAATTTCGAGAAAACCCAATTAAAATTAATGTACTCATTTTACTGAACTTGAATACTTGTGTTTATGGCATAAGGCAGCTGACTAGAAGTGTTCATATGTACTACGTGTCTACATGTGCAAAATTTCTACTCTAAAGAAGCAAGTTATATGTAGCAGTTATCAATCAATGTTTGAGAATTGACTATTATTACACATTTACGTCGTACTCAGTTTTTATTAGTTCATACACTTACCCCGTATCCAGCCACTGGCCCTATGCTATGGCCAAGGTAGGGATCGGCGTATTCCCGCCCATAGCTGTAATACAATGATGGAGATCTAGGAATAAGAAACAATGAAGAACAATTTTAAAGGCAAGGGCCATGCTCTGTCAAACTTGCACACCTGCCCTAGAAACTAATGGATATATACATTCTACCATTTATTTAAAGTGAAATTCTCCTTTAGATCTAGCTAAAATAAATTTACTCAGTGCAAAAGAATATAAACTTAATTTGAAAATAAAACTATAACTATTCCTTTACCAAGCCTTAGTTATGTATGACGAATTGATTAGGTTAAATGATAATTTTCTCAATTTGAAAAAAAAAATACATTGCTTGATCATATAATATACTAAATTGAATATTTAATGCACATATTCTAAAACATATCTGCAAAATATTTTCAAAATTCTAATTATATCTATTTACAGTAGAAATGAATTCTTCATAAAATAAATTAAAGAGAAAAAAAAAGTCAAAGTGGCGACTTTTTAAAAGATAATCGAATATTTTAAATAACTATATTTAACGGGCAAATATGTATTACTACTAGTATTTATATAATAATATTTTACATAGACCTTCAAATATTTTAGGATTTACTCCACTAAACGTATTTCACTTAAAAACCTGATTCAGGATATGCTTTACTGATGGCACTCGATACCATATTATGAAAACAAAGTGATTTTAGAACAGATCTAAAACGGTCTTAAAAGGTTTATAAACGTTCATACTCAGTTACTGCTGTATAACTTGTGCAGGATTGGTATGTATGCATGTATGTATGGTGGTCATTGTCGTGCGGAAAAACACATATTGTACTTGTCCACCAGCGGTTGTGCACCAGTTGGCATCTGCCCACCAGTGGATCTGCAACAAACGGCAACTGTCTTTCAGCGGTCGCCACATTCTTGCGGAACTGCGCATCTGACCGCGCAGAGTTTGCGGAGGAATAATCACTTGCAACAAATCACCTGGGATATTTTTAAAAAAAGTAACATTTTCCGGAAATGGTTAAGGACTGAGTGACTGCATTTTTTATGAGACTAATTTTTTTAATAATTTAAATCATAAACATTATTTTCGATGTTCTCGAAAATATTCTGATGCATCGGTGTTTTAAAAAAATCGTAGAATTTAAATAAACACATCAATTCAAAATAAATAAATAAATAAATAAATAAAAATTACTAACTTTTTTATGACACGTGGAACTCAAGTATTTTTTGTTTAGGAATGATGCCGATCATAAAGCTGTGGATAAAGATAAGTGCCATATTTTTCATGTTTGTTATTGGATGTGCATCAATATCCCTAAGCTATCCTTTAAAAAAAAATCCAGAATTAAATCTTCTTAGGTTTAGATTTGGGTGATGGATTATAAACTTCTTGCTTCTAGATTCATCAAATGATTCTTTTTTTCGAGGCCGCTAGCACAGAAACTTCAATTATTTTACTAACATTAAAAATATGCTTACGCCCTCTTGGTGAAGTTCCGGCTCTCAATATGATTATCGTAATCAAGATTGAAGAATGATTACATAATCAGTAGAATAAAAATGATAAAATTGCCTCTTATTGCAGTTTTTCTTTGTAACGAATATTATTACTTACAGTAAGTGGCCGTTCCACGTTAGAATTTATATATTTAATTATATTAACTACTCCAGATTGTAAAGAACAGAATTCAATTTCTTATGCCATTTAATTGAAATACTTTACTTACGAAGACACAATCTTTCACACCAACATGATAATTGTTATGCACGTCTCTTTATATTATATCTTTTTAGATTTATATTCATATACAATATGTACTTAAATTTATGTTTTTATTTTCAGGTATTACAACACATAGCTATTATTTAGTAAGAAAAAAAGGGAGAGACATATGAAAAGAAATAAACATTTACTAGAAGTCACAGTTTCACGAAAGTCTAATAGGAAGATTTTTCGAGTTTTTATAAAATAGGATATTCTGTATGTAAAAAGTAAATAAGCATGAAATATCCTTAAACGCGTAAGTCCGTTGTTATCACATGAATTACAATTTATGTTTTCGCTGTAATACTTTTCTTTGACTTTCTACATATTCAAAGCATTTTGCACAGTTTCAAAATACACAAAATAAATAGGATGGGAATAGGAGATGGGTTGAATACAAAAATATACTTAAATATTTCCAAATGCATGTAGTACGTATAGATTATTTTTTAATACTATAATTTACAAAGAAAGATACTAAATTAAACTGACATTATCCTAAATTATTAAATATCATATATATTATTAATACTTTCTCAACTAAGCAGTACTTTTTATAGGACTACATGAGATATTAGCTAAATATGAATTATTAAATAAGCTACATAATATTCAAGTATTATTTTACAAAACACATATTTATTATATGTTCTGCATAAGCAGGTGTGCAAGTGCATGCAGCCTTGCGGAAACAAACCTAAAAATTGGAAAACAATATGAATTGCATTTTACATTATTAATTAGAATGCTTTTCTACTTCATATAAAAATAGCGAATATAAATATCTAAAATGTTTATATGACATTTAACACTCTTTCAACATAATATATATATATCCATACATTAAAATTAGATTTTGTACTACAAAAAGGCAAATTTAGGTGTTACAGATGCAGTAAAACAAATATACACAAATGAATCATGTAATCTCTAATCCGTCATGCAAACATTTTTACGATATCCATCCAACATATATAAGTACATATATATATAAATATATATATGAATATATGTATATACTATTCATTACAAATTATTCAAATGCATATAGTATTTTCCAATCATTGTTATTATCATAAATAAGAAAAACAAAAGAGCATCTCATATAAAGACTGAAATGAACTTTGCAGTGTGTATATGTGCACTAAAAAAATGCTGAAGAAATGCTAACGGCACTTGTGCAACAAACAACATCGATGCAGCATGCACTTTGATAGGTTAGCAAAGAAATATGGCAAACAAATAATAATCTATCTACATGACTTTGAGAGAGAATTATCATTCCTCACCCTGCGACAGCTGCATACGATGCAACGGGTTGAGCAGCAGCAGCTGCAGCCGCGTAGCTCCGAGCAGCAGCTGCTGTGTAAGCTGCACTGGCGGCATATGAAGCCTGAAAAACAGAAAAACGTCAATTATGGCAATTTTTTATAGACATTCCCATTTGCACAGTAATCTTAATAACAAGTTTACTGGCAGTTGCATGAAAACTTATAAAGCTTTAGTCAAGTAGAAAACGCTACATGTAATTTCAGCTACATCAAATTTATGTAACTGTGAAAAAAAGTCGGATTATCTGTATACCTTGCAGAAAGCTCCTAAAAGCTTGAAAAATTTCTTATGAAATGAAAATGCGACCTGTACATTTAACATTTTAAGTCAATTTCAGAAGAAATGAGGCGCCAGTGTTTTATATTAATGCAAAATGTATGAAATATTTCAGAAAATTCAGTATTGTTAAATTTATTTTTGCTAATTTTATTACTGTTCGAAAATTTCACTGAGAAATGCCAATACTCCTCTTTAAAAAATAATGATTACCTTTATTGAATAAAACCATGATATATTTTGAATAATATAACTCTATGAATTGATGAAAGATTATTTGGCTAATCATCATTTGAAAACTTTACGATTGGTGTAGTTATTAGTTCTAAAAATAAATGTTAAAACTGAACGCTAATTATAATTATTGTTTTTAAAAATTTCAGATAATTCAATTACAACTTAAACCAAATCTAAATACCATTATGACAAACCTTAGATTTCTTAATTCACAAAGTTTCTTAGTTTCAGCTTTATTTCAATTTAAAAAAAAATTACTTTACGAAGGGAAACGAATAAAAAAAAGAAAGATATAACATTCTTTAAATTTAAAAATAATAATACTGTTTGTGGTGACTTAAATTACAACACGACAAAAAGAAAGTCCAACATGGTACCTTTAAAAAAATTGAAATGTATAATGTATGAGTTTAAGTTTTACATATGCAAACAACTGAATAAAGTTTCCGATAAAAATAAATATGTGGATAAAAACACAAACCCAAAAGAAGTTCAGTAAATCCATTTTATTTCTAATTACTTACTGGTAGTTGGTACCGATCAGCTCCAGCATATGCAAGGAAAGGGTCCTGGTAGACACCACGGTGTAACATCAATCTGAAAAGCATTTATAAAATTGAGAATTTTTTTTCTAAGCGAGACTTTCATTCATTTAAACAATTTTAAATAATCACCCGTACTTCTTAGATTTGTTATTTATTAAAATATTTTTATTCATACTGTTAGTGAGACCTGTCAATATAAAAATCAAAGTAATTCCATTAAAAATAACCGTAAGATAAAATGAATCGCATCGCAGAGGAAAAGAAGTAGAACTATGAAAAATGTAAAAACTATGAAATAATGCAGAATAATATATAAACACAATTTTCTTTTGTATAACAACGTACTGAAGTTCTTGTACTTACGGCGTGTAGCCATGTAGTGCTGTTGCGGCAGCGGCTGCAGTTAGGGGCGACGGATGACGGGTAAAAGCGGTCGCAAATGCCCCTCTCGCCCGTCCTCGCTGTATAGCAACGCCCCTTAGGGCAGCCACTAGAAGAAATACACATGTGTTGAGACCAATGTTATGTGCATTAAAAAAAAATTATAAAGTGAAATAGTTTTCTTAGACACATTCACCAGAAATAAATTTGATCATTTAAATAGATATTTTTCATCACACAAATACTTGGCTAGTTTTAAAGTCAGAGAAATGGGTGTTTTAAATAATGGTTTGACACAAATCTTTCAATTATTGAAAAATATTTCTACAACAACATATTTATGGGGGGAAACACTCCTTTTATATGTTAAAAAGATATGCTAAATCAAGAAATAAAAAATAAAAAAGACGTGCGGAAACGAAAATAACTTTAACAGCACAAAAAACGACCATTTATTCGTTACTATAACTTGGAGAATATATATATTTACTTCTTCTATATATTAACCTTCTGACTCAGGCGGTACAGCAGTTGTACCAAAAAATGAAGAACGGCACTGGTACAAGTGTCTTGTACAAGTCTTCTTCCCTTTCTTTTGACGGGAAATCCATGCAAGCTTCATGGAAGATGGATACGGAATTTATTTTCTTATCCTGTGGCGTGTTAGTGGACGACTGACTGAGAAGAAAGCGGTAGTCAATGCCCGGGTTTCCGCATTCAGATTTGCATTTTGTGTGGTCAGTGATATTTGACCCCGCCGACCAAACAAAAGACAAGCATGCTCTTCATTTAACCCACTTTTCAGTTGCTCTAGGAGAGAAAAAAATGACTCCGGAAGAGCACATTTTATGGGCTGTACACATATTGCGGAAGAAAACATTGGTTATGATAAAAAGTATGATTGATCAATAGAACCTAATAATTTTGAAATTACTGGTGTACCTTACCAAACTTGCTTAAACAATTCTATGAGCACTTTTATAATGAAAATCGGAAATTTCACACTTCACCTAATTAATGTATGGACCACAACAAAATGGGGATTTTTTTCTTCGGTAGGGCGTATAAAATTCCAAATTTCGTATTCCTCTAGATTTAATTTCCTGAAAGTTTAATCGTTGTCAGAAAGTTCTGCACCTTTTTGTACGTAACTTTTGTACGTACTCTAATTTATTTTATATGCCTAGCCTCATGCCTAATACAAGCCTAGGGCACTGTTCTTGATACCCTGTATATATATATATATATATATATATATATATATATATATATATATATATATATGCTGCAGTTGCTAAGGTTATCATTTTTTTCCACGAGTACTCTAATTTCAGTCCACAGTGCATGACGTTTCTAATTTATTTATGTTTACAGAATGAACAAATAATTTGAAATTTTATTTTTAAACAATGATCCTAACTAACGGTTAATGTTCATTTCTATTGATCGTCGTATTCACAAGTGTCTATTTTCAAACACTTGCATCTAATACTGCTTTCCAAATAGTTGGAATTAACATAATTTGTGATTTCAAGGAGGGTGTATTACCTTTATTTGAAATCGGTTTATTTTTATTTATTATGGGCAAAATCATGGGGCTCTCAGTCATTTTACATACAAATAAATAATGCAAAGAAATCATAAATGTCTCAATATTACACCACAATACATAGTGAGGCAAACCTTCTAAAGAAAAATAAAGCCTGATTAGTTAATTAATGTTCAATTAAAAGAACAGTCTTGAGAACGAGAGAACAAGAGAGAGAACTAAGTTTCTACTTGAAATTGTAAATTTACGTCACACAAGGTGCAGCATTCGAATCCTCTAAACGAAAGTACATAAATGGTAATTCTCAAGACGCTGATTATGTACGAATTTTATTGGCAATATTTTGAATGGAGCGGGAAAAACCCCCTTTCTGTACCAACTCAGTTGTAGTGTATCTTTCTAAATGTATTTTTTAAAAATTGTCATAGAATTCCAATATATTAGGTAGTCAAATGAAAAGGTACGAAGGTCGTAACAACTTAACCGTTAACATATTTGACTATACCGCTGTCGGAGAACGTAGCGACACTTCTAGGGATGTGATTGGAGCCTTTGGCGAGGATAAAAGCATGCGGGGGCCCGCACGACAGAGGAGAAGCGCTTATAAAAAATACTTTCCTACGTCCAATTGACGCGGCAGTGCGTGCGAGGTCAGGATGGAGTACACACTGCAGAATTTGACGATTTTGGAGCAGTGAAGCGTTATACAATTTGTGATAGCGGAAGGTGTTAAACCGGCCACTTCTCATTTCCGGATGATGACCGTATACAGGGAAGACTGTGTGTCCCACAAGTCAGTGAGAAAATGGAGTGTCCGTTTTGGCGAAGGAATTGACCAGGTTCAAGTTGGAACAGCATGATCATCCGCCCTACAGCCCGGTCATGTCGCCCTGCGATTTCAATGTACTTGGTCCCCTAAAAAAACATCTGAAATGGAAGTGCATGAACTCAGACGATGAACTCATACACGCTGTGAAGTACTGTGTCGCGTCACTCCCATAGGAATTCTGGGAACAAGAAATCCTTCGGCACGATCATCAATGGTATCGTTGTGCACAGGCCTTTGGTGAATATTGCAAATCAGTCTTCATTTATATCCACAGTGTCGTTTTGTACCTTTTCATTTGATCACCCATGAATATTTTATGTTAAACCTTTCAGCTGTTCATAATTTTACAATGATTTTGAATGATTCGATTATTTCATTTCCTATTTAGAAGTTTAATTGCCGTTTTCTGGATTCATTTTTCAAATGAATAAATAAATGATCAAAGCAGAAATAAAAGTCTTAGAACCTTTCCTATTATTTTATGTTCCTTTCAAATAAATAATGTAGAATAAACAGTAAAATTAATATGGAATTCTTAGAATGGTATAATTTGAAATCACTTACTTTCGTCTATGGTGGTTTTCGTCTTACCATTAGGAATTGTGGGAAGTTTCTTTGTTTGAACCCTTGCTGTTGCATTGTTTACCTAGCGTAATAAAAAATCAGCTATAAAATGATTTCAGTCTTCATAAATATTTAAAATAAACGAAGACAAATTCATAAGACACTCATTAAAGATTAAAATAAATATTGGGGTACAGTTAGGCTGAAAAATAAGAATTGCATTGTTCCCTCACGTAACGCAAAATAAGTTATAAAGGCGTTTCCAGTCTTGATAAATATTAAAATATAAAGGACAAAATTTATAACATATTCATTAAAAGCTAATGTGGTACACATAGATTGATAAAGAAGGAGGGAAAACTATAAATAAAAGAAATTACTCATCAGCTGAAAAATAAAGTCTCTTTATGTAAGAAAAGAATAAATTAAAAAGCGACACTATAAAATTCAATTTAGCACAACTGAATATATATATATATATATATATATATATACATTAGTCTCATTCAAAAAATATAAAATTCAAAAAGTTATTATGTTTATATGATTCGTTAAACTTAAATAACAAGTTTAAAAGAAATTACTTTTTATATTTCAGTTTAAATAGAAAAATAAAGCATTTTGAATTGAAATATTCTTGCACTTTAAATTTATAACAATTTGCTTACAACATAACGATGTAAAATTTATTTATATATTAAAAAAGAAGCTTCGCTACTTATTATTTTAACTTTAAAAATGGAATGCACAGTCATAAATAACACAAAAATCAATTTAATCTTTCAAACTTTACATGAACGTAGTTTTAAACATTTACATACATGTATAGTTATGCATTTTTGTGAAATCACAATATTTCCCATTTATCAAATAGTTTTGATAATTCACTGATTTGTCATTTGGTAAATTAAAGAAAGTTCCAGACCCATTTAAAATTTAAGGGCATTATTTTCTTTTAGTCTTCATAAATTATAGTATTTCCTTTGCTTTAAGAAATTTATCTTAAATTGATTCAGTTTAACAAGTAGATTCAAGTACTTAAGTATTTTCTGATTAATTTTTATAAATCTAAGAGATATATTTTTAAATATAAGTCCTCTATTAAAAAAATTCATTCCTGGCATATATTTTGTTTTAACAGTCAAATGTCCCGAAGAAATGTAACAACAGATCTTTAAGAATAGAACTTCATACAATAAAAAGTTTTTGAGCGGTTTAGACTTTCACAGTAGTAGAAATTTCATCCGCTGAGTTTTCTTTTGGCTAGACTTACTTCAGAAAATACATTTTGTTGCTTTTAAGTGTTGTTTCTATGATATTTGTATCAAGGTAAGTTGTCACGCGATGAATTATGAGTTTTGAATAAAGGCAGTGAACCTTCACCAAATGTACATGTTTTCCAACGATTTTTATGGAAAGCATTGCAAAAATGTCTAAATAACTTAATATGTCACGATATAACAGTGTACGTTTTTATGATTAATATGACAATTTTAAATCCCAATGCAATTTTTTTTAAATATTGAGCACTGATTGCGGATAGGTTCTTTTTAAATAAGCCTAAGCAATTAAATTATTATATATATATATATATATATATATCCTAAATGATCTTACCGAGCAAAAAGATCCGCATATTTTTTCTTAGATACAGGCAGAGCTATTTACCAGGTAACACAAAAACTAGTTGAGGAAGAAGTCAAGAAGAAGAAATGACGGTATTTAAGCGATCGGTGCATTTCGTGTCTGAGTAGAATTCTTCAAGAAAATGGGTTTTATCTTATCTCTTCCCTAGTAGCACAACTAGTTCAAAAAACGTTTAAATTACGTTGGAAACACGTTTTTCGACGCTAGAAAACGTGTTTTAAACGTTTTTTGGACTAATTGTGCTACTAGGGTTATAAGGTAAGCATTAACATTCCTATTTATTTAGAAATACAGTTTTTTAATGTACCGAAATATGATTTTGTTTATTGAATAGAGTATTTTTTTAGATGTGAATTACTCTCGTTTAGTTTGTCATGTGTCTTGGCGTCATCTAGGGTTCTGACGTAAAGTGGACAGCCGCACTGCCGGGTAAAATGATGCATTGACTCTAGAGCCTACAGCACCGGGTCCTGGTCATCATGCTAGTCCTTCAGACGTTCTCAAAATGCGCGACTCTCCATTGCATCCCACCAAGCACAGCCATATCGGTTACGTGCTGGCTGAGCGTCGGCATTGACATAGTAGTGATTGGGGCAGTGTCGGTCCTGTACCGGCCTACTAAGCTGAAGCAGTCAAAAGAAAACTGGTTTTGGCAAAGCTACGGTCTAATGCTGGTAGTTTTTTTAGGGTTAGCAGGTGGTGTTAGAGAAGTACTGCGCCGAAAAATTGAACCGATATCAGACCAGAAGTGCAGTTTCAACTAAATGGTGTAAATGTGTCAAAATCATGTGTTAGTGAACAATTTTTTAAATTTATATTTTCAATTCTTATTATTAACAGTGTTTGGTGCCCATGGAGCTCAAATAAACCCCCCACCGTTAAAAATATATGCATTTTCTATCGTTTACTTTTTATGATAGTGTTTAAAGTACTTTGTGACTGTTTACTAGTTATTTCATTATGACGGGTAATTCGAGAACAATATACTTTTCTTGGTGTACAGTTTTTCTGTAAAATATTTTGTGTAATAAATCTAGCTTTGCAGAGAGTACTTAGTTTTCGGGAAGGTATATTCTATACTGTAATTGTCTGCTACATTTGGATTGCGTGTAGTTTTAATTTTTCATTGCGTGAAAACATGACTTACGTTTACTCTAAATGGCTTAAAAAGAAACATTACATTCAAAATTAAGAAATAGAAATATATAGCTCAAATAAAATAAACTTCCGTATTATTTTATTTAAAACACAATATTCATCAGGACTGGGGATTAAAAATCCATTCCAACACAAAACTAAAAAAAAAATAATAACTAATGTTGAGAGAACATAAAATGTTCAACATTTTTCATAAATAAAAAATTAAGCTAACAAGCTGCACATTTAGTTATATTAACTTATTATCCTCGTGATTTGAATTTAATTGCGCTATAGTAGTTTAAATTAATATATTTCTGTCAACTAATATGATGAATCGGAAAAAAATATCAATAATACTTTTAAAAATTTACTGCGATTTTTTCCCCTCATTTACGTTTATCTTTCCCTACTTATGTATTTTATTTCAGCATATATTTGCGTTTTTACAAATTTTATAATGATATTTAAGATTAATTGATATGAGATCTGATTACCTGTATCTTTTTCCTTACGTAATGCAAAAAATCATCCCTGTTCACCCAAAATATATTATGGTTTTTGCGAATATTTCCCTGTCCTCTTGGTCTTGTCAAGCGCATTAGCACGTTCTTTGAATATACTGTAATGCAAGCCTATATACACTCTCACTTGATAGAGGCAACAGCCAGCTGCAGACATCCCCCCCCCCCCTTGTACCAATGCTACTTACTCTTCCTGCTCCCGTCCCTTTCCTTCCCCCAAAAATTCACAACTGAAAACTTTCTTCTATCCAAATCTGTTTTTTCATTTTCTAGTGCTGGTCAAGCGCTGAGAGCTACACACCTTGTCCTTCATGGGTGTGTTTTTCATAAGTGTTACGTTTTCAAGAATCCTTTGGATTACTATTTTAAGTTTATTGCTAACGAGATTCGTGGTTAACTTGACATATTAATAAGTCTGTCTGGCTTTCTTTCCATTGTATTGCCCGGTGTAATGAAAGCATCGAGCTGCATAAAAAAGTAAATTTTCGATAGTTATCGCTAGACAAGTGGATACTTTTCCTGAATCTATGTGAATATATATATATATTTTTATTGCTAACACGATGCAAGCTTAGCTAAGCGTATTAATAAGTTTGCCTGGTTGTTTTTAAATTATGTTGGCATGTGTTGTTATTAAAGTCTATCAGGGTAAAACAAATTTTAATTCCAGCCGTCAAAATTTTAAAGGTGAGTTAAATAATTATTTAACTAATAGTTATGTTATTTGTCAATTAATCGTTATGTTTTTAATCATTAATTATAAAAGCCTTATTATAGAGTGAAATATACAGGTACAGCTAACATAAAATAAAATGTTTACCTTAAATATATACAATATTTTTTCTGATAATAAACATTATTTTGCTTTATGAACATATTATAACAAAATTCAGCTTTATTATTGCATTTTGACATAACATACAATGAAATAGATTAAAGCATTTTATGCAAAGGTATTTTTTTTTTAAATTGTATACTAATATGTGTGCTTTTAGTATGTATTTTAAAAGTATTTGGAGTAATAAAATGTAATCAAATAATTACAAGCATATCAAATAATTACAAGTGATGAATAAAAACTGTGTACTGAAGTAGACAAAATTTTTCTCGTGTGAGGGGGAGTAAAAATTAGAAGTAATAATACACGATTTATGAAACTTAATATTTTTTACCATGGTAGAATATAAATTGTTGACTATCCAAATACATTGCAATTGTGTATTAAGGCAAAGCTGCTAAGGTCTATCTGCCTAAGGAAAGATGGCTTGAGCGGAGCACATTTTTAGTTGTTTCAATAGGCCTTCACGTTACATCTGGAAAAAACCGCCCAAAATACCAGACCGTTAGATTCATGGTCGCATGTATTGCATTCTTGCAATATAGAAATTGATAAAGATTGCAGTTTTCGTTACTCAATTTACATTAAGCTAATATAAATATAATTTTCCTAATGGTGTGATTTTCGGCCTGAGGAACTAATTAAAAGCTTTTAATTTAATCAGACACTTTCCTAAAAAAACAAGTTATTTTATTGATTTAGCTAAGTATTTTAAACAAAATTAGTCCCAGTGGTGCAAAGTCATTTATATAAAAATCGCAATTGTTACTTTAATGTGTTGATAACTGCCGTAGAGAACTAATTATGGATTGTATTTTGGAAATCAATAAGCTGCTGGCCGGTTTTCGATAGTTTGTCGTTGCCGATACAAATCCAAAAAGTAGCAGTTTTGGTTCAAAGGTGGCATAGGGCTGGGCCGACTCCGATCCAAAACCACCCCATCCTTAAGGAACAACTCCCGTCTGCGCGGGCGCAAGTTTGACGTTCATGGCACCGAGTGACCGATGACGCCCGGCGCATGCTGCGCCGACATGTGGGTGTCAGCGAAAACTTATCGGATAAGACTGTGTCTGCTGGGTATTTAATTTATTCTTGAGTTTATTGTGGGCCATAATTTTTTAATTATAATTTTAAAATATTCCATTTCATTGTTTCTGACACATTTTTATTTTAAAATGTTCATAAAATAAATCATGCATACTATATGATACTAAAATTTATTTCATTTCATTATGTATAATTTCTTTGATATAATTTATTTTGCCGATAAAAAAAATAATTTCAAATTACTTTCAAATGAAGGATCATTTAGTCTTTGAGTTGAGGGTAAAATGATTCTTTAGACCCTTTCTAAAAATACCAATTTTTCCAAAATATGTTTACGATGCAAAATATAGTGTAAAATATGATAGAAAAGGGCCAAAATTTTATCTTAACATTTATGTTATTTATACATGTTTTAGCCTTAAGGGGATCATTTTTGGGCTACCTTCCCCTATATATATTTCCTGTTCATAATAATAGTTGGATTAGATAGCACATTTGAAACGCACACAAAAATACAAAATTAACATGAATTTTATATTTAAAGCCACCGATAATGTTACTTCAGTGTTTGTTTATTAACTTATTTTTTAATGATATTACACATAAGAATTTTCAGCAAATGTTTTAATTCAAACTAAATATCATAAAATGTACTAGCATTCATGTTATCGTTTTAGATGCATGTCTAAAATAATGTTTCAAACACAAATTCATAGATGTAATTTGTTTCATTTTATCTTCTTACCTTTTACCGCTTGCAGACACCAAGAAGAGAATCTCTGAAAGTTCTGAGAGGTGGAAGAAGGATACCACAGAAAGCATTTAGAAAAAATTCTTCTGCTGCATAATACATATGTTGTCTCATAATGAAAGTAAGCAAGTCTAAATTAGCCCCATATTAAGTTTTTCATAAATTATAGGAATATAAGCATCAATAATTGGTGAAGCATTCGATTAGTGGTGATAAATTTACTGAAAATACTTTTTCTCAAGAGCAATAAAATGAAGTAAAGATAAACAAGGAAATATCGCTAAATATCAGCGTTTAAATCCCATTGAAAATATTTATCGGTCTATTTTGTTTTTTTTTTTTAAACTCAATCGTCTAACGAATAATGCATATTACGGCTTGCTAAATATTTTTTAATCTACTATTCGTGGGCTCTAGACGTAGAATTTATAATAGTAGTATTTTATAGCTCATTCAGGAACCGAACTCTGAATAAATAAAGGAATATTTTACAAAATAATGAATTAGTGAAGATTTTAGTTTACAAATATTATGCATGTTTATGTAATCGCGAACTGTCTATTTTCTTATACAAAGCTAAACAACTACAAATACACATTTTAAAAAGTGCAAAAACGCACAAGCATTTTACAAAAGCGATGTATTTAATATAGTCACTGAATTTAGTTTTACCAGAAGTTACTTTTAACTTTGACTGATATCTATGTTTAAAAGTTTCTACCAAATGTTGATGACATCGAATGATGATTTTTACGGTCTAAATTTTTGTATTTTAGGTTGAAACAGAGATGCTTTTGTTGAAAACAAGTGTTTCCAGGAGAGGAACATTTTCATTTACGGGTGTCAAACAACCCGCTTTCGGAAGACAGAGCAGGGAGATCAAATATCGACTATCTGCTAATGACACAAACAAAAAGGCACAATCCACCAGAATGTGAAAGATTCTAAAAATGAGCTACGTGATAAATTTGTGTAGATTCATGTAGTATTTGCACTAAACATGGTGTGTGTTCTCCAGAATTTACAAGAAAATTCTGGAACTTCACTCTGCAAAATAAGTAATTCAAATTATTTACAGTGATACATATATTAGTCAATGCTTTGGGGCTAATGTTAGTCTTACTGTCTTTCAAAATAACGTATGAAAAGTAAACTGTATAAAGAAATGTCAATCCTAATACATAACAACGTGCGATAATTTATATCTAGAGAGCAACTTCAGGCAGTGAGATCGCCATAAAACAGCCAGCTATCTACCAATCCATTCCTTTCACTAAAAGCAAGACAGTGAATAAAATGCCATTTATATAGACATACAAGCTAACCACAAACACAGTACATTCGATGCATCGATACATAATAAAATTTAAAGAAAATTTTAGTTGTAAAACATTGTCAAAAGCTAAAGTTGTATGCTATAAATATTATTCCCCGAAAAAAGTCTGCATCTTATTTTTCCAGAAATTTTGAAGTTATTTTACAAATTTAATTTAGGGTCTTGAACACAAAGTAAAAATCTGTAAGAACTATGCTATCGTAAATTATTCCATTCCTTGTTGCGCTTCAATATTAGGTATCAAAATAGTTCACAAGCAAATAGAATTTTGAAGTAGCGTTTTAGTAAATTTTTTATTTGAAATTTGAAAGATATATGACATTTGCAGAATATCATAATGTCTTGCGATTTTTGAAATTATTTTATAAAGTACGGACTTGAAACATTTAATAGTAAAAATCACCACATTTTTATTTAATTTGTATCTCTTCTTATTATAATATGGAATGGAATTAATATTTTAAAATGAAATCGAAAAAAGTATATTTGCTTTTTAACACTTTTATGCCTAGCGTCCCTTTTTTGGGACAGCATTTACGCTATCAGTCGAAAACGTTATTTATTTTTCCTAGCCTTTATTCGCGAGTATCGAACCTCAATTCCACAAAATATTTTAATATGGCCAAGTAGGATGTTGACATTTCAATTTTTATACATAATGATTTTAAATAAAATCATCCCTTGTTCAAAAAGTTGACATCAGAAATTTATCAATTACTGCTGGTGTTAGCAAAAATCGAAGAAAGTCGCAAAAATATTCAGGCACGAATGGGTTAAGCAATAGCATGATATTCTTCCATTTATGCAAAGTAAACAGCTTCTTTAATTTAATACAAATAGCAGACACTCTGTAAAGAGTACCTATTTAGATATCCGCTTCTATTAAAAGTAGGTAAATATGATACTGCGAATTTTTTCAAGTGAATAATTAGAGTATATAACTTTAAAATTAATTTCTTCAGATAAATTGCACTATTTCAGTAACTTATAATTTTTATTCCCTATTATAATCAGATTAAGAATCTATTAATATCATGTTTGCTTTCTATTGTACATTGCTTAGTCTAGATATTACCACATTCTGAAAATATTTCTTTCTTTTCGATTCTCGTCTCTTAACAAACAAAATAATAAGTTTCATAATTATACTGCAAGAGCATATATACACAGTTTTTTTTCAATCAAGTCTAAAGAAATTTAAACTTTCAAAAGTATTTGTATTAATTTACAATGCAAAGCAATAAAGCATCAATTTTTTAAAAGCACAAACATTCTATGTTTCATTATGCAAGGATAGACATTTCTTTTGCGATAAATAGGCCTAATCAGCTTTGAAAAAAGCATTTGTATACATAAAGTTCGTTCAAATGAAACAGCTTTTTTTTTAAACTACGATATGTATCATACTTTTACTACCGTATATTTTTAATTCGACAAAAGTTTCTAGTACATGAAAAAATTCCTACAGATATATTTATATTTCAAATTATTAATCGTGTTTAAATTGTCAATGATTAGTTTCAACTCTTTAATGGTGTTTATATGGTCGCGAAATTTACCTAGTTTTAAACTGGTATTGTGTTTAAAGTTTCTATACCGAATGCGTATGATAACATCTGGTCAGTTATTCTTATTAAAACCTTGATGAACTCTCAGCTACGAAATGCATTCGCCTCGCACTTATGATGACAGTGGATAATCAAACGTATAAGTCATGATGAAACAAACTTGTAAAATATCAATTTTCTATTTCATTTGAACAAGCTCCATGTACATGGAAGAAAAGTACAGTGAAGTGCTAATATAACATACAAAATGTACTTAGATAATTAAAAAAATGAACATGCACCTCGATTTTTCGTCCCTCTACCACGGTGCCGTTCAAGTTGTCTCGTGCTCTATCGGCATCGAGGCTATTTGCGAACGTTACAAAACCGAAACCCTGCATGCATGAGAACAAGAAACAAGAACCATGCATTAAGATCCGTGCATACTGCATTAAATATCATATTCAACTAACATCATGATGTTCATGAAATTAAATTACTCATAATTGTTATAATATTCTCACATACTACACTTTCGAATCCACTCTTTCAGCTACTGGACGCACATGCCACTCGGTGCTGGTTCAGACGGAAAGAAAATGATAACAAAAAGTAAGCGTGCAAAGTGATCAAGCAGTTTATTCATAGAATGTTTTCGAAAAGTAAAATATATGCATATAGCGATATATCGTCACTGATTACTCATTACTTTTTTTACTATTTTGCAGTTCCAGAATAAAAGCTGCAAATGCGAACTAAGCGTACTTCATTCACTTGTTTCCCTAGTTTTCATTCTATACTGGTTTTTGCATTCAAATCATGGCATTGCATGGCTTGACTCAATCTAGATCTGATGTAACCATCATGCTTATCTCTATGATGACTGACTGCACGGGAAGCTTATGTTCTCAGCTTTACTCTTCTTTCAGCACATTGGGTGTGGCACGGAAAGTTTATGTTTCCCAATGCTAACACTGAAAATTCGCCAAAATTTATCAGTTCAACAAGTGAGTGGCAATTAGAGGTTCTGTAAGTTGGAAATTCTGACATTCTCTTAGATCCACGTAAGATTTAGCATGGAAGTTCAGGGATTTAGAACAAACAAACTCCTATTCCTGTTTTTTCCATTGTTTCCAAAAGAGGTTCGTTCAAATGTTAAGCTAAGTAGTGCAAGTTCTCACACATTCTGGTCTGGGTCAACAAGCCTTCAAGGATTATAGCTTCAGGATTACCAAAGTAGCCATTTCTTTGGATGATGCGATCCACAACTAGCATCACATCGTTTGTAAGATATCGTGAATCTTGAATTGTTTTCCAAATATTTCGCGCTCCATCTGTATAATTGACATGCTATTTTATTGTGAACCCTGCAGGTGCGTAAGTATAAAGCTAAGTCAAATCATGTAACTCATTTTGGGATGCTGTGTACCAATATAAATACATAAAATGCGGTTAGCCGTTGTCAATCGGCAGACATAGGACAGATTTCCAGGATATTTTTGGGATAAATTATCAGGACAAAATCAATTTGTCACTGGAATCCACCTATCTGGTAGGTATCTTTGGTCTATACTCAGATATCTTTTGTCTGCAGGAGGAATTGCGGTGTTAAAGTGCACAACAGGTAAAAGTTCGCCAAAGTTTTGAGGCTGTTTTCCAATTGGACCACAATACATTTCTAGGGCCAGTTTTATTGTCATCCAAGTGCTGCATTAGATACCTTAGGACGTCTTGTGTGTCATCATTGAGAAACATAAACTTTCCGCGCCACACTTAACGTGTTAAAAGAGGACAACAGTAAGTAAATCTGACAACAGAAGCTGCCCTTTCAGTCATCGGAAAGACCAAGCGTGATGGTTACATCAGATCCAGAAGCGTGCCATGACATCGTTTAAATGCAAAAACTGGTATACAATGAAAAATACGGAAAAAAATGAACGAAGTACGCTTGTAATTCCAAGTACACTCATTTGTACAAAGGCTGTGTAATTTGTTAGTAATAAGATTTAATGTTTAATATTCATAATTATCGTTTACGACTATTTTGGTAAAAGAAATGTTAGAGTTTCCAAAAATAAGTTCATAAATTTATGTTTCCCATTCCTTTCTAAATTTTGACCCCTAAGTTATTTGCACTTTTGCCTAATTTTGTTTACGTAGACCCTAAAGTTGAGCCGGTAAGTATTTATTAATAACTCCAAAATTTTGCACTTATGCTTCTTAGAAGCGAAAATTGGAAGATAAAAAATCACTGAAATGTAAAAATTTACATATCTTTGGCTACTTCGGCAGATTTAGACACCAAGTTGGACTCGGAAGATATTTACTGATTAATCGAAAATTTTGCATTTATATTTCCTGAATATTCTTCCAACTTTTCCGAGTTACCAGGAATAGAAAATCGGAAATTGGAATAAAAAAAGTGAAATTTGAAAATTTGCATCATTTTTGGATAATTTGCCAAATTTCAGACCCGACAGGGAAACCGGAAGACAGTTATTGATGATAAACTGAAATTTCTTTCTGAGACCATTCCGCAAATTTTTCACGCTATCGGGAAAAGAATTTTGAAAAAAAAAATTACGATCCTCCCTAGTGTATAATTTTGATATAAAGTTATGTTAATTTGATATAGGGTTGTTAAAATTAATCTGTCTCTATATACAGGGTTCTACAGCCAAAATTAACGAAATATAACCAAATCTGTCTTCATGGAATGTACAGGAAAGACTGTCAAGGGTGTTTTTTGAAAATTTTAGTTAAAAAAAATGTCCACTACGTGTCTCTTCGCATGGTTAAATCAACTCAAAAAGTTATTCAAATCAATTAAGAAATTCTCAAAATCTGTTGAATAAATGTTTAAATTGTTTGCGAATTTTAAATTGCCCTTTCCATTGTTAAATTTGCTATTTTTTTACGAAACATGCCACATCGTGGACATTTTTTAAATTAAAACTTTCCTGCAAAATCCCTTCAGCGCAACTTATGTGTAAATTTGTATCAATCTCATTTGCAAACGTAAAAACTTATGCACCAACTTTGTTTTGAAATAATGATTTATGTTGATCACTTTGCTCTTTTTGAAAGAAAGAGAAAATAAAATGAATAAAAAGGTATAAATAACTACTTGGTTTCCTAATATGTTTTTGGGGAAATAGGAAAATTGAGTTATCAATATTGATTTTTATCACCAGTTTCATAATATAGCCCTGTAAATACAATCATTTAATTATAAGTCACTATCGAACACAAGTTTTAACATCTATATTTGATTTGGCGATAACATCTTATTTTAAACAATGACTTATTTGTCAGGATAAGTAATCGGCAACACCAATGTGAAAGTTATTTCTTTTAAGAAAAGTGAAAGTGCTTACATTTTTAAAGTCTTAAAAGTTATTTTTAAATATTGGCATGTAGTATATCAAGCAAGTTTTATTTTAAAAACTCTTAAAAAATGAACTGTTTAAACAGACATTTAAAAAGACAAAAAAAATACTATTTAAAAGTAAAATTCTCAAAACAGTTAATAAAATCTTGAAAAGTACGGACATTTCATGATTTTAAGCATTTCAAGTTTTTGTTTATGATTATCTATTCTATTTACTTGGTTTTTCTACGTAAGAGTATGTCATCGACTGTCTAGATACTGATGAAGACAGTCTCTTTATTGTTTCTTCAAACATAAGTGCAAACTTTCTTATTGTTCTTTATGCTTGATACAAAAACCGGATGATTTCATGAACTTGCTCTGAACAAAATTAATTTCGGTGATTTACTGTGTTTTTTAAACTTGGATTTCTGAAAATTAAGATTAAAAAAAATTTGTAACAAGTATTAGATGATCAATAGGAATTTATCCAAAAAATCATCAATCTAGTCTTAATACGATGTCTTAGCACATATTTAACATATCTGTTGTGAATATGATCTTGCTAAATTTTAAAGTAAATCCATTTCTTCTTTGAATATGATTACATATGGGGAATTATTTCTTTTTGTAAATATTACTAATTTATAATTCTTGTTAAATTTATTATTACTTTTTAACTGATATGCAGTAGTCATTATTTAACGTTAGTCTATGTTACTAACAATTTTCCTTTACTGAGAAAAGGAAAACATTGGCTCAAGTAAAATTATATTAAACGTGTAATTACTCATCTAATTAATTTTGTAATTGTAGACAGAATGAAAGCAAGTCTCTTTTTTAGTATTTTTAAAGAAAATATTATAGTTACTAATAAACTTTCGAATTTTGGAACTTTTAATATTTCACCTATTTGAAATAATAGGCGAATTTACTCAAGAGTTTTAATATTTTAAATAAAAAGAAGGAGGAAAAATGCTCGTCAGGTTTTTTTATTTTTATTTATTTATATTTTTTATTTTTTTATAAGTACGTATCCCCTTTTCCTAACTAATTTGAGCATACAGTATAAAAAAGGTATAAAAAAGGTAATTTACAGTATAAAAAAGGGGAGTCGTAGATTTCTCTAATTGAAAGAAATATCACAACTTTTCTGTAATTAAAAAAATTCTTTTCATGAAAGATTCGAGAGAAAATAAATATTATTTCGCGTTCATAAACTATACTGAAAATAAGCTAAATAAACTATTGTTATAGATCGGATTTTCGTGATCCACAAATGATTAATGATCCTCTTGTAACTAGTAGTAATGCCAGAGTTATCATGTATCCTTTGTATTTTACTGATACTTATCTGTGCTTTTTTATTTTGCACTACACATGGTGAAAACATATTAAATTTTAGTGTTCTACAAAAGATAGCTGAAAGAATAAACTGTATTGTATTAACTGGTGTCACGCCACAGATGCTATAATATATGTTAATGCGGCTGAATATATTATATCTTTTAATTTTTGAGCTATATACCGAAAAAAAATCCTTTAACATACTGTAACTTAGTGTACTCTTTTAAAGCGTGCATAAAGTATGAATCATTTTTAAAAGATACCCATTGATAGAAACACAACTCTTTATTATTTTCGACATTTATATTACTTTTCCATACTATCCCTAATGATGTATACATTTATATCTTTAAAATTTTTTCTCATCATCCAACTTACAAAGCGATGAACTTTTAAAAGAATTCCTCGCAAAATTCAAATTAAATTTAAAATTAATTGATAAATAAAAACCTTTCATATAATGCCGACGAAGTAGTTATTTATTTCTTTTTAAAACAATAACAAAATAAATATGAATAACATTGGTCAAAAAACACAACTGAATGAAAAGCAAATATGTCGTCTTTGGCACACAGAAATAAAAATTATACCATTTAAGTAAAAATTAAATGATAGCAGAAGAAATTATAAGCGATGAAAAGAAGTGATTAACTAAACTGGTAAAATTTATAGATAGATCAAGAAGTTGAAAGAAACCACATGCAAACATGCTTCTAAAAACTCCTATAGTGAGTGTTTGAAAAATAAATAAAAAGAAGAATAGTGTTCAAACAGTTACAGGCAAAACAGTCTCTATTTTTGTGCTCAGCTACTCAGACATACGCATTCAGATAAAATGCAAATACATGAAGTATGCACGGACAGTCAAACATTTCTCTAGAAGAATAAATTTGTCAGTATAGAACATTTTGCTCCCCCAAAAATAGCTGGATTATAGTATTGAGTGCGGTGTAAGAGTCACTAGTATATGTAATCATATTTTAACTGTAACTTTAATGTTGATAGAAGTTATTGTAATTTTTTAATTTCTAAGTAAATATTTTTAATCTATTGAAGTCTCAAAGATTAGTAAAGCTGCAAGCGACATTAGAAAATTTACTATTTTGTATAATTTGAATGTCCTGGCAATATATTGTACTGGAAGTTTCAAAAAACTTTTTGATCAACGACAGCTTTGAACAAAAACAATTTTACGTCTTAAATAAATTGCAATAAAGCCCAATTTCAGCGTTAGAAAGTTTTAGTTCACAAAACACCTGATTCGATTTCGTGTTTGTCAAATGTAAGTATTTATATTGCTTATAGCATAAATAATTATTTCACTTATTTAGAGATAAATTTGCCACTTTGAAAAGTATATTCATCGGAAAAGTATTGCGCATGATGAAAACTTATGAATTTACTTTTCTGTCTGATTTAAGAGATCCGTACTTAATTATCTACAAATATTTACATTTTAAGTATTGAAATACACAGATTTTCAACCGCAATCTGTTGCCATACCTTATAGAAGGTAAATGTGATCGCTTACATTAATTTTGGGAAGAATAAAATAAACGCACAGACTCAGTTTCGATATACTAAAATTGTCTTCTATAAATTGAGCAATGATGAACATCTTTGATTTCTTTGTACGTTTTCAGCATTTTATATTTAAACTGATGTCTTTCAAGTGTAATTATTTTAGGGCTTTACTTATATAAACAATGAAAGTCAAATATAATATGATAAAACTAACAAAATCCGTAGTTTAAAGCATTGATTTTTCTTTAGTGTACTTGAAATGTTTGACTGTCCATGTAATTATTAACTCTTCTGAAATCTACAATATGTATTTCAAACTTCTATTTGTCGAGCTAAATTTTTAAAATACATAAAAATGTCAAACTTTTATTTCTATTTCATTAAGGTAGCAAAGCAAAAACACACCTATAAAGCTTTAGAAAGACACTGTTTATAATAAAAGCTAAATTACTTGTCCTATGCTTAGTAAAAATTAATCAACATGCAAAAATTGTAGTAAAAATCATAATTTAGGTAAATAATATTTGCTTAATATACGATTTAAGAAGAGTTATGCACAAACAATTCATCAAACAAAGCGATATAAAAGCAGAATAAAAGTATGTAATACAAGTAATTTTAATGGGTAGAGTCATAAATTAAATTTTACTGTTACTTTATAAAAATTAGATATTTAAATAAATACTACTGTAAAACTTTTACGTTAATAAAAGGAAAATTATTCAGTAGACCCTCGTTTATACATTTGTCCTTCGTATTCAAAGAATGTGTAGCTACATCATTACTCAAATCAAGAAAAAAAATCAATTAAACATTGTTTTAATAGACTAACCCATTGCAAATATGATAAATTCAATAATAAATGCTGCAAAAGCACTTTCAGTTCTCCATTAAATGAAGAAAAACTGTACAAAAGTCTTGGAAATGTATGTCCGGCGAAGTAAGTTCAGACTGAACACACATTTTGAAGACAATATTTATTTTCAAAAGCTTCATTAGCACTTGAGTACTATTAATTTCAGGCCACAGATTTTTTGTCTACGCGAGTTGTCTACGAAGATACAGTGAGTCACTTATCAAACAGGGTTGCCAGACCGCGACTGGGTTCTGGTATGTCAAAACACACCAAGGTTGGAGATTTTCTAAATGTATTGCGCCAAGTTTTTGAGTCAAAATGTATGTTTCCAAAACTGAAGCAAGCTTTGCGATATGTTCAATATTTGACGAGAGTATTCCAAACCCTAATGTTTATTCAGCTGGAATATTAATTAGTATCAATAAAAGTGTCTATTAATGTACATAAAGTTTATAGTTAGAGAATGTGTTTAGCAAATATTTTATAGAACATATAACGTGTTTAATCTCATTTTTCTCAAATTGTGAAATTTTAGTATTGTGCGCATTATAAAGAAAAATATTTAATACTTTCCTATAAAACTTTTGTCATAAGTTAAATATTATATTGTCAGAAAACTATACCTAAATTTGTATTATTTCAGAAAGTTTATTTTTATTTATATAGATATGTACATAATGAAATTTGGAAAAAAAATGTGGAATAAGATATAACATATATTTGAAAATAAAGAATTGTGATTTTTGAGTATTTTTTAAGGTTTTATTAAATTTTGGAATATTACTTATAATTTTAACCCATTTATGCCTAGTGTCCCTTTTTTGGGACGGCATTTTCGCTATTAGTCGAAAACGTTATTTATTTTTCCTAGCCTTTATTCACGAGTATTGAGCCTCAACTCTACAAAATATTTTAACATGACCCAGTAGTATGTTGATATTTCAATTTTTATGCATAATGATTTTAAAAGAAATCATCCCTTGTTCAAGAAGTTGACATCAGAAATTTATCTATTATTTCTGTTATCAGTAAAAATCGAAGAAAGCCGCAAAAATATCCAGGCACAAATGGGTTAAAACCAATAAGTACTTATTTTGAACAAAATCTTTTTCTGAATCTACCGCGCAAGGAAGTTCGATAAATCTGATTTGCGAAAAACTTCTTAATCATTTATTTATTAAAAAAATAATAATATTTCATAACTTTAAAAGTATTTTTAGAAAATGCAATGTTTGATTTATTATAGTAAATAAAAATTGTTTGTCTTGCATTATTAGAATATGAGATACATAAATCGAAAAAGGGGGAAAATCCTAACTTTTTCGTAGTTCAAAGGTAGGGAGACCCCTTAAAGCAACGGCAATACTCATAACTGCTAAAATACATGCCTTTGAAGCTGTTACAGAAGAAAGTTGACGTGTCTTTTAACGAACGAGTTTTAATGATATCCGTTATATTTTACCATAATTATTTTCTGGTAAAAAAGTGCTTATATTTTTTATTGCATAAATATGAGAAATAAAGTGTGTAAATTTGAACGTATAAACGAGAATCCCTATAACTATATCAATATATTCTCTTATTTTAGTATTATACTTATATTTTAAATAAAACATATACGAAAATAACTAAGCAATTTTTATCTGTATAATCATGCAAAAAATAACTTCTAAATGTAAATTTTATCAGAACTCAATTTAATATTTCTACTAAATTTTTATATATACTTCAATAACTGGTCTAATTTTTTTTTAGAATATAAAATATGAAATAAATTTTTAACTATATAATTTGCAGAGTTCATACATACCTTTGAGCCTCTCTCATTGAAAATTATTTCAACATCTAAAATTGACCCATATTGCTAAAAAATAAATATTTACAAATAAGTAACTCAAATTTGCGTGAGCAAAGACCATATTAAAAATCTAAAAAGTATTAGATGTAAATTTCTTTGTAAATATATAATTTTTTTTTTCAAATGCTATTTTACTATGGTTACATTTTATACTTTCATTAGATCTTAATTGCTGTGAATAGTTAAAGTATTATTCCATTTTTCAATTTATTCAAATGTTTTACTGTGATTTTCATCAAGTGTGTGTACGGAGCAGTAAGTTAGGAGAGTCTTAGATTACTTAAAAAAGAGATCTATTTTGCAAAGATGAGTGCATAGGCAGAATTATGTCTCAACCGTGAAGTAAGATTTAATAAAAATCCTTTAGCTTTAAATGTATTAAATACACATTGTGTGTGTGATTTAAAAATTGTGAACGTTTTAAAATAACAATAACGGATGTGTCAATAAATCTTTATAAGATGAAAATCCTTTTATTTATTTGGTACTTATTTGCTTCATTTTTAATTAATTTAACTTTGTAAATGACCCAAAGTTGCTTGATATACATGTTAGACATATTTAAAAACATAAAAATTCGGATTAATGAAATGTAAGATTGTAAACAACGTATTATTAAAAGTCATAGCATAGGCAAATAATGCAAAGATGTAAAATAAGTTTTGGTAAAAATATATTTGTTGTAGTATAAGTACTCCTCTGTTCTAAATCTGAAAAAAGTATTAATATATCAACATCTTATTGATTTCATTGCGAAATTTTTAAGATTCTTACCCCGAAAAGTTGCCTTAGGTCTGGATCCCTAAATCTAAAAGGTATGTTGCTAACGTGCAACCTTTTAGGTTGGCTTATTTTGGAGCCATCAGAAACAGCAGTCTGAGTGGACGCCTGCCCACTAACTGTCACTGTAATTTCTGGTTCCAAGTCCGTTTGCTGAAAAAAAATGATATAAAAAGATTTTTTCTGAAATATATGGGCGAATAGTGGGAATACATATATTTTCCTTTCATTGAAAAGATGAAAAATTACTAAAAAAATTCCATAGTTTAGTTACCCCGTATTGCAACACTGGAAAATAGTCAGTATCAAAATTGATCTTGCGGGGAAATTGAAGCCATTTTTTTTTCTATTATCACTGTTGGAAAAATCAGACAAGTTTTATATTTTGGTATTTGAGTAGTAAATTACCATCCAATCACTATTTTTGCTTTAATTTAAAGCTTAAACATCCTTAGTCGAATGCAATTAATGATCTTTATTCTACTGATAAATTTTGTAAAACTTATGAGTTTGGCGTTAAAAAGAACTTGGAGATGCTTGGAACATCCTAGTTAAGGTACAGTGGACAGTACCCCACTGTATGTAACCTATGGCTTGTGGAGGTACAAAACGAACTATGATACAATTATCATTTCCAGTAGACTTCCGTTCTCATTACATGATAAAATGAGCTTATGCACACATTTTGTTATTGTTTATTCAATTTAATGCTAAATTATTATTTTAAATTTATTTAACATTATTCAGCAAAGAATTTTGCAAAAATTAAAAATATTTCATCAAATATTTATTTTTAAGTCCTGTAATTTGAAAACTGCTTTCATATCTTTTTCATTGAATACCCTCATATGTTATTAATTATAAAAAAATAATAATAATGTATTGTAATAAAGCAGCTGATTTTGTATGTGAATGTTTGCACCTCGGTTCCACGTTGCCAAGACATTTTTTTATTCATTATGATTTTGAGACTTTTGTGAGAAGCAGCGGTCGTGAGCATGTGCCCCCATGTTCGTCTGTTCCGAAGTGTCATTGGAGCAGACTTCGTATTTATGGATGACAATGCACGGCCACACCGGAATCCTGCTGTTGTGCAGCTGCTAGAAAGTAAAGATATCACTCAAATGTATTGGTCAACGCACTCCTCTGATTCAGATCCCATAGAACGCGTGTGGGATGCTTTGGGAAGACGCATTGCGGCACGATCGCGTCCTCCAGAGAACAACCAACAACAGAAGTAGATGCTGATGGAGGAATGGACACTCTTACCACAACAACTGTTGTACAATTTAGTGCTGGAGACGGTGTGAAGCAACCATTGCAGTAAAGGGTGGGCATATCTCATACTAAGGAACATCTGCTTGTTGTTCTTCTTCTTGTACAGACAATCATGTGTGACGATACTATGAGTTCAATAAAGCCTTTTTTGTTTGATTCCATAATTTGCGCATTTGGGCGCTATTATGCTTTCGTCATCGTTTAAATACAAAATTCTGTCTCTCATTTCTGAATCTCACGTCTCTCAGATGATTTCTCGTGCAAGTATGGCAAAAAGAACACCCGTTGCTTTTGCACACCAATGTATAATAAAAGATAAGTAGTTAAATTAGTGTTCTGTATTTAATTTTTAATTTTAATAAAAAGAAAAAAATTAATTGAAAGCAAGTAAAAATTGCCTCAATGTGTCCCGATCTACCCTTTATATACCTACACAGCGTGTCACAAAAAATAATCGAGAACTTCAAGAATGAATACTTACCGCAGAACATTCGGTTGGTAGGGTGAGACAGTGAAAATCGCGAAACACGCGGAGGCCATCCGTGTTTACCGGATTTCAATCCTTGTGACTTTTACTTAATAAGGTCACCGTAAATAACTAGTTTTTTCAAAGCCTGTTGGACTCACCTGAGGATCTCAGAGAGAATATTGTCTTTGAAAGCATACCTAATATCTTAGAACGTGCCCGGATATCGTTTTTACGTTTTTGTACGCAATGCAACGACGTCTATTGGTGCTACTTTCAACAACTATTGAAATCATTAATAAAATAAACATTCTTGTGGTTAGTACTGCACATTAGTCTTTCCAGCAGACATATTTGTTTATGTAAAACAAATATTGATAAATTTGTTTTACATAAACAAATATGTCAATCCTTTAATAATTTGGAACTACAGACTTAACATTTTCAATCAGATATATAAAAATATTCATCAAAGTGCTATACCGTTTGCTGTTCGACGCCATTGCTTGTAATAACAGGAACGCTGAAAGATGATTCTTTGCTGTCATTCCGTAGCTGTTGAGCAGTTTGTTCTCCTCCGTTCTGTTGTTGTTGCTGTTGTTGCTGCTGCTGCTGTTGGCTACCCCCGAATTGAGGAGGATATGACATCGGGAGCTGCGTCTGAACCATGTGCTGTGAAAGAGACAAAATTACACACAACCCCCGATTATTAGAAAGAAATAGCAAAGAATTCTGTTCCACTCAATCTTCAAGATAAATTTTACTTAAAGTGTCACTGGAATTCACTCGTGTATTTGTTGCCCTGTTTGGATAATAATATTTTTGTAAGATCCTTATACGATCAAATAAATTCTGGATACTGACAAAAATAGTTGTAAGCCCTATGTGGGCCGGATGTTAGTTTCTCTGAAATGTAAATTGTAATGTAACTTCGATAACAATACAGGTATCAACTATGAAAAGGTTCAGATTTTGTAGTATTTTTAAGCACCTTCCAAAAACATATAATGGAAAGATCGCAGTTTTTAGATGTCATTAAGAAGTATTGTTCAAGTATATCTACAAAAACTTGTCATGAGTGAATTTTCTGTGGTTAACATGAATATTGGCGAATGTTGGCGATCAAAATTTTTCATACTCTATTGAAATGGCAGAAAGTAATAGTAAAATGTAATTTCTGTAACAGTACCCTGACAAAAGGCGATTAGAAAAAATGGAATTGCTAAATACGTGAGTGTTCGACTTCCCGTTCCAATAAATTCAAGCTTGGAAATTATTTTTTTCACGATTGTAAAACGTTTTACATGTAGTGTGTTTTTTAAAAAGTTCCTTTTAACAATAAATTTACTTTAGAGTTATAATTCGATTGATTTATTTTTTTGGTCAGATTTAAACAGAAATGCGGATTTCCGTTATAAATAAAAAGATCTTTATCTCCCCATTTTATTCATTTCGTTTCAGTGAATATATTTCAATCATGCTCATTGGTTAACTTAATAAAATCCCCGTATCAACAGCAACACGCTGTTTTCAGTATGGAAACTTATTTTTGAGTCAAACTTAGTGATATTTTGCTAAAGTCATCACTCTTGGCAACGCTTGACGAGATTTAGGGTATGTCCCAAACAGCTGTTATAACAATACACGTAAGATAATCAGACAATATATTGAACAGAATTTGTTAAAGATATCCATAGACTTCAGTGTAGTACAAGTATTTCTGGTGACACTGTAACGAACAACATAGTCGATTGCAAAGTAAAATTCGATTTTTTTCATAAAAATGTCTCACGTTTACAATTTTATTTTTGCTTTGTACGAGGAAGTAATAAAAAATATTTACATATGAGGGGATGACTAAAATCGATGTACAAATTCTTAACGAAGTTGCAAGAAACTAACAAAAATATGTAGCAAGGGTAAAAAAGTGCTAAAACACGGAAAACATTTGATAAAAGACTAATCTTAAAGAGTACATTAAGAAATTAACTTACGGATATCCATAAGATATCTCTACAAATAAAGAAAGACTTTTAAGAGAATATTACTATGAAATGCATATGGGAATAAACTTCACATAAATCCCTTAAGTTCACGGGAAAATGTCTCCAGATCGGTCTGACTCGATAGTTTGATTTCATGCTCACCTTAGTCATTTCACATAATGCCACTGGACTGTACGTGTTGTATTGTATTAAGACAAAGCTACTCGAGGGCTCTCTCCTTAAGGGGAACTTTTCAAGAGGACTCTAACACGTATTCACAATACATCTTGAGAAATCCACCCAAAACTCCAAGACTTTAGAACGATGGTCATCTGATGGATCCGAACTCGGGATATTCACACTCACCCATCTACCAAGTTTCATATCTTTATCCCCTCTGCCATGGTGGGGCCTTATCTGTAAGACCCGAGGTTACAGGAATATTAACATACATAGTAAAATTAGAAAACGTGTGCTCAAAAAAGTTGCAAAACTATGTTTTTGCTTGTCACATGATGGAAACCGTTTTTTATTGTCTTGTATAACCTAAACTTATAAAACTTAAGAACAACTTTCACATACGTACAATCGCAAGCACTGTTTATAAAAATACGCACTTAATATTAAACAATATTGCCCTCACCGCCAAATCAATTATTTATTGTAAAACATTGTTAATTTGCAAGCTACACTGTGCATCTGTGGCCGACTTCTTTCGACCTGTTGCAAAATGTATAACTTTAACGGATTTTCTATCGATTAATTCCCGGCAAAAGTTCGTGATTCTAAAAATACTTTTTATCCTTTCGCATTTTCTTTAACACCTTCAGCCGTGAAGTGAGCCTTAATCTCATTTCACGAAAAAGGAAAATGAGTTGCATTTTTTTTATAGAAATTCGTAGAAAAACTTAAATATCGCGATTAAATTTATCAATTTATTTTTCTGCGTATATTTTGTTATTAAAAACTGTTCGAAGCATGTAAAACAGTAATATGAAGTTTAGATTGTAATAATTTGTAGTAGTTACCATGTTCACACAGAACATACACGGATATATATTTGCATAAGTATATATGCAGTCTGATGCATAAATATCTCTGATTTTTTGACGGCTGCTTTTTTAATAAGATAAATGCAGCAAAAAAGAATCTACCGCTAAATAGATAAATAACACCAGCCTGAAAAAAAAATTATTGTTTGTAAAATTTTAATTGATTTATTTAAGCAATGATGATGTCATTCCAAAATGCAAACTAAATTTTATGTAACACGTAAGGATTTTTTACAAATGACGATGAAAAATTTAGAAAAATGCAGTATAATGCATACATAGCAACTGTAGTTACAACTGTAGTTTGTAACTACAGTTGCTATGTAGTTTGCAACTGTAGTTACTATTAACTAAACACAATAATGCTGTTCATTTACAATATTATGATAACTTTTGTGTTTTTCTTGAAGTCAAGAAGCTTTTTTTTTCGGGTTTTTCGTTTATGGTCCACATCACTGTCTCTTTTTAAACACCAACAGTAATCGGCCATCATGTTAACATCCCATCGTCCTTGATATATGCGTTCCATCTCCTTTATATCCTGGTGGAATCTTTCATCTTGCTCGTCATTCATTTTTCCTAAATTGTCTGGGAAGTATTCCAAATGTGAGTGAAGGAAGTGAATTTTAATGCTCATATTGCACCCCAAAAGATGATAAGTACGTAATAACTCAGTTACAAGTTCTTTGTAATTTTCTTTTCTCTCATTTCCCAAAAAAACCTTCTACGACATCTTTAAATTCAACCCAATCCTGCTTCTCTCTATTTGTCATACATTGTTCAAAATTGGAATCTTTAACTAATTTCTTTATTTGTGTTCCATCAAATACACCTTCCTTAATTTTAGCGCTAGACAATTTTGGGAACTTCGATATAAGATACTCAATACATTTTCCACCTTTATCCAAAGCTTTCACAAACTGCTTTATGAGTCCCAATTTTATGTGAAGTGGGGGCAATAAAATATTTTCTGGATCTATTAAATATTCATTTAAAATATTCTTCTTACCAGGAATCCATTCTTGTCTCTTCGGCCATACCTTTTTTTATCCAATGACTTTCTCTGTCCCTGCTATCCCATTCACAAATAAAGCACGGAAATTTAGTAAATCCACTTTGTTGCCCGAGAAGCAGACCTATAACCTTTAAGTCATCACATATTGCCCACTTAAATCCAGTGTATTTTATTTTAGTGAGAAGCATCTCCATACTTTCATATGTTTCTTTCATGAAAACGGAATGTGCAACTGGAACTGATCCAAGTTTAGATTCGTTATGCAATAAAACTGCTTTTAGACTTCTCTTTGAGGAATCTATAAATCGTGGCCAATCATTCGGATTATAAGGAATATCTTCTAATTCATGTAACAAACCAGGTATGTCAGCACAATAAACCATCAAATAAGTTATCAAATTTGAAAAATGATATAAATATTGCTTTTCTCGATTACTGTACCAACTAAACGACGTATGTGTCGTTCATAATTTTTTCTCTTTTAACCGAAGTTTTCAGAATTTATTTAAACAAATAAACATACATGCTTTATTAATTTTTCCTATCCGAATCGCAAAAAATGAGTGTATTTTTACTTATTTAGAAAATTTTCTTTTCAAAAAAACTGTACGTTATACGTAAAAACTAATATTATTTTTGAAATAAGCATGCAAAAATACATAAAAAACAACTATTACTTTTAAAACAAGAAATTGTTGCAGGCTGGTGTAATGCAAGCTTTGTTTCACAGACGTTACGGGTATTCTGTGGGTGTTGAAACCTTACTCACGTGCATATGTATGTGCGATAGTTCATTTCCTGCCTTATATGGTACTATAAAAGGTGTTGACAGCACATGTGACCTGTTAACGCAGTTTTGTGGAATCAGATACAAAGGAGAAAGGGCATGAGCTCTTTTAGATAGCTCCTCAAGCAAAATTGTCACGATATGGCATTCGATGAAGAGCCTGTGATAGAGCCAGTGAGAAGTACCTCTTCTTGGAAAGCTCGCAGATTCTAAGAAAATGCAATTGCCAGCTAAGTTACTCATCCCCATCCTGGAGAAAATGAAGCCTATTTTTATTTTGTTGTAAAACGAAGTAATCACGATGCTCCTGTAACCTTCCTTTAATTACTGCTATAGCATAATGGTACAGCGGCTGATAAAAAAGAAAGAAAAAAGAAACATTTCATTATCTAGAGAATTCTTTAGTGTACCTACTATATTCATTATCTGTCTAGTGTATCACTATTTCATTATCTAGTGTACCTAGTATTAGGTTTCTTTTTCCTGTTTATGCCTGATTTTTCGATTCGACCAAAAACGACCATTTGATATGTAAAATATGAGCTGAAGCATCTTTGATGTAGGACAGAACTTTGGAGGGACCAACGTTCAACACATACGGTTTTAACTGACTCCATAACACAAGTACTCGGACGAAAAGATCTGAACCACTGATCTAAACAAACCATGATTTAGTAAACGTTGCTCTCAAAATGTCGATATCCGGAAAGTCTTGGCTGAGATATGAATATGAGCAGAAACGTCTACTATATAGGTATGGGTTCGAAGTAACGCGAGCTCTCGTCTCGTCCAGCGGTCTCGTCTCGCAGAAATGTCCAAGGCAAAGCGAGCATTCTCGCAATCTCTCATGCTTCTCTACCCCCCATCCCTATTAATATTAAATGGAGCAATGTTTGGAGAACTTCGTGTCCTAAATTGCTGCTATCGAAACTGGAAGCGCCTTGGAAAAGAAGGAGGGTACTGTAAAGCTGTTTACATTGCACGACGCAAGAGAGTTCAGGATACTAGATTTGCTCTCTAGCTTAAGCACCAGGAGAGCATTCAAAGATCAGTTTGGAAGGTGAAACAGCATCTACAGGATGAAGTGCAAACGTGATTCCCAGCGGTGTATTAAGAGATCAATGCGAAGAAACGGGAGTTTTTACTGTTTCGTTTTGGTAACAATGAGATCGAACGGGTTTAAAATACAAGAGTGGAAAGAAAAGAGTTATAAAAATTATAAGTATTTTGAATATTTAAGGACAAAACAAAAATGTTTCGGATGAAATAGATTTGGAAGAATTTATTTTAGTAACGAGACTAGAACTACGAAGAAATGATACCGTAGATTAGAAATTACGTTATACTTTTTGATAATAAATCAATTTGTATTTTTGAGAAAAAAGAATATTAAGCATAAAAAATTATTTTATAATGTTACATCATGATAAAATAACCTTTTCCTGATTTTATTCTGCTTGATCACACAGTGTCAAAAATCTGCTATGTGACATTTATTAGTTTTCTTTATTTTGCATTAAAAGTTTCTTAATTTTGTTTAATACTCGTGTACACGCAACTGAAAGTAAAAAAAAAAAAAAAAAAAAAAAAAAAAAAAAAAAAAAAAAAAAAAATGATTATTTGAAAGCACAAGTATTTTCAGAAAACAATCCTTCAGTTTGCACAAAAATGTTCTAAAAATTGCTACGCCTGTTGTTTAAAAATCGGTACACAAATTCTGACGATACTCACAGTCAAATAAAACTAAAGTTGACGTAACTGTCGATGGTAATCGTTTTTAAGATACATCAATGTAAGTATTAAAGTGATGAAATAAAGAAATGCTAAAAATGTATTGTGTATATATTAAGGCAAAGCTACTCGAAAACTGTCTGAATAACAAGGGTTGGCTAGGACGGAGGACTTTTTAAGTAGTTCTAATCACTTTGCATCTGGAGAAAACCGTCTAAAACTCCAGACCTAGATTAGTGGCCGCGCGATAGGCCCGAACTCGGGACCTTCTCTTCAGTCACCTAACATGCTCAGTATCTTAATCCACTCGCACAAAACTAAAAAAAAGAAATGAAAGTATGTAAAAATGTATGTTAGAGGTATTAAAAAAGGGTAAAAGGATGTAACTAAGGTTCCAGTATTAAAGTTATTAAAACGTTGAACCTTTGCAAAACATTCATTTAATAGGCAAATGGCCGAAATATATTCACTTAAGACATTTACTATATTTATATGATAAAATGACTGCTTTACAAATTGCATTTCTTGATTGTTGTGGATGCTCGTAGATGCAAAGATATGTGTTAGTAATGAAAGTCTGAGAGGCACTCCAGTAAATTAATTATAGAAAATGGATTGCGTTGTAATATTTCAAAGGAAAGGCATACCACGAATATTTGAAAGCGAATTACATATGTAAATTCCTGTTTTATGTCTATGAGTATTAATGTGTAAAACTGAAAAGAAATTAAAGGGAATCATTAATGAATTATCATTTATAGATACAGGGTGATTCGATACCAGACTAACAAACTTGCAGGGGGTGTAGGGGGATAAAGAGACGGTTCAGAATCACATAGCGATGCGGGGGTCGGAAACTTCATGTTCCTGCTAAAATAATCACTTTAGAAGAAGTGTTCAAGTGATAGTATACTTTCCGACAATGGTTTTATAAAAAAACTAGTCCCTCTTTCACAGATCGCACTTGATAAAAACTGTTATTTCAGAATAGTTTCTTTCATTACATTTATAAAATTGTCTGAGGAAAGCCCATTGCTTATGAAACTTGGTTAAATAGTTAGACGCACACTTCAATACTTCTTCCAAAGTAATTATTAACAGGAAAATTAAGATAACGTTTCCGACCCCGCATTGCTAGGTCATTCTGTACCGTCTCTGTACCCTCTACACCCACTGCAAGTTAATCAGTTCTATATTATATATATATATATATATATATATATATATATATATATATATATATATATATATATATATATATATATATATATATAACTGCTTATTTTTCCCAAAATATATCATGCTTAGTACACCATTCATAGTTCACACAGCGTGCTTGTAATATTTGAATATGTTTTAGTCCTTGTTGCGCTTAATATGCAATCCTTCAAAAACTATCAGCCTTGTTTCTTTTTATTTATTTTTAAATGAATGTAAAAAATGATTAATTAACGTAATAATTGCTTCCCTTGAAAAAAGCTGCGATTTAATTTAATCATCACCGTAAACTGATGTGAAGGATGCGACACTACAAACTCCCGTCCAAGTGAGAAGTATTAAGGGACATAATCCCTTTAATGAGGTGGAAACATGATAGTTCTTACACTATATAAAGTGTGTGGATTGTGCATAAAGTGTATGGTTGAGGCTCCTTCTGGAAATTTGCACAAAAAATGCAATTGTGTGTACCGCATAGACATAGAAGATTTCAATATCTCTGTTATCATTTAAAATAAAACATGGTTTTAGTCCATCATCATTATCATTTCGTTTTAGTCATCATCGATATTCTTTTAATTTTCCCTGAAACTGCCAAATCGAAGAATTTCTCAATTGTTTCATTGAATTTGGCCTAAGATAGGGTGGTTGAAGAAAATATGAGATTGTGTTATTGTAAATGTGAACGCACATGCGAACAACTAACTTCCTAAGTCTTTGTGTACGAAAACTAGCATTGTTCCGTAACTAGTTGTTGGAGTTGGTTTTAATTTTCGGATATGAATTTCAAATGTTGAATAAAATCTGAATGTTTGACAGCTGGGAATTTATAAATTCTAGAGGTATACACAGAAACAGCACCAAACATGCTTTCAGAAGAAGAACAGCGCAATTCTTCCTTAACGGTGGATTAAATGCCGAACGCAATTTCACGTTTCTAGATAATATGTCAGGTTTCCTTTAAAGATCGAGATTCCTTTAAGTGTGCAATTAGCCATTAGATCGTGGAAGGTAAGCAGTGGTAGCATTAGCTTTAAAAGTTAGATATTTGCTAAGAGGCTGGAAGAATTGACTTTCAAACTGGGGAGCTTTGCCAAATGAAATTTTTTCAGAGATACAAAATCTGGAAATCCAAGTTGCGACAAGGACCAACACCTCCTAGAGAAAGAAAGCGTCGTCACCAAGCGTCACCAAGCTTTGACGTCATCGTTTGGCCTACACAAAATAAAAGTATACAAAGTTTCTGGCGAATTTACTCATGAATAACAATATTTTAATAATTTGAGATAAAAATATAGTTTTATGAAAAAATGGCAGTTTTTAACCATGACTAATTAGATAATATGATAAGGAAATAGACCGGAACGAATAATTTGGTATGAGAAAGGTATTTTAACTTTATTTTTTATTCAAGATATTTTCTAATATTAGTAGTATCCACCAGAAATTTTAAATAGTTTTACTTTGTGAAAGTAAAACTGTGATGATGTCATTACTTGAAGGCCTAATGATGACGTCAAAGTTTCAGTTGTTAGGCTTTCTGTGTGTAGGAGGTGTTGCAAGGACACTGTGATGGAATCTGCAGTGTTGTCTTCTAATGGAACGGCTTCAAGCCACCGGCTAAATCAATCGCGCGATGGCCTTTTGAACATCTAATAGTAAGAAGGTACCAGTAAAAGATACCAGAATCCTTAGCAAGATAGCAAAGGGTCAACAATGTCTATCTTAAGATGCTTGTATCTCTCATTTGAAATTTTGAACTCAGATGCAGGGCGCATGGAAATGCTTATGAACTTTGGCTCTCTGCCATGCTAAGCACGTTCTAGTCCACAGTTGACAGCTTATGGCAGGGGCCTAATGAATCCTTTTGTCACCAGCTTCGGATGATAATCATATACATTATGGCGTTTTTTACTACTTCTGTTAAGAGAATTGCATCTAGACAGACGTCTATGTTGCTGTTGGTCTGAAAATAGCCTTTTATTCAGCTCGTTAACATGTCAAAATAACTCTGTAATATCCCACTGTTAATTAAAACTTTCTTATTGCTGGAACATGCAACAGCAGCATCGTGATATGAAGTTGATTCATCTCCTATAAATAAACGGTCATTGTCTCCATATCTGGTTAATGATCGTCGCTGATAGATAAGATGTCCGACCTCTCTGTTGATTTAATGTTCTGCCCGATTGTCACCAATAAAGCGATTCGCATGTACAAGATCTAACATCACTTCTTTCTGGCGCCAGTGTGAATTCAATAATTTTTACTTACAAAAACTTTATTTCAAACATTTAACAGCAAAGAAAATCTTACTTCAGTTTGATAATTTTCCTAAGCTTTTTACTGTCGCCAACCATTTTTACTTAATTCTTATCAGATAATAAATTATAAAAATATCATGTGAACGAAGCGGTACTACACAGAACAATCCTGTTTTAAGAAATTGACCTAGCTTTACCTTTTATTTATCATTCTTCTGAAATTTTAAATTACGGATTATAAGCAAACAATACTTCATTTTATAAATAATAAATGAAACCTCAAAGTTTCCTTAAGTTCTACTTACTGATGACCATTTTCACAAACAAATTTTTGCCTCAACCAAACAACCACCAGGCGATGGCTGGTAAAATATCGGGCTGAATATAATAATTCCTGCAACTTTCTCCTCGAACAAATCATTGTTAAATTGATTAAATGGAAACGTGGGAGCGAAACGCCGGGAGATAAGAGTTTTTTCGTCTAAGACGGGATGATGAATTGCATAATAATGTAAATAATTCATGGAATGGTTTTAAGATGTGAAGGGAAGCGGTATGTAAAGTAAATGATTAAAAAAAGTTTCAGGGATTTCCCTTGATTCGGTTTAGAAATATGGTATGTTGTAGTTTGACATGTTATATATCGTACAACATTGTTCTATTATTGATTACTATTATTGACTGCTTTATTTATAGAGCACGGAACTTAAACCAGCCTGTATCTTCATTATTTTCTAATATACAGGGTGTCTCGTTTAAGATTATAGAAATTTCAGAAAAGGTTAGTTGACTCATAAAGAAAGCGGAACTATGTTGCAATGTAGAGTCACAAGATACATCTTTATGTGCTAGTTAATAGCCACTTTGAAAAAAAGTATCAAAGTGGTAGTTAGTTCATTCTGAGCATAGCTAGTGAGAAGTTATCAACCCATTTTCGGCCAAAAGTGCGTAAATGCACCATTTAAATAATTATTTTTTATTAACACTGAGACTTATATTTTTCACTAATTTTATTTTTCTGCAATTGATAAGGGTTTTCAAGACATTTATTGAATATTAGTAATTCAACTGGAGTAAACACTTTCTGTTGAGAAATTTTCAAAATGCGCTAGTTTATCAACTTGAAACGGTTATTGACAAACTCAACGTTTTGAAAGTGTTTAATTATCCCACTTCAGATTAATCACATGTTTTTATTATGGATTAAAGTTGCAAGATTAGAAAATAAATTAAAATTAAAACAAATGAAATAAAAACTTTTTTTTTTTTTTTACTTAATTTTTCCAAAAATCTGCCAATAATGCGTATATGCACCATTTTATTTATTATATGAAATATTTTTTTATCCATGAAACATTTTTTGTGTCTTAATGAGTGTAATTTAAGCAAATAATAATAATTTAAGTAAAACAGTACCTTATTTTATAAAATTTCTATGCTTGTCCTGAAATGGATTGAGCTCTCAAAAGAAAATAAAAATTACTTGTTTAAAACTGATAATATGGAAATGTTATTCCAATTCAACGTAGCAACACCCAAAGAACCAGTCGATTATTTAAGAGAAGAGAAGTCGCGCGCGGCACAGAGTAACCCCTTGCCTAGAAAATCAACAATCATGGAGGAGAAATGTGTAACTGGAAACAGTCATTCTTTTTGTATCCTGCTGCCTGGCAGTATTCTTGGAATGTGTAGTTATTCGGACTTGCCTTTCTTTTCTCTGCCTGATGCAATCCTTTCTTGGAATCTGGGATGACTGAGTGACCCATGTGACAATTATTATTTCGAATTTTTTTATTATCTAAAGCAGCCTACTTTCGGGCTCCGGGGTATTTCCCTTGTTTTTTTTGGTTGATTTTTTTTTATCAGATAATGATATACATACCCTTTATTATTATTATTATTATTATTATTATTATTATTATTATTATTATTATTATTATCATTATTATTGCTATTGTTATTGTTATACATTGCTTAATTTTGAAATAAAACTGATTGGGATGACCTAGTCATCCCGCATCATCACCAACGTATGTTTGACGCACGCCTTTTCTGACAAATAAAAATAAATAAATAAGAACAAAATCTCTTGAGTAAAGAAATATTGTATTTTAATTAGTTATCGCAAACTTTATAATTAAATGATATATTTTTAAATTACAGCATGGCTCTTCAGTGAAACTGATAGGGTGTGACTGAATCACTCCACGCGATCTTCAACGTCAGTTTTTGGACGAGCGACTTCTGTCGGGTTAAGAAACCTTGTTAAGAATTTTGAAAAACATGTCAAACCTTTTCAAAAGTAACTACTAATTAACGCAGGACAGAAAAGGGAGTTTGCGTCCCAGCATTTGTTCAACATTCGGATTCATATTTGTGTAAGCTACTTCTTCCAGAAGTTTGTACTTACTAACGCGAATCACCATATGTTTTGCACAGAAACTTTTAAGTTACAGTTTGCAAAGGGTTTGTGAAGCAGACTTACTACGCACTATCTGAAGTTTGTGGCTTATTAAGCGGATCGATTCCTTAAGTTATTTAGAATATTTCTTTGTATGACCAATCAAACTTAATTATAAAATCGATTTGTGATGGCTCTTTTTTTCAGATGTTAAATTACACTAAGTAAAGTGTGTACACCCTCCAAAAAAAGAATTCGAGCAAGAGAGAAAATTCCTATTTTAGATTTGCGAATAATAATTGAGTTTTTGTAAAACGCACAACCTGACAGAAATATGGAAATTTATATTTATACATAGCCTAATTCATATTCTATGATAAATAATTTTTAATATACGAAACCAAAGTAGGAAATTTTTCTCTTGCTCGAATACTTTTTTTGGAAGGTGTACATAAAGTGTGCAAGTATAATAAATGTTTCATATATACAGTCTAATATACAGGGTGTCCGATAACTCCTTGACACATTTCAAAAATTCACAGAAAAGCAACAAATTGTTGTATGAATATATGGTTCGCAGAGTAATGCTTAAAAGAATCAAACATTTATTTTTCCTTCTTAAAATAAATTACTACCAAATGTGTTCATAGATGGCGCTGCATCTCCAGTTTTCATTAATGAGAGCGAATAGGGATTTTCCATGAGTTTCAAACAGCACTGACAGTGCGGGAATATTCATTCAAGCAATGGCGACTGCAACTGAGAAAGCGCATTGCACAGGCTGGTATTTCGAATCAAAATCATTAACTACCGTTCAGAGAAAGTTTCGTGACATGTTTAAGAGAAACCCACCGAGTCGAAACAGGATTTTGGCTAGGCATGAAAAGTTTTTACAGACGAAGCGTTTTAGACAGGGAAAGAAGTGGTCGGCCACGAAGATCGGATGAGACTGTACAAGACACGGACAGGGGGGACTTGAGTACATGAGATGAACTTGATTACCGTTTAGATATGGGTCGAGCAACAAAAGGTGCACACATTGAACTCTGCTAATGAAAAGTATTGCTTTCTGCTTAATAAAATGATTATACACCGCCCATTACGGGTTTTTTTCCTACTGTCATGGCACACCGCCACCTATGAACACAATTTGGAAGTATTTTTTTACGAGTTCAAAAACAAATTAGTGAACCTGTGAAGTATTATTGCGCAAACCGCATATGATACGACAATTTGTTGCTTTTCTATGAATTTTTTAAATGTGTCAAGGACTTTTCGGACACCCTATATATCACTCCTTGTATAAATTTCGGAACGTGTCAAACTTTCCATAGAAAATATGTTTGTAGGAGCCAATATATATTTCACATATATCACAAAACTTTTTCATTCATGTGCTGTACTGATTTCCTGATAGTTAATGAATATATAATGCGTGCTTAGTCAGAATATAATTTCGGAACCTATATTACTAAATATGACATACCCCAGTTCAAATAAATATCTGCCTTAATAATTTATATTGTTTGAACTAACACAGTAAAAGGTATGCTAAATATTGTATTCATAAATATGATTTTTTATGATAAAAGTCATCACATTCTTAGAAAAATCAAAATATTGTAATTTAAATTTACCAGCTAATAGGTCATGTTTGGAAAACGCAACAAGCACAAAATTTTCAACTTCTCTCGCCAAAGTTTATTCCAATTGCCTAGCTCTCCGTGTTTTCTCTTACGACTCTCCCCAACTGTACCATAATCGAAAAGCGGACGAAAAATATAAGATGATACACACATGTTAAAATCCAGAGAATAAGAATCCAGAAAAAAATTAACAAATCCAAAAATTCCGTATTGTAGATGAATAATTTGTAATAATGTAGTGAAATTACTTTTACAGAGAATATTGTGGGCACATTTTGAGATTAAAATATAATCCAGGTTTTATCATTTTATTTCATTTACGGTATATCTCTGCGTATAGCACGCACTTTGAAATTAAAAAAAATAACTTCACTTTTTCACGTGCGTGTTATACACCGAACATAAAATGCAGAATATAAAATAAATTTGTTGACATATCCTAAATTTACTGATGCGTGTTATACGCCAGAGCGTGTTATACGCAGAGGATGATGCTATACGACGGGATATACGGTACATTTACTTTCCAAATATCCTAAATAGTATTTGTATATACGACTACTGGAAAAAGAAGAAACTACATTGAATTCTGGAATGTATTTATTTTTAAATATAAATATCTTATATGAAATGTCACATTTTAGACTGCAACATATTTGCAATATATTGAAAGTCGTATATATTACCCAGGAGCGAAGAAAGTGACATCACTTTCGGAACTAAAGACAACAAGGGAATTCAACATTATACTTGAAATCCATTTTCTTTCTTCCTTTCCCATATCTATCCTCTTGAAGTAAAAGTATTCCAAGTGCTCGTGAAAAAAAGCGGTTCACTCTCAGTGATTTTCTATGTGTGCGTTATAGAGGAACAGTGCAAGTCTATCTTTTTTGGAATTCTCTTTGCCGTGAAAGGTAGCAAAATTTGGTTCGTTTTATTGAAAGGAATACAGGTGAATTTTTAAAAGAAGATTTCTACCCCTCCATGCTGGGAGCGTGCACGTGTCTTTCCGAGAAGTAGTTCTGAAATGTTTTTCATAAAAGCATCCATGCTTTCCCCCTGAGGAATGCAAGTTGTTTTGTTACTCCTAAAAAAATGTATTAATATAAAGTCATAGGAGCAAGCAAAATAATATTTATGCGCGGGCGGGTGCATGTTATTTTGTATATGCACGAATGAAATGTATTTCCTTGATGGAGCAAGTTTTACTCTAACTGAACTCGAGAAGAGTGTACTTTTGACTTTGTATATTTGTAGTAAATAAACATTTCTCGAATTTTTATTGAGTTATATGTATATTAACACTTTGAGACGCAACCCTTTCCCAATGCTGAAAAAAGGGCAGCCGTTGCCATCGCTCGACTTAGCTACCAGCAAAATGGAGGAAGATCGAAACGTTCATCGCGTGCCACAGATCTAGAGACCCTTTTTTGACGTCAAAAAAGGGTCTCTAGATCTGTGGCACGCGATGAACGTTTTGATCGTCCGCCATCTTGCTGGTAGCTAAGTCGAGCGATGGCAACGGCTGACCTTTTTTCAGCATTGGACAATATATCTTGCTGTTCTCGCATTTTTCCACTTTTCAGCAGATGTCACTGCTATTAAAAATAATCTTGACAATTTTTTACGGGAAATGACGTGCTAAAAGGTAAAGGATTCTCGCGGAGCTATGTCACCCGCAACTATTTTTTTAGAAATCAAGTCTATTCTTCGTGACTGGCAACAGTCAAAACGTCAGAGTTTGGTGTTGCCAGAGCGAGAACACTGCGCGTTAAAGGGTTAACTGTGAACATATGCGGCAGTATAGTTTACTTAATTTTTTTTAAATAAAACCTGTCATTTTATATTTGAAGCACTATTTAAAAAGTTGCTTACATGCACCACAATTTTTTTTATTTTTTTTATTGACGTTACTTTACTTTGATTCATTTATATATGCAGGGTAATAAAATTAGAAATGCAAACTTCTAGGTTTTAGAAAAACTAATGAATCTTTCACAGATTGTAGTTGACAAAAATTGTTGATTAATAATTTTTTTTTCCTTCATTAATGAAATCGTAGCAGAAGATCCCATTTTTTAAATAAAAATTGGCTAAGGAATTAGACGTATACTCTTCTACACTGCTTCCAAAGTGATTATTAATGGGTAATTGAAGACGGCGTTTCCGACCTTAAGTTCCTGTGTGACTCTGGACCGTTTTGGTGTATCCTACACTCCCTAGAAGTTTATCTTTCTAATTCTGAATTACCTTATGTATATGACTGGGGTGACTTCACAGTGTGGCAATGCAGATTAAACTCTGATAGGGAAAAAGCAATTTTGGTGTTGCAGACTACCAGGAATGTCTGAAATCTCTTTCAGAAGAACCCGACCGGATTCAAACACTCGATCTTCGGTTTTGTAGGCAAATACGCACGATAACGTCTACACGATGGGCATCTTGCTCAAAAAGGTTTAAAAAGTAAAATGATTGCCGAAATCAGTTTTTAAAAATAGAATTTTAATCATAAATTATTTTCGAGAAGATATTTGTTAATTTTTTATCGATACATTTAAAAAGGCTAATTACTTATGGAACATCTTTTTATGTTACGAAATAAACTTATATAATACGACAAATTTAAGAGGTTCTATACATTGCAGATATATATAGTTTGTAACTAAAATTGCAAACACGGACTGTAGTGACAGGTCTCAATCAAATATTTTTCGGAATAATAACTTTTTTATAAGTAGTATTATTTTCTTTAAGCAAAATAATTTATTTTTAAAATTATTAAAATCAACTGAATTCCATTACTTCATAGCCGCGAGATGTTACAGCATTACTGCTTATCATTTTCAGATTTACTCATTAAAATTTTCAATTTGATTAGTAATGACTGTATAGAAATGATTTACTCAATAAAATTATTAAAATTGGCTCGTTCCGAATGAAAAAAATAAAGCTTGTTAAGTGGATTTACTTAAAAATATTAGTAAAAGTTAGTTTGTTTATAAAGTCGCAATAATAACGCCCACCATGACGTTATTTTGAAGTCCCAACAATCAGTAGTCACAAAGAAGTCACACAATGAGTTTACAATGGATTCACACAGTGATCGGCATACAGTAGTCACAAATTGGTGACTGGTAAAAAATAACGTGTTATAGTGTACATACAGAGCGTTACATTATTTTTTTTGCTACAATGTGACTAGTTTGTGAGAGTCCTGTTACAAATGTGACCATATCTGACGTCACAGAGGCTCTTTTATGGGCATTAGTCCTGTAAGAGTAATGTTTACAGCTCATTTTGAGAGTTTTCACACAAAATAATTTTTTTTAAAGTAATGCAACAATCTTATCAACAGATTTCAGTGTTTATGATTCAATATCAAGAGACTAGCAAAAAAAAAAATCTCAAAATCGTGCGATCAATACATTTTCTTTTTCTGAATTTTAACACAATACTCTCTCAAAATATTATCCAATGTGATCATTTGGGGATTCTTTTTCGACACTATTTTCAAGAAAAGACGACATTTGTAGAGTTTCTTTGTGACTTAGCTCTGACAAAGAATTGAAAAGGGGCCTGATGTGTATGGACTGCTTGAAGTGGGGCGGGAGGAACATGTAGCTTCAAGATAATTAGGGCGATTCCTAAAACTAGTAAAATGCTGGCATTGAAATCTGAAACAGTATCAAAGAAGGAAATGATTCAAGAGTGCAAATTAAAAAATAAGTACTGGAACGGTACCAAAATCTTGTCCGTTCCATAAAAAACTAAACACATGATTAAACTTTAAAACAAAATCATAGTATACGTTATTCGTTAAAATTGTAACTATTTTTGAGACAGAATGTATATTAGTTTGCATGTAATTTAATTGATCAGGAATTTAAAAAAATGTTAATAATATTTTAGTTTGTAGTGTCTTTCAAAGATTTGCACTTAGACCTCCTCTCTTTATCTTTTCAAAAATGCATTATTACTTATGTAATATAGTTTTCTTTCTAATAACAGAGCTTATAGAACGAATTAGTAATGCCAAATATATTAATCAATATCACATCCACCTCTAAAAGTGTATTTAAAAAGAAGTCCACAATTTTAGAAATTTATAAGAAAATTTTTTAAAGTTTTCATTTAAAGCACGCTTTCAAACATAACTCTGAAGTATTTAAAATTGTTTGATTACTATTATAAAGCAATGTTGTCCAATGCACTGAAAAATATCTAACTAACCTACCAAATTCGAAAAAACGAAACATATGTTAAATGTGCTCTTTTTCATGTGCAGACTTTATGAAATCTTTCTTCGTTTGACATAAGTTCAGATGCTTATTTAGAATATTAATACGCTGGAATGATGGCAAACATTACTTGAGCAATCTAATTAAATCACACATATTACCTAGTGCAAAGCTGCTTTGAAACCTTGATTTAATACTCAGCAGCACACATGAATACTAACGCTTTCACTTTTGTATTCGAGGACATAACATTACTTTTTTGTTTTTCCCGCCTCCAACATCAATATGTATTTGAAAAAGAAAAAAAACAATGTTGAGAATTATATTCATAAAAGTGTTAGACTAATTTAAAAAGGGTAACTTTTTGAAAATCAAAGGTGAATTTTTTTTCTTAACGTCTTTTTTTCCTGCCTCATTTTGAACATTTTTGAACTAAACAATACACACTTATTTCTAATAGATAAATAATTAAAATTACTTGCCATATTTTTGGGGAAAATAATTAAAATTTATTCTCCTCATCTTTAAAATAAGTTTTTTAATTCTACCACTGTATTTTAATGTTTTAGATTAATAACAGAGTAACGTTAAAAATTCCCTATATTAATCGTCGCAAGTTATAGCTCCTGAGTAGAATAATGAGATGCAATTATTTCTCCCAATCTTTTAGTACAATACCCCTCTCTGTTTACTTTGTGTAAAACATAAAATGCCTTCATAGCAGATTACGCTAATAAGATAAGGTAGTCGTTAGAATGAGTTCCGTTCAAAAATCACATAAAATAATGATAACGAGTAATTTAGCTGTGATAGCCTGATACAGAATTACGACTTTTTATACTATTATGAATGAGAAAGATATATGATAAATTCATTAAAAAAGTGATAAATAAAAATTAATGTATTCTTTTGCACGGGTATTCTAATTTTACTACAGATTTATCACTAGAAATATTCGTAAAATCTGTTTTGTTATAAAATTATAAGTTATGGTTAGAAAAGAAATCCATATTTCATATTAAAAATGCGTAAATTTTTGATGGAAAATGCACATTTTTTTTCAGTTTAAAGCTCAATGAAGTTTTTTTTATGATAAATTGCCACTTTTTTAAAATGGAAAAAGTTTATATTTTGATATGGTTAAATACAATTATACTCAGAGAAAGAGGGAGAAATAGGCATTGAACTATAACAAACTTATCTGGTAACTGTAGTTAGGGTACGTCATTTTGGTTAATTTGCTTTTTCAGTTTTTGTCACAGAAATACGATTACTTATTCATAACAAGAGTACCGAAGCTATTTAGAGTAAATGAATTAACTATACAATTCGTTGTGAACTTATTAGAAAATAAAGATTTGAATCTAAGATTCATAATCCGATTAACATTTTACTCAGTTATAAGAAATATAGACCTTTTCCTTTTTGCCTGAAACTGTGTCGTTAATTGCTTACGCAAATGGTATAAAATCGACTGACTAGAAAACAAAAAATCTTCTTCTTTGGTGAGTTGTAATTAACTTATTATTCATTGACGATGAGGGAGAAAGTCAGAAGCATGTTAAGTGATGCCTACCTGAGATTCACTACGTAATGAAAATTAACAAATCATTAATTAACTAGGTGATTTCACCCACTAGCGATAGTGTGACTATTGAATTAGTAGGGAACCTAACGGAGACACTGCCAGTTTAAGACACAAAAACGGTTTTATTCATCTTATGCAAGCATAGTTGCTTCGGAGAATGCTATTCTATGTTTCACGATGAAGTCTTGCTAAAGTAAATAGATAAAAATAAAAACTCTTCCAGAATTTAATTGTACAACTGACAAACTCATGAGATTTTATTATATAGGTGAAAACTCGCAGTTTAGCAGTACTAGACGGCTAAAGCTATGGATGTCAGCCTTGGGAGTACTCCAGAGGCTGGAGGTTCCCTGTTTTACTGCAATTTAAATGTATTAAATTGATCGCAATTTAGGAAATCCTCGGATACATGATGAAAGCTTATTTGCTTTGAACTTACTCTGTTTGGAAATGGCATAGTTGGGATCCCATTTTCATTTTAAAATTCACATTCTAGAAACTAAATCCTCAATCGACTTTCAAGCTCCGTGGTTTAAACACAATAACCCTAGAAATACTTTACGATTATTGATTTTGGTCTATTGAAAGAGGTCAGTCTTTGCTCTACTGTGATCTCAAAAATCTATTTCACGCTAACAGAAATCGCAAGAATTTCAAAATGATATTTCTAATGTGGTAACGTTTAAGTGCTATATTATAAATTTAAGCTGTTATTTGATAAGATACAAAAAAATTGCGAAAAATAAATCTGACGATATTCATTTCTTACACTATTTGATACAGAATAACCTTCCTGGAGCTGAAAAATGTGAAAAATCTCTAAAAATCAGGGAACAGTTAGATTTTCCGGATTTTCAAGTCAAGTTCATTTTTATATCGTTTTTCATGACTATACAATATATTAAGTCGTTGGTTGAATGATTTGGATCTTCATAGGTAATTACAGAAGAAATTGTTCTTTGTAGTGGTTAAATATTTGTTGAGGGAATATATATTTATTATGGAGGAGAGGAACATATTATAGAATAGTTGGAAAATATGAAATGACAAGTTAATTTTCTGTTAAGTGTTGTTGTCATATAGGAATACTAAGAAATACTCAATGAAAGTCTCGTGTAACAACGCAGAGAGAATTGTGCACTTTCTGTTTTTGTACCACTCGCTAGAACAAAGTGTGTTTTGTGGTTTTCAAGAGTATTTTCAAATACGTTTTCGAGCACTTTCACCTACAAGAATAAACGTGTCTTTAACACTGATGTTACTCTTAATGTACACTAACAAAGTTGTAGTTTGTTGTAGTGCGGTTATTTTTTAAGCTGACAGTGATTAGTATATTGTTATAGATTTCATGCAATCAACTAAAGAACCGGAAAAGAAAGACGCTGAATGCATCTTAACGGGAACGTCTCCAACGAGGAGAAATCAACGATCAACGACGAGAAAAGAAATGATTTGAACATAATCTTAGAAGCGTGGCTTTAAAGTTAAAAATTACTATTGCTTCATGAAATATAATTATTTTTCCAACATTATAAACCACCTATTCCATCACCCTACTATCACATATAAACCTCATTTGTAACTTGGTTTTAAATAATTTTTTTAACCACCAAAATAAATAGCGCTTTTCATTACAATTAGTTATTGTATGTACTCATGATGCATTTGGGGATTTTATTGAAAAAGGTAAAGTTTACTTAGAAATGTGAACGGTATTAAATAATATATATATATATATATATATATACACATACAGGGTGATTCAAATCTTTGTGTCAGAAATGTAAAGAGTAATAGAATAAAACATGGCAATTCAAAATTATACAGCAACGTGGGGTCGAGAACTTTGTCTTAATTTACTTGTTGATGATTGCTTTGGAAGAAGTGTTGAAGTAACAGTGAAACTTCCAACTACTGTATATTAAATACTAATGCACCTTTCACAGAAAAACAAAACTGGTAGTTTACAAATTCTATTTCGTTTCAAGGTCGAAAGTGTCGGAAACAAGCTCATTGTTTATGAAACTCGAATGGGAATTTACTCCAAGAGTTTTTCCAAAGTGATTATTAAAAGGTAAATGAAGAGAATGTTCCCAACTCCACATCGCTTTGTGATTCTGAATCCTGTTAGTCTCCTCTATCAACCTTAAGATATATGACATAAAGTTTTGAATCGCCCTGTACATAGCATTATGGTGTCTTCTAAATCTGCCTGTCATATTTTGTTCTAATTAAAAAAATAATGCCATAATTATTTAACAGCGTTATTTAATCCATTTCACAGTTTTACATTTCAAAATAAAAGAGGCAGGACGGCACATTTTAGCAACAGGGATTGCGAAGAAAGAAGAATTTTTAGCCTCTTGTAAAACAAATAATACCACAGATCTCATAAAACAGAAAACACGCTGTTGCAACCCTTAGGCAACGACAAGTTCTCTTTTTACGCTCTGCGTTCCTTCTTTATTTCTCGCCATATATGTACTAAGCCAAGAGAAATATTTGTAGCGTGCGAAAGAAGGGGAAAAAGTACTCCTCTCTCACTATATTTTTAGTGCGGTTGAGCAGAATCACACAAGTTATCGCCGTTTCGATTAAATTGTCGTAGTAAATTCTTGTGAAATTTCCGCTTTCGGCAAAAATAGAAACAGAGAAACTTGGTCGATCAGGGCGCCAATCTGAGATATCTATTAGGAATTGAATTCTTTTGGATTGCACATTATAAGGTTTTTTGTTAATGCTATTTCTTTTTCTGGTATCATCCTTTACAAGTAAAAGTTTTCTACGGTGATATTATAGTTATATGTTCCCATTGCTCCTAATTTATCTTTCATGTTGTGGTAAGCTTCTGTACATGAAACGGAAAGCGTAAATATGTTATTAGATTTTATATAAAGAAAATTTTAATTTCTTCGAAATTATATTCCCGTATTGCCTTACGGTTGAAGCACGGTTGCAATCAACAAATCAAAAGTCGGCCTTGAACAGCATATAGGAGAGCTGTTGTTACCCTCAGAATAGAGCCGACCTTTGGGCTCCACTATGGCCGAGTGGATAAGAAAATTAATATGGTAGATGGCTGAAATGTGAATGTGCCGAGTTCAGATTGTTAGATCGATAGCCTCGCAATGGGCTCGAACTCGAGTTTCGAGCGGTTTACTTCATATGTAACATGAATAAGCGTTAGAACCCCTTAAAATGCTCACCGTCTGAGGCATCCTCAAGGGAGATGCCCCTCGTGTAGCCTTGCCATTACACAGACAAAATCAGAGCCAACCCTTAGGGTTTACGGATGCATACCCTCTTGAAGAGACCCACACAATCTGGATCGTCTCTAGAAAAGAGGTAGTTTAAGGAACAGCACCTCTCTCTTCCACAAATCTAGTGGGGGAAGAGAGAGACCAATCAACCAATTCAAACGCCAATTCAAACTGGTTACCATGGCCAATCTATCTCGGGTGGACTACTGTGGGACCGTGGGCGCTACAGAGGGCTAGTTGGTGCACGTAAACTATATAGTGTCCGTAGTGTGTAAAAACTCTATTTTCAAACAGTACCCCAGGTGCAGGTCTCAAGTCTGAATTGGTACAAAATTAGGAGATCGCGTAATAGGCGACTATGGACCGCGCCTGTTGGTGCTATCATAATAAAGAGGTAAAATAATCCACTCAGAAAACTCGTGTTTAAAAGATGAAATGGTTAAAGCTTTATAAATTAACACACATAAAAATGAACTTATAGTTACTGAACGGACGTTTCGGAGGATACAAAGGAATCCATCATTTATCAGCTGCATCCATTATCAACAAGAGCTGAAGAACTTCTATTATAGTGAATGCAATAAAGCATTTTGTAATAATTCATGAAATTGTGCCTTACTAAACAGTATATATGAGTTTGTAGGTTTTATGTAATTAAAAAAATAACGAGATTAACTCATACAAGGATTAACTAGTAAGGAAGTATGAGTGAATATTTTTAGGCACAATACAAAGTAAACACTTTGGGGAAAATGCACACATATCATCTTTTGTGAGAGAAATGGATCTAATCAGAAATTTGGCACACGACTTCGAATAACATTTGAAATAGTTCCAGAATTGTACGCATTAAAGAAACGCGTATTCTTAATCTGTAGTTATTACGATATCTGCTATAAATAGCATTTATTTACTTTTAAAAATAAGATTCTTTTATATAAATTCTGTTCTTCGATTTTATATAACTCTTGCACGTGTATAGTTTTGTAGTAGTGCATTTGGATTGCATTTAATTTTTCTTCTAGACATATAAGCACGTTATTTTGATATTGAAGAACTCTTTTATCATTTTAATCAAAACTACTTAATTTTTTATATCTCAATGAAATACTTTAGACATCACATAGCCATGCAATTTTCAATACAATGCTAATTATGTTACAATGAAATATTTTAGTTATCCTATCTTCTAAAAGATCTTTGAGGTTTAGGAAATCATGCTTTCGAATTACGCGGAACACAAATGATTTTACACTTTTACTGAAAATTAAAGGAGCTTACTGATAAGATCTAGTAACACAAAAAGTAACATTTTGCAAAAATTAAATAAATTTACATTCTGTATGTAAATTTACTCTCATTCAGTTTCTAAAAGCAGCTCCTGATTTCGCAGTATACCTAAATGTTGCTACTTTCAGAAACAATTAAGAGGGAGAACTCAAATGTAATGTGCCTGTTCCCTAAGGCATATGTTGTAGTCTCTTTCCTAATAAGGCATTTGGAAGGAAGAAGAATTAAACTGAGGCTCGAAAAAAATATATATGTGCTAATTAAATTCGCTGTTTTCATTGTAACATGAAAATGGCTTCTCAAATAAAATTGAATATTAGTATTTATTCTTGTAAATACATGTAAAACACTTTTATATTTGTTATGTTTATTTATACTTATTTTAAAATTAAATTTTATTAATTTACTGTACATAGTTACTTTTATTATTTTTTTCTTTCATACTTTTTTTTTACTAATTGCGTTACTTCCGAATACTTTTCTTAACAACCGTGTTGCTCAAGATCTTTCCTCTCTTATCCTTGCATTTTTCTTATTAGTTGCTAGAATATTTACATGTTATTCTACAAATAGCATTTTTGCTTGTATTTGCTACAGCTGAAGACTGCCAGATAGAACTTTTGGTTCAATTTTTGTGTATTGAAAATAAACCATGTAAAATAAACAGTATATTTTTGTAAGTATTTCAGTATTGTTGTAAGTATTGTTGTAAGTAAAGTATTGTTATTCCATTTATTATTCTAATGAATGAATAACTATAATATAATACGTCCGTGTAGCTAAAGCTATTGAAAAAGTTTTTACATTTCGGGATTAATTTCTTGAATTTTCCTTTCCCAAACGAAATATCAAAAATTTCAGCAACATAAAACTATATTTTACAACGTTACTTGGATTCTTCAACCCTTGGAGCATCTTGGAAACGGGAAACTAAGGTAAAGATGTATTCACGGTCAAATTTTCATGCATGTTTAAAATTATAAAAATAAGAGAAATTTGTGAAATATTTGTGAAATTAGAAAACAAGTAAAATATAATATTACTACAAGCTTTTTAATTAAAATATATTTTATGATGCCTGCGTGATTTAAATAACATAAGTTGTAGGTTCAATGCAGTGTAAACTGGAATTAAGTGAATTGAATTTTACGTCAGAGCCACTCGTAGGTTTTAAATTTCAGTGATTACTGCTGTCATTAATGGCATTAGAATACTCATAAATGCTATAACGAAAATGAATTTACATTCCCGTATGTCCATGTGTGTAAAACGGTGACAAGTTTTTAATATCTACAAAATTATTTTAATTTACTTCAAAATAGGAAAATTAAAAATCCCAATTCAGCACTGTTACCACAATATTTATTTTTATTTTATTTGTAATTTAAAAGAAAAATAAAATTTCTTTTAAAATTTGCTTTTCATTTTAACGAAAAATAAATTTATCTTCAGTATTATATTTTAAGTATACAGTAGATTAAAGGGAAAACGACTTGTGAAATTCTTTACAAAATTGAGGGTTTATTAATCACAAAGAAATTTACCAAGTACTACAACTGAGTACCGGAGAAAAAATAAATAAATAAAGTTCAGATGCAATACCCCAAATATATGTTAGATCCTTGTGCCCCTTGTCACGTAACAGTATCAGCCTTTGATTTTTTATCGAGACTTATAGCCACAATTAACATTTGCACGGATAAATAAGAAAATATGAATTCATAAGTGAAATTGTATCTTATTTATCAGTTTAATTCATAATGTACATGCTGAAATGCTTGCTTGCTTGAATAATTAGATATTTTTAAAATTCAACGAAACAAAAGAAATGTCTATGCATATACATACAAAGGCTGATATTAGAAATTTCTACACACCTTCTAATTTTGAAATTATTTTTCAAAGTTCAAAGTAAAAAGTTCTAGACGAAACAGTTAGCACAGTTAGCAGAAATATATATATATATATATATATATATATATATACACTGTCTACCAATAAGTATTTGGACACCTATGGAAATGACGATATCTGCGGTCCTGAGGTACGTCACGGCCTCCGCTGTTATATATCGTGTAGGAACCAGCATCGGCATTAGTCGCATGCAAGATGCCCCGCAGTTCGGAGCTCTCTGATTTCAAGAAAGGTATCATTATCGGGTATCACAAATGTGGCCGATCCTTAAGGGACATATCTAGCGATCTAAAGTACCCAAAATTGACAGTGGTCTATGTGATTAAGAAGTGGAAGGTGAACGGTGATTGTCGGAATGTGCCCCGAGTCGGCAGACTAACGAAACTGGGAGATAGAGACCGACGAGTGCTGTCCAGAGAAATTTGGAAGAACCGCACCCAAACAATGCCCTCATCTGCGAGAAGTTTCAACAGGCATCCGGGAGTATTGTTTCAATGAATACCATCCGTAAGGAAGCACATCTGCTTGGTATTCATGGTCGTGCTGCTGCCCATAAGCCTTTGATCACAAAGTGCAACAGCGCTGCTCGGTTAATGTGGTGCAAAGCACATCGAAATTGAACCGTAGATCAGTGGAAACGGGTTCTTTGGAGCGACGAATCAAGGTTCATCCTTTACCGTTCGGATGGCAGGGTCTGGGTCTGGCGTCTGCCTGGAGAACTTCTCCTTCCAGAATGCATTGTGCCAACAGTCAAGTTGGCAGAGGTGGAATTATGGTCTGGGGGTGTTTCGCCTGGTATGGACTGGGACCCTTGGTCCCCATTCATGGTAAGCTCAACGTCGGCGCACTATTTTGGTCTACTGCACTACTTGTCTACTTCTATTTTGGTCTACTGCACGACTGCACTACTTGTCTACTTGTCTACACTATTTTGGATGACAATGTGCTTCCTACGTTGTGGCAGTTTTACGAGTTGGACCCCTGTTATTTTCAGGACGACAATGCCAGTTGTCATGTTTCGAGGTTAACCAAGACTAGGTATGGTGCCAATGAAGTACATTGAATGGACAGGCCTGCCCAGAGCCCAGACCTGAACCCTATCGAGAACCTCTGGGACGAGTTGGATCGCCGAATTAAGGGGTGCACTACCCGTCCAAAATCGGTGAAGGAACTTCTATGTATACTCCAAGCCGAGTGGAAGACGATACCCCTAGCTGTGTACCCCTAGCCCCTAGCTGTAAGACTTGTGGAAAGTATACCCCGGAATATATATATATATATATATAGGTAGATAGATCGATCGATAGATAGATAGACAGATAGACAGATAGATAGATAAATATAGATATAGATATATTTCCGCTATAAATTTTACATGTTTGTGGTGAATTGCCAAGCTGATCTGGCAAACGTTAAGGAAATTTTTAAAATTTGGAAACAAATTTAACAACTTTGGAAACAACTTTAAAGCCGTCCATACTCTGCACGATTCTACTATTTTCTCACAGTTTTGTCGAAAACTAAGTGTGCTAAAGTTCTTTGGACTGTTTTTATGTACTCCAAGCTAGAAATCTAGCTGTTCAGAGTTTATGCAAACTATTTTTTTCTAATCTTATTTAACTTTTATTGCCCTTAATAGGCATTTTGATAGCACATCGCTATTTCACAGCATGATGAAGCGCAACATATCTTTCATTAGAAATTCATAACTTAAGCTTGTCAATCTCAGTGGTGTCTCGTCAGATTATACTCATGAAAACTGTCATAAAAAGCCATTTTATAGTCAAGAAATCTATACAAAAATAAATGCATGCATAATGCATGCATTCATTTTAATGTTTTAGACATCTTTTTAGCATGAAAGAAGAAAAACAAACGAACATTCATAAACAAAATAAAATTTTAAAAACCGAAGTAAGGAAAAATGGGAACAGAAACAAGCGAAAACAAGCGAAGTACGGAACAACGAAGTAATTTTAACGGTGTTGTTCGAAAAAATCATGTGATTTTGGTACTTAAGTACAAATAAACTAATCATGCCAGACACTTCAAAATTTTGAAACTGTCTCTTTACAAGCTGTACTACATACTAAAATAAACGATTAATCTGTATCCGTTTCAAAACTGTAAAAAAAAAGAAATTCTTAAAAATCGAAAACTTTCGCAAAACGTGTCATTCTTCGAAAAATCTTGCAGCTCAGATCCATGTTTCAGACTTTTTAATGAAAATTTCACAAAAGCCACAGCTTTTTCGCTTATCGCAGTGTCTAAAGCAGCTTATGAAGAACCATCTAGAATTTTTTGGAGACCATGGTGCTATTAGTTTATTTCAATTTGTGTACCAAGACTAAAAACGGAGTTCCTTTTTTTTTCGAAATACATCCTTAATGAGATTAAGTTAAAATAACTGAAAAACAAACAATAGAGGTTATTAAAACTTTTAATCTACAATCTACATCACACATGTATCCTTGAAAGATAGGTCTATCTCTTAGCGTGATATCGACACACTACTGATTGCAAAAATCAATATCTTTGTGCAGAGCACACACTTTCTTGCACTTCCTTTTAAACCCTCATTTAATCAGGACTTGAAAACATCTTGTAAATAATATGAATATTCAATTAATGTTAAATAAGATGATTCGAGGATGAACTGCGTGTGATTAATGCTCTACAATCACTCGAATATGTATCTCGCAAGCAGAAATATTAGATTCTTCAGCTAGAAAATAATATTTTATCGAAAAATATCTGAAATTAATGTAGAACTTGATAAATAACAAACACGAAAAAACTATTCTATAAATGTCTCTTTTATGTACTTTCACTGCCCAATAAAAGCTGAGCTATTTTTCGTGAACCTTTTCATTAATATAACTTTACCAAAGACACGGATTTCGGAAAGCGGTGCTGAACGCATCCTTCCAATCATTTGTTCTCTCTTTAAATCATCAAAGAATCGTAGTGCCGTTGCAAAAGTCTGTCGTCAGACGACTCCCCAGGTGTAGAAGAAGGAGAGTGATAAATGTTGTTCCGGGGATCAAATTCGTAGACTCCCCCACCCCTTCTTCAAATTTCCGAATGCCTTATAGGAAAGAGATGTTCCAGGTAATACCGAAAATTTGAGTGTATTTCGAAAAGCAAGGATTAATTCCAGCTTTAGAATGGCAGCTTATTCGCCAGCAAGTGTTTTTAAGAAATAATTTTGAAATTGCTGACCTTTTCTTTTGTGATTTGTTTATGTTTACAATGAAACAGTAAACGATTTTTAGAAGAAAAAAATAGTAGCTGTACACATGTACAGTTTATTTAGTTTGACTAGTTGTGATTTTAAAGCAAGTTACACAAACACAAAAGAGGATAGTTGGCATTTACACTAAAATTTTATGGGCACTTAAATCGTTAGATTCAAGGTCTTGTCCCCAGAGTAATTTCAGTCGCGTGTCCATCTATGTACTGAAGTCCAAGGAAGACACATGGGGCACATGTGACAATATAGTAAGAAACGAGATATTTATCAGTTACAATTTGTTTATTTCTATTATGCTTTGTTTTCATTTAAGTCTCCGCCCTCGGTCCGCGAGAAAGCAGTATTTACTGTATTATTATTTCAATATACTCTATTATAATTGTACGAGCTTCTCTACTGTTTTTCTATTTATTATGCAAAATAAACTGTTTTTCATTAGCAATGGTTAGAGGTTATTGCGCTGTTTCATTTAGTTGAGCAACACTTTTTCATGACTATACCTGCTCGAAAAGCTAGTTCTTCTTCTCATAGCGGACTTAGTGAAAGGTGCCCACACAAGGCGTTTGAACTTTGAACTCGAAATTAGGTGTGAATATTGATCGTAGGTATATCGAACATTTTATGTTTGCAAAATTTTTGCATAGGCAATATTTCCCAAAATGCGAATCTAGAGACCTGGAGTATTTATACAATTTTGATTCTTTATTTTTTCACTTCTACCTTTTCTGATATCTTTACTCTGCGTTTAATTTTGATTAAATTTGTAATTGGAAGTATGTATCTAAGAAGAACGTTTACGAAAATGTAATTAGGACAAGTTAAACGTGGGCGCACTGTATAAAGAACAGAGGATTTTTAATGCTTTTTCAGTAGTCCTAATGTAATTGAAAATTATCTGCACAGTGCACTTTAGATTTAAAAAGAAAATCTTCATTCCAACAAGTTTTTCATGCATTTACGAAAGCTTTCATATATTTTCTAATATTAAAGTTGAATATTTAAAAAATTTTTGAAAAGTATTTATTTAAACGTTAGTGAATATCGGAAATTTATTAACTAATACAAAATGACTTTGGCTATAATTAATGAAATTGTGATTTCTTAAACAGTGAATGCAAGTTCGCAGATAGAATACAAATTTTAATAAAAGTACATTTGGTCTACTTACACAAGAATTTGGTACAAAACATCTCTTATAATATTTGAAATAGTTCCAAAATAGTATGCAAAACAAAATGGATATTCTCAATCCATTCTTATTATGCTATCTGCCAGAAAATATGTTTTGATTCACTTTGGAAGGCATTTTTTTAATATGTAAATTCAGATCCTTTGACATTATATAGTTTTTGCCAGTGCTACATTTTATGGTTATGTATTTAAGTTGTACATAAATTTTCATCTAAACGCGCGGCCATGTAATTTTCTTCCTCAAGAATTATTTATCCTTTTAATCAATAATCCAATAATAATTCAATTATTACGAATTACTTTCTTATCACAAACCTTGTAATTAGTGAACAATTTTTATATGATAATGCTGAATTAATTATATTATAATGGAATCATTTTCTTATCACTCCCTTCCGATGCTTTTAGTAAAACAAAATTCAGAATTTCCTAGAATACAATGCTACTCAGCTGTACACTGTTGGTAGTAAAGTGGACATTTTCCATTATGTATATCTTTTCTACACGATAGTGGTATATTAATTGAATATTGTTTCCGGCTTTGCGTAATAGGTCAAGCAATTCTATATTTTTAGAGTAGCTGTGAAAAGAAGACATTTTAACCGCGCACCTGTACACACGGTAGAACACTACAGAAAGTAAACCAGGTAAGAGAAAATTATTCACCCAAGAAAAAAAAAATATTTTAAATATTTTTTAAATAACTAATATTTTCTTTTAAAGATTTATTTATGAAAAGTTTGTTATTTGTTAATGCTTAAAATATAGGTGAAAATGGTTAGAAAAAAAAAAGAAAGAAAGAAAAGACAGTGAGGGGCTGTTAGTTTGCTTGGGCGTCTGTAGATGTGACTTCGAACCAAGTGATGCATATATAGTAGAAGGTAGTTCGTATTGTTAATAAAATCTTATGGCCATTGACTTACGAGAGTAAAATAACTCAGTTGTAATAAATTAGTTGTAAATAAAGAGAGATATTTTAAATACAAACATGCAAATATTGTCATGTTGTCGTTAACACTATCCATAGTTATTAATCCTACCCATATTGCCTTTGACCCTAAATCCATAATTCCATATCCTGATTTCCGCACACGAAAAAAATTCGAAAATTCAGTTATTAGTATTTTAAAAAGGAAAGGTGTAAAGGAGTAAAAGGAAAAGTGTTTATTTCAAAGAGAAATTACTTAATCATGTCTGAAAGGCATAAGTGCTGCATCAGATTTCAGAAAACTTTCCGGCTTCCCCTTAAACTATTTTTCCTGCTATCAATTTTCTTGACTTTATTTTTTATATACATTTATCAAAACCAGTAGCGCAGACAGGATTTTATTTCGCGGGGGGAGGAGGTATGAAATTGTAAGCCATATTTCAATTGAAAACTAAATATCAAATAGTAAGCTAAGGGGGAGGGGGGTGGTCAGCCCCTCATCAGAGCAATGCATAAAACGTTCTAAAACAATCGATGATACAGCTATAGGTTGCTTTTACTTGTAAATTATAAACGACATTCCTTAGTTGACAAAGTTGATGATACTTGGAAGAAGAGGATATTCACGGTATGGTCTGGCCAGCGAGGTCTCCAGACCTGAATCCCATCCCTAACAGCAAATGGCCATCGGTTTCTGAATTGCCGATCATCGATTTGGAAGGAATCTCAGAGGAAGCCGTGCGAGGCCCTTGACCATTTCAAGGGGAACTGAACTATCTCTGCTCTTGCTTCCGTATGTATTTTCGGAAATTGTAAGATAGGAAATTCACATGGAAGAAAATCGGGCGCGGAGCCAGGGCGGTTAGCGGCTCTCTTATCCTAGAAGCGCTAATCGCCTGCAACTTACGTGGAACCTATGACCTTTGCCAAAACTGTGTTGTCGATGAAAAATCGATGACTGCCCGAGGCGCCGATGATAGGGCGTGCAAAGCCCAATTAAATAATACTACTAGAGATATAACAGTTGTGGAATGCTCTAGAAGGAGACACTGTGTATCCATAAACCTTCCAATGGCCCTTTAGGCCTTAAAAGCCATTGAAAGGTCCAAAATTTTAAGGGCCATCGCCTTGAAATCGCTTTTAGAAGAATGGGAGTGACTGCTCCAACAGCCGACCAAAATTTTAAGGGCCTAGAAGGAGACACTGTGTATCTATAAACCTTCCAATGGCCCTTTAGGCCTTAAAAGCCAATGAAAGGTCCAAAATTTTAAGGGCCATCGCCTTAAAATGGCTTTTAGGAGAATGGGAGTGACTGCTCCAATAGCCCCATTAACACCATGAGAGCTCGATGGGACGATTGCATAGCTTGATGTACAAAGTGGATACTTCTTAGACGAAGCAATAAAGAGTAAAGAAGTGTAACAATGTTGCTCTCATTTTTATATTATTTTTACATTATTAAACTCCAGCGCAAATATGTTGTTGTCATGTTCTACCTTCCAGCATGAGGTATTATACAAAATGCACATGCATTGAATCCATTTTCTTTTAAATATCCGATTTTAACGATGTCTTTAATCTTAATTTTGGACAACTGTTCATCAATAAGTACAAAATGACATAAACTAGAGTGTGTGATGTAAATATCTAATTCATATACTGAATTTGTATATTTTACCTGGAAATCTTAAGATGCTTTAAATTCTTTGGATGCTGGGACATATTGGAACGTTAGAATATGACATAGTATAATGGTATTTACATTTTCACTAAATTTTTGTAATGTAAATTAATTTATAAGCTTAATAGGTTAATAAATATTTGGAATAGATTGATTAAATGTTCCTCAATAAAGTATTTCGAAGTGAATTTCAACAATTATAAAGATAGTTCATTGAACCTCTGTCTTAATTGTCAAATTGAGTATTTGTCAAGAAAATAATAAGTTAACTTTTAAATTCAGTTCTGTAATAACAGGAGAACCGGCAGATATGATGAATTTCTGAATGATATTTTTGAGCTATATGCTATTCAGTTTTCACTCTAGATAGTGCAAAAACTTAAACTACAATATTTAAAGTATTTTTATAACTATTAGTGACTCTTATGCACACATGTCTTATAAACCAATACCGTTTTATTTCAAAAAAATTAATATATGCGTAAAAATTAAGAAGAATTCAAAACTTTAATATTTTCAAGCATTTTTATTCTGCCTGTAGTATTCGTATTCTTAAATAAGAAATGCATAATATACAAATATATTTTACAGGGGCCATGTTATTTCCTATATTGCATCTCAATTGTTCAGAGACAAATTTTAGCTTCGTGTTATAGAACACATCTTTTAGAAGAACTTTCCTTAATTGCTTTCCGATATTCTTTCAAAAACTTTCTTGTGGTAATTAGTGCGATCTTCAAAACAGTAATTTTGAAAGATTGTTGATAGTTAAACCTACTTTATCTACCATCAAACGAGATTAGGAAAAAAGAAAGATTATTTTTTCCTCACCAATGAATACAGCCAGGGATTGTAACCTATAAATATTTTTAATTCTTAGGAATAGTCGTGATTTAGAAATTTATAAGAAAGCCTATTTGTAAAAGTATTTTATCACGGCAATGTATATTACTGAAGATGTAACTGCAATATTTTAAAGTGCTACTGTTACGAAGAAATCACTATAAACCAGCGAAAAATCTTCTATTCTTAATACAGAAATTTAAAAAATACCCGCCTTTATTAAATTATGCGACTAGTATTCTAGGCCTCAATTTCTTTTAGACTGCTGAATTATAGCTCCAAATAGACCCCCACTCCCCTTTCAAACGCACCAAGTTAAAAGCATCGTATTTCAAACACAACAGAAACAGCCAAAGGCATTGGCTAAAGGAGGTGAAGAGGACATCAACCACATGCATGACGTCAATTCTAGATAGCTTTCCGGTTGCAATAGAAACCTTCCCTTCCACAATCAGTTTCACTTTTGCCGATAGGAGAGCAGAAAATTATTAACAGACTACATTTTACTTTAAAAAATTTGTAAATTTAATTTATCATTTTTTAATAGCTGGCTAAACGCCTGATGCGCACACAGTTATAAAATTTTTAAACTATTCCTTTGATGAATTATTTTTCTGTGAAATTATAAAGTGAAAATTATCGTCAAATCGCAACTTTTGGTAGGAAACTCATTAAAATAAATAAATAAATAAAAGTAAAAATAATTAATGGTCTAAGAAAGCCCAATTGAAAAAAAAATATTCCCTAAGCTTTCCGATGATTGTAAGAAGTGTAGTTTCCAGAAAGGACGCGATAACTTAAAATACGATAAAATTGCAGATAGCTGGATGAAACATAAAACAATTAAAAAACTAAAAATCTTTTGAATTTGTGTTTCAGCAATAATTTGAATTTGTCTTTCAGCAATAGATTTAATATTATAGATTTAATATTCAGCAATAGATGATCTTCAGCAATAGATCAGCAATAGATTTAATGTCTTTCAGCAATAGATTATATAGTTATTCGCCGTGCTACATTTATTCCAGGTCCAACGAATGGTCTTGGCGCCTATAGCGAACAGAGAAACAGACAGGAAAAATAATTTATCTAGTCAAGCGTGCTAATGAAATAGCCATTTTGCAACGAAAAAAAAAATAATTATTATAATAATAAGTGGAATATTTCTGCATCTGGTATCACATTCACCAATTTATATGGTTTTGTACATTGAATATTTATTACAATAAAGGAATTATTTTTTAACGGATATTTCATTTAGCAAGTCTTTGTAAATATATTTAAGCGGAATGAATAATAAAGAATAATTCATATTCTAGGAATAGACTGGGTAAAATACTTCTCCTTACAGTACATGTTTAAATAAATCAAAATAAAGTTTCACAGTTTCGAATTCCAACTTTCAGTTAGTGTATGATTTATGAATGAAAGGTAAACTATGAAATTGCAGAATGCATAACAAGAGTATAGAAATATTGAAATGAATTCAAACCTAAGTTTAAAATGAAATATTGGGATAAATTCACAACATCTAGCAAATGGTATAGATTCGTATAAATTATCTGGAAAGAGGGAAACAGTTATGAAAATAATTTCAGTTGCAAGGAGAATATTGCTACGTATTCCGTACAATATTGTAATTTAAAATTGCATTTTTCATTAAGCTTGCAAGAATGTATAATATTACATGGTATTGCCCAGAAATTCTTATAAAATTCTCTCAGCCTGTTTTTAAATGAAAACAGTGTCTACGTTATACAATTCACTACATGCTGTGCAACTGCACAAAAGCAGTATGTACTATAAATGCTTTAATTACTTCAAATATTTTATGGAAAGTTAAGATCAATAATTTGACTTTTATAAAAAAAAATATCAGTACTTAATGCACGGTTTAGATTGTATGTAACCAGAGATTTAAAAAAAATTGTTTTTTTTATTGATGATGCTGCAATTTTGCATTAATTGCATAATAGTACTAATTTTTCATTAAGATGCAAGAATGTATAATATTACATGGTATTGCCCAGAAATTCTTATAAAATTATCTCAGCCTGTTTTTAACTGAAAACAGTGTCTACGTTATATAATTCACTACATGCTGTGCAACTGCACAAAAGCAGTATGTACTATAAATGCTTTAATTACTTCAAATATTTTATGGAAAGTTAAGATCAATAATTTGACTTTTATAAAAAAAATATCAGTACTTAATGCACGGTTTAGATTGTATGTAACCAGAGATTTTTTAAAAAAAATTGTTATTTTTATTGATGATGCTGCAATTTTCCATTAATTGCATAATAGTACTGTTTTTGCTGTCTCTTTACGGATTACGGATTAACAATTTTGTAGGCATATATACAAACAGTTAATTGCTGTTTATTAGACTTTTCCTTTATAATTATTTAATTATACACCTGTAAGCTGATCACTTTGAAACTTTACGTATACATGCAGAAAAGTAAGACAATTTTACTTAATATAGAAATAAAAAAAATATGGAACGACTAACTTTTAACTATTTTTCGACAATCTACCGCCGAATTTTAAACTCAAGAAGCTTGTCTGCAAAAGTTTAAAAAAGAAATGAGCATATGAGCATTTTATTCTTTTCTACCAATTACAATCTCAGGAAATTTTTTATCTGGCAAGTTACTGCTTAATAACTTCATAAGAGAAATGTTGTATTTATTTTTCAAGAAATATAAACTCTCTACCAAATAAATAAAATTTTACATTTCCAAAAATTCAACACAGTGCGTGGCAAAATAGGTGGGGGCTGTTCCAACTATTTTGCCAGGATAGAACACCTGTGATAGAACCAGGTCTTCTATCACAGGTGTTCTGTTTCATAACTTTATTGCTAACACCTCAAGAAGTTTACACGCCAAGTTATTGCAGCTCTTCTACACAAAAGACGTTCTATTCATAAGGCGCTAAAGACACATATGTTCTATAGCTCAGAAGAAAAAGATTCAGCTTTGTTCTATGTTTGAATTACGACATAATCCTCAAAAAGTAAAAGATCTGACTGACAGTCCAGACAGTCCAGACAGCAAAGCAGACACTTCGAAAAGATATATTTCAAAATATCGTCTCTACGAATGTGACTTGCAATTAAATTTGAAAAATTATTCTTAATGTTACTCTGGAAAGGAATTGCATAGGCATGAATTTGAAAATTATCTTTCTGTGACCATCGTTGTTTCTCCGCATTGCGACTGCCGTCTTGCAATTAAACTTGAAAAATTATTCTTAATGTTACTCTTAAAGGGAACTGCATAGACACAAATTTGAAAATTATCTTTTTGTGAGCAGCGTAATTTCTCTTCATTGCTGCTGCCGTCTTGCAGCGCCCAGCTGATCACAAAAAGAAGGGTATTTTCAGTTATAGCTTGCAACCATTTCAACTTGGCAGTGATATTACACATTTGTTTTTCAATATAGCTGCATGCGTATAAACTTAAAAAAAAGGGTTGTAAATTGTTTTATAATTGGTTAGTTAGTTTATTTTACTTGTTTCATTTTTAAGGAAACATTTATTATTTTACCAGTATTTCATGCAAATGTATCGTTTCAAAATTACATACAGCTGTGACCGTAATTTATTTAAATAGTATGTTTGAGTAAAGTAAATAAAAAACTTTGTAAAAAACACACATAAGATGTTACAGGTAGTGTTTGGTGCTGCCAAAAAGAGTTTGGTGCTGCCAAGATGGCGTAATGGCTAAAGAACAAATGTATCACACATTGGGTCCGGATTTGGTTTCCGGGTGTTGAAAAAAATCTTTACTTCAAATAATTATTGAGTATTCTGGAAATTCACACATATTTTTGTTATTAAAAATCGAAAACATTGAAGTAATACCTTAAAGATTTTTTTTCGATCATGATATTTTTTTCCTAAAATATAAAAACGTAAAATAATTAATTTAGATATTTGAAATTAAAAGGAATGAAAAAATATAGTTTAAAAAACCAAAAAACACGCTTTAGTGATAAATTGAACTAACTGAAAAGCGAAAAATAATTCTTAATATAGAAATAAATTAACGAAAAATAGTATTATTGTGAAAAAAGCGTGGGGTGCTCCATATATCAGTTCTTGAGAATATTCGAGCGGTACGATTAGTACAAAAATGATACAAAAAAATATAGCACTAAGCGCCCCACGCTTTTTTCACATTAATACTATTTTCCGTTCATTAATTTATTTCTATATTAAAATTATTTTTCGCTTTTTAGTTTGTTCAATTTATCACTAAAGCGTGTTTTTTGGTTTTTTAAACTATATTTTTATTTTTCACTTTTTAATTCGACTTGCTATAAAAGCGAGTTTTTTAGTTTTTGTTCAACTGTATGTATTTAAAATTTATTTTTAAATTTCGATATCTCTCATAAGACACTAAGGAACACTAAGTTGGAAAGTACAATCTGTGAGATAATTTATTTTCACTGTGCACCAGTGGCGTAGCCAGGATTTTATTTCGGGGTGGGCTGGGTATCAAATTTAAAGCTAAAGTTCAATTGTAAGCTAAATATCAAATTGTAAGCTAAGTAAAGGGTCCCATTTGGGGGGGATCAGCCCCCTGATCCCCCCTCTTGCTACGCCCCTGCTGTGCGCCAAAGTATTAATCAACCTGCAGTTAAATGCTACCTTTCTCACTAAAAAGGAAAAAAGGTCTCTAATCAACAAATAAAAGCGTATTAAAAAGAATGGCCTTAACATGTTCTTGTACTCAACTCTTCGATAATGTGATGGATCACGATATTTAAAAAAAAATATATTGCCCATCCCAGGATTCGAACCTGGGTTATTGCGGCCATAACGAAATGTACTAACCACTATACTATCACGGCCACAGTAAAAAAGGTTTTCTTAAGATTGTAATCTTTGGAAGTGTTCTACTTTCAATCAGGTTAAGAAATGAGGTAATTATTTAATCCTGGCGATCCTGATCAGGATAATGAGATAAACTTATAAAATTTTTGTATTGTCACCGGTTCTTCATAAATGTACAAATTTTAAATTAAATCTGACCGTTTAAAGTGTGCCAAATTTGAGTTCAAAGGAGTCGGTTACAAACATACATACAGGTGAAGCTAATAAATAAAAGCGTTAAAATCAGGATAATGGGATAAACTTATAAAATTACTGTATTGTCATCGATCCTTCATATATCTACAAAGTTTAAATTAAATCTGACCGTTTAAAGTGGGTCAAAATCGAGTTCAAAGGAGTCGGTTACAAACATACCAGCATACAAACATACAAGCATACATACATGTGAAGCTAATAAAAGCGTGTAAAAAATAAGGCTTCTTAATGCATATTTCTTTTCTTTGGAAACTAAATATAAATTTTAATACGTTACAAAAAGAACACACTAACTTAAGTATTTAACTTCATTTCAGTTTTTAACTAAAAATCTCTCTAATTTCAAACTTATTTCCTCTCTTTTAAATTTCATTTAAATTTAACAGTACTGTTGGCACTTTTAGCAAATATGCTCTTAATACCACTGAAATATATTCAGAACTAAATTACACCACCTTTGGTTTTTAAGTGATATTTATTATTTTTTAAGAACAATTTAAACTTATTCAGCATAGAAGTAATTTTTTCACGGAATTTACTTTTATATGTACCATATTTAATTAGGAAATTATATTAACACATCCTACTGACAGACTTAAAGAAACCCGAAATTTGAATTTATTCTTACGGTTTCAATTAATCATTTCAAAAAGTTCAGAGATTAATATCTATTCTTTTTTCATTAATTAGTGAATTCACGTTTATTATTTCTTCAAGCATTGCATACTTGAAACTTAAAAAATTATTTTTCTGCTCCGTAAGTTTTTGATCTCATTAAAGATTAAAAATGAACTTTTTGCGGAGTTTAAACTAGAAGGTCATAAGTATAGCTTTATGGTTGTAAAAAATAAACTTCCCGAAAACGAAAAACTCCCGCGAAATCTTCAAAAGTAAATGTATTCAGACGTGGGTGAAATAGACTTATGTAGTAGTTTTATCGAAAAAAATATAAAAAATTAAGAAGATGGATTAAATTTCATATTTAAAGAAAAACAGGTAATAGCTTTAAAAATTGTCTTTATTTTTCGTTCATATTGCAAGCAAAAATTTACAGTTAAAAGTAACTGACACTGTGTAGGTGTTAAAAATAATAAGTTAAAAAAAAAAACTGGAACCAAAAAATAATATATTCCTTTTATGTAAATAAAATATAGATTTTTTTAGAATGTGTACCAGCACTTCATGTTTACTTAAAATGTACAAACTTGAAATAAATCCTCTATTATTTCCAAATTTTCAAATTTAACTATATAAAAGATATAAAAGAAAACTATATAAAAGACCGAGTTTCAAATGGTTAAAATTGGCAAATATCAGAATATTCAATAATAAAATGAAGAAAATTACACGTGGTATTATTAAATATCTGGAAACATTTTCAAAGTTGGTAGAAAGAAACGACATGATTTGTATTGTATTATTGTAGAGTATTAAGATAGAGTTATTCGAGGGCTATCTGCCTAATTAAGAGTGCCTTGGGCAGCAATCCTTTTTGAGTTCTAACGGATATTCACTTTTAATCTGGAAGAACCCACCCAAAATGTCAGAACATTAGATTTATTAAAGCGCAATTTGCCCGAATCCGGGACGTTACACTTCAGACATCTACGATGTTCAGTGTCTTTATCCATTCGGGTATTCTGGAGCCTGCCTAATTTGAAATCGCGTAGAAATACAGGTTCAAGAATCGGGCTTCTGTAATCCGAATATTAATGACTTCATAAAAAAAATTTGAATAATTATTTAAATTCCATCTATGATAAATGCGTTTGCTTTCTGAACATTGCATTATTGAAAATGAATTACAGTTTACGGTTATTGATTTTAGTTCGTATTCAGTGTTTTATTATTCCAAAAGCGGCCATTAGTCCTCCCACTAAGGTCACTACTTAAGCTGGAAGGGTCGTCCATTGTATTATGGGAGTGCATATTAGGCAGTCATCTTTACCTCTTATGAAGGGAAGGGAAATTTAACAACCAAATTCAAGCCAGGAGTCGAGCCTGGGCCATAATTGTAGAAAGTAATGCGCTAACTTACGCAAATCTGATGGGGCTCATTGTTATTTTGAAAAAAAAAATTACGAAACATACATAGAAATTGGAAATTTCACTAACACTTTTTAACTTGATTTAAAGGGATTACAAGAGGTTGTGTATATTGGTTTGATCTGAGGTCTTTAGAATTGTGCGAGAAATTATTTAAACACACTGTACAACCGAGTAATAAAGCTTACATTCTTTTTCAAACTGGTGCATTACTCATTGATGTTATTTAAAATGTTTCATTTAAAACTTTATTATTTTGTTTCTATAGATTTTTCTCGAAAGCCTCATTATGCATTTCGTTCGAGAAATTTTCTTGTATGTAAACTTTACTAGGCTTCACCGGTTTCTGGCTGTTTTAATCTTATCACAAAAGTCAACTAACAACAGTATTCACGAAATGAAATGACTCCTTTAGCACGTGTAATCGAAACAGCCGGCTAAACTCTAGGTGACAACAGGGAAAATATTTTCCTCAGATGTCGTGGTAAGCCTTATACTTAGTAGGCAGAATGCCATTTCCTCACTAACTTTTGAGGCAACGCTTTATTGAGTTAACTCATGATCTTCAAGTTCGGGGAAAACATTCCATGCGATTGACAGTAGCTTTTTACATGAGGAAAAGTTACAAACTTTTCAAACACGGAACAAGAAAGATACATTTCTATAACTGAACGTAAAAAAAGAGCCTCGAACTATTTTATAGTGTTTTGGGCACAAAGTGCGGTGGAAAACTGCACTCGTTTCACTATTTCTCAATGATTATATGTTATCAGTGTGGTATTTTTCGGAATCTTAAAAAAATACAAAATTAATCTCAAATGAAGTCTTAATAATTTACGAAATGGATCTTAAATCGCTCTGTTATAGTTTTTGAATGCGCTATTGTGAACAGAAAATATTTAGTTTTGATGAACATTTGCAACTCTTACTGCAGCCCCAGAACAGTTAGTGTCCGATTTTTGCATATGAAATTAGGAAAGAATTAATTACTGTGACTTAAAAACTATCTTATTTAGTGTAGGGGTATGTGCGCTTAAAAAGCGTGGTTGACAAAATATATAAGAGTATCTATTTAAAATTTAGTAGCATATAAAAGCTTATTTACTTAAAAACTCATACACATAAGCCTAGAAGAATGTAGCCCCAGAAAATACATATAACATATTCAAAATCAGTCAGTATTAGTTAATTTAGAAACTAAAATAAATTTTGTTCTTGGGATATTTTATTTTGCAAGAATAATTTTTTGAAACAGCATCTTTTGACTATTGAAATAAAGAGTTAATATGTAGTTATTTCTATTTTATTAATCATTTTTAGTGTAAACTTCTTGCAGATTTTGAAAGCTTTTATTGTATTATACAATGAATTGGCAATGAATTTCCTTTTTGTTTTTCGGGAAATATCAGTTATAAAAATATTTTAAAAGCTGTATGTATTTTCTGAAAAATATAAACACAAGCATAATGTAAACTTTAATTCATACATATAAATACGGTAGGTGCAGGTACTGAAAATAAAACATTTTTTTAATGTTAACTCCGAGGGAATTTTTTCATTTTTTGGGGGCATCACTAAAATTATAGTTTCAGCACTTTTACATATCAGAAAATTCTGCACTTATCTATTCTTAAATTACGCTTATATTTTAGCATTTATTTATTGTATTTTCAATGACAAGAAGAGGTATTGTGAAAGATATTTAAATATGACACATATGTCCCGGAAAATGAAAACTCTTAAATGATTAACTTTCCTACAATTTTTTTAAGTAATCAAAATTGGAAACTGATTTTTTTTATCCTTTTTATGCAGATCTTATATAATATCTAGTGTTTTCAACTCCCAGTATAGTTGCGAAAGATATGATTAAACTGAAACACAGATATTTACCCAAAAAAATGAAGCCTATAACTCATGCACATACACAGAACCTGAATTTGTTTTCGTTCCCTATTCGTTAAGAAAACGATAAAACAGTTTAAGTGTTTTCCACTTTTCCAACTTATGCGAATAAAAAGCAGGCAGAAAAAAGGAAAATAATAGTAGTTGCAAGCCCGCATTTATAAAATAACCAATGCACGTGGCGAAAGAATATTAACGAATATTGATCTATCGAGGAAAAAAAAAATCTAAGCGTTCATTCTGCAGGTATTGCACGAGATCTAGAATTAACGTTGCGTGTAACAGGCCATCGGAGTGCCATGAGAATACATTACGGTTAGCAGCGAGTAGCACGCATTTATTCGTTGTGTTGCGTGGTCGGCTCGGTCAGATAGAAAACTTGAGTTAAACCTCTTAGAGCTACGGCAAGTGCAGGTGTTCATGCGTAAATATACCATTTTATTAGCAGGCGAGTGATTTAAGATACAGTTCTGAAGAAATGAACGTGAGATTATAGCTTTGCTACCGAGTTATAAATTCTTGTGCAGAAAAATAATCACGTTTCTCCTTATGGCGTAATTTATAGTACGATTAAAAATGTTGAGAGTAAATGAGAAACACAAAAGTATATTACTTCTCGAAATAACATGTTTAATAATAGTGCGTGTTGATAGTTTAGAACATAAAATAGGTTTTTCTTTAGTTTATTTTAAAAAAAATAGTTCTCTATCTACTTTTTCTGAAAAACATATTAAAATGACGGATAATGACGGATAAATGACATAATGAAGGATTTCTTTATTTTCCAAATATTTAAGTATAAATATATCATGTAGTAAAATAAGACGAACTGTGTGGGATGGGGATATCTTACGCTAAAATGTACTTATAAAAATATGCTGTATAATGTTTCTAGAAAAAATTTGACAAACACAATTTAAACGTTAAAGTATATGCATAACCGAGACGTAAAAATGATTATACGGTGCTCTTGAAAATTGAGAAAAGAAAACGTAAGTTCTTTTGAAATAAAATTTTCAGAAAGTTGCAGTTGAGCTAAAACGTTTTGTAGGTGTTCCTACGGACATATTTATTTAGAATACATATATATATATATATATATGAATAGACACACACACTCAGAGAGAGAGAGAGAGAGAGAGAGAGAGAGAGAGAGAGAGAGAGAGAGAGAGAGAGAGAGAGAGAGAGAAGAGAGAGAGAGAAAGAGAGAGAGAGAGGAGAAGAGAGAGAAAGAGAGAGAGAGAGACACAGAGAGAGAGAGAGAGAGATAGAGAGATAGATAGATACAGAGAGATAGAGATAGATAGAGAGAGAGAGAAGATAGAGAGAGAGAGAGAGAGAGAGAGAGAGAGAGAAAAATAAATGTTATATCTAGCTTTTGCCATGTTTGGCTTGGGAAAAAGAAAAGTGTTGAAAATTTACCCTATTTTGGAGTAATTGCTTTTTAAAAATACCCGTGGCACTTACTTTACATCAATAAAAGAATACCACCTTAAACATTTTCTAAAATAATGAAAAAGGGCAATTCAAATTAATTAAGGGGCATTTTAAAACATAGAATTTGATTTGACAATATATCATTTGTCGCTCATATAAAAATGCTAAATATCGTAGTTAACTAACCATGCAACCTGTAAATGTTCTAGTTACAATCAAATAACCTCATGCAATTACTTTTACTAATTAAAATTTTAGTAGAAACTAACTTCTTAAAACCCAAACTTTTAATTTCCTTTATTCTTTTCATCAGAAAGAATTAAAGTCTGAGTCTGTTCTTTTTTGTGTGCTACCGACTGACTGAAATTTCTCTGCAGTTTTACTTCTCCTTCAACTTTATCATTAACTAATATTTTTAATAAAGTTTTTCACTTTTATGAAAATAGGCTTTTCTTTCCAGAGTTTATTATTATTTTCCCTTCAGGCTCCATCATTAATCAACGTTACAAGTGAAAAATCAGCCATAATTTCGGTTTAACCAGTTGATAGCTTGATGGCCTTATTTAAAGCAAGGAAAACGAAAACACATATAGGAAGTGATCTTTAGCTTTGTAATTCACCAACGACTGGGCTTTTCTTTTGAGTGTCTGACACTTTCTTACAAGGTTAAGAAATATTACAGCGTCTCATGTCAAATACCATAAATGCACGTGGAAAGTTAAAAGCCTCAGACTCTTCTTTTTCGTTAATTTTCCGGGGATTTCAAAGGATCTAGGTCATTTCAAGAAATATCTGCAGTTACATGAATATTCACTCAAACCTTAATGAAAGGCGAATCATGAAAAAAAACATTTTTATTACAGTTTTGGGATTACTAACCTCGTATATCAAATCGATTACTGGAAGGATCATACTTTAGAAAAAAAATACTGTAGCATCTTTAGTAAATTACAAAGCAATTGAAATGTCTTCAAGAAATAAATGCTATTGAACTTCAAGAATAGTAAATCACATAGCCGAAAGAGTGGTAAAACAAACTGAAGATTTCAGTTAACCAATAATCCAAAATGATAAACCAGTTTAAAATCTATTTTAATCTGTTGAAAAGATCAAGGAAAAATAATTTTTGACCGTTATTTGAGTACTATTTTGGCAGTTCAAATATTTAACATTTTCTTCAAAATTTTGCACAGTGAACTATAAAATACCGTACTGCCAGAAAAAAGATTTTTTTTTCTAAACCTCATTACGTCACGAATAAAATTGCAAGTCTTTCTCGTGATCCCTATTGGACCACAAACTTATACCTTGTATAATCTGCCTTTTCATGAAGACATACGATCATGTTTACGAAAAACTTCTCACATTTATTGACCGACGGACTGATTGGAAGTATTTCCTGTCTAGCTTTTTCTAAACGCACAATTATGGATCAGATTCCTATAAAAAGCTTCCTGGTGAGAAGTTAACCCCCTCACACAACTGAAAGAAGAAAATGTAACTGTAAATTAGCTAACTCTGGGCTGCCTCAGTCTGTGAGGGCACAGTTAATTTTGTGACTTCGCGAGCTTTACATGCATTTACCCTTTTCGTTGTCCTCGGTAATATATTTGGAAGATCTTGACGAGACGTTTTAAAAACGCTTGCGTTTTTAAAATCATGTGAATGTAACAGCGCTAATCAGAAGATGTGGGTTGTCCCATGGGCCTTGATGTGCACAGTGTGATCACTTGGGTGTTTTTGGTTATCTTTTTCCCAAGTCTACTTCATTATGATGGCTTCCTGTGATGTAAGTAATTGAATTTTTTACCATCGCATTTAGCTAGCGCATCGTATATTGGAATCAAAATACGATAAATACGTTTTGTTTTTAATGCATTTAAAAACTTGGTAAAAGGTGTGGAACATTTTACTGTGATATACGCAAAATATTAATACGGTGATTTTAAGTTAATATACAATTATATAATTCTGAGAAAACTACATTTTAGAAGATTATTCTAAACTAAGTATTAGAAGATTTAAAATGATTAATCCTATACTCCTGTCTGACATCTTTTAGGCTGCTTATAACTTTGAAACAAGAGACTTCAAGACATTGATAATTTCTAGTTATAATCACGGTGTTTATGTACAAAGTGCATGCAATAACAATTTAATGCACATAAAGTTAATCTGTATTTCTTTTATACTCTTTGAACTTTAAAGAAATCTGTTTAATAGCAGGTGGCCCTCTTAAAGACGTTTAAAAAACATTTATTTTGCGATAATCTTCAAATTTCATTCGATGTATTAAAGAGTTACATTTAAAATGCAGCCCACTTATTTTGATACAATTTTATACTCATTATTTATACCGGGTGATATTTATTTACCGTCATATCAAGCGAAATGGAATGATGTAACAGATTCAAGATTTTCTCTCAAAAACTCAGTCTAAGAATTCAAGCAAAAGTTAAAAGCGTAATGTTGGTTCAAGGAAAATCGATAGTTCTCAAGTCACGGCTAAAAGGGGAAAGAAATACCTTGAGCAGAGCAGAGTAAGATACATCGTATGTAAATTACCAGCATTCTCTGAAAATAAATAAATAAAATAAAATATGCAAAAGGCATGCAATGCTATACTTATACATTTGTTTTTAACTTATATTCATTTTTGTAAACTGATTTACATTATAACCCTTTCATCTACTTAAACCAATTGACGAAGAACGATATAAGATAACTGAAAAGAAAGCGCAGAATTACAAAATAGATTTTAAATACATTTATTTAAAAGCCTTTCTTAAATTTCTAGAGTGGACTAATAGGCATGTTTTTCATTATTAAACACATATAAGTTAACAATCGGGAAGACGCCACATTTAAGTTTACGTATGCTTAGTTGAAGCAAATTTCAAATTATAAGATAATCAAAAAAATAAACCATGTTCTCCACTCCTTAGTTAGCTATAAATGCTTATTAATTGCTTCTACAGCATCTACGTGGTTGGGAAATTGAAAGTTAACCCTTTAACGCGCAGTGTCCGCTCCGGGAACGCCAAACTCTGACGTTTTGACTGTTGCCAGTCACGAAGAATAGATTTGATATCTATAAAAATAGTTGCGGGTGACAGAGCTTAACAAGAATCCTTTACTTTTTAGCACGTCATTTCCCGTAAAAAAATTGTCACGATTATTTTTAACAGCACTGACACATTCTAAAGCTCATTGATTACAGCTGGCTCATTGGACAGCTGGCTGTGCCCGGCAAAAAAGGGTCTCTCGATCTGTGGCACGCGATGCACGTTTCGATCGTCCTTCATCTTGCTGGTAGTTAAGTAGACCAATGGCAACGCCTGCTCTTTTTTCAGCATTGGGAAAGGGTTGCGCCTCAAAGGGTTAAATAAAGTCATGCGTATTGTTGCATTTCCCCTCATATATATGGGGAAGATCACGCTAGTTATGGTGTGAAAGTAACACACACACGCATTAGAAAAGCTGCTTTAAATCAGTAATTACAATGAATAAACAAACTGGCAAACTGGATTTTTTTTTCAATAATATTTAACTTAAACTAATAAAAATGCAATTTTGAATGTTAGCCTATCCAACCTTTCATTCAGTACAAAAGATCGCAATTTCAATGTTCGTAAAACCATTCCTTGCGCTTGATGTACTCATCTCAATCATGGTTGAGATATATTTTAACGTAAAAATGAATTTTAGATATCACTCAAATGGACCAATAATTTAATTATTTTATTGAAATTTGATTCTGAAAAAGATGGTCAATTCGTTTTCCTTTTGTAGTTTCGAGCCAAATGATGCATGGTATTAAATTGTGAATTATATTTCTTTAAAATTCTTAATTCCTTAAAGAAAAACATATGAATATAAGCAAAATTAGAATATGCATATATTAGAGACAATGCAAAATGTTACATTAAAATATTAAATATATCGTTAATTCAAATTATATTAAATTATAATTATTATATCATCATAGCTATAATTATTAATTTAATTTATATTTAAGCTATAGTAAATAATATACAAATCTAAGAATAAAATTAAAATTTAATTATTTCTAAACTATTTTGCTTCTTTCCTAAGTACAAGCTGAAGATATCATATGTGCTTATTTTTGAATCCTAGTTATGGCCGATTCCGCTTGTCTTGTGTATGTAACAGAACGTGGAACGCACATATTTGCTAATATAGTACTTAAAGCATTCCTTTATTAACTTTAAATGTGATCAATGGAACATTACACGGACCTTGCGCGAATCTCGTTGAATTCTCACGAGATCAAAAATAAGGACGATTAAGGAGGTGAATGAAGTTAAATTCAGAATCCAGATGTACACTGGGATAAGATTCCTCACACAGAAAGGCCAGTATTGCTATTAGTTAACACATACAAATTCTAGCAGCAAACTTGCGTCTTTTCAAAACTCACATCCTCCCCGAAATTACCTTAATTGTGTTGCTAATCTGAGTAACGTTATAGAAATTTAATGCATAAAGATTAAAATTTTAACAAGAAACAATACTCTTTATTTTAGCTTTTGGGAAAGTCCCAGAAATGTTATCGCACTGTTCTTGATAAACCATATCAAAGCACTTCCGTTTTACGCTTTTTCCTGTTTGTACTAAAATGATTTTCAACAGAAATAACTATTTTGTTTAAAAAATTGTGTTGCGAAATAGTTGCTGTTCCTTAATTAGTATTTTTGTCATCTTTCTAGATAATATTTAGTTCAATTTATGCAAAATTTTCAATTAAATCCATACTGACCACCATATGAAGAATAGAAAAGTAGTATATTGCATGAACTACAAAAATATTCTTGGCAAAATATTCTTAAGTATCAAGTACAAGAAAACACTTTATGAAAACATTATTTAAGAGCTTAATAAATTATCATCGTTAATCGTAATAATGAAAGGCATTTTGAACATTGCTTGTTTACATTTAATTAAAATGTTACTCCTAATGAGATAACTAAAGATATGTTTTTGTCCCATTACTTTATGTTTTATGCATTTATGAACACATGCATTTGAAAGAAAAGGGGTTTTGAACATTAAAAGTATGTGATTTTTTATAATAATTTTTAAATTTCAAAATTAATATTAGGATATTAGTCTTTTGTTACTTAAGGTTTTAATCAAAGTGTTGAATATTTTAAAGTTTTCATTAATTCAGTGATGTAAATAATGAATTTCTATGCATAATATAAATATGTATATGTATGTAGACATTAAAATCAACTAAATCCGAATTCACTTAATGATAAGGAAAGTAATAGAATCAAATTTTTTGTGAATTTTAAATGCATTTATATAGATACTAATTGGTGAATAAATGGCTTTAAAAATGCAGTCTTTTCTTAAAGTTTATTACGCTGAAACTTATAAAATGTAACTAACGATTTTATTTAAATTTAAATTTAAATAGACCTGTTTGTGTTACAATGTCCGCATAAATTAATGGCTTACATTGAATAATTATATCCTCATTCATATGTAAAAAATTATAAGAGGGAAAAAAAATTCCGCGCGTTTGTATTTATCTAAGCGCGATTTTCTTAATTTAAACAAAGCTGTGTTCATATTTTAGAAGCCTGAATTTAAGCATGAAAATCAGAATAAATATACAGTATATTTTCCTTGACGTAATATATCATGTTTCGATACAACTGCAATTCAGATAAAACAATTATAATTCTCCTTATTCAGGTCAAAAATATGTGTAAACAAATTCATGTTTGCAGTAATGTTTGTAAACCCATAAATATTAACCTATTATTTTACTTATCGCACACATTTATAATAACCCTCAATCTTTTTTAACCCCTATTCATTATTAATTTACGAGTGTAAAGAGAGAAAAAAAGTATTTTATAAATAAAATTTTCTGTTTAGAAAACAAAATAAAGCAGTCCTTTGAAAAAGACTTTTTTGAAATATTTAAAATGATAACAGTTCCGTTTTTATTTAATTTTCACGTTTTGAGTATTTTAAGTTTATTTCCATTCTAAAATAGCCACTGAAACCTTTGATACAGTAAACATAAATTGCTTTCATGGATATTGTTTTATTAAACTGAATTCCGACACAGCTACTAAAAACAATTTTTTTAAAGAAAACAAGAAAAATTATATAATTTGCTTGCCATTTCCGAAACTATATTACATACATTGATATATTTTATTTACGGCAAATTTTAAACCAATACATATCGCACAATGCAATAGCAATCTATCGTTATAGCTATGGTAATAATTAGGAAAATTAAGTAAAAAATATTTTATAGGAAAAATCTGGAGTGACTCCACTCGACTTTCCGAACACTTACGATTCAGATCATGACCAAGCATTTAAATAAATTTTAATCGATGAATAATTCAAATATATATACCAAATTGATGCTCAATCGAATACACCGTTTAAACGCTAGCGCACTTTCAAGAATTTCGTCCCATAGGCGGTAATGTAAAAGAAATTTTTGTCGTAGCCCTGTAGAAACACTATAAGTCCTATACACACCAAAATCAATGCAGGTCTTGCGACGGTGGTTTATAACATATATACCCAATTTGAGCTCAATCGAATGTACCGTTTAAACGCACTTTCAAGAATTTCTCCCCATAGGCCATAGTGTAAAAGAAATCTTTGTTTTAGCCCTGTAGAAAAACTATAAGTCCTATACACATCAAAATCAATACTGGTATTACGATGGTGGTTTATAACATCTATACCTAATTTGAGCTCAATCGAATGCACTGTTTAAACGCTAGCGCACTTTCCAGAATTTTCCCCCATAGGCCATAATGTAAAAGAAATCTTTGTCGTAGCCCTGTAGAAAAACTATAAGTCCTATACACACCAAAATCAATAGCGGTCTTGCGACGGTAGTTTATAACATATATACCCAATTTGAGCTCAATCGCATTCCCCGTTCAGGAGCTATCGTGTTCACTCACATACACACAAACACACATACACACACACACACACATACACACATACATACATACATCTCGTAAAAATAGCATAAATGAATTCAGAAGACCTCAAAATGTGTAAATACACCAAAATCTCGACTTCGAATTTTTTCATGATTACAATACTTTCCTTACATGGTACATGTTCGGAAAGTAAAAAAACAGCTTTCAGCTTATGATATACGCGGTGTTTACATGCTTTTAAATGTATACGATAATACCGTTATAATTCGAAATTTTAAACTCAACGACGGTAGTAACATTGCACAACTCTGCTTTCCATACAGTTGATATTATCGAAAATTACTTTATTTACAATTTTTAATTCACCCGAATAAAGTAGCCTGAGCATTGCTGTCTTACATGGAATTATATTATACTTGATCTCACGAGACTGGTTAGGAACAGAAGATAATCATAGAAATCGCGTCTTTGCAAATATTGTAATGAAAAGGTTCAATACTAATTAATATTAAGAGACGTTATAAAATACATACAAGTAAAATACATACAAGTAAAATGCATACAAGTGTAAAATACATACAAATAAAAGTTTGTATTGTATGATCACTTTGCGTGGTATAAAAAATTCGTCCTTTTTCAGGTGCACAAAACGTTCTACTACCCATACAGTTTGGAAAGTGAAAACTTAAAGTAAACAATTCATTTGCTATTTGGTAGAAGCATTAAGTAAAAAATAAAATAAAAATATATAAATTGATAAATGTAAAAAATCAGAAAATAATAGCTGTTCAAAGTTGCCCAGTACAAAAGCTGTACAACTTTTGTACTGTTCAAAATTGTCCAGTACAAAAGCTATACAACTTTTGTACTGGAACGTTGTAAAAAAGAGATTTACAATGTTCCAGTTGTACATTGTTTTGTGAAAAACTAATAATAAAATGAAAGTAGGAAGATATAGCAATACTAATAAAATGAACAAAATATGTAGAAACATAAAGTAATGGTATTAATAAATAAGTAAAAAAAAATAATTAAAATATTAAAGGACAGTAATATAAACAAACTAGAATTTATAGTGGACTTGGAGAAGTTTTTAAAGAGAGGAGAGGGAATTAAGCTTGATGACAGCCCCACCAAGCAACTGTTTAACTTAAGAAAGGCGCAAAAATATGAAGATATTTAAGAGTGAAAACATTTTTGTGCTTCTTCTAAATAAAGTGCTCTATGGTGTTCTAAAGTTCCAAAAAAAAAAAAATAAATAAACGAATAAGACATTTTGCACTTACCGTGCCTAGCCTAGGTAGTAGCACAGCTGAGGGAAAGGCTAGGGTGCCGCAAGCAGCAGCCCAAGGCGGTGCTGAAGCACTCAGTTCAGGCGAACCTGGGTGGTGGTTCTGAGCTGCAGCGGCGAAAAGCACGGCTGGAGAGGTAGCCACGATGTTCTGTGTCGACTCCAGCGTATATCTCAGTAAACGGTCTTATTGGTCATCAAGGGAGGCAAGAACTCGCCTTTTTTGCTGTTTGGGGATTCAGAGGTTTTTCTTTTTGGCTGAAGATGTGCCCACTTGTTCGTGGTTAGTTTTTTAATGGTTGATATGAAGAACAGGAGCTACGGGGGAAATCGAAAATTATAGAGTCGATTCGAATGAAAGGTTTAGTTGCAGTTTGCACGAATCGTCTTGCTTGCAGCTGGTGTTTGCAACAGGATTTCAATGGAAACACAGCGTTTTTTTTCTTAAAAACGCGATAGTTTAAAGTTTGTATGATATTAAAATAATAGGTTTCAGTTAATAAAAATTAATTAATTTTCCAGATAGCACCAGTGAGTGATATATCAGTTATTTAACTGGTTGTCAATAAAATATCACTTTAATTCAGCTATATAAAGCTCTATTTTGAAGCTAAAGATCTTAGCTGTTGACTATTAGATATGTAGTTGCAGTCACTCTCAACATTGCAAAGTTAGCTTAAAAACACTAATTTTACTATTTAACAATTTTTTACAGTTATTATTGAATCAAAATATGTCTACTATCACTTTTGGAAGCCTCACTAATTGATTGAAAGACATCCTTTGAAAAACATATGCTTTATAAAAACCAAATCAGTCTATTTGTCACACCTAATATTTCTTAATGAATATCAGATAATAATATGTCATTCTTGATAACTATCACTTTCTAATTCAAAACTTTCTGGGATATTTACAAAATATAGCATCCACAAAACTATAGCTTTACAGTAACGAAGTATTTTTCGCTCCGGATATTTTTATTTAGCATACTTAAAAACTCTCCGCTCTCGTCAGCGTCAGCACTTTGTCTGTGATACTCTTTATAAAACTTTTAGTGAACCAACTGAATTATTTCTGTTATATTACTTGATACTCCACTGATAAATAACGGTACAATTTAGTCATTTCAATCTAAAGTTCGGTATGATGCAATCAAACAAACAGTACTATTATTTAGAGCTTCAATAACTTCTCTATCTTCTCTACCGGTAGCATCGTGTCCTGGAGCACCCTATTTCTAACAGCTGTTAATGACAACAGACTGCAAAATCTTCTGAAAAATGTGCCAAGTGCCTGACAGGAGCCTGTCATCCCGCTCGCTTTACGTATTTATGCCACTACAATCGATAAGCCATCTCCTCATTGTCACAAGCGATGAATTACGGGAATATTCAAGGGGTACTCGTTGACACCGGCTCTGCTGGAGATATAAGATATCGCCTTGGCAGCAGGACAAAATATATGTCAGCGTTGCCTGTACTGCACCACAAATTCAACTGAATATTACTAATGCTTTGCCAGGAGGGAGAGCTTGCGAGGGGGCGCTGCCTTCGGTTTGCGGGGGAAAGGACCTAGGTAATCGATGGCACACAAAACCAATAGTTTTAGGGCGCTTGTGTACCTAAGATACTTTATTTTTGGGAGAAAATTAGTCTCTCTCTCTCTCTCATATTAAAAAAATCATATTTTCTCGTAAATATTCCGATATTTTTTCGTGCGATTTTTTAAAATCTGCATGCGGCTGTATAAAAATTTTGCTTGCATTAAAATTTCTGTAGAATCCCCGAATTTTAAATTAAATCAAAAAGAAGGTTACTGTAATGTAATAAGAAACTTCTTCAAGAGGAGTTGAATTGAATTATACTGCCCCTCTAAATTGATTTTACTACTCCATATAAGAATAAAATAAAAGAGTAAAGAGATTTTTCAAAATTGGGTCTTAAACTTATCACATTCATGCAATGAGTTTAAAAATTAGATCAGTATCGTTCAAAAAATACAAGTTAAAGTGAAACGCCAATTAGATTTTATATGATCTGTTAACCCTCTTATTTCCACTATGAGAAAGTCCCAAGCAAAAGAATATTTTATGGTTCAAATGGTGTTCTTTTAAGCCAAATAACGTAAATGTAATAAAATATTGCGAAAAAAAATTATTTTTATATGTTTTGTCTCTATTATTTTAAAATCCTTCTAAACATTGTAAATGAAACTTAAAAAATACTATTTTTTTGTATCTAGTGAAAAAGCACGCATTTTATATTATTTATTAAGTATATCAATGGCAATTACTAATTTTTCTTCTTAATAAATATTATTAAAATAATAGAAAACTTGATATTAGTACATGTAACTAGAACGGAAGAGTATAAACAATATTTTTTATCCATTAATGCTGGCATCTGTGGATCCAAATTACTACGTTTAATAATTAAAGGTATAGTTAATGGTTTTATGACTTCAAATTTACCTTTCAAAACATTTTTCCTGTAAAATGTAGTGTTTAAAGGCAGCTAGCGTATGTGCTACCATGGGCATAAGAAGGTTTAACGAATTATTTTTCATTTATTACAATTGTTACTCAGTTTAGTTAAATGCATCGACATTTAGAAAAACTTGTTAATATCTTTATCAAAACTTGGTTCTGTATACATACCAAGCTTCCTTATGTATACTCAAAATGTAGATGACTCTGTGATATGATATTTTAAAAAGAAAAATCTTTTTAAAAATTTTTTTAGTTTTTAATTTATTTAATTTATTAAGTTAACAAAAAAAGTTATTACGTGGATATGTCTAATATACCACATAATTGAATGCTAAACTTATAAGAATATAAGCTGTATAAATGAAAACCACTTCGTATAATTCTTCCCGCGTTTGAAACTTATAACAATGGCGTGGTGTAGCAATTTTTGCAACAATTCCATAACAATCATTAACAACATTATTAGGTCCAAACAAAAAACACATATTATTGAAGATATAAACTTTTATAATCTCTACAAAATATTATTTTATAGCATGTGTAAGTTTATTAAAATAAATTATTTTTCGGGAAATAAAAATTTTCTGTCATCAAAAATTTTATAGAACATTTCAGCATGTACATGGTATGCATTGTGTCTGTTAATATAATAGAATGAACATTTTTTTCCTAAATAAGGAAAAGTAACATTTTGATTAAAAAATAATTTTCAAGCTTATACACTTGTTCATATCGTTCAAGAAAGTTATTTAAAATTGTCCAAAAATCCCAACATATTATTACTATAAAAGTTATTTTATTAAAATTTTACTGACGAGCACTAAGAAAACAAACTGGATACTATATTGAAAGGCATATTTTTTCTTTTACCAGAATCTTGAAAAATATTTACTTCACTTAACTTTTCCCTAGAAATGTAAATATTTGATCTTTATAGATGGGAAGATTTTTTTTTCTTTCTTTGTTCAATCCGTAGTATATAAAAACAGTAATCTTTGTCAAGTTTTATAAAAATATTTTAGCAATTACTTTGTAAAAATTTCGATAGCTGTAAAGATAATTTACGAAAAAAAAAATTGACACAGTTGTAAAATGCCTGAAAGAATCAACCTGCTTTACAAAGAGCCTTAAGTATTTATTTAGCTAATCGCTCTACGGTATCATAATTTTCATGCATTAATGCGTGTCGAAGAATAATGGTATTCAATGTCAAATTATAAACCTTAGGAGGACTATATTTCACAAATGGCAGCACAAGCGGGATGTTTATTATAAACCTCTGTTAAGAAAAAATAATCCAAATATTTTAATGGCTCACTAATACCTAATTCACTTTTTTTTACTTTAAGGCTATGTGACATGAGTTTTATTATAAAACAAATCTACAATTCATCAAATGTCATTATTATTATCACCTGGCACGGACTAGTCTTGAAGTTTATCCGTACTTTTTTAAATCTATGTTTGTCAGTGTAATTCCTTTTATAAAGTATAGATATATAGTATGGGTTACTTAGTATGTATATATATACCGGGTGCCTCAAAAATGACTGATGGATTTTGAAAATCAATAACAGAAAGACGGAATTTGATAGATATGTATCGATTGCGGCTATATGCGTAGAAAATTGGGGAATTATATCCCACTAAATTTCAAATTCAGTTAACATTTTCACCCACAGGTGGCGCTGAAAACTATGAAAAAATAAAAACCGGTATGAAAATTTTGTAAGGACAGTTGCAAAAAGCAAAACGATGACATTTTCAATGTAACCCCCATTTGCTGCAACAACGTGGCGCAGTCTGCGTGCTGCTTCAACTCCGCAATTGTTTGTGGAGTTTTGGCAGTATACCAAATTTTTCAGGTACCCCCAAAGAAAAAAGTCTCAGGGCGTCAAGTCTGGAGAAAAAGTAGGCTATTTAGTAAGGGAAAAAAATGTCTCTCAAACAATAGCTTTATGTAATAGTGAGTTTGGAAAGGCTTTTTTTTTTCTGTTCCACAGGATTATTTTTTCCTATGTCGTCATTAGTTTCACTAGCAATTTTTTTCATTATACTCAAATTTTTGAGCTCCAGGGGCTACATAGAAACTTCATTAAAGATAAATAGCCTGTGAATAAAAACTGCAACCATTAAAGTTATTCTTTTATACCGCCAATCTTAAAAACTTCACAACACCCGCGATTAACGCCTTGTCTACATAAAACGAAGTTTTGCGTTTTGGCAAACAATGTATTAGACATGCCAACAACGTTCATAGAAGCGATCCCATGTGCATATTTAAATATCATGGTCTATTTTTTTTTTGACAATCATTTTCATCAAATCATCATTTTGCATGAGCTGCTCTATTCAATTTTCCCTTGTTTGGGAAATAAAATGTCTTTTGAAAATTAAATAAGTTCCGCAAATTTTTGCTTGAGTTTCACATTTTTTTTTTCGAAATTAAAAATCGAATTTAAACATAGCGGGTGGCCAATCGGCGGGGGCAAAAATCATTCACCTCGGCTTTTATTTCTTAAATATTGATGACAAACATCCATAAAAGATTACAAATTTACGGGGGGGTAGGTTACGGTCAAAAAGGTACAGCGCTTCATGAACAGAAATTAATTCTCAGGGGATTAAATTTGAGTTAAAACAAAATAACATTTTACACAGTTCCCTTACCCACCCCCAAAAAAAGGTAAAATATGTCCATATACTAGCGCGCAGAAGTACAAAGTTTGCTCATTTTATCCTAAAAAACGTCAGATGTATACATATAAAAAAAATGCTGAATTGACTTATTTTCCAATGGCTCTCGAAGTGAAAAAACGACGTCACATGAAGTGACGGCTCTCCAAGTGAAAAAACGACGTCTGATGACACCGTTTAATGATTGCAGTATTTTTACATAATAAAACAATAAGTACATAAATACACAATTTTTTTGCTGAAATTGGTACTTTATAGCCAACCTCTCTCTGAATTTGTTTAAACATATCTGTGAAACTTTTTATAATGAAAGGCGGGAATTTTGTCCATCAAATCATTAGTGCGTGGAGCACTTTTTACGAATTAGGAATTTTTCTTTTTTTTGTATGGAGGTTATGTATATAATTATTGTTTCTGGCAACACTTTTATAATCTTAATTCTACTATTACACAATCGAATTCTGGCAACGCCGGTTTTCACCACTTGATTTTGGCAACATTCTTAAAACAAAAAATGTGCTGTCTCATGCCATGCGATCTGCATTGTACCTGTTGGGTACGTCTGTTTTGCAGTGTTTTTCGATTATTTTTCTGTCAAATTTATTATGTATTTATTTTCTTATTTTTCTGTGGTGGGATAGGGCCTAAATGTGTGGAGTGAATATCTTTTTCGATATGCCATACAACCGAAGTCGTATTATTATTTTGTTGTCTTTGATTAGAATCTTCTGGGTATGGCCCCTGACGAATGTCCCAGAGGTTATAATTTACCATTCCATTCATTCTGGTATACTATGGTTCTTTGTATTTCGAATTTCACGCTGTTTTTGCCCTCTTATTCTGATATATGTACTTTTTCCCTGCAGGATATGTCATTGGTGCTGTAATATTCTTAGTGTTTTACATATTAATTATATATATATATATATATATATATATATATATATATATATATAATGTACTTATACATATATATTGTACTTACTCAAATTTCATTGAATGGAAATTTTAATCGATTTCATTAAATTCTGTAATTGTTTTTTTTTGAACTTAGCATTGCAATTTATTATAGAGGATGTCCCATATAATGATTGGGACAAATTTTAGGGAGTGGTAGGGTGCATAATAAGGAATCAGAATCACATAGAAATGTGGGATCAGAAACGCCTTTTTCACTTACCAGTTAATAATCACATGAAGAAAAATGTTGAAATGTTAGTCTCATTTCTTCACCAATTGTCACAAACAATGGACTTGTCTCCAAAAATTTCATCGATGAAATGAAATGGAATTTTCAAAATATGAATTCTAGTCACATTAAGTTTTGACGAATAATGGTCGGTAAGTTCACTATTATTTCAGCACTTGTTCCGAAGTGATTATTAACAGCTACATGAAGATGACGTTTCCAGTCCCACATTGATATGTGATTTTGAATTCTTATGATGTGCCCTATGTGATGAAGATCACATATCTAATTTAATAATATTTTATTTGATTTTCTTTAATGTAATCTATCCAAAATCATGTATTCTAAATCACTTCTGTTTTCATTTTTCTGCCATTTCGGCTTTTAAATTTATATATTTGCTTTACCCCGTATGCACTATTCTTTTTGTTTATTCGTCTCTTCAGACCGTTGTGCGAAAAATAGATTATATTACGTCCATTTGCAAAATCAACGTACTTTCTGCTTCCCCTCTTGGCATCCTGCTGGCGTAAGTTAGTATTTGTTGCCATTCCGACATCTTTAAAATTATTTGCTCGCGATTACGTCATAGTAATTTTATTTGATTAACTTTTAGGGTTACTCTGGAATTGGCGTTATTAATCTTAGCCAAGTTATTGTTCTCACCAATGTGTAATTCGCTGCTGGAGTAATTTTTAAGTCATTCCATTTTTATTGCACTGTCCATATAGGACGTCATTTTATTTTCGCTGAGCCACCACCGTCGTTATAATAATGTTTCAATAGTATGTGTTTAATAAAATAGTATTTCAGTATTTAACGTCTTTTTATTTTACTGCGCACTTAAGTGTATTCGAACCTGGATTTTCATGTCACAACGCAACTTAATAATTCAAAACAGCCCAACCAAATAACTTCTTTATACCCTACCTCCCCTTAAAATTTGTTCCAATCACTTAGGGACATCCTCTGTATAGATCTATGATCAATAAGGAAAAAAAAACCGATGCCCATGTTATTGGGACACCCTGTATATTTGAAAAACCATCACTTTTTTTTTTTAAATACCGGGTGTACAAATATTTCTTACAGAGACATGAAACTGAAATATTACAACAGACAAGAGATAGAAAAAGTGCACTATGCATTATATTCTGAAAGTATTTCGAATATTTTTGAACGTAAAAAATGATTCATATTATGTTTGTGTATCCACTTTTTTTTAAAGTATTATCTATTTGCCTTTGTATATTTATGATAAAGAATGTTGAAACAATAGTCACTCCTTCATTTATTTTCTTTCCTAGGGCAAATGCTGATATGGAGCTTTTATAAAGATGAAAATGCTAACCCACCATAAAAACTATGATGTGGAAGTAAGCGAAAATAAAGGAAGAAAAAACAAATTAGACGGAAAACTTTTAAAAAATATATAGTCACATTTGGAAATGTTTTATTATTTTCAAATTATTGGTTGTAGTTATTTCTTATCCAGGAAAAATGATGAAAATGACCGTAGATCTTGTTTATTTTCATTAACTTTTCTTTAACTTTCATCAACGAGTTAAGAGCTCCTTCCGACTTCTTGATAATGAGATAACTTAGACGAACTGATAGAATGATGTACGGATGTTGGTCTTCAATGAATCCACAGGCACGCTGACACCCCGGGCAACCAAAAGACCAATGGCCGGGCAAAGCGGGCAGCGGCTTCGGAATACCAGCAACTCTCTGAGCTGTACCAAATAAAATAACGATTACCATTAATAACACTACCAAGATCAGTATTACCAACCAAAGCTACGATAGGCTTTGGGAATGCTTGGTCGCTTGTCCTATCCGAAATTACAATACAATAGAAGAGGTCAACAGCTGTCACCAAATTTCGCCTAACAACGGGGCACGAATACCTACAGGCCAACCTGCATCTTATTGCCTCCCTCAAACATATGTTTAGTTATGTTTGTGCATGTTTTATTTTTTTTAATTACAATAATATTTTTATCACGGAATAGCTAAGATGACGTTTGAATTAACTGGTGATCATGTATATACAGCTGCAACTTAAATAAAATAAAATAAAAATCTTTAACTTATTTTGAATTAGAATTGTTTTAAACCCTATTGGTACTACTGAACGAAAAATTCTCTAAGTACTCCTGCCACTTATTGGCGACATTCACGAAACGTTCTTCGGGTACTACCTCCGTCTACTAGCGGCATTCATGATTCCATTGAAATCACTGCCGTGGCAGTCAGTTGGTGAATGTCGCGGTCCGAATGAAAAGCTCATTGTCAATCACGCGCGAGACTTCTATGAATGCCGCAAAACACGCTTTTCTGGCTTCCGCTGCCGTACAGTACAACCACTCTTTCGCAAATAAGTGCCTCGTACAGCTGATACATGAACTCGACCAACTCCTCCATACCGATTAAAGGAGCTTTTTCAAACAAATAAAGTATAATTTTAACATAGAAAATGTCACATATTTTAATAACTCAAGGGTTTTATTATACTAAAAATATGAAAACAGGGGGAAGATTAAGAGAAAACGTTTTGTAATAATTTTATATATTTTACATGTATTAAAAAATCCTGTTTTATAGATATTTATAATTTATTTAATTTTATGTAATTTAATGAAAAAAAACAACTTTCGTTTCTGTCATTTAGAAGAGGGATTTGGAACAGTCAATATAAATGGTTTTCCTTTATAGGTTATATCAATCCGCCTAAAGGTTTATTGATTGACAAAAAGAAAAGTGATAAAAAGAGTGTTCTCCGAACATTATTTCCCCTTCATATAAAGTATAGGGGTCAGTGAACAATTAGTTTAATCCATTTTTCGGATCTTTCACTTAATTTATATATAGGCGCTATAAGAGCGTAGAGCACATAGTATTAATGAAAACTTCATATCAATTGTTATTTTGAAATGAGCTTTAAAAGCAATTATTAAATATTTTATAATTTTTTATCAGGATAATTTAAGGAAAACTATTATATCTTATAATATAGTAACGGATTATATATATAATATGTTTTTGCCCACTAATTAACTGGTATATTTCGAACATGATATTAACATTTAGTTTGATTACATCAACCTGAACCCAGTCGTAAAATTCTATACACTTTTTGTCGCATATATCTAATAAGAACTTAAGATGAAATCATCAATATTGTTTAACATCATAAACTAGTTTCTTGTTTGTACTTATACATGATATCAATTCGCTATTAGATTTGTTTATTTATATATTCCATGAGAATTCGGTGGAAAGTTTCCGACTTGACTAAATGACAGAATTTCAAAATGGTTTTCTATATATTTCTAATTAGTGAAAAAACATGTTTATTTTACAGATTTTTATTGCTACTGCTCACTAATCGTATGAAGTAATCAAAATTGCTGTTTAGGTGTTATTTAATTATTATAATTAATTGTTTTTATAACAATTAAATATCATTGTTTTAATTGTTTTAAAACTTCCCTAGTAAAATATTTATCTAAGTCCTTAATGCTGATTTTCAGAGTATAATTGCATATATGGCGCTCATATATGGCTTCAGAGTATAATTGCATATATATATATATATAAAGGAAATTTGGGTTTTACTAGTTTGGGTGTTGTTCAAGTGGTACTTTCACTGTAAGTTTTGCTTTTCAGTCTTACTTGCCACGCGCGCTCTGGAGCTATGTTTTATTTATTTTGTTATTTGTCAGACATCAGGATGTCGATTCTGAGTGCTTTAGAGTGTACACGTGTCCCCACGCCTTTGTAGCCCCGGATGCGGGTCATGTTGGTAAACGTGTGTGGTTCGATTAGAGATAGGAGAGAGGCGCAGTTATGTCTTCGCAAACCACGTGGTGAGGTGAACGTAAAAAAAAGGTGAGCATCGAAAATCCAGAGACTTCTGCCACTGGAACTGCTTAATTAGTCCACGCTGATTTTTGTACCCGTCTCCCCACCCCTCTTCTCACTCTATATTGTAACTTAAATGTAATTATCAATAAACCATATTACCTGCCTTAACTCTGGAACTTTACTGGAATATCTGACGTCACAAATATATATATATATATATATATATATATATATATATGCATATTTAAATAAATTTGTTAATCAAACCGATTTTGTATAAATCAACAAATTGCAATTTTCATATTATAATTAAAATAGCAATAAGGTGGTATTATTAAGAAATTATTGCTACTATTTATTAACTCTCAAGAACATTTCAGATATTTTCTTTAAAATTTATCACATGCATGAATGTTTATTGACTATAGTATCACTACTATGGGGGAAAAACCTTCATACGTAGTTTGTTTACTACATTATTTTCTACTAATCCCACTATTTACATAAATACCTGTTCCTGAAATTTTAAATTTAGGAAATGTTGTTTATAGAAAAACTAAGTACAATACTAATTTTAAATGTTACGATATAATTATCTTTAGTAATATATATATATACTAGCTGAAGTACCCGTTCTTCGCACGGGAATGAATGGACTTTTTGATATTACGATTTGTGGTGATTACTATTCATTGTAATAAACAGATATAGCAAAGTGGATATCGCGTTATATTGTGTCCAATAATCATGCATACCGAATTGCAAGGCAATCGTTTGAACGGTGCAGAAGGCCATGCGGCGTAGCGCAATCTAGTGGCGAGTTTTAGCAAAACGGATACGGCGAAAATATTCTTCGCATTCAGATATCGATGTATACGAATTTTCATGACTGTCGGCTGGACAGTCCTGAAGTTCATGTGTTGACGCGACATCTAGTGGCAAGTTATAGGAAAATGGATAGCGCCAAACTCTTCCCCGTGTTCAAATATCTATGTATACCTATTTTCATAGCGATTATTTGCACAGTCAAGAAGTGATACACTGCAGGGCCATCTAGTGGTTCAATAAAGTAATGATTTGCTACAGCGCCGTCAAGTGGCGAGTTATAGCAAAATGGATAACGCCAAAATATTCTCATTGTTCAAATAGCTATGTATACTGATTTTCATAGCGACCGTTTGAATGGTCAAGAATTTGGCCTGCTGCAGCGTCATCTAGTGGCGAGTTAAAATAATAATGCATTGCAGTGTCATCTAGTGGTGAGTAACATCAAAAGGAACGCAGTTAGAATATATTCTTCGTGCTCAAATGTGTAAGTATAAAAAATTTTATGCTGGTCAGTCGAACGGTATAGAAGTTGATGCTTTGCAGCGCCATTTAGCGGCAAGTTACAGCAAAATGGATAGTGAAAAATATTCTCCGTGTTCTAATATTCGCGTGTACCAAATTTCATCGAAATCGGTTGGACGATATTCGCATAGCAAACGGCTAAACGGAATAGAATTCAACGTTGTGCTGCGGCACCAAGTGGCAAGTTAAGGAAAACGGATAGCATAAAAACCTTCTCCATGATGAAAGACTTATGTGAACCAAATTTCATCGTGCAACGGTGCTGGAGTTTTTCAACCTCATAAACACATACCAACATTCATTTTTATCTATAACCAGTGTTATTATATATACCAGTCTCAAATAAAATCCAGTTTTAAATCTAAGCCTCGCCAAAGTGCCAACATACGCCATTTTGCAAGAGTTTTTTCAGGGAATCATTCGAAGCATTGACTTAGCAGCAATCAATATGGGAAATGGTTCGACCGCCAAAGAGTAGCACGCATTTATTTTAAAATTGGAATCCCTTAATACAGCCGATTTTTTTTTAATGATCAACTATAATGTGTTTTATTCATCGTTACTCCGATGTACTAAATGAGAAGATTTCAATTTTCTGAAATTTGGCGGAATTCCCCCAACTTAAATCAATGTACTCAATTGGCGAGAATTCTGAAGTTAGATCGCTTGAAATCCCTTAATAACTGCATTATTTCTTCACGGATCATTAAAATTTAACGCTGTATTCTAATAAAACCTTTGCACTTGTTTTCAAAAATCTATTTCCTTAAGCTCTCAATAAATTGCGCCAAGCCGAAAACTGGGCAAACCGCTAGAACTCACTTACTCAAAATCCATATTTCAGCCATTTTATTTTTTCGCCAAACTAAAAAAATTTACACATTAGCCTCGGAAATCTTCAATTCTTATTGTTTTGCGTGTAAAGCATTACATTCCTGCTCTGATTTCCCATGCACACGATATTATAATTTAAAAAAAAATAACCTTACGAATATAAACTAACAAAAAAAAATCATTATTATTCTTTTATTTTTACTTTGAGAATTTAAAACATTTTATTCGACAAAATCGCCACACATGGCAACCACGATCCTTATTTTACACTTTTTTCACTACAGGGGTTACAATTACGGAAAGCTTTTTGCGTGAAGAGCATAAAAAATCTCTTAAATTCCGGGAACGGGTGGACTTTCAAAGTTTTAAAGTGGACTACAATTTATTCTATATTATTTTACATATCTGTGCTAAATTTCAGGCCGATAGGTCTATTTTTGTGGATTTGTATACGAACGACATTTTATTCGGCAAAATCGCCACACATGGCAACCACGATCCTTATTTCACACATTTTTCACTACAGGGGTTACAATTACGGAAAGATTTTTGCGTGAAGAGCATAAAAAATCTCTTAAATTCCGGGAACGGGTGGACTTTCAAAGTTTTAAAGTGGACAGTGGTTTATTCTATATTATTTTACACATCTGTGCTAAATTTCAGGCCGATAGGTCCATTTTTGTGGATTTGTATACGAATCAAATCCACAAACAAACAAACAAATAAACAAACAAACAAACAAACAAACAAACAAACAAACAGAATTTCATTTTTATATATAAGATATGCAAAACGAAATTTTGCTGTAAGCGGATTAAAAACTCCCAGCAAGTGAATTTCTATAAAAATGCAATTTATTAACGAAATAAACTTATATAAATTGCCAAGCCTCATCTGAAGGAGATTTGCGCAATTTATATTAAAGATTTCTGTTTTGCTATCAGAGAATTCCAATTTTACTCGTACAAAGCCATATATATAAAACATAATAGGAAAATATACAGGGTGTATCTAAATTGTTTCAACAAAGTATTATGGGAGATAAGGCACATAATAAGGGATCAGAATCACATAGCGCTGTGGGGTCAAAAACATTGTCTTCATGCAGCTGTTAATAATAACTTTTGAAAGGGTGCTGAAACAAAAGTGAATTTCCGTCCATTTTTTGTTAAAAACTAATGTATTTTACTCAGAAAACATGAGAGTAAAATTTGTAGTTTGGAAATTCTACTTTATTTCTTGGATGAAATTTTTGGAATCGAGCCCATTATATACGAAACTTGCTTTAGAAATTTGACAAACAGTTCAACACATTTCCTAAAGTGATTATTAACAGCTGCATGAAGACAGCGTTTTTGACCCAACATTGCTATGTGATTCTGATTCCTTATTATGGGACCTATCTCCCATAATATTTTGTTGAAAAAATTTATATGCACTCTGTATATAAAGTATGTATGCAGGGTGATTAGCTACCAGACTGACAAACTGGCACGGGGTGTTGACAAACAGGGACGGTTCAGAATCATATAGCAATGCGAGGTACCTTCATGTACCTCTTAATAATAACTTCAGAAGAAGTGTTAATGTGATAGTAAACTTTACGACCATGATTTTTTAAACGCTAATCCCTCTTTCACCAATTTCACTGGATAAAAAGTCTTTGTTTCTTTCATTACATTTATGAAATTGTCCGAGAAAAGCCCATTGTTTATTAAACTTGGTTAAGAAATGAAACACACGCTTCAACAATTCTTCAAAGTGATTATTAACAGGTATGTGAAGACGACGTTTCGGACCCCGCATTGCCATGTGATTCTGAACCGTCTCTGTACCCCCCCCCCACTCCTGCAAGTTTGTCAGTCTGGTAGTGAATCCCTGGTAGTGACTGGTAGTGTATATAAAATATAATAGGAAAAAATGTGCAATTAGGAAAAAAACCAGAAGAATACTTAACATACAAAATCACACAGAAGCACACGCAAAAGAAAAAAAAAAAAAAGGAAATGAATCCTTATATCCAGAAAGCTCAGCGACAGACCTATATAATCAGTGTGCAGATTATCCAATATGTTTCTCACCGTCTCTCACTGTCTTTCATTCACTTCCAGTAAGATTTCTACGAGCATATATTCTACACAGGCTTTCGTGAGCGTGCTTCATGAATCAACGGTTAACACAACTATCACACAACCACAGTTGCAATCACTTGAAAAAGTTATTTCTGGAGTTGAAACTACTTTTGAGCTTGTTTAAATTGAAAATTAATAAAAAATGAATGGAAAACCCTTATTGTAAAATAATTTGATTGAAAACGGTATACATGGGAATTGAATATATATATACAGGGTGTCCAGCCTTAACCCTCCAAGCGGGTGAGACGTAAAATCCCGTCAACTGCATTCCAGTTTTCACTGCAATGCATCTACAAATTAAATTATTTATAACTGTCACGTATTATTAAAAAAATTAATCTTAATGTTGTACATATTTTGAACTTGGTTTTTTAATAATTACAAATCTTCCTAACAAAAAAAATTTATTTTTTTCAATAATTTGAGTCTCTTGAAAATTTTACCGTGAAAAAACTTTACATTATTTGCCCAATTCTAAGATTCTCAGAGGGTTAATGTGACCCAATAGCTAATTCCCGAACCGTTGGTTTAGATATGCACTTCCAATTTGAAAAATGTTTTTAAAAAGGTAAAGAATGTTTTTACGTGCTTTTCGAACCAAAAAGCCCATTTAGAAAACAATTACGAAAATTAAATTTTACACGGTCCCCAGGTCCTATCACTTATATTTAGGAAAAGATGCAGTACAGAAAAACAAAGTAAACATAAAAAGTTTCATTTTATTAGGATAAAAACTGACCGAGTTATGGAACTTTGAAAATCATACATTTCATCCATTTTCTCGGGCATTTTCAAGGCGGTCTCTTATTAGCTTCTTATATGTGCTATTAACGAAAAAATGTAACAAGCTGGCCAGTTTAAATTTTAATTGAAAAAAAATGTGATTATTTGATGACCAGCGAGGTATTGATACTGCTTTGAAGATAAATTATTGCCTTTATCAAAAATGTTAATGTGTAAAGTGTTAAAGGCTATATTAAATTTAAATCAAGAAAAACAGCTGAATTATAATATTTATTAAGAGAATAAACAGGAAGGATATATTAATTTTTTTATATAAAAGTGTGCTATCATTCTAAAGTAAATTTTAGAGAAAGCTGTTTACAAGTACCTAGGTGAATTCTTGCACAAAATATGTTATACAGATAAACAACGTTACAAGTAGAAATAATCTCTTCCATGTGATGTAAAGTTTGTCACACACACACACACAGGAGAGAGTAAAAAAAAAAGAAATAAAACGACTTGAAAATTTATTTAAAAAAATAAGCACAAGAAACATACAAAAAGTTAAAATTTACACGATACAATGCATAACATCTCATTAGCTATTTAAGAGTAATCAACAAGCATTACTAAAATGATTCCCTCGACGCTAGGAAGAAATATTCAGCCCCCATAGCCACGGCAGTGACGTGAAGGGAGTCAATAACAAGGGTGGGGCTTAAAAAGGCAAGTAAGAGCCATTTGTTGCTGTCCTGACGTAATTTGGAAAAATGGTTGATTTCTCTGGAGACGAAGAAAATTCTTTTGTTGATTTGCAGGACATTTATATTGCACAATCTGTATTAGAATAAGTTGAACTTCATGTTTCGTGTAATTTGTCTTTATTTGTGGACATGGGCGCAGCTATTTTTGTCCATGGCTTGGCAAATGAGAAAGCTAGATATTGATAAAGTATATCCACTATCTGTAAAAGAAAGAAAAAAATATATATTAAGGTGAAAAGTAAAAGTTTATTATTATTTTCTGCCATCTCAAATACGCATATTGATGTTTTTGAGAATAATGCTTAGTTAAATACTTGTATATTTCATGTCGAAACTGCTTATCCGTTTCTTATATAATTTCGAATATATATTTTAACGGGTTTTGTACAAAGGATGCATGTCTTGCAATATCTTGTCTACACTGCCCTGTACTAATTTGACAGTTTTATCAACACAATTATACAAAAATAAATCATTTATGTATACCGGATGACCGAAAAGTCCATAAAAACGTTAAAAATTCATTAAAATAGAACAAATAATCATAGAAAATTGCGGTCTGCACAGATAGGTTTAGAAGATCATCGGATTATTTTTAATGGCAAGAATGTTTAATGGTAATTCCAAATGTTGCCGATAGGTGGCACTGACATGCACAATATGGGAAGCAAGTTTACAAAAAAAAAGTCTGAAATCTCTCTAATCTTATAAATGGAAACGGCAATTTTCTATCGTCATTTGTTCTTTTTTAATGAAGTTTTAAACTCTGATCCACCCAGCATGCGTCAGCAGCTCCTGAAAACTTCAAAAATTGATTAAAAAACAAGAAATCACATGATACAAAATTGCAGTTTGCCTAGAAAGGATTAGAGAGATTTCAGATTTGATGTTTAACTTACTTCCCAGTGTGCATGTCAGAGCTACCTATCAGCAACATTTAGAACTACAAATTTCTTATCATTAAAACAAATCCGACTACCCTATAAACCAATTTGTGAAAACCGTAATTTTCAATCATTATTTTTTTAAATGAATTTTTTTATCATTATTTTTTCAAATGAATGTGATGAATTTCAAGCGAATGAATTTCAAATGAATGTTTCTATCATTATTTTTTTAAATGAATTTTTCTATCATTATTTTTCAAATGAATGTGAAATGAATCCGTACTTTTTCACACACCTATACTGGTTGTTTCAATTTAACACCCCGCAATGTACTTGAAAACAAATGAGATGATGTTACTTTATATTTTTTACAACCACAAGTAAAAGCTATGACTACATAGTAATTTTTAAAGTCCCATTCCAGTATCCCCTACTAGCAATTTGTACTCGGGTTATCACCAGCCACGTAACTGGCCGATGATGGAATGAGCAAAATTGGTAGCAAGGGATAAACCAAGGAGATTAACCAAAGCATGTTCCATCCGCTGATAACCCGTGGAGTCGGGTCTATTCGTTACGCTGGCTGGCTTATACAGGCAAGTTACATACTTAGTGGAGAGGAGGGTATATTATGGAATAGTCGGGAACTATGGAATACCCAGCTTTCGGCTCTGGTAGGTGTTGTCATATGGGAATAACATGAAATACTCAAGGAAGATTACCATTTTTCAATGCACTGAGAGTTGACCACTTACTGACCACTTGTTGACCACAATAAAATGAATCAAAAGAAAAATCCAGAAATTAATAGTTTTTCAGTAAAGATAACATTTATAACCCTCCCCCCCCCCCCACAAAAAATGAATAAATAAATAAATAAATAAAATTTGGTAATCTCTTTGTATAAATCTGGAAAATTATTATACTTGAATTTGTTGAAGTTTTTTGTATTAAATTTTGAAACAATTTTTATTGGACAATAATTGGTAGGTAACTTTTTGTCAACTACCTATCCTATTGTAAACATATAAAATTATTTATATTCATATCTAGGTATTATTTTAGTTATGACAATGTTTGAAAAGCAGTATTGCTATATTTTCAAAACTACTTAACTAAGGCAGCCGTGACACAGTGGTCAACCCTCCCTTACATGCAGTGGGTCAAGCCTCCCCATCACGCCATTTTGTAAAGAATGGTGCATGGTGATTTGAAACCTGATTCTTTCTATAAACTTTTTTACTTTAATAATAGCTTAATATGACAGTATTTATAAAATTCCACTAGCTCAAAGTTAATTCAATTACTTTCTTTGAAAAACTCTTACAAAGTGTGTTTAAAATACTTACTTTTTAGGCAGAGAAACTTTCTTTCTTGTTTATTTCCACTCCACTATGAACTGACTGGATGAAACTATGATGGGTCTCTGATTACATCAGTAGCTTTGACTGCCATCTAGTGAGGGAAAGCTAAAATATTTTTAAATACTGAAATTCAAGGGTGGGTCAAGCCTCCCTTATGGTCAAGGCTTCCCAGGTTCCCCTACTTTGTAATTTCCACGAGTTTTCTGCAGATGAGTTTTCAAACATTTTAACCTATTAGTTAATATGCACATCACTTGAACATTGATGTTACGCATAATGCAATTGTAAAGTAACAGAACTGTAGATTTTTTTACTTTTTTTTTAGCTGACAGTGTTGTTTAAAGGTTCATTTTGCCATATGCCATGTAGGGTATTTTGTAATACTAGGTAATGTTGTAATGGCCTTCATGCCTCTGAATGTGATTTATTGCTTCAGATGTTATCTGTGGGATCACCTTGATTATACCGGAGCACAGAATGAAGTTAATGTCTGTGACTTTTGTAAATTGACTCAAAACAAGAATGGCCTGAATATAATCTAAAAACATAGGTTTATAGCTAAGAATAACTATATTTTATGAAGTGAAGATAGATTTTTCAGCGGTTTAAATGACCTATTCCATACTAAACGACAATTTCATATTAAAAGACAATTTTAATTTTTTTAAAATAATTTTTTCTATAACAACAAAATAAATGGTATTTTTCTTTACAAGTGACATTTCATGAAAGTTACTTATAGTATGTATTACTGATGGTTTTGCATAGTTTATTCAGAAATCTGTAAAGTTATAGTTTGGAATGTAAATGATATTCCCTAGTACTCTCCTCTACTTCATAGTACTGATATTGAAAGAAGATAAAATGCCGAATTTTCTTTTTTTGCTGGAATTCATACTGTATAGTATTTTCAATTATTACTCTAATTTGCTTTCTTGTAAAACTAGTCCTTTAATATCCATTTAGCATATTGATTATGCATTAAAGAATGACTGTTGAGATTGTTTGCTTCGTAAGATTGGCTGATTGAAATTTGTATTAAAGCTAATTTCATTTTTTTGGAATTCGTATTAGCCTATTTTCGATTACACAAACATTAAAATGGTATTTATAATATATAAAATTATATAAAATATCTATATTAAATAACATGAAATGTATTTTATAAAACTATTGTCTAGTATTAAAGCATTTTTGTAAATAAAACTTTTAAGTATAGTTTATTTTACATACCATCCTCAATTTATTTTTAAATTTTAATATTTTTAAAGTAAAATTACAATATTTTAATATAATCTAACATTAGCACAGAGTATATGTTTATACACTAATGTAGCTTCTAAACTTCTGTGTTAGTGAAAAGAGAATGTTCTGTTACGAATGAGGCTTGAATATTTTGTTTCAAAAACTTTTTTTCTTTTGAAAATGTACAGTTTTTTTTTTGGTCATGTGTCCTGTCTTGATATACAATACCAAAATCAAATATTTATTTTACATTATAACATAAAAGGAAACATTTAAGCATTTACCTATACGAGATCTCAGCTTGGTGTTATGGGAAAGAATTAAAAAGGGGCATCAGCCTACTGGAAATGTTGCTTTGGGTCGAAGGACTTTTTAAGGAATCCTAACGGGTATTCACGTTACATCTGGAAAAACCGACCAAAACTCCAGACAGTTAGATCGATAGGCCAGAACTAGGGACCGTCACACATTTCAATGTCTTATCTACGCAGCCTTGGCGGGCCCATTATCTATGTGAAAGGAAACGTAATATTAAATTTATTCAAGACAATCCAGTTACGTTTCCCGCAATTAATGTAGTTGGACACATTTATCTTTTAATGAATAGAAAAAAAAATCTGATGTGTCCAACACATGACTTCCTTGCACGTCCATTAGATCAAAAATATTTTCGACGCACTTCCTCTAAACTTATTTGTTTGAAAGAGATAAAATATCAATAATAGTAAGGTTTAGCGATTTCTAGACAAATATTTCGATATCGCCAAGCTGATTTCAATTTGAAATATTTCCTTCTGACACTTTATTTGGCGATATTTCACCAAAAGCCGACAAACTTGAGATATTCTGCGAGATTTTGGGGATAGCCAAAGTAGTCATTGACCACAGACTTTCAATGAATTGAATGCATCCATACACCTCAATGTATTTAAAGTCATTTGGCTCACTCTGTAAATAAATTCTCAGTCGATTGCTGTCAAAAAAGATATGGAAAACAGTTAGATATTACAATAGCTCTAAATACAAAAGATCAAAAATATACGGGTTAAAGTTTTAGTGTTATACAAAATACGAAATAATTTTTGGCGCCAAATTTGGCGATATTTCGGCGAAACTCGTCAATGTCGACGACATTTTGCGAGATTTTAAGCATGAACCAAACAATGACAGATTATCGCCAAATTTGGCGATATTTCGCCAAAACTCGCCAAGGTCGAGTACAGACGGCGAGTTTTTGGGCATGTACCAAACAATGACTGTCTAAAGTTGTATTATATTGAAAATGTCCATAGACATTAAAGTACTAAAATTCTTTTCGGTGGTCCTGTAAATAAACTCTCCAATAGATTGGAACCAAAAATCGAGATGCACAACTAGATGTTACAACATTCTTATATATGAAATTTCATAATAGTTTTTGAGATTTGAGAGTTAAATATGCACACACGTACACCAAAAGTCGCCAAGCTTGGCGACTTTTGGCATAGTTCTTGAGGGAGGCACGTGACCGTGGTCGGACCATTACCTAACTTATGTGGTAGGACGGTATTGTGCTTGAAATGGATGAATCTCCTAAAATTGCCATTGACCGTAATGTATTGGAAATCTTTTGAGTGTTCCTGTAGCAGAACTACAAATGATAAAGACACTTTTTTTAATGGAGAAATTCATTTTCTAACTCTTTACAGCATACATCACTTCCGAGTCGTTTGAAATAGCCCAATACCTCTAAAAAACGCTTTGATGAATTTCGGCCCATAGAGCGTAATGTATTTCGAATCTTTTGGGCGGTCCTGTAGATAAACTATTCAGTCGAATGCAACCGAAAGGGGAGGTGCACAACTAGATGTTACAACAATCCTAAATATAAAGTTTCAACATTCTACGCCTAATAGTTTTTGAGATATGCGAGTTTAAGGAGTTTCGGCCCATTGAGCGTAATGTATTTCGAATGTTTTGGGCAGTCCTGTAGATAAACTATCCAGTCGATTGCCACCAAAAGGAGAGGTGCACAACTAGATGTTACAACTATCAAAAATATGAAGTTTCGACATTCTACGCCTAATAGCTTTTGAGTTAGGCGAGTTTAATGAATTTCGGCCCATAGAGCGTAATGTATTTCGAATCTTTTGGGCGGTCCTGTACATAAACTATCCATTCGATTGCCACCAAAAGGGGAGGTGCACAACTAGATCATAGTACATACGTACATACGTACGTACGTACAGACGGCATGGAAAAACTGACCACAATAAACTCGCCGCTGGCCAAAATGAGTTGCAGACGCGTTAATATGATCGTGCATGCTAGCCTACGATAGGATGCATCGAAAAAAATTTTAAAATTAAATTTAGAGGTAGTCAAAATCGGTTTTTTTGTCGAAATTTGGCCCCCAAAATTTTTCGGGATCACATTACTTCCTTATACTACGTACAACATACTCGTCGTCGTGCAAGTAGATCGCCTGTGTGCAGCCTTCTGGTTAAGACAAAACGAGGTATCGATCATCCAGTAGTCTGCTGCGTGCGTCTTGTGATTTCTCTGGCTGTCTGCCGTCTGCTCCCTTCTCTGTTCAGCAATATTTCGGTCGTTTTCCATTTTGGCTGCTCGTGAGCGACCGCCATTAATGGATTGGTTGATTGGAAGGTGATATTTCGGAGGTCAATGGCTGTTTTTCAGCAATTTACTCCACTTGTTTGACTACTCGTTCCGTTACGCATAAAATTTAACAGCAGAAGACACAACTCGAAGGAAACGCAAAATAGAGGAAGAAGTAAAAAAATATGGAGAAGAAAACCCTAAAATATTATTAAAAAAAGAGCACCACGCGCAAAGAGCAGCAACAGGGTTCTTGTAAAAAGAGGATCAGTGAACGACCACCACTAAACTCCTTTGGTGTTGTCACTTGTTAATAGATTAATCTTAAGTATACTTGAACCCAGAGTGCTCTAAAAAATGTCTCGTTTCAAGGACATATACGATTCATAACCTGAACGAGCTGCAAATAAGGGACATGAGGGGATTTGTGTACTTGTAGCTGACGCTCGCACGAAGTGGACTCCACTCGTGCTGTGATTTCAGGCTCGAATCCCGTATCCCATGATTGTAACTTTCCTTTTCTGAGTTTGTACTTCTGTTGTGTTATTCTGTAATTGTTAATGCCTGTCTTTAAATAGAAACATGCTTGTATGCAAGGAGCAACAGAGATGAAGGCCTATCACATACCAGCCATATATCTCAATAGTAATCTCATTACTAAATGAACATGTTGATTCCGCAATGCACTAATATATTGTGCGTCATCAGACTCTTTTTGCGTACTCCCATTGCTTAATATGGGTTCTAAGCTTATTGCGCACTTTATGCAGTGTTGCACCTTTGGTGTGTAACCGGTTCATGCTCAATCCAATTATTCCCTGTATCTGTGTGTTTTCTTCATATTTTTTAGGGAAAAGTACCTATTATTCTCAAAACTGAAGACAGAATTTAATTCATCACTGCAAGGATCTGCAAAAATTGGAGAATGTGAAAAAAAAAAATGGTTGCCGATTAAAGGATTAACGGACAGCCGTTATCATTCTATTCTTCGTAGATTCTACCTAACTCTTACTTTTCCCCCTTAAAAATATTTATAAAAAAAATCTGATGTGTCCAACACATGACTTCCTTGCACGTCCATTAGATCAAAAATATTTTCGACGCACTTCCTCTAAACTTATTTGTTTGAAAGAGATAAAATATCAATAATAGTAAGGTTTAGCGATTTCTAGACAAATATTTCGATATCGCCAAGCTGATTTCAATTTGAAATATTTCCTTCTGACACTTTATTTGGCGATATTTCACCAAAAGCCGACAAACTTGAGATATTCTGCGAGATTTTGGGGATAGCCAAAGTAGTCATTGACCACAGACTTTCAATGAATTGAATGCATCCATACACCTCAATGTATTTAAAGTCATTTGGCTCACCCTGTAAATAAATTCTCAGTCGATTGCTGTCAAAAAAGATATGGAAAACAGTTAGATATTACAATAGTTCTAAATACAAAAGTTCAAAAATATACGGGTTAAAGTTTTAGTGTTATACAAAATACGAAATAATTTTTGGCGCCAAATTTGGCGATATTTCGGCGAAACTCGTCAATGTCGACGACATTTGGCGAGATTTTAAGCATGAACCAAACAATGACAGATTATCGCCAAATTTGGCGATATTTCGCCAAAACTCGCCAAGAACGATGACAAATGGCGATACTTTGGGCATGGACCCAATGACTGACTATCGCCAAATTTGGCGATATTTCGCCAAAACTCGCCAAGGTCGAGGACAGACGGCGAGTTTTTGGGCATGTACCAAACAATGACTGTCTACAGTTGTATTATATTGAAAATGTCCATAGACATTAAAGTACTAAAATTCTTTTCGGTGGTCCTGTAAATAAACTCTCCAATAGATTGGAACCAAAAATCGAGATGCACAACTAGATGTTACAACATTCTTATATATGAAATTTCATAATAGTTTTTGAGATTTGAGAGTTAAATATGCACACACGTACACCAAAAGTCGCCAAGCTTGGCGACTTTTGGCATAGTTCTTGAGGGAGGCACGTGACCGTGGTCGGACCATTACCTAACTTATGTGGTAGGACGGTATTGTGCTTGAAATGGATGAATCTCCTAAAATTGCCATTGACCGTAATGTATTGGAAATCTTTTGAGTGTTCCTGTAGCAGAACTACAAATGATAAAGACACTTTTTTTAATGGAGAAATTCATTTTCTAACTCTTTACAGCATACATCACTTCCGAGTCGTTTGAAATAGCCCAATACCTCTAAAAAACGCTTTGATGAATTTCGGCCCATAGAGCGTAATGTATTTCGAATCTTTTGGGCGGTCCTGTAGATAAACTATTCAGTCGAATGCAACCGAAAGGGGAGGTGCACAACTAGATGTTACAACAATCCTAAATATAAAGTTTCAACATTCTACGCCTAATAGTTTTTGAGATATGCGAGTTTAAGGAGTTTCGGCCCATTGAGCGTAATGTATTTCGAATGTTTTGGGCAGTCCTGTAGATAAACTATCCAGTCGATTGCCACCAAAAAGAGAGGTGCACAACTAGATGTTACAACTATCAAAAATATGAAGTTTCGACATTCTACGCTTAATAGCTTTTGAGTTAGGCGAGTTTAATGAATTTCGGCCCATAGAGCGTAATGTATTTCGAATCTTTTGGGCGGTCCTGTACATAAACTATCCATTCGATTGCCACCAAAAGGGGAGGTGCACAACTAGATCATAGAAAAATCCTAAATATCAAATCTCAACATTCTACGACCAATAGTTTTTGAGATATGCGAGTTACATACATACGTACGTACGTACGTACAGACGGCATGGAAAAACTGACCACAATAAACTCGCCGCTGGTCAAAATGAGTTGCAGACGCGTTAATATGATCGTGCATGCTAGCCTACGATAGGATGCATCGAAAAAAATTTTAAAATTAAATTTAGAGGTAGTCAAAATCGGTTTTTTTGTCGAAATTTGGCCCCCAAAATTTTTCGGGATCACATTACTTCCTTATACTACGTACAAGGAAGTAAAAAATTAATTTATTTGACTGATATATCGTATATTAATGTTCTTTGTGATGCAAATATCAAGAAATCTAGAGAAAAAAGTTTGACCAATGATGCAAATTGATATTTTCGATTTCAATGCATATAATAAAAATTGCTATGCAGTGTGCATATGTAGGCTGGAAAAGGTATTTCATAACTGCTGTCGAAACGGATTATAAATAATAAAATATGCTTTATTAAGACGCCCTGAATTATGAACAAGTGAGTACAATTTTCATAGAATAATACTCTTCTTCAGAAAAGTTATAGGATTAACTGATATTTCAAGATGGAGTATAATGAATTATTTATAATTCACGCAAATTAATAAAAATAGCTGTATCAGAATTATCCATATTAATATGAATAAATGATTCTATTTAGTTAGTCGTAAAATATTAGTTGAAAGCTGTCTGTACGATTTGGGTGAATACTTAATGATCGGAATTTGAATGTTTAATGTGGGATGTGGCATGTGAGGAGTAATGAACTTAATTAAAAGCATGCCTTTAAGTCTATAAGGGATAATTACGACTTCTGTATAGACCATATCCAAATGAATATTTAAGAAAAAATTTAAATAAATAATGAGCAAGAAACAGAAAAGAATTTCGAATTTTACTAAGTTTTAGAAGCGAAAATGTTAATAAATGGAAATCTATAAAAATTACATAAAATAAACTTTTGACAATCTACCAATCTTTAACCACCCTATTACATTTTTCTAGTATACTGTAAGAAAATAATTTTAAAAATCAATGTAGTTTCGAAAAAAATATGGTGTTACAGAAATTAAATCATGTTAGAGGGAAATTAAAAGATTGCTGATCTGTACTTTCATTATATTTTTCTTTAGTATGCAAATACTTAAATTACCCAATGTTTCTATTAAAATAAATTACTCTTTAATGGATAGAGAAAAAGAATTAAAGCGCAATAGTATTTTTGAAAAATATTTGATGCGAAGCTTTTTAATTTAATTTTTGAACTAAAGGATCGTGTTTTTGATTTTTTTTAAATTATTAAAATCGATCATAAGCAGTAAAAAAATTGTGATGATTTATTCAGAGTTAATAGAGTATCTATATATTTAATAAAAAAATAAAAATCTTAAATATCGGATTGTACCACTCTCTTCATACCTAATACAAGATGTATACAGGCTGTCCCAAAAAGCTGGTTACGGCCTTTAATTACTTATCTATTAGAGATAAGTGGGTAGTGCAAATTGGAAAAATGGTCAAAATAAGGTCGGAAATAATAATCCATGAAGAAACAATTCCTGTCGTTATTTTTCAAAAAGTTACACTTTTAAATTTTTATTGGACCCCCGTTCAAAAATATCCCCAATTCGTAAAATGTTCCCCATACGCTAATTAGGTGATGTACCAAATTTGAGAGTTTCATCATACGAAGTCGCAGAGGTATCTTTAAAGATAGATGATCGGGGACTATAAATAAGTTTGTATGTGAACGTTTCTTCCTAGAATGAAAAAAAAAATAAAACGATTTTCTTTCGTAAATGCGATCATTCTACGTGATTTTTTTCCTTCAAGAGCCATTGAAAAGTGGTTTAAGTCATCGTTCTATATTTATTCATATCTCTGACACTTTTTAAAGTATAGTTGTCAAATTTCTTATGTTTCCTCATTAGTGTATGGAGAACTTTTTACTAATTGACAAGTGGTTCGTACGGGGGTAGTATAACAATTTAAAAAGTGTCCTGAAAATTAACGTGATGAATTTTTCCTTAATGGAGTAGCATTTCCGAACTTATTTTGAATGTTTTTATACTGTACACTACCCATTTATTTATAATACGCTGCTCAAAAACAATTAAAGGATATCGTAAGTTTTATATAAAATAAAGATATAAGCGACATTTTTTTTTTGCCGAAAATGGAAGAAGAGAATCACAAATGCAAATTTTTCTGATTTTCAAACTGTGGAGTATGCTAATTTTGAGTTCGACGTCAAAAACGTCGCTTCAGCGGCAACGAATGAAATTGGACTTTCAACTGAATAAAAGACAATGAAGACAAGGATGATCGGCATTCGGTGACTGCTTTGTTTCGATGAGTACGATGTCTCAGCGAAGTCATTTAACCGATTCAGGAGCTTAGAGAGTTGTCGTTAGGTTAGAAGAGGGGCAAACGCAAGCCGAAGTAGCGCAAGCGATTGGAGTGTCACAAAGTGTGATTTCCAGGATCTGGAACCGGATTTTGGCGACTGGAAGTGCAGGCCGAAGACCAGGGCAAGGTCGTAGACGGGCAACAACGCCCAATGAAGATCGATATTTAGTGTTAACGGCTCGGAGACACCGGAATATGAACGCAACTCTTCTCCAACAACACCTTCGCTCGGCTACTGGCACAACGGTTTCAACTCAGACTGTCCGAAACCGGCTCCATGGTGTAGGTCTGTATGCTCGCCGACCGATGTTATGTGTTAGACTAACATCAAGGCATCGTCGCGACCGCAGGGAGTGGGCAACAGAGCATGTGAACTGGAGGAGAAATGAATGGAGCAATGATCTTTTTTCTGACGAGTCCCGTTTTTCAGTTCATCCTGATAATAGGCGTATTTTCATCTGGAGGGACCGTGGCAGTAGGAATAATCCTGCGCTCGTGCACGAAAGTGTCAGCTTTGGCGGTGGGGGAGTGTTGGTGTATGGTGGCATCTCCATTGACGGGCGCACAGACCTCTACATCATTCTAGATGGACCTCTGACAAGTCGTCGATATAGGGATGAGATCCTCAGACCTATTGTAGTCCCTTAGGCTGCAATAATCGGAGATGACTTCATTTGAATGGACGATAACTGCAGGCCACATCGTGCTAACCTGGTGGAGGATTTCCTTTACGAGGAAGGAATCGTACGAATGGAATGGCCAACGTGTTCTCCAGACATGAATCCAATAGAGCACGCTTGGGACTCTCTAGGAGGACGAGTTGCTGGCCGCCAGCCACTCCCCCAAATTCTCCAAGAACTAGAAAGAGCTCTTCTGGAAGAGTGGGACAGAATATCCCAACTCGTGACTAATAGCAACATTGACTCCATTCCTCAAGGGTGTTCAACGTTGCTGGCCGTCCGTGGAAACCATTCCCCTACTGAAAATGATTTCCTTTGAAGAAAACACCTTTTCTTAATCTTTTTTTTCTCTTATGCACAAATTCTGTTTTTTTTCTTTTCTACACAAATGCGCAATAAAATGTATTTTTTTCTGCCAAACATGTGTAATTTATTCTCATATAACCTACTACGTCTGTCGACCATGTATCAATCAGCTAAAAAAGTTTCCCAGCCACAAGATCCACCTAAAACCGCAATATCCTTTAATTGTTTTGAGCAGTGTAGATAAAGAATTAAAGCCCGTTACCACCTTTTTGGGACAGCCTGTATATATATATATTACATTTGTAGATCCACATCGTTCGACTGATCTGCGTGCAATTTTATACAAATGCGTAATACGCCACAGAGATGTCCGTAAGGGACTTCAAAATTCTCAAAATCCCTCCGTTCCATAAAATTTAGTGATTTTCACCTCTGGAAAGCTAACCCGCCACCAGACAGAATATTAAAGTAGAGATTGTGTCACGACGTTTTAACGAGTTTAATGTATATTGTACTTTAAATGTCAATTTAAATTAATAATCTCTAATTTATGTCACGAACAAAATAAATTCAATAATTCAGCAATTTCAGTTTGCTTGTGGAGTCTTTTTTGAAATTACAAAGACTAATCATCGACATCCCAATGCAAATAAGCGTTAATTATGTGATTATTTAAATAAACCACGGGCTTGAGGATCTCAGTTTAAAAAAGCTTATTTTTAAATAGTAAATACCATTAGAACTGACGATTCACAGAATAAAGCAACCACTGTCGCAAGACGTTCACGTGGCCTTAACAAACTCTCAGAATTTCGTAACTGCCTTAAGAGAGACTCCACTGTGGATAATAACAGGCATCACAGCAACTGCTTTGGTGTGACGTAAAGAGCTTCTGTTCTTGTCATAAACAACCAGTGTCGAAAACAGTGCGGCGGCGTCAGGTGACTCAGCATCTTCGGTCGAGCTCATATTTTTGTGTGTGATTTCGTTTCTTCGAGCATTGTATCGAAGATTTGCTTGTAACAATGTAAATTGTTGGAGGGATCCTGATTTCAACAGACGCATCTGTTTGAAAAAAGTTGGTATTAAATAGTAGAAAAGAATTGTATAACGGATTTGTCACTATTCACTTGATCTTTTAGAATAGTTAAGACAAAATATTTCAAATTTAGGACTTAAAAAATTGGAGGAAGAAGGAAACATGCTATCTCCTCTTTCTTTTAAAATAGGAAATGAAATTTAATCCGATAGAATGTTCATAAACAATGTCCCCGTTATCAAGCCGCTAAGAGATTTATGCTGTTCGCTGATACAAACGGATGGAATCTATTTGTTGAAAATGTACAGACATGATAATCAGCTTAGAAAAGACATAAACTTTAATTGATCTAGGATGCAGTATTAAAAGAAGGTCATATTCTTACGCAATAAATGTGTCAATTGATTTTTAATTAAATAATGATCGTTATAAAGCGTGTAATGATTTTGTAATCTATAAAACAAAATACTTTTCAGATAAACAAAAAGTTAGAATGGAGCCATACGCTCAAAGCATCTTATTGGTTTAGTCATAAATGCGTACACTACACATTTAAAAACAAATAGTAATAAAATAATTCGGCTTGCATGAAAACATAACTTAATATTTCATTTTAAAAAGCAATCGCATGAAAGAGGTTTAAAAAAAAAAGAACTTAAAGAATATATTCAATATGACATTCCCCCACTTTCTGCCACAAAAAAAAAGCTGATAAAATGTTCTTAAGCAATGTATATCACATACATTGTTCACATCCCTAAGAGTCTGAGAAAAGACCAATACAATGTGGTTTTTCAGTTATTTTCATATAAAATGTAATAAACCATAAACTTCACATTTTAAATATAATACTGAACAGTAATCCATTGCTATAAGGTCGGGTGACAAAGAATGTCAACTAAATTTGAATCACTGACAGACAACGTCATCGTCAATAAACAGCATTTCAAACCAAGCTTTAGCGGCAGTTAAATATACACGTAATTATAACACACAGTTAGTCTTCAGTCTTTCACCTAACTAAAATAACCAATGCGGTCTTCCGGCAAATGGTTTTCTGGCGATATCCATGTCACAGAAACCCTCTATCAGTAACTTTTTAAACTAATACATCTTTTGAGAGTTAAAAATATATTAAAAATTCTACTAAATATTATCACGTTAACCTCCTTTCGGTATCACAAATTTCATTTTGAGATTTTTAAAGTTTCTGAGACTTTGTTATGCACCCTGTGACAAAGAATTTTAACTGAGAAAATATTGTAGAGAGAATATAGTCTGAGAAAATATATTCTGTAGCAAAGAAAAATGAAGTTTAAACTAGAATTGTTTATCATACAAAAGTTTTATAAATAAAAGTGTTGTAAAAATAAAATAAATGACTTTTTATTTCTTAAAATTATAACTTTGCATTATTTAAATTGCACCATTTTTTCGCGGTCAAATATCTACGAACATTTCTTTTTACAAGCACTCGATACTGTCTAGATCGTGCAGTTTTATTCCCAATTATTTTTACAAAATTGCCTTGGAAATAGAACTTTCAGAAGAGTTTCCTCTGTAAACATTTGCACGCATGATTGGATTGATTTTTCACTTTCCCTAGTTTAGAGCATCCGAACTATTGCATTCAAAGTTTCTGCAATTTTCATCGACTAATACTCTTAAGCAGACAAGAGCTGTTGACGTTTTGTATTTATTTTTCGACGTGAGTTTTATCCTTTCGAATTTAAGAGTTTTAATGACGCTTTATCATTGAGATGTAGCTTTATTATTATCTGACAAACACATATGGGGAGCTATGCAAGAAAAAAAACTAAATGTATGTTATTGAAATTTTTTTCATGGAAAATTTCTTTCAAGGAAAAATATCGTTCTACAGAAAAGGTGCTAGATTTTTTACTTTCTTTTTTGCAGACAAGGGATATTTCGAAAGAAGTCTTGCTTGTCACTATCATTACGCTTTTTCCCCTTATTTAAGTTGTCATACTTATAAACGCTTTTTCAATAAAGACATATTTAGTGCATTTTACTTTTGAAATGATTTTTTTTCCATATTCATTTTCATTAAAGTTTTTTGTTAAAGGAATATTTATAGTTAGAAAAAAGTAAATTAATTATCTACTGTTAAATTGCTTTTTGATGATTTTTTTTCTTTCCGTTCTCTTTTCGAAAGGATCTGTACTTGTTTGATTCATACAAAAATCATACAAAACAACATACAAAAATCAAACAAACATACAAAAATCATACAAATTATGTGTTCATCAAAATGACACGATATTGTTAATTATTCAGCAATGTTTATAACAAAAGTTGTCCTGAAGTACGAACTCTCGTGAAAATTTGAATATTTTTGAGAATTCGTTACTAACGAATCTTATTTTCCTTTTCCTTTTCCGTGGGTTTCACCACTCAATAATTAAAATTAAAATATTATTAACTGATTTTTCTTAATTATGATATTTAATGATCATTACATTTACTTCGTTATCGTTAAAGGCATCGTAAATAAACACACACACACACATAAATATATTAATTCGAAGCATTTATGGTAGATTTTTAATATACACAGACATATCACTGAAATACCAGAATCAACTAACTCATTTCTCTTACAAGGTCTAGAATGTAATATTTATACAATTACCTGTATCAATATATGAAAGCGCATTGGAAAAAAATCCTCTTATATGAAATATACGGACTTACTTTGAAACTTTTCACACAAACGTTTAATGAAACCATTTGACTAAATTTATTTTTACATAATTTACAGGTAATTCTGTAAATAACATACAAAATAGAGAAGGGATTTCTTTTTAATTTCTTATATACTTATGATAGTGACTGTATTTGATGGGAATTATGCTTGTTAACCAATTTTTTTTAATTGCTACTAAAGAAGGAATGCAGTTTTTCTTAATGATCAGAATAGTAATATATAACATTGTTGAATATGGCTGTAAATCAGGCTTCAGGAGCTGATCGTAAGTAGAATTCAGAATAAAACCTTAAAAGAACAGCACAAAAAGAAGAGGTAAACAATATAAGCATATTTTTAGTATATTTTCTTAATGCATTGTTCTTTTAACTAAGCACACAAAACTATGTTCTTAAAATATTTTCATATCCATTATTTAACATTCTTTCTTTGATATTCAATGGTAAATCTAGTAGCAAAAGCATAAACAAGAGACTATTTTGAGGGATGCTGCCATATTGTTAGGGAAAACTTCATACAAAATCTTAAGCGTAGTGCATGTTCTAAAATTCGCAATATATATTATAATAAACGCCTAATTTCATTTTATTAAACTAAGTAGTATGGTACCCAAATATATACGAATAAAAGTAAATTGATAATCTAATTGAAGTACAAACAAAAGGACCCTCGTTATTGCACATGCGTATAATTTCCGATATTAGTATATTCCAGGCGTTAAAGGTAATTAAGTAAATGCGATAATGATATTCGCAAATTGAATAACAGGCAATATACTAGTTTAATATTGGAGCTATACTACAAGTGAGATAGATGTATGTTTATTGCAAAATTGCCCCTTGTTATTCTCATTTTTAAAAGCTATCGCGTGATAGATAAGTGATAAACATCGTAATAATTTTGTGTGCTCATATTTTACTAGCCTGCTATTTACATAGCAGGCATTCACAAAATTTCATAAATATATCACGCAAGTCCTTGAGATCACAAATAGGACAGCTCTTCCCACAAATGACTACTTGGGGTGAAATAATTATTGGAAAGTAATGAGGGTGTGGCTTGGTAAAAGAGAGGTGGGACAGTTCAAAATATATAATTTCTGCAAATTCACAATCAATAATTTCTCCGGGAATTTCTATTTCGTTTCAAAATATTTCGTTCGATTTTATTGGTATTCTGATGTGTAGTTATTCTAATTATCATGAGTTTTAGCAAGGTTTTATAGAAATCGGTACTTAAACTTAAATCCCACTTTATTCTAATGCTCAGTGTTTTTCGACGTGTTATTTAAATGAAAATATTAAAGTTATTCTGAACCTGGAAATAATTAACTTTGAAAATTATGTAGTAATAATGCTCCCTATTCTTTTCATAATATTCACATAACTGATGTACTATTCCATAGTTTTTTTTTAAAGCAGACTTGTGTTTATTGGTAAAACTTAAATTATTGATATTTCATGATCAAACCTTCTGCAGAAGAAAAATTCCTCATTAGTTCTTTCATTTGATAAAATAAAGTTTCACACAAAACCAGGTGAGTGATTTTTTAAGATACTGGTCAATACCCGTTTTCTGCAAATTGAATTTTCTGATTTTGTGTCTTCATTGCTTATCAATAAATTAAAATATCTAGTCATGCCAATTGCTTAAAAGATAATCTCAAGGTACACGCGACTTCCAAATCAACCACCGGCTACATTGAAGCCATTAAAATCAATAAAAATAATATTTTGGAGGAATTGTTATCTAATATTTACATTAATGTATTGAATAAATCTCAAAACATTGTGATTCTACCGATATTATCTTCCAAAATAATAATTTTGATTGTTTTGACCGGAACTCAAACTTTACGTGTAAATATTTATTAGTAAATGAATAAATAAGTTGATCTATTTTACACAATTTGTTACACCTTTGTTGATAAAATATGAATATTTAGATAGAGCTGTAATATAAATGTTGAATCAGTAAAATGCTGAAAGTGTTTGTTAAAAATCTGAGAAGGATGGAAGGTACCGTTATTTTTTAACGTTATTCATTTACGGCGCACACAACATTCGAAGTGATAAAGAACGTTGCCTCAGTATTTTCTTCAGATAATTCTGTAAACAATAACACACTAATATTTTACTCGCATTGACACTTTAACGTATCTCTTTACTTTCTAAGGTATTGTATATTAGAAAAGTCTAAGTATATTCAATTAAAGCAAAAGATTGGAATAATTTTTGAATTAAGTGATAATATAATTTAAAGTGTATAAGGACAGTTATTTTATAACATATACATGTTTTATGACACAGGAAATTTAGCCAGGGAAGTAGCATAAAAATTGTATAGACCAAAATGTTTGCATTTCTTGAATAGGAAATTTTCCTCTCCTTCACTCTTTTCCAGGTTAAAAAAAGAAATTCTAAAAAGTAATTTTTGGCAAAATATACAAATTAAGACTGATAAATTCTTCTAATTCAATTTATGAAGGGTGTGGATTCAATGCTCCCTTTGTTCACTTATTTAATTCTCAGTTTTTAGGAAATGCAAAAATATGTAATTACAAACGTGATATAGTGGCACAATTTTTTATGATACATTTGTTGTCATAATAACTACTTCGTAGTTCTAAACTTGTAATAGTTATGGTAAAGACATAGGGGAAGGTGGCCCAAAATGATCCTGGCGGGTAAAGCGATCCACATGTTTTCTTAGACACAGGTAGCGCTATCTACCGGGTAACACATAAACTAGTTATGCCCAGTGAAGAAGTAATAATGTCAGTAAAAAAGTGGTCCCATTATTATGCGTCTAAATAGAATTCTTCGAAAAATTGGGTTTTTTTAAGATATTTTATAAGGTAAGCACTGTATTTCCTATTTATTTATCTATGCATTCTTTCGTGTACAGAAATATAACTTTGTTTGCTGAATGAAGTATGTTTATAGATGGGATTACACTTCTTAAGATTGTTATATTTATTAGTGTCATCCCATAATATACGACTTTAAGTGGGCAAATATATTGCCGGATATAATGATCCATCGACTGAAGAAACTCTAGTACCGGGTCCTCGATATCATGACGAATCTTTAATCCTTTCTCAAAATGCGTGACTTATCATAACATTATTTAATTTCTTTCTGTGTTTACTGTGCGTCATAAATTTTGAATTATTAATTTTGAAATATTTCATTTCATTGTTTGTGGCACTTTTAATTTTCTTTTACAATTTTCAGAAAATAAAAAATCCATACTATATGATTGAAAAACTTTTTCTTTTCATTATATCTTGTCATAATTACTTTTACATCTTTTATTTTGCCAATAAAACAATTTACAAATATTTTAACTGAAGGATGATTTTGTCCTTTGGTTGTTGGTTAAATGATCCTTTGGACACTTTCTCAAAATTCCATTTGTTTTCATTACGCATTGTTCTGGTAAAATATTATTAAAATATGTTTATTATGCAAAATATAGTGTAAAATATGATAGCAAAAGCCCAAAGATTTATTTACACATTTATGTTATTTTATACAAGTTTTTCGCTGAAGGGAATACTTTTAGGCCATCTGCCCCTAATTGAAATTTGAATAGGGAAAATGCAAAAGTTGATGATGTGAGTTTTTATTTTACACCTTCATTTTAACAATTCAGCAAGACAGAAAATGACAATGAAACTGTTTTTTTTTTTTTACCTTTGCATATAACTACTTAGTGATATTCTTTGATCATTTTATATTATTACGAATTTTTAAATTAATGTTTTAGAGAAGATTTAAGGCACAAAATGAAAGACACTTTTTGTTACAGACTTTTTACACGGCAATATTTATTAGCTAATGTTTCTGTTTGTATTCAAATAAATTCATGCATTTAGGTACTTTTAAAGGTTGAATTAATATCTGTTTTAAGTTTAACAATATGTTTACACATAAGTCCTTATAATTTCATAAATATTCTCATACATTCCTAAAAATGTTATCGAAACCATTAATTGTAACTTTAATTATAAAATATCTAAACATGCGATAAATACCCGATATAATATTGTTTTTCTTTTTTTTTATTGAAGGGAAAAATCATTCTTACTAGACAGAGAAAATTTACTATCGAACTTTCATACCCTGCTGTAGATATTATCTTTCAAAGATAAAATAAAGCAACGCTGCGGTAGTGAGGTCTGATGAAAAATCCAGGCAATCAATCACATATTTAACTAGAATAGACAAATAATCACACAAACTTCTTCGAAAAGAAAGGATTATAAAAATCATGGCAAGGTAAAATAACAAAACACTGCATAAGAAGACGAATGTTTACCCGAAAAGAGTCAGACAAGTTGGACATTCGAGAATAAATGGTCATGAGTCACTTTAGTTCTTTCTTTAGCAGATGCTGCATTCTTTAAATAACTACTGTAAAGTAAACTTGTAAGTCAATTATTTCCGGAATTATCGTATCGAGTATTTCATGAAATGTGAATTACACTTTTTCAAGAAATTGTTTTGTCTTTCTATATTACTTAGGCTTCAAAACATGTAAACTGTTCGTAAGATTAATAATTAGATAACATTGTATTAAAAATTATATCATAAAACTGTATTCAAACTAATTCAGCGTTTATTTTAACCTGCATAAATAAATAAAAATGCCTATGCCCAAGGTAAATTTATAAGAAATTAAGTATAGTACATTTTAAACATGTATATTTTCAAATATTTTTAATGTTGTCGTTGTTGTTTTTTATGTCTTTTGGCAACAGCGAAGCGATGCCAGATCCTCCATATAGAACTGCGATGATCGAAAGTGGACGGCTACCATTTAAATGAGGCCCCCCTGGGAGGACGACAACCTTTGCTCGTGGTCTCCTCATTTTGAATCGATACATCACGGGAGACTTAGCACCTGAAATTGGCACCCCCAGAGATATCGTTTGAGGACGGAGGACATTGGAGCCACGAACAAATTTTACTTACGCCAGCTCTCATAGCGTACGCGGTTTCGCAGCAGTCCAGCCGGGAGAGGTTTTCACCCTCTCGAACATTGGCCAAACCGGTGCTACTTCATTTTCTGTGTTTTTAACACTAGAAAGACGGAGGGGCCTGTGAGGCCCCTCGCGTTCTTTATTGTTCAGTAATTCCAATAATAACTAACTGAACATACTGCAACTTTCTGACTTTTCATAATTTGATCCTATTTCATTATTCATTTTGTTATTTATCTGTTAGCCTCACAGAAGTGTAAATATTGAACCTTCTACCTAGAATGACGGCAGGGGCCAGAGTGGCCCCTGGGGTATTTTACAATGATACGAGAAATTCCTCTTTTCACGTTATCTCTGCCACATGGCAAATGGTATTCAGTGAGTGCATTTTGAACTAGGTATTTTCTTTTGAATAGGATAAAAATTCACCCCCCCCACTGCTGACTGTGGTGAGAGCCGAACACGTGAACAAAAGCGATTGCTCTCCCAGAGAGAAATATATGTTGCTTTTGTCGTGTACAGATAACGCAGTGATACTCATATTCAGGTTTTATTTAGTCACCGGGAAAAATGCGCCGAGGACGTGGACTTACTCAGGAAGAAATTTTAAAAGAATTACAACGATTAAATGAAATTGATTTGTATGATAGTGAAATTAGTGATTTGGATGAAGACGAAGAATATTCTCCCACAAAATGCAACAATTCTGATGATGAATCTGAATGTGCTTCTGAGTATGACGGTGAATGACATGAAACTAACATCTCGGAAAAAGAATGTTCAGAAACAAACCCCCCAAGAGTATCTTGTTATAAACCAGGATAAGATCTCACTGTTGATGAACAACTTCTTCCATCAAAGGGTAGATGTCCTTTCACACAATATATTCCAAGCAAACTGGACAAGTTTGGGATAAAATTTTGGCTACTTGTTTGCGAAGATTCAAAATATGTCCTCACTGGTTTTACGTACACATGTACAGACAAAGAACGGCCAGCTGACCAAGCTTCTCATGAACATGTTGTTATGAAGTTGGCTCAACCTTACTTGGGAAAAGGAAGAAATATAACTATCCACAGTTATTTTACTATTGCAAAATTATGTGAAAAATTGAAGTCGCAGTCAACCAGCCTAGTTGGAACTCTCAGAAGAGATCGCATAGAGGTGCCACCATCAGCAAAACTGGGAAAACAAAATCTTTATTCCACTATTATATACAGGGGAGTTAACGATATAACATTAACTGTTTATCAAGGGAAAATAATAAAAATGTTTTGCTGCTAAGTTTCCTCCATATAAACGTTATAATCGACGACAGTGAGAAGAAAAAGCCAGAAACTGTTACATATTAGTATAATCAAACGAAGTACGGTGTAGACATAGTTGATCTAATGATACGCCTTTATAGCACCAAATCCGGGACACGTCGTTGGCCTATGCATGTGTTCTTTAATGTTTTGGATCTATCTGCTATAAATGCGTGGATTTTATATAAAGAGGTTACCGGGAAGAAAAAACTTGTCGCAGAGATTTTATCCAACAGTTATGTGAAGAACTCCGTGGTCACTACGTGTCATCGAGTAATACAACTAATGGAAGGAAACCGAGTGAGCAATGTATAAGCAGAGAAGGCAAAACTCAAAAAAGAGAGTCAAATGTAGGATAAAAATATCTTGCAAAGGTAACCATACATGTAACACAAGTCCGGATTGCAAAAATGCAGTTTGTGGCAAATGTGCTTCGAAGAAAGTGCGGTGCATCAATTGTTATGAAAACTGTACAAAGGGAAATAAATCAGGTTAGTGTATGAATTTTCAGTTTCATGAATTAAACTAGCGTATTTTATTTCATTTTAGTATTATCTGTAATTATTATTTTCTAGAGTGGGGAAACTTAATTTTATCAGAAATGAGCATATAAATATGATTGAAAAAGTACTTATTATATTCTGTTTTTGCAGATTTTTACTATGCGTATTTTTACTATAAATATAAATTAAAATTCTCTGTACTTTTGATGATTAATTTTCTATTATATTCTAATAATTTAATTTTAACCATATTTATAGATTTTTAATATAAATAACTGGTCTACATTCAAAAATCTAGAAGGGGCCAGACTGGCCCCTCCCGGCTTTTTAGGTATACTGCAATTGTCAGTCTTCCTAGTGTTAAAGGAGCTTTGTGATTTGGCCATTGAGGGTTTTTAATATTAAAAGAGACATAACCGTATCCATCATGTTCATCAAGATATTTTTCATGTTTATTGGCATCTGTTATCACATTAAGATCAATCAAACTTGGTTGATGTTCCTTATGTTTTGTTGTACATTGATCATGCCACAAAATTAAGAATTCTCGACTTAAACAACTATTGCTTTAATTGGGATTAACTTTCGTGCATTATGCAACATTAGGGTGATTAAGTTTTTTTTTTTTTTTCACTGGAAAAGGTGCCACTAGGGGTACCCAGCTCATACAGAAACTTCGAAGTTTGTAAGACAGTTTCCGGAAAATGTTGATCTATTGATATTTTAGAAAAAAATCACCTTCTCCCCTTCCAGTTTCGATGATGAGTGCGGGTAGTTCAAAGAAAAAAGAAGTAAATGGAGACACTAAATTTACGTTTTAAAAAGTGAAGTTTGTAAGACAATTCCTTGATTTACTAAAAATGAAGTTTTTTTTTTTACAAAAATCACTTTTTTTATGTTTTTTTAATTTGTCAAGGCAGTCAATATTTTTTGTCATGTTTACCAGTAATAATCATAAAGCATGTTAATCTCTCTGCATTTTCAGTGTTAAGATGCTCTATGGTTCATGCATATTAGCTTTGTATTATTATTAAATGTGTAGAGTGTGTGGCCGAGGGAAATTTTTGTAAAGCTGCCAATTTAGTTGCTTTCAGAACCAGCACCAAAGATCTCAGGACTCACTTAAGAACAATGTACAAGTGAAGGTCACTTGCTAAATAAAGGTCGAGGGATTTCTACTCTTCCTTACATCACATTTTACTCAAAATGTTTTGTCTTTTCAAGTAGCAAAATGCTTCTAATTCAGTATCGGGTATTTTTTCTTTCTTTATTGTGACTTTGCTTAAAAAAGTTTTTTCTTATTTGCGGCATAATTTTTTTTCTGGTTTCTGCAACTATTTCGGCTATTTGTAATTTTACAGCGTATTTGCACTGTTTAGTGTAGCAACTAAAGGGTGTAACCAGGTAGCTATCCCCTGCTAACGGGGAGCTTTTCAGCGTTGCCTCTAAGCGATTTGGAAAGCAGATTACTCTAAAATCGGTCCTGATATTTTTATGTCTTCAATTTCTCTGTAATGGAAGTCTTTTCGTAATTCAAGGCTCTCTGATATCGATTTATGCGCGTCAAATGTTGCAACAGTCTCCTTTAGACAAATCATAGTCACACGAAACTATACGACTGCATCTATACTGGTTTCCAAACACCATAAGTGAGCCTCCTACAATACAAAGGAATTTCTTCAGAAGAACTTCGAGAAAACATAAAATCATCATCGGTTTTAGAATAATCTAGTCTGCTTTACAAGCCACAAACAGCCTTCGGAAAGAACGGAAAAAATAATTGTAAAATCTCCAATGAAGATGTGCCGCTTAGAAAAAATAAAATTCCTTTATGAGAGCAACTTATAAGTTGTCATTTAGGACAAAATACCAAAACTGCATTTGAAAAAGGATTTTATTGCCCAGACATGCGAGATATTCTCAGAAAAATGTTTTTTGAGGTAAGTGGAGGTATATGTCTGACTACTGAAGCTTTCTCAGGAAAATTCTGAATTATTTTGAATTGGTCTTGAATACAAAACTAAATGAGAGGCATTGAAAAATTTCTCTCAGCATCACTCACACTATAACTATTTAATAATAAAATATAATTCATAATTCACAAAGCAGGTAAACATTAAAAGTGTTGAATATTTAGCATACTCTATATCGTAGTTACAGTTAAACTCTATGAAATAATGTTTTTATTTATTTACTTGCCGGGAGAGGACAGCTCGCGTCGCTGAATGTGTCGCTTAGAGCTACATATACGTCCTTCCCGGAATTTCCCACCACATTTTGGAACCTCACCAGAAAGTGGGGGGACTTCTGAACATTGGCACCCCTCGGAAACTGCTAGCGACCGCCGGACTTTCGGAACCACGGATTTAACGTGCACGTACACCATATGTACACGTTGGTCTTCAGTGGTACGCCGGTATCGAACCCACAACCTTCCGATTACGAGTAAAACGCCTTAACCATTGGGTTGCCGTGGCCCGTAATGTTTTTTGATTGTTTCTACAAATTTCTCATAAACGTAAAAAAAAAAAAATGATCAATTAATTAATTTTAAAAAAATTGGCAAATTAAGGCACTGCCTAAAGAAATTCTAATTATTTTGGGAATTTAATATCTCCATTGCAATTTTTTTTTCACTATCCTACGTAAGCAGAAAAAAAAACGGAGAATTTTGTTCTAAATGTCAGAAAAATCACCACTTTACAGAAATAAATATGTGTTTTCGTTAAGTCAGAAATTTGTCCTATAAACATATTTTTATACTAACTTAGTTCCCTTGATTGAATATTTTCCACCCTACCCATAATCGTAAATAGGAAAAAAGCATTTCTTTGCCTACAACATTCGTATACCACTCTATTTTGCATAATACATAAAACTTTTGACTATTGAGACAGTAGTTATTTATGTAGAAAATATCTATTTTTTAAACTTTTTGGCATTTTGGTTTTCTAACCAAAAGCAACATACAATTTAAGGATCAACAACCGAATTTCGAAGTTAATTTTTTAAATCACCCTAATGTAACATGATTTCTTCTGAGCGGGTGCAGAAGTGACTTGACTTGTTTATTGAAATCGTTGTATGTTAGAGATAAGTAATAATAATAGTAATTAAGACATATAAATAGTACAAAAAAGCAACAAAACAAACTTCTGAAAATGAATAAATTTGTGTTTGAAATCACAGATTGATTTTAATTCCATGCAATTATGAAATGTGTAATTCCTATACTATGCATATTCTCAAATATTTATGCTACTTACATCTAATTACTTAATCGGTAAAGGTGCAAAGTACTGCATATACATTACATTCACTTTAATTATTACATTTACGTAGTTGATAAAATAACTAACTAATAAAAAAAAAACAATATTAGAAAAATATAAATTAAACATGTATATTAAGTTCTTACATTGTAAATTAAAGTAATCAGTAGATGTGCACTTATTGTTGTATTAATCATTAGGAGTAATTAAAGAATAAATACAAACTAATATTTTTAAAAAGTGCATATTGATCATATCAATTACATTATACTAATTACTCCTTACTTCATTATCGCGTTCTCAAACATTAATTCCGTAAATGTAACAATTCTACTATATAATAACGATTAACCAACCGTGAAAGATTTTTTTTGTTTTTAAATCATATGCAAATTGCATCAAATGATTAATTAAGTGTTCTCTAAAGCGTGTTTAACCGAGATTACTCGCCACTGCGCGTTAATTCACTTCTCTGAGAAATTCAATGCGAGCAATGTGTATAATAAATGTCTACTGATAAAACCTGCGTCCAGTCAGTTAATGAACGCTTCAAGTCATCTCTGAATAAATGTTTTCGAATGACCGGCCACGGTTATTTGGAATGTTCCAAACAAATTTGTTCGCGTTATTTTGATGAAAACCAGGAAACGAAAGTATCTTGGCTGCTAACTGAAGTGCTATTGAAAATGTGCGAATAATTATGAGTTCGTAAATAAATTAGTGAAATATGAATGAACGAGAGAAATCATGGTGTAGAGGAAAATTCAGCTCTGAGGCTGGAAATGCAAAGCAATTTAATATTAGAGACATTGGTTTAATATGTAAAAATAAAGACGTGGCACGTTTTCTATATAAGAGTGTTTTAAAACTTTCCTTCAACAATAATTCTCAATGCCCTTTCTATTAACCCTTTAACGCGCAGTTTTCCCGCTCTGGGATCACCAAATTCTGACGTTTGGACTGTTGCCAGTCACGAAGAATAGATTTTATTTCTATAATAATAGTTGCGGGTGACATGGCTCTACTAGAATCCTTTACTTTCTAGCACGTCCTTACCCGTAAAAAAAAATGGTCACGATTATTTTTAACAGCACTGACATCGGCTGAAAAATGGAAGAATACGAGAGCAGCTAGATAGATTGCCCAATGCTGAAAAAAGGGCAGCCGTTGCCATCGCTCGACTTAACTACCAGCAAGATGGCGGACGATCGAAACGTTCATCGCGTGCCACAGATCTAGAGACCCTGTTTTGACGACAGCTGGCTGTGTCCGCGCACAGCCAGCTGTCGTCAAAAAAGGGTCTCTAGATCTGTGGCACGCGATGAACGTTTCGATCGTCCGCCATCTTGCTGGTAGTTAAGTCGAGCGATGGCAACGGCTGCCCTTTTTTCAGCATTGGGAAAGGGTTGCGCCTCAAAGGGTTAACTAAAAATCCGTTTGGTCAATGTAGAACTATACCTAAACGCAAGAATTACTGCTTGTTTGACGCGGCTTTTATCATTAAGGCAGATTTAATGCGCGAGCCTACACCTGAATCTATTATGTACCTGTAGCCTAAGCAATCATTGAAACTAGCTTCCTGCTCTCATCTGGAGTGGTGGTAAACAAGTGACTGAACGGAGTCGATGTATTAACCCTAATTATGGACTCGATTGCTATAAAGTATTGATTGAGACCCTGCAGGGTTTAAGGAGTAAATGCAGGCCTTACTTCGTATGTGCGTTTTCAATGAATTTTGAAATGTACATATGTGTTTGAATTGAATGCTCTATATTTCTTCTCGGAGCAATTAAATATGCAAATATACCCGTCTGGCGTTTTACTGGGAAATATATGTGCATAAATTGTTAAAGTTAGTTTCCAAAACTTTGTCTTGATTAAAGTTTAATTCAAAATGCCGTTGATGTTAATGCAGATATTTTGAGTTGTGTTTTTACTATCTCATGTATTTTTAATAAGATATATAGAGATTTATATAAATTTTTATAAAAAATTTAATAAGATTTATATAAGAATTAGTTGGAAATGTGTTTTAATTTAACATTTCCAGTTTTACATGTGGAATGCGGCAACTAGCTTCTGTTTTTACAGTCATGCAGATTAGCATAATTTCTGCTTTTGTGATGGTAAAAATGTTTTATACTGGAGTGATGTAAATAATTTAATGTTGTTAATTATATTGCCGCTTCCAATCAACAAACTGACTAAAAACATACAGTAATTGCTCAGCCTGAACTCGGGGATTATGCTGCAGCAGTCTGGATTCCCGATGCACACGAAGGCACAGCATGTTGGAATTTCAACGAGATGATTTAACTTTATGGCTGCACGTTTTTTTTTATTGCCGTGATAATGAGTTTAGAGCAACCTGTACCTAAAACCTCAATATATACTTTCAGCATAAACTTTTGAAAAAATAAACGCGCGGTGTAGCTGTAGCATATATGATATTGAATCAATATGATAGCGATCGGTCATGTGTTTGATGAATAAGAAGAATAAAATCACTGAACCTGAATGATTGAATATTTTGACATTCGTTTACTAATTTCTATTTAAAAAAATATCCTTAATGATTTAAGCGCAAAGCTGTTGTTAGTAGTTTGCTCACAATCCGAAATATATTTTAAAAGTCACTGAATTATGTATGAGGTTTAGCAAAAATCCTGTCTCCATACGCAATCAAATTTAAATTTTGAATATACATTTGCCCAGATATATTTTTACAACATACATAAAACGCAACTTTCACAACTTTAGTGCGTCTTTCTCATAATATTCATATTTTATGTTTGTAAAAAAAATAATCATGTCATTATATTGAATATCTTCTAAAAGCAAACTACGTTTTTCTGTATTCCACAGTTTATTGGAGGAAGGCACCATTAAATTTGCATAAAACAATAATATTTTTTCAGGAGTATCATTTAATTACCTTAAGCCTTAAAATAACGTTTACTTTAATGACTGAATATCATTTAAAGATGAAATCAGCTGTTAACGAGGGATATCTTATTAGGGAGATAGAATATACATGCCATGCCATAAACTTTAATTAAAATTTTACATACTTTCTTCGAAAGGTGTACAAGTTAACAACATATTATGATGGACACTTCTTAAATAAAACTAAACTATTAAAATGTTACTGTACAACATTTTATGTATAAATATAGTTTAATAAAGTTTGTCTAATTAATAACATGTTACTCTTGAAATATAATATTTCTTTATTATAGAAACACCCGCTGTTGTGTTAAACTTACATAACGTACTATGATAACATCGAGTACGTCAAAGCTCAGAAATCAAGAACACGTTAAAATATTTAATTAACTCATTGGAAAATGTTAAACTTATAGCATGTTTTCATACTATATATATAGAATAGAGTAATATATACACGCATTAAAGTTGCGATTGGCGTTACTTAAAAAAATGATGATGGATTTTGTTTTCGCAAAAAAGTCTAAACATACTAAAGAATAAAACATTTCACGGGGTTTTTACTCGATGTTCTTTTTATTTACTGTTTTTTTTTGTTAAAATTCCGTTCCTGTATTTTTTTAACTGTTTTATATCAAAATTGATGCAGCGAAAAATTGTACATGAGAAATTATAAATATACAAATACTACATTAAGAGGATGCCTTCTGATCGCGGAAATATCCTAAAAGTAGCAACATTTTGACAATTTTAAGGTGTTCTATTCTGTCTTGTTCTCTCTAGTTTTCATGGATTATAGTGGCTTCGGCACCTCTGCTTTATAGCATTTCGTACCAACCCCAAATCCAGATTAGTTCGATAGAGGCAGTACCTGCCTAGTGTGTTCATTTCTACTACAGACTCCCGAACAGTTCATTTCTACCTCATTGAGGAGCCGATAGATGGTAGCACTACCGATCGTTAGGCGGTCTTTGGTTGGTGAAAGGATCGAACTCACAACCTACTGGCTGCGAGACCGACGCCTCTCCCAACTGGGCTAACGTGGCCCTTAAAGTGTTAAGATTCGAAATTTTGAAAATTTTACTAACGCTTATCCCGAACAGAATGTATAAATTATTCTTGCAAGATTGGGAAATACATTTAATGAAATTATTTACAGTTTAAATCGTAAGTCTTTAAGCTTTACAGTTTGAAACAATCCAATTACTCCACCATGACCGAGTAGTTACACGCTTAAACCAAACGACGAAATTCGATCAGTCGGAGCGATTTTTGGCCCCGTTTTCAAAAGCGCACTTCTCCTTTAGGAGCGTTTTTCGATCACAAGAGCGGTGCGAAATATAACAATAAGCGAGTAGGGGAATTCTCAGAAAAAAGACGAAGCGAGGAGGGGAATTCTCAGAAAAAAGGACTACTTAAAGAGCACTTTTACGGAAATACCGGTAGGTTTCCATGGAAACGGATTGCTCCTCAATGTACCTTTTTTTCGCTCTCTGTGTTTAAGCGTGTATGTCTGAATTTTGAACTACCACGTTCTGGCCTACCACGCTGCTGTCCTACTAATGGTCTGGAGCTTTAGACGATTTCTTGCAGATACAACGAGAATTAGCTTTAGAACCTCTTAAAGGTCCGCCGACCGAGTAACAAGCTTGTAGGTAGATATTCTTAAGTGTAAGTTTTCTTAATAAAAAAACACAGACACCATTAATCATTCCCTTTGGGAAGCGAAAAGTTGGGATCCTGTTTCATCGTACAGTAACTGCTGAGCTATAGCCTCGTATCGCAAACCAGCTTTTAATCCATTGTTTTTCTTCTAACGTAACCATCTCTATATTTGAATGTGCATATTTTAAGTAAATTTAATAGAGGTGATGAAATTTTTAAATGCAGAACTAGCGACGTATTAATGTAGTTCTCAACTGCTGACAAAAGTTTGGAATGTTTTATAAATTCAATGATCTCTGATAATTACACGAAAAGCTTATAGTTTCTGTTGCTTTATGATATTTTAATAAAATCATGTCCGAATGAGATTTCCTGCATATTTTTCATATTTTCACTAAGTACTTAAAAAGCACAACTTATTCCACATCTAACATTTTAATGCACTTGATTCTAAAATCACAGCATTTAAAAAAAATCTTTCCTGGGATATAAACATAAAAACAGCATGAATATTTTTAAATTTGGGGATAGATGGTAATAAATATGAAAAAAAACGTGTGACATTGTTCTTTTCACTTGCATATTTTTTTAAAAAGACTAATTAAAAAATAGTTAAAACTAGAGAGTAATTTTTAAATTTGGGGTATTTTAGTCATGTTAAACATAAATTAGTAACTACAAACATTAATTATTAAAGCAAAAGGCGCTTTTTAAAATTTATTTAGTTTTTTCTGTTTTTTTTTTTAATAATTCTGATTTAAGACTAATGTCTTCTTTAGCAATTTTCTAAAGTGGAGGTGAATAAACTATTTTCCTACATCCCAATGAATTACTGCCACTTAATATAAGAAGTTTTATGCACGAGTGACATCGCATCTGTCGTTTTAAACTTTTAAAATCCATCTGCCATTTAAAATTCTTTCTTCTTAAACAAAAGGAAGTCCAGCGCGGTTTTGTCAGATGACCCATAGACGGTTAAAGAACTCATATAATTTACATGAGTTTTATCTGGGCTGTCGAATCTGTTTCATTTTTTTTCCAAAATTTCAATTTTAATTTAGGATTTTTATCCAAATCCAAATTTCTAGAGCTTCTCGATATCCCAGCATGCCATAGATCTTAAAATGGTAGAGTAACTCTTTGTTAATTAAGGGATAATTTTCCTATAGGTATAAACTACTCTCAATCCGGAAAAATTTTCTACAGAGGAAAATAAAGAAAACGTCAAATGTGCGAATTCGTTCAAAATTGCGTTTGAATATAGTGTTCAATACAAATACCATCTTTTACATAAAAATGTACCAGAGGATATCTTTCATATAATTTTACAAAATATTTCAGATAAATAATTTTCAAAATGGGAAGAATCTCTGTAGCACGAAATTCCTGTTGCAATGAGAGAAACTATTATTTTTCTTACAAAAAAATGAAATTCGTAAATTTTCTTATTTCTTGAATTTTCAGTGTAGTACATTTTTTATAGAATATCTAGTATGATATATTATAGGTGAATTCAACTATATTGAACTATATGCCACCCAATATGGCTATTGGAATTTCCCTGTTAACAGTGTGCCAAGTTTACATTATATAGCCCTCAAAAAGAAATTATTTTATAATATTGAATTTAAATTCTCGCTAACGGACTTTAAAAATTCATTAACATTTTGTTTAATTAATAATTCATAGTAATTGTTAATTAAATAAAATCTTATTTTTCCGTCGTTTTGAAAAATATGTATGATGATAATGTCTTTAGTTGTTAAAACAAGTATAAATTTTATTCTCATATTATAATAGTTTAGATTTCTCGAGATAATCTTCTTTGTAAGCTCGTTACCTGAATTAATAAGAGAACAAGATATTTATGAGAAACTAAAATTGTTGCTTGTAAAAAAAAAAAGTATATGCATTGCTTTCTATTTAATTTAGTATCGATGAATTTTGTTTTAATAAACAGAGAGTGTACTATATTTTCAAAGTTTGATTAATTCTACGAATTGAAACGAAAATGAAGGTTATTAGTTATGGGGAAATATTGATGAAAAAAAAATTCAATGTTGCTAAACTAAATTAAATACTTGAAAAATTGATTTTGTTTGATGGATATAAATGTAGAGAAAGGTGACCTAAAATGATCCTAGCAGTTAAAACGATCCAATTACCAACCGCATACGTTTTCTTCCATAGCGGTAGCACTGTCTACCGGGTAACGCATAAACTAGTTGTGCCAGGTGTAGAAGAAGCAATGGCGGTATTAAAGTGATCTTAAGTGTTAGGCGTCTAAATATAATTCTTTGAAAAGGTGGATTTTAAATTCTTTGTCATAAGGTAATCACTAACATTCCTATTAATTTACATAAACAATCTTTCATATACAGAAATATGGCTTGTTTTTCTGAATGGAGTATATTTTTTCGATTATTATTTAGGTTATATCCAGAGTCATAAATGCATAGGTGGGGGAATGATGCATGTGCTATGTTACCTGAAGAGTAGTAATCAATTGTATTTTTGTATTATGTGCTCAAATATTCGGAGTTTCCAAGTGGCGGAAAAAAGATTATTTAATTTATATCTCCATTTACTGTAGGAAATAATGTTTGAGTATAATTTTCAAATATTCTATTTTATGGTTTGTGACGCTTTTTTAATTTTTAAATTAAATAATTATTTTTATTTTTAAATTAAATTATTATTTTTAATTTTAATTTTTAAATTAAATTAAATTTTTAAAAAGTCATAAAATAAATTATGAGTGATTATAAAACTTATGTCATTATGTATTACAATAATTACTTTTAAACCTTTTTATTTTGCCGGTATAAAAACAATTTAAAATTATTTATGAACGAAGTATCATTTTGGCTTTTGGATGAGGGTAAAATGATTCTTCGGACACTTTTTCAAAATTCTATTTTTTTAAATTAATTTTATTACTCAGTGTGGGTTGAGTAATATTATTGAATATGTTTATAATGCAAAATATAGTGTAAAACGTACTATAAAAATGCCACAGTTTTATTTAAATATTTATGTTATTTATACAAGATTTCCCCTTAAGGGAAGCATTTTAGGCCACCTTCCCCTGATAAGTGATGTAAGTAGTGTAAATAGTTTTTAATTTATGAAACATAAATGCATTGTAAAAAAGAACAGCTATATATTTATAAAAATAGTTAATTTAATGTCTTAAACTTCTAAATGATGCTGCCATATGCGTTTTTAGTATATATATATATATATATATGGTAGGTATAATTAAACTTCCCCTATGAACAGTGCTTTATAGAAGAAACGGGCAAATGAAATGGACCAAAATTGGTATAATGATTATATAAGATATACGGTAAAAGAATTTCGGAAAATTATTTAGTTAAAAAATCTCGAATAAGTAGTGTTTTACAAAAAATTGGCAATTTTAACGATGAAAATGGCTAATTCAAAATATACAATGTTAACATTAATTTAATAGTTTATGGGAATTTATTCACTCATTTGGGTAATATTTGGGCTAATTTCAATATGCAAAGTGCCATCTACTCGACATTTTTTTTAACTAAACGTTCTAAAAAATCCTTTTGGGCAAATCTCGTGTACAGTCCATATGCCAAATTTGGTAGAAGTCTGCTCACGGGTTACAGCTGCAGAATGCGGCTTATCGGGATATTTAATTATAGGGGAAGTTTAAACCTGTATATGTGCGTATACAGGTTGCCCCTAAAATACACTAGCACAAAGGTGACGGACTGATTCAGTATTTGTTGTAATTAGGACTCGATAGATCAATTACTTCAATCGTTTTCATCGAAAGCAATCCATAGGTGCTAGATTGTACCGGCCATAACACCGAGTTCCCCATATGCAATCCAGTATCCAAGTTAATGTTTCTAGTTGTTTTTCCTCACACCGGATGTGACGTCACATTTTGTTTTTCCTGTTTTTCTCGAAAACTATGGATCGTGCAGGTACAGTACTTTGGGAAATTTTTATGTACTCCCAACGAGGAATCTGGCTGTGCAGAGTTTGGGAGCTATTTTTGGGTCACCCTGTATATTGATCATAGAGATAAACAATAAATTACAAATCCATGGAAGGATATTTAAACGTGCAATGTGTAATGTGAAGTCTGCTACTCTTGATAAATACATTCATTTTCTTTTACTGACACTAAAATTCTCAGTTATTATAAGTATAATCTTTTTTCTTTCAATTAAGAATGCTTCAAAACAATTTATTTTTAACTAACAATATGTATAATAAGTTTATAAATGTACGTATACTAGCTTTGTAACTTCTACAAGGAATGTGAAAATTTACCTATCATCTTTAAAATTCTGTAGCACAATCCTTCGTCGAAACTCAAAATAATTGGTTCCGGGACAATGTATAGAAATATCCAAACATTTGTTCTCATAGAAACTTCATCAAGTATTTATCATACGTACTAAATTCAGCACATAAGAGTGTCGAAATCTATTGTGTGGACGAAGCGAATGATGGAAGCTAGTTTCCCACCGTCATTTGAAACGTTTGTAAACAGAAGTGTCCGAAAGGATTTGATATATTAGGTCTAATTATGTCCTCGATCGCTATAAGGTATTACGAATAGCATATGTAGTCGTTAACGTGTATGATTCCCGAGTCAAATTTGGTCTGAATGGAGTTGCGGAGATGTGTATTGGAAGTGTATTGAAATGAATGATTATACAAATTTTCGGGCTGAATACTTCTGGCATTTTTGCCAATTTTCGTATAGTAAAGATAAAATTTATAATGAGGGGCATTGCATTACTCCGTTCTTTATTTAATTATTTTAACCCTTTAACGCTTGGTGTTCTTGCTGTGAGGATACAAAACTCTGACGTTTTGACTGTTCTCATTAAGATGAATAAATTTGATTTCTTTAAAAATGCTTGAGGGTGACTTAGTTACACGAGAATCTTTTACTTTTTCCGCTCATAATTTCCCGTCAAATTTGTCGATTATTTATAACAGCACTGTCATCTACTGAAAGCTGTAGAATACGGTGGAAATACATTGAGATAGAAGAACAACTGGACAGATTGCCCAATGTTGAAAAAAAGGACAGCCGTTGCCATCGCTCGATTTAACTACCAGCAACATAATTTCCCGTAAAAATTGTCTATTATTTGTGAAATTGGCAGAATTATTTATAACAGCACTGGCATCTACTGAAAACTGTAAAATGCGGTGGAAATACATTCATATAGACGAACAACTGGATAGGTTGCCCAATGCTGAAACGTGGACAGCCGTTGACATCGCTCGATTTAACTACCAGCAACATAATTCCCCGTAAAAATTGTCGATTATTTGTAAAATTGGCAAAATTGTTTATAACAGCACTAGCATTTACTGAAAACTGTAGAATGCGGTGGAAATACATTCATATAGAAGAACAACTGGATAAATTGCCCAGTGCTTAAAAAAGGACAGCTATTGCCATCACTCGATTTAACTACCAGCAACATGGAGGTCGATCACATTATTCATCGCGTGCCATTGATCTAGACAACATTTTTTTTTGGCACAGACTGGCTGTGCTGGTAGTTAAATAGAGCGATGGCAACGTCTGTCCATTTTTCAGCATTGGGAAATAGTTTCGCTTCAAAGGGTTAATTACTTAATCATTTATTTTGTTGGTACAATTTTTGAAAATTTGGATCGATTTAACATTGAGAATAGTATAAATCACGCAAATATCAAAGCTCAAAGAAATAAATTTACACAGAGCACTAAAATCAACGCTCATGAAAATGTCAAAGTTATACTATTATGAGACAAAACATAAACAGCCAAAAGCAATGATAAAAAATTAGGCATATACAAGAAAGCAAAATCCCAAAACACGTAGAAGTTGAATACTGTTATACAGAATGCACCATAAATACCAACCAAACTCTGCAAAGACAGATTCCTCGTTTGGAGTGCATAAAAAATGTCCAAAGAACCATACTCTACGTCCCATAGTTTTTAAGAAATATGCGAGAAAAAGGAAGAAACACTTCATATCCGATGCACGAAAAAAGCATTTATTTTAAGCATGAGCATAGATTTTTGCATATGTTTTCATACAATGATGTTCAAAATGTTCGTCTTGCATATCAAAGCTTGCACACGTGCGCCGAGACATGGCTAACAGCTTACGTTGCATCAATCTGGTGCCCACATAAATACACACAAGATGAAGGGGAGGTACTGAATCACTTTTTGTCGTAATTAGGTCTAGTTAGATCAATTTTTTCAAACGTTTTCATAGGAGGGAACCTAATGGTGCCAGATCTGACGAGCGTAGTGGCCATAAGACCGAGTCCGACATATCTAATTCAGTGTCTAATTTCATGTTTCTCATTATTTTTCCTTGCAGCGGATGTGACGTCATACTTTTTTTCCTATTTTTTTTTCGAAAACTAACGATCGTACAGGTACAGTTCTTTGTGCATTTTATGTACTATCAACGAGGACTATGGCTGTGCAGAGTTTGAGCGGTATTTATGGAACACCTTATATAAGATTCAAAGCGGGGCTTCAAACGCTTTTAGTATACTACTGTACTAATACTTTAAGAACACTTTTAGCATAGCACTGTTGTATAAAATTAACATTCTGTAAGCAATACCTCTTACTCATGCATTATCTATATGCATATTAATTTTCATTGCATCCTATGCACTCTTGCATGGCATTGGGCATTTTAAGCGAATGATCTTTTGTAGGAAACATAAATATCTCTATAAAATCTAATATTTTTGAAAGCAAAAGCCTACACGACCAGCATTTTTTTATTTCTAATTCTTTCATTTCGTTAAAGTTAAAACAATATTTTAATTAAAGAAAACACATTTGAGAAAATGTCAGAATAAGTTCATTAATAGACATTTTAAAAGTAAATAATAAAAATTAAAGTGCATTTTAAATAGAATCAGATTCATGCAATATTTACTACAATGGTTTTTACTTCAGTGTATTTTTAATTAAATTTTAAATGCTAATTCATATTTTTACCAAATAATTCTGACTATTTTAAAGAGAAATATTTTTTATTCTTATTAAAGCATTTTTTTAACGTGATTTCTTTGGAATAATTTGTTACGTTAATTTGTTTAACCCCAGTGATAGGCTGAGCAAACGGCGAAGAAAAAGTTGTGTAAAATCCTTTCTGTCAAAACATCAATGTTATCAATATATTCACTAATAAGCTTCTGCTAAAATTCGCATATTTTCACATAAAGTTTTAACATGAAATTGAAACAGCTTTTATTTTTAACGCGCAGTGTTGTTTAGTTTGGTTAGTTAATACAAGGACAAATCTAGTTAGTAAAGGATATATTTTGTGCAATCTTGTTATATCACGTGCATTTGAAAAAATAAATCAATATCCACATTTTTAATATCATTATTTTAGTAAAAAATTTACAAAACAAATATTTTCTTACATATTTTCCAAAGTAACTTCTTCAGCCCATATTCTAAATTAAAGAAACGAACTTCTGAAGCTTTGTGCAAAAAAATGCGGAGTAAAATTTTGGTTTATAAAAATTTTCAGTTACCTTTTACTCGCACGAAAATAAAGTCATTTTTATTAAAAATAGGTTAAGGATTAGCTTTTATGATACTGCTTAAGAAAAACGAGGAATATGAAAAGAAAAAAAAATACAAACTAAAAATTGTTAGAATGAACAACTTAAAATTGCATTCATACATGAACATATTTAAAAGAAATAAAAAGCCATATGATTAAAGATATGTTTTTAACTTAATCTAAACAGTTTTATTCTTTTTAAATCTTTTCTTCATAAAACTTTTTTCTGTAATATTTTCGCTAACCACATTCATTAGATGAAAACTTTTAGACAATACTACGAATGCATTCTTTAATCCTGTTAGAAGCTAGGATGGTTCCAGCGTTTAGGATAATAAGGGGGAGGGGACTCGCCCCCTCCGAAATTTTGATTTTTTTTCATTCGTTGACAAAAATCGCTTTTTTTATGAGAGAGTAAACTTTTTTTCAAATTTTGAATCCAATTTGGACTGTAAACTTTAATTCTTATATCGACTTCGTTAATTGAATTTTCTAAATAATATGAAAAATATTGCAGGTAAAATCTAAACGCACTCTGTAACTCAAAGTACTGGGATTGAAGATAATAGTAAGCTGTTGAAGAAAATCAAAATATCTGATTATCATGTTTTTACAGATAAATGAACTCTTTTAATTTTCTGAATATTCCTTAAGCTATAATTAAATCTAGAAGCACAAACATTTGCGCCATATGCATGTAAACATCAAATTTGAAGAAAAAATTGGTGCTAATTAGAACAGTCAATTTTTCCTTTACAAGCATTCAGGTCGTTTCTCCTGTTACATTGGACCATTTGGAAGCGGGTCAACCATATGTCTTCAGTTGGTTACCACCCATATTTCAGTTGTGTGAAGGCGACTTTTGTCAAGTTTTTGAGCCACTTCCGAGGGTATCTTGGCCATATAATTCTGAGGGATAAGGCCACAATCAACGAAAGGCGGTGATGAAGTTTTGAAAGTGAAGTCTAATTGATACGTGATACACGAAGTAAGGAGATAGTGGACACCTTATAACGGTCTTGGAATTTTTTCAAGTAGTTTTGTTTAACCCTTTGAGGCACAACCCTTTCCCAATGCAGAAAAAAGTTCAGCCGTTGCCATCGCTCGACTTAACTACTAGCAAGATGGAGGACGATCGAAACGTTCATCGCGTCTCTAGATCTGTGGCACGCGATGAACGTTTCGATCGTCAGCCATATTGCTAGTAGTTAAGTCGAGCGATGGCAACGGCTGCCTTTTTTTCAGTATTGGGCAATCTATCCAGCTGTTCTCGCGTTCTTCCATTTTTCTGCGTATGTCATTGCTGTTAAAAATGATCGTGGCATTTTTTTACGGGAAATGACGTGCTAAAAAGTAAAGGATTCTCCTGGAGCTATGTCACCCGCAACTATTTTTATAGAAATCAAATCTATTCTTGTGACTGGCAACGTCAGAGTTTGGTGTTCCCAGAGGTGGAACACTGCGCGTCAATGGGTTAATAATCCGGAATCTTCCGTGCCTGTTTATGAGGTGTCTAGGAATTTTGATGACGGGGATAGATTGTCATTTAGGCCAAGTAATGCTTTTCCTTCTGTTATTGTTCACCTGTAACGAACGAAAGGGGAGAGATATCAACATCACTCCATCATTCCATTTGCACCTCAGTTTCAAAAAAGGTTAATGCATAGGTAAATGGAATCCCCTTGTTCAAGAAGTTAGTTTTACTTCGTGGCCGGGAAAAGGTAATCTGTCAACTTGCGTTGTAAAAAGAACAGTTTCATCTAAAGCGTCACTGTAAGGGAAAAAGTATGTTCGGGATATTCATGTCTAAATAAAGCATCAAGGCTAAAATCTTCCTGCCTTGAAAAGGTTAATGAATGTGTAAACACCGGATTTCCAGTGAGAAGGTTAATACATTATTACAAGGCATTTGAATTATTTATCGACGTTTAAAAAATATAATGGATAGCAGGATGTACATGCATTCAAAATGTCATAAAGATGTAACAAATTTTCTAATAGAGTTCGAAACAATCAGCGAAATTCCATTCTCAAATTAAAAAAAAATTCTGTTCTCATAAACAAATTTAATTAAGAAAATTTACCACACTAATAAATATTAAAAGATCTCTATATGATTATTATTTATACGGATTATGAAAACTTTGTTTTTAATCTGCCAGCGAACATTGCGATAATTACATTTGTATTAAACAATACTGTCTGAATACACACGCATGCACAATATATGTATTTTTGTTAAAATTGATTTAAAAAGTTTTTCAAGGACACGTAAGTGGCTATTTATAAGTATAACACAACCATAAATTTATTTATTTTACCATGCAAAAAATCACATACTGTAAATATGCAAAATTCTTCTTATATTTTCATTTTTTTGTATACAACCTGTCAGAAGTAAAAATTAAGCATTCAAATATTCAGATTAATATAGTAATTTAATAATCTTTCAGTTGAAGTTTTGAGCAATTTTGACAAATTCTTTAATTAAATTTTCACACTTTTATTTACAAACTTCAATCCATCTTTTTTTATTAGTTCAACAGCAGTAAGTGAAAGATAATCAATATGTTAATAACATTTCAAATGTTTCAGCTAAGTATGTTTCCATATCTTAAAGAGTTTCAAGACACATTTTTAAAATGTAAAAAAATTTTGGGTACACAATTGTGTAACAGGTTGCAGAAAGTAGGAGAAATTTGCTAGAAAAGTATTTTTTAATATTTTCAAGTATTTTTTATACGACATTTTCGTGACATACAACTTACTTTGAAAAATGATGATTTTTGATTATCAACAAGTAAGGAGATTATCTAGAATAGATTGTAAGTTGCAAATTCTGTTTTTTATTTATAGAACTTCAAACCCACTTTCAAGTGACTTTATTGGATGAAAATATATCATAAAATGAAATAGAAATTGATGAACTTATTTTAGTGTCACATTTAAGATTTCTAAAATTGTAATTCAAATTCAGAAAAAGAAAATGTAATTCTGAAAAGCAATAAAAGAGAAATTAATCAGACAATGCTAATTTTGTTTATTCTTTCATTGATTATTAATTATTTGAAAATGACAACCATAGGCTGAAGACAAATAAATATAAAAAAATGTGATGTCTGCGATTGCAAAAGACAATCCACCGAATCTCGGAGTAAATAATACATTTTTGAAAAAAGAAAATAAAAATATTAATTAAGTATGGAATTTTAAAATATCTTTAATGCTGTAATTCTGTTGCTTTTGCCAAAATATGCAGTGCAAATAAAAGTACAGTGAAATCTTGACTTTCGCGAGCAATGTGTTTTAAGAGCTCTCTCCTAAGTAAAAATTTTGTGTTCTGAAATAGGGTAAATATGTGATATTTTGAAAAACATACACAGTTATTTTAGACAATTACAGCACCTCTCAAACTCTTTTAAACTATTAAGTAACGACACATATTACCATCTCTCATATAAAATAATGAATGAAGTAGGTTCAGTTTGGGACTGTTTGGATATTTCCGCCTTCGGTGATGCTATTACGAATGAAATATCGCTCGCTGATTGACTATGTTCTTTATCAAATCATGAAGACGACACATATTCTTCACAGCCCGCACTTCCAATTTGCGCTTCTTATCGTTGGCAAAAAATATTGTGCTGACGGTAATTAGTCTGCGTTAATTCTGAGATAAGTTGCTTTTGAAAAACTCTCGTTATATCCCGTTCGCGTAACACAGATCGCGTTGTAAGCAAGTTTACTGTAAATTAAAGTAAGTGGGAACTTGCATTACACTTCATGAGGTGTATTTTATTATAATTTATTTGCCATATTTAAGTGTCTGCTATAAAAAAAAGATGTATCTGGTTCTACCCAACTAATAAAAACGGCTATACATAAAGTCTTCGCCAAAGTACTGAAAAGATTCAAACCGACTTCAGAGTAGGTTAAGGTTGTTTTAAAACAATAAACTAAATATCAGTTAAGTGTATTTTTAACCCTCTGTCACCGAATTATGAAAAATCAGAGAAAATAAAAATTTCTAGCATTTAATGCATCTGAAATACTATTATAAATCATGCCAAAATATTTTTTTCTAATGTCGATTAATATTAGATTTTTCTAATATTAATTTCTGCATTTTCGAAGCATTTTGTTATGCAAAAATTAATTTAAAAGGATGCACATATTAGGTATTGGTTGAGGAATAAGGTTAAGAAAAGGTAAAGGTTAGGAAAAGGTAAAGGCTTAGGTAAAGGTTAAGAAAAAACTATACTTACCTTAAAAAGAAAAAAAACGGTAAAAAAGCAGCGTAAATATTTTCTTAATTTTCCGCCTGAAACAATGAAGCGAAAACTGTAAAAAATGATCTAAATTGACTAGTACTGCAATCTAGGCACGATTTATGCATGTAGTTAAGAGCCTCATATACGTACTACATGAATTAATGATATTGATATCACTGAAAAAAAAATACTAAATTCAACTGTTTTCTCTCTAAATATTGCTATTTGAAGTAGGAGCCTTATATGAGGTTCTGGGTGACGAGAGGGTTAAGTCACTGGTCTAAGCAGGACATTTTAGAATCAATAAATAAAGTTTAAATTATATTTATATACAGTGAAGATGTTCGTAAAATTTGACTTCTGGTGTATAAAGAGCTTAGGTGGTTAACATATTTCCCTATCGGGGTGATTCCATGTAAAGCCAATCAATAAAAAAAATAATATGGACATCGACATTGTAGATATAAATGATTTTTTGTATTCATGTAATACTTACCTTTAACATAAAAATTACGAAGTTTCAAAATATTTCTTTAATTCGTTTAAATGCCATAAAATATTGAAAATAATAAAAAAAATCGGAAATTTTGCATGGTACAGTAATCCTTAAGATTATGTAATTCAAGACCTATTTTATTTAGAGAGTTAAAAATCAAATTATTTTTTTCAGTGTTTTGAGGACTTTCATGAAATATATAATGTGACAATTTAAAAAAATAAGCTTTTTAAAATGTAATTTCAAAAACCATGATTAAAAATTAGATTGTTTATTTTAAAAACAGTTTTAAATATTTTTTATCAATGCGTATGAAAATTTGAAGTTTCTATGGTATAATGTTGAAAAAAAAATGTTTTCTGTGTAAAAATTTGTTTTTCGGGAAGTTAAAGATTTTATTGATGGTCTAAAAGAATAGGCTTTTACAAGGGCTTTGTTATTTTAAAAATATTTCCAGTGTTATATAAAAAATAAATTGATGTTTTCTTCTTTCTTCCTGGTAAATCTTCATGTATTTGTGAAAAATAACAATAAAAATCAATTATAAAGGTAGTAATTGAGGTAATATACTTTATGTTAACAAGTTGATTATTATTTTTTTATCATTGTTAAAAATATATAAAGTAGTAAATAGTAATACAACCATTGTAGGTTTGCTATTTACCCTGAATAATTACTATTCAGAATCAGTTTACAATTAATAAATTGAAAAGAGTTAATTTTTATGGAGGAAATAATAAATTGACTGTATTTAAATAATAGTGTTTCCAGCTTACTTCCAGAAAAGGAAGCAAGCTGGAAACACATTGACCATAAGCTAAAATCAGTATTTATTTTTTACTCTTCATTAGTATTGATTTCAGTAACAATGATTAAATGAAACCAGATAGTGCTGAAAACGAAGTTAAATTGAATGTACCATTTAAAAATGTTACGTATCGTAAAACATTAGAAAACGTAGCAAAAACATACACTACCTCCATATTTTACAGTAGAAATTGATCGTTACAAATGCTAAACTAATCATCTTTATTAAAAATTAAAGTATCATATAATCGAGATAGAGAAATCGTGGTAATCATTTTTTCTATGTCGAAATATTGCATGTAATTTCTAAGAAAGTAATTAAAAAAGCATTTGAAAAAGTCCGCTCTACTTGTTAGGTTTTCATAGTAGTTTGATATCTATACACTGGTCTCCAAAAGACAAGGAACAACATATTTTTCGAATCTCACCATATAAATATGACAGTAAAAAGAAAAATTATAGTTTATATAAATGATAAAAATGAACTTTTAGAAAATTTATGAAAAAACAATAGCTGCAATATTTTTTTATAGAAAAGTACAGACATATATGAGTAAAAAGAAAATATGCAAATAACAGGCTTTCGTAATTATCAGGTTTCGCATAACTTCTGTTGATTTACAACTTTTGTTAGCAGATTCATAGACAACAAGCAGTAGAACCCCGGAATGTCTGACAGAAGCCGTTTGTCCAATTCAATAAGGTGACAGTCTGTCAGATGGATGGAAATGGGGTTGTCACAGGCTGATGCTGCAAGGCGTCTTAATGTGTCTCGCAGTGTGGTCCACCGTCTCTGAAATCAATACCAAACGGAAGCTTCTGTGCCCCAAGAAAAATTATTAACAAATTGTTGCCCAGATATTTTTGCGACTTTCTTCGATTTTCACTAACACCAGAAATAATATATAAATTTCTGACGTCAACATCATGAACAAGGGATGATTTCTATTAAAATCATTATGTATAAAAATTTAAATGCCAACATCCTACTTGATGCAACTAATGTTGCATCCTAATGTTGCAACTAATTTAGCTGAATTGTATAGTAAAATGTTGAACTAATTTTATTAATGGTGTAGGTACAACAGGCAATCACAGCAATCAGATGCCACTAGATGGAGCTAGTGGAACGACTCCGGTTAAATGTGGCTGGTTGCAGCATGTCCGATGGAACGTGCTCGGAGATCTCCCTACTTCCCGGATCTTGCATCTGGGTTTCTCTTGCAATCTGGGTTTCTCTGATCTTGCATCTGGGTTTTCACTTCTGGTCGTCAAATCTAGCAGGATGTAATTTCGTAACAGATGCTGTAAATCGGGAAGCCGTCTTTAAGTGCAAAAGCAACCGGGACCTTGATTCCTTCATTATTGGTTTCGATGGACTGATATAAAGAAAGAAGAAATGCTTTGATACCCACGAAAACTACTCTTTAAAACAATATGTATCTAATTCTTTGGTATGTCGTTATGTCTCTTGGATTTCGTGAATCCAAGAACACTAAGTGAACTTAAAGGAGTGGAAGAAATTTTGTTCGACAATGCTGAAGACATGAACTTAACTATAACTTCCAACTATAGTTAAAGATAGAACAACTGCTATCAGATAAAAATAGAAAATAAAAAGAGAAATGTTCAAGAAATAGATTCATTTGTTCCTTAAAATTAAAAAAAAAAAAAAAACTTATGTAAAATACTAACGACTTCTCTCTAATAATGCATACATATCAAGTCCATTATAAAAATATTAAAATTGATTGAATTTTTATATCTTTAAATATCAAATTGATAAAAGGAAGATTAACTTTTATGCAACTCTTATGCATACTCTTATTATATATTAAATAAATTGCTCTGGTTATTCCTTATAAAACAAATTTCTAATATTCTGTATGTTTGTCTATATATTTACCCGAAGAACTGTAGAAATTATATATTTAAGAAATTACTCTAGTTATTCCTTATGAAACAAATTTTCAATATAGTGTATGTCTGTCTCTATATTTACCCGAAGCACTGTAGAATTTTCTCTTCCTTGAATAGTTTTAAATTCTATAGTTTAATAGTTTTAAATAGTTTAAGTTTTAACTGGTGTTTTTTAAAGTTTCTGAATACTCAAGAAAGTACACTACGCTTTATATATGAAATGTTCCAGAAAACTAATACGTTCACCCATAATTAGCATGCACATTTATTGTTTTTTTCCCATAAAAGTTTTACACTGGATATTTAAAGAAATCTACGAGCGGAATTGTATTCATTTTAATATTCATGTTTCATTCATTCACCAACATAATTAAACAACTAAATCTAACTCTTTATTAACTATTTCTCGTTTCTAGGTCAGTATAAAAAATATTTGAAACCAATGGTTTAGTTCTTCATATCTTAGCTTTCATCAGCCCCATTCAGTTCTAGAACAGAACAATTACATTCCCCTTCGAAATACCTCTTAATATGTCCGCTGATATAAAGCCCAGCGAGATGGGATTCCTAATATAACTTGATAAAATGTCGTTATTTGCCCCCTTTGGGAATACGCTTGATCATACATACATGCTATGCATTAGAAACTGACTGTTTATGGATAGATCAAAGTAGGAGTATCTAAGATTGTTTCGTGCAATGTATGCCAGGAGTAATCTCAAAAAGTTGAATTGCATTACTTGACGTTATATAAACATAGATTAAAAAGTGATAATGTATTCAATTTAGAGAGTTTACATTGAGTGTAAATATATAGTTATATTATACAACATTTTCTATTTGAAGATTTTATTTCAAGTGAAGAAATTAAGATTTGGCAATCATATCTGGTGCTTTTAACTCAAGTTAAGTAAGAGAATATCGGCCAACAAATCATTTTTATTGCATTAAATACTTTAAATTTTAATCTTTCCAACGATACAGTACACTAGTTTATTGAAAAACACATTCGAAATCTTAGAAGAAGTATCTCATTGTAAGAAATATTAGAAGCATTTCAAATCACTACGACTGTTTTTCTCAAAACATGCATTTTGCAGGTTCACGGTCCATTTTCTGAATAACTTTGAAACTTAGGAACTTAATATTTCAATGACAGGTGTATCATTTTAGATTACACTAGGGGCCAAGGCTCCCAGACTCGCTACGCTCGCTTTTCGTAAGAGGCATTCGGCCCCTAATCAGGCTTATTCGTAAAAAAGACATAATTTCAACAGACAAAACCCGAAGATTGGATCAGATAGAATGTTACTGAGCTACACATTGCTTGGTTCTTGCATCTTCATTGGTACATAAAAATTTAAACTTCACACTACAGTAGACCCCCTCCCCCTCATAACACGGAAGATATTTTGTTATGGGAATCCGTGTTGTACGGGTCCTGAGCTATACTCCACCTGGAGTGCGGACTCCGCTTATAATCGCTGGAAAAATTATTTGCACTCCTCAGAAACACAATGATATTTAATGTTGCCATTCAAAAGTTATATTAATTAGGAGCTAAAGCGTAATAAAATCAGAACATATGTTTCAGCTGTATTTTTAATAATGTAAAACCTATTGGACACCTTGCGAATTTGCCAATCATGGCGATTTTTCATTATTTGGCGACTTGCGTACATGTAAAGTTAATAAAAGCTACGGAACAGATAGAATAGCCTGCCACCAATGGCGACTTTTCATCATTTGGCGATTTACACATGCTCACAACCTATATTTACTGTTCATTTAAGGTTACCGGAAAACCGTTATCCATATTTTCATTTACATAATCGTTTGCAGATTGGTGTACTTAGCACCACGAATTATACCATCTCGTCGCGCTAGCAAATATCCAAAGTGTACTATAACTGCTATAATGGCATAGTTAATGCCGCCAAATATTTCTACTGGTAGCAAATAATCCAGCTTTACGAGAACCGGCTTTAAAATAATCTGCATTTTAATTATTTTTCATTTTCAAGATATTAGTTATTCTGTTTTGGAAAAACGAATAATCGCTAATTCTAAACTCCTGTTGTCTAAGCGAACTTACTATTTGAAAATTGTCAACTTTGTGTAACACATTTTGAGTTACTTATTTCATATAGTTCTTATTTTGGCGTAAAATGGGCGTAATTCTAACTCATGTTTGTAAATTTCACGCGATTCTAGATACTTAGAACGATTTGTTGCAAAGGAATCCATGATTTTATGCCAAATAAGGCAACCATTCGGTTTATTTTTTCAGTTTTTTATTAATATCTTCTAAAATAATTCGATTTTCGAAATTTAAATCAGCTTAGCAGGTTCCTCGGAATTCCCACTTCTTGTAGTCTCTGTGGGCACCTTAGTTGACACTCAAATCCCTACGGTTTAGGAGGAGATATGTCCACAAGCTTTGACAGCGCCAGCGGCCTTAACTTTTTTTTAGAATAGAGAGATACTTTAACACTGCACTTTGATGGTACGCTGACAATTAGGTATAATTATTTTATTAAACATCACTTTTAAAAAGGGATTCTTGATAAGCTTTAGCAACTAAGATTAATAATTCACAGCATACCATTAAACCGTCGTGTTAAAGTATGTAATATAAAATGACATATCTGACATTAAAAATTTGCCATAGATATTCAGAAAAAGGAACATGAACCTGCAAATTCCATGTTTTGAGAAAAAGAAGTCTTAAAGATTTCAGATATCTCTAATATTTCGTAAAATGAGATACATTGTATAAGATTTTTTTTCAATAAACAAGTTATTGGAAATACTGAAGTATCAATGCAATAAAAAATTAAAATTTGATCGGCATTCACTTATCTGGTCCCCTTAATGAAGCGATAGAAAAAACATCGTTTATTATAAAGGGTTAGAAAAATATAAATGACTAACTTCAGAGGCTGTAGAGTGCGTTTTACTTTCCCGAATAAGATAAAATGAGAACTGCAGAATCAAATGATGCACTTAACAGTTATTACACATAAAACCTAGTGCGAAGATCCTCAGGTAGTTGGCGCAGTTATACACATAAAATATGTATAATGCTACAAAGAAATTAGCTGTATACTCACAAGGCGATTGACTTAGGCTTCAACTACCACCGCAGCCACATTTACGACTCTAGAAGGCTCCACTTCTTGTAGTCTCTACCCAGAAGAATGCTTGCCAGTTTCCCAGTTGTTTCAAATTTCTGTATAATCTTGCATAGGGCATGGCATATGAATATGTTCTACCGGACTTCTTCCTACGTGCTTCATACGACGGACGGAATTTTTAAACATCTGCAGCAGAGCTCTGTTGGTTCTGGTCGAAAATTTTTGCCATAATCTGATTTTTTTGTAATGTAAGCATAGTGGGCAGAGAATGAACTAATGCTTTATCCAAAAATTAATGTTGAAAGGTATGCGCTGTAAAGCAAATTTAGTTTCACGATGTGTGTCACTGCGAGATTTAATTGTGAATTTTTGTACTATTTTTTATTTAATAAATGTGAAGCGCTTTATTTGGTTTATTTGTTGTTCAATTTTTTTGTCTCATTTGGACGAAAAGAACGCATTTTACAGCCCTTTGAAATAGGTAACTTTTTATTGATAACCTTGCACATTCTTCCTTTTTTTATTTTGGATATCAATCAACTACTTTTTAATTATCTTTACTGAAGAACATTCACTAATACAAATAACACTTAAAATTACACTTTCAATAATCATAATTGAATTTCTATTAATTTTAAATATTTACCAATTTAATTAAATTTAAATAGAAATATAACTTTTGTTTAAAATTCAGATTGAACTAAATATGTTTTACAATACACAGTGAAATACACTATTGCATTCCATGTAGTTGAAATATCAATGAATTATTTTTTCAGAACATTCATTTATCATTCATAATAATAATAATCATTCATAATAATAATAATAGGTATCAAAATCGTTACAAGAAATTTCGACATTCTTAAAAACACTAAAATATCGGTGTTTGCACTGATGCGTTAGCCGTCAGGTGGTGTGTACTTGCACTTATAAAAGAGATCCTTATGTTATTATCAATGTAAATAATGTATTCCTATATTGCTATTATTTTCTCACATTCAGAGTTGAGGATGAAAACATTTGAAACCAGAAATTTTGTTCTTCAGCTATTAGCTTCTATGATATCCCCCGGATCCTCAGAGAACGCAGTTACAATTCCTTTTCAAATTCCTCTATATGCCAGGTGAGGATTATTTAGGGCAGTGGAATTTCCCATACAGCTAGATAAGATGTCATCTTTGGGGATATGTCTGATAATGTGTTCCTTTTAAGATTTAGAAACTGTTTATTCATGGATCAAAGTAGTAGTAGTTAAGATTGATGTATACAGTTTAAGTCAGGAGTAATTTGAATGAGTTAATTTCTCCGAAAGAGATGTCTTTATATATTCTTATAGTAAAAGAAAATGTCACATGATTTTCAACTTGATTATTATAATTTATATTCTAATAATGCCATAAAATGAATAAATGAAATTTTCTTAAATTTTGGAGACGCTCTTAATATTAAGAAATAAATATTTACGTTAAATGGGTAATTGTTTATTTTTAGGGAAACGGATGTTATAAATTTATTTTTTCGCAAAATAAATAAAAAAATATGATTACATACTTTCATAGAACGAATTTATTTTTCTCTTTTAAAAATTAAACATTCAATAAAACTTTCAGAATCTGGTTATCTTAGGAAACAAATTAAATAAAATAGCTTATTATTAAAGTTTTAAAAATAAAAATTTTCCCCTCATATTCAGCATTTTGTTAAGCTCTGAAAAGAAAAAAAAATTCTATTTTTATATTACATAGAGTTCCAAATGTAGGAAAAACATTTAATTATGTCTGAGAATATAATTGATAAATGTCGTTTAATCTTCTCAATATCTCATTCAGAGAAAAGAATAGCAGACTTGCTCAAGTGTCAATTTTAAAATTTCATATTAGTTTTATGAATGAAATTTATTTCTCAAATGTTAATTCGTTTATTAGTAATATCAAAGGCCATTTTTGTCAAATCGCAGATGTATAGGAACTTAATTTATTTTAAAAGGATATATTTTATTATGTCGGACTACAGGCACTTTTTATTAAATGAAAACAGTTGATTAATTTTAAAGAGAAATTCAAAATATTACATTATTAAATCGTCATAAGTATTTTTACTTCATACAAAATAGATAATTATTTGTAAAAGATATTTATCGAGTTTTAATATTTGCAACATGCTGTAATAGAATGAAAATTGTGCCAGCATCAAAAACAGTAATAGTAATTGTAATCATAATGATAAATTCTTAAATTTCCCATATCCTTCCTTAACAAGAACAAAGAAAATAAGTAAAATAACATTTAAATGGTTATACAAAATTAACAGCACTTTGATAATTATAAGTATAATACTATAATATTAAAAAAGAAATGACTATAACCAATCGAGAATGTATAAATTTTGAATTTGTGTTGTATATTCAAGTAAAAAATCGCACGAATTACATAGTTTGCAATTTTATACTTTAAAAATGACTCCGACGTGTAAGCTTGAACTATTCTTCAAATGGAGATTTTTTTCTCAAATTCACGAATATTTAAACTCCTTTATTATATGTCAAATTTCAATATTCGCCAAAAAGGTTTGATTTATTTAATTAAAAATGAATGAAACTATTTTTGAGGATATTTATCTAGTTTAGTGTGCGAAAGAAAATGCTGCTGTAGACATTTCTATCCAATCATATCCACGCCAGGCAATGCACAGCAACCTGTGAAACCGGTTAGAAATTGCATACTTGCATCATATTGCAAATTTTTTCATGCTGCACGAAATATATAGAAAATGCAAAACACATTTGATAAAATTCTTCGCTTTTACAAACCTTACTTAATATCAGAAGTAATTGAAGAACTGCACTAGAAATCTCTGCAAATGATATATATTTTCTGAATAATTTGTTTTCATATAAATAAATAAAATTCATATAATAACTAAAAAACCAAATGGAAAAATATTCATTATCTGAGCAACTAACCTACATTTATGTCAAACTTCAACGCTATAAGAACAGAATAGCTTTAGAAAAAAAAATGCTTAGAATCAAAATTGGCTATGGTATCTGCCCATTTTACACTTTAACCCTTTGAGGCGCAACCCTCTCCCAATGCTGAAAAAAGGGCAGCCGTTGCCATCGCTCGACTGAACTACCAGCAAGATGGCGGACGATCGAAACGTTCATCGCATGCCACAGATCTAGAGACACTTTTTGACGCAGCTGGCTGTGCCCGCGCACAGCCAGCTGCGCAACTATTTTTATAGAAATCATATCTATTCTTCGTGACTGGCAACAGTCAAAACGTCAGAGTTTGGTGTTCCCAGAGCGGGAACATTGCGTGTTAAAGGGTTAAGGAATCCTGAAAGTAATTAAATGAAAACGGATGTAAATTCAATTGGTTTATTTTTGACACATATTTTTTACCTCGTATCAATTAAGGAAAGCGGATGTGAGTGAACTGGAGTTTGGTGGCATGATAAATGATTGCCGAACTTAAAGTTTAAAATTTATATTTAAAAAAAAATATTTCATTGTTTGTGGTTATAAAAATATGATTGACTATCAGATCGTCAAATTTCTTGGGAGAGGAGATATTATTTAAATCCAAATAACTGTCATATAGCAGTGTAAGGCTCAAAAGTCGTCTTCACGTCATTAATCACTTTGGAAGAAATATTGAAGTGTCCTTCTAATTTACTATATAAGATATTTATTTTTTAATAAATTATTAGATTTCTTATCTAAGTTTTACAACTATTGTGCTTATCCCCAAGAATTTAATACATTGAATTGAATAAAATATCCTAACTATCAATTTAGACAAGTGTTTTCACTGAAAAATCAATTTATTTCTTCAAAATGTAAGCAAAAATTCACGGTTATTATTGAAAAGCTGAGGACAAAGAAGCTTTGTGATATATATATATATATCGTTTTCTTCGCTTGAGAATGGTTGTATGTCTGTATAAATCGCACTAAAACGTTGTCAAAAGCCACCTGGTGGTGATTTTTAAAACTAATTTATTTTAAATTAAATTACAGCAAATCTCTCTCCCATAGTATCATTAAGGATTTCTGCGAATTTGGCAGCGTTTTGATCAGTAGTTTTCTATGTATGTGCGCTGCTTTGAATAGGGAAACTTTAACTATGAATGCGCTGCATATATAATCAAATATGAAAAAAAGTATGAAAAAATCCTCCAATACACCCGATACAATACATACATACACACACACACACACATATATATATATATATATATATATATATATATATATATATATATATATATGAAGTATAGAAGTATAACGGGGCCGTAATGGTTGTAGGGTCATGACATCGTCAGGTTCAGGAGAAGCGAGGCGGCTCATGACTCTGGCATATCCCCCGCCGCCCGCTGCTAGTACTCGTAGTCGGGCGAAGCAAAAGGAGAGATCTTGCGGGTTTACGAAGACATAATTTTATTTGGTTTCACATAGTTTTACATGGCAAGTGAAGTCACGAAGAAATCTATCCTCCGAGCTGCGTTTCCACTTATATAACCTCGGATCACGTGTTCTATACAGCATCACATGTGCCAAAAGAGATGCATTTATTGGTTATTAAACTGCCCGGGCCTGCTAACCTAAGGAAATTCTTTCGAGGTATGGCGACTGCAGACCGTGGGAAACAGGGGAGATATATTACTTGCGTTTGAATTAAATTTAGATCCTGATGCAAATCCTTTGTTAAAAGCGAAAGTTTCTACGCCCTGAAAAATTTTGAAGCAAGCAATAGATATTTTGAATTTTGAGAGGATGTTTAATTTTATATGTTATATATATATATATGCATATGCATATGCATGTATAAAAATGCTTTGTATTTATAGATATTTCTACATAAGAAAATATAAATATTATGCAAAATATTTATCTTTCGATTAAAGTTTCTTATTTTGTTAAAAATCTCAGTCAGATTTACCTAAGCAGTGAACGGTGCAATTTTTCGTTGACAGCAACTTCAATTCACACGTAAGAAATTCGTTGAGAAAAATAGTCTTTCTTTTTATTCGTGCTTCCATAAAATAGATAAACTCATTTTTTTTTTCAAACGCGGGCGAAAGATTAAGGAACACCTACGTAAAAAAAAGCAGATGCCGAAATTCTCATGATACTCCAAAGGTATACATACATGCAAAATAAACAAAATTTTTGAGCAACTAATATCCCTTTAAAAATGTCATAAAAATAATCATATAAGACTTAATTATATAAAAAAATATCATGTACTGCACTGATATAGTTTTCAAATTTTATTAGCAGCTATGCGTCTTTAAATTGTATTTTTATCCAGGGTATTTGTGAACGGTTGATCTAGATAATTTTGACAAAATAAATTCTGGGATTTGGAATTTTAGGATAGTAGAAGAATTCGAGTAATGCTATAAGGTTTTTTTTGGATAAAGACTGTTTTTACCACCATCAGCAGATCACTCTTTAAACCGAGGAGAGGATGAAAAAAATTATAAGCATAAATAAAAATAAACAGAATAGCTACACTTCACTTTTTTTGTAGCACTATTACTTATAATTTTGACCCCTGTTTTTAGTAATATAACTTGTAAAAGTCAGCATTATGATTCTTATCGGTTTCCTATTTTTAATCATTATACTTGTTTTCCTTTGTACAAGTGTGTGTCACAGTAAGTTTCTTTTCTGACGAAAGGAAGACTTTTCTACCTTTTAAAAGGTGCTTTACAATTTTACTTCAGTGTTAATAATTTTTATTTATTAATTTATATTATTTTTTAAAGTTATATATTCGAGGAAAAAAAATATTTTTGATTTTCTATTTTATTAATATATTGGTTCTTGGTGATATCCGATTACTTGCCCAAGACTTGTCATTAATGAAAAGTATCTTAATTTAACTCTTTAACACTTTAACACTGAAGTCCAGATTTGAACGTCGAAGACTTAAAATGTAAAACTTCAATCACAACGCAGTACGAAGACGCCATCACATGCTTCTGAGTTGGATTTTTAGAAAAGAAAAACATACATAAACAAATAAATTACGACAGCCAAAATTATTAATTAAGCTGTTAAAAACCAGTGTTGAATTTGTGAACATACTACTAGATACATAATACAGAAACTTGAAACAATACGTTTCATTCGATTGCTATTAATCCAGTGCAGTGTGTGCCTTTTTTTCATGTAACAATTCTGTAAATACTGTAGAAATAACTTTCAGTCTTAATAATTCTCTAAAAACTTATTACTACTGAAAGTTCTTTAAACATTCTTTAGTATCGTACTATATACGTGCAAATAACCAAACTACCAGAAGGCAGAAAAAACCAATATACAATTGATGTGCTCTTTACCGCTATTAATCCATTTTTTTAATTTGAAAAAAATAAACATTATTACTGATTACTGAATAAATTTTGAAAGCAATATACAGAAATATATCAACTATCATATCTTAATAATTTTTCACAAACATTTAAATATACTTGTTAACGTAGAATTGTTTGATATATTGCAATGTTAACGAATTGTAGTGACTTCAGTACTGAAACCGTCTAACTTTTTTTTCTCTTTCAAATGGCTGAATCATCGACCTAGTTCAAGCTTGACAACGGCAAGGGCTGGATACAGTGGTCATTTCACTATGGAGGCTCCTATCAATCAAGCCAGTGTTGCCCCCTATGAGTTGTCTGCTTATTTTGAAGCAATTTCAAATGAAGGCTTAGCACCTAGATTGGATTACCCAGAGGTATCATTTGAACATATGCGACATTGGAGCCAGAACAGATTCATTGTCCTCAGAAGATTCCGTCGAAATGAGGAGTTCACCCTCCCAAGCACTAGCGAAGCCGGAGCTGCGTCCCTATTGGTATTCTAATAGGAACCAAGTTTAACGAAATGATCTACTGCTGGGCGAAACTAACAAACTTTTGAGTTTTATGCAAGACATGAAGGTGGTAACGTCATTACCTTGAATATCTCTTCAAGCATAAAAAACGCAAAATGTGGAATACAAAATATGAACAGAAGTAAATAATGTAATTAGTTTATGATAGTATTTTTCATTATTTCATCATATACCTTTCACATTGCATTTACTATTTGAGCATACTTTTGATAGCATATGTAATTTTAAACGGGATTTACACTTTTTAAACAATAAAATACTGTTTTTTAATATTTTTTTTCGCAAATTAAAAAAAAATTATGTCTGGGGCATATTTATAGATATACTACACGAATTTCACACGTAGTTATTCGAAAGGAAAAATGTAACTTATATATTTCATTTATTAATTTATTTAATATGGCTCTTTAACGCCATTGTATATGCTTCATAAATGCTAATATTTGCATGCTATACTCGAAGAAAATGTATCTTTTGCATCCAGAAAACTAGATAAAATACTGAATCCAGAAATTTTTTACACAGCGAAAAAAAAATATTTTGACATTAGTTAGTCTTAGAAGGTCCTTCAGCATTTCACCTAGATTCAAATACGTGAACATATACGCCTGTGCAATCTCTTGATATACTGAAACTTTGTAAACACGAAAGACATGTTTAAGGATTTATCTGCAGGATCATTACATCTCCAGACTAACAAAATGAGTAGAAAAGGGTTTTCTTGTCTGTATTAAGTAGCACGCGTAAGAAATGTATGCTGTAGCAGATGGGTATATTCTCAGGATAAGATAAAAAGGGAAAAGTAAATAGATTTGGTGTCAATAATATGTTGTGCAACAAATTATATTTAATGCTTACAAGGTAAATAACTTTTATAAAACTCAGCAGCTATGTAAAATTAGGAACCACAGTTATTTTGTGTTACAAGTTTCTAACAAGAAAAATGTGCAACAAGGAAATATTTATAAGATATTATTATTATAACAACTTTTTTAGAATCTCGATTTAAAAAAAATATTTTCGAGTAAGAAAATTTACAGTGATAAGACATTAATTTTTCAGATAGCTTCTCATTTCTAATTTCCATTTACCTTTATTTAAGACAACCCCAATAGCATACAAAAAGCTTGATTTATACGCTGTTTAATTTTAATATTGATTATAAATGTAAAAACATGAATTCATGGGTGCTGCTTCTCCAATTAGAAGATACTTAATATTCTTTTTCCACTGCATTATAAATAATTTTAAAAAGGGAAGTTTTAAAATTTTACAGAATTTGCATTCAAGTTTAAAGTAAGTTTTAGAACTATGCCAATGATTTCCTGATAGAAGAAGAAATTTATTTTCAGAATTCTTTTTCTTAAGGCAGGATACTTACCGAACGACATTTGCCACTTCAAATACAAAAAAACATGTCCGTTTTCTTACGTAGGGAACCTAGCAGGTGGACAGACTTACCCTCTATGAAGGGACAGACAAAGAATGATTAGCGGGAGTCAGACCCAAGCCTATAATGATAAAGATTGCACTAGCAACTATGCAATCTGGCACGCCAAAATAAAATAAACTCTTCTATCTCTTGTGATATATTTCTGCAAAAAAATAGATCAGATCTCTCTCTCATTCAAGTACACTTTCAGAAATAGCAAATGCTTTGGAAGATTACTTTCTTAATGATCCTGTACATTTTTGCATTACTTGGAATTTTTTTTCAAGTTAAATTTACCTATCCCTACGAATAATTCAAGATGACTTAATATATTAGAACTAACTATCCATGCATATTAACCTTTTTTAAGAAAATCTGGTACTTTTAATACTCTTTTATCCTTATCACAACTGGCAATAGAGTATTCTTCTGATAGATTTTTAGTACTCACCTGTACTTCATCCATTTTCTGCTTTTGATGTCCCTGTATGTACGTGTTCTGTATATGTATTCATATCACATAATACAGATATTAGGTGTAGGCTTTGGTGACTTTGGCGAAATATTACCGAATTTGACTCAAAAATATGTTTCTAAATCCGATAAAGGTCGGCGATATCTATTATATATGTCAAAAAATCGTCAAACATTAATGATATTGAAATATCCCTTTTCACTTTCAAATGAAAAGAGTTTCTATGCCGTGATTCAGATATGTATATAATTTAAGAAAACACAAAATGCCTTACAGTGGCAAGATTTTTTATCGGTATCATTGGAGGGAATGAAAATGTATCGTTAATAAATTCGATAGGGACAGTAAAGAAAGAGAAATCTGCATTTTTTAGAGAAAATTTTCAAGACTATGTTGAACAAATAATTATAATTTATCTATTTTGTACATACTGTTATTCAGATCTTAGGTTTGTTTTGCATTTATGTAATGCTTTCGTGCTACATTTTAATGTCTGAATTTTTTAAAGGTCATATACACTTTACGAATACCTTGTAATACCGAAAGAATAGAATTATCTATGTGAAAAAATTATTCTATCGCAGTAACACAGCGAAAATTCTACAATAACGTTAAAAAAACCCAATACTATTTTTATTTATTTACTACTCTCTTTGCTTCGTTTATTTAGAAGCATAATTTCGGTATTTAAACTGAAAAAACGGATAAAAAATAACGATGAAAACTTGAATAAGAAAATAAAAACCTCTTCAATGTATTTAGAAAATAGTAATGCTTATTTTTTGTCCATTATCTTTTACGGAATTAATTAATTTTAAACAAATGCTAAGCAAACACTCTATAAAAAACACGCCTTAAAGTTAATATATTCTGGAAATTAAAATGTTGTTGAAATTTAACCGAATTTACACTGAAGTGAGCAATTAAATGTCAGAAATTATTTACGAAGTAAATTTAGAAGATTTAAATTCGTAACATAACTATAATAGTTAACGAAAAGTTTCCTATATTTGTGCTTGCAAACTTCTAGTCCTGGTAATAATTTTGAGACTTATACTTTTAATTAAGCTCCATACTTTCCTATATGAGTAACAAATGTTTAAAAGCATTTTTGGGCAGGTGACTTTTGAGGCACGATCTTAAATGTCTCATAAATTACCAAATGAAGTGATAGGAGAAGCATTACTGATGCAACATGTAGTATCTAAATTAATAAAGAACGGTGGTAGTTTATTAACTGATGAATTATTGCATAACGTATTCAAAACTGTTTAAAAATGACCCCATAAAGCAATTACTAATTGTTTTAACGAGACTATGTAATTAAGTGTTGCTTTATATTGATTTGAATATATGAATGTTTTTTTACTGAAGGGAAATATGTTATTGCAATTGCTAAAATAATTATTTTTACTTTCTAGGAGTATAATATGAATTACTGATACTTTTGAGATTCAACACAGAACTATGTAGTAGACATCAATATAGAAGAAAGACTGTATAGACTGCCCAAAACTGAAAAAGTTTAGAAGTTGCATCATTTAATAATAAGTTTCTGACAATACGTCACAGGATAATTATTATTTTTCATAGTTATTCATAAGTTATATCTTTTGAGCCAGTTTTATCTTACAATCTTAATGGATTAGATAATCTTCAGATTTATTGATGCACAAATGAATTGTTTCCTTCATCTTTAAATAAAGTAACTTCATGAAGCAAGGAGATCGAAGTAAAGAATCTGTGTTATCTGTTCTCTTGTAAACCTAACGCAAGTAAATTATACACTTCTGAGAATAAAATAGTAGGGTGTGGCTGTTGATGAATGATCTATTATCCATTTGTTGCTATCACAGATTATTAATAATTCGTTAATTTCTCTTTTAGAAATAGCAATCCATAAAAAAAGGTTAAACTGTTTTGATGTCAAACACATTGTTCGACATAAATTACAACACTTAAGGAAGAATTAACTTTTCGCAAGTAAGGCTAAGACTGCGCACTTAAAGTATCAGATGGTGTAAAACAAAATATGATACTGTTACAGAAATAAACTTTTATTAATTTAATTCCTGAATAATTTGGCAATATTAGTTTAAAAAGTCGTTGTCATGAGATATATCATTCTGTAATTATTCAAGTATAGTTAAAATGGGAAATGCGCATACTCACACTACCAGTTGCGTAAAATTGCACACCAAAATAGCTAAGACTGCGCAATTGCTAATAAAAGTCCACATAATAAAATTTCCACATAAATTTCAGATAGTGTTCAGCATATCTGTGATCTGTGTATTGCCCATGCCACCAGCCATCACAAACAATGCATACATCACTTACTTCAAAAGTCAGTCAGTTCTCAAATCAGTCTTCAAAATATGTTCCTTTATAAATTTCTTCACCACCCGGATATATTCATATTTACGTAGAACCAAGATTTGGTTTTGGTTTTTAGTATTCTTATTTGCTGTCTTTGTTTCAGGATGTAAAATACTTTTTGGACTAATACTTGCAGTTGGCTTACAGTTACTGCTTGCAAATTATATGAGGCATTGCGATCGCTTAGGAGTGTTCAATGACATTGGCAAAAAATTTGACTGTTTCAGGCATATCATTTGCAACAGTGTTAAAAGTATGTAAAAAACAATGTTACCTTATATTTCTTTTTATTTTCAAGTAATGCAAATCCACAATGTTAGTAGTGATTCGGAACGGAATTTTGAAATTTTGTATACCTCCAAATTAACGTCTCTGATATATTTTACTAAAAGGGAAATTTGTTTTGTACGGGGACCCTCTAAAAATTTAAATTTAGCGTTTATTTCGATTTAATTGAAAAATTTTAACAGTTATCATAAAATTATGCACTTTTTTACGTAACTTTGTCCTTTATTGTACTTTATTATACCATCAATCTTTAAGGAATAAAAGCCTAGATCAGTGTTTTTCGGACACCCTGTATATATATCATAGGTATCATAATTACACTTTTTTCAATAATGTCTAATATAAATAAATTTCTTCTATAACTTCTTCTATGTGCACAAATATCATACAGTATAAGTTAATTACCAAAATATTAATAACAACACAGCTATGTTTTTAGAAATACTTCTATTTACTACTACTGAAGCTTGCGAGATTATTTAACCTTTAGAAAAGCTATTTCATGCCGGTTCCTAATAACAAATACAATAAGAGAAAAGTATTCTTTCTCATATTGCTTATAACTTCATTACCTCAAAATATCCCCAAGCAAGAGTAAATGTACAGCAGGCAAATAACTTTTAGCCAATACGAAATATCCAATCTCTGATATTACTTGAAATTAAGAACAATTTGATCAATGGTCACTGGGGTCTAGTAAAAGAAAGAACAATTAGAAAAAGTGGAAAAAAAGCATAGGAAAAGTATTCTACAGTTTTAGAAACTGTATAAAAAAGAAATATTTAATTCTGTGTTTCTAAAAATAAGGTTTTGTTATGTGGGGAACTATACGTTACATAAAATGTTACTGAAATCAGCAGAATTACTATAGAACACTTTATCACTTGCTTAAAATATGATGTTTTGCATGCAGTGCTGATATTATTTTATAGGCCTTCCTATATAGTAGACATGTCTAAATATCCTAGAATTAGGATAATTATAATAGTTATTTCTAAGGAAAATTTACATCTTCCTTTCTAATAAATCATAATGCACCACATGTCACCACAGAGATCACACATTGAGTGTAATTTAATTTTAAATGCTACAACACTCAAAAGGATTTTCAATAGACATTTCCGTCAGAACAGGGCATTCAAGGAAATGAGTAGCTTAAATTATTGGGTTCCCTCTAAAATTGTAAACTGTAATTCGCTAATGATCGGGCGATGATGATCGTACGCATCCCTCAATTTTTTTTTTCTTAAAATTGAGAAGCATTGAGATTTTAGGCAAAATGTCAAAGAATTTGACTCTAAAAGTAAGATTCTAAAATTGAATCCAGCTCGTCGATACCTTCTATATTTAGCGAGAAATCGAAAATCCTAACATTATCCAACGGAGATTTGAAACATTCAAGCTGACGCTCTATTTAACTGAATTTCTTCCAGTAAAAAGCTTATTATAATTATTTTAAGCATAGAACATTATTTTTAGAATAAAGTAAATCTTAGAAAAGTTAATTACCCCAGAAACTTATAATATTATTTTTCTTTTATCAAACACTGAATGCGTGAGTACTAAGGTGTCTTTTTCGTACTGAACATCAGCATCAGTATTTTAGCAGTGTTACAATAGTATGTTTGATTATGATAAGGATACCGTAATCTGAAAGTTACAATGAATACCTAGCTCTGTTATAAAAAAAACACTGTTTTATTTTCTATGTTTGTTTCTTAAATGTATGTAGAGGACATGGGATTTTAAGAAGATAGTAAGAGTTAAGTATATATTTTGCACTCAATTTTAATGATTTTTTTGTTATGGAAAATCCTAATAATATGTTAAATTGACATGTTGAGACTCTTTTCAAAAGCTTTTAGCAGAAGTTATAACAACAAACAAAAGAAAATTGAATATCATTGTATGTCATTAAATACCATATACAAGGGACCAGATCTGTAACATTTTTAACAATGACCCATGTATATGTTTTACTATTAAATAAGAATGCTTAGTAGATTGTGAATACATTTCATATAATCTTCACTTTAAGTACTATGCTTGATCATTTATAAGACATTGAATATTTTTAATTGGTCTATGTAAACTTGACGGATATGAAATTGGTTTCTCGTAATAGGCAGTGGAATTAATTTCAGGTCTAATGTTTATTGTAATGCAACAAATTGTCCTCTTTTCAATTAAATTTCTAGTGTGGATAAATTATTCTACATTGATTATTTTACTATATTAACATTAGACTTTAGATTTTACTAATTTTTAATTTAATTCAATAAAATGCAAGCATTAACTTTCAAATAATGCCCGTTATTACTTTTTTTAACAGTGTCATAAATATTTTGATTCTCTTGCGTACAAATGGTAATCTTTCTAAGGCTTCATTGATTAAATAATTAAAGAGACACATATAATTAAATTATATAGCGAACTAATTTACTATCAATTACCTCTTTGCGAACCACGGGAAATATAAAAATAATTGCTTGCCATGGACATAAATGTTAAATTTGCTTTTAAAACCAATTCATATTTCTCAGAATATCAATTTCCTTCTACAAGACAGTTCACGAGCTTATTAAAACCTTTACTATCGCATATGGCTTATTTCGAAATAAAAAGAAATTGTGAACTGCTTTAATAAAATTCAATTTAATAAAATTCCATTAAAGTATTGAAATATTTGCATGCCTGCCAATAAAAATAACAATTTTAAATAAAGGAGCTTTTCGTTAAAGTTGCCTTAATGTAAATAGGAGTTTTCACTAATGGGACTATAATCAGCCTCAACTTGTTGTGTAATGTAATTGAGATTTTTCGGAATGGATAATTAATTACAAATGGAAAAATTAAGAACATGTTTTAAGAAGAAAATGCACCTTTTAAAATGATACAAGTAGCGAATAAAGCAGGCGGTGTTATTGTACATTTAATATAGCACGAAACAGAGAATGGTATAAACATATCATGAATTAGAAACCTATTTATAAATCGGAAGAAAAATTCTAATAGTATCCAACTAAGATAAATTATACATAATTATTTTTCATTTAAGTATGAAGTCTGCAATTTTTTACTATTCGTAAAGGGAATTTGGGAATTTGTCTAGTTTATTCCATTAATTTAATAATGATATTTTAAGAAAATGAATGGATAACTGAAATCAGTATAATATAAGTTAAAAATCTTCAGTTTTCCCGTATTTAAATTTTTAAGGCGACTCACATATTTCCTTACAAGCCGTAGAATAGTTACATTTTAAAATATCTAAATGAAAGGCTTTAAAAAAAATCTTTTATTTAGATACATTATAATTGAACAAAATGTCACTGCAAAACATGGTCTTTGAATTTAAAGCACATTATTAAAATTTATGGTAGACATATATAGATAAAAGTGAAGATAATACTGAAATTTCAGTTTATGCTGTTTTATTACCGTTCTGTGAAATATAGGGATTATAATGTTTCATGTTATTGTTATTGGTAAACACTATATTCGTTTTTCTTACATTTTGGATGTACTGTAAGAAACACTTGTAATTTTACCACACATATTGCTGTAAAATAACACAGCACTGTGTATTGCAAATCCACCAAAAATGAAGTAATGGCATTGATAGGCAATCACAAAGAACCTATGACAATGATAGTATGGCAACTGGAACAGTCTATATCACAACTTGTTGGCGTTACGTTTACCCACACATTGGGCTGTATAATAATACAGCTCTGTTTGTTGTAAATCCACTCACAAAATAACGTAATGACGTTGATAAGCCAATCACAAAGAACATTGTATAGCAAATTGCCACAATCTGCTGCACAACGTGTGGATAAACGCAACATCACAACGTGCTGGCGTTGCATTTATATATACGTTGTGTTGTAATCATTTTTTTCAGTGTAAATATTCAATATACAGTGAAGCTTCTCGGGAGCTACTACACACCACTCCGCGAAAAGCTGGTCAATAAGAAAGGTGGTTGCTCATAAAAATATAAATAATTTATAACCAAAATCGAGCTAGAAATATTATTTTTGTTGTTATTTATGAAACTGAATGCTAATGTGTATAAATAAGCACACAAAAATATTTTTTAATTATGTTTTTTCTAAATAATAATGACAGGCTTTTACTTTCTCCGACAGCACTTCCTTGTCCATTTTATTTTTTACAACATTTATCCTGGTATCCTTCATGATTTGCAAATTTGACATAGTAAAATCTACTAGCGTTGAAGTCTCATGGGCTGCCTGTGTAAGTTCGATCTCTTATATCACGTCAACAGACTCTGAATTAGTGCGTGAAAGGTATGAAAATACAACATCATCAGTGCAAAAACGTTATAAAATAGAAACACCTATCCTGTTTTTTTACCGGGTTATACGAGCCTCTTTAGCGAGTTATACGAACAAGTTCAGAATTTTTCTCTACCGTGTTATACGAATTTGTCTTATATGAACACGTGTTATAAGGAGATCTATTGTATTTGCATTTGCTCTCGCTTTGTGGTTGAGCGATTGGTTTGTAAAGCGGTTATTCCTTTTCTTTTCCAGAAAAACGCAATAAAAGATCCGACTAGGGAACTGGGATAGGTCACTTATACAGACTCTTTTACATAAACTAAAGAGAGTAGAAAGTCGGTGCCACAAAAACTGGTCGTTGGAGTAGGGGTTCACTTAATAGAAGTGGTCGCTCATAGAAGTTTCAAAATATATATATATATGTATATGTGTGGGTACACGCAACAAACTTAAAAACTTTAAGTTTGTTGCGTGTACCGATAATACTAAGTATTCCTAAATCAATTATGCGAAAAACACAAAATTAGAAAAATAATTCTTATTTTAATGGTGAAACTTTTAACCTGACTTACAAAGAAGTCTTGATATTGCTTTTATAGAAAATATGCAAATTCTCTCAATCCTTTTCGTAACGGGAAATCTGAAGCTGCCTCTTTTAAATATAATTTCGATGCTCAAAGACACTCTCAAAATTTAATGTTGAACATAAAAGTTAAGGAAAAGGTACAGTAAATTCCTTCCGTCGAATCCACCCATACGTTTTGGGTATTAAGAAAGTACCACACTTCTCCGGAAGAAATATTTTCGACCCACACAAACTGAGTTGTTTGTTTTCCTGAATTCATTTTGTTGATTTTTCTGATGGCTAATAATAAGCAAAAGTTATAGAAAAGGAAACTTTTTGAATATACTTTTCTAATTTCTAATATATTTTGAGAACAACACAACGCCGGTACCACAGAGAGTACAGAGCTTGTACAAATTATTAGCACTAACTGTCAGTAAATAGATAATGGTAACAGCAATAGCTCCAACAAAAGAGCCTTGCTTCTAGCGGCCGATCTGCTTGCAATATGAACTTGACTGACTAACAAGAATCAGTTCCCTCTTGAACGTATATAACCAAGTAGCCACGCCTAACCAAGATATAAAGAAAGTTCTAACTTATTCGAAAAATTTCAGTTTGTCACCTAAGTCGCCAAATTTGTCACCAAGTCACTAAACCGTCTCCAAGGTTAAAGGGTATATGTTTGTTAAACACGTAACTAGGTGCTTGTAGATCCCCCTTTCCTACCATCGATCAAATGGGGAGAAAAAAGCGACCGACAGTTTTGTAACATTATTGATAGCTTTTTAACGGGGGCTTTACATCTATCTAAACAATGAGTAAGCCTACGTCAATATATCCATCGTTAATTTCAACAGAAAAGACTATTTGAGTGAAGAAATACACAACTTTTAAGTCATTATGAATATTTTGCCTTCACTTAAAAAAAAAATTTACAGAAAAATTCGAACCAAGTTGTCCATAACGCGTAATAAAATTACTTTTTAACAATTATATCAAACGTAAAGTATTGTCACTGGAAACAAATTATGAATTTCAAAAATATTTGCATGCGATAAATTAAAACTATCACAATTGCACGGAAACATTTCGTTGTAAAGTTATTAAAGAAAACTAGTTATTGTTCTCCATGAAAAGATAGTTCAGATTTGCAAGAGAAACAATCTAACACAATTGAAACTGAAAGCAAGACCGATCCATTCATTACTTTCGTGTGCGTAACAATAGGGAAATTCTTATAAAAGAAAATTTTCATATCTTCTGCAACATCTCCAAAACTAGAAGATAATTACTCATCTAAGATGAACTTAAGATAATAATGAAACGAAATGGTAGATAAATTGCTCGAAATGAGAAAGGTAGTTCAATCAATTTTAGAAAACGCCGCTCTTCTAAAAATATTGCTACTTAATATTTCGATATTGTTTTAGATGCAAAATTTTTCACTTAGAAATAAAAGGAGTTAAATGTACTTGTTTAATTTACTTGCAAACTACGCATTTATCCACGATTTAAAAGTGAAGTAATAAAGTAAATAAAAAAAGAACACGTATGGTTGTTCAATTACTCATTACTTTCAAATGAAAAATATTATTACCAAATATATAACTATGTTGAAATGCTTTTGGTCTAAACATTTTACTTTAGTTGTAGAATGGAAATAAAAGTATTGAGAATCTACTTTAAAAGATAATTAAAACAGCTTCAGATATTTTTAAATTTTTTCTTTCGTTAATACTTTGGGAAATTATTCTAATTGGCCTTAATAGCTTACAAAATGTATGGAGCAAGATACATTCACAATGGATGGATAATATGCTAATTTAATATCCTCTACACACGGAAGTGAAAGACAAACAAAATGCAGCCATATCAATGAAGAAGAAGAACAGATCTACCGTGAAAAAATAATTCTATAACGTGAGACTAACAACACAAGGGCGTCTAAGCTGTTCACAGCCATCATTATCTAGCAGATTCAATAGAAGATCATTAGGACTATAACTGACATTAATAAACATACAATATCTGTCACAAAAGTAATGAGAAAAATTTTTCGCACCTATCTGGAACGCTGCCAGGGAAAATTGGTATCTCTAAAATGTAGAATGGAATGTCAGTGATGTATTCCAGTGGTTAAGTAGCGGCTCATCATTCACAGAGCATACCCAGAGACCTTGGGTTGAGCGTGGCTCGTTACTCTTATGATGCAGTGATCCATTGAAGAACGCTATGCAATAAAATTTCGCCTTAAAGTATCAGTTAGAAGTGGACAATAACCGTCAGTTAAAAGTGGTAATGAAACCTAAAGAAGATTAAAGTATTTTGTCACTCACAAGTCTACACAGTACTGGACTCAAAACTTAAAGAAAAATAAACTATAGTATAAATTATACCTAAATATCCAAATGGTTCTCGTTTACCTACTAACGAACTAATAATATGGGAAATAATTCCAAACCCTGGTAAAATCAAAATATAAACCTCAGGATGACCAAAAAATCAAAATAAATGTTAAAATAAAATAGGATCTCCTCCCCCCGCTCGGTAAAAAAAAGAAGTATTAAAATTTCGATCCGTTAACAATATTGTAATAGCAAACCGCATCCGCCGAGAGAACACTGACTGTCGGATCCTCATCCATGGCAACATTTAGCCCCACAAGACTTTCGTTGTGAGTAAATGGAGAACCAATCCGTTTGCTGCACCATCTGCCGTACAGTACGACTTTACACCCTGTGACTCTTTTTTTTTCACGGCGGTAGATAAACATGAAAGTGCACCATTTTGACAAATGCGCTAAGATGTCAATGATCTGTAATCTCAAGGCTTCGCGACATCTTACAGAATAAGTTCAAACAATAAACAGCCATCAGCCGCAACGCTGCGCTTGTACTGCAGCTCTATAGGCGTGTATATCAAATATTATTCTGGGTTTTTCTTTTGTAAGAATTATTTAATTTGTTTAATTTTTCTCCTTAATTTTGGGATAGACCCTGTATATTTGAGACATAACTAAATGGACTGTTATAAGGGTATTTATACAGTCAAATTTAGTAAATAACATTTTTAAATATTTATGGAGAAGGGGAACTGAAATTTTTATTATAAACAGTTTATGACTTCCGGAAATAATTATTAGACGCAGTCTTCAAACCGAAAAACGAACGGATCTAAAGATCCACTTATACAATGAAAGATTATTCTCATCTAAATAAAAGAACAAAAATTGCTGAGAATCACTTTTTTTTACCTTCTAAAACTTAGAAAAAGTAGCTAACACACCTATTCTTATCGGCGAAGCGCTGAAAAACTTGGCATTCCATTTTTGTACCGTATCTCGTACCGTTTATGAGATTAGAATGCCACCTCCAAATTTATATGCCAGGTGGCGCTGTAAGTGGTTCTCTTACATAGTGCATGGAAACTTTACTGTACCTAAACCCCACTTGTATGATTATAGCGCTTGCCGTTTAGAAATTATTGGGCTTACAACAGACTTTATGATCGCACTGTATATACATTATGAAAACTAACGCCCTTTATCATCTTCTGAACTTCGGAACTGCTGCTGCTATATTCATTAAATTGATGTATAGGTATAGTAAAGTAGCCATGCGCTACTGATTAAAATAGTCCACTGCGCCACCTGATGAAAAACTGAGGAGTTAGAATTTCTGTCTCGCTAACAAAACGCGAAGAATAGATCTACTAAAACGCGAATTTTTGTTTTTCATGATTTCCTACACTGTGACGTGGCAAAATTATCTAATAAATGAAAAAATAACTAGTTGTAACAATACCATATTTGAGATGTTCAAACGTCTCATCGTCAGCTACAATGCACATTTGGATTCTTGTTTGAATGTCACGTTTCACACGTTGGAGCATAGAGCTTAGTGCACTAGCACAAGCGTCCGTAATGTGTTATTTAGCGTCCTGGAATGTTTGTTGAGGGATCGCATACATCTGCTGTTACAGGCATCTCCACAAGGTCCAGTAGAGTCAGACCAGAAGAACGTGGAGGCCACTCTTCGAAACCGCCATACCCAATTATTTGATTCACGAATTCCTTGACGAGGTACTGCTTCACAGGAGATGTCTTGTGATTGGGCGTGCCGTCATGTTGAAACCATAGATTATTAACATTGAACAACTTCAGGTTCTCCATAAAATCGGGTATTACGTTTTATAGCAATTGTAAATATCTTGCACCCGTTAACGTGCCATAATTAATTATTGGGCCGATGAGCTTGTTTTTGTAAATTGCACAAATAACGTTAATTGGAAACCGCATTTGATGTCGAACGTCAGGAAAAATTCAGGATTTTCCATCTGTTAGTAACGCATGATTTAACTATAGAACATGTCATTCCGTAAAAAGCGCGCCTCACCTGCCCACGCTGTATCTGATAAGAATGTTGTCTGAAGCTGCATTTGATTAATGAAGAAGTTACATCACGCATAGCGTCCTTGCTGAGGCGTTGGTTGGTATGTATGAGCACCTAATGGACTTTGGGTTTTCCAAACCTTACTTTTGGAGAGGCCACAGTGTTCATTAAAAACTCTATTAACTGCATTTCGTATATGCTAATACGCCATCGCACTGAACTTGCCGTCCTAACTTAACTGGCAATATCGAACACGGCTACTCACCCAGGCTGCCTCCATTAAATACTTACCAACATTTAGAATGATTTGATGATAAGAGTGCGGTTTTGCAGGGAAGCGCTGCCGGTGCAACCTTGACGCTGGCCGCGCTTTTCGTACACATTCCCCGTACATTAAAACCATCTGAAAATACTCAGCATCAACATACTACAAACCCAAAATGATGTATCTTCTATAGCTGCATCAGGTGAACAGGCGTGAACATTTTTACGTGTTTGCACACTGCAAAAATTTCGAACACCAAGCGCAAGTAGCGTTGAGTTCATGTGACACTACTTTACACGCTCTACACATTGCCTACTCGGTGTATGAAGGCAATCAGCAGAAGAATGCAGCCTCCGGGATTTGACTGCGGTCCTTTTGATTAGGGATCACAAGCGATACCATTGTGCCACATTGAGGTGTCGCGTTTTGCCCGAAAGATAATCATTTCTCATTCCTTTCCAGTTTTGTGACGTCACAGTGTATGAAATCACGAAAAAACAAATACGAATTATAGCCGCTCTATTCTTCGTATTGTCACCGAGAGATGTCTTTTCGTACTAAATCCAGGATGTTCTATAGCTTTGTAAGTAACATTTATTCCTCAGTTTTGTTCCGTTTTTGAGATAGGAATGCTATCTCCGCAGTTCTCCAACAGGTGGCGCCATAGGCGGTTTCATTCAGTAGCGCGTGGCTACATTACTATACCGGGACACCACTTTTATAGCAGCAGCCGCTCCGGAGGGTGGAAAGAGACTTCTGTGGGATCTGTATATAAGGAATGCAATATAGTAAGTACTGTTTTACGCTTCTCGTGATTTCGGGATTGAGATTCATTGATCCCGCGGGATCCCGCAAGCACGCGGGATTAATATTTCATTCGACAAAAAATTGATTTCAATTGGGTAAAGTAGGAAAAAGTAAGATTTTAAACACTATCAAGTTTAGCTTTAATAATAATACTTTATCTTATTTGATAATTAATACAATACTTTACCTCAATATGAAAATTGTAATCATGATATTCATAATAATATACTGTTATTTCTTAGTTGTTATAAAAGAAGAATGTAAGAAAGACAACATAAAGAGGCACTCGCCTTCCTAGTCTTCATCTAATTTTGTTCGAGAATACAAAAGTGCTTAACAAAAGATTTATTTTTGTATGCAACCCTAAAGGAGGCATAGCCATAAAAATTTTAGTGGGTAACTGAAGTTGACCTTTTAAAGATAGCATGCTCACTAGCATGGGCTACTTGTGGGGTATGGTGTTTTTTGGGGGGAAGGGGGTGAAAGTCAAAGTTCCTGTCCCAGAAAGATAAAATATTTAGTATTGAAGCTTTTCTGCATTATACCAGTACGCAATTCATAAGAATATGGGAGCTGCGGAGAGGGGGGACTATGGCCCCTATCTACCAATAGATAGAGCGACCATGATTACAGTTCTCAACTCATGCAAAAATTTTTGCCTAATTGATTGGGAAAGCGGCGTGAAATTGCAATGAAAATAATTTATCCATATGTCCACATTTGTGGAATGATCCAAGCCATTTGTTTCACTGGTTATTAAGAAGTTATGAAAAACATATCCGTACAATAGCTCCTAATACTTAATTTAAGATACGAATGAATCAATGCAATGTTTATTGAATTGTGCTGAAATTCTAACATAGAAAATATGCAGAATCAGGATGTCGTATAAGATAGGCAAATAAAAACAATTAAAATATATTATCTTGAATAAAAATTTTTATTGGATCACTATAGTTTTCTTTAACAAAAGAAACGGTCAGGCAGTTCGTTCAGTTTACAAATAATCATTAAGGCAGTTTAAAAGGAATGTTTCCCGAGAGAATAATTATCATCTAAATGCCTGTCGGTTGTTAGTATAATACAATCGCACATGTAATTATTCTCCTAAAATTACGTAAATCCTTTAGCTATAATTATCCTTGCTTCACTAGAAATGATTCTGTTACACATTTGAAGGACGTATGACACGTTTCCTGAAGCAGCATAACAATGAAAATATAATTATTCAACTATTTTATGCAATGACCAATTATTGAACTAAGTGAGTGTTAAATTACATCGTATTAAACACACGTGAAATTTATCTTCGGATGGGTTTATTTAAAAACATAATATTATGTATGATGCTATGTTTTATGTTATTTCACCAGGATAAAAGTATTTTCATATTATGTATTAATGATCGTCGTTTAATATCACACTCATATTAACATCTTAAAGAACACAATTTTTGAGATACAGTTACCTCCATTTATTAAAATGAAATAATTTAAAACTATGGGCGTTTAAATATTTTTTGTTAATTTAATACATCATTTTTGAAGTAAAACTTCTTTAGACGCAACTAGAGAGTAACTCAGATTTATTTTCTGACGGAAGTAACGCTCAGTAAAGGAAATGACGTATCTTTTCCTTCCCCTTGCTTCTTCATTCCGCCATGACTGCAAAAACATTGCAATGTCAAGGACAAAAAGATTGATAATTTCGACACCGTTTGTACGATCATCTTGAAAATTTCCATAATCATGTATAAAAATATAGAAAAAAATCAGAGCTACTTTAAAAATCTGATAATCCACCCGTTTCCTCATTTTAAAGCGATTTTTCGCTATTTTCAGCAACATTTTATATCCGAGAGTCAAAAAAGTTAATCATTTGCGTGACAAAATTAGCTATTGCAAGTGCTTTTTACATCATATTGACGTCACACTTAACAAGCTTTTTCCAGATTTATAAGTTTAATTATTTGCGGAACAGCTCTCGGGCGTTCGTTCCTGAGAACGTCGACTGTGCTCCCTGCGCGTCGACATTACTCCCTACCTGTTTTGAAGCAAGATCTTGTCTGATGACCCTGTTCAGTGGATAAGTGGACCGGCTCTTGTCAGAGCCACTGTGTGAACGCTGAACAGGTGGCGATCCTGCTGACTGTCTCTCACTGTTGTTACAGGCGGCGACCCAACCCGTCACCTCCGATAAACAAGGCCTACGCAACGAATACACAAAGTGGCACTATGGTGCATTCCGTTGCTTTACTCACATGTTTTCAATGGCATTAATACAATATTTAATGGAATTATGAGTAAAAACTTGACATGATTGGTTGCCATGATACATAAATATTGTTTGTCTGTACTTAAATAATATGTAATCTTTTAATATTGCTCATGTGTTTTTGAGTTATTTATAATAACGAGCCAAATGTAAATTTTTAAACAGAATAATACTTCGAGCAAAAACAGCAGAAGAAAACAAAGGTTTAAGAACACTGCCATATAAAAACGCAATAATAGACCTTATGTGCATTCGATACCAACCGACAGAAGAAAACACCAGTTTAGGAACACAGTTAAAGAAAAATACCACAACAAAGACATTCTCTCGATTTAAACCCTACGGGAAAACATTTTAAGAAAACAGTGAAAGACTAATAGTTCAACACGGACACTTCCTGGATGCTAACCCGATATCCAGACGGAACAACGGTTTAAGAACACGGGTATGCAACACCACAAAGAAACAAACACTGGCTGCAAAGTATTTAAGATCAAAATAAAAGAATAACAAATGGACACTCCGTGGATTCTAACCCAACCTCAAGACGGAGCAACGGTTTAACACGGGGATGGAACACCACAAAGAAACGGACCCTGGCTGCAATCATTCCCAAACAATAGATAGAACCTGCAGTTTAAAAACACGGATACAGATAAATAATTCGAAACCTACCAGCAGACGAAATCAACGCTTAAGAATACTGTGATAGAAAAATACCTAAAAAAAATGTACACTACCTGCATTCGAACCCAACAATCAGAGGGAAACATCAGTTAAAAAACAAAGTATAATACTAGACTATGGACATTCCTCCCATTCCAACCCAAACTCCCGACGCAACAATCGTATAAGAAAACAGTTAAAGAAGAATACTAACACATGGACACTTCCGGGATTCTAAATAATTATCATGAATTACCGGTGATTCTTACTGGAGATTTTAATGTTAATTTTCGCTACCAAGAATCTCAGCCGTCAGTTGATTTTTAAAAAGAAAAACTGGATGTAACTGTGAATACTTCTCGACTTCAATCAACAACGCGTTTCGGTACAACGATAGATGCTGTATTTTCAAGAAAGTTAGCAAATTTAGAGAGTAAAATTTATGTTTCACAGTATAGTTAACACAAACCTATAATTTCATACATAAAATATTATGATGACATTCAAGTTCCTATTTCCAATGAATAATATGAATATAACATTTATATAATCTTTGTAAAGTACATGAATAATAAATATAATTAAATTATAATATATTTATTTGAAGTTAAAGTTTAATAATTTCAGTGATATTTATCGTAAACGTCAAAGAAGTTGTACTTCAATCGCGCGTAAAGATTACACGCACACACTTTTTTTTTCTCAATTTTATGTATGAAAAATCACAAAATTTAAAATTCACAACAAAGTAGATATCAAGGATTGAAAATATCCATTGTCTTGAAAGAATTTTTAAGAATTACCAAATAGTCGTGTTTCCGACTACATGATATATTGTGTGTTATGACACTAATGAAAAAAGACTGTCGAATATTCAAACGTCGATATTGAATATTTGTCCAGAAGCACGTTTTAGCGAAGTTACAGATTTTATCCCAGAACTTAAGCCATAGTTAGGTCTTGAGAGAGCGTAGCAGGGCAAAGTTAACTTTTCCAGCAAGTTAAAAAAGTTAAATTATCTATCTGGGATTCAGTTTATACTTATAAAGTCCGACTATAAGTCTATGGAAAATCATCTATGTATTTGGTTTGAATTTCAACCTAAATATACCATATTCAATTACGATAAAAATACAATTGGTAAAGGTGAGATTTTAGTAACTGTGCACAATGCTCCTTGAATTTATGAACGGCAAATTTCTAAAAGAATGTCATGTCCTTATTTAGAAAAAAATATCAGTAAAACAAAGCAATATTTTTTTCCCGCTGAAAAAACAGTCAATTGTAAATTTGAATTTTACTAGGTACAAAATTCTTTCAAGTTTTCACCGTATTGGCCCAAATGTAAATCGAACCCGAAATTTTTCATAAAGATTATTAGAAAAATCCTATATTAGGCGAATATTAGAAAAATCCTCGAATTTAGCGCGAGTCAGATTTTTACGGGCAATGATCAGTCAAAAAACACAGCGTTATATTTGGTCCAAATATCAGTCAAAAAACACAGCGTTATATTTGGTCCAAATATCAGTCAAAAAACACAGCGTTATATTTGGTCCAATACGGTAATTCGAGAACAAAATATTTTTTTACTGATTGCAAATTACCACACTATTTAAATATTGTACTACTGTTAAACAATTAAATGCCACAATATTCGCGAATAATTTACTATACAACACTAAGATTCTCTGAACTGTATAGATTATATATGTAAAAGTCTCTATTGAAACAGTAATTTATTGCCGTATAGCTGTAAATAGTTCAGTTATGATAAATATCACCAACATTTTTGGACATTTTACGTTTACGTGTTGCACTATTTAAATATTAATTCGCAGCTAAACTTTTGAAAAGATCTATCCGGTTTTAGGTTGTGTACCCGGTTGTGCAATGGAAATTTGAAATATGTATCCTTTGTAAAAAGCCAAATGAAACCAACATTGTTACTTTAGGTTACAGAGGCGTATTCTAGAATCCTTCCGTGTATGGATTATAGCTATTTGTAAATCGGTAATCAAGTAATACCTTTTGGGCTCTCTTCGAATTTTTTTTAGGTATGCTTCTCCATTCGGTTATGATTTTAAAAGTACAAGATAAGACCCCTTTGCGTAGGCAAGTTCCATGGGTTTTGGAAAATATCATAGTGTCAGCATTACACATCATAGTGTAGCATTACATTTTGGAAAATATCATAGTGTCAGCATTACACAGCAACTAGTGCTGCTATCCATACTGTTCCTAAGGGAGCTACAACTTACACCATTTTGCTGTTAAAAGAATGGCCTCTGTTGAACACTTCTGTAACTCTTACTGAAAAAATAAAAACATGGAGTTACACCAATTGGACTTTAATGGGCTCATATTACATTACATACATATACATAATTAGGGAAAATTTCAAGCCGTTTTCATTTATGTGGAGTAATGGCTTTTAAAGTTTTGATTTGGAATGAAGTAAACCGGAATCCTATCACAGTCCGTGAGTCAGAGATGAGATTAACTATATTAGGATTGAGTTGCGGAAAGCAATTATGTTAACAATTTTCAACTCATAAATTAAGATTCGTACAAAGTTTTCTCTCAGTTTATTAAATGCTTCTATACATCTTTAAAATAAAAACCACTTGGTGACTATAGACAATCACATTTACCAGATATCGATATGGAAATTTACAAGCTCGTGTGTACTACAGCGTTTATTATATTCTTGCAGTAATTAGGTTCAGATTTAATGGCACTATAAGTGGATCAATATATTCGAAAACGCAGTGTTGATCACCCTATAATTTACTCTCCGATCCTTACAACCCCTTTTGAACTTAAAAGCACAAGTTATATGTTCAGTTGGCTCAATTATTTAACATTTCTAATTAGGTTATTCCTGATACTCCATCGTTCCAAAACGAAATTTAGAAAAGATGACGTCAAAATTCACAAAATAGAAATTCCAGATCTAAAAAATAATTAATTCCTGTTCCCCGGATATTTCCTGTATCCGGGGAATTAGTGTTTATTATATATTATATTAGTGTATTGTTTTAGCACAAACCTGCACGAGGGTTACCTGCTTAGAGGACTTTCAGTTATAATAGATGATAGTAGTTAGAGGATCAATCTAAAACTTCTTGCAATTATATTACTTATAGTAAAAATTTAAATTTGTGTGCATTATGCCCACTGAAGTTCCCTTGCCATTGTTTTAATTACGGAACGGCTGCTGGGTGAAGAATGGGATTTATGAAAGTGGTGTCTAGGTATTGTAGATGATTTCGGGCTCTTTTTTTAAAGGAGACCGAGATAATTTAATTCGAGCACACCCGATCCCAAGAACTTTTAATCCGAGCCCGAAATTTCAGCTAATCTTCAATACTATTAAAATCTGTGCGCGTCTGTCTGTAACATCATCTCCTCTGAAACGGCTGGGAGTTGAATTTCGATCGAGGTGTACCTGGATTCGAAAAATTCCGAGGAAGGTCTTCCGCTGAATTAAATTTCGAAATTCGAATTAGTTTAGGAGATATTAATTGATAAAAAAACCCGTCAAAATCGCCATTTTTTGCTCTCCGCAATTCCGGGATTGTAACCCCTGTAGTCAAAAAAGGGAGAAATAAGCATCGAGGTTGCCATGTTTGGCGAATTTATTAAATGATTTACACTCTTGCATTAAAAATAAAGGATTAATAATTTTTTTCTGTTTCGAATATTTGCTAGGTTATTTTTTAATTAAAATATCGTCTGCGTGGGAAATCAGACCAGGAATTCAATATTTTTCATACGCAAAAGAAAATAAATTTGTAAATTTCCGAGACTTAAGTGTATAACTTTATAATTTGGCGAAAAATAAAATGGCTTAAATGCCGATTTTGAGAAAATAGTTTGCAGCGGTTTGCACAGTTTTAGGGCTTGGCGCAATTTACTGAGAGCGTAAAGAAATAGTATTTTTAAAACAAGTGTAGGTTTTAATAGAATTTAGCCTGAAATTTTAATTTTCTGTTCAGAAATAATACAGTTATTAAGGCGATTTTAAATGATCTACAGAATTTTTATCAAGTTAAATAAATTGATTTAAGTTAGGGAAACCCCGCCAAATTTCAGAAAATTAAATTTCTTCATTTGTATTGCTAATTCTATGCCCCGATTGATATGAGTTGGTGTTACGAGTGTATGAATAGATAATATTTTTTAATCCCGCCAAACAAGGTGTAATAAAATAGGAAGTGTTTATAAATACGAATGCTGTTTGAGATGAATGAGAATATTTTTTAAACCCAGTATGACTAGCTGATAATGCCTTTAAATTATTGCATTTATTGTCAATTTTAATGTGTGATTCATTTTGGCTATTTGCCATCGACTGCCGACGTTAATTACGCCAAAATGGCAGTTCTAGCAAAGTAAACATAAATAAATCATATCATATTCTATTTTTAACACTGCTACAGTTTCCGTAGCAACGGAATCCATTATTGCCACTAAAGTTGTTCAATTTAATAATTAAGTGAAACCACTCATTTATACAGCTCTTAAGACCCAAAAAAGTGAAAACGCATTAAATATGAAACAAATAGAATTTTAACATATTTGCGCATTAAAAATAACCGAGGTTTTTTCAGGCAATTCTGCATATTTTTCATTTTATTTCCTTCGGGTGTGACGTCATTTTCACGTCATATTGTCTTCTGTTTTGCTCTCAGATTATGCAGAGAAGCACATTACACGCTAACGAAGAGGTTCCCAAACTGGGTGCCGCGGCACCCTAGGGTGCCACGAGCGTATGTCAGGGGTGCCGTGGAGATAATAAAGAAAAGTGTTTTGGTGGAGTATATATAATCAAATAATTTCCTCTGAACTGGTATCCCCAAGAAAGTGAGCCAAGCCGATCACTAAGTGGGCTCAAACAAAAATATTTCAGTCAAGTTCAAGACTGTCCTGTAGCCTCTCTTTTATAGGAACTCACTGAAATGGGGGTATTGTCAGAATTCTATATCCCTTTCCCAAGAGAGTACTTTCTTGATAATTAGCCCTATAAACAAACAAACAAGAAATAACGTAAAATGTATCCAAACTGATTCAATCTAACCTTCATATTCATGTTGCTTTAAAGTAAATCTTCCGCGGAAGTTTTTAGCCTGAAAAGGGTGCCTCGAAATGTTTTTAGACTGACAAGGGTGCCGTGATATGTTTTTAGCCTGACAAGGGTGCCGCGGGTAAAAAAAGTTTGGGAAACCCTGCGCTAACGTATGTGCTGCTTCGGCGGACATAAGGAAGCGCTTTTGTCGGGTGCCTATTTGCCTAACCCCTCTGTATGTATAAATTGAAGCAATGAAACTTTTTTTTAACTAGAAAAAAGCAGATTAACGTCGTTAACGTGGAGGAAGCGATATGGAAACCTATTTAATTGGTAGCCGTAATGCGGAATGATAATCGATTATTCACATGCGCAAAGAACCAAAACTTCGAAAGTATGAAAAGTCAGGTATATGAAATGAAAATCCAAAATAAATCACCAGAGACTATAGGATAAGCATCGTGTACGAGAATGATACTGCAATCATGTACATAACAAAGGCGCTTGCAAGGAATACAAAATATAATATGAAATTAATTGCTCTTTCATCCCATGGCGTTTGTGTAATCTTTCCGAATAACGGGATCCGATGTGCTTAGAATATTTCATATAAATTACTTATATGTTAAAGTTCTATTTATTTTTTCATATATATTCCAGTTACTCCAGTTACAAGACCAAGAGCTCTAGAAACGTCTTCAGATTTTGTTTAATATTGAATTTGACACTATGCAATTAATCTATGTTAAAAATAAAATATGAAATTAGTTATTTATTTAGTGTGAATTGGCAGTGAGATCAACGTTAGTTTTATGTAACAAGTGTGCTACTGTATTAAGAGTTCACTAAGGGTAATAAGCTTTTCCACTTAAGTTACGTCACAAATGTTTTCATTTACGAAAGCGACAAGATCTTCACGGAAACAGAATGCATTTTGGTTTCTAAACGTACAATGAGCATCGATTGTTTCGAGTAGATTTTTTAAATTTAGGCAAAATTTAATAAGATTTAAATTTAATTTTTCAACTTCAAAGTCATCTGCAACATAACTGTGCTAATGCATTGTCCACGCTTTAGGAAATGAAAGATAAGATAAAATAGTATTCAACATCATGTAATGTTATTCATATGGTATGTATGAATGCTATAAATTAAATCTAAAAAAAGAGAATTATATGATGTAGAAATAAGGCATTTTTCGAAAGAGAAACGTTTCGTCTGCATACCGTAGAGTTCTTACTTTTCTGATCGCCAGTGACAATAGCGTAGTTTTTGTGTCATCATGTTGCAATCGTCTCAAATTTCCACTCATGGAGTCAGCTTTTCCTCAGAATTCCAGCTATTTTTCACTATTAGAGATTCCTGTCACTGGGTTTAATTCGAATTATATGTGTAAGGGAAATATTCGCCTCCTACCGTGCGGATAACGGGTAAGCAGCTAGTAAATAAATAAAAGTCGATTACTTCATTGATTGAATATCATAAATGTTGCCGTTTGTGCAAATTAAAGAAAATATAATAGCAAACTCTTAATGCGCTTCCTAATTCTTTTTATTGAATACGTTTATCAAATAATAATAATTACTCCCATGAGTCACTTTTTAAAATCTGTTTACAAGGAGTCTGTTCAATCCCAAACAACACAACAGTGTTGTTTCAATGTGAACTTTCAATGTCGTTTCCACATGATTTTGTTCAGTTTTCTCCACATTGTTTCAGCATGGACATTGATATAATATTGAAACAACATTGTGAAATCACAAGAGGAAAACAAATAAAAAACAGGATCTTATTTCTTTCATACAAAATTATTAAAATCATGCGGAAATTTACGAAAAAGAAAATTGTTGATAATTATTTACTTGAAAACATCATTTTAATTCGTATTTACTGTTGTAAAAAGGCATTGTGACAAGGCTATATTTTAATATGAATTAAAATGACGTATTGAAGTAGATAATTATCAATAATTTTATTTTTCGTAAATTTCCGTATGATTTTAATAATTTTGCACGAAAGAAATAAAATCTTCTTTATTTATTTGTTTTCCTCTTGTGATTTCACAATGTTGTTTCAATATTATATCAATGTCCATGCTGAAACAATGTGGAGAATACTGTACAAAATCATGTGGAAACGACATTGAAAGTTCACATTGAAAACATTTTGTATGTTAGCATTTCACATTTAAACCACATTGAAACAACATTGTTGTGTTGCTTGGGATAAAGGAGAAATTTCTCATGATCCCGAACACAATTGTGAATTACAGAACCCGAACCTGGTTCGGGGCCGGGATCGGGCTTAGATCGGCTCATCTTTACTAGGCATAGTAAGGTAGGCTTGTGCAACTAAATGAAACCACTTACAGACACCGAGATAGGGAAAAAAAAATGTGATTCCCAATTTTGTAGAGGGTTACCGATTTAGAACGAAAATACAACTTGATTACATTAACCCATTTGTGCCTGGATATTTTTGCGACTTTCTTCGATTTTTACTGATAACAGAAATAATAGATAAATTTCTGATGTCAACTTCTTGAACAAGGGATGACTTCTTTAAAAATCATTATGCATAAAAATCGAAATATCAACATCCTACTTGGTCATGTTAAAATATTTTGTAGAGTTGAGGCTCAATACTCATGAATAAAGCCTAGGAAAAATAAATAATGTTTTCGACTAATAGCGAAAATGCCGTCCCAAAAAAGGGACACTAGGCATAAATGGGTTAATGCGAAGAATAGAACCGTGAAAATGTGCATTTGTTGTAGTTGTTGTTACTACATTGTGACGTCACGGAACTTGAACCGAAGGAGAAAATGATTATCTTTCGGGTAAAACATCCGGAGGATCCAAATGTGCATTGCAGCTGACGGTGAAGAGTTTGAATATCTCAAATGAATGTATAGTATTGCTACAACCATTCTCGTAACATTAGGGGGACAAAATGTAACCTTGAAGGGGCAAAATGTGTGTTTCCTACTGTAGGAAATATCATTTTCAAATAGATTATATTTGAATTTTCTTGAATTTGGGCACGGGGAATAGCCCCCAAAGTAAGTTACGCCTATGATTAATGCTAGTTAACTTTTTTTTTTCTTTCTCAGACCGTTTTCTCACGCCACAGTGTAGGAAATCACCAAAAAAAAAAAAAAAAAAAAAAAAAAAAAGCAAGTGTCTTCTCGTACTAGACTGATGGTGTTCTACAGCTTTGTAAATCACTTTTTTTTTCCAATCTGGTTCCATTTGCGAGATAGTAATGCTCACTCTGCAGTTTTACATCAAGTCGTGTCGCATTCCGTTTCATTCAGCCGCGGATGGCTACATTAATATGCCTAGAAATCACTTTTATGAATTTTAGCAGCAGTTATTCCTAAGTTAAGAGTGGCAAGGAGCATTAGTGGACATACTGTTTTTCAATTTTAAAAATTAATCTTATACATTTCTAAAATAACTGTATGATTATTAACAAAAAAAAAATAAATAATAGATTTTATATAGTATGTATAAAAATTTATAAAAAAGTAAATACTTATATTGATGAATTCGTATTGTGATATAAAAAAGTATTAGATATCAATACATGTATCATATGAGATATTATTTCTTAAACAACATACGCACATGAATCATATGTGAGAAAATAGTAATAACAGTCTTTCACTTCAAATATTCGAAGAGTTTTGCCTGTCATGGGATAATTTATTATCTCAGTCACCAGATGCGCTTATCATAAATATTTTGATTATGAACTTTGCAATGTTTCTTTAATAAAGTGATAGGTTTATTATTTAAAGAAGTTCACTTCTCTAAACCACTTTCAACTCTAATGACATCTTAATGACTTCATATTTCGACTTCGTTGTGGAACGCTGCGGCGCCTAATGAGACATCTAATGACACTTAACGCAACTTTATGTCAGAATTCACCGTAATGAGATATGTTTAAAAAGCATAGCTGTTTATTTTACGCCACGGTTTTGAATGCTGAATTGCAGCTTTAATTTCTGAGATTTTTCTAAACTTTAAGTGCCACCAGCTGAGATTGTTTCAAGTTTACTCAATTACTTTCACGCTAAAGAAAAAGCCTTTGCTTATTTAGCACATTACTTGATACTGTTATGTGCTATTATGCTAAAGTCAAAACGTTAACTATGTTTTAATTTATTTAAAATATCTGTAATAATACACAAACTTTTGAAAAGAAACGCTGCTTTGAATTAGTTATGTACAAGTGGTTTGTGAGAAGAAAATTAAATCGGAAAACTAGTGAGCTCTAACTTACTCCTCTGTATAGGAGCTCCCTAACTTGGACGATTGTATAAGAATCTGAGCATGGTAAATGGCAGAAGTTTGAAGTTCCAGGATTCTGGCTTATCGCGCGGCTGTCGATTTAAGGATCTGGAGTTTTGGTTTGCTTTCTCCAGATGCAGAACTCCTTAAAAATGGCCCCCGCTCAAAGTATCTTCCTTAGGCAGATAGCCCTCATGTAGCTTTGCTCCAATCACAAAACCTAAAGCCTTAAACCTCCATAACGGTCTTGTGTTAAAAAAAAATATATATATATATATATAAATAAATAAATAAATCTACGTCATCTTTAGTTACGATTAGGGGAAGGTGGCCCAAAATGCTCGCCTTAAGTGGAAAACTTGCCTAAAATAACATAAATCTTAAATAAAGTGTTGGCCCTTTGCCACAATATTTTACTCTATATTTTACATCATAAACATAATATTTTAATAATATTTTAAAGCTAAACCGAGTAACCAAAAAACTAAAATTTTGAAAAAGAGTCCAAAGGACCATTTTTACCCTCATCCAATGGCAAACTGATTTTGGATTTAAAAATAATTGTAAATTGTTTTACTTCGGCAAAATATAAGATGTAAAAGTAATTATCACTATGCATCCTAACTAATATTATAAATGCGAAAGTGATTTTGTTTGTTTGTTTATGACGCTTTCACGCCTAAACCGCTGAATCGATTAGGATGCATTTCGGTTTAGATATAGATGGGACCCTGGAGTTGGTTATAGGCTACTTATAATTCTAGATTTTTAATTACTTTTTTAATTATTAATTAAAAACCGTTTTTACATTGCCATGCTTGGCGAGTTTCGCCCGTATCAATCAAATGATTCATGTTTTGAGCTAACAAGAATGCTATTACTTCAAATAAAGAAGCGGGTGCGTGCATATGAAAAACATTAAATTCCACGGAAATTAAGCCAGTTTTATGCCAAATCTATCTATCAATAATAATAAAAATGAATGTTCTCCAGACAAATCTACAGAAAGCAGAGCTTTGAAAATTTGAGCATAGAAGCCCATGACTGTGCACCTGAGGCTCAGAATGTTGAAATTTTAAATACTTTTCTAATTATTAATTAAAAACCGTTTTATCGCCCGCACAAAATGATTTATGCTTTTGAAATAAAGCTGAAATTCTATTTTCAGATAAACATGCATTTGAAAAACATGAAATGATATGGAAATTATGTTGATTTTACGCCAAATGAAAAAGCATTAGAAAGAAAAGTCCAAATGTGTTTCTTAAACTTCATAAATTTCCAAATCCTACCAATAATATAAAAACTCGGCTGTTCGAGCCTCGTCAGGGGGAGATCCCCCTGAACCCCCTTAATTTTTTAGTTTTATTATTGCCATATTAAAACTAAATTAATTGACTTGTCAGTTTATCGCTCATCTTTCGCGTATTTCGCCTGGTAACCCTATGTTGAAATTTTTATGAGTGTAACCTATTTATAGAAAAATACATGTGGTGCCTATTCTACAGCTTACGAAATATTGTAACAATAGATTAAAGCTGTTGTGAACTAATAATATTTGAATATATGTAAAAAAATACATGTGGAGCATATTCAACAGCTTACGAAATAGTGTAACAATATCGAGACTAAAGATTGCTTTAATCTCGATATTAAAGCTGTTGTGAACTAATAGTATTTAAATACATGTAAAATTATGTCGCTTTTTTATGTCGCTTTATTATGTCGCATTTTTGGGACACATTTTTCAATAAGGGTATTGAGAGATAAAATGACATAGTCTTTAAAAAATGTGTACGTTTGTGTGTTTAGATGTTTTTGACTGAATCACACACAAATTGCTGAACGGATTTGGAAAAATTCGTAATGAAGATAGCTTATGCCCTGGATTAACATACAGGCAGCCTTTCAAGCATATAGCATAAATAATTCTTTTACAAAAACATTCAAAATAATTCTAATGTATTGCGCTCTATGGAAATTTTATAGCTACTAAACCGATTCTAAAACTTAGTTACACTATTCCTGAGTATTATTGTTTGTTTGTGGATTAAGACCGATTGACAACACTAGGGTCCTAGGCCTATACGGGGAATTCCTCTTTGGGGAACTTTCTGAGGGATCGTAGACCTTATTTACGCGAGGTTTTAGAGAAAACCGCTAAAAACTGCGAGCCGCTAGGTTGACAGGCTCGACCAGGGGTTGAACCTGGCACCTCCAGCCTTCCAGTTTTGAGAGTAGAACTTCTTAGACACTGGTGGGACCCTGAGTGTTATAGGCTACCTTTTATGCATATATCACAAATAGTTCTTTTACAGAGATACTCATAAGAATTACATTACTCTCTATGTGTATCTCTGTAAGTACTAAACTGATTCCAAAACTTTTTTCACTGTTAGTAAGCTACACTATTCTTGAGTATTATAGGCTAAAATTCATGCGTGTAGTGCAAATAGTTCCTTTATAGGAACACTCAAAATAATTCTAATACATTACGCTCTCTGGGTATCTCTGTAACTATAGAACCGATTCTAAAAGTTTTTCGCTAATAGAAAGCTGCACTATTCCTGATTAACGTAGGCTAAAATTCATGCTATAGCATAAATATTTCTTTCACAAGAACAACAAAAACAGTTAGCAAATACTGTCGTAACTGTATTCGCCAAATACCTGAAAAAAAATCTATTACTAACTCTGCTTACTCTCTTATTTTAAATGAAGTATACTACCATGCATTATACTTCATATAAAATAAGTAAAAAGCAAATAATATTTAAATGCAGTTTCTTTTGCCGCAAACATATGTGTTATTCACACATGCTTGATTTCTTTTGGGACCTAACTCTAAAGCCGACGCGGACGAAGTCGCGGGTAGCAGCTAGTAGTAAAATAAAATAAGTTTTACAATCAAACAGTATGCATAATTATGGCATACACGCAGAAATACATAAACTCAGAAATAAATTAAATAATGTAATGGGTAGTCACGCATATTGAGAACATCTGACGGGCTGCCATGATGACTAGGACCCGGCACTGGAGTCGATTCAGTCGATGGAGCCTTTCACCTAGCTGTATGGCTGCCCACTTTAGGTAATGTTACTGGAACACGTCCAGAAACATAACAAACCAATCAAGTGTTATTCACATTTAAAAAACATATTCGATTCAGTAAATTAATCATATTTCTGTACATTAAAGACTGCACTTCTAAATAAATATATAATTAGTGTTTACCTTATACGAGGTATGGTAAATCCCAATTTTTTAAAATATTCTACTCAGACACAATTCTTATGTGTTACCAAGTAGATAGCTCTGCCTGTTTGGAAGAAAACACATGTGGACCGTTTTGCCCCCTAGGATCATTTTGGTCCACCTTCCTCTACTTGTTCAGAAAACTAACTGGGCGAACCAACCATCTTAACTTACTCAGTTTCCATTTAAGGCACGCAAAATGTGATGTCGTAAGTAAAAAACTGTGTGAGATTGATAAAATCGGATACAAAATTTAATTCATATCACCGTAAATTCGTAATTTTTTTTATTCTAATTAGCTCCGCGAGATTGACATTACACAGTTTGAGATTTTCCTTGAGAACCAAGCACATATACCATTTCCTTCTACTGAACTATGGATAAATTAAGCATTCAGATTGAGCATTTGTGATTCCATATAAATTTTTTTTTACGCAATTATTTTTTTAATTCTTTTTCTTGTGTTAGAGCAACATTAGATTATGAATTTTATCTTAAACCAAACTTTGGATTATAACTAGATACTGCCTTCAGTGCATGGGCGTATTCGGTTATTTTAAAGTATTACCAGTACCTTCCCTAATAGCACGAAACGTCAGAATTAGGTCGCCGTGACGTCCCTGTGAATCACATAGGTCGCAATCACACTGGTTACCATAAGTGCCGTCAAATGGAAGTCACAGTGTGACTTGAGAGTTACAATAGCTTGTGACGTCAACGTGACGGATCCTTTGTGACGTCTTGCCAGATCTTGCTACTTTCCGCAATTTTTTCTACTTTTGAAAGCACCATGCGACTAAATTTTATGACTTTGCGATTTTATGACTTGCAATTAAATTTTATGACTTTACTTTCTTGCTACTTTTTTATGATTTTGTGAATTTTAAGTAATTTTCCGAATTTCTCAAAAATTTTTTTTTTCAATTTTAAATAATTGGAGCATTTATGTCACAGTGCTGTGAATGTGACGGCGCTGTAACGTCCCTTTGAAGTCACAATGTCATGCACAAGTTACAGTGTGGCTTCATGGTGACGTCACATTGTGACATTGCCACAGAAGGACATTAAACAGTCAAGGCGACTTATTTGTGATTCATTCGCGACGTCCATGACGGTCTTGCACGTCGCAGTGACTTCCCATTTACGTCACAGTGCTATTAGGGTTTAATTTTAATGAACTTATGATAATTGGGCTCAAATTTGTACGTTTAATTATCTTAGTAACATATCTCCACCACTTTGTGTAACATTTCGTTACACGTTATCCAAATACTTAAGGATATTCAGCAGTGAAACCTCTTATATTATCCAATAAAAGTAGTGTGACTAGTTCCAGATGAGAGATCAATAAAAATTTTCGCTGTTTAACGCATCCGTATCGTTAGACTGTTTATGGAAGTTGGGTTATTTAGAAAGAATTTAAATTTTTATCAAATTTTGTTGCAAAGTGTATGTGTTTCTGTGCTACAGATAACTATCTGCATTAAATATAGATTTTTTTTTTTACAACTTATAGTAAAAATAGCTAAATGTTATGAAACTTTCAATCTGAGAAACAGCTTTTGATTTAATCAAGTTATTTTTCAATAAAGTGTACAAGCTGTTTTTTAAAAATATTTTTTTTAATTCTATCGTATTAAAAAACAAAAGGCAAATTACGTGTTTTTAATATGATTTTTAAGGAACATTTGTAGAATTTAATTTGTTATGTTTCTGTAGATTTTAATATTGAGAATTCTTTGATCTTGAAGAAAAATTTCGACTCATACTCATAATTAGATTATAAAATTCTTCTCTTTGGCAGTAGATGAAAGAGAATAGAAATGTAATTCTATTCCATGAAGAAAAGAGATTAGAACGCAGGTAAATGACAAAGAATATGTTATAAATAAACATTTATGTTTTATCTTTATCCTCATCATGGCGCTACGGAGCAGAGCTTACTAACTGCGGTAAATTCGCAAAACAAAATGCGTATTATTATGAATGAAAAGAAAAAGAACTAAATTTCCTCTTCATTAGTTTTTTTATGCCTCTTTTAAAACAAACTATGAGCACTTTATACGGTGAAAGGTTCTAGAATGCCAGAAACGAAACAAGTTTGTTTTTATTTGGCTTAGCCATGAGAGGCATTGCATGAGTGCTGACGTGTATGATGTTTCTTTTCTTTCAAATTCTTAATGCTTATTATATTTATTTAAAATAATTCACTCATATTTCGAGATAATGTTAAATCTAATGTTAGCTTAACTCGTTCTCAGAGACTAAAAATAAATTTAGTGATGTGATAATAAATAAACGCTATTAAGTTAGCATATTTAATGTATATTTTCTTCAGAAAAAGACACTTACTTGAGAATATTGATGTGCAATTTTATGTTCCGGTATCAATCAAAATAAAACACCTAATTCTTTAGATAGAAACAGCCCCAACACTAAGAAATAAATAAATAAGGAATGTCTTAGTGTGTTAAACTGTGTAGTTCGCAGCAGTATCATGTTGATGAAACATAATCTGTTAAAAAAACTTTTTTTTTTTTTGCAAATAGCCAGAAACAGAAACTTCCCATTCTTTAATTAACCTTCATCCTTAAAATAGAATATTTATTTTTATTTCCTGAAGGAAAATATCTTTTCCCGACATCGTAAATGATGTAAATAAAATAACCATTCTATCAAGAAATCACCAGGAAGAACCTATTCTTCCTCTTTTAATCACAACTTCATTGGAATTTGTTTATAAATTTTGTTGAACTTTTGTTCTTTTAAATTGCTCATCAGCATTTGCTGAAAATATATGGCAGCCATTTTTTCTCTTTTGTGAGAACAGAATTTTTATATTTTTTTATTGGCTATCGTGCTCCTGAAGAAATTGTTATTCCCGAGAAATGACGAAGTTGGATTAATGTGTTTGTGATAAGGAACCATTTGCGTCAAGCTGCCGCAGAGTCATTCTAAACAGAAAATAATTATGTAAATATACTAAAGACATGACTGATTTAAATAGGTATTTGATAAAACAGAATGATAAAATTATACAACGGTTGATTCTTCAAACAAATTTTGATGACAGTCAAATGAAAATCCTTAATTATTAAAAGAACATTTTGAGGATTCTAGTGCACCTGATGTATATATAGATAGAGACAGATAGAAAAACCACAATTCTGTACCTGAAGGACTAGCCACCAGGTTGGGTTGAAAAGAACAAATTTCGAAGTATTTGTCACCTGAGATCTCAAAAGTAGTACAACACTATAAATAAAATATATGTCAAATTTTGAATAAGCTACGACAATGTTTTATCGTTGCGTATCCAGATTGAAATCGAAAAATGTTTTAATCATATACTTTTTTTTTCAAAAAATCGACGAATATATAAATTCCAAATTTTTAGCAATTACACTGGCTTCCAAAAGTTAAGGAACAACATGTTTTTCGAAGCTCACCATAAAAAAAAATGACACTGATAGTAAAATTTATGGTTTACATAAATGATAAAAATGAACTTATCCAAATTTATGCAAAAACGATAGCTACCACTTTGTTTTTATAGAAAAGAACAGGCGTAAATGAGTCAGAAAAAAGGGTGCAAATATCAGGCTTTCATAATTACGCGTGTAACTTTTGTTGATTTACAACTTTTGTTAACAGAATCGTTAACAATAGGTAGCAGGGCCCCGCAATGTCTTAGAGAAACTGTTTGCCCGATTTGTTAAGCTGGCGGGTGGTCGTATGAATGGAAATGGAGTTGTCTCAGGCTTATGCTCCTAGGCGTCTTAATGCGTCTCGGAGTGTGGTCCACCGCCTCTAGAATCAATATCAAAGGGAAGCTTCTGTGCCCAGATGACAGGATCTAGGCTCTAGGCATACCACGAGCTACAACACACGCAGAATATCGTTTTATAGCTCTTTCGGCCCGGAAAAGAAGAAGCATTTCTGTGCCGCAACTTGTTGCAGACCACTCTGTAGCAACAGAGAGAAGAATATCCGCTAGTACGGTGCGAAGGCTTCTTCACTATGCAGGTCTCTATGCAAGGTGACCACTTGTATGTGTCCCCCTCAACGGACGACAGAGAAGGGTCCGTTTATCTTGGCGAAGAGAACACGTTCCTTGGACCAAACAGCGATGGGCTTCTGTACTCTTTACAGACGAGTCCAGATACACACTGGAGAGCGATTCAGGACGTCTGCTTATCTAGAGGGAATGAAGCACCCGATACCATCAATCCAAGACTGTGGAAAGACTCAGTTATCGAGGTGGTGGAATAATGGCTTGGTCAGGGATCCCACTCGATGGTCACACTGACCTGCATGTGTTCCAGGAAGGAACTATGACTGGAGTGAGATATCGGGACAAGATCCTTGATGCCTATGTTCGGCTATATGCTGCTGCTATTGGCAATGATTTCATTCTGATGGATGATAATGCCCGACTTCACCGAGCTGTGCTTGTTGAGGATTATCTTGAGAATCAAAGTTTGGAGCGAATGGAATGTCCAGCTCAATCTTTAGACCTCAGTCCGATAGAACATGTTTGGGACTACCTTGGCAGACAAGTAGCTGATTCAAGTCCTACTCCAAGATCGTTGCATGAGTTGGAACAAGGACTAATCCGTGTGTGGTCTTCGCTCCCTATTGAGGTTTCCGACAACTTAGGGCGAGATTCAAGTGAAACGCTCGTGATCGAGTTCGAATCGAACGTTTTACAGTCCACAATTCGAATGTTTTGGCAAAATGCTTCCAATGAACAAACCTATCGCGCTGTCACGTGATCTAAACACGATTGGCTTGTTTCAGTTGAATAAGAAACATTGATATCTTTCGAAGTTTCCCCTGTTCGACGCGGAAAACGTTCGAATTGTGCTTCATTTGAATATCGCCCTTAATTAGCAGCATGGAGAATAGATGCCGCCAGTGCATTGCAGTTAGGGGTGGACACATTCCTTATTAGAACTTATTTTTGTAATGTTTCCACCACATGTTTCTACAAAAGGATTTGATAAACTGTTTTCTCCAAAAGTGCACTTTTCTACCAAAAGTGTTCTTTTACACCATGTTTGTGTTGAATTTATGTAAATTTCTATGTCGTACTCAATAAAGAACTATATAGTGCTCAGTTAGTCCAAATTTTTTGCTTCTATATTCATTCCTTTCCATATTATTCACAAAAAACAGGATGTACCTTAACTTTTGGAGGGCAGTGTACATGCAAACTTTGGAAGGGCTGCGACAATGTCTAATTGTTGCTCATCGAGCTTGAAATCTATAAATATTTGAAAACTATGTTTTAAAAGAATGACGTAGAAAGGAAACCATTTTTTAATAAAATAATTAAAACATTATAAAATAACACACATAAATGGTACTTATCAAAATATACACGTGTTTTGATCGGAAAAATTTGTAATCTCCTGCAGCAGCAGCAGAAGTCCCTAAACAGACATTTAAACACCAGTTCTTTTCGGTTCTTTTTGTCATTTTTTAATTATTTAGTCCATTGAAACAATGTTTACTAGTTTCAGAAGCTGAATAGAACTTTTAAAAAATGAAAAACAGAGGCTTTCTTAACCAATAGTCCGATACAAGAAACACGTTATTCAATCGCCCTGTCTTGGGTGCAGTACACACACAGTACAGTAGGCATCTGTCGCCGGTCTTCAAGTCGAGCGAAGGTGAAAACTGTATTCATTATTTTGGAAAGAGAAAATTAAGAAAGAGGAGATAGTAGTACTGAAGTAAACACTCAAATCACTGCCTACTTCTCGCTGGTTTGGATGAACCCATCCTCAAGTCATCAAGTTTGAGTAAATATCTCAGTGTTTTCGTAAGAATACGAAAGTTACACCCTTAATAAAAGTAGCTAATACTTCACCATAAAATGGTGCTGAAAGATCTACATCCTTTCCACAAAGAACGTTGAACTATGTGTGTGATTTGGTACTTAAACTAATCAATAAAACCAAATCATGGTGAAACGTTTCTACATGGGTAATTTAGCGCCATTGTATTATGATAAGTTTAACTACTTTTATTTACGATGTACGCTATTTTGGATTGAACAGCAATTATACTGGCTGCAACGTTATTTCACTACCTGGAAAGCGGATAGAATACAGATTTAGAGAAAACTTCTCAATCGATTCTTGACTCAAATAAAATTAGAAGAGGGCGTCAAATGACACACAGTGAATTTCAGAAAGAGACAGAAGAAGGCTTTAAAGTTTTCTATGGCTTGCATATTGATGAGAAAAAAAAAAACAGAAATACGCATTGGAAAAAATCTGCTGACCCCATATTAAGCCCAGAAGTTAGCCTTAAAGAACATACCTCGCAGATAATGGAGCCTGGTTCAAAATACTTTGATCATGTGTCACCATCTGATTGTAAGGACGGTAAAAATTTGGGAGAGATTTAAGTGGAAATCCATTGATCTTGGAACTTTCATCTGCATAGGCTGTGATGGCGTTCTATCTAATATTGGGCAGAACAAAGTCGTTATCCGAAATCTACAAACTAAATTGGTTCGATCTATTCAATGGCGCATTTGTAACTTCATACTAATGACACTCTGGGATTTACTGACTATCCATCTGTATACCTCGTTATGGATTCGTAGGAGGTAGAACTTAGCTCTTAGTAAGCCCAATGGACGAGCATCGTCTACCAGAGTAATTACGGAAGGAGTCTCATGGATGGTGCCGCATTGCGTCGGACAAACACGGACACAAGTGCACAGGTTGGGAATTCCCCGAATAATAATAGAAATCTTGTTGCCATACGAATAAATATTTCATTCATTCATTTGGGATACCATAAAAATAAAATAACGTTCTACCAAAAAAATTTTCATGAAAGAAAATTTTCGTATTGGTGGTGGATCTAAAACATGCCGCGGGCCGCACAAATGCAAGCGGTGGCCTGCGGATCTTGCTTTGGTAAGCCCTGGCCTGGATTATTACACAGACAAAAAGTACCCCAGTTTTAAATGAGTTTGGATTTTACCTAGCTCATTAAAACACGTACTTTGGGAGACTGCGGATAGTATTCAGATCACACCAACCTCCTCATAGTGCTGGGTAGTTACAGTTGTGGTTATATTAGCGAAGAGCTGCAATCCTTACTGATTATTTTTATCATTTTTTAACGGACAATTCAAAAATGTGTTTTCTATTAACGTGCGTTGTGCATTTGTCACCGTTTTCGTTGATACGGGACAAGTGCATACGCCGTGCACTTAACACTTAATGAGTGTCTTTCATAAAGATTGTTCTTCTTAACACTACCTGGAGTTGGATTTATTCCACTGTAGTGAGTAAAACCAAAATATTGTTTCAAAGCATTTTAAAGATTGAACTATCGCCTTATAACAAAAGTTCGTATCTCGAAAACTATGAGATAATTCAAATCTGTAAAAAATGTAAGAAAGTTTTCAAAGAGTTCTATATTCCCTGACCCTATCATATTCCTACTGCACCTATTATAAGATATCGAGGCAGAAAATGAACTTACCCCACTAGATGGGGCAAGTGCATACGCTCGGTAGAGAGGTTTTAATGTTTTTTATCTACAAGAAAATTTTACTATTCTATTTTTAGGAAAACTTAAAATAGAATAGTAATATTCTATTCTATATATATAATAGAATATTACTATTCTATAATATATAATAGAATATATTACTATTCTATATATATAATAGAATATTACTATTCTATAATAGAATAGTAATATTCTATAGTAATATTCTATTATTCCTATTCTAGATCATTTTAGAATAGGAATAATAGAATCTGGATCATTCTATTATTCCTATTTATAATATTCCTATTATAAATAGGAATAATAGAATGGATCAATAAATAACTTATTTGAAATTGCCTGATAAGAGTATTAACTTGGTACCATTAAAATTGATGTGCTCTGAGTTGGTCAAAGCTGTTCTATCGATTTTACGCAATGCACGTCCCCCACCTCATACTACATTTTATTCATAACTACTTTACAACTTTTAAAATTTTAGGAGTCTAATAATTCTTTAAAGTATTTTTTTTGCTCAATTTAAAAAAAAAAAACATACTTGAAAAACATTTCAAGCTCATGCGCAACTCCTAGACATTGCCGTAGCACATTGAAATTTTACATGCGTCTTACTTATAAGATTGAACATTTGAGATCTCAAATGAGAGACAAATATTTCGACAAATATTTCGAGACAAATATTTCGATAGACAGAGACAAATATCTCGTATTTTTTTTCCAATCCCCCCCCTATGACCATGCATCTTGGTAAGTTTGGATATGATATGGTTTCAAAATTGACCTTATTTGACCAGATCGGTCTTGTGAGCTTGCAGTGGATTCCTTCCCTTGAGGGTGTTCATTTAAACAGAAATGCTTATCTGCTACCTTCTTACTGCCTCTTTCTCCAAATTACGAGCTACTGAGTTGCACTCTCTGTTTTTAACCAAAACTGATAACATCAGGAACATCCCGCCAGCAGTATATGCCACTAAGTGCCTTGAGTAGTCTAAGTAGTGGTCTTGCCTCAGATTTCTTTTAACGGTTTTATCTAGGGTTAGAACGGGTTGCATGAAAATTTCGAGAAGTCATACGCGCATTGTCATTGGTCAGATATCTCGTGTCTCCCTCTCATATTATTAAGTTTATTAGTACCTTTGTAGACCAGCTGCTGAATGGAGTGATTGTTTGCGACCTATTGTATCAAAATTAATTTTTGGATTTCATTTAAGCGCCTAAACAAAAGGGAGGAGTAACAGCAAGACACTTTGAGGAAGTCACTGTAGGTCAAGGCAAAAACAAAGCAAAAAGTTAAAAATGAAAATGTTTTTTATTACTGATTATATAAAAATAAAGCATATTTTCGCAGCTTTACAGCATGCGTGATAGAATCATAAATTAGTAGTTTATATTTTTATAGGAAATTAAATACTGGTAATTTTGGTTATTGAAGATCTGTGCCTAACGTAACGTTACGTTAGTCACACCGTAAAAGACCAGTATTTTTTTTTACTGAAATTCAAAAGTCAACTATTGTGGTGTTATTTGTGATCTTACAATACGTAACTGTAAAGCTGAAAAAGTTATATTAATTTTGATTTTCAGTAATTGGACATAAAAATCATTTTCATCTTCAGATACAAATTTTACGAAAGCCACCATGGAATGACCCAGTATGATTATGAGGAAAACTACTTTTTACTGTAAAAATGTAAAAGTAAACAAAGCAAATATAAAACTTTGTGAAATCATTTAATAAATTACTAGGCAAGATATATCAACACGTAATGTATAATTAACGATTTCCTTATAATTATTTCTTTACCTGACAGAATAAAATGTACAGATGTCAATGAAATTAATTGAATACTCAGCTTCGGTATTTACCTCTTTTTTAGAGGCAGCGATCCAAACACAAACAGAACATATCATTTCTTGAGCTTCGTGCAACAATCGGATGTGAAAATTTATTGATTTTCTTCTCATATATCTTCAACATATTTCTCGAATCTACTTTATTTGCATATGAATTAGGCAAGCGTGCAAAGAAAGGAAAGAGGAGCTTCGTACTGTGATATAATTTTACTTTAATCAGAGAAGAAATGTATACATTTTCAGTTCAAATTTTTAATTACTAATAAATGCCGCAGATACTTTGAAATGAATATACAAATCAAACAGTTGAAATTATTTACTGCTTCTGATTTCAAAAATACTTTTTTTTTTGTGAGTGTGTTATTTGCTTTCGGGAAATACAAATTCACCTCTCGGGTACATTTACCGGCTACGTTGCGTCATGCACTTGCTTTGCCTAAATAATACATGGCGAGTATGTTTTCTCATTTAAACTAGGACAAAGTTAAACATGCACATTCTTCTCCATGGCAAGAGATTTGATTCGCTGAGCATTTTGCGATGGAAAAAATTGGCCTTCCCATACGAAAATTTGATATTATGTTCCTATAACCGTAACCGTGAGCACTACTTTTTTGATCTTCACAGAATTCCTAGCTCATACCTTTGAATAACTTTATCCGAAATCTCTTCTCGAACGGTTGAACGGAACGGCCGGTATAATTTCTTTTATGACCACCCTGTAGGTTAAACATAGCAATATACACTCTCAGAAATACCAGTAATTTTACCACACATACGGCTGTAAAATAATACAGCAATGTGAGTTGTAAATCCACTCAAAAACGACGGAAGAAGATTGATAAGCCAATCACGAAGAACCTATGCCAATGATTGTATGGCAACTGGCACAGTCTATATCACAACGTGTTGGCGTTACATTTAACCGCACGTTGTGCTATATACATTTTTTTCAGTGTGAATAAATAAAATAAGAAGAATAAAGATAAATCATGCCAAATGCATCGAGTAAAGCATTTTCCAATTCAACAGCCTTTATTGCACCAAATTTGCCGATGTATCCATATGTTTCGATTGTTAGGCATAGCAAAAATTGTGGGCATAACCTCAAAAATGCTATACCAGTTGTATGTTTCTGGACGAGATTCTGTAACAGCATTTCAAATGTTTTTTCCATTCTTCGAATGAAGAATATTAAGATGTTATTGTCTGTATGTTAAATGTATTGATCGTAAAACGGATAAATGTCTCTTAATTGTCATAGACCATAATATATTGCAATTTTTGTGTTCTTCTGTATAAACAGTGAATACTACATTCACCATTATAGGGGTATGTAGCATTTTTCATATGGAACATAAAAATATATACAAAGCACATAGAAATAACCAGAGTTGGGCAAAATAGTTAATCGTTAATTAGCTACTGTAAAAGTTAAATTCAATAATCGATAAGGCGTTAACTTTTCAAAAATTTAAGGCAAGTTATTCTTTAAAAGTTAACGCCTAAATGTCTTACGGCTGTTTAAGCATTACCTACATGTATAGTAGAGGCTTGGCTTTGGTATATAGGTAAATAAAACGAGTAGTTTGGTTATATTAAATATTTAAGGAGGAGAATACAGAAACATGCAACCAGTGAAAAAAATAGTAATCAGTTATTCATTATTATATTGCAATTGCTGCATGTTTCCCTTAATAAACATTAGCATATTAGAATTGTCACCCGACAGTGATGTTTGTTTCGCCCAAAAAATATCATTTTCTGAAGAAGAAAATACGTTCAACTACACAACTAGACAGATTAGCAGTGTTATATTAATTAACAGTTTTACTAAAAGTGATTTACATAGAAATGCAGCAACTTTAACAGAGTCTTTTGAGATAGAATCCAGCAAAATCTGACTAAATTCTGGCACTCGCTTTCCAGAGATTTGTTGCCTTGAGTCTTTTCTTCAGGCTGGGCAGCAGTGCTGAAAAAATTATCCTCTTGTTCTTCATTATTGCTATTTCCACAACGAGCAACCAAGCAACTCAAACAAAATCACACCAACAACCAATGTAACCGACTAAAGATAAGAAAAGTTAGAAAACCCATAATGTTATTTTAGCTTAACTTAAGAGTTGAATCGTTAAGCAATACGCTAATTAACGATCAACGGATTAACGATATTCTGCCCAGCTTTGGAAACAACATATACGAATTCCTTAGTGATGGCTGCATATTTACTTTCGTTAGAGATCTAACGGACAGGCAAACAATCGGAAACCATAAACGCATTTACAACTTGCAGGAAATCTTATAAAAAAGTATAGTTTTGCTTGTTTTATAGTGGAATATATTTTCTTAATTCTTTTATGTTATCAAAAATATGAAATATTTCCTTCCACGTTAGAACTATTATAGCAACTTAGGTAAACTCTAAATACGTCAAGCTTGTTCTTCTGCCTCCGAATACAAAAACTGTCCTTTAATCAATAGAACAGGAACGTAATTCGAAGCCTCAAATGCCACTATGGCAAACATTTGAATATGCGTATTAGTGAAAAATAGACAATAATAGAGAGTTTAACATCTCCTCTGGAAGCCGTCACTTTCCTGGAAAGGCTTAGGTGATGTGGGGCAGCAGATACAATATTTCAATTGCTTTCAAAACCCGTGACTTTTCCAGAGTGTATGGGACCAAAAAAAAAACAGAATTGCAAACGGTGAAAGCGAAGATGAGGGTATAATCATACAGATTGCTGCGCGACTGAAACAGATTGATATAAATGATTTCCATAGCTATGAAATGGAACACTTTGGGAAGTAATGGGGTCTGTTCTTGAGAAATTGCTACTGATGATGATGCCGATGACTAAAGATATTCAGAGTAAAACCAAAGCAATGTGAAGACGATCTAGTTTCCCTACCCTCAGATGATGAAAATTAAAAGTCAGTACCTACAATCTCAGAAGTAAACTTGTCTGGAAACTTATGCAATGCCTTTTTTTCTACGGGAAATGTAGGTAATAAAACTATGGACTCCTTGCTAATGTTCTGAAAGAAAATTCATGTACTTTACTTAAAATCTAAATGCATTTATTCAAAAATAACAAATTACCCATGTGAAGTAAAAATATATGTAAGTGTATACTAAAGATAATTTCTGTTGTAATTTTATTTGGGTTCTCTATTTAAGTGATTAATTACTTATTAGTGAATGGTATATTATCGCATTCAATGCTTCGAGCAAAATGACCATCAAATTCTAAGATAGAACTAATAACCAATGTTTGAAAAGTTCGAATGAAGAGAACATCAGGTATACTGAACTATTCATTAGGTACGTTACGCTGTATTATAATAAGGTATTCCTACTTTCATTCCTGTTTACTGGTTGGTGTATTTTACAGATGAAGAAGGGGCTGTAAAACTTTGTACCAAAAGTTGTTTTATATAAAACCAGATTTCACAATTCTTAAAAGCAAAAAATGTAAACGCCACATTTTTACCTCACAATTAAAATTTACTAAGAGTCTATTCTGATACATATAATTTCTGTTATGGATAATACATTTAATGAGTAATTTATTTATTCTTAAGGCTTACATTAATGTGATTATTTTAATTATCAGTTAAGATATTATCTTTTATTTTTAGGTTGGGTGAAAAACACGCATACAGTTATATTTTTATTTATGTTTTGGTTGTCTGAAGTGTTTAAAATCTTGATTTTTGTAACATTGGGGAGTTAACTTTGTACCTTAAGTTAGAAAATAAATTATCAGATACATCCTAATAAAAAACGTATTTTTATCTGCATTAACTATTGATATTTTCTCTTCATCTAGAGATAGATAAGATAATGCCTCTTTTGTGTGAGTGCTTATGTGTGTTTGTTAATGTTAAATAATTTTCGAAATGGTTATTGATGCTGTGTTAATCCTTGCATATTTTATGAAAGGAAATTGTTTGTGATCAAACAGCGCCACATAATATATCACATAAAATTAATCTTGATGGTCGTGTAGAAAGAAGTCTTTTAACAAATTTAGCTTTCTCACAGAGAACAAGTGTATATGTGTGTGTGTGTTGTTTTCAACTTTTGATTTTAAACCTCAACAATAAATTAACGCAGACTGGAAATACATTTTCTGTACTTTGGATCTTAGTTGGGGAGAGCCGTGTAAAGTGAGCCATAGAATATATTTGTGGTTCAGTGAATAGTTTTCAAATGAGCAAATTATTTAAAGTAGGTATCAAACAGCTTAACTCTGGGGATAAAGTTAAACATCTCACTTTGATTATTGCAGGAAGAAAGATCCATTTTGTTTTCTGATCATCTGCTTGAAAATTGGAAGAAGTAAGACTTCATGTTATTACACTTGAAATTTGTCGAGTACAAATGAGCTATGTGGTATATTTGTAAAGTCTAAATTATCTTCTTTCTTATTAAATGTATTTAAATGAATGTTTTAACGATTAGGAATTTTGAAGTGAATATATTTACCGTCTTTCTGTAAGTTTCTTACATTTTATTCTTTGAATTCTTTGAATCTAAATTTATCTAAATAAGCTTTCCAGATCAGCCACAGAATCTTCAGTTTCTCAAGAAAATTATATAAAACAAAGAATGACACCAGAGATTGTAAAAGCCTTTTCCTAACTCTGATGTAAAAGAAGAAAAACTGAGGCAACCTAGAAAAAATAACAAAATTCTCACAGATCCTGTGAAAATTAAAATCCAAAATGAGGTGATTGAAAAAAGCAAAAGAGTGAAATCTAATGATACGAAGCAGGAGAGAAAAAAAATCGCAATTACAAGAATTACGACTGAAGAAGAGGAAGAATGAAATGAATCTTCTTGTAAATCTGACTTTGAGGTTTTGGAATTTGAAGATGTAGAAGATTTAATGTTGATGTTGGAGATTTTGTATTATTCAAGATCAACGGTAAGAAAAATGCAGTTTTAAACACTATGTTACTGGAGTTGTAGGCAAAAAATGAAAATGAATTTGAAGTGCACCACATGAAAGGAATTCAGCCCTTAGATTATGCCCTTATCTTTGATGAGGCAGACATTTATACAGCAGAGAGTAAAAGTATTTTGCGAAAGTTACCAAAATGCATTGCAAGGAGCTGAAAGAACAGTAATAAAGTTTACTGTTGCTGTAGATTTTTAGTTGTATAATGTCTAATAGTTATTGTAAAACAACAATGTTTGATTTAATGTCTTAGAAATTACTATAAAAATAAAATTCCGTAAACTAAATAGGACTCAATGTGATAGTATCTAAATAAAACCTCTTTTTTATACTAACAAATTTTGTGTGTGCATATTTTATAACAATAAAATAAACATTTATCTTATAAAAACTTTGAGCTACTTTAATATCTAATTTAATACTATATATTTTCAGGCAATATAAAAGTTTAAATTACTCACTTCCGATAGAAAGAAAAAAGTTCATTGTGTATCTCGTCAGCTGGCCCACTGTACCCCATTTGTTCACCTGGTGTACCCCTCTATGGGGTACAGTGAGTCAACAAAAATACTTAAGAAAAATGTTTTTTATCCTACAAAAACTTTTCTTAAAATTTAACTAAAATTAATTTGGATAGCCAATAGATTAGAAAACATAATACATTAGTTTGATATCCTGTTTTAAGGGTACAAGAGACCTAATTATTCAAAATTTTCTATTTTGAACTTTTATCTGTAATAATGTGTAAAGTTGTTTAACATAAAATCATTGTTGTTTAACATAATAGTATGCATCGATAATGAAACTAAAAATTTAAAAAAATATATAAATTTTTAATGATATATTGTCATTATTTGGACAAAAATACGCCTTCTATTTTTTATTTAAAATATCCCATGCGCATTCCAAATTTATAAAAAGCTACAATTTTTTTTAAATATACTGTTGCAATATGTGCATGCACATACCTGTGCATTCATTTTATGTGTGACAAGGGTAAGCTTTATAAAAGAATTTATTCATGGGAGATGTGACTTCTTTTTCAAATTTCATCCTACTGTTACATTTAAATTCCTATATCTCTATCAGATAACCTTTGTTAGAAAATTTAATGCACAATTATGTTCATACATGCATTGCACGTTTACTGTAAAAAAATTACAGCTTTATATTAATTTGGAATGCGCATGGGATATTTTGAAAAATAAATACTAAATGTGTATTTTTTTCTCAAAGATATTAACATATTTTTTAAAAAGATTTTATTTTTTGTTTTTAGTATTAATATAAATGTAAACCTTTGATTTAAATAACTTTACGTATAATTTGATACTAAAAATTAAGAAATGACAGTTTTCAATTTTAAAGTCCCTTGTCCCCTTAAAAATATTTTTTACAATTACATTTAATTATCTAAAATTTGACCCACTGTAACCCCCTCTCCCCTACTCTGCATTTTATTTATAAGGAAAAAAAATGGTTATCTAAATGGAAGATTGTACAAGAGTTTTCGAGCATCATTCAATGCCTTAAACCTTTGCTTTAAAATATTTTGCTTATAGTAGCGTAACACTTTGTTTTCACTTAAATTTCTAGCTTGGATAAACTATACTATATTCATTAGTATATATGGACGGCAGACTTTAGCTTTTACTAATTTTTATACACTTCTGTCTAATGTAAGCAGTAACTTTCAAGATATTTTTCTTGTCATCACCTTCATCAAACAGTTTTATAAATATTTTTATTCCCTTACGTACAACTGGTAATCTTTCTAAGGTTTCATTGATTAAATAATTAAAGAGACACACATAATCAAATTGTGTAGCAAACTAATTTACCCTTATTCAATTATCTCTTAGCAAAACACGAGAAAAATAATTCTAATTACTTGCCATGGAAATAAATGTTAAATTTACTTCTATAACCAAATCATATTTCGCAGAATATCAATTTCCTTCTACAAGACAGCATATGAGCTTATTAAAACTTTTATCAGAGCATATGGCTTATTTTTGAGAAAAAGAAAAGCTATTGAAACACTTTACTAAAGTGCAATTTAACAAAATTCAATTAAAGTATTGAAATATTTGCATGCCTGTCGATAAAAATAACAAATTTTAAATAATAAAGCTCTTCGTTAAAGTTCTTGATGTAAATGGGAGTTTCACTAATGGAACTATAATCAGCCTCAGCTTGTTATGTAGTGTAATTGAGTTTTTTTTTGGAGAAGGATAATTAATTACAAAAGGAAAAATCGGAGAACATACTTTAAAAAGAAAATGCACCTTTTAAAATGATACAAACAGCAAATAAAGCAGGTGGTGGTGGTATTATTGTATACTTAGTATAACACAAAACAGTGGATGCTATAAACATATCTTGTTTTAAAAATCTATTTATAAATTTTAAAAAGGCATCCTGCAATAAATTATTAAAACTATTTTCCATTAAGTTGGAATTATTAATTTTTACTAGATTTTCCTGGAATTTGTACTGATTATTCTTTAACTGAGTTATGAAAATTTATGAAAGATGAAAGATTGGAGTCAGTAAATACAAGTTTAATATAATAATTAAAAAATTTATATTTTTTATATGATCCTCATTTTTACGTAAAAAAATCAGTTAAAAAGCTTTTATGAAAACAGTAAAAGAGTTCAATTTTAAAATGAATACTTGAAAGGCTTTTTACATAAAACTCGTTAACGTAAATACGTAATAATTAAACAAAATTTCTCCGACAATATTTTGGTCTTTGATATTAATTCATATTAACAATTTAAAAAATTGAAATATGATATTTACTCGTAAATATGTGTAAGACAAAAAAAAGAAATATTCAAATTTCAAAATATACAAGGTGATTCGAAACTATATGTCAGAAATGTTAAGGGTAGTAGAGGGAACGAAGACAATAAAGAATCACATAGATACGTGGAGTCGCAAACGTCATCTGTTTGTATCGATTGATAATTACTTTGGAAGAAATCTCAAAGCATTCGGCTCATTTGGAAAAAACACTCAAAACACTGGTGTTAAACAATAAAGTAAATAAAAAACTTTGTAAAAAACACACATAAGATGTTATAGGTAAAAATATACGCACGTTTCGACCAAAAATTGCTTTGGCCTTCATCAGTCCAAGCCCTTCGTCGCGAGCTACGCAAGTTTCGCCCAAAAATTTTTTTGGCCTTCATCAGTCCAAGCCCTTCGTCGCGATATACGAAGGGCTTGGACTGATGAAGGCCAAAACAATTTTTGATCGAAACGTGCGTATCTTTTTACCTATAGCATCTTATGTGTGTTTTTTACAAAGTTTTTTATTTACTTTATTCAGCTCATTTCTTAATCGAGTTCAACAGTGGGCTTTCATTCGAGAATTTCATCAATGAAATGAAATAGATTTTGTAAACTATCAGCTTTAGGCACGAACTTTCAGCAAAAAGGTGCATTATTTTTTTAACAAACCATTTTTGGAATGTTCACTATTACTTCAACACCTTTTTCCAAAGCGATTATTAACAGGTATATGAAGACGCTGTTTCCGGCCCCACATTGCTATTTGATTCCGAATCGTCTTTATTCCCTCTACAACCCGTAGATCTATAGTTTTGAATCACCCTGTATATATATATATATGAATCTATGAAAGAAAAGGGCTGCCGTCGGTTATTGATGTTGTAGTCAGGCCAGAACTTAAAAGTCCGCGGACGCTGGGGCAACTCCGACTTCGTGACTGCGACTCTCGTACGTATTAAAATAAACACTCCTGGTTTAACATTTTATGTTTTTTTTATTTGAAGAATATTTATCACAGATTTATGTGGCGATAGATGTCACGAAAAAAACTGCTCTCTCAACGGTGTTTGCACTTTTATTACCTAGGGTCACATGATTTATAAGCTTCTCACATGCTCCAAAAAAGGAGCATTTAATGACTATGAGACGAAAAAACGAGGAGAAATATATCAATTTTTTTGTTCAATTTTGATCCCGAGACAAATCATTTGTTTGAAAACAAAAGATGCACGCCCCTACTGAATTTTGAAGTGAACTAATAGAAAATTTAAATTTGAGAGAATATTTAATTTTGTATGTTATATAAATATAATTTTCATGTAAGATACTTTTTTTCTTAACGTTATGTATTAAAAGAAATCACAAACTTTTAATATGCATATATAAACAAGAGCATGCATAAATTTATTGATAGTACAGAAAGTAACGAAAATTCCTGGATTCATTGTGTAAAAACAAAAGCCGTGAAAATATATTATAGTATAATGGTGAAACTTTTAATCTAACCTAGAGTTAATTTTGAAGTTACATTTATAATAAATGTTTATGAGGAAGCTTAAGTCGCCTAGGTATACTTCTGAAAAAGAAATGTTCATGCTCAGTGTCTCTGACGGGATTTAACTCTGAGCGTAGCAATTAAGAAAACTATACAGTAGTAACTTTCAGTGCCTTCCTTCTTTACGATTTGGGTGTTACTTAGGTTGCACTTTCCTTTAGCAGGATTATCCCCAACCCACATAAACTCAATTGATGGTTTTCCTGCATTTATGTGTTTGGTGTTTTTTCCTGATGAAGAATTTGTGTTTGAGCGATTACGGCAACGCTACGCTTGGGCGATCTACCAAGGATGGGGGGTGGTCGCCTTGGTAGGAGGTCTTTCTAAGGGGTTCTAACACGTATGCATGGTACACCTGGATAAAACCTACCAACGCTCCGGACCGTTAGATCGACAACCGCTCGATGGAACCGGAACACGGGACCTTCACACTTCGGCCGTCTACCATTTTCAGTGACATAAACACAGGTCCATGGACAGGCGATGGAGAGTTTGGATCCTTTGTGTCACTTTAAAGTAGGACATTGTGTTTGCAGTTGGACAAAATTGGTTAATACTAAGCACTTACTTTTTGTTTTTTAAGCGGACATCATTTTAATCGTCTTAAAATGTGACAGAGTCAGATATTTAATTGTAATTTCGGCACACCTTTTATAATTTTTTTTTTATATGCTACTTTCACTTGTAGTGAAACATTTCATAAAACTGCGCATTGTAAATTGCGTGAAGCGGAACTTTAGGCCAAAAATACGCTGGGAAATACCATTTTGACACTACTGTATGTTGTGATTGCAAAGTGCAATACTATCTTGTGTACTTGCCATGCTTCCGTTTACTACCAATTAAGATCGCGATTAACTCGCCCTTACATTCTATTTGCTTCCCTTGACGACACTAACACAGGATAGTGCACTAAACGGCTGAATTACTCTCTATTTTCGGATGAGTGAATCCTATTGAAAAGTGTAAGAATTGAAAATCTGCAATTATTACACATAGTTTCAGTTACTTCTTTATTTCTGCTTAGTGATATTTTTGCACAGTCTACAATTACAAATAAGTATGCATTTTATAACATTTTGATGACCGTGCATTTTTTATTGAAAAAATACAAGTCAGCGGAATTCATTGACGTTGACGATGCCCTTAATTGTTAAAAATTTGTGAATATGAATTTTTCAGCATCCAATTTAATGGTACAATTTTACTATGTTGCTTCAAATTCATTGAGTTTAAAGAGGACATTTAGTTTTAGATTTTATATCTTTTGACTCGAACTTTTTCCTTTTTCAATTCCTTGAAATTTAATACACCGTTTCTGAAATTTAATACAGCGTGAAATAAAATACAGTGTGTGCTGTGGAGTATTCAAAATTTAAATTTCTTCATTTTATTTTTTTTATCACCTTTTTATAACCAATACTCATTGCATAATATTCAGTAAAAGCATATAAGTGAAGTTTAAAACTTGTCATAAACGATTAGTTCAAAATTGTTTTAAAATAATGCATTCATTTGCATATATTGGTGTTTTACTATCTTTTGAGCGTATAAACTTCATCGACTTTAAGTTATTGTCAACATTTTATAATAACGATGAAATTATTAAAACTTTGTAAAATAACACACTTAAAAGGTACTTAAATTAAAAAAGTACTTAAAGGTTCAGGACACACGTTTGGGGCGAAAAATGTTCACCCTTCTTCAGCTGCATAAATTTAAGCTGCCTGCAACCACGTTAGAATGAGAACTAGGAGTAAAAGTTTTCTTACTTCAGTGCTTTGTAAATTATTTTCTTTCGTACTAATAGCGTAAGAATGTTAAGTCTGGAGTAATAACTGGAGTAATAATAAGAACTGAAGTAATAAAAGTACACAATGCATAAATAAAGCAGTTCTCACACTTCTGTGCTATCAGCACTCAGTAAAACTGCATTCAGCTGAATAAAGGTGAACGTTTTACGCCCTACACATGTGTCCTGTACTATAAGTACCTTATATGTATTTGATTTTAGAAAGTTTCAATGATTCCATCTTTTAAACTCCAGTTTCTGTTAAGTTATTTTGCTGTGTTACATTCACTTGGGAAAAAAATGAATACTTTTGGGCACACCAACAATTAACGTTATTTTTAATGGCAGTTTAAGCATACTAGAGCCTTTGCATGTGATAATTATTTATATAAACAAGATATGCATGCCATAAACTAAAATTATAACAATTGCACGCAAACATTCATTTGTAGAGTTATTTAAAGAAAATTAGCTATTGTTCTCCATGAAAATTTCGGATCTGCAAGAGAAACAATCTTACACAATTGAAGTTGAAAGCAAGACCGATCCATTCATTACATTTGTTTGGGTAACAATAGGGTAGTTCCTATGTAAAAGAAATCTTTCATACCTCCTCTGCAGCATCTCTGAAACTAAAAGATAATTACTCATTCAATGTGAACTTAGGATAATTATGAAACGAACTGGTAAATAAATTGCTTGAAATGAGAAAGGCATTTCAATCAATTTTTGAAAACGTTGCACTTCTAAAAATATAGCAATTTTAAAATTCGATACTGCTATGGATTTTTCACTGTGAATGAATAGAAAATCAAAAATATGTAGGTAATTTTTGTGAGCTACAGTTTTTTCGTAAATTTTTCACTATGTAGAAATTTTAAAAAAAGAAAAAGAAATCTCTTGAATTTCAACATATCCGTTTCATTTTTAATGAAAAATTATAACCAACAATTTTATGAAGTACTTCAATCTAATTTTCAAGTAATTTACTAATTTTATATTGTGAAAATAAAAATTATTAAGTCTAAACTAATAAACAGTACATAAAACACCTTCAACTTTTTTATTTTTAAAATTATTTTAGTTTTTTTTTTGAGGGGGGGGGTAAGTGGGTACAGTACTTTGGGAACTTACTGAATTGGCATTAACAGCGTACGAAGTACCCGGAGAAAGAAAAAAAAAACAGAATGTATGGCTAATATTTTCATTGAATTTCCTTTATGCATTGAGGCGAAAGGAAAATAAAGGTAAAACGTAGTAATAAAAGAAGAGAGAGTAGAGCTACAGATGAAAATTCATACAATCAGAATGAAGCTTCTAAATGTTGGACATTCATCATTATCCAACAGAGTCAAACATAATTCATTAGAGATATACTTGACATCAATAAATATTATTCTTTAGGAATTTTGTGAACGTTATTCGAATTGCACACGGGGTATAAATTTAAAAAGAGAAATACAAAAGCAGTCAAAATTTAAAGAAGAATGCCAAGTGGACTCTTTTTTTTGCGAAATAATTATGTTAAAATGTAACATAAATCTACTTCTCATACTTATATGCGTGCATGATATACATAACTACCCGAAGTACCCATTCTTCTCACGAAATTGAGATTGTTAAATTAACAAATACGAAACCCCGTCCCCCCCAAAAAAGAGAAAGAATGAAAATGCTACAGGGTAACATTCTCCTACATTATACACTTTAAATAAGTAAAATGATTTTTTCAACTTATATAACAGCCCCTTCCAAATAAAATATTATGAATGGGCAATTTTAATTGAAAAGTAGATTCAAAATAAAGTCGGAAATAAGATTCCGTTAAGATAAAATTACATTAATAAGATGCTGTACAAACTTGCAGCTTTTTAACGCAAAAAACTTTTGAGATCTGCAAACAATAACGGTTGAGGGCTATACATGGATTTGAACGGAAATTTTTATTTCTGGAGAGGGAAATATATATTTTTTTTTCAGTACGACCCCTGAAATGCGATCATTCGACGTGATTTCTTAATTTCCAGAGCCATCAAAAGGAGATTTAAGTCAGAGTTATTTTTATCTTCACATCTCTGACACTTTTCTTTGAATGATTCTCAAATTTCGTACAAAACCTCATTAGTGTACGGGTCACTCTTTACTAATTGAGAATTTTTTTTGTGTGGGCTCGTATAAAAATTAAAGAAAAGAAACTTTTTCGTAGCGTAACTTTTTTTCCGACCTTATTTTGAACATTTTTTTCAAATTATATTGCCCAGTTATCTCTAAGATATAAAGAATTAAGTCCGTTACCATCTCGTTGGAACACCCTGTATATAATTACTTTGATATAGACAATGCGATAGTAGTTAAAGTTACATTTTCAACAGCCAATTTGAAAAAATAACGCTGTAGAATCTCATAATGACTCACTGGCTGATTGGTGGGGGGGGGGGCAGGATTGCGGTACTACATCAATTAACAGCTTTACCTTCAATTCGTAATAAACGTAACTTAAAGTAACGTATAGCAGATTTTGGAGCTCCCGAGGCAATTGATTTCACACGCAGGAGGGAAAGCTCAATACAGAAGGCGTATGCGTCACGCCGGGCAACGCCCATGCGGGTTTCTTTATAATAACAATAAGGACGGGGGTGGCGCTTAACTGTCTGCCAGCTCAATTTTTAGTTACAACGGATTTTTGATTTAATCGGTATAAGATACGAGTCTGAATAGATATACAGGCTACGGCGATGACGTTTTAGTCACACCTCTTTGCACCTAGGGTATTCAAGGGTGAAAGGCTCAGTCCGAGATATCCCATATTAGCAAACGGCCATTACCGATTCTTGAAATGCCGATCATCAATTTGGGAAGAAGCGCAGCCCAAGCCGTGGGAGAGGATTGCGGCTAGAGCAGTGGCAGTCAGTAGTTAATCAAAGCACTTGATATGGAATGCTGCAGCAAAACCTTAATAGTGTAGGCGTGTACTTCATACCGGGAGACGCCCACGAAGCGGTCTTCATGAATAACGATGTAGCCGGGGGAGGAGCTCAACTGTCTACCAACTCGATTGTTAGTTTTAAAGAATTTTTGTCGTACTCGGTATAACGTACGTATTTGACGACATATACAAGCTACGAAGCCAGACTTAGATGGTCACCCCCCCCCCAAATAACAGGACCCTTGTAAGGCTTTGTGACCACGATTTCAGCACCAGGCCTCGGGAATACATATGCCAGGAATTGCCATATACATAATAGTGTCGTGGTGTTAATTCGGATTAAAATACCGAAAGGATGATTTTTTTTTAAGATATCAAGTATTATCGTTTTAGAATAACATTGTCGTACAGAGGAAAGGTAATACATTACTACTTGTAAATATACAAACAGTAACATTTCAAGATGTTCCCAGTTTAAAAGAAAATATTAGGAAAACTCAACAACCACATACTGAAAATAGTATTTTTATTAAATCAAAAATTCCTCCTCCTGCAGAACAGAACAGTTCTATGTATTCGTCATATAGTTGTAATTATCAAGAAAACCGACAGTTGTTGGTTAGATTCTAAATAGAGTGTGTTGCAGGTGCGGACAAAACTTCACTACGTTAGCGAGATCACGGCCCAACTTCAAGATGCTAGCGAAATCGCGGGCCGTGTATTTGGGATTTATAAAGGATTTTGAGCGGTTTATATGGGTTTTAAACGGTGCTTTGATATGTTCTGCGGGCCGAATCAAAAGCCGTGGCGGGCTGGAGGTTTCCCATATGTGGCGTAACGTGTAATAGCAGGATCAAATCGAATCAGTGAAAGTGATGGTATCTGGAAGGAAATTTGGTACTTTCGTATTATCCCGGCGGTCGTTCTCGCCAAACGATATTTCCGTCAAATGTGCTGGCAAACTGTTGCCAATCATATTTTGAACCATCAATAATTTCAAGTGTCCGGCATTTATTGTGACAAAAAATCGCTCGTCTTTGCGAACCACCGGGATAATACGTAAGTACCGGAAATTTATATTTTTCGAGGAGAATCGCTGAAAATAGCTTTTTCTAAGCGATATTATTCGCAAATATCATTGTCTTTTGTGGGAAAGCCGCCCAGGGGGTGTAGTCGCTTAAGAATCATTCTATCGCGCATTGGGCCTGGCTTCTATTCCCTGCTTGGGCTTCGTGTTAAATTCTCCGTCCCTTCCTAGGGGGTGAGAATGGCCGCCCATTGGGTGCCTCGATAGTAAAATGACCAGTAGTTCGGGACTTAACAAACGGTTGTGTTCAATGTCCGTCCATAGGGGAAAAATGTTTGGAGGGAAAAGATGGCTTGATTTATTTTTTTTTCCTTTTTTTTCTACTCATTTATTTAGATTCCTTGCTATCATCTCGGTTTTGCAGAATTATTAAGCAAATTTTTATTTACTTTAAAATGCTGCAGATGTAGTTTTTGGTTTTAGAAGAATAATTGATTTTTTTAATAAAAAAATATAATTTAAAAAAACAATTAATACGCTTTAGTGATAAATTTTACTAACTAAAAAACGAAAAATAATTTAATGAACGAAAAACAGTATTATTGTGAAAAAAGCGTGGGGTGCTTTGTGCTATATTTTTTGTATCATCTTTGTACTAATCGTACCGATCGAATATTCTCAAGAACTGATGTATGGAGCACCCCACGCTTTTTTCACAATAATACTATTTTTCGTTCATTAATTTATTTCTATATTAAGAATTATTTTTCGCTTTTCAGTTAGTAATTTATCACTAAAGAGTGTTTTTTGGTTTTTTAAAGTGTATTTTTATTTTTCACTTTTTACTTTTTGCTATAAAAGCGTGTTTTTCAGTTTTTTTAACTGTATGTATTTAAAATTTATTTTTAATTTTCGATATATCTCATAAGACACTAAGGAACACTAAGTTGGAAAGTAAAAACTGTGAGATAATTTATTTTCACTTGTGCATCAGTGGCGTAGCCAGGATTTTATTTCGGGGTGGCTGGGTATCAAATTTAAAGCTAAAGTTCAATTGTAAGCTAAGCAAAGGGTCCCATTTCGGTGAGGGGCAGCCCCCTGAGCTCCCCCCTCTTGCTACGCCCCTGCTGTGCCCCAAAGTACTAATCAACCTGCAGTTAAATGCTACTACCTTCCTCACTAAAAAGGAAAAATAGGTCTCGTGTTAAAAAGAATGGCCTTAACATGTTCTTGTACTCAACTCTTCAATAATGTGATGGATGACGATATTTTGTAAAAATAAAAATATTGCCGTGACCAGGATTCGAACCTCGGTTATTGCGGCCACAACGCAACGTACTAATCACTATACGATCACGGCCACAGTAAAAAAAGGTTTTCTTAAGATTGTAATCTTTGGAAGTGTTCTACTTTTAATCAGGATAAGACATGAGGAAATTATTTAACCTTGCGATCCTGATCAGGATAATGAGATAAACTTATAAAATTATTGTATTGTCACCGGTTCTCGATAAATGTACAAAGTTTGAATTAAATCTGTCCGTTTAAAGTGGGTCAAAATCAAGTCTAAAGGAGTCGGTTACAAACATACAAGCATACATACAGGCGAAGCTAATAAAAGCGTGTTAAAATTAGGATAATGGGATAAACTTATCAAATTATTGTATGGTCATCGATCCTTGATATATCTACAAAGTTTAAATTAAATCTGACCGTTTAAAGTGGGTCAAAATCGAGTTCAAAGGAGTCGGATACAAACATACAAGCATACAAACATACATACAGGTGAAGCTAATAAAAAAGCGTTATAAAAAAGGAACTTGGATACGGTTTGTGAATGAATCTACTTTGATTTAGTCTTTACTTTACTTTTTCAGTTTTTACTTTAAATCTAGTATGTGCGTGTATCATATACATAAATAGCGGAAGTAAATTGAAATTGTTAAATTAACAAATATGGACCCCGCTCCCCCCCCCAAAAAAAAAAGAGAAAAAAGAAAGAAGAAAGAAAATGCTACAGGGTAACATTCTGCTTCATTATACACTTTAAATAAGTAAAATGATTTATCCCCTTATATAACACTCCCTTCCAAATAAAAATTACATTTATTTAGACTGAAATGTTGCTTCGTTAAAATAAGCTTTTTCAAAATTTGGCCCCTCCCCAACAAGAAGTTTCTAGATCCAACACTGGTATTTCCAATAGATTCAGTTGAGCATTGATCGTCTGTCAGTCATTCAGGTCATCTTTATTTATATGTAAAGATTCAATTTACATTTTTTCTCTTAGTTTTCTCATATTCAGATGTCTAATATTCGATGATCAATAGTGCCTTTCTCTTTAAATACCAACAACATTGTGGAATATACATAATGTCCTTAAACGTGTTAGCGAGATTTAATTCCTTATTTCTTAGAGATATGTGGACAATTTTAATTGAAAAGCAATTTCAAAATAAATTCGGAATAAGATTCCGTTAAGATAAAATTCCTTTCATTTAAAAATGTTACTCTTTTTAATTTGTATTTGGCCTTGCCCGTTGCACAAACATTTTTTTTTTTTTGTTTTAAGTAGTGAAATTTGTCCCATACAGTAATGAGATGTTGTAGAAAATTTCAGCCTTTTATCGTAAAAAAAGTTTCAGTGATTTGTAAAGAATAACGGTTGAGGGTTATACATGGATTTGAATGTAAATTTTTATTTGTAGAGAGGAAAAAAAAAACATATATATATATATTTATTGGAATTTCTGTACCACCCTGAAATGCGATCATTGGAGGTGATTTCCAGAGCCATCAAAACTCAGCGTTATTTTCATCTTTATATCTCTTACACTTTTCTTTCTATAATTCTCAAATTTTGTACAAAACCTCATTAGTGTACGGAACACGCTTTACTAATTGAGAATCTTTTTTTTTTGTGTGTGGGGTCGTATAAAAATTAAAAAAGTGTAACTTTTTCGTAGCGTAACCTTTTTACCGACATTATTTTGAACAGTTTTTCAACTTACATTGCCCAGTTATCTCTAATATAAGGAATTAAAGCCCGTTAGCATCTATTTGGAACACTCTGTACATAACTACTTTGATACAGAGGATGCGATCGTAATTACAGTTACATTTTCGACAGTCAATTAAAAAAAATCACGCTGTAGAATGTCAAAATGGCTAACTGGCTAATTGGGAGGGGGGGACGGCAGGATAACGGTACTACGGCAATTAACAGCTTCACCTTCAATTCGTAATTAACGCAACTTAAAGTAACGCAGAACACATTTTGGAGCACCCGAAGCAATTGATTTCGAAAACAGGAGGCAAACCTTAATCCGGAAGGCGTGTGCGTCACACAGGGTAACGCCCGTGCGGGTTTCTTCATAAATAACAATAAAGCCAGGGCGGTGCTTAACTGTCTACCACCTCAATTTTTAGTTAGAACGGATTTTTGATTTACTAGGTATAAGGCGATGACGTTTTAGTCACACCTCTTTGCACCCTATGTGCTCAATGGTGAAAGGCTCAGTCCGAGATATCCCGTATTAGCAAACGGTCATCAGCAATTCTTGAAATGCCGATCATCAATTTGGGAGGATGCACAGCGGAAGCTGTGGAATGTTTTTCCTTCGCAAAGAACTGCGTCCACACCAATGGCAGTCAATAGATAATCAAAGCATTTGATTTGGAATGATCCAGCAAAAGCTTAATACTGAAGGCGTGTACTTCATACCGGGAGACGCCCATGAATATTTCTTCATGAATAACAAAGTAGCCCGGGGAGGAGCTCAACCGCCAACTAACTCGATTTTTAGTTTAAACCATTTTTGGCGTACCCAGTATAATATACGTGTTTGACGAAATACACATGTTACGGCGCTGACATTTGAATCACACTGCCTTGCATCCAGAGTCATATCCCAAGGGTGTGTGGCGATCTTTGTCCGTGATAGCGCCAGACTTAGATGTTCACACCCCCAAGTCACACACCCTTGTAAATGTTTGTGACCACAATGTCATCACCAGGCCTCGCGCGTACCAACGTTTTAAGCGTAAATCGATATTTTTTGAAAAAAGTTGACTCTTAAAATTTGAACCTGCTAGTCAAAGTTTGACTCGCGAAATTTTGGTTCATTTTTGTATTAATACAAAATTAATGAAAATTGCCATTTCGCGTTGTGACATCACCGCGCATAACGCAAATCATTTCAGAATGATAGCGCTCGCAAGTTGTACTGTGAAAGGTACGAAAAGTACTGCGCCTGCAACATTTTACACAGTTTGACTTTCCTAGGTTGGCCAATCTTCAAATCTATTCTGTATGTGTTATAGACAATGACAATGCTTGCTTGAAGCACCGGTCTTCAGAATTTACAAAATAACTATTTTTCTAATGCTACATTAAAAAGTAATCATTTTTTAAAAATAACTTTTTTTCATTGATTCGCATTCTCCAAGATCTGAGCCTGACTCGCATATTTTAAAGACTAGAGCAAGCACTGGTCAGCACCGTAGCCTGTATATCTAGCCAACCACGAGTAAGGTTGGTACAACAGATGTACATTACCTCTGATAAATCTTGAGTATATGCGTTTAATTGTGTTTTACAAGTCATAGCATACATATGACGGGTATTGCCGTACACTTAATAGTGTCGTAGTGTTAATTCGGCTTAAAACACCGAAAATATGATTTTTTTTAACGCAATCAAGTATTATCGTTTTAGAATAACATTGTCGTACAGAGGAAAGGTAATACATTACTACTCGTAAATATACAAACAGTAACATTTCAAGATGTTCCCAGTTTAAAAGAAAATATTAGGAAAACTCAACAACCACATACTGAAAATAGTATTTTTATTAAATCAAAAATTCCTCCTCCTGCTGAACAGAACGATTCTATGCATTCGTCATAGTTGCATTTATCATGAAAACCGACAGTTGTTGGTTAGATTCTAAATAGAGTGTGTTGCAGGTGCGGACAAAACTTCACTATGTTAACGAGATCACGGCCCCAACTTCAAGATGCTAACGAAATCGCGGGCCGTATATTTGGGATTTATAAAGGATTTTGAACGGTTTATATGGATTTTATAAGGTGTTTTGATATGTTCTGTGGGCCGAATCAAAAGCCGTGGCGGGCTGGAGGTTGCCCATATGTGGCGTAATGTGTAATAACACGAACACATCGAATCAGTGAAAGTGATGGTATCTGGAAGGAATTTTTATTTTCGAGGAGCAAATCGTTGAAAATAGCTCTTTCTAAGTGATATTATTCGGAAATATCGTTGATCTTTGAGGGAAAGCCGCCCAGGGGGTGTAGTAGCTTAAGAATCATTCTATCGCGCCTTGGGCCTGGGTTCGATTCCCGGCTTGGGCTTCGTGTAAAATTGTCCGTCAATTCATAGGGGGTAACTATGGCCGCCCATTGGTGCCCGCGTAATGAAATGAAAAGGAATTTGAGCCTTAGTAAAGGCTTGTGTTCAGTGCAAATGCATAGGGAAAAAATATTTTTAGGGAAATGTTGGCATGATTTTTTTTTTCTTTTTTTCTACTCATTCATTTAATTTCCACGCTATCGACTCGGCTTGGCAGAATTATTAAGCATATTTTTATTTACTTTTATATGTTGCCGATGTAGTTTTTGATTTTATAAGAATATTTGATTTTTTTTAATAAAAAAAGAAGTTAGATGCGGTTGGTCACTGAATACAGTGGACTCGTGGTACAATGCGATCTACCTTACGCGAATGAGACATTACGAGTTTTTCTCTCTCAGCAAATCCAGACACGAGATTTTTGATTTTTCATCGAAGGTAAAAGGCGCAAGAAGAAGTGCAGGGTGTGAGGGGTAAGTATCGTCCTCTTATTTGCTACTGAAGAAGAGAGCCAATCAGCGAACGATATGTCCTCCCTCGTAGCTTAACAGAAGGCGAAAGCATTCACTGACTTCGCCTTTAATATTTTTTGTGGGAAGTGGTAATCCTAACATATATTTACGCTGATCTCTGACTCACTGACTCTCTAACGATTCCGGGCGAACTTCTCGAAGATAAAACTTTCACCGTCATTAAAAAAAAAAAGCTGATTAAAAATGTAATAAAATCTGCACCGTTTATACGATCCGCTTGAAATTTTTCATAATTATGAATAAAAATACAGAAAAGAATATGCGCTGCTTTAAAAAACTGAAAAACCACACGTTCCTTAATTTTTAAGTAATTTTGTTCTATTTTCAGCTCTCTTTTATTAGAGTATTTCCTAGAGTAAAAAAATAGAATCATTTACGTGACAAAATTAGCGTTCGCAACTGACATGTAAGTCATATTGAAGTCACGTTCGTCAGGCTTTGAAGGGAAAGATACGATTCCAATTCGCTGAAAAAAATATTTCGAGAGTACATAGTTTAATTGTTTTTTCCCCATAAAATAATTTCCTCTGCATGAAGCATTGATACGAAAGGCTGTTCCCAGAAAACGAAATCTTTCGAATACGACAAGTGTCCGCCCGTTTCCAGAAGAGCATGAAATTCGATTTCGGTATATAATAAAAATTGAATGGGAAGCTATTTATTTTAAGTGGACGTAGAATAAATTTGAAGAGTGTAAACATACTGCCAAGTGTTTTTTTTTTTTTCGCCCGTTGTAATTGCCTCTACAACGGGCTTTATATCTTCTAGTATGGTATAGTTAGGGAAGGGTTTAAAACGGTTTGAGCGGTTTTCTTAAGTGTGTTTTACAAAAATCCTATATATCGTTTATTGTATTTCACGAGGCGGGAATTTTCACTTGAGGAGGGGTCTTGAAACGCATTTATCGCGTTAAGTCAGGACTCCACTGTGCTGCAAAGGAAAGAGTAGTTCATGAGACGACATTGAAAAAATTGTAAAGTATACTAAGAAAGAAAAATCTGATGTGGACACCCCAAAAAATAAACTGATTTTGTTTTATTGTTATCTTAGTGCGATAAAATTCATGTTATGTGAGCGATATCTTTAGAAGATTAATTATTTAAATTTTAAAGAAAACCATTAAAATCATTGAAGAAGAATATGATCCTGCCATTTTTTATTTATAGAAAAGTGTGTCTCAAATGAAGCAAATTTCAAAGTATAAATTTGTTTCATTTTTCATATTTTTACAGGCCATGCTGTGTAACACACACAAAAAAAGAAATAATTAAATAAAAAGTAACAATAAATAACAATAATGTGTTTGATGGACTAAAAATTTTCGACGCGTCTTAAAGTTTTGACTATCTTCATGGGTACTAAGATCTCATGAACAGTGTTTCATGAGATCTTAGTAAATATATATATATGGGCATGTCAGTGGATATTTTGAACACATGAAAAATGTGTATACGATAACATCTAAAACTTAACTTAGGATATGAGTCAATGCAACATTATTGAATATTGCTGAACTTATACCCGAAAAGATATAAAGAATCAGGAAAGAAAGGTAGATGGAAAATATATTACCTTAAAAATGAATTTTTATCTGATTAATGCAGTTTTTGTAAAAAAGAAAACTCTTGCGTAAGTATTTCAGTTTACAAATAATCATTAAGACAGTTTAAAAGGAATGTTTCTCGAGGGAATAATTACCATCTAAATGCCTGTCGGTCGTTAGTACAACAATCGAGCATGTAATTATTCTCTTAAAATTACGTAAAATCCTTTAGCTATAATTATCCTTGTTTCAATAGCAATGATTCTGTTACGCATATGAAGGACGTATGCCACGTTTCCTGCAGCAACATAACAATCTAAATATAATTATTCAACTAATATACGATGTGAGCAATTATTGAACGAAGCGGATGTTAAATTACCTCGGATGCCATAAATATGAAATTCATTTTTAAATAATTTTTTTAAAAATATTACGTTTCCTATGATGTTGCATTTTCTTTTATTGGAGAAAAAAAAATCCCTTTAATAACATCCGTCTTTTTTTTTTAATCATGGTTGTATTTATATCTCCTAATTATAATACCAACAATTATTTTGGAAGTAATACATTTATCAAGTGATTGTAAAATTATAAATGTTTACATATTTTTAAAAGTTTCATACCAAAGTTTATGTTTAGATGTGAAAAATAAAAGAATGATTGTCAAGGAAATTCAAATCAGCGGATGAAACTGCTTATTGTGTATGACTTCTGAATTAAGGCTTACGTCAAATCCTACTATATAGATACACTGATCCCTGGCTCACCCTCTAACGATTCCGGGTAACCAATCCAAGATAAAACTTTTCCAGCCATTACTCAGAGAAGATTAAAAAGTTCAAAAAGATTAAAAAGCAATTAAAAAAAAACGTCATTACATTCGCATCGTTTGTACGTCCCGTTTGAAATTTTTCATAATTATTTATAAAAATATAGAAAACAATCTGCGCCACTTTAAAAATCTGAAAATCCACCCGTTCCCTCATTTTTAAGCAATTTTTCGCTCTTTTCAGCTTCATTTTATTTCTGAGATTAAAAAAAGGTGAATCATTTGCGTGGCAAAATTAGCTGTTTCAAGTGACAGTGACGTCAAGATAAAGGTAATCAGAATTTGAAAGGAAATTGCTCGATTCCAATTCATTTAAAATAGTTTTTCCACATAATATGTGTATATATATTCTTAAAAATGATCGTCAGTTTGAAGCATTAATATAAGAGGGACTGTGTACAGAAAAGAAAATATTTCGAATGCGAAAAGTTTCTGAGCGTTTCCAGAAAAGCATGAAATTCGATTTGGGTATATAATAAAAATTTACTGTAAACTTATTTATTTTAGGTGGACGAAGATTAAATATATTGAGTGTATTTGAGTGTATATATTGAGTGTATTTGACATACTTTCGTCAAATGTTTTATCTAATGCCGTTGTAATTGCTCCAAAGCGGCTTTGACTTCTAGCATTCAAATATTGAATACTACGATGAAATGCAATAATGCAATGAAAATACAATAACATGCAAAAAAGAAAAAAAAATACATTTGATAAAAGTGTGACTTTAAAAAGTAGTGTGTAATACTATTTCAAATCATGAATTGCGACTTCATTAAAAAACAAAAAGATCTTTATGAAAAGCATGATTAAAACAAAGCAACATATTTTCTCGTTGCTTAAACAATTAGTGAAAGCATTGGTTTTTGTCATATAAGCAAAAATTTCTTTTGAATGCAAGTGAATATTTTTATTCTAGAGCAGAAGAGTTTTTCTACTGATCGTAAACTATAATTTTTACTATTCCAGGCTCTACTGCCCCCCCAAAAAAACGAAATATTTGTGAATTAATATATCTACCATCCATATTCTCTCAACTGAATAATGAGTGATAAACTAGTGAAAAAATATTTTTTGGGAATATGAATTCATTCTCATTCATTGAACTACAGCATTTGTTTATTTTTTTTGACCAATAGTTCCATTAGCTTTTAAAAGTTTATGCTTGCGCAATGCACTATTCTCCGCTAAACTCTAGTACAGAGCTTTTAGCTTACAGGCTGTGTACGCGGACCTGCATTGAGAGCTTCCAGGACGTGTGTAGTGTTATCCGTCTTTTTTTAAAGTCAAATAAAACCAGGATTATTTTAAGTTGTTTGAAAAATGCCTTGAATTAAAAAAAATGAATTTACAATTTTCATAGTATACATTAAGAGTTAAACGAAGTGCTTCCTGGATTTATAAGATTTTTTTCCACATCGCAATCCCCCTAGCAATAGCTGATAGTTTGCCCGCAATTTACTTTTACTAACTATAAAATCTTATATTTACAGAAGGGTACAGCACTTGGGAAAGTAACTACTGCACTTGAATGGATTATGTTGGGAACGTGTGCCCTAAATGAGGCTAATACACGTAAAATCTGCCGTAGCTCATATATCTACCCTGTTGGAGCGATACCTCTGGGCACCAAATCAGGTGCAGGTCTCTACTCTGGAATTGGTTCAAAATTAGGAGGCCCTCTAGGAGGCAACGTTGTCTCGGAAATTGGGTGCTCTCAAAAGAAAGACGGCAACGCATTCGGGGATTGTAGGAGTCAATTCCTACACAACAAATATTCATATTTGAAAATATGTACATGCTAAGAAGTTACTAGGGTGAAAATCTATCATTTTACTAAGGGAATTTTAATACTTGTAGTAAAAACATCAGTACAAAGATTTCAACATTAATATGATACCTTTGTGAATAACGTAGTGATTCATTTTTACACTAAATATTTATTCAGATATCGTATTATATCATCAGTGTTATCTTGTATACTTCATGTCTAAAAATTTAAAAAAAAACCAGTTATTCATATTTATCAATTCATATTGTGATAGTAAAAAAAATGTTAAGTATATGCAATATGCATCATATGCACGCTTCTTTCTTAAACGTATTCTGTAAAGGAATCATACGTGAGAATATATTAATAACAGTCTTACATGTCAACTATTCAAAGAGTTTTGACTGTCATGGAATAATATATTATCTCCGTCACCAATTGTGCTTATCATAAATATTTGGATTATGAACTTTGAGATGTTTCTTTAATAAAGTCAAAGGTTTATTATTTAAAGAAGTTCACTTCTCTAAACCACTTTCAACTCTAACGACATCTTAATGACTCCATATTTCGACTTCGTTGTGGAAAGCTGCGACGCCTAATGAGACATCTAATGACACTTAAAGCAACTTCATGTCAGAATTCAACGTATAATGAGATCTATTGAAAAAGCTTAGCTGTTTACTTTACGCCGTGGTTTTGAATGATGAAATGCTGCTTTAATTTCTTCGATTTTTCTAAACTTTAAGTGTCACCAGCTCAGATTGTTTTAAGCTCATTCAATTATCTTCACGGTTGAAAAAGAAGAAAGCATTTTCTTACTTAACAGACTATTTGATACTGCCGAGTGCTATTATGCCAAAGTAAAAAAGTGAACTATATTTTTATTTCGTAAAAATATGGATTATACAAATGCAGAAACGTTTGAAAAGAAATGTTTCTTCTATGACATATACTGGATGATTTTCTACTAGATGTACTGATTAATCTGTTATATTCAAAGAAAAATAGTAAAACTTTAAAAAACGCCGTGTTTCGGAATATTTTAATAAATTTTGATGGAATAATAAAATATGTTGAAGTTACAGTTGCAGGGGAAAAAAACTGATGTCCCTAAACCTTAATTTATGGAAGTTCTTTTTAAAGAACCCTTTTTTGTACTTGAATTACGAACGAATATTTAACAGAGACTTATATATGATGCTAAATCTTGCTTATAAAAAATAAGCCATTTATTTATTTTCCTAATACTTCCAGAGAATCAGATTCGTCTCTGCAAAGAAAATCAATTCAGTACTAATAAAACTTTTCCTTAAATTTTAAAAATTGTGATCAGCATTGAATGCTTGCATAGATGTACTCGATTATTTTAAAACATTGCTAGCAATACGTACCTGCATTTTAACTTTGGCTTTTATAATTAGGTTCATTTTTTATTTATGTAATTACCTTAGTAATACATCTTCATCATTTTGTGTAACTTGTTAGCATACGTAATCCAAATTCTTGACGGTGCTCACTAATGAAACCTCTTCAATTATCCAGAAGAAACCGACCGTTTCTTCTCATTGGTTATTGGTTACAGATGACAAATCGATATAAATTTTGACTAACTGTTTAAATAAACGAAGATTCAGTGTGTTTCACAATTTAAAGTATGTTTGTTGAGTTATTTATCATTTATAATTTTATCAAAAGTTTTCTTACGATATATTCGACTGTTTCTCTGCTTCCAGACAGGTATCTACGTAAAATATGTAAACATTCTTTAAACAGATTATAATATTGAACAACTAAACATCATAAAACTTTTAATCTAAACGCATCCTTTTGATTTATTCAAGTTATTCTTCAGTAAAGTCTAACTTTTATTTTTCCTCTCATCCCATCGTATTACAAAATAGAAGGAAAAATTGGATTTTTTAAAATCGTTTTTCAAGAACATTTGTAAAAAATAATTTAGTACGTTTCAGCAGATTTTAATATTGCGAATTCCTTGTCCTCAAAAAAAAAAAAAAAAAAAAAAATCGATTCTTACTCATAATTAGATTAGTGAAATTTTTCTTCGACTCTAGAAGAACGTAGAATAAGAAAAAAAATATCATTGTATTCTACGAAGAAAAGAGATTAGTACTCAGGGTATAAATGGCAGAAGAATGTGTAATAAATACTCATTTCTGCTTTTGCCTTCTAATCAGCATGACATTAGGATGCGCAGTGCTTCATTATTAATGTCAGTAAATGCACGAAACAAAATGCGTTTTTTTTTAATGAACGCAAATGAACTAAATTTACTCTTCCTTATTTTTTATGTCGTTCCTTTTCTTTAAAAGAATTTAGAAGCCGTTTATACGCTGAAAGAACGATACGCTGACGCAAAAAACGAATTACAAATTTGTTTCCAATTGGCTTAGTTCACAATGTCTCTAATATTTATTTAAAATAACCTACTTATATTTGTATATACTGTAAAATCTAACATTCAATGAAAGAAAAGCTTTCAGGAAATAAAAGCATTTTAAACAATGTAGTACTACATGCATGGCGTATTTTTATTGTCATAATTTTAAGCTGAACTACCTGAGTACCCGTTATTCGTATAGGAAAATCTGCACTTTTTCTAACACACATAACTGGTGTTGATCCGATTGGAACATTAAAAAGAAATAAAGAAAGAAAGCGCAAATTTATTTTATTCATAACGTAAAATTCACATCCCAGTGTCTAACTTAAAGAATCTTTTACAATTTCCTGCTGTATCACTTCCAAATCTATGTAAATAAAATTAGACTTTTCTCTGTACATTATTTGGAATTCCAAAATTTTGCGATTTCTATCCGTTTCAAGCACCTGGGAATTCAGTACGACCGTCAAGAAAATTTTGTCTGTCAGTCATTCTGTCATTATGTCGTTTTGTCTTTCTGGCCGTGAATATGAATGTCGTTAAGCCATTTTTAATTGGTTTTTCAACACGCAATGCTTTATTTTTTTAAATCAATATGTGTGGAAAAACTACAGGTATTTCTTATAATGCATAAAAATTTTAAATTTTGAATACATTGAAAAACATACACTTTTTGTGCACAGTTTCTGACAACATAGAATATGCAGTTTTTGTATGCATAAAAAATAAAGATAATTGGCACAAAAAGTGCGTACTTTTCGAAGTATTAAAAATATTCACTCTTTATGCACAGATTGTGTACAATCTGTATTCTTTGGCAAAAAAAGTGCAAACATTTTTTGCCTGGGCCCGAACGAATATGTTCGAAAAACGGCAACTCTTTTGCCTAGGGACGGTGGTAAACCAGAGATTAAGGTAAAATGGATCGTTAAAATAATGTTGAATTAAGGCGCTCCACACAAAACCCAAGTTCAAAGCGTCTTTTTCATGTTTAAAAAACATTTAGATTTCCTAACTAAAATCAGAAATTGACAACGTTTAAAATGCGCATTTTTAACGCAAAATAAATGTTTAAAATGTGCTCCTGGTATACGTTAATTTGACGTAACAAGTTTTACGTTTAAAGTGTTTTTCGGAGAATCTTAAATTTGACAATATATTTTAACGTTTTAAATGCGCTTCGGAGAAACGTTAATTTGACAGTATATTTTAGCGTTTAAAATGGACTTCAGAGAAGCGTTCATTAGACGGAATTTTATCAGTAAACATATAAAAAGCTCGATATTCTGATATTGTTTTACCTGTATTCTGTGGCTGGGGAATTTTTTATAACTATAACGGTTAAGTTAAATATACGATTTTATTTCTATATTTAACCCTAAACTATTTAATAAAATATTATCCTAGTATAACGATATTAAAATACTCGAGATTTTTAAAAAAGTGAAATTTAAAGAGTGTGTTAATGTTAAAAAATTACATAGCGTTATAACATTATACATTTTTTAATTTATGTCATTTCTTAATTAATGATATGTAAGCGACAAAACATTGCTGAGAAAATAGGTATATTTTTTTTTTTTTGTCCCAAATGCAATTTTCAAAATTAGTATTCGTGAAATTAGCAATTTCGAAAAACAAATGTCGAATTAAAAAAGGTATAAAATATGTCTTTTTTATATTCTTTACAGCTTACAATGAATAAATCAATTTTGCAATTACTAAAGCAAATTTTATATCTGGAGTTCTGATTTTTATGTTAATATATATTTATTGAATTACCATTTTTTAAAACTATTACACAGAGAAAAACTATACCAGAGCAACACAATTTAGCGGAACAAAATTTTAAGAAATAAATATTGTAAAGTGCCACTTTCCGCGTGATTCGCTGCAAAAGCCTGCTCTATGTTGTATCTGCGTGATGAGATAGTGTTGTAAAATTCAATTCACTTTTCCTTACTTTTAAAAGATACGTCCGGTCAGGTTTTACCCTCTTCACGAGTAACCTTCTATTCATACTAGTGAGAAATGTTTAAAGATTGATAATCTGCTGTATCCACATTACCCCATAAATCCAAACATCGGAACAAAAGAACACTTACAATGGCACATCCCTGAAAAGAAAAGGAGAAAAAAATCTTCATTCTGGTAAATGCTTTTTCGACTGATTGTAAATTTTTACCCTCAGCACGGTAGATGAAAATATTAGTTTATACTACTTTTTGTTGTATCATAAAAAGTCTAATTAAATAAATATTATCAATATATTTTTGTAATTTTGTAATAAAAGACCTAAATTCGTTACGATGTAATATTTGAATTTTACTTTCATAAATATAAAAATTGTGTCACAAACGATTCATATTACTTGAAAGTATCTTGAAAGTAATTTCGAAGTTCCATTCAGAAAATCCTCTACCTTTACTACAATCTGTAGTAACTTAGAGGCAAGTGAAATCCGGTCTTGTGGATAGAAGCAACAGTCCTGAAAAGGGGGGGGGGCTATGTCCTAGAGAGGGAAAGTAAGGAAAAAGTTGAAATAATTCCTGTGCTTGGTGATAGAAAAATATTTTTAACTCATTATCAAAGAATAAAAGCACCTGTTAATCGTTTTTTTTTATTTTTAGATTAGTAAATAAATTATTATTGTGAATAGATATTTCTATATTCTTAATGCCATTATGTTTCTTAATGGATAAATTAATATTTTCTCCTCCATAGACAAAAATATTTACTCTATATTAATATTTTGTTTAATAATAAGCTAAAAATACAACAAACAGTTTAATTATAGCCTTAATTTAAAACTGTGATTCTTAAAAAAAAAAAAGTGAAAATTACGTTAAGGAAAGGTAATATGAAGGGCAATCATTAACACATTCTTATCGTGGAAAGTGGGGGACATTTTAACGTTTATATTGTGCTCCGGAGAAACGTTAATTTGACAAAAGTTTGTGAAACTACACGGCAAAAGACGGCATTTTGTCGTTTATTTAACGGTTCTCTGCGACTTGGTTAGGCCAACACCTCCTAGATATAGAAGGCCTGAGAACAGAAGTCATCACTAGGTCTTCTAAGATGGCGTCATCACAGTTCTACTTTCACAAAGTAAAACTACTTAAAATTTTTGGTGAATGATACAAATTTTAGAAATTATTTTAAGTGGAAGATAAATATTAAAATACCTTTGTCATAAAAAATAATTTATTATTATCTATTTCTTTATCATATTATATAATTAAAATTAGTGATAGTTAAAATTTCCTATTTGTCGTAAAATTAAATTTTCTATTTTAAATGTTTTATTAAAATGTTTTATGCGTGAGTAAATTCTACAGAAACTTTGAATAGTTTTAATTTGTGAAAATAAATGTGTGATGACGCCATTTTAGTGGACCTAGTGATGACGTAAATGTTTTTGCTCGCAGACATTGTGTATCTGGGAGGTGTTAGTTAGGCTCGTAATGAAAGCTTGCGGGTTGTATTCCCATGTACCACTAAAGACCACCACGTATATGCCGTGTACGTACACGTTAAATCCGCGGTTCCGAAAGTCTTCTAAGCGATTGCTTAGAGTTTTCAAAGGGTGCCAATATTCAGAAATATCCTATACTTCTGATGAGGTTCCGAATTTCAGCGAGAGATTCCAAGACGCTGGTATGTGGTTCTAAATGGCACACTCGGTGATTTGAGCTGTCCTCTCCTGGCAAACAAACAAACCCTTCTCCCTAATTAGCCCGATCAACTTAGTCAGTTCCTTATTGCATCTATAAATCGGACCAAGATCTATCACACTTTATCACACCCTTTACATAGTGTTGAACAAATTTTCGCATAATTTCAGAAAGTGCTTATTTCTCAGTACTCGTAGCCATGGGCAGCGGACTACTATGTAGAGCTCTTATTAGTCCACAGTATTTTCTCAATGAATCTTCAGATGTGGGATTTTGTCTACAGAAATTAACATTTTTCTCATAAAATAAGTTCAGGTAGCAAAGCAAATAACATAATTCAATCCATAACAACAACCACAGCAGCTATATATTAATGACTATGTCATTTTATCTCTCACCCCCTTTATTGAAAAATTTCCGAAAAATGTATCCCAAAAAAAACGACATAAAAAGGCGAGATAATTTTACATATATTTAAATACTATTAGTTCACAACAGCTTTAATCTATTGTTACAATACTTCGTAAGTTGTAGAATATGCATCACATGCATTTTTCTATAAATGGGTTACAATCATAAAAATTTCAACATAGGGTTACGAGGCGAAATACACGAAAGATAAGAGATAAAATGACATATTCAATGAATATCATTTTAATATGACAATAATGAAACTAAAAAATTAGGGGGGTTCAGGGGGGGTCTACCCCTGACGAGGCTCGAACAGCCGAGTTTATATATCTATAGATATATAAAAGCTTAGAGACTTTCATACATTAAATTCGCACTGAAGTGCTAAAAATTAAAAGCGTATCATAAGCCATGTATCAATCCTACTTTTGTTCTTTATTCCATTTTGTACTCGAGAATCTTGGCAGCCCAATAAAATTTAGCCATGGCAAAAGTATCAGTAATATTAAAAGTGTCTTAAAATCCAGCGCAGTGCAACTTGTCAAATGTACATAATCCGTGGCTTCATCCGACGAATACAGGACATTCATTAGTAGCTACAACAATGCAGTGCAAGTGTCTATTTAAGAAATCATGTCCTGTCGAGAGTCGAAAATTTGCCGTTAAAACTGCATGGTGCAAGTCCTTTGGATGGCCGACAAAATAAGTGTATTCGACATTAGTTGAAAGGAAGTTTTAAGCTCGTTTTAAAATTTAGTCTATTTTCTTATTCTCCACAGAACTTAATTGATGGAAGCATGAAGGAATATGCGTATGCGATAATTTACAACTATTTTTAGTCAAAAGATCAACCTTTTTATTTCTAGGTACCCAAGAATGGCTGCGGACTTATTTAAAAACGATCTCAAAGCCAGAAGTAATTGCGTATTTGATACTTATGATGGTCTCTACTCAAGGAAACAATCACTAGGTTTAACCTAGTGATTAGACGCTGCAACCTTAACACATATACAGTTGTTAAGGTAGCAGCGTCTGAGTCAATGGAGATAACTGCCGTATTAAGGTTAGTAGCAAGTCCAAGAGGGTTTAAAATTGCATTTGTTATGGCAAAAATTTCTGCAACGAAGTTAGATGCATTAGGATCAACAGCAAAATATTCCTCAAAAAATCCTCACAATACAGGCCAGCAATAGTATTTTCATCTCAGCCATCAGTAAAAATGTGAATTCATTCTGAATAATCCAGAAGTAGCCGTATTTTTCTTTCTTGCTTCATAAAGCACATCGCTGGTGTGAAAATTTGCGTTAAATTAGTCAGCTGAAACTGTTAACAATCTTTGTCAACCACATTCTAACTCTACCTCACCTCTATAAATATTGTCTGGAACGTGCATCATAATCCAAGAGTGTGCCGTGTTTACATTTCTTATTCCATAAAACGCGTTTCAGAATTAAATTCGGTAATAAAACCGGTAACTAAAACTTTTTAACAAACTTCGTCATGCAGATTCTAACTATAGTTCGCCTTTATAATAATCTGTTGCATTTTCCAGTTTCTAGCCAAATATGGAAATTCTCGCCAACTAGGTTCACTGTAGGGGATTTTTTTTGTCTACGAATTCGGCAATAAATTTATAAAAGAATGTTGCAAATCTTGGGAATTTTTAACAATTCATCCCCTTCGCACCTCTCACTACTATCTGGCAATCAAGTTGAAAGATATAACGATAACGGTTAGACGCAAATAGTGTACACTAAAATCGTTGCACAAAAATATGTTCACAAAAACATGTCGACAAAAAATACCGAACTGAATGAAATAGCATAATATTCTAGTTTATTAATCTGTGTAGTTTGTAAGCGATTCAATGTATAGTTGGTGAAAAATGCACTTATTACGAATCACCGAAAACAAAAATTCTCCTTTCTTTAATTAAACTTTTCCCTTAAAGTAGGAAAGCTTGTTTCTATTTTCTGGAGGAAGATAGCTTTTTGCGACATTGTACGCGATACAAATGAAATAATTTAACCATCCATGTCAGCAAATTACCCGAAAGATCCAATTCTTCCTCCTTTTATCGCAGCTTCATTGGAACTGTGTTCATAAATTTTGCTCCGCATTATTTTTTTACCTTGCTCATCAACTGAAAACACGACAGTAACTTTTCTCCTTTTTTTCGTCCAGACAGTTTTTTTTTTATTCATTATCGTGCTCCTTGAAGAGTTGTTACTTTCTAAAAATGACGGGGTTGGGATACTGAGAATGGATAAAGAAACTGCTTCTATCAATTTGCTATAAGTAAGATGCAATTATCATGTAAATAGTATTTTAAAGACATCACTGCTCTAAATAAGTAGGTATTCATACAAATGGAATGACAAAAATGATGCAACGGATGATTTCTTATTAAGATTTTGAGGATAGTAAAAACGAAAATCTTTAATAACAGTAGGATGTTTTTCAGATGAATTATGATTATAATCAAAGATATTTTTACTGTAAAAACATACATGTGAGCTACAGAATTAAAACAAATTTATGGAATTAGAAGTAGAATATAAAAAGTGTTATTTCCTGAGCGTGTCTTTAAAAATCCTCAATCTTTTAGCACAGTACCATGGAAATATTGCTGTATGTTTGTGTGCTTGTGACATCGCTGCGCTAGGGCGATCTTCAAAGGATGGGGGTGTGCATTGGTAGTAGGACTTACTAAGGCTATCTAACGCGTACTCACTTTATATCTGGAGAAACCTACCAAAGTTCCAGACCGTTAGATAGACAGCCGCGTGATGGGACCCGAACCCGGGACCTCCACACTTCGGCCGTCTATCATTTTCAGTGACATAACCACAAAGTATTACTGTATGATAGTCCTCCACAACTCACACATGAAGAAAGTCTCGGCTTATAACTACAGACGTTGGGCCCCGAGATATTGAGGTCAAAAGACACAGCACCCATGTACTTCTAAAGGTAAATAAGTATCTATAATAGGAGAATTTGGTTTTCTGTTGGTGCCGCTAAAACTCTAGATAAGTAGTACAACTAACCGGCGCAGTACAATGGTAGTTACATGGTATGGAAATCCCCCAACTTCCATCCCTAAAGGAAGTTTCGGTTTGGAACTTCAAAGGTTGAATTCATAGATATCTTCGTCAATCAAAGCCTTCAAAAGAGTAGTCGGTGAAGCAGCTGGAAATCGAGTTTAAACATTTTGAAGAATGCTTGAGAATGCTGCCGAATGTTCTGTGGTGTTCTAGAATGTGTCAGAAGTTTCTGGACCTTCGATGTCGATTTTGACAATTTTTCGAGCACAGAATCTGTGAACTGTATGCCTTTCTCAGCATCGTGATCTATCGAGTTTTCCTCTTGAAAAATTGCACGTATTGTTCTCTTCGGTCGAGTAATAAAACAAAATCGAATTTCAAAGCATTATTTTTTCAAAATTTTTCAAAAATCACTACAAATTCGAATTAAGCATTTAAAAACATCGCGATATCTTAAAATGTTATCTGACATTTGTTTTTTAGAGTTTTTATAAAGAGGCGAAAGACACACACAGGTTATTATTTAAAAAAAATTGAAACCATACATAAAAAAAAGCTGAAGACAATAAACGAGTTCATTTCAACCACAAATTTATCTATTACAAAATTTAAAAATAGGAATATCAGTGAAATTAACTGAGCACCCAGATTTAGGCTGTAATCTTTTTTTTTTTTTCAAACCATGATCTAAACTCAAAAAGAACATATTTCTTGAAGTTCATGCAACAATTGGATGTGAAAATATATCGATTTTCTTCTCATATGTCTGCGACAGATTTCTTAAATCCACTATATTTTCATATAAATTAGAATCACGTATAAATAAATGAATGGGGAGCGGCATATTAAAAGATTATTTTACTTTAATCAATAAAGAAATGTATGCATTTTTAATTGTGCGTTTGAAGATTTAATTACTCTTAAATGATGTAGAGACTCTTTAAATGAATATGACAGTCAAATTCTTCAAACTCATTCATTCTTTCTAATTTTAAAAATATTGTTCCTAAAATTATTTATTTTTTAAAACTATAAATTGAATATTTATTTAATGGAATGCAGAAATAATTAAATGGATTTATTTCTTGATTTTAATTCAATCTGAATAGGTTTTAATACATTTCAATGATATTTGGTAAGCAAATCGTAAGTTTTATATTTTTATAAGTTCACATACTTTTCTCAAGTTTCTCTCCTTGCATCCGTCAGAAAAAGAAGAAGAAAAATCATAAATATTCTTCTCTTTTCTCCAGTTATTTGTTTTATGAGTACGGTGACTGTGAGCCAGCAGTTCCTACAAAAGTTCCGGGAATTAAACAGTATTAAAAAATTGTGTGGCCCGATGGGGTGAAGAAACTGGTTATGAAATTCGGAGAGGCATACATTTTTTAAATGAAATCTGTCTTAAGTAGAAAACCAATTGCATCAACATAATTAGAAAATTTGGCCACCACATTTCAGGAAAGGAGGAGTGGTGATGGACGTAAGATCACTGCAAAGGAAACTGCCCGGACTTAGGGCATGTCTTTGAGCATAGTCCAAACAACTGTAGGAAACATTGCATTTGTATCGATACAGAATTATTTGCTCTCGAACTGGAATTACTTGCTCACATGGAAGTAGACAACGAATGTTAATGGAACATTTTGAGGATAGACAAAGCACCTTCCTTTCTTCAGGGACGTCAGTACTTTGAGTTCTAAAATATTGGCAACGAAAATTCCGTTTGAACATGAATGATCACTTCTTCATTTGGCAAATGTATTTGTGTGATCCCGGTTGTAGGCATAATTTATCGTGGGGCTTTTTTTAAAAATTATTATTTTTTTTGAACAGATGGGTAGTGCTGATGCAGTTACCTGTGCTGTCTGTGATAAATACTATGAGATCCGTTAGTGGTACCATGTCATTCTAACACTTTACAGCCTGCAAACATAAATTTTAGCATTTTAATGCAAGATGGTGGTTCTTCTCATATTGCAGAGGAATTGATGCAGTCTCTCAACAATCATTTCAGCAATGAATAATTTATTGGCCGTCACTTACGAGAACGTGTTCGTGAAGTTGACCTGATCATATGCTTGTGGCCACTGGTTGTTGGGCTATGTAAAGATCGCTTCGTTCAGTGCTCTGGTTGCAAATTTATCTGAACTGGTACAACACAGCCAAAACGTAACTTCTGAGACACATTGATCTTATGTGAAATATACGGTTTCTTGTTTTCAGCTTGAGGAAGAAAACGGCGGACAGCCTACTGCACATGTCTTGCGCAGGTCTGGACTTTATTAAAAACATATTCCTATGTTGCTTTTAATACGGTTTTCAACATCAGAATAACTAAAGATCAATTTCATTTCTTTTAGAGTAGATTTTGGCCGCAGGACAATGAAATATTGGTTTTATTGCCGCGATTTATGGGCATTTTGTTTCAGGAATATTAAGAGCGAATTATTCATATCTAACATGTACGAATGTGTACCAATGTGCACTACGTAGCTCCCTAGATGACACTGGTTTTGCAAACAACGAATCACGGATGCGCGATTGTCAGTTTTCATACTATGAGGTAAATTACTTTTATGCGTATTTTGATGCAGTTTTTTTTAAATTTTTTATTCTTTTCCTCGCAATTTTACAGATTTATATTTTAAGGTTTTTTTTTTGTATGTGAAGCTAACCTAATAATGATCTCATTACTTTATGTTCTAAGTGACACGACTTTGGACCAAAACCGCAGGAAAGCAATTTTCATATCTTCATCAAATGGGGCAAGAATCCGCATGTACGATGGGGTAAAGATCCAAATGCGAATTTTTGCTCCCCCCCCCCTAATGCTTTGAGATTTATAATAATGGTTTGTTGACTAGTAACGGTTTTCTTTGTTTGATATTCGCATGTTGTGTCAAATTCTGAACCTTCCAATAACCATCATCTTGTGCTAAGTTCTGGGCCTTCCAATGATGTCCATCAGGAACAGAAAAACCTATCACCCGACATGCAAGGTCATGTAAAATTTTCAGTCAGGCATGCGTTTCATTTTTTTATTAATTATTATTATTATTTTATTTTATTTTTTTGTCACTAATTCGGCATGTGATTGCAACATTTACGTTAACATCAGTTCGTTTTAGCAATATGATAAGTTTTTCTACGGCCCTTGGAGATTTGAGTTCCTTTTAGTTGTGTAATAACCAACTGTCTTCCCCTATTTTGTAAGTTTCTCTAATAAATTTAACTGACAGTGATTTTTGTTCTTTTTGTCTATCTGTTCTTGTTAATCTAAGTTTAGAATACATACTTTTGAGATTGTTATCTGACATCAAAATTTTCCATGGAGTTCATTGCAAGAAAAAAATTTAATTGTACTCTACCAGTATTGAAGGTGATGTGAGCAGTCAAACTCACGACCTCACAAATAATAATTTTGAAGCAAAGACAAATTTGCAAGTGGGTTTATTCTGAGTTTTGTGTCACATCCACCACTGCGGATCTTTACCCTATTCGAGGGGGCAAAGATCCGAAAATACAAAAATCTGTAAAGTCACTCCCAGATTTTACGTATTATATTTTAGATAAAAGTGATCATTTAAGATCACAGGTAAAGATCTCAGCTATATTACAAAAAACTTTTAGGTTTATAACTTGTTGGAAATTTTCATAAATGCGTTAAAATTCAAAATTGCGGACCTTTGCCCCCACCCACCCTATACGTTTGATTAGATTCACATGGAGATGTACGTACATAGTTCTTACGTTGAAGTATTAAAGTAATTTTTGTTCTATAGAAATTGACAAATTAAAAATGCTTTGCATTGATATTTATTAAAAATATTTAAAATCACACACATACACACCCGGTCATTTTCAACACAAAATAAGCACAGCAGACACACAACAGTTCTACGTAGGCAAAAACTACCATTTTATAAACTATCCAGAAAAGTTGTCGTTTAGAAGACTTTAGATTTGCGTTTTTCTTAAAATCCGTGACCAAAACAACTGGTAACCTTTCCCCTTGACTAGGAAGAAGAAATAAAGCAAAATTGTGTTCTCTGTCCTCTTCCAAAAACAACCGAGCTTGAGTGTTTAAACAACGTTTTAGACCCTAGCTTTATTTCTGATCTCCAGATTTAGAATTTCAAAAGCTTTAAGCATTCACCGCACAACGGAAACCACTTTGCAAAAAAAAAAAAAAAAAAAACTCGCTCAAATCCGTTCGCCTGTTTTTGGCTACAGAAGAAAAACGCATTTGAACAGTGCCTTTTATCTACATGGATTCACATTTTACATATTATTCAGTGAATTTTAGAAATGATACATTTTAAATACCGACATAAAAAATGTCAGACTTAGTTAATTTTAATATAATAGTAGGGTATGTTTAATCTGTATTATCTCCTGCCTGTCTATGCATGTAGTACGTTTACTCATAACAATGACTAATGGCTAACTCATGAAGCGTTACTCGTCGAAACACACTTTGATTAATGCAATTTGTTGAGGAAGAGATCCATTATTCGAGAAATCAGTACCTGGAAACTGCGTAGTGCTAGAGTATTTTCGCAAATAAATTTGTATTACAATCGTCAAAGAGCATTTTTTATTCTCTTAGCTTTTGTATAATTTAAAGTTTCATAAATGCACGAAATTTAAGTTTAATTAAAAAGGCAATATTTAAATTTGTCACATCTTACGTTTTCTAAGATCTAACATTTTGAAAAAAGAACTAATAGAGTTTGGTTTAAACGAGAAAACTGTTTTTTTTTCTTTAAAAAAAACTATCCTTTTCCCTAAAAACAAATTTGAAAAAAGTATTTTGTTTTTCTTCACCTATAGGTAAACGGAATTTGGGAAGGAAAGAGAATCTCAGTACGTAAATGAAAAAAACTACAATAAATAAAATAAATACAGAAAACAAAATCAAGAAAGAACATTGCATTTAATGTACATTCAAGTAATAGATTGTAGATTAAAAACAAGGTCCTATGGAATTTTTTTTCAATTTACAATATCCACTTATCTCTAATGGATTATTATAGCATGTTACCGTTTTAAGGGGCAGCCCGTGTAAAAATCTGTAGGAATTGTATTTACACGAAATGTCGAATTATTCATCGATAGGATACAGGATATATTAGAGATTTTATGGACGGACGCGCATCAATTTCATTTTGCGTATTTTAACGTTTGGACAGACGGCTTATATCGAAAGCTTTGGCGAACATGGCTAGTACGTGCTAGTTGGAGTAAGACGGTAAAAATTGTGTAACTGGTGAGGATAAAATTCACTTTATGGCTATTGAGAGTATGAGAGGTGAAGACAAAAGCGGTAATAATAAGTACCACACTCTTAAAAAAAGGGTGAGAGTCTTCACAAAGTTCGAAGGTGTTCAGAGTTCTTTTTCAAAGAATTCTTTGAAAACTGGATGCATATTTTTCAGCCGAGCCACTGAACATCTTAAAAGACGAGCATGGTTTATATTTCGAACAATGTGATGATCCTCTCTCTGTGGTTATTCACCTTTATCAGAAAGTCGGGAGAGATGTCAACACGCATTCATCATTCCGGTTGCACCCCTATTTCACAAAATTCAAATAAACATGTAAACAGAATCCCCTTGTTCAAGAAGTTCATTTTACTTCGTGGGCGGGAAAGAGTAGTCCCCAACCTTTGTTTTACAAAGAGCAGTTTCATCTGAAGAATCACCGAAAGAGGGAAAGCATGGTCGAGATATTTCTGTCATTTTAAAGCAATAAGTCAAAAATCTTCCCGCTTTCTAAAGGTTAAGGTAAAGGCCGGTAAAGATGAATGGATTGCTAAGAGAGTCAGATGACTGAAAATAGGATTGACGCTGCTTGTTGCGCTTGATAATTCTCATGTATTGTTTCATCTATTCATATGCTGATGGTGAATTCGCTTTACTGTGTTTGAAAATCCTCATCTACCGTTTCATCTATTCGTATGTTGAAAAGCCTTTTCGTATGTGATAAAGAATATGAGTTTTCTAAGGATTCTGGACTTTAAGCGTTATACACGGCTCCTCAAGATGGCTTTAGGAGGCGAAACAAACATAAAAAAAACTTAGGAAGAAGTTTTTTTCTTAGAATAAATTTTCTTAGAAAGAAGTAAGCATTTTAAATTATATTCTTTCAAAGGAGAAATTTTTATTAAAAAGTTTATAAACATATATTAATAAAAACTCCATGCTTTCACAAATGCCTCTATAAAATGTTGTCGAAATTGTTTGTAGGAATTTAACCCTTGTAAAGCCTGCTTTCTTTGGTTATTGCATTGTAATAATTTATATTTACCTATATTGTTAAAGTAAAAATGGCAAACTGAAATGATAAATAAATTAATAATTTTTGTTAATGTTCACTGGTCTTCTGGTTTTCGTTGATGCTTTTTCCATTTATTTACCTTTCCATGATCTCTCTAATCATCTTTACCAGTAAACACTCTTTTAATTTTAACACTGTGTGTTACCGGTTATCAAAAGTTCTTCGGAATCATCTTCTCTTATTAAAGAAGACTTATTCTTTAAAATCATTAGCTGTCGCTTGTTGTTTTAACTCTTTATTATTCTAATTTTTTTTTTAAGTTGAAAACTTTCTCTAGTATTGTTAATTCTTTTAATCAAGCAGATGTATTATAATTCTTTTCAATTTTATACCCTCAAATTTATAAATTTCTTAAACATTCCGGTTTCAAAATAATCTTTAAACCTGCCAATAAATGGAAATTCTCTGCTCTTAAGAATACCATTTCTAATGAGAAGCATTGAGGTGCTTATTATGTTTCTTGTCAATGCAATTTGGACGGCAATGGTCTAATCAAAAGAGCTCTCAAATGTAAGCTCAAATAGTTTGAAGGATATGTTTTTGAGGAGGAACATTTCAAATATTCCATTCCTTCCCATTGGTGGAGTTAGAATTATCATTCTTAATTTCATGAGAATAAAGATCTCGCATAACTGAAACGATTAGCTATAGAATATTAAAATTTTGTATACACATCACCGTATCCGTAAGACTGTTTTATCATCTAGTTGCGAAACTCCCTTTTTCATAGCAACCATCTGTGTATTTTACATTATATTGCCAACCAAAAATTTTCAATATATAAAAGTCTCTGTGCACCAATTGTTTGAGCCATTCCGAAACACGTGACATGACATGTGTCACAAAGCTGGGCTTTTTTGTTGAAATATTTCCGAATTTGGCCACAAAAAACAGATTTTTAAAGATGAACGGAGTTTAATAATATTTCCTATATTTGACCTAACCTTCTAGTCAAAAGTATTTGTCTTACATATGAAAAAGGTTCTAATGTAATGCATAAAAATTGTTAATAATATTACAAACGTACAAGAAAGTATTGTGGTAAAAACTAATAAATTTGTAAACATCCGTTCCTTTATTTAGATCATAAATGTTTTAATGAGGCAAAAGTGTCAAAAACATCCTTTACCTCATATTAATTTCGAAGAAGAACTACATTTAATCAAATATTTTTTTAAGAAATCAGCTATTGGACATCGTTAAGATTCACATTCTCAGTGCAAACTTTTCATAAACAAATTTGAAATCATCCTTTTCAATATTTTGCACATATTTATGTGTGTAACTAATTACAAAAAAGTAACAGCTGATTTCTTAAGCTTTGAGATGTTACTAACAGAATTTCGCCATTTTCTTTTATAGCTATGAAACAGATAGACCACAACGACTTGCAGTCATAAATTTTATGGGTAATAAAACACACCATTTGCGATGCAAATTACTTGAACACATCCCAAGTTATTACAGAAGAGCAGCACACTTGAATCGTTACATGTTGAAATTATAGATTTACAGAATATCACAGCATGGTAAATTGTGTCTGTCAGAGGATTTAAAAGCTGTACATAATTGATAATGATACATCCTACGCATACGTCTGAAACAATTTTGAGGAGTTCAAGACGATTTTAGATTTATGCGGAACTTATTTAAATCAGAAGCTGGTAATAACGGTGGATACAAAGAGTATAAAAATAATGACTATAGTTTTCCCTTTATCCACAAAATTGTGGATAAAGGGAAAATGCTCATGTGAAGCAAGGCTGGACTTAATAAATGGAAAAATATATAAAATTTTACAGCAAGCTTTTAAAAGGAAAAATGAAAGAATAAATGTTTATTTTTTTTTACCATAATAGAATATTGTTTTCATTATCGAACCTGCATTTTACAATTTATTTCTCGAATGAATTTTGGATCATTACTAAAAAGATAGCTTAAATATTGCTTTTTTTTGGCAAATTTATGTGCCTTAAAGGATAAATATGTGATATTTAGCGCAATTCTGTGTCTTTCTAAATGACTCCATATGTTTCTCAAAACGCACTTGCAAAGGCTGCAATGCTTAAAGGATAAATATGTGATATTTAGCGCAATTCTGCAACTTTCTAGATGACTCCATACGTTTCTCAAAACGTACTAGCAAAGTGTACAATGCTTAAAGGGATAAACATGTGATATTTAGCGCAATTCTGCGACTTTCTAGATGAATCCATATATTTCTCAAAACGCCCTTCAAAGGATACATTGCTTAAAGGATAAATATCTGATATTTAGCGCAATTCTGCGACTTTTCAGATGACCCAATATGAACACTGTTGAAGTTTAAGGGATAGCTATATCATTCCATGAATTCTCACTTACTGTTTATTGTGTTTTTGAAAGAATTATTGTCATTAATGAAAAAAAAAAACTTTACAGTTTCTTAAACTAGGTTTCTGGTAATTTCTATTAAGTTTAAAGAAAGTGTTTAGTTCCAATTTCCTCCTTCATTTTACATCCTATAATGGTTTTCTCCTGCATGATTTTCAACTACATTAAACAATCAACATTTAAAAGAAAAGAAAGTTTTAATACTTTCTTCAGTTTATAAACCTTTTGATCCCAGAAGTAAATCGCCATCTCTTTCGTTATAAAATTATGCATCTTTCAGAGATCAATAAAAACCCATACTTAATGACTGCTTGTCATTTTCTCTAATGACACCTTAATGACTTCAAAGTTTACCGCGATTATTAAACTTGTATTCAAAAAACCATTCAGCATAAGTTTACTTAATGATAACCGAAGCATCAAAACTCATTAAATGCAGCGCCGAGAAGTAATGTTCCTGGGGCGGATGTCTATCCCCTCAACGATAAAAGAATTAAGTATCTAGTTTGAAAATTGCGGGAAAATATGGATATTAGTTTTAACTTTTAGAGCTTTAAGGTCTTAAGTATACTTTATGCGTTGACGAATTTAAGAAAAAAGGTGTATAAAAGGTTGTGCTTCAAGTTTGTTCTTTCTATTTGAACATTCAATGTTATGCATGGTGTATGGTATCATACAGCAAATGCATATATTCATTCAGTTTCACCTGATATTATACTAATGCATAATTGCTATTTTTTTAAATTTCAAATTTCACAGAGGTAACATCAAATATTTAGTTAAATCTAGATAAGATATGTAATTTCATTGAAAAATTCATTAAGCATTGCAAGGCACGGTCTTCAACTGTAAGCAAGCAAAAACTATTGATTATCATTTCTTAATTTCAGGGAGTTTGATATCTGTTTGTTTTCCCCTAATTACTTTTCTCGTAAAAAAATTTAGAAGGTGTTATAAATTTGCATACAAAATCGAAAGACAGTCTTCCAACGTATTGCAAGCAAATGGATTTTAAGCAATATTTGTGCAATAAAATTTTGCTGAAATCAAATTATTTGGTAGTGATATTCAAATGCATTTTACCTTTCAGCCCCAATATGTTCATAAAAGAAATATATAGTGTATCTTGGTATCAGGTGTAAGAACTATTCAAATGAGTAGCTGTAATTACAAGCCCAATATATCAGGTTTTGCGTATATGCTTAGACCGACAATGACATTTCAGAATTCATCATGCCACTCTAATGTCAGTAATTATCAATCTATGTCAATCTGTGATACATGTATTACGTTAATCATAGTACATTGTGGAATATTGTCATACGCGTTTCTAATGTAGTCGAAGTCGAAGTCCAATATTGATTCAGCGATTGAATTCAATATGTCATATTTCAAAATGATCTTTTCGAAGAAAAATATTATGCAAATTAAAATATATTGAAAGTATTGTTACAAAATTTTAACCCTGCATTAATGTGTTTTGCTTGAAAGAGAGCTGTACAGGAATTCTTGCGAAAGAAATGATTACGTGACCCCGTGATCTTGGTGATAAATTTGGCGACTTTAGCAACCAAGAGAAAGTTCCTCAAAACAGCGAAATTTCGGCTGTACCTGAATTAGGGAAAGAAGTTACAAGAAAAACCGAGAGTTATGATGACCTATATGATCTCACGTCCTGCTTGGAAATCCACAAATAGGGAGTTTCTCTCTCTGTCAAGTCATTTGAACAGACCGATGCTATAGACAACAGAGCTATACGACTGACAGTGCGAGTTGAATAGTATTATTGATGTGACAGTTAAGGATCTGTGGTTGCATGTGTTATGAAATTGTGCATTCTTTGTGAGATATTAGTGCTTCGATTAGTCGAAGAAAGGGCTATATTCACTTTTGGAGATTGCTGAATTATTTTAAAGTGTACCCACTGTGTAATTTCCCTAACAGTATATATTTGGCGGTATTATTGCGAATAGCAATTATCAACTAGAATCGTTGTATTTAAAATAGGTTCTAAACTTTCTTGCAAATATGAAACAATCTTACAAAATTCACCCCCTTTTCATGTATTCTCTTTATTTAACCTTTCATGTTATTTCTCCCTTGACCTCACTCTCATTATCTTCCCGTGGCTCCCAATCTATTATCATTTGTGGTAATGGATGAGAAATTACTATCCTCTCTCTTTACTCATTCTCTTGACATGTCTACACAATGTAAATTTTATTTATCTAGATCAGATGATGAAATGCTTTCTATCTGTATGCTGCATTGTCATGCGATCTACTTCCGTAATTCCTCATACTTGTGTTTTTTATATTTTCCTTACAAAGGCATAGAAAGCATTCCATCCTTACAAGATATTCTGGTAGTTCTCCTCCAGTAGTCCATGTCAGCTGCTAAAAGTGTTTTTCTATCCTGCCTTCAATGTCCGTGCGCATGCACAGCCACAAAGTAGAATGCTTTCAATACGAGTATTAAACAGCGTCCGCTCACGTATATTGCAACCGCATACGTATATTTGCATACTCATAATGACAAATAACGCTTGAAATAGCTTATTTTTTATTAATTATTTTAACACCTAGAAGGAGAATTATTAAAACGTAACACACACACACACACACACACCACACGCATATACCATTTATGTATATTTAATTGAATAAATAAATAAACGTTGTGTAAATTATTTATATAAGAACAATTATTATAAGTTTGTTGAAAACACAAAGATTGCTATTTTGATAAAATAAATTATAAATTTAATTTCTTTATTTAGAAATTAAATGCAGTTACGGAATTTACTAATTTATGCAAAACATTTTGTTTTCATGAAATTAAAGCTTCCAGTGTTTTTATTTTAAATGAAAACTTTTCTGCTAGACCAGAAGTTTTTCAAATACCGGACAGTAGCTAACTGGGCATTTTCAGTGCAAACTAAAAGGATTTAAATTGAGCAATTTTGACTAGAAATAGAAAGACAGAGAAATACTACGAGAAAGAAATTAACAGCCAATAAGAAGAATCGGCAACGGTATAACTATGCGTACATATAAATGTATGAATAAATATTGTGACAAAAATATTAACGCCCCTTTCGTTAAATAGTCACAAAAGTTAGATTACTAGAAAACAAACATAATTCAACGCATATTCCAGAAAATCATACCACTTAGCTCAATAATATTGCGTTAGCTCAATAATATGTATTTATTGTGCTAACGCAAATTAGTAACAACAGTCAGAAAATAGTGAACAACAATAGGTCGGAATATAAGCGTTGTACTGTAATAGCTTATCCACTTGCAATATCTACCCTACTGAGTGAGATCCCTCTCTTTTATAACTTTCTTGACAGGGTATGACGTCACATTTAAATTTCTGGATGGTTCCTAGTAACTTCCATTTTTTAAGATGAATAGAAATTTCTAGCATAATTTAGAAACTTCATTTTGTCGCCATGTTGTCAAACGGTTGCTAAGTTTGTCGTCAGAGTCAAGGGCACAGACCTTCAGGATTTTGTAGCAATGCCTGTAAATCTGTCTTTTCCAATATACATCCAGTATGGAAGTGAAGCGACATTACTGTTCTGTAACAATATTTTAAATGTGTTGTAGTTCAGCGGTTCCCAAACTTTTAACAATGCCCCCCCCCAACAAAGGATAACTTGGAATAACGCCACCCTGCCTCACATTCCTCAACAAATATACAGTTTTTATTCTTAAAATTATTTGTTTTTAATTCTTAAAAAATCCGTTTTCTACAAAATAATGTTATCAGCAAAGTTCGAATGAACATTTTAAGTGAAAAAAGACATGTTTTGGAGAATAAATAAGAAAATTAGGCTAATTTTTCTAAGATGCTTCAATACTTTCGCTTTGGCTGTTTATCTCACACCCCGACCCTCCCACCCCCGAAGAGGTTTCAGCCCCTAAGGGGGATGTGCCTAACCGGTTTGGAACCGCTGCTGTAGATAAATGAAGATAATTATAATTAAATGATATAAAACGATACTGCAAATCTAGACAAATTACCAAGTACAAAATTAACAAACAGAAAAGAAAGAAGGGAATATGTGTACACAGTATTATTAGTTAGAAATTGATTATTAAATGTAAAGTATTAATTTAAAATAAAACATGAATCTCAAATCATACAGAAAAACAGACAGACTTTAGTAAGTCTCTTTCATTTATACAAAATGCTGACATTATCAATAAATACGCTTTTGTTTACAAATTAAATCTCCCTTTTTTATTATCTCCATAGCTCTTACATACATAGAAAGGAAAAAACAAATGTTTTAGCCATTACAATACCTTAATAATACAAGACTGTTTAAAATATTATTATACCTTGAATGTCAAGTCTTAAATATATATATATATATATATATATATATATATATATATATATATAAGAAACGGAAGTATTACCTTTATTAAAACTCATACAGAATACTCTTTGAATTCAATAAGCTAAATGCAACGAGATTTTTAAAAGCACCAAAACTTATGAAATGACATTCCTATTGTGTGGCAAATGCCAGCCATGAAAGAAATATAACATTTTGTTCCATTATTTTTTAATTATATTGCAAAAATATTTTTTACAGAAGTTTTTCTTCAAAAGAAGTTTGTTATCCTTGGTATTGTTTATCTTTATGCCCATATCTCTTTTATATAAATATTTCTCAAAGGAGATGTACTTTTATAGTTTCTTTAAACTTTCTAGCTCTTCACTAAAGAAAAAGCTTTTTCTTTCAAGTTACATAAAGATTTATTGTGTGTCTTTTTACTTTAAAGTTCAATTATGATGTTTTAGTATTAAATAATTTGTGCTGCCTCCCTTTAATTATCGACAAATAAAAAATGCTTGTTACTGCTTTTAATTAAATAAGAGCATAAAAAACATGGTTTGCTATTATATATTTTTTCTCTTGTTGAAAATATATATTTATATTTTTTTAAAGTAGATCAAAGGATAACAGAAAATGAAATTGCTTGTGAATTCAAAATATATCCGTTTTAAACGTATTAGCAAAGAAAATTAGTATTCTAAGTTTATATTTAATTTTCTATATCTAAACATGATTTATAAAATTAATTGTTAATTAAGAATCAATTAGTAAAAATCCTAATGGATTTCATGTAATTAGTCTCTTTTAAGAAGTTGCTCATCAATAATCATTCGTATTTTCTCATTGCTTTATAATTGCACAGTGAATCCAATTTTCCTAAGTTAATTGAAAAGTAGCATTTGTTTATTGTCAGATTTATTGCAGTGAAGAAAGTTAATTGCATGGAATTTAATACATCGTATTGTTAAAAGAATACATTTATATCAGGTTTTAGGAGACACTGCATCTTCTTTGCATGTTAACAGCAGCAGCGATTTTTTTTCGTTTCTGTCCTTTTATCTAGTACTATGTCCACCTTCTTGTTGTGGAAATCCGTTAATCAAACTAGCGGATCTCACGTTACTCAAGATGAACTTTAAGATTATATAATTAACAAACTTTTGTTTAACAATGAACTATAAAGATAACACTATTATGTGAACGGTCCAAAAACACGCCATAATGAGTCTAACATAATAGAGCTTGGGCAAAGAATTGCACATTTAATGCAAAGCTGGCGTTGGAGTTAAAGAAGCAGAAAAAAAGGCAATAAGGGAGTTTTTGCATATCAGTTTCACTCACGGTAACACCAACATTAAATGCCATTGGATAGCACAGCGCATGCGCACGGTATATAATCCGAATCTTAGTTGGTCAAAATACTCCGAATAGCGGCTAGCGACGTTAACGAAGGAAGAAACAGTATGCAAAAACTCCCTAATGCTTGTTGGTGGATCAGCTATGAGTAAAAGCTCTATGAGACGACAAGTGGTGCTTGTCCCGCAGTGCTCTGGGCGCTAAACTCCTTTCCTATTAGAAGATGGCAAGTGAAGCAGCATCCGGCTTGGCCAGTGCTTAGTAGGGTCAACTTCCTCTCGGCTCGACTATACTTTGGGACCATGTACGCTAATGGAAGCTGGTGCACGTAAAATCTATCTTGGCTCCAATGTCCTCCATTTTGTTAAACCATACCTGCCGGGGTTGCCGATTTCAGGGGGTTGATCCCTCCTTTTCTTCAAGGGAAGGTCAAGATTCACATTCTCCTCTTTTTTTTAGTATATATTTTACAATTTATTTTTAAATTTGACGCAGTTATTTTGTTGAAGTAGTGTCAACTACATTTTCTATTATCTACACAGCTTTAGTTTTACAGTTTCCTCTGCATTCTAATTAATCCCATCTCTTAAACCATTCACACATATAAGTACGTGTCACAATAAGACTACAATATTACATAGAAAAATCCTCATAGCTATTCTTTGATAAAAAAAACACTCCAATCAGAAAGCATGTTTTTCTGTTCGTTTTTTTTTTTCTCAGTTAAGTAACTTTTTCAGTTTAGCATCCTGTCAAACTCCTCAGAACCTCACTACCCAACTGGGCGTGTTACACCTTATCCATACATTAAAAAAATAAATGCATGAATAAGAAGGCAATTCATTTTTTTTAGCTCTGAATTTTACGTTAGAGCTTAAGAATTGAAAAATATTGCAAAAGTGTGTACTTTGTTCCACCATATTACAAAAGGTGCAGTTCGGTAGATTTATACAGGACAGAAATAATCTCGGAGAATGTAATATTCCTTCGAAAGCATGAGCTGATCATATATTTAACGATGTGAACCAGGCGGAAGTAATTTGTCAAAGGAAGGAACTGACCAACAAGTTTACAAATTGGATAATATATGAAATTTTCAGCTCCCTTCGAGCCTCCATTATCAGCCTCCTTCAGCTTTGATTTTCTCGGTTCTTGCAGCTTTAATTTAAAAATAAATATTCATAATTTGCTTAATATGAAATTTTATAGAATATTAAGATAAGTTTTTGGCATCTTTACTCATGGAACCTTGATGTAATTTTGTAAGGGAGTTGTCGAAGGTCGATCACGAAACTTTCCCTCGGCCGTTTACATGACGTATAGTGCTTTAAAAAAATCCATGAAGTTCGTTGAACACTTTGAAAACAGGAAGACGACTCGAATTCAGATAAGGCACGTTTATTGGAGGTATTGGCAAAACAGTCTTAAAGGAAACAACTTCAATTACGTACAGTACATTGCTTCAAAATTAACACCAGGAACCTATCAAATCGTTCCGGCCACCGGCATGCCGGAGTCCCATAAAAAAGAATACAAACGGATTAAATGAATATTGCCAAGACAGAAGTGCCAGAATTTGGCGATCGCCAAAACATAAGCCTACAACCCCCGTGAGAAAGCAAAGACGGACGACCGACTGGCACCAAGAAGTTGCATAGCAAATGCAAAAGCAAAATTAATTTACAATAAAAACCGCAAACCGCGAACAAAAAACAAACGCGCACTTATCAATCAGAAAAGCAAAGTGGAGAAGAGAAATTAATATGGAATACGAAATTTTGATTTAAAAGGCGAAACATAGGAACATTATTTTAAGACGCGAAAAATATGTGAACTTCGTCACAAGATGCATCACGAGAATTGTACTTCTTATAGAATTCAGTAGCTTTTTATTTTACAATATTTTTTAAAATATTAAACATTATACAGAACGATCTAGTGGAAAATCTTAAACTGGTTTCATTGTATGACTTTATCGTGCTATGTTTTTATTATGTAATTTCAGTATAGTAAAAAAAAATAAGTATCGAATATCTGCAAACAAAAATATTTTAGTTTGTGAAGAGATGGAATCTATTTGTTTCAGTATACAGACCGATAAAAATATAAGTGTATCAATATAAAACGTATATATGATATAGCGAATATAGGTAATGTTGCATGCCTTACGCGAAATCAATACTTCTGCAATAAAAATGTACTCCCTTTCTCATGACGTTATTTACGATAAATAATATCATTATACAACCTAATCTCGTCATTCAGAAGCTCATTTTATTTTTGAAAAGAAAAATTTCCCCATCATTCATGATTACGCATTTTCTGTTGGTTAATAAGTCACGAAATGTTCCGTTTCATATGTCAGGAACTAAAGGAAACCAATAAATTCAATTTCATGAAAAAAAAAAAGAACTGCCGTTTAAATTTATCGAAATGTATTTTTTTGTGTGTGCATGCGTGTGTGTGTGTGTGTTAGGAGAATAACATAATTAATTTAATTAACTTTCAGTCTGTTTCATCTGTCTCTTTTTATGAGTGCTGTAGAAAATGAATAAATATATTAATATGTATTCGTAATTAATTTGCCTTCGTGAAATAAAGTGCTTTTAGCGACAGACGCTGTAATGTTAATAGAGAATTCGGACCTTTTTAAACCAAAAGTTGTGCATTTGGACATGATTTTTTTCAATTCAGCGTAAATTGGAAAATTTTTATGATTTTTCAGAGAAATTCTTATAACCAGTAAAACATGATACTAAGTTTCAGAATTCATTTCTATTTTTGAAATTGAATGTGAAAATATATTTTCATAAAGCATATATGCGTAATAAGAAAACAGAAATAGACTCACCTACTTCCCTATCAAATTGAAGCTAAATATTGCTTTTATTCTGCGAATCTCAAGTTTTGAAATTAACTAACATTTTTCATATTAAAAAAATTGTGTACAATTTTAAAATTGTTGAAATTTCTTAGATTCATCATGCTACAATCAAAACCTTTTAAAAACATTATAAAATTTGAGAACGAAGATTGAGAATGAAGATTCATATGTACAACCCATAGATGAAATTTCATAACTTCCCATTCGTGACCTTTTAGAATCTTGTGGAAAAATGTAAAAATCAGAATCAATGAAAATCAAGTTTGTTTAGATTACATTTTAAGGGAAAAGTCTAGGTTATATCTTACGCTTGTTATTGCTGTAGGCATAATTTTCGTTTGATTTCAATGAAGTTTGTTTTAAAATATTAACGTCTACATTATGTTTAAAAATTATTATTGAAATATCGAGTCTTTTGAAAGTTCAAAGGCACTTAAATTAAAAAAAAAATCTTGATATTCCCCAATTAGGATAACTGTCAGTTAGGGTATCGATTTTTTAAAATATTTATTTTACTTTCAAGCTTTAATACAAAGAAGAAAAAGGTCGAATAAAACTAAAATCACAGTAGTCCATTTGAGATGTCCATTTCCATTTATTAACTCAAGATCTCAACAATGCGAAATGAATAAAACGAAAAAAACATTAAATTATACTGTAATCAGACAGCTTGTAGATCATGTTGCTTCTTTTTTTAAACAGCACTTAATTTATTATTACTAAACATCCACTGATGGCACCTAGAGCCTATTGATAGAATAGCCATCATAATTTTTGCAGATTGTGCAAATTAAAGACAAATATAATAGCAAACTCTTAATGCACTTTCTCATTCTTATTATTCAATACGTTCATTAAATAACAATAATTTATTTATTTCTCACGTAGGTTACTTTTAAAAATATGTTTAAAAGGAGTGTGTTCAATGAAAGAGAAATTTTCCAAGAGCCCGAACACAATCGTGAATTACAGAGCCCGAATCTGGTTCGGGATCGGCTTTCGGGCTCAGGCTGAGCCCGTCTCTTCTCTAATGGCACCGTGTTAGTTTTACTAAGGACAATATCATGTAAGTTTTCAATATTTCAATTTAAAATAAAAAGTGGTAGCAAAAAGAAAGAAAGGAAGGAAAGAGAAAAAAAATATCACTGATATAATTGCTAGAACTTTTTAAACATACTGGAAATATTGAAATTTACTAATTTTAAATATACATTTCTAGTGTAAAAATAGTTGGCAGTGTAAAAATTTGCAACAAAACTCCCCATTGAATGCCTGATATGCTGTATATTATTCAGAATTACAGAGTACTAAAAATGTTGGTGGAGTAACTCACAGATGTAGTGTTGATGTCTACAAAATTATGTGAAAAAATAAAAGAAAGCAAAAATCTTACTTCACAAAACGAGAAATAAGAATAAAATACAATTTTGGCGATATTTGATAGGCATAGTTCCAGAAAAACCTTTACTGGTATTTTTAAAATTCAGCTAGTATTAAAATGTGCATTTTAATAGTAACTGAGAAATCGAATAATAATACGAAGAATTGTCACTTGAAGAATCTTTCAGAAGTTCCTTAAACAGTGAACCAATGATTTCCAAGACCTGCCCAACTAATTCAGATTTTCGTGAAACATACTCCAGGAATGCTTAACAATAGTGTAATTACAAGTGTTCTGACAGATATTAGTTCAGTATTCGCATGTTCCCTTCAATAGATATGAATTTTGATGCAAGAGGAAATGTTCTGGACTTTGGTCTGTGTAGGTTAGATCAAAGAGAGACGAATTAATTGCAAAGTGCAGAATGGCATAAGCTATAGCTTTACTGTTAAAACAGTTGAATGAAAGTTCTGTGCGTACTTTAAATTCATTGTTGATGGATTACTAATTTTTCTTATTGGGTTTTTAAAGAAAACGTGTTTTAACTGTGAATGGGAGGTTAATGTTAATAATAGATATAAATGGCATTTTAAAGTTCATACGATAGTATATTTTTCGTGCTTTGAAACTTAAAAAAAATATTTTTTTTGTTTGAATGTATATTTGTTTGCGTACTGATGTTTGTTAATAATGAGCACATACTCAAAGATGCAACGTCATTCTTTCTATTCTGAGATGTGTCGTTTACATTTCTTCAGTTGCATACTCAACTTTGCAATAAAAGTGTTTTCAATCAATGCGAAGTGGTGCCTTTCAATATGCTGCCAGTGACAACTTTCACGTAACCATCATCAAGTCAATCTTGATTCTTTAACCTTTGGGCTATTGAGGAACATTGATGAAAATAAAAAGAGAATGCCCAAATGGAAAAGAATTTTATTCCAATGGTAAATTTGTGGACTCAGAGCTTCACAGCGTTTCCTGGACATCATCTTACCCATTGTTGTTTAACGTAAGCTGCGTTTGAAAAATAAGGTTGCATAACATCTCCCCTTCACTTTAATTCATCGAAGTCTATAGCTGAATTGGGGACCTGGGAAATGTGGTAAAAACGCCGGTGTCATATTAACGGTATTTCTAAAGGCAAAGCTCTCCGTTTATCGTTTATGTTTTCTGCATAATAGCACGAGAAATAAATGCAAAGTTCTTTTTGCAAATTTACGTTTAATTGTATCTCCGGGCTTCCATTTATGTGTATTCCGAATTTACCGCAAAGCCATTTTAAGTAACAGCGTCTGCATAAAAGTGTAATGTTTCAGGCTAATATTAGCCTGCAATATTTCACTTTTATCCAGAACATGGATGAATTTACAATTAAAACCCCTTTAAGGACAATTTATAAGCAATTTTGTCCACGATCTGGATAAAAGTGAAATGTTGCTGGCAAATACTTTCAAACTCATTTATATCCTCCATTTTATCCATTGCATTTCCGCTTAGAACATATACAAAAGACAAATTACACAAATTAATGTGAAAGGTTAGGATTTCTTTTAATTTCATACGCATATATATATATATACACGCTTGAAAAAGAACTAAATTCGCTCCGTGGGAACTAAAATAAAATGCGAAGGATTTAAAACCAAGACAAGTTTGTTAAAAAATCATTATCTACTATTTATATTAAAAGCAATAATTAGACAGAGTCATTTGAGTATATGAATTAAAAATGTAATATTACTAACTATAATATGTACAATGATAAAGCATTATGTTTACTAGAAAATAGTTTCAGGAAAACAGCAGGTTGTATACAGCTTATATGAATTCATTTAAATAGTACTAAAGTGTACGAATTTTTAATTAATTTAAAAATAAATACCACTGATATAAAACACAAATCCTAAAACTTATGATTTGTATTTGTGCTAATTTACATTTTAATATAAATCATAAGAAAATAAAAACATATATTACACGTGAAGTTTGAAAGAAAAATTCGTAAAAGATGTAACAGAACTCCATTACAGAAAAGAAATTCCTGATATTGATGAGTTAATTTCAGTAACGGAAACAAGTTTTCTACTTGATGTATAAATTCTCATATTTTTGACATGTTTTTATCTGTATTTTTATCATTATTTTAGGAAAAAAATTGGATACATTTTTTAAATGACTCACACAAAATATATAAATAATGTTTTTTAAGTGTTTTTTTTTTTTTACATTTTCATCAAATTTTAAATCTGTAACAAAACACCTTAGAATTAATCTTTTAACATATTTTATTTCGGTGTTTTAATTACACAACAAATGCATTTTTAATACAATAATACTAGCAGATTTATGTCAGAGGATGCCATGAGTCCACTAGATGACATTTATGTAAGAATTCTTTACGAGGGTCGAAAATTTTCTTTTCAAATGCTTATGCTGATTCGCCCATTATCCTCCAGCCGATAATACATCTGTAAGAGTGGCTGGTGGTTGTCGGACAACTAAACATACCTGCAACTGATGATCGAAAAATCGTATTACTTGAAAGGCGGAAAAATGAAACAGACAGTGGATAGCATTAACAGGAAGCTGCGTAGAACGCGTAGAACAACAGGACAATAAGTGTCCCTCTTTGCTGTGGACAAACGCCTTTATTAAAAGTGGTCTATTAACTTTTTGTCCTAAATGTTCCATACGATTGGCAGCACACCACAGACGGCACCGTTTACAGTGGTTAACGAAGAAAATTACTGTACATATCTTCAATAATGTCAAGACCTATTTGCCATTGAGTTTTTTATCCCATTAACATCAGGGAAACAGATCTTTCGAGTTGTTCTTGGCTTTCTTGCGTGGTGATTGATTATGTTCAATGGGCAGTGGTGTTTCCCATTCCTATAGAGGTTCATTTACCAGAGATCGATACTATTATGGAGTTAACCTCCTACAGATACATCTGTTGCTAGGTGCTATTAATCTAGAATTTGTTTTTATTATACCTGCGTTAACCACGCCGATCCCATACTATCCAGGAGCATCTGGAAAGTGAAAAAACCCATAGAATGGATTGACTAGCCTTTTCATCCGACTTAAATCCTATTGAACGCCGGTGGGATGCTTCGTTGAAACGCCTGGCAGAAATATCAAATCTTCCTGAATATACCAGACAATTGGCATAGTTAATCATTGAGAAATAGACTCTTATTTCTATAACTATTAGTTAATCTTGCGTTTAGTAGGGACACACATGTTACACAAAGATTGAGTGAGGCGAGGTCATATTCCTAACTAACGGACTTTTTTCTCCCTCTTAGTAAGAGAGTGTATTTTTAATGACCTCGTAACTTCGTTCCGTGAGTAATCTTTTTCTGCTTCCTTCAATGCTGTATGCTTTTCTTCACTTTTTTGAAAGCATGCTTTTTGAAAGTATGCTGCCTTTAAACATTGCTCTGTGCATCTCTAATGTGAATTTTATGTCTCCCAGTTCATTTATCATGGAATTATGGCAAAATCAGTAAAAGTGCTTGTAAAGAAAGTTGTTAGTATAATCTATTTGATTTTAAAAACCTGAATTCATGTAAATTTTATAAATAGTAAATTTTAACTAGTCATACTGTTAATTAAACAGACTCTTCTTGGAGAACTTGTAGTTTGTTTTCAGCTATAGTTAAAACTTTTTTATGGAGTTATTAAGGAATTTATGTTAATAACCTCTAATACGTCAGCAGAGAATTAAAATTTTATGGATTTTGTGAAATAAGTAAAATATTACGTTGAAGCCAATAAAACATTTTACAGTCAGAATAAACTTCCACTTTCGCTAGCAATATCGAAAGTATTGGATATACGAGCTTTCAGTGATATTTGTTCCCCAGACACTAATATAACAAAAGTGCAGAAATACCTTGAAGGCTGAAACATGATATTTAAGATACATCAAGTATATGAATCCTTAAATATTTTATGAATTCATATCTAATATTAAAGGATGGAGTAAATGTTGCAGAAAATGTATTCAGCAAAAACATCTAGTGCGACATACTATTGTATTTTTTTGTTTAAAAAAAGGGAGAAACATATGTCACAACAAGATGAAAGAGTATACCTCAAGCAATATTTTAAAAGAATGCCTCTAAGGTTTCTCTTTTCAAAACATTCCTTAAAATGCTATTCTGAATTCAATTCCATATCTTTTGTTTCAGCGTAAAAATAAATTATTTTGAAAGCATTTTGAAATCGAAGACACGGAAGAATTTTATTACCATAAACGAAATAATCATAGAATATTCATGAAATGAAATTGAATAATATATTCGTTCATGAAATAATTTAAATTTTGTAAAAGAATGCACGTGAAATGTATTTAACTTTCAGAATGCACGTTTCGGGTAAAAAATGTTTGTCCTTCATCAGCTGACAGCCTCACAGACAGCGTTTGATGAATTGCATACTAACACTAATGACAGATGCCACTACGTAAACTCCGTGATCATTTCTTGATCGGCTTGCAGGTAACACACACATGTTATGACGTCTATTCAAGTTCATAGAATGTTTTCTGAACGTTCATGAATTTTCAGAGAACCTGTGTGCTACTGAGCCCATTATTATATTTTTAAAAATACGTGGTTATTATTTAATTTCACGTAATGTGTGTATTAATAAAAAACATTTTTACCTGATAACGACAATATCACAGTAAATAAATATATATATATATATATATATAAAGATTTATCAAAAATTTTAAACTGAATTTACGTGCACTATTGCTTTAGAATACATGGCATGATTGAAGAGCATATTTCTTCGTACGGTATGTTTAAGTGCACTAACTTTTTATTCAAAAACTAATTTTCTATTGTATCTATATCTTGGCCATTCGAGTTGTTAATATTTTAAGTATATCAGGTAAAACATGAGTATTTTCTAAGATTAACTTATACGGGAAATGTTACATACACAACAAAACATTCTGGTATTAAAGAAACGCTAGTTCTTACAAAGACGTATACACAATTCTCCGCTGTTTAAAATTTGCATCGCAATCTATTGATATGTTTTCCGTAAGTGTGATCTTCTGCATGCACATTTGTTTTCCGTTTTGTTAGTCTAAGGGACGTATTACTTAAAAATTGTTGCCTGTACACATTGAAGATTTCAATGCGCAATTTTTAAAATACTTACAAAGATCAAAAAATGCATTTTTATGAATTTTACCCTCATCTAAATACTCAGTGTCCCTTTTATACTAAAGTGAGATTTCGGCGTTATTGCATCAACATTTAGCAAAGAAGCAATATATATCGTGTGACAATTTTCTTACGACGAAAATATTTCTTAGAAATTTTTATACCACTCTTATAAATAAATTATAATTTACAATGACAGGGTTTCCACTATTAAAATACTCCATTCCATTGCTGCCAAAATAAGTCATTTAAGAGTAGTGAATTTTATGGATTATTTAATAAAAATCTTTGAATTGGATTCAGAACAAAAAATAATATAATATAATTAATAAATTGTCTATTTAAAAATTCTTCGAAAACTTTTCCAGACTGTATGACTGCTCTTGCGTGGCACGTAAAACGAAAATTGTATTTTTTTCTGAATTTCAAAAAAGTATTTAGAACTTTTATTACTAAAACCAATTCTTGAGTCTGTATTAAGCAATCCTTCTTTTTTTATTGACAGTGGACGGATTTTTAACTACGAGTTTTTATCCCGTATTTCATTGAAAATTTCCTGAATAATTCAAGATATCAACAAAAGTCCACCCCATCTCCTCCATGTCTATAATTATTTAAAATTGCTTGAATTGATTTACCGCTCTTGTTCTTTCCATTACAAATTGTCATCAAATTTGTTATTTCTCGTACATGTGTGACTAAATTTCCTTTTATATATATAGATATATGTATGTGTCTGAAAATATAGCGTTAGGAATCACGTTTTGAGAAATACTGCACCGAGGAATAAAGTATAAATGAAGTAAAATAAATTTAGAGGAAGAAAAAAATACAGAAAGTCATCAATCTCGAAAGCGAAGTAAAAATGATTAAAAATATGGAAGGTGGAAATTCACTGGCACGCACGTCAAAACGGAGGCTTAAATATCACGGTTATAAAAATGAGAAATAGGGAAACGGAAAAATTATAGATGAAGTTTTTAGCGAGCGGAAAGGGTTTACAGAGAATTCAGAAAATTTATTACTGTTTTTTTAATATAATATATGAAATAATAGTTTAAGGAAGTATGAATATTCTTTAAATTGTGGAGCAGTTTCTTTAATAGTTTTGAGTAAAATTCGCTGCCTCAGATTTCATCATTTTTAATATGTAGGATATATAAAACAAATTAGTTAAATCCATTCGTTTACTGGTACTCAGAAAACTTTCTAGAAATTGAAACTTCAACTCATGTACGCTTTTTTACATTTAACTTAAATAAAAACAAAGCAAAAGAAAATTTAATTAATTAACTACACAGCATGTTTTTGAAGCAGTAAGTTTTACTTCACGTTTTCTATCTTAAATAATCTAGCAAAAAGTGAATTAATGATCTACGTTTGCTCTTACTTTGGTCTTGTTTTCTGCATAGAATTGACGATACACAAGGATGCCTTTAAACTTTCAAATAAAGTCCGGTGAACTTGCAACAAAGATTTTTGCCCAAGAATGAATTCCATTACATTTAACTTAAACAAAAATATAGGGTGTCTCAAAATGTACGTAAGATTTGAATTAAATAGACAATTTATTCATTTAGTGCTGGACACCAAAAAAAAAAAATAAACAGTTTGACAGCCGACAGTTTAGCTTTAGTAAAAATGCATCACTATACGAAAGAACAACGGGTTTTCATTGTAGAACAACATTTAAAAAAATAATGAAATTTTCATTCATGATGATTTTGATGATGAATGGTTAGAAAATTCACGTGATTTAACACCAACGGATTTCTTTCTTTGGGGTTATTTGAAGTCAAAGGTCTATGCCAACTAGTCCACATCCACCTACGCATTGAAGTTCGATGTGCGAGTGACTCAACACTGCATCAATGAAATTCAGCCACATTTATTTGAAATGATCCTGTAAAATTCCGACAAAAGAGTTCGTATGCGTCAGCAAAGCCGTAGAGGCCATTTGTCCGATGTGCTATTCCATGCACAAACCTATCTTATGTACTCTATGTTTCAATAAAAAAATACAATTGAAAAAAGGAAAGTGTGTTTTCTATTTAATTCAAATATTGCGTAAATTTGGGAGACCCTATGCATATCAGACAATATAAACATGAATCAAAAATGTATTCAGATAAGATAATAAAACTGAAAAAATTCTACTTAATAGAAGAATTACTGCATTTCTATTTTACTCCAATTATTTTATACAACAGAAGTAGTAATATAAATTTATTAACAACAAGGCAGCACATGGACGAGTGCTTAAGACACTGAACCTCGTAGATGGCTCAAGTGTGAAGGTTCAGGGTTCTGGCCTTTCGCGCGGCTATCGATGTAACGGCCTGCAGTTTTGGGCGATGTCTCCATATGTAAGTGGATACACGTTAGAACACCTCAAAATGTACTCCGCCAGAGTCACTCTAACCTTAGACAGATATCTCTCCTATAGGTTTTCTTGCACACAACACACTTATTAAAAATATTTATTAGCTCATTTCCGCTACTGCTGTTATTATCCGAATCCTATAGTCGACACTGGCACAGTGTAACATGTCCCAGACATTGTCTAGCTTTGAGGATTGACTCATTTCATCTCAGATCAATTGCTTAAAAATTCGAATTGCATACCAAATTTACTGTGCATGGTATGTACCAGGGAAGAATGGCCATTAGTTTACCTGCTTAGTTCGGGCTGCGCGTTTATACACGCGTAAATCTGCATTTTGTTGGATGTAAATCGTTCAATTACATCACAAAATCATGAATCTCATTCGAAATATTTTAGGGTTTCGCGAATTCTTTCCATGTATAGTTGATATCTGCAATTTGAAATCAGCTATGAAAACTTAATTTTTGCACCAAATTAAGAGATTATTGACGTGATTTTGGAATGCATACGAATATAGTAGTTGGGCTACTAACGAGTTATACAGGAACTTGAATCACTTTTTTTTTGGATTTTTTGTAATATATATAATCGTCAAACTTCAAAATTATTTTTTATACACTGATTATTTTTTTATCACTTAAAAATTATTTTTATATCAAACAGAGTATCATTCATATTTTATTAACGCAGTCTTTTTACTCTTCCTTGTTTTAAGCATCATTGCATGATCTGGCTGATCATTATCTTGTGTGCATATTCAATTAAAGCGCATTTTAATATTTTTATGTCAACCTGTATGTGGTTTGTAGCGAGATGTTATGCAGCCTAAAACATTCCTCGATAAGTGGGCTATAAAACGTAAAATCTTTTTTAAGAATCCAACTGGTAGTTACTGAAATCCTTGCGTTGAAACGAACAATTTTATTAGTATACATAGATTGAAACTCAATGCAATTATAAACAGTGCCATCAAAACAGTGTCGATTCCACTTGAACTTGAAAACGATGTGATGGGAATAACTTCTAGTGACTGAACATGGAGAACTGGCTTAATATATTTCAATCCCTGTCATCTTGTGTGCCCTTACGATGTTTTGCAGTTCTGAGCATTAAGCACCACATTCGCTTACATCAAATGCATGCCTGCATTCTATATTTAAGTGGGTGAATCTAGTTGTTAGACAATGTTCGATGATTTTGATACATTTTAATTTCAGTAATTTATAAACTTCAAGATTTAATACTAAATACACAGGTATAATTAAATAAAAAGAAAAATATTATTTTAATAAAAGATGTGAAAAAACATGATTTCAAACATTGGATTTCAAGCACTGAAATTTCAATTAATCTTTTGTTTGTTACACGACATTTTTATTTTTTTAATTTTTTTATAAATAACATAAAAATGTTTTAATAACCAGAAGTTTTATTTTTTACATAAACATTATATCAATCTAGTGCCTATATATATATTTGCATTTTCTTCTTTTAGAATAAAATAAAAATTTATCCGAAACTCATCTAAAGTTTGGCGATTATATATATTACAAAAAATCTAAAATAAAAGGCAAGAAACAACTCTTTTACAGAAAAAAAAGTCATTCAAGTTCCTGTGTAACCAAAACATTGTTATAAAAGTTTAATGTCTATTCTGTACCAAATATTTTGTCCCCAAGGAATGTCTGAAAGTTCTTTCACTGGATCACTATAAATTTGTAAAAATAACAAATAAAAGGTTAAAAATAGCTAAGTAAATACTTAGATAAGTTTGAAACTGTATTTTCAAATAGGATTAAGTACACTGAGAATTTAAGAAATTTTTAAATTTAGACATTTAAATGGAAAAATTATTCGTAATAAAAGAGAAAAGGTGTTGAAATGTTGATTTTAATGGTGATTTACAGCAAATATTTTCAGAGAGATAAATAACACTTAATGCTATTTTTGAATTTGTATCCATTTCAAACATCGATGATTTTAATAATTAAATCATACAAGTTGGTTTCATTGAATTTCGAAATTTATTATATTCATTTTATAATCAAATATTAAGTACTATTTTTTTTTTAAATACGCAAATTGTTTCGAAATTTTCTTATTCTTTAAAAAAGGTAAAATAACACACACTTTTGTTGCAAAACAATTATAAATTCAAACGGCTTATCCAGACTCAACACAATTTTTTTTCTGCATGCGCTTTCATTTTAACTGCCATACTATGCATCATAGGTTTTGCATATTTTTTGGCATATTTTTTTGCATGACTTTTAACTGGTGAATATAGTTTAATATGCGTACCATTACTGAAGTTATATTAAAAAAAAAACTTCGTAATTTACTTTTTAAAATACTGGTATTATTAAAATTTTACCGTTAATTTTGGTCCTGTAAACGCAATACAAAAATTATGATTGAAAAGTAAACTCAGTATTTAACATTAGTTTTTAACTGCGGAATGTCTGAAATTATAAAATATTTTTAAGAGGAAGAATTTGGGAAAGTTTTGCGAAGCCTATTTTTTTGTCTCTTTTAAGAGGAAACTTAACTCCATTCTCACAAAAGAGGAAATGACTTACCGATATTTTCGGCATTTTTCACACAGGCGGTCAGCCATTCAATACTACTGATTCTTTCCTAAATGTTTTAATGTTGACTCGGACCAAATATTGCTGTCCAATACTATTGTATTAGTGATGATATTCTTCATTTTATTTAAAAAAATAATTTTTAAAATTAAAAGAGAGTATTTTAAAGAAAGTTCTGAGTTTTAAATTAAATCTTAAGATATTTAAACCATCATTAGACATTTTAGAAATTTTAATCGAAAATTATTGGAAGTGTTCTAGGGTGTTTTTAGGGTGTTTTTTTAGTGTGCACCATTCAAAGCAGAACATCATTTTTAGTGTTCACTTTTAAGTTGAACTTATTTTGCGGCAATTTAGTTAATTATTAGTGGATTCCAGTATGAAAACCGACTTTAGATATTTTTAAATGGTATAAAAAATTATTCTTAATGGTCTTTTTGTATGAATTTCAATCATTTAGATAAACTTGTACTGATTATCTTATTCTTTTCAAAAATGCGTTGATCCTTGATAAAACATAATTTTAGCAATTTTTATGCTAATATGAAGGTTTTATATTAGATTATTAAAAAATATCTAATAATTTTCAAATTATTCCCTATAGATCTTTTAGTTCTGCAAAAATTGATTACAAAATGAAAAAAAAAAAAAAATCTACAGGAAGTTAACTACACTGCAAATTCCCAGCACACATTGGGAACACATTTATAGAAACAAGTGTTCCAGTTACCTAAAAGTGTTCTGAAATGTGTTCCGAATGTGATCCGTTATGAAGGAAGTGTTCCGAAAGGGTTCTGAAAGTGATCGGAAAGTGTTATGCCTAGGATATTTGTTTATATAAACTTACGAACACATTTGAGAACAGACTGGGAACACATATTAGGAGCACATTTGAGAACAGATTGGGAACACTGGTGAAATCATTGATTTTTTGTTACAGAGATATTGTTATGAGCGAGTAGCCTGAACGGTATAGCATCGGCCTCGAGATCGAGAGGTCCGGGGTTCAAATCCCGCTGCCGGTAAGTGAGAAAAAATAAAATCAGTCCACAAATTAATTCTAAAATTCAATAACAAATGGCAGCACTAAATTATAGTAATAAACTAAATATCATTAATTAAATAATTCATTAAATCAGTTCTAAACTCTAAAAAATTCTAAGTCCAACTAAAAACGTAGTGCGTAAACATAACACCAGATTGCAGCACTAAAACTTCAATAACAAATGGCAGCACTAAAATTAATTAATTTAAAATATCTAAAATAAATTAAAAGCTGTCCCAATCGAAACATTCCAGATCCAGGAGGGAAACAACTTAACTCCACCCATTACGTCACTTCCGGCCACGCCCCTAGATGACGTCACTTCCGCCACACCTGCTCTTACTTTTTAGAAAGTGTTCTCAAATGTAATCCTAAAAAAGCATCCCTTAAAGTGTGCTAAAAAGGATGACAAAATAAGTGTCCTAAAAAGTATTCTGAAATGGGTTCCAAACAGTGTTCTCAAATGTGTTCCAAAAAGTGCTCTGAAATGGGTTCCAAAAAGTGTTCAACAATGTGTTCCCAAAACGTGTTCTCAAAAAGAGGACAAATAAGTGTTCCGAAATGTGTTCCAAAAAGTGTTCTGAAATGAGTTCAAAAAGTGCTCTGAAATGTGCTTTTAAAAGAGTTCTCAAAAAGGGGGCAAAATAAGTGTTCCAAAAAGTGTTCTAAAATGTGTTGCAGTGTAATTAGCAGCAATGTATCATATTTATGGTAAATGAGTCTCACTATAGAAAAGCGAATTAAACGTGCTTCGTAGTACTTAAAAATAATCAATTTTATTGATGCTGAAAATGTAATTTTTTCTTTTGCAACTCAAACATGCTGGACATAAAAATCTGTTATCGGTAATCATTAAAGTTGTTTCTCGTTGACTTTAGGTTTCGCTTGCAATACAAATGATTTGGAAAAAGATTACAATATTACTTTTGTACTTCTTTCTTGTAAAAGAATTTTTAGAAGGAAATTACCTAATATCAGTGAAACTTCTGTCATTGAAATTTCGGCAACGGAAAAACGCTATGCGAATGACAAATTGATTTTGAGTCTATAATCTAAGATCTTCAAATGAATTTAAATACATTAGGTATAAGTTAATTCTAAGTACAAAAATATTAAGAATAGTGTAATAGAAACGCAATCAAAACGTGATTTTTATATCTATTAATACAATCCATTACGATACAAAAATGACAACTTATATGCTATGATAATTTTGTTTCATTTCATAAGATTTATGGACGTATTTTCTGTTCATTTTTATTTTAATGTCCATGTTAGTCATCCTGATGATCTGTTATTAAAACCATCGGTTGCCAGTTAAGAAAATTAGAATTAATTTGTTACATTTTGTAAATTACTTTCTTCTGTTCTTCTTTGCTCATATTTTTCAGAAAGAGTGGAATCTTTATTTATTCTATCCTTTTCTTAAGTCCTGATTTTATCCTTTCTGCTCGTATGGATGGTGGAATATTTCTGAAGCTTAAGAAGGGTGGACACTTTATGTTATCCGAAACGTTCATTTTGTTGATAAATATCTTTTTATGTGCGTTATTTTACGAGGTCTAAGATTAATTTTATTTTTAACCTTGCTTATACTAAACATGTACTAATTTCTTCTCGCTATAAAAGATAAGTTAAGAAACAAAGTAAATATTATGTTTTAAATACCACGTACGCTAAACGTATGTTAAAGTAATTATTCATATTTTAGATAATGGATAACCAAAAAGATTACTAATGTTGACCACAGCTGTTGTTATAAAAATGTTCATTAACCATATTAGAACGCTTTTATGAATGATAACGAATGAATTTTATGCTCAGTTGAAGCACAATTTTTGAGGTTATAGCTGGTAGGCTGTTGGCATTAACTTTTGTTGACAACAACAGCTACAGCAGCAAAAAATGATATTGCCTAAAAAATTGTCTTTTACTGTGTTTTATTTTCTTCTAACTTGAAGAAACATCAATGCGTTCTCCCACTGATATGAGAGTTGCACTAAGTACCTCCAGCAGAGCTCTTTTTCTAACTAGCTGTCGTTATGTTACGGTTTATGTGATTTCGGTTTTTTTTATGATGATAGTCAAATAATTAGGTGCAAAGGAATAATTACGAAAATTTATCACACTGGTCAGTTTTAATTTATAATTACAAATAAAGATTTACAGCTAAACACGTACAGTTTGAGATTTAATTGGTCGACTTAGAACTCAAGTAGATAGTTGCAGTAAGGATATTAACCACTTGTGGCTCTTCCATATAGTAGATTTTTCGCACAATGGCGTATGTTTCTTTAGCTTAGCAGAATACTACTCATAGCGAATAATCTAGGAGGCTCCGACAGCCACTAAACGTATTCATGCTTTCTTTCAACAAAGAACCACTGGCAGTGGATGTTTGAGGTTGTGGACATTTTGATGAACGAATCTATATCTGTTTTCATGGACTAACAATCACTGATTGCTCACTGCGACCAGTTATGAGATTAATCTGCATTATTTATAGATTATATTTAACATAAACTAAACAACGTGATTGTCATTAATAATCTCCTGTTACAATTGATAATAACCACATTACTCACTTTAACCGTAACATATGTATACATATATAAAAAATTATCTCATATGTCTCTAAATTCTACTCATTTTCAATTATTGTTTATATATATTTTTCTTTTTAATTTCCAGAAACGAAATTCACAATTTATTCTTCTAAGATTCTTTGAAAACGCAAGAATAAAATATTGCATTCTCTTAACAGTAACTCCGAGTAAGTATAACGCAGTGGTAGGTATTAAAGGGTTTAACATTGCTTTCAATCTTGATCGAAGTCTAACTTTAACGATTCACGAACCACGAAGGCAAACAATTCTAGACACAAACGAGTAATTTTCTATGATGTAGTTTATTTCTAATTACAAGATTCAGTTCGTTAAAATCAGATCCACTGTTTAAATGAAAGAAATAAGGAGATCGCCCTTATATTTTCGAAAATATTTGCTTTTTACTCAAATCAGTATAGTTTTGCTAAACAAAGTTAATTTAAAAAAATAATAAATCGTAAAATATGGAAGCTTATAACTCAATATTCAATCTGAGAAATTGCAAAATAGATTAAGATACGCATGTATTTCGTCAAGAAATAAGTATAAAAGTATGTTCACTACACTAATCAGTCGATTATATTCATATTTCCACCTTAATCTTTCAGATGTTGAAGCAAATTTTACCTTTTCAAATACTTATTAAATGGAACTTTTACTTACGGAAATTGCATACAAAGATTAATCAAACTTCCAACGTATTTAACTATCGTTTTGCGTCGTTAAAAGCAAAAATTCAAAGAAACTCTTAGAAAGAACTTTCACCATTTTACTAGAAATCATCTCAAGTAGAATAAATCTAATTTGAAGGATTCCGATGATTTTTCTCTGACGTACGTGGAATAGCAAATTGAATCATGTTAAGACAATGCGAACTACCCTTTCTTTTATTCTGATAGTCCTAGAGGCTTGAGCAAAATGTTTTAAATCAACACTAGGATCTTACGTTACACCTGTGACCTTATTGATTGATCGTACATATAACGATATTTTAACAAACTTTTGTATTTTAGATCCATCATAAGTAATGCGGAAGTCAACACATGAATTTCGGGATAGATTTAGAATATTTTTCAATATTTGGAACTCCAAACATTTCCAATCTAAAAAGTGAAAAAGAATTAAAAATATTAAAATAAGATAGTAATCACTTTTTTCTACTTAAAAGTTTTATATATTTTTCAACATTTTTTCTTGTAAATGTCAGAGAAGCGAAATTCAACACACATAATGTACTGATGTGTTTAGTTTTGTTGGGACGTTATTGCCAAAACCACTCTTTTTGTATGTGCATTACATTGAAAATATGTTACGTAAAATATAATAATATTAATTTTAAAGTGAGCATTTATACTGACATGTGTCCAGTACTAATAACATTTAAATATAAGTACATTTTTATAAGTAAATTTAATTTGTAAAAACCGCAAACTATCTACTTTCTTTTAAACAAGCACAATATAAATGCTAAGTGCATTTTAATTATAATTATTTTTTAAATATATATTTTCCACTCATAAATATTTATATATTAATCAAATTTTAGAATAAACCCGTATTACTAAAATCTTTCCAAAGAATGAACTGAGACAAAAATAAACGAAGTAGTGCTGAAGGTGCTGTCTGAACCACATAGCTGCCTAATTGTGCAAAATAAATATTCATAAAGAGATATGACCAAAAAATCGCTTACTTGTTATAAAAGACAATATAAAGAAGTAAAAAAAAAAATTGAGACATAAGGGAAAACCTCTTAGTTTTGTGCATCCAAAATGAACGTTTTTTTATTGATGCTTAGTAGGAAAAACAATATCTAGTTCATTAGTACTTCGCATGGTCACGAGTAGTACGATTCGAGCACCTTTTAACTATTCTAATTTGTCTCATTTAATATGCTTTCTTTTCTATTTTTTTAAGTTACAGCAAAATCTGAGCACAATACTTTGAAATAAAAATTCGAAATATATTATAACGCAATAGACAAATAATAATCTAATTGAAATCGAATCGCTTTTGTTCTTAAAAAAAAACTCTTTATTCATACAAATGTAAACGTTTGTATACGTTCATCTAACGTGCAACAGCCTCCTTTAAATTAAAAATACGTTTATGCTCTTTAACATATTTAGCTATAAATATAAAGTTTCTGACAGATGGAAAGTTTTTTGTATTATTTGAAATGTAAATGGAATCTACAGTTTAAAGCAACGAATACGCATTTGTTATTTTTATTTTGGGAAAACAGTCATTTACAATCTCCAAACATTTCCTCTTCAGGTTGACCTTTAAATCAAAAAAATATTTAAAAACTTTGAATTCACAGGACATTTTCTTTAACTTAAAAACTTTTAAAATATTCAAGTCTAATAAAAACGTCGAGAAATAACGAAAACAAAAGAGTGAAAGAAAGTGACTGAGATCATAATATTTTTTTGTTCAGTTTACTGCTACTATATTTAATGAAATCTGATAAAGTGGCGCCTGATAAAAAATGCATATTTGAAACAAAATCCTAAAACTTTTCTCTGGAAAGTAAATAAACCTGAAAAATAATTGGAAAATCGATATTTTTTGCGCCATTTTCGAAGCCGAAGCTAAATATTACCTTTGCACGTATTTCCTTTATTTCCTGAAATATTTCCTTATCTCTCGTGGAATTAAAGCTTTGGTAAATTAATGCAGAAGGCAGTTTATGGAATCTAAGTATCGAGAATGGAGTAAGTACATTTACAGATAAAATAATTTTAAACTGAGTTTGAAGGGATTTTTTTTTCTCGTGTAAGTAATTATGCAAATGTAAGTGTACGTGTGTTACAGACGTGATCCGCATATTAAATTATGCAAAATTTAAGTAATACTTTAAAGGTTTAAAATAATATTATTTTAGTATTTAATACACGGTGAAAGCTTTTACATAATTTATGGTACAGTGTTTTGAAGTGAAAGTATTATCAAATGAGCTTGAACACCAGAAATGAGCTTGAAGTATTAATAATTAAGCAAATTTATGTGCATTTAATAACAGAGCATCTCAAAGAACTTATACAACCTTTTTAAGAATATTATAGTATACCAAACTAACTTGTAAATACATAGCAATAAAAATTCGAAAACTGTTAGTGGAAATATATTGAATGACTTTTTTAAAGCACCAAGTAAAATTACAACAAGCATTAAAATTTGTGAAATTTCCAGTTACTTTGAAAGATTTATTTTCAGTAAAAGTAATATCATACAAATGATTATGATAAAATGAATATTTTTGTGAATTGATTTTATACTGAATGACAAGTTTGTAAGAGCCAGTCAAAAAATATAACGAATGCTTCGACTTTTATTTTGCAGTAAATATGGACATGTTCATGAAGACAAACTTTCGACTTTAAATTTCTATGTGTTTGTGACTTTTGCCTTCTTCTTCTTTTGAAGTCGTCGTCTTCTTTTGAGTTCTTCGCCTCTTTGTTTTTTGAGATATCTGGTATACATAGGTTAAACATAAGTGGTGTAAATATTTTGTTTGTAAGCGGATGCAATCAAGAGATTTAAATATGCTATATGCACTTAGAAAATTAATCTATATGCGTTAAACATATGTATAGCACACAAGGTAGACTCTTGGACATGCTTAAATTCAAAATAGCACTTGACGTTTAGAGATATGTTTTACTTTTTATATAAAAGAGCCTTACCAAGTTATTACTTTTCCTTACATGTATTTAGAGCTGTAAGGTATTATAGCGCTGCAACGTAATGGTATATATATATGTATATACGTGCATATATATATATATATATATATATATATATATATATATATATACCATTACGGTTGTGTATGTGTGTATATGTATATACACACACACACACATCTCTCTCTCTATATATATATATATAACATGGTTTAGAAAATAATCACAGATTATACTCCAGGAACAGTAGATATAAGAAATTAGATTTGAATATTTTATTGTTGAACAAATTGCATTTGTTTAATGCAAGTGCAATGCCAGATCTCAGAATTAACACACAATGCTGGGCTCACGTGGATATCAATGACTTAAGTATATATGTTATTGTTCTTATAAAAAGTTTTCTAGGAAAACATTGTGGGAAAAACTTAACTGAAACAACTACAACTCGAATTTGGAAACGAAGTATTGTGTCTATATTCTCTGAATGCATGAAATTCGCGTTCACGTTTCGTTCGCGACAAACAAATATTTACCATTAAAGAACTTCAAAAGCAATACACTCCATTTCCCTGTGAAAGATTATTTCTTTTGTTCAAATAACTTTCTAAAAGAAAACTATTCCAGCATTATCTCTGGGCGCCTAAATCTCATAGGTGAAATGAAGAGTAAAAGGCGGCGAAAAAAAAATTTCTTTACCATCATGTCCCAGTTCAAAGCGCTTTAATTAAGCTAGCTGCGGCATTAGCATTACAAAGACGAATATCAGCTGTCTTTGTCTCTTTATTTCTGGTAACTTTGAGCGTTAGCTAGTGTCTTCTGGCTTCATTACCTGCTGTAGAAAAGAAAAAAAAAAAGAAAATTGAAGGCATTCAAGTTGATCGCTGAATGATATGTTATCAACTGTGTAAGGAAAAATGGGCTCCAATCATCTAATATGAGTTCATTATGTATCTCCAATAAGGTAGAGTAACAGCGGTTTTCTGAGGTATAAATTGGGGCAGAATATTTGGTGCAATGTATTCTATTTATTTTTCTTGCGGTGTATGTATAAGTTCAGCATAATATATTGGCATGCATACTTTTCATGAAGGTATATTTGGTTTATTTCTGATCATGTGCGTAGTTAGGAAGCAATATTTCAGAAAATTAAGAAAGAAAAATTTCTTAACAGGAGATGTAATGAAACAGCTATGTGTGTTAGGTGATGTGTTTTACTTTGTTCTGATTTTTATTCAGTACGCAATCTTTTTTTATATGTTATGTAATATTTATATCTAAAATTTAACTGTGCATTTAAATTTTAAATCATATCTTCTTCTTTCTAAAAGATTTTAGTATTTTCAATTGTTTATGAATGCAATATATTTCAATTGTTTATGAAAATATAATTATTCATAAAAATTTAAAGGAAATGTAATTTTCTAAAAATAAATTAATTCTCAGGACGGATATTTTTACGTTAATAATGATATTTTGGTATACAAATTTATGTACACAACGTCAAAAACGACTAAAATTTCACAAAAAAAATCAGAGATTAAGCTCCAGGAAGAGTAGATGTAAGAAATTAGGTTTACGCCTTTTTTCATTAAATAAATGTTATTTGCAATATCAGATCCCCGATGTACTATGCAATGATGGGCTTACGTGGGTATTCAATGACTTGGACATACAATTTTATTTTACCTTGTCTATAAAAAAGTTTTCATGGAAAATGTTGTGGGGAAATTTTAATAAAAATTATTGCAACTCGAAATTGGAAAATAATATTCTGTTTATATTCTCTGAATGCATGAAATTCGCGTTCACTTTTCATTCGATTCAAATAAATATTTGCCATTAAAGAACTTCAAAAGGAATACACTCCATTTAACTGTGAAACATGATTAATTTTGTTCAATAACTTTCTAAAAGAAAACTATTCGAGCATTATCTCTGGGAGCCTAAATCTCATACGTGAAATGAAGAGTAAAAGGCGGCGAAAAAAAAAATTCTTTACCATCATGTCCCAGTTCAAAGCGCTTTAATTAAGCTAGCTGCGGCATTAGCATTACAAAGACGAATATCAGCTGTCTTTGTCTCTTTACTTCTAGTAACTTCGAACGTTAGCTGGTGTCTTCTGTCTTCATTATCTGCTGTAGAAAAGAAAATTGAAGACATTCAAGTTGATCACTGAGTGATATGTTATCAACTCTGTACGGAAAAATGGGCTCCAATCATCTAATATGAGTTCATTATGTATCTCCAATAATGTGGAGTAATAGTGGTTTTCTGAGGGATAAATTGAAGCAGAAAATTTTATGCAATGTTTTGTAGTTTTTTTCTTGTGGTGTATGTATAAGTTGAGTGTAGTATATTGCTATACATACATTTTCTTGAAGGTATATTTAATTTATTTCGAATCATATGTGTAATTAGGAAGCAATATTTCAGAGACAAACTTAAAAAGACATTTTGCTAACAAGTGATGCAATGAAACAGCTTTATGTTAGGAGATGTGTTTTACTTTATTCACCGCGTAGTCAATTTTTATATGATATGTAATATTTATAACTAAAACTTAATAGTATGTTTAAAATGTATATATTTTTTAGTAAAAATGAGAATAAATAAGACGATATTTTAAAAACACGCATCACTGCTTGATCTTTGGTTTTTCCCGCCCCCCCTCGATTCCAAACGCTCAGCGTCCCCCTTGGGGGGTGCACCCCACAAGTTGAGAAACGCTGACTCAAACTATTATTATGAGAAATGAATATATGTACATATGAAAAAATAGGAGTATTCTTTACTATAATTTTTAGGCAATTCTATACAAATAAAAGGTAATTTACTGTTAGTATTAGTAGTATTAGTCTCATCGACCAGAAAATTTATTTTAAATTCTCTGTTTGGTAGTGTTTGTATGAACTGTTGTAATTTAATGCATTTCGCAATCGAGAGATCACCAGTAATTATATCTATTCAATTATTACTTTTACAGACTTTTCACATACATCAGCACATAAACAGGCACGTGAATTAGGGTGTGCCTTTCAATCCGGATGCAAATGCATACACACACTTTCTTTTAGTGAGAGCGGGCCAGCAGATGTAATATCAATGTTAAAAAGAGAATTTTTTACGTTAAAAATTGTAAATTTAAGGATTTTATGCTGAAAAATATTCGAAGAGAGGGACTGGAGCCCCCAATACGTCCTTTCCCTCTAACGCTTGCCACGGCTAACATATAGAGCTGCAAGACAAAATAGATCGACGGTCCTCATTTATATGTATAATCATTGTTTTGGATGGCTGTGGTAGATATAGTCGTTAAGTGTGCCCTCAGAAAGCAGTCACAAGGAGTTAAATCGGGAGAATATACTGGCTTCGGATTTTGGCGCCATTTGCTAACGGCTATTGCAAAGACATATCTCACGTTATTTTCGTTATTGAGACTTGACGTGCACATAAAGTATTAATACTAAAGGAATGAATTGTCTCTAAAGATTATCAGCGAAACTTACTTTTTTTTCACTTTTTCTGAAGCTTTAGGTTCGTTGCGGCAATCCACCGAGACGGAAATTTACACACTTATTATAGAGTCAATTAAGGTAAACTTCATTGCTAGGGACAAGAAATTTTCAAAATATGTGTAGTTTTCAGAAATTTTTCAAAAGGTTGGTGTTTTCTTTTTTTTTCAAACTTTTAAGTCCAAAGCGGCAACTGAAGGCCTTAAGCCATTCAGTTGAACGTTAGCGCACATTTTATTGGGCCAATTTTCTCAAAAAATAGCACTTAGGCTAAGCAAATGTCGAAAAAAAAAGTTGCTTCTCGATACAACCTAATGTGAGCAATATTATAAAATATTTTGATAATAATTTTCAAATATTTTTATTAATACAGGCAGTAGATAACTCATTTAAAATTCAATTAACAAGTTTGGGTTTCGTACATGCATGCGTAACACCACCCCCTAAATTTTTAATAATAATAATATCCTTGGCAGTTAAATCTTACACTTCTTAATAGCATACAATTCCTTCTCGAATTAAAAAGCGACGCAAAATTATTTTTGAAACTTTAAAATATTGTTTCACACTGGAATTATCACAAACGTAAGTAACTATTACTTACAAATTCTTCTTTCCTGTTTCATGCTACGTAAAATACCCATTTTATCATTCTTTCTTGGGGATTTTTTTTTCTTCTTGCTGAGTCTTCTCCTTATAACAGGTTATTTCCTTTCTCGGTAAGAGAAACGCACAGAAAAATGACCCCAATTGAAAAGGAAGATTACCTTTTAAATTGCTTTAAACGGTCTGCAAGTTTGCGTATAATCATTTTTAAAAGTACCATTTCAGTTTCATTCTTAATGCTTGGATAAAAATGTTCCCTTAAGAAATTCCAAACGTTCGAAGTGTTCTCTAAATTACTGTTAGGTGAGTAGGAAAATTTGAATTAAATAGCAAGTGTGTAACAAGATTCCTTGGTTTTATGTGGGTTTTCTAAAGTGTGATTAATTAAGATTCTGTGATAGTTAGTTGCTGTATTTTTTGGTTACGATGTGTAAATCAATAACATAAATATCTATAAGTACAATCATGAAATTACTATTTTAATTTAATTATTGAATAAATAAAATTATTTTATGATCTAGCAGTCTATTAAAAGAGTAATGAGGAACTATCTATTTATTTTTTAGTTAACCTTTCGTTTTACTTTAAAAATATTTCAAATTTAAAACTGCACTACATTGGTAAATAAAACAGTGGTAAATAAAGTAGGCATAATTAAGAAATAACTATAACAGCATTTCAATTATAATGTTAACTGTTTTGATTTCAATCAGTAATTCTAAAAAATATCATTTAATATGAATGTTTTATAATTGCTATCAGAGTAAGCAGTGTACTTAATAATACATAAAATAATATAATTCAATTTATTATTTTTTTCCGGTTATTGTTGTTCAAATATCTTGTATGCCTGCAAACAAAGAAACGAAAAAATAGACGAATGGAATAAAGAAAGTTTTAAAACTTGATTTATTAAAAAGCTTGAGAATGAAACTGGAAATTTCCAAATGTGTTAGCATTTGCTATGAGAAATCCAGAAAATAAGCATACTACTGAAATCTGCATATTTTACAACTAAAGTTCTTAACCAAGGAAATGCAGAAGTTTACTTTACCCAGATTCTTTATTCATCCTGCATTTACTGTGTGTCACAAAGATCAGTTAATTGTGAATATGATGATGTTACAGTCACAAAAAAATCATTAACCATTACTTACTCCATTAATTACCATTACTTACTACTTACTTTTACTGGGTACAGTATAGTTATTTTATACCACATTTTTGAATAAAAACATTTCTAGACTATAATACAAAAATCACAAAACATCCCCTAAGTTCTGATAAATATTGTATCTTTGTATTCAACACATAATATTAAGTTACTGATTTCTTTTAAATTTTACTTGGCACATGTATTAAAGTATAATCTATTTAAATTAATATACACCCTCGCTAAAACCTACTCAAAGAAAATTGAAACTTCTTACGTTTGTTTCGTGCATTAAAAAATATTTATCCTAAAATATGAATGAGGTTACATGCAATTATAACTTTTTCTACTTCTGTTGAGTTCATTTTTCAAAAACTAATTATTAGTGACAAAATTAAAATAGGAAATTTCACTTTTACCGGAATGTTTTTTTGGGAGGGTGTACAATATACATACGTATCCTAACAATTTGAGTAACTGTACATTTAGAAAAATTAATATCAATTATATTATATAACTAGTATAAAAAACTTGGAAATTGGAACTCTTATTCATCCATAAGTGAAAAAAATCTACCATAAATAAATCAGTGCAGAAACTCATAAATTATAATTCATAATAAGTGTTTTTAAAAGCACCGTAAATAGTTTTTAACAATGTGATTTCTTAAAAGGAACAGTTCATTTGAAGTACTTTGAAATACAGCAAAGATATAAATTAAAGTTGAAATAAAAACGATTTAAAATAGTAAAATCCAATTTTTAGAGACAAATAGAATTTTTAATTAAATATCCATTTTAAAAATATTATTTTTGAAAAGCTTTTTCGTGTGATTTTGCATCATTTTTTGTAAATATTATTTTAAGAATATGTCTTTTTATCCCAAATGTTTTCTTACTTAAAAGTATTTTTTGTAAGATAAAAAATTGCTTCAAAATATTACTGTAATTAACTTTTCTTTTCCATTTTTTAGACTAATTCAAATCCGTTACTTTTTTTCACGGTATTTTTTTGTTAAATCTTCAAAAGAAAGAGTATTTTCTAGACAGCATTTGCAATTATGTGCTTTAGTCTTATTCATGAAAGTTTTAAATTACTATTTACTGCTGTTGTTTCATATCCCTTGTAATTAGAATTCGAATTACCAGCTCAGCAGCATAATTACAAAAGGTAAAATGAGATTCATATTTGTAGAAACTAATTTAAGAAATAAATATATGTATGAGCAATTTCAAAAATAATTTACATGATATAATATCCACAGAAACTAATTTACTGAACAAAATGAATATTATCAATAAATTAAAAATTAACTTCAGCATATATTTTGATTTAAAAATATATCTTAATTACTAATTTACCTTAAGCCATTCTTACTGATTATATACTGACAGTTTTCTGTGTTATCGGCTCGGTTAGCAGAAAAGTCGGTTAATCAAGGATCTACTACACTTATTTTCAAAGAAAGTTATCCCATCTCTTAAATACTTTGTAATTCCTCATATGTTTATTTGAGTTAAAATTAGAAAAAATTTATTTAGCTTCATGTATGTCTTTCTTAATTGATTTGCTAAGTTGAAATCTTTAGTTAAAATCCCTTATCTTATTAACGCTTGTTAAATCATTTAAATATTTTTCGCAAAGTTTAAATTAAAATTCACTAAGTAGTGTTTCTTCAGATAGATAATAGTTAATTCGATTTAAGAAAAACAAATTTTCTGCAGCATTTTATTTATCATCATAAATATTTTTTATTAATGAATTTTTTAAGAAGATTTGAAAAACAAATGTTTTATGATTTTTCAATTTATATTTCTTAAAGCTATCAGACTTGTTATTTTATAACTTTGTAATTCCTACTTGTTATGCCTGTTAAAGCTAACAGACTTGATGTTTTATGACTTTATATTTTACAATGTATTTTGGACTCAGAACTAACCTGAGAAACATGATAGTATCCAAAGGTTCCTCAATCGTATTTCTATAAGAATGATCAGTTTCCTCGGATAATGTTTATTTTTTCTACACACATAGGAATATTTTTATGTATATTTAAGAAAAATTACCGCGAGAAGGTGCTAAAAATTTAATATAATAAAATTTGTTAAAGTTATTGTGTGAGACTGAATGTTAAAATTTATTAAATAAATCAAAATGTTAAAGATTCATGAAATTATTTTGAAAACTATTTAGTCTTTTCAAATAAATCATTGAAATTATTTAATCATATTTATTTTCTATCATACATTAGTTTAAATATTACTTATGCATATACATTTACTTACATTTTATCATTGACTGTGATCATGAACAAAATTACTAAAGATACATTTATGGTCTTTCCTTTATTTCAACAACCTAGAGAAAAATTATTCAAATCTTTGTCTGGGAAAGCATATTCAAAATAATATCTTTTATAATATGTCTGCTAATTCTTCATGATATTTATAAAAGGTCTCGATATAACATTACTTCGAAAATATTGTTCTTATGTGGTTTACATTTTGAATTTATTTTAAAAGGTTTAATTTGAATTAAATGAAAAATTCTGATATATTTTAGGTACAAAATATTTTTCTGTTATGGAAATTAGATGTTTTTAACAATTTTATCATATAAATGCTCATAATTAACCCGGGGTAGTTGATAAAAAAAACTATCCGAATTTAGAACGAAATTTGCATTCAAAATTGTAAGAAAACACGTTTTATAAAGTTTTAAAATGCACAATAAAATAATATATTTGCTAACAAATTAGTATATTTTTGAATCGAAACTGTTTTAAATTTGCAAAAAGATATAGTAAAATTCTAATGTTTTAGTTTTTTTATCTTATGTATCTAATGTTTTAGCACTTTTATAATGTCATACTAAATAAAATGTCAATGAAAATAAATTTTAATATTTAAAAAAATAGTAAATGGTACAATAAAAATAAAATAACAGTAAAGTAAGAACACATAAACAGATTGATGCAGAAAACTGTCAGTTATATCATTAAGTGATTTTAAGCAGTGTAAAAATAAACTACATACACAGAATTAGAAGTGTTTTCAATAAAAACTACTTTGAATTTGCACATGACTTATTTAGTAACAATTGCAAATGAAGAAAATAAGAATTAAAAAATTAACTGCATACATATTTTTAATATTACTTAAACATTTAAGTACGACAAAAAAATTGACGTTTTTTAATAAAAAATTGATTTTTTATTTTAAAACTTGTATTAAAGAATAGCATTTTCTTTCTAAAATACTCGAGTATTGTGTAAATATTTTAAAAATTTGTTGCATGTGTTTTTATTAAAGGCTCATTTGTGACGAAGGAAGGAAAAAATAATGTGCGTAAACTTTTAAAAATCTCGTGAAATGTTTATAACCTTTGTTTCCAGCAAATTGGCAAGATTTACGCTGATATAAAATTCGAAATTCAATTTTTTTTTCAAAAAATAAGAATTGTATTTTGAAAAGGGTCGTTTTTCAACGCAATATAAAATTTTTATTAAAGACACTTCAATCATTGCCAAGATGATTCAGTTCTTTTTCGTTAAAATATTTTATTATACATATTAAAAAGAACATTTATTTCACAAAAGAAATAAAGTATATATCTATATATATATATATACTTTATTTCTTTTGTGAAATAAATGTTCTTATGATGAATGAAATATATATATATATATATATATATACATGCAATGTATCGGCCGATACCGATACTTAACCGATACCGATACTTTTGGGGACATAATTTAATGTCATTTAAACCTACTATATTCTGGGCAGTTTTTGTAACGAGAGTGTAGTTTTCATTAAAATGAATAACAGCATGATGAAATTTGATCCCAGTAGAAAGCATTAAAAAGAAAAAGCAGTGGATACATTAAAGTGTGAATTTACAGTAGTTCTAGTCTTTCTTTTCTATTGAATCATGCCGACGAATGGCCGAATTTATAAAAAGCTGAGCACTGGCAAGCGTCTTAGTGTGCAGGTTCGGAATTCTTTCATCTCGCGTGGTTGTCGATCTAGTGGTCTAGAGTTTTGGGCGAATTTCTCCAGATGTTACGTGAATATGTGTTAGACTCCCTTAGAATAGTCCTCCGAATGCCCTCCATAGGTAGATGCCCCTCATTTAGGCTTGCCAGAACACAAACACCGGGGGGGGTTAAAAGGATATATTAATAAGATAATCCATTTCCAGTGCCGAATGGTGCAAATATTTAAAGCAACTTTTCTCAACTTCTATTTTGTCGCCTAATTGTTGTTATGAGCCAGATAAAAGGTTTCCATATTAGACGCAAAATAGCTTCCTGCTTGCTCTTACTATATGTGTCTTTGTTTTTGGTTCATGCCTCGATTTTGTGCTTACAAAAGTAAACACATGGAATTTATTAAACTTCAAAGCTTGCAAGTTTTATTTAGATTTTCTTTAATTATAATTCTTTCACATATGAAAATATTTTTTAGATTACTCATTCGAACCGTGGGGACTTGAGTTTCGACTAAGGTGCCCACAGATTCCAAAAATTCCGAGGAACCTGCTAAGCTGATTTAAATTTCGAAAATCGAATTATTTTAGAAGATATTTATAAAAAAAATGAAAAAGTAAACCGAATGGTTGCCAGATTTGGCATAAAATCATTCATTCCTTTGCAACAAAGCGTTTCCAAGAATCTAGAATCCCGTGAAATTTACAAACATGAGTTAGAATTACGCCCATTTTACGCCAAAATAAAAACTATATGAAATAAGTAACAAAAAATGTGTTACACAAAGTTGACAATTTTCAAATAGTAAGTTCGCTTAGATAACAGGAGTTTAGAATTAGCGATTATTCGTTTTTCCAAAACAGAATAACTAATATCTTGAAAATGAAAAATAATTAAAATGCAGATTATTTTAAAGCCGGTTCTCGTCCAGCTGGATTATTTGCTACCAGTAGAAATATTTGGCGGCGTTAACTATGCCATTATAGCAGTTACAGTGCACTTTGGATATTTGCTAGCGCGACGAGATGGTATATTCGTAAAGTAAATTCGTATTGTGTAAATCGCCAAATAATGAAAAATCGCCATTGGTGGCAAGCTATCCTATCTGTTCCGTAGCTTTTATTAACTTTACATGTACGCAAGTAGCCAAATAATGAAAAATCGCAATGGGTGGCAAATTCGAAGGATGTCCAATAGGTTTTACATTATTAAAAATGCAGCTGAAACAGATGTTCTGATTTTATTATGATTTAGCTCCTAATTAATATAACTTTTGAATGGCAACATTGAAAATCATTGTGTTTCTGAAGAGTGCAAATAATTTTTCCAGCGATTATAAGCGGAGTCCGCACTCCAGGTGTAGTATAGCTCAGGAACCGTACAACACGGATTCCCATAACAAAATATCTTCCGTGTTATGAGGGGGAGGGGGTCTACTGTAGTGTGAAGTTTAAATTTTTATGTACGAATGAACATGCAAGAACCAAGCAATGTGTAGCTCAGTAACATTCTATCTGATCCAATCTTCGGGTTTTGTCTGTTTTTACGAATTTTTTACTCCTTTTTACGAATAAGCCTGATTAGGGGCGGAATGCCTCATACGAAAAGCGAGCGTAGCGAGTCTGGGGGCCTTGACCCCTACCTAGCAAACACACAACTGCCCGCAAAATGACAGCCGGGTACCCGTCGTGCTGGCGAAGTGCCGTATACCGGAAGCAAGGTAGATTGCCATCGTCTGGAAGTCACTGGAGTACCAGTGCCTGAAAAGTGCATATGCGCCGGTACATAACTAGTAACGGCGAACTGCCATGTGTCAATGACATGCACAAAAAAGTTAACGGCGTGGTACTGCTTAAAATGTACCGGGCCAGCACTATTTGGCAGTAATGGGCCTGTATATATTTCGTAGTGTTGGCATAAAATATCGTTACTTTAATTAAATAATCACATTCATACGGTGTAGAAGTATTAGGGGATATAAGTTCCGGGCACCCAAAGGCAGGGTCACTGCAAATAATTTTTTTTTTGAGGGGGGGGGGATGTAAGGGGAGAAGTTGATATTGTGCCTTCAAATATTTTAGTACTAAAAACTAAAATAATACAAACGAGTTCAGTATGTATAAAAATGTTTACTACACAGACAGTACAGAATTATGAATTTTAATCTTAACATTTTTATAATTTATATTAATTTTTTACAATTTTGCTAAACTTTTCCTGAAAAACATATTTGGAGACTTTTTTCTAAGTTAAGCCCCTTTTAGGGTGCAGAAATATGTTAGAGAGTATTACACGAAGACCAGTCAGGGTTTTGCATGAGAGCTCAGATCCTGTAGTCTTTTTTTCTTCAGAGAATTTTAGATTCAATTAAAAATTTTAACAGCCTACATAATTGCTTCTATTGGCATTTTTTATTAAATTAAATATAGCAGTGGTAAAACAAAAGATTACTTAATTTTTAAATATAAATTAGGTAATTAATGCTCAAATTTACAATAAAACAAATTAGAGCTCCTGTAGCTATTTTGTTAGAAATTCAGCAAGCAATGAACCAGTATTTACATATTATTTCTTTGAATCTGTTTCTCTCTTTGTGGTTTATGACCGAAGCTTTGCTAATTCTTATTCTGTACATTAAAAAGAATTTCTTTTGCAGCTCCTCTCTTTGGGCGAGGCTGTTAATTTTTGCTTTGTTTACTTATGTCTCCCAGTGATGTCATGATCGAGTTGTTCTTCACTGACACGTTTTGGTAACCCTTTTAAATTTCTGCGCCTAATTGTTTTTGTTTACTAAATTAAATACATTGATTTATTCTTAACCGCTGTGGTTGCGTTCGCCTATTTTTGTATATTGGCATATTTTTGTTAGCGCTGCACTGCCAAGTTTGTAAGTTAAGTCTTTTTGTTTCACTCCGTGAGAACATCACTTTAGCTCCAGTTCTTATTTTTGGTAGGTCGCATAAAATCGGCAGTCTTGATGTTTCATTTCGTTTTGCAAATCTTGAAACGTTGAGCGGGAAGCCAGTTATGAAATATGCTTTTTAGGATACAGTTTTTCCGGTTGTTGCAGACTTTCGAGAAGGTTATTACTGACTAGTAAGATATATCTGTTAGGAGCAATAATAATTATAATAAGATTTGCTTCTGCAGTGATATCTTGCTGGTTATGGATTTCAATTGGAAGTTTTACATTTCATTGGATTTTACAGTGGATTTCATTGGATTTTACATTATTTAAACAGTCTGGAAAATATTACAGGGAAATTTTTACTTTTACTGTTTTTATGTACACACGGTATCCACCGGTGAATTTAGCAACTAATTTAAAGATTGGGCGACTTTTTCAACCAAAAAACGCATTTTCATACTATTTTCAAGTTTTGGCTACTTGTACCATACTCCAGGGGACTCATTTGAAAATCTGGTGTTGGTTTTTATCAACTCCCTTTTTTTTAAAGCTGCTACTGAGCTTTCAGCAAACATTCTTATCTGTTTTTTAATCGTGCTATAAAAATAAATGTATTATATTTTCTGTTATATATATATATATAACAGAAATTTTTATTTTTATTTTTGGGGTCGGCTTCGAACACTAGTTTATAATACACGTCCACTAAATGCAACTGATCTAAAACAAATGATAATCGATGCATGCAACAATATTCCTGGAGAAGAACTCCAAACTATTTACAGAAGCATTATTAGAAGAGCTCAGTTACATACTTGAGCTAATAGAAATCATTTCCAGAGTACTTTGTAAAATCATTTTCTTTATTTGCATTTTTAGAATTTTTAATGAAATTTGCTTTTTTATATGAGTGATATCCTCTAAAAGGTTCATAAAATTGAACATTTAGCAATCATAATAGGTACTTATTCACTTTAAAAATTATGAATTTTAAAGTTACATGCATTTACATAAAGCTTATTGATTGTAAATTTAATATATTTATTTGCAGTGAAACGTTTTATAAATATAAGTATTAGTAACACGATAAAGCATAAATAAGAAAAAACAATGTGTACGTAACAAGGCTCACAAAATTTGCATATTCTTCAGCTTTCCGTTTATCTTGTGAAATCTGTAAATAATTTATAAGGTTTTAAATCAACTACAGATTTAGTTGTTCACCAAAAAATTTTTTAAACATTTCTTACTTAACATGCTTAATTCGAAACACATTACAAGTTCCAATATCATATTTTTGATCTAAAAATACTTGTTATCAATTTGTATACGCCCCCTATTTTCGCTGAGAAGATTGCCTTTTATGTTATAAAAAATGTCATATGAAAATGGCATATGTCCATTTTTTCTGCTTCATAAATTCAGTTCGTTTTAGAGATACGGTTAAGCGTGTTTTTTCTATTGGTCTTGATGGAGAGAAAATAACAAAAATTCGAATTGAACGAATTGAAGATAATTTTAACGGGGGCCGTATAAGAATTTAAAAAATGTAACTTTTTTAGAATTAGCAAGAAGAAAGTTTCCTTAACGGATTCTTATTTCCGACCTTTTTCAATTTACACTATCCACTTATTTCTAATAGAAAGAATTAAAGGCCGTAACCACCTATTTGTGAGACCATATATATATATATATATATATATATATATATATATATATATATATATATATATATATATATATATATATATATATATATATATATATATATATATATATATATATATATATTATATATATATATTATATATATATATATATATATATATATATATATATATATATACATATATATATATGGTCTATATAATAAAAATGCTCTGAATTGTGTAATATATTATATCAGAAACAATCGAAGACAATAAATCAATTTCTATAAAAACTACGAAACTTAAATTTTTATACGGTCCCCCGGCCCTATCACTTATATTTCCAAAGATGTTCTTTATACAATTTCAAGCACGATAAAAAAAACAAAACAACAACAAAAAAAAAACAAACAAAAAAAATCTCGCACTTCTACGACGAAAACTCACCGAGTTATGAAGCAGCAAACAATTTTGACTTAAGTTTCTAAAATGCATATATTAGTTAAAATGTTTCATTTTCTAATTTAATGTATAATGAAGTATTTTATTCTCTTGTTTTTGTATTTTAAGTTATTGAACACCAGTTCATTTAAAAAACTCTTTAAAAAATTTTATTTTCAGTATAATATATTTTTATATTAATTTATTGGATACACATTGTTAAACTTTAATGTTCTTTATTGCAACCTAGACTCGTAAAATAGTTGATGAAATTGCTATTAAATATTACAAGATGCATTTTCTATATCGGGGGGACCGTAAAAAAATTCCATGGTGAATGGGTGAAATGTGAATCCTAAATACACACGAGAAGCATTTTTTATTAAAACTTCAAATTACAATTATTTTTAAGAGCAGTGATAAACAATAATTTTAAGAGCATAATATAGCCACATGAAATTTCAAAGCTCTTAAAACAAGAAAAATAAAAGTATTTGTAATTTTAATCGCTCTCTCTCTGCATAAAAATATTAATTAAAGTGTCTAAATGCCATATTTTTTTTATTTTATTTAAGGTCAAGCTAAGTAATTTCATCATCATACATATACATATATATTATATTAACTGAAAACGATATTCCATAATTCGAATACACATCATTGTTTTATCTCTGAATTATGAGCTACTTTTTAAAAACATACGGATTTATAGCTTTTCATCGTAATATTTGCAAATTTGATACATTATAATCCAGATTTTGTTTAATTAAATATTGTTTTAATAAAGTTTCTACTTTATTTTTCTAAAGTATTGCTACTTGATGTTTGTAAAATATTGATTGCGTCGTCAAAATCTAGAGATGAAAAAAGGGAATACTTTCAATTTAATCTCATCGAAAATATATGATACTTAAGAAAAGGCGATGCAATAAAATTCCTCGAACAAATAACCGTGGATTAAAAAACTGATTTATTACTATCTTACTTCTTGCGATATCCTTATTTCTCAGCTGTAATATTTATACTCAAGTTGAGTTTTCACAACAAGAACCCGTAACATTATTTATGTCAGTTTATATTCATAAATATTTTTCGATGTTGTTGTATATATATATATATATATCTGTGTGTATACATATGTATGAATGTACATAGTGATAAGCAAATTCGTATACATTTGAAAAAATAATATTTCACGGAATAATGTAGGTAGAGAGGTAAGAATTGCCACACATATGGATGGAATGACATGGGGTTTTATTACAACCTCAACAAAGAAAAAGTTGAAAAAATTGTCAAGAGATGGCGCTGAGCAACGAAATGTCAGCGACGCTGCATGAGAATCGTGCTTAAAAGAAGCTATAATGAGAGCGCGAATCAGATGCATCAACAATCGCAGCATGTTGACGTTATCTATAAAGGCTACTGCAGCTTTACGATCCTATAGCCATAAGAAAAGTATTCGAACGGGTAAAGGTCCTGTGACAAGCTCAGCTGTGTAGAGAATGATTTCGAAGTTCAAAGCCACGGGTAGTTTAGATCTCGGGTTCCGTAGCGACCGACCGAGCACAAGAGATAATTCTGCTCAGACAGTGCAGGAAGAAATGGAGATTGCTGCACAGTGCTGCACCGAACATTGTCCCTCAACGACAGCTATTACTGAGGAAAGACGGTCGACATGTTGAGCATTTGTTATGAAGAGCATTGCTTTGTAATAATTTTTATGCTCAGTTTTACTTTCCTTATCACATGAAGCGCCGCCACCTGTCGGCAATTTTAGAACCATTTTTTTGTGGTTGCAATGAAACCCCATGTCATTTCAAGCATGTGTGTGAATTTTTACCTCACTACCCACATTATTCTGTGAATTATTAATTTTTCAAGTGTATGCTCATTTTTGATCACCCAGTAAAACTGGCGTTTCTTTGAATATGAAAATACTTGAACAAGCGACTTATTTTTCTTCTGCATACGAAGTGATTTTAACAAGGCATGCATTTTTTTTATGTATATCTATTGAATGCCTTCTTAGCAAATAGTTAAAATGAAATGCAAGATACTAGTAATCCATCCAGAACTGTTAATTGTTAGCAGCATAAAAATCATACAGAATCAATAGAAATATAAAATGCAAGGTGAGTCTAAAAACTTCGGTGATGGTCCTATATTTTAAAACCCGTGTTGCGTGCGTGCAAATGTAGTCAGACAAGTGGCAACTAACACCCCCTAGCGTCTAAATTACGACTGTTAAACGAAAGTGTGAGCTATGACTAATTTAACGAAGTCAGTGTGAACAGGCTTGTCATTGACAAACGTAGCAACGGATGAATATCAAACCAGGCAAAACGGAGACGGAGACACATGGAATGTCACGGAAAGCGTACGATGCGGAAGTAGTGAGTAAAAAGTGTGTTTCTGATTGGTTTAAATGCCTTAGAGATCAAAGGGAAGCTGCCCAGGATGAGTTGCATGAGCCAGTTCTTGAACATTCACTCCATATTCTCCAGGTCTGGCACCTGCAGACTCCTTGTTTCCCACCGCAAAGAAGTGCTGAAAGACTCACGCTTTGCCGGCAACGATGACAGACCCAATGACTCTGCACATTGATGCTTCGAGCGATTGAAAAAAAAAGCGTTTGCTGACAGTTTCCAACAGCTATGCAACCAATAGCAGAAGTAGCTAATGGTGATTACTGTGAAGGTCAGTAAAGGTTTTTTGTTTGTAGCACTTGTTTCCTTTACTTTATGACATCATTCAACGAGATTCTCGGACACCTTGTAACTTAACTTAAATATTACTGTTACAATAATTAAAAAGCTTACGTTTCACTATTATTCCTCGGAACTTTCATAAATTTACCCGTTAATCTATATAAATAAAATTAGACTTTTGACTGTACATTTCTTGGAATTCAAAAATTTTTTGATTTCTATCCGTTTCAAGCACCCGGGAATCCGATGCGACCCTCAAAAAAGGTTTGTCTGTCTGTCATTCTGTCCGTGACGCTTTTTTTGTTTAAGCATCACATAAAAACGACTGAAGCGAATCATATGAAATTGGGTGTCATGATAGGTGGCCACTCATCTTAAAACATATAGGCGTCAAATTTTTAAAAAATGTTGATTGGATTTTGAGATTTTGCGAAAATCGTTTCAAACTGCGTAAATTTGTGTTCAAGCATCACGTAAAAACGACTGAAGTGAATGATATGAAATTGGGTGTCATGATAGGTGGTCACCCAACTTAAAACATAGGCGCCGAATTTTTAAACAATCTTGATTAGATTTTGGGATTTTGCGAAAATCGTTTTAAACTGCGTAAATTTGTGTTCGCACATCACGTAATAACTGCAAAGGTAAAAAAATGATATTTGGTGAAACGATAGGTGGTCACTCACCTGAAACTATAAGCATCTAATTAAAAAAAATCGATCAGATTTCGAGATTTTGCGAAAATCGCTTAAAACTGAGCGAATCTTTGTTCACACATTACGTAATAACGACTAAAGCGAATGATATGAAATTGGGTCACATGATAGACGGTTGCTCAGCATAAACTATAGGTGTCCAATTTTTCAAACATTTTTACTAGATTTTGAGATTTTCTGAAAATTCTCTCAAAATACGTTTATATTTCTTTAAACATCACGTAATGACGACTAATACGAATGATACGAAATTTAGTGATATGATAGGTAGTTGCTAATCTTAATTTATAGGCGTTGAATTTTTAAAATATTTTGATTACATTTTGAGATTTTGTGAAAATCGTTTTAAAATGTTGAAATTTTGTTCCAGCATCACGAAATAAAGACTGCAGGGAATGAAACGAAAATGGGTGGCATGATAGGTTGTCACTCAACTTAAATTCTAGGCTTCCAATTTTTCAAAAAATATTGATTAGATTTTGAGATTTTGCGAAAATTATTTCAATATGCGTAAATATTACACACTACATCCATTCTACATTCATTCTGTGTACTCCTACAATGCTGACGAAAGTTCTTCCTTTTTGGAAATTTGCATTCACTAACCCGTCAAGGACGGGTACTTCAGCTAGTAATAGAATAAAATAATTATTTACTTGAGATTAATTTTAAGTGTAAAGAAGCATGTTTAGACAATTTTCTAATAAGCAATTTATTTTAAGGACGGGCACAAGTATTCGCCACAACCAAGACCGGAAGTTAACAATGGTGGCCACTTTACTGTGAAGGCACCCAGTAAGCACCCAACGTTACCCCTTATGAAGTCAAAGAAAAGGTAAGTTAAGGTCCAAGGCCGTGCTGGAAATCAAACCCGGACCCAAGCCGTTATTGAAGGGCTCGTTTGACACTACAATATGAAGGCGACAAGGAAAATTTTAATTAACGTAAATATTTTCTGATCACATTGTTTTGTTGTTTTTTGAAACCTGCCTTTAGAGGAAATTAATCTGAATTTTCTTAAATTTAAGGTTTAATTTTACAAATATATCTAAAATACTATAACTAATAAGATGCAATGCATCAAACTTATCTTATTTAATTGTTTATTGGAGATAAAATTAATAGTTATATATCGTAAATATGAAAGCTTTGACTGAAGAAACCGCAGCGCAAATATATTCAAATCGATAGTAATGTTTATGTACTCCATCGATTATAGGAAAAGTTCCAGAAGTTTTATTAAGTAGTAATTAATTGCAGTAGCTGTATCACATCCATTTTGTGTATTAAACGTAATGTATCTTTATCTACAAATGATTAATGGATATTGTTAATGGATAGCGTTAAAATTACACGAATAATATGTTTGTAATACTCTCTAACATATTTTAAAACTCTTTATCGCCTGCATTTTTCTGCTTGATTAGCTCAGTTTTAATTCCCAACAATAAACAGAATTCGTTAATTTAATAGACTATATGTTCTTTAGTATGAAAAAGTACTCTCTTTTGTACTTATATTAGTTTACTATATAAATAAAATTTACGTTTGACTTCAATTTCAATTGTTAGTAGTGGATTTGAGCTGCATTTTAAAGACATTTTATCTGTATAATACTTAATAATAGTAATTATACACAGTTTTGGGAAATTAGGTAATAGATATTTCTCATCATAAATCGAACAATAGTGTGCTTTAAAGCGTAACACCATATGTAACTCATATAAGTAATCCTTATTAACTTTTAAAATACAAAGTTGATGCGCGTGAATTACTTCTGCAATATTTTTTAATTTATCCTCGCAATCATTTTCCTTCAGACCTATCTTTAAATTGGGAGATTTTGAAACTGAAATAGAGCTTTTCAAGTCCAATTAATTTATTGTTGAAATCAATCAATGTTTTAATAAAATGCAAAAAAACCTATTTCATAAAAACAATATCTATTGGGAATTTTGTCATAAAAAAGGAAGCTATTTTAAAAGTAATTTTTCAAGTTTATTTTTTACTCTTAACTTTCAAATCTTATACATAAATAATGACTGGATTTTCAATCATCAATTAAGTAAAATTTATTCAAATAAATCCACTTTAAATTAAGATTTTCCCGAAAATTAGGAGCAATTGATCTCAACAGAAGGCTTATCCTGATGCATACTTTTTCAGATGCTTCGTTGACACAGTGTTCCTTCTACTGACTCTACTAGGAATTTTGCACGGGCCATCATCGTTCGGCTACGTAGCCGGTGGTAACCCGAGCGAAATTGCTAGCAGGGATGTGACAACAGAAGCTTTGGAAATCTGTCTGCAGATGTCTACCAGCCTGCATTAGACTATTCATGTCATTATCCTTGATGTTCCTTAATATTTCAAGATAAAATATATTGCATCTTTCCCACCCAATCATATTGACGTAATTCGTTTCTCCGAAGTAGAATTTTAGTATGATGAATTACAGAAGAGCATGTCTGTCTAGTAAAGTAATTAAGATTTCCTTGGCGGTGAGCTTCTTCTCTGATAAATAGTCGAACCCGCTTTATTGAGTAGCAAACTTACACTAATAAGCGGGTATTCAATTATCCGGAATCACATTGACTAGTTATTACGGTTTGGTACATTGAAGCTTTATTACATTAAGCGATGCATTTCTTTAACCGACATTCCATTATGTTCGAATGTATCTTCTTACATCCATAGCAACTGCAAGAATTAAGTTATTAAGATTTGGCAAGAAATCGTTTCCCTCAGCTATTGGGTTTTTGACTCATGAAACATTTCGAATTAAGCATCGTGTTATTCTGATCCCTCAAAATTTTGCAAGGAGACGAGTTATCGAAAAATTCTATATGCGTAATGAACGATCTACATTGCGAAAGTGGATCAATAGCACGAGCTTCAAAATCTTATATCATACCTGAAATTATGACACAGAAATTATAAAGTAGACATGCTCTTCGACGTTCCTGACAACTTGAGGTGTAAAGCATTCAAAACGTCCAAAAGTTAACTACTAGAAATTTTTCACAAAATGCATTTTTATTATTATTATTTTTTTTTCGATTTGACCACTGAACGATTTAGACTCTATAGTGACACCATCCAAATGATGGATTAGGCGACAGAACGGCAGTTCATTGATTTGTAAAAGGCATATAACTCACTGCAGTGATATTCCTACGTACATGACGAATAAAGCTTTTTTTTCGAACCAATGTTAATTGCAATTCCAATATAGCAAGAAATTTGTAGAGGAGGAAGCACTCATAATAAGCATTCAGAGTCACATAGGAATGAAGAAGCAGAAATGTTGTTTTCATGTACCTCTTACTATTCGCTTTTAGAAAAGTGTTGAAGTGTTTGCCTAATTTTTTAACCGATTTTTTTAAGAAACGGTCTTGTGACCGAGAATTCCATCAATAAAATGAAATAAAATTTCATACCATCAAATTTACTTAATTGCTGTATGTGAAAGAATCATTAAAAAAGGTTCTTGAAGAAGGATGGTCGGAAAATTCTTTATTATTTCATTACTTTTTCCAAATATATTGCTAATAGCAGCATAAAAACGATGTCTCTTCCAATTGCTGTGTGATTCTGAATCCTTATTATGCGCTGTCTATCTCCTCTAAAAGTTTGTTGTTCGATTTTTGGGACACCCAGTGCGCATACAGGGTGAATTTGACATAATCTGCCAAACGAAAACTGGTGAAAGAGCAGCCTATGTGGAGGACAAAGCTCCATAGAAACCCTGTCCTATCTATAATCATTTCATAATTATGCTGGATAGAAGGAAATTCTTTTTTTTTTTGTTATACCGTCTGAAATAACCCGAATCTGGGAAGTTTCTGAAAGACCTACGGGCAAAATGAGCACGTATTTAGAAAGAACAAAAAGCATCCTATAGGGTGTTACTATTTACATGCGGATATCTCTATATTATAAGGAGCTACAAGCGCTGAAACATTGACGAAGTTACAAACCGAATTGTAGCCAAAAACTGTAACCGGCGATTCCGCAAACACCCTTCTAGCTACAAGTAGATATTGTTTCAAAAACTGGCCCATTCCACAAGCTTTAGAATGAACCCACAATAAAGCATAGTGCTCTTGATCAGGATAAATGTAATTTTTTGTTTGCAATACATCACCGTAATCGGCGTTCGTCTAATAAGGCATTCGTCGAAATTCGCCAAAAGAATACTCGATGCTGGGTAAATTAAACGTACTCAAATCTTTTACTAACTAGACGTGAGATAGCATTTGTAATTTCTTTGCATATTCCTTTGTGGGAAACGTCATACTTCTTTTGTTTCCATTGCTGTATTTTTAAACTTAATAAAATGCTACTTTTCTTCTTTGGCTTTATAGCTTCCGCCTTTGCATCTGACAAGACAGCAGGCTCAAGCCAGACATGATATTAAAAACATGAAAGACCATAGCACTTCGAGAGTGTCCTTATTCGACGGACGCCGATTTTGGTGATGTTTTGCAAGCAATAAATTACATTTCTCCTGAACAAGAACACCAAATGCTTGTGGACTCATTCTAAAGCTTAGTAAATGGACCAGTTTTAGGGACATTTGACTACTTGTAACTAGAAGGGTGTTTACGGAATCGCCGGTTACAGTTTTTGTCTACAATTCGACTTTAAACTTCGCCAATGTTTCAGCGCTTGTAGCTCCTCATAAAAAAGAGATATCCTAATAGAAATGTTGCCACCCAATAGGATTTTCTTCTGCTGTTTCTAAATATGTGCTGATTTTGCACGTAGGTCTTTCAGAAACCTCAGAAATGTGGGTTTTTTAGACGGTATAACAAAAAACAGAATTTCCTTCTATCCACCATAACTGGGAAACTGTAGAGATAGGACAGGGTTTTCTATGGTGTTTTATGCTTCACATGGGCTGTTCTTTGACCCCTTTTCGTTTTTGTCAAATTCACCCTGTATATACGGGTTTTTCAATATGGTTGTTCAAAAACGAATCCATCTTTCACCAATTGCATTTGATGAAAAATTCAGAATTTTTAATTTTTTACATTGATGTAATTATCGGAGAAAAAGCTCATTGTTTACGAAGCTTGGTAAAGAAATTAGACGCACAGTTCAACACGTCATCCGGCTTGTGTGTGTTTCTATACATAAAATGAAAGATATAGGTAACCCATTTGTGCCCAGATATGTTTGCGACTTTCTTCAATTTTTACTAATACCAGGAATAATCGATAAATTTCTGATGTCAACTTCTTGAGCAAGAGATGATTTCTTTACAATCATTATGTATAAAAATGAAAATATCAACATCCTACTTCATCAGGTTGAAATATTTTGTGGAGTTGCGGTTCAATACTCGTGAATAAAGGTTAGGAAAAATTAATAACATTTTCAACTGATAGCGAAAATGTCGTCCCAAAAAAGGTACTCTAGACATAAATGGGATAAACAGGTAGATATATATAAATAGCGAGAGAGAGAGATACGTGTTCTCAATATCAATATGTGTTGATATTTTATTTAATTTACTGAATGAACCTATGTAATTTTTAAAGATAAATATTAAATTAATCAATTGTTTATTTCCATCTTTGGTTTTTTTAGAAAAACAAATCCCCTTCACATTTAATTAAATCATATAGAATGCAATTATCTTTTAAACCGTCTGTTGCCGCATATAATTACAGCTTTATGAAAAATCGCGATGTGCTTTATGAATTAAGAAAATATGCAATTGCATAATTTTGCATTATTACGATGATACAATTTTCAATTGCACCTGTGTCCTTTAATAAATAGTCACTTCAACGAATATATTTGCATAATGTTATTTAAAAGAATTTCAGTTGCGAGAATTTATTCAAAATATTTATTTTATGTTAATATTCATTATTCTTAAGTCTGATTATCATCATGTTAAATTTGATGGAAGGTTTTATTTTCAAAACTTGAAATTACGTATGGGCTCTTATTTCATAGCTATGCAGCATCATGATAAATCATTAAAAATTATGTTAACTATTGCCTTGTTTTAAAATGATTTCAGGCGTAGATTAAGAAAGTTTAATTGTAGAGGGATAACAGACAAATTTTGACACACATAACGCTTTTTCCTCCATATTAAATGAGCAGTACGCATTGTACTTCTCCCTTGAAAATTAGTTTAGTGTTGTACTTTATATAAAACTTTTTGCACCTCGTCCTTAAAATAATTTTCATAAAGAGCATACGTTATAAGTTGGTTCATGTAATATCTGTCGTGCCTTTAATGCTTTAGATGTTCAGACGATGCCTCTGGGGTACCAATCTAGGTGCTGGTCTCTCATCTGGAGTTGGCTCAGTATTAGTAGACTCCGAGCTGTTTCAGCCTTCCTCAAATTGATGCTCAATAAAGTGAAAGCTGCTAAAAACTTACTCATCGATGTTCTGTATGGAGGATCTGGTGCCACTCTGCAGTTAGATAGATTGCAGTAGAAACAACAACAACAACTTATATGTAATATTTTGATTACTGTGTTTCATGATATAAGATTTAATCTAAATCCTCATTCATTTGGAAATTCCTCGTATGATAATTCATGTTATACAGCTCAATTATAGGAATGAACATTTATTATTATTATTTTGTTTCTCTTCGAGTATTCTTGAGACTTATAAGTAAGCTATTTGATTACAGAGATTTTAATACTTTTATTTTAATTGACAATTTACCATATAATTTTATTGCAGAATAATAAGTACATATTTCAACTATGTGCCTCGAAAGTTTGTTAAAACTTAAAGCAAGAAAGAAATAAATGATGATAAATTAAGATTTGCATCAATGTATTATAGATATATTATAGGTAGATGTAAGGTAGAAAAGGTTTTAGTTCAAAAAAGTTTCCAATAGATGGCGGTAAAGAGAATGAAGCAGGTTTATACAAAGAGACTAATAAAATATTGATATTCAAGTAATTGTTTTCATTGGATGCCGGTAGAATGTTATAGTTTCCAACCGTAGCTAAGTTAAGCGTAAAAAAAGAAAAAAAAAAGAAACCACCAGTGAGTTAGCAACCAGGGCATTTATGACCCCACAGTTACCCTGATTTAACTTCGATGCATTCTTAGCTGACGGTTGTTTCATTTCAATTTGAATTGTAGAAGATCAAAGACGCCGTTTAAGAATCCATTTACACCAGATACGTATTTAAAGGAAGACCGAGAGGGCATTAAGCTACTGATTCGCACATGCTGTATTCAACTATCATAAGTTTGGTTTCTCTCTTAAGTTTTTTCATAAAATTTGTCACATCTTATGTTCACCATCGTCTGTATATAATAGTTCATCTGCACAAAATAGAGTTGCATTTACGTTCTCTTTTCCTATTACACTAATTGATCTTTTCCGATTCATATACGGCACGCCAAATGTCATCTATCAGGAATTTTGAGACCTGGAGGAGAGGAGTGTTGTATGGAATAGCCGACAAATATGAAATATCTTTGTTTCTGCGCTGTTTTCTACCTATCACGTGAGAGTACAATGAACTATTCAAGAAAGACTCTCATGATGCAGTGTAGTGAGAGTTGATAGTTTGTTGTTGTTGTTGTACCACTCGCTACAGAGCAAAGTGTGTTATGTGCTTTTCAAGAGATTTTGCAGTTAAGTTTTCAAAGATATACAACTTAATAGCACTCATGTGACATCGACACTTATGTTAAGCATGATGGACACTAAAATAGTTTGTTAGACTCTAGTCATGTTTAATCTGACAATGATTTCCCCACCAGTTTTTTAGGTTAATTTTTCAAGATAACGTGACGGGTATTATGGATTACCAGGTATTTTATAATACCTGACGTAGACGTATCATATGAAATGGATTTATACCGTCACCTAAACAGCCAGTAAGCAAAGACTCAGAATGTATTCTTTGTAACGGAAAATTCTAGATGATCAACGAGAAAATTTGGAATCAAGGCTTTAGCTATTCTCTCTTGAGCTCAGTTTGTCAATGCCAGAGCGAAGAAAGGATATTATGTGCGACTTTTTTCAATAGACTCAATAGTGCGGAAATGACTTTCACATAATCTTAAAGTATGGTTTTTTTCAGTTGACAATTACTATGCTTTATGGAGTCTAATTTTTTTTCATTGATTTAAACCAGCTATTCCATGTTGCGACACTATGTAACATTAACACCCAGCTGTAATATTTAAAACTATATATATATTTCTTAATAACAACAAAATAAAGAATACTTTTTTTTAAAGTGACAGTTCATTACAACTAGCTGTATATTATGTACTCAATATGATACTGGAATGTAAAAATAAAGTATTATTTGAAATGTAAATTGTAGTCTATAATGCAATCCTCCCTCCACTTTCTTATATAACTTATGATCTCTCTCTGGTCTCATTCGTGCAAACCGTAATAATAATAATAATAATAATAAATACATTTGTTATTTGTCAATATTTTTCTTAGGTTTGACAACTTTTAATGTCCTAGGTATGCGTTTCCTGTCTGTCTCCGATAACTTATCACTCGAGCTCGGACGAATTAATTCCCGGTTTGGGACCGTCGGTCAAATATTACTATTTCCCCTATACCCTTTCTACTATTTCCCCTATGGACCATTGGCGAATTGATTTTCTGCCAAGCGGACAAATTTCGTGGTCATTGAGTCCTTTTCAAAGAACAACTTCCCTTTTTCCTTTGACCCGTCGCTGTCGAGTGCAGTAAGCCGCTGATTGTGTGGGGGGTCCTTCCGCTAATTATATAAAGATACTCCTTCCTCTCACCTATTTTAAACAATATACACGTCCGAAGACACGTGACCTGAGTGTCAAGTTATCAGAGGTAGACAGTACTAAAATTGAGCACGCCCAGTTTTTGTACCTATCTTCTTTAAAATCGTTAAGATAACCTTTAAATCATAAGATAAATCATTAAAGATCTTAAATCATTAAAGATAAAGGTGGATAAGACAATTTTTTTTAGAAATCACGAAAATTTAATCAAGTAATTTTTGAAAAATCGCAATAATTTTTTTTTTAAAACTTCAATTTAAAATACCAGGATCGAAGAGAACAAAGCGTGCACTTTGTCTATAAAAAAACTCGTCGATCACTATTTAAAAAAAAAAATGCAGGCAATGAAGTTCTTACATTCTACCCACGAAATCATGTTGAAATAAACTTCGGAATTCCAGAACCTTCTGCAACATTTTGGAACATTACAGCATCCTATAGCAATGCCCGGCATTCTACAAAATGTTTAAAGTCCATTACTGGTTGCTTCTTGAAGATCCAAATAGAGGAACATTCCACAACAATCTCGAACATTCTGAAACATTCTAGAACATTCAGGAACATTCTGTTTAGTCTCAGAAACTTCGGCACTCAATTTCCAGTTTTTTATTTTTCCCCCAAACCGAAACCTTCTTCACGTATGGAGGAGGAAGAACTATCAAATCATATAACGCTGCGGTGGTTGAATGTGTAGTTAGAGCGACACGTATAGACATCCCACGCTTACTTTTAATGCAGGCATTTATTTTCCGTTAGGAGTCCATTGGTTTTTGACCCTATTATCTCGGAACCCAAATAATGCAGTACAAAACTGAAACCTGCGACGGCTGGCTTCTAAGTTTTACTAGGACACACGGCAAACCAATCTTAATTTTATAATATATCTTGGATTTGCTTTTATTTAGAGAAGTTTCATTTTAAAACATATTAATATTCACATTTGGTAACATGTTTAATAATATTTGAAAAACTATTCTCTAATAAAGAGTGATGAAACCAAAAAAGTTGCTTCATTAATATACAGGGTGTCCCCAAAAGGTGACAACGATCCTTAATTCTTTATGTATTACAGATAAGTATTCAGTGTAAATTGAAAAAAAAATGTTCAAAATGAGGTCGGAAATAAGACTGCGTTAAGAAAAAATTCCTCTCGTTAATTTGCGAAAAGTTACACATTTGAAATTTGTGAACGCCTCTCGTACAAAACAGTTCCCAGTTAGTAAAATATGCACCATACACTCATGAGGTGACATACAGAATTTGAGAATTGTACCTTGAAAGTTGTCATAGCTATGAAGATACATACAACGCTGACTTAAACCACTTTTCAATGGCTCGCTCGAAGGGAAAAAATAATGTCAAATGATCGCATTTCGGGGATCGTACAGAAATTACGAAAGAAAAACTGTTTTTCCACTCTAGCAATAAACGTTTATATTTGGAATCGTGTATAGTCCTCGGTCGTCTTTCTTTAAAGATATCTCTGTGGTGTATGATGAAAGGCTCATATTTGGTACACCAGCACATTAGAGTATGGGGACAAATTTTACGAACTGGGAATATTTTTTGGTTCGGGTGTCGTATACAAATTTATAAAGTGTAACTTTTTGAAAAGGAATGAGAGGATTTTTACTTTCCGAACATGTACCATGTAAAGGAAATTATTGTAATCATGAAGAAATTCGACTTCGAGATTTTGGCGTATTTACACGTTTTGAGGTTTTCTGAATTCATTTATGCTATTTTTACGAGATGTATGTATGTATGTGTGTATGTGTGCTGGCGTGTATGTGTGTGAACATGATAGCTCCTAAACGGGGAATTCGATTGAGTTAAAATTAGGCAGATATGTTATAAATCACTATCATAAGAGTGGTATTGATTTTGTTGTATATAGGACTTATAGTTTTTCTTACAGGGCTACGACAAAGATTTCTTTTACATTATGGCCTATGAGGGGAGATTCTTGAAAGTGCGTTATCGTTTAAACTCTATATTAGATTGAGCTCAAATTGGTTATATATATTATAAATCTCCACCTTAAGACAAGTATTGATTTTGGTGTGTATAGGACTATACACCAAAAGTTTAAACTCCAGTTTTTCTACAGGGCTACGACAAAGATTTCATTTACATTTGGCATATTGTGAAAAATTCTTGAAAGTACACAAGCATTTAAAGGGTGAATTTGAAATAACTTCAATTTGGTATATATGTTTGAGTTATTCATCGATTAAAATTTATTTAAATGCTTGGTAATGATCTTAATCGTATGTGTTCGGAAAGTCGAATGGAATCACTCCAGATTTTTTTCTTAACGGAGTCTCATTTCCTTAATTTATACTGACCACTTATCTTTAATAAATAAATAATTAAAGCCTTTTACCACCATTTTAGGACACCCTTTATTATATATATATCTATATGTAAAGATGCATATTAAATATACATGTATTCATAAATATATTTTTATTAATTACTTCTAAGACAATATTACTGCAAAATAATTTTTTATATATTCTTACAGAATAATCACACCATGAAATATAGCTACAAGACATAATTCCGATTGAACACTTTCTTAAGGGCATCTTAATAGAATCTGCGCAAACTGCAACCTAACAGCCTGGAGTAAGAGCTCTTTATGTGCTGACTACTTTTACTTGCAACAATTATTTACAGAGATCTTTACGGATGGGGAGCAAATGAAAGAAAGACTCTTTGGCAAATATTTGTTGATGGGGCGCTTTTTTTACTGATGACGAAGAAGATATCTTCATGAAACTGTTCAGTTTATTTAATGACGGCGTACTTATTATTTTAATAAATGACTATCATTTTCAAAATGTGCACTGATTTCCTTTTTTTATGAAGACACGAAAAATAATATGTAATAATCAGGTCAATTTATTTTTTTTCCATTTAAAAGTACACGAACTTTAATTAAGTGTGCAAGAACTTCATATCATGGGAAATATATTCTGTAACATCATATTTGCATTGAGAGCAGAATATTTTTCTTTTTCCATCATTTTATCTTTTTCAAACCTGATTAAATAATTTCTCTTTGAATTAAATAATTTTTCTTTCGAAAATACAGATTAAATTTATAATAGAAGAAAATAAAATATAAAATCTTGATTATTAATTTTTAGAGGAAATCTGGTTATTCTATATGTGCATAGATTAAAACGTCTGCTCTGTGCGATAGTATAAATAATTTTTATGTCCTATAATTTGTACGCACGATCTGAAATGGTTAATTCAAATTAATAAAATTGATGCAAAAAAAGATAAATCCTTCCGAACCAATATATAGTAAAATGCATTTCCGCATAATTTATTTGGAGAAATACTTAATATCCCCCTTTTTTATCAAAGCAGAACACATCTCCTTCCTGGGCCCATCATTTCTGCCAGTTTTATATTTTTGAACACCCTGCTGTATTGAAGACATGTATATTTTTAACGATGGGAATCGAATTTCTTATTAGTATCACATTCACACACACACAAAAAAAACTTAGCAATCGATGCGTTCTATATGATTTATCCATCTTGTTTTAAATGTAAGAGGTCAGAAATTTTCTTTTCAGTGTCTGCGAATTCACACTCTTTTTAACACGTTGAAAAACACGCTGAGATTTCAGTTTCGCAGTATGTTTGCCTCTTCATCTGTCTGTCTGTGCAACCTATGCCGACTGTTTGCCTTTCCTAGTCTCAAAAATTCCTGACATTTGTTTCAAATACTTATATCCACTTTGTCCCTGGTGAGGACTACACATCAAACCCGTCCATCAATGCCTACTGGTGACATGTTTTGGACCATGCTTGCAATATTTATCCTTGTATATTTTTTCTAATTTGTCTGTGATTTCCCTATAAACTCTAGGTTTGCATAGTATTAATAATAGGAATAATAATAATAATAATAATAATAGTATTATATAAAATAACTAAAAAAACTGTTTTGTTTTTACTTTAATTATATAAATGTTTTAGCAATGACAGGGTGAAAGAAAGTTATGCGTGTAGTTTATTTCTTCGAAAAATATCAAAAACATAAGAATTTTTAAATATGTTCAACTGTATATCCCGAGAATCTTGAGATTAGGCAAATAATGTAAATTTGATTTCACGGTGAACTTTCCATGCAGCTTTAAAATTTAAAAAAAATATATAATTTTGACCGGAAGATTTATATTTTATTGAAAATAAGCTTCTAAATTATTCAGAAGCTTTAATATAAAAACATACCTAATGAAGATTGAAAGCTAAAAATAAATTCAACTATAGACGTAATGTAAAGAAAACTGGAGCAAAGTGACTGGATTTTACGTCACAGCCGCTTGGAGGGTTAAGACTATGTTTATAATCAAATTAAAACACTTGTAATTTAACAGTTAAAGCATCCTTGAGTTTGTCATGAGCTGTATCAACCTTTTTTTGTGTCGGGGGGAAAAAAGCTCATTAATTCGATGTAAAGAAAATGTTAAAGAGCCAGGAAATCATTTGAAGGTACTTTCTTTTTATTTATCATTTTATAGTCTGAATTCAAAAAAAACATCTTACCCAAGTATCTTCAAGTTACACAACATGAGTCTGGATGTTTGCACCTATAACACATAAAAATAAAGTAAATTCAAACTTTCAAAGTTTATCCTTTCGAAAATATCTGCTTTGGGAACAATTTCTTTTGGAACGTAATTTTACGCCGTTTTCTTCAGATACCAAACGCAAATACATTGCAGTATTTTTTGAGAATCAGCCAAGTCATGACTCTATAAACTTATCGTATGATGTATATATATGCCGCAAAAAACTGTCTGGAATTTGTTATATGTTCCAAAGTATACTTTCTCTGCTGTTGACTTTCGAATAATAGTGATACGGATCTCTTTCAACCGAAAACGTGTTTTCTTGATGAAAACTGAATAAGATAAAGCATGAACATAAGCAAATAGGCTTCCAAAGTTAAAAAATATACATATATATAGTTTAGATTTTTCTTTAGAGAGCTTAGTCATTCAATGTAGAAATAAAACCAGTCATTAGTTTCAGGCCAAGCAGATAAAGAGCTACTTGTGAAAAAAGTATATTTATGATTCTACAAATCTGAGAAGATTTGGGATCAAGAAATAAAGAAAAAAAAGGTTATTAAATACAAAAGAATCTGGGAAAAAAATCAGGTAAATACTTCATTGGTTACATAGTTAGAACAAGGGATCAGCAGAGTTTAATTGTTTGTGTATATTTGCATTAGTATTACTTTACAGGCATGTAAATGGAACAATGAACAAGTTAGCGACACAATGGACTTTTTAATCATAGTAATAAACATATGAAGGTATAATTTATTATTTAAGTAATAAAAATATTCATTTCAAACCATAAAACATATTTAAATGATTTACATGGTTTGTGGGTCACTCCCATCTCAATGAGAGATATTTTGATGACATAACGAAAGAGTTAGGTGGCCGCATAATGAAAGGGACAAATAAAACATGATAAAACACAATTTAACATTACCTCAACAAAAGAAATATCGCTTTTGGAGTTCTCTCATAACAAGAGATTAAAACTGCAAAATTATCATGCCATGCAATCATGATTTAGATTGACATTTTATCAGGTTTCTAAGAGATATGTGATGACAAGGATTAAAACCACATACCGTGAAATTAGACTAACTTTGTAACAAATCACAAAATATCCGAAGAACAGCAAAATTCAATTTCTGACAGGAAGAACAACTTATAATACTTATTTTTTGAAGTGTTGCCACTTTTAAAAATAAAATCTCCTGGGGAAAAAAAGTATACATTTTAGTGGATGGCAAATAATCATTGGACGAGGTTTAAATTCATTTGTATAGATAAGTAATGAAGTGTAAAAATAGCTCAAAAATGCTTGAAGCACTGTAAAAAGAGTATTAACACATTGCACAAATATTTCCGTAGTTCTAGAATCCCTCTCGTATCGCATGATTATATATCCACTCCAGAGCAAAACTTAAATAGTTTCCCAAAGCTGGAATATTTGTAAAATGAATAAGGTTATTTTGTAAACGATAAATATAGATAAAAATTTTCTTAAAATATCATAAAAAATACAGACAGTGAACCTTGTTAAATGATATTGCGTACCTTTATTTTGAAGAACAAAACTGTTGTCGAATAAACAAGTATCCAGGCAACACAGCGATATTCTCTGAACGTTAACAGCCGCTCGCAAAACGTTCATAGAACATCCCTGATTATTTTAACAACGTTATTAGAAGTATAATGAACTAGCGCTGCCTGGTTGGAGATTATAATATACTTATCAAATTGTACAATGTGGTTATCTTGCGCAGGTCACGTTGGAATGGTCTATTCCGTTTTAATTTAAATTTAGAGGGACGTTATGACTTCTTCATTTTCTTTTCAGCACATCCGCTTAAAAAATTAAGCTTCATAAAACGAAGAATTGAAAGATAGCCTTTTTTTATTTCTCTCTGTGTAAAAGGTTTAGCGTCAGAGCACAAACCTCCATGAACCTGTAATACATCTCATTCGATACTGCGTCTTTAAATAGCTAGAACTTCGTCTTTAAATAGCGTCATTTACTGTTGAATAAAGTTATTCAAAAAGGTACATAATAGTAGTGGCATTAATGAACTTTTATTTATTTTTTTCGAAAACAGTGAATCTTTTTTTTACACATATTGAACGAGCAATTTATTAGTTATTACATTCATTAACACTTAGATTGCCTGATTTCTATTTCGTGTAATAAGCTTTTAATATGATCGATATTTAAAGTATATTTTTTAGTAGAGTGTTTAAAAGTTTTATGTAGATTTAGAAACAGAAATTATAACTGAAAAAGAAAATAATATCACAACGTTAAAACGCAATCGAAAGTATTCCATTTTCAAAACTAAATTAAAGAACATAACAATTTTTTTTTCCAGACTCGCTACGCTCGCTTTTCGTATAAGGCATTCGGCCCCTAATAAGGCTTATTCGTAAAAGACATAATTTCAACTGACAAAACCCGAAGCTTGGATCAGATAGAATATTACTGAGCTACACATCGCTTGGTTCTTGCATCTTCATTGGTACATAAAAATTTAAAGTTCACACTACAGTAGACCCCCTCCCCCTCATAAAACGGAAGATATTTTGTTATGGGAATCCGTGCTGTACGGGTCCTGAGCTATACTCCACCTGGAGTGCGGACTCCGCTTATATTCGCTGTTAAAATTATTTGCACTCCTCACAAACGCAATGATATTTAATGTTGCCATTCAAAAAATATATTAATTAGGAGCTAAAGCGTAATAAAATCAGAACATCTGTTTCAGCTGTATTTTTAATAATGTAAAACCTATTGGACACCTTGCGAATTTGCCACGCATGGCGATTTTTCATTATTTGGCGACTTGCGTACATGTAGAGTTAATAAAAGCTACGGAACAGATAGGATCGCTTGCCACCAATGGCGACTTTTCATTATTTGGCGATTTACACATGCTCACAAACTATAATTAATGCTCATTTAAGGTTACCGGAAAACCGTTATCCATATTTTCATTTACATAATCGTTTGCAGATTGGCGTACTTAGCACCACGATTTATACCATCTCGCCGTGCTGAAAAATAACCAAAGTAACTGCAATAATGGCATAGTTAATACCGCCAAATATGTTTACTGGTAGCCAATACTTCAGCTGAACCGAACCGGCTTTAAAATAATCTGCATTTTAGTTATTATTCATTTTAAGATACTGGATTCTAACATTTTGGAATTCGAAGTTAAGATTCACCCTGCTTTGAAAGATGCCATTTTGCTAAATCGTACCTAATGCCAAGATCGCGCTTTTAAAATCAGTTACAATGAGGTATTCTGTTTTGAAACAACGAGTAATCGCTAATTCTAAACTCCTGTTGTCTAAGCAAACTTACTATTTGAAAATTCTCAACTTTGTGTAACACACTTTGAGTTTTTTATTTCATATACTTTTTAATTTGGCGTAAAATGGGCGTAATTCTAACTCATGTTTGTAATTTCACGCGATTCTAGATACTTGGAAACGCTTTGTTGCAAAGGAATGAATGAGTTTATGCTAAATCTGGCAACCATTCGGTTTATTTTTTCAGTTTTTTATTAATATCTTCTAAAATAATTCGATTTTCGAAATTTAAGTCAGCTTAGCAGGTTCCTTGGAATTTTTCGAATCTGTGGGCAACTTAATCGAAACTCAAATCCCCACGGTTTAGGAGGAGATAGGCCAACAAGCTTTGACAGCGCCAGCGGCTTTTACTTTTTTTTTAGAATAGAGAGTTCTAATCGACGTTTATTGCATATTTTTTTAATGAAATTGTCACAAAAAATATATAATAATTTACTAATAATTCAGTATTTTAAGTCTATAAATATATTTTTTCAAGATTTTTGTTAGTTCACTTTGTCATGTTTTACTTAGTCAAAATTTGTTTTTGAGTTTTAACCAGTATGCGATTATCTGACTCATCTGAAATTTTTTGTGCATGTAAAATCCGATGACATTCATTGATTTTTCTCATTTAATGTAGTTATTATTATTTTTTTTTAATTCCCCGTTTTTCCACACATGAGCTCGTATCCGCCGAATTATTCATAAAAAATTTCTAATGTTTGCTGCTTTCTGTAGTTGTACACTTGATGATAAGACTATGTGCAACAGATTCACTGTATCTTACCGTCTACGTTCCAATGCTAGCGAAAACGTCTGGAATTCTTTGTCTGTATTTTAAGAAGAACGTAACTAACTACACAAAAACAATACATAACAAAAAAAACGGGTTTTTCTTTCTTACTTAATTTCGTCTTTCTTTCATTATTCTTAAAATAATTTATTAATTTCTTTCAAGTTATTTTACTAGTTTTCTGTGTTAGGTTGCTCCAGTTCACAATTTGTGTACGGCTTTTAACCCAAACCCTAGAGATCAAAAGGGCTAAAGCTTTGAATATATGATTAACTCCAATGGTAATCAGTAATGCCACTTTTCAAATTTTTACTATGCCTATAAAAGTTAAATTTGTTTAATATTTTGCTACAAAAAGCGATTTTTTTTGTGTGTGTGCGCAAATATTAGTTCTTATCAAACGATCTATTCATCGGACATTTTCGACCTTTCCTTCATTAGAAAGTACTTACGATTCTTTGGAAGATGAAGACAATTTTGATCGAAAGCCTTTTTTCATATTTTTAGGATTTTTTGAAAAAAAATAAATTTTCCAATGTTTCTGTCTCACAGAGAGAAATCACTTGTTCAGTTCTAATGTCACCATGTTCCTAGAATTTCGAGGAATGACCACCTCCTGTAATCCTGACAAAGTAGTTAAAGTGAAGGTCAGGAAATCTATTGTAATTGGCCCGATTAGGTTTGGTTTCTATTAAGTACGAGGAGAAGGTTTTGTATTTCATAAGTCCAAATTATCACCATGATTTTTTTATTTTCCTTATTATATTATTACTACTATTTTTTATGTGTTTATTTATTTATGTTGGTTGGCTATACATTTATATATTTTGTTCTATCTCCCTTTCTTCCATTCTTAAAAAGTGTTCATTCAATTTTTTTGGTCATGTGGAAATCTAAAATGAATGTTTTCAAACATTTGTATAACAACAAAATAAGTACCAGTGTAAATAATTTAGCTGTATAATTTTTCATGTATGCTTCCATTGTACCCGGTGGTAAGAAATATGCACGCTAATTACATTGTTCTCATTTTACAGTTTTCTCAAAGACAACTGGCACTAAGTAAATTGCGTTACAATCGACTTTGTTTAGTTTCATAAAATCAAGTGCCTAAATTCGCTAAACGATTTTCAAAGACAGAAAAAAGAAGCATAAAAGGCACAAAGTAATTTTCCCAAACTTTTCAAGCTTGTATTTATAGCATTAAATCCATCCTAGCTCAACGATAAGTAGCACACATAACTAGAAGTCATTAAAGTTTACTCTTTAAAAAAAGTAAAATATTATATTATTTAGCAATCTTGAACAATAGTAGTACTTCTTTTGAACTCATATATAAATAAACAATCTAACTCCTTGCGTTTTGAACCCATGCAGTTAATCGGTTAGCTAAGATGTGTTTGCATTTTCCTTGAAACACTATTTTAAAAATAATTTTTTGATCCATTTTTAACAAAAAAATGATTTAAAAAAACTTTTCCCCCATATATATTGTATATTGGAGTTTTTGTTATAGGTTAGTTAAATTAATATGAAGTAATGCATACTAAAACTTATGGATTCCCTTATTTCCACTGTTTATCGATTTTTTCTATTCTATCACCTTATTTATTTAAATAAATTTTTATTTTCATGCATAAGAACCTAAATTAACAATTTTTAGTCTTGTTGTAAAATATTTCCGTTTCCTTTTACTGGCAAATGAGGATTTGCAAACTTAAGTATATACAATTTGAAACTTTTTAATATATTAATTAAATGTTTCAGCAAAAGATTTTGTTTTCCAGTTGCTACTTTTCGTGGCTTTCAATGCCAATTATTACAATATGAAACTTTCAAAACAAGTACTAAAACTTTTCTAAATCAGAAATAATAAGCCTTTGTCAAGTAAACAAGGGGCATATTTTTTTTTCTTTCTTCTGAATCTTTCAGAATTCAGTCTTTTTTCTATAAAAATACTGATCCTCACTGAACGAAAACAGTAGTTAAAATTTATAGCAATCTTTTGTTAAAGTATGTTTTAGAAATCCTAAATTCATATTAATAAGACTTTTAAAAGTAACTCCAAACTATACCAAAAAGTTGTTGTAACAAGGTAAAAGTAATCATTAATATGTAATTTCGTTTTCATGTGTACTAAAGTCCCTATCTGAGCCCGTAAAATTGGTTTGGTAAGAATTTTGAAAAAAAAAAGTTATAAAATAATAGTTTTACGTGACTACAAATTTCTTAATAATCCTACTATTATAACACCTCATTTTTTATTCTTTTGACGTTAACGTAATATTAGATACTATGTTGAACATAACTAAATAAAAGAAATGAATCAATAAATATACTTAAATTTCAATATATTGTAATTTGTTAATATAAATATAGTCGACTCCGGTTATAGCGAACCTCTGGGGATCGGCAAATTTCTTTCACTATATCCGAAGTTCATTGTAAGCGATATGAGCAAGGAAGGCATACATAAGTAAAATATATATACATATATACATAATTATATATACATAAGTAAAAAATATACATAAGTAAATAATACATAAGTAATATATACATAAGTAAAAAATAATGTTTTATACCGCACTGAATATGTGTGTAAATCAAACATAATTAATCGTACTTGTGTCTTATTACTCCTAAGTGTTACAATAATTTGGGAGATTCCATTCAATTAGCCGGAAAGTGCTAAGCTCAAGCAATAGCGATCAGTGGTAAGGCCTAACCTGTGCTTCTTTTTGGTAAGAATGGAATTTCTTCTTCATTGTTTAGTGTTGGTGTCACGGGCTTTCATGCAGCGTGGAAAAGATGAGGTTATCTTTTAAGCACTGGGGGCATCGGAAAAAAGGAGTACGGGGAGAAATACAGCACAAGACTTGGGTTATTTTGCAAGGGAATTGAAAAGCTAAAGGAGTAAGTACGCATCGCTGCAACGAATAAATTCCTGGTTTCACAGCGGTCAAGAGTCTAGTGTGCTATTGTTCCCCTCTTCCCACTCGCCATGTTAGCCCACAGACCTCAGCTTAGCCACTGACAATTCGCATGTATTTGGGAACAGATCCTTGATAATCTCTTTGTACATTTATTGAATGCAATACGGACAACCTTTGAGAATGTAGACACTGCAAAACTTCATCTCCGCCATTTCCAGAATTTTCGAAGTCCGGTTTTTAGGTTTACTAAAACCGAAAAATTCTATGCACAATTCTAAAGTATGTGAATTGGGACTAACGATTTACGTTCACTATAGCCTAAAGTTCACTATATCCGTGTCCACTATAGCCGGAGTCGACTGTATAATTAATTCAAATATATAAAATAAACATAATGTACAGTTGCGGGAAAAAAAGTCCCACTTGTACTTTTTTTCGGCCGTCGATCGTCGATCAGCAAAGTTACAGATACCAATCGTTTTCGATTGACGTACACTTTAATTTGCTATGCATAAAAATTGCATAAGGGGCTATCTACATATTAAAATTCACACCGACTTTTTTTCCCCAATAGCAACCCCTAGATTTCACTTCATATTTCAAAAATTTAGCTAATTTTAACCCCGGATACCCATTTTCAATAAATTTGAACGAAAAATGTATGAGTTATGAGCACCCAAAATCCCCCTCCCCATTTGTTAAATTATTTTTTCATACTTTAAATTATATCTCATATAATATTGATAATAAAAAGCTGATTTTTATTCGTACTATTAGAACCAAACGACCCAAACATAATTTAGTGTTATTATGATTTTAAATAAAATATTAATATGAATTATGAATTATTAAATTAATATTCAAAAAAATTATGAATAGCGACCTAGCCAAATTTCGATGGAAATAGATGCAGAAATTAATATTACATGGCTGTGCAAAATTTCAAATTTTTACGTTCAGTAGTTTAATTTATATTAAATAAAATGTGTTATTTCCATGAGTTAAGGGACCATATATAAATTTATTAAGTGACAATTTTTTTAAATTGCTTAAAATAAAAATAAATTAGATTTCTTTTGTGCAAAAACATAGTAAACGATAGCGGTATCAAAAAATATCAACTTTTGAAGCAAATAAATTAGTTAGAGTTTGATGGTGATTCTATAAAGCGTCTATTGTTGCGTCAGCTACCATATTCCCCAAATAAAATATTTTCCAGGTATAGAATTAGATGCAGTAGATGTATGTCTTCTAATACAACGTCCTATTTCTGAAAAACTAACATCCTCAATATTCGAGGCATGTATTTGACCTTTTTTAATATTGGAAACATTGGGATTTTGGACTTCCCCATTCTTTATCAAACATTCAAAAAAACATTAAAAATCACGTTTTACTGTATAAATTTTCATCTGAATATAAACTAAAATTCCGCCCAAAGTCTTATATTGCACTTTGCAGACGATAATATTAAATGAAGAAAGTGAAATAACAAACACAGTGATAATATTGGGTTGGCAAAAAAGTAATTGCGTTTTTTACATGGAATTCAAACAAATAAATTTTCAATCATGAAACCGTTCTTCAAGTTTGACCGTAGCTGAGTAACATTCATGCTTGTAGTCAGAAGAGCAGAGAGCAGCCTCTCACTCCTGCCAACATTTCACCTGTGTTTAAATTCGAGATGGTGATACTAAAAACTAGACACAATCTAATTTAAAACACAACAGTTTATTCAACTATATTAAAATTAACCAATAAAATACAAATTTTCAAACACTCGAATAAGTGGTTCCCAAGAACCCGAACATTTTCACTCGAAACCATGCGACAACTGACTTATTTATGCAATTCACCAGTAGTCCAGGGTTGCAGTTAGGCTTTGGAAAACTCGCCAGCTCGCCAAACCATACGAGATGGCCGAAAGCTTACCAACATACCGCCCACCTCGCACTGTTTATACAGGAAACGAACCAGTAATATAATTTTTAGACTAACAATTAAACTACATATACTAGATAATACTTGATTAATGGACTGTACAAATACCAATATAAATCAAGCATACCAAATATACAATTAAATCAATAAAAATAATTTTTTTTGGTTTAACTCTATCATAAATTCAACTCTTATATTTACATTCAAACAGTATTCCCATAAATTGTATTAAAAACAATAAGTACACTCACATTTCAGTCTCTTATTGGTAATATGCGAAGTTTATTTACTGGTCTTTTAAAAATGCCTGAGGCAATTCTTACATCGCAAACCCTTACCTTTTCGTCTTCACCATAATATACCTCAACTACTCGGCCGATTACCCATTTAGAGGGGGGGGGGGGAACACCATCTTCCTTCACAATTACCATTTCTCCAACTTTAACGTTATCTTTTTTATCAGTCCACTTGGTTCGATTGTGTAAATGACTTAAATATAAATTTCTCCATTTTTATCCATATAACCTGTACATTTTTTGTAACTTGATGCCATAATTTTAAGCTACTATCCTTTATTTCGCTAATGTCAGGTTCAATTAATTAATAGGTCTGCCAATTAAGAAATGCCCTGGCGTCAATACCTGCAAATCATCAATGTCAGAAGTTAAGGGTGTTAATGGACGCGAATTTAAGATTCCTTCAATTTTTGTAACAATAATTAAAAACTGCTCGAAGGTTAATTTAGTGTTACCTACAACCCGTTTCAAATGAAACTTGAAAGACTTTACTCCCGCCTCCCATAATCCACCAAAATTGTGAACCCTGGGAGGCAAGAATTTCCAGTCAAAGTTTTCAGAGCTCAAGTAACCCACCAAAGTCTCGTTAGGTTTAATTAACATGTTTAAAAACCTCTTGATTTCATTATTTGATCCAACGAAATTTTTAGCATTATCCGAAAATAATTTTGAACACTTTCCACGGCGAGCAAAAAGGCGCTTTAGAGTAGCTATGAAAGCCTCGGTTGTTAGGTCAGTTACTAATTCAAGGTGGATTGCTTTGGTCACCATGCCTATAAAAATGCATACATAAATCTTTTGGTAGGTACCCCTTCTTTGGTTTTTGTACTTAATAAGAAAGGGACCGCAAAAATCGACCCCTACACAACTGAATGTATAGTTTGGGGTTATTCTCTCCGTAGGCAAGTCCCCCATCAACTGCTGCTGCGAGTTAGGTCGACATTTAAAGCAAATAACACATTCATGAATAACCCTCTTGCAATTATTACGGCCATTTAAAGGCCAAAACTTATTACGAACTTGATGTAATAAAGATTGAGCACGACAGTGCAAGTATTTTATATGAAAATAGTTAAGGATAATGAAGTTTAATTTACAATTGGGTACTAAAATAGGATACTTATTGTCATAAGTTAAATGTGAATTTCCTAGTCGACCGCCTACTCTAATAAGTCCATATTTATCTACAAAAGGATTTAATTGCTTAAGTTTACTGTTTTTAGAAACTGTACAATCCGACAGGAGATCCCTCATCTCTTCCTTAAAAAATTGCTGCTGAACCTGTAAGAGTAGAAATGTTTCTGAATTGTTAATTTATTTAGCACTTAAAGGCCCTGTAAACTTCGAGGATGCTTCACATTATGAATGAATCTAAAAGCAAAAGATAATATGCGAAGAATATTAACATAATTATTACTCAAATTCAATAAATGATCAACAAGAGGATTAAGGTTTACAGACGATATTGAAAAGTTTTGAACATTTACAGTTTCTTCCAATTTCCTAGATTTAAGTTCATGGACAAAGTCTTTGTCACACAAATCAAGTTTCAAGTCCCCATCAGGAACAAAGCTCTCAATATATAGAAAAGAAGGTCCAGTCCACCATAGCTTACTCTTTAACAAAATTTCAGGATCTAAACCTCTGCTAATTTGGTCGGCTGGATTTTCGGATGAAGGAGCATAATGCCAATGATGATGTGGATACAATTCTTGTATTGTAGTTATCCTGTTTGCCACAAAGAGTTTAAGGTTGACAACATCAGCTTTGATCCAGGCTAAAACAATTTGCGAATCCGACCATAGTAGAACGTTAGAAATGTTCAGTTTTAATGCAGTCAGCACTTTTTTCATTAAATGAGAAAGCAAAACGGCAGCACACAACTCGAGTCTTGGAATTGTGGTGCGCTTGAGAGGGGCAACTCTAGATTTACTTGCTACTAAAGATACCGTCACTTTCCCATGGGCGTTCAACGATTTCAAATAGATGACTGCTCCAAAAGCGAATTCCGAAGAATCAGAAAATCCGTTGAGTTCCACAATAGCTGGAGTACTGCACAAAATTTTTCTATCAGTCTTTAAGTCTTTAATTAAATGTAAAGCAGAAATGAAACCATGCCACTCGTTCACTTCTTTTGAAGGAAGAGGATCGTCCCAGTTAATTTGTAAAGACCAAAGTTTTTGCATAAATATTTTTACTTTAGTCAGCAATGGATCCAATAAACCCAGTGGGTCGAAAATGCGAGCAATAACTGATAAGACTTTTCTTTTTGTAAATTTAGAAAGTTCTTGAACTTTAATATCAAACTTAAAACAATCCTCAAGGGGTTTCCATCTTATGCCTAAACATTTTGTTTCGTCTGGAAATTTAAAACTGTAATCGCCATTATTCATGCAAAGCTCGGTATGATTTGCATGCCACTTATGAAGTTTCATCGAACATTTATCCAAAATATCAGTAAGCTCATTTTGGAGAGCTTTCGTGTATTCTGAGTTCTCACCTCCACTCAAGCAATCGTCCATATAAAAATCTGCCATGAGAGCAGCAGCGGCTTTCGGAAATTTTGCACCTTCATCAAAAGCCAATTGCTTTAAAGTACGCTGAGCCAAATACGAAGCACTAACTGTACCATAGGTAACAGTATTTAATTGATAAGTCTTTACAGGTGCATTTTCCGATTCCTTCCAAACTATTCTTTGAAGCTGCCTTTGTTCAGGGTGGATCAATATGTTCCTGTACATCTGTTTTATGTCTGCAATAAATGCATATTCATGTTTACGAAACCTAGCCATTATCGCGAACAAATCCTCCTGAATGACTCCACCATTTAACTGAATGGAGTTTAAAGAATGTCCCGAAATGGTCAAGGCAGATGCATTAAAAACCACTCTCAACGGCGTAGTTGACTTATCAGGACGATAAACTCCGTGGTGTGGCAAGTAATAAACAGGATGAGGTTCGCCCTGGTCAGTAATTTCTGACATATGGCCTAGTTCAAAATATTCCCTTAAAAAGCTTCTATACAATTCCAAATAATCTCTATCTCTACCCAATCTGTTCCACAACGAATTCAATCTTTTGACTGCCATATCCCGAGAATCTCCTAAACAAGACGGATTCTCCCTAAATGGAATTTTGACTATATATCTGCCATTCAGATCTCTCTCTGTGTTTTTCACAAAATGCTTCTCACAAATATTCTCTTCAACTGATTTAACTCGAGGTAATTCTGCACTCGAATTTCGAGGCTAATTATGCACTCGAGGTAATTCTCCATATCCCAAAACCTTTTCAAAGTTTCATTTAAATTATCTTGTTCACTTACGAACCCACAATAAAAAGTATTGTTTGTTTCCTTAATTTTATCAGAACCGCTTAAAACAAAACCAAATACACTATCAAAAAGAACTATTTTATCTTCATTTAATTCCAACTTCTTTGTATTCAGTAAACTGAAAAAGACCTCTCCCCCCAAAAGTATATCAGTTTTTGAAGGCTTAAAAAACAATGGATCAGCCAAAACAATATTTCCTGGAATGTTTAATGACTGAACATCTATATATTGCGCAGGACAAACGTCAGTAATTTTAGGAATAGAAAAAAACTCCGACAAGTTTCTTTGAAAACTGCCAGATGAATTAGAAATAGTAATATTAAATTTTACTTGACAACTGACATGTTGTCATTTATCGTACTAACTGAAACACTTACAGACTGTGGTTTCATATTCAACAGTTGCGAAACCCTATGACTTATGAAATTGCTCATTGATCCGCTGTCAAGCAAAGCACGCACTCTATATCTATTTCCATTAGAATCACTAATATAAACAACTGCTGTTGATAAGACTACACATTTTGAATGAGCAAAAGCACTAGCTGTAAATGTCTCACTCACCCCATCCAACTGATCTTTTGACGACCAAGTAAGGGGAGGGGGTACAATGCAGAGACCCCGGTCCTTAGCAAACTTATATCTATCCCTTGGCAGCATTCCCTTAAATACAAAACAATTGGATAGATTATGGAATTTTTTACACATTATGCAGCCACTAGCTTCAGAGCCAGACTTTATTAAGAATGATCTAGATTTGTTTAAATTAACAGCTCGATAATTCATATTAGATTGACCACCCACACTTTCCAAGTACAAACATCTTTTTTTTTCAAAAAATCAATGAATTCAGTCCAAGAAGGAATTTCTTTAGTTGTCAATGACATTTCAACTAAACTGACAACTAAACTTCAACTAAACGACTAAACTGACTCAACTCAACTCACTGACATTACATGCCTTTCGAGATTCGGCATCTAATTTCTTCACTATTAAATTAATCAGTAATGCATCTGCTAAATCATTCGTTTCCAGTTTCAACAATTTTAAAGCTCTAATACTCCTTAACAAGGTGTCAATTAAGTTACGCAAATCCTTAGCTGAATCATTTCTTATTTTTTCAATAGACAGTAAAGCATTAATATGCGTATTTATAATAAGCTTTCTATTCTCAAACCGTTCCTTCAAAGCACTAAATAAGGACGCATATGTATCGTCTTGAGTCTGTACCTGTTTTGCTGTTCCAATTAAAGACGACTGCAAGTAAAACAGCTTCTGGTTTTCATTTAGAGCTTTTTGATTATCAATAATTGATAGAAATTGGTTTTTAAAAGTAAACCAATCATCAAGCCTTCCAGAAAATTTAGGAAGCTGAATCTCTGGCAACTTTATCTTCAATTGCTTCACTTTTAGCAACAAAATTAGAGACAGGTTTTCTCAAATCAAATAGTAAACCTTCTAGACGTACCTCTACTCCTTCCATCACTTTTTCAACTTCTAGCAAGCCTTTTTCGACTTCATTTATTTGAGAGTCGTCGGCGATACTATAATATTCAATTTTCAATTCTTCAAACGATTTACGAATTCTATCAGCCGAAGCTCGTTTTGCTGACACTGTGCGCTCCAGAGCATGTATGTCTAAATCCAAACTGTCCAAAAAAGATATCAGTATTCTCAGTTGAGACTTCAAACCTCCACGTCATCTATTTAAAACCTTCAAATCTGACACCATGGCAAACCTTGGGGTTGTAGGGAACAGATCGACGAAATTGCAATTAATTCAAGTACTAATTATTCACAGGTCGCATACGATTGATCGATCTCCGGCTCGACGGACCATGTTTAAATTCGAGATGGTGATACTAAAAACTCGATACAATCTAATTTGAAACACAACAGTTTATTCAACTATATTAAAAAAATCTGATGTGTCCAACACATGACTTCCTTGCACGTCCATTAGATCAAAAATGTTTTCGACGCACTTCCTCTAAATTTATTTGTTAGAAAGAGATAAAATATCAATAATAGTAAGGTTTAGCAATTTCTAGCCAAATATTTCGATATCGCCAAGCTGAGTTCAATTTGAAAGATTTCCTTCTGACACTTTATTTGGCGATATTTCACCAAAAGCCGACAAACTTGAGATAGTCAGCGAGATTTTGGGGATAGCCAAAGTAGTCAGTGAGCACAGACCTTCAATAAATTGAATGCATCTATACACCTCAATGTATTCAAAGTCATTTGGCTCACCATGTAAATAAATTCTCAGTCGAATGCTGTCAAAAAAGATATTGAAAACAGTTAGATAATACAATAGTTCTAAATACAAAGTTAAAAAATCTACGGGTTAAAGTTTTAGAGTTATACAAAATAGGAAATAATTTTTGGCGCCAAATTTGGCGATATTTCGGCGAAACTCGTCAATGTCGACGACATTTGGCGAGATTTTAAGCATAAACCAAACAATGACAGATTATCGCCAAATTTGGCGATATTTCGCCAAAACTCGCCAAGAACGATGACAAATGGCGATACTTTGGGCATGGACGAAATGACTGACTATCGCCAAATTTGGCGATATTTCGCCAAAACTCGCCAAGGTCGAGGACAGACGGCGAGATTTTGGGCATGTACCAAACAATGACTGTCTACAGTTGTATTATAATGAAGATGTCCATAGACATTAAGGTACTGAAATTCTTTTCGGTGGTCCTGTAAATAAACTCTCCAGTAGATTGGAACCAAAAATCGAGATGCACAACTAGATGTTACAACATTCTTATATATGAAATTTCATAATAGTTTTTGAAATTTGAGAGTTAAATATGCACACACGTACACCAAAAGTCGCCAAGCTTGGCGACTTTTGGCATAGTTCTTGAGGGAGGCACGTGACCGTGGTCGGACCATTACCTAACTTATGTGGTAGGACGGTATTGTGCTTGAAATGGATGAATGCCCCTAAAATTGCTATTGACCGTAATGTATTGGAAATCTTTTGAGTGTTCCTGTAGCAGAACTATAAATGATAAAGACACTTTTTTTAATAGAGAAATTCATTTTCTAACTCTTTACAGCATATATCACTTCTGAGTCGTTTGAAATAGCCCAATACCTCTAAAAAACGCTTTGATGAATTTCGGCCCATAGAGCGTAATGTATTTCGAATCTTTTGGGCGGTCCTGTAGATAAACTATTCAGTCGAATGGAACCGAAAGGGGAGGTGCACAACTAGATGCTACAACAATCCTAAATATAAAGTTTCAACATTCAACGCCTAACAGTTTTTGAGATATGCGAGTTTAATGAATTTCGGCCCATTGAGTGTAATGTATTTCGAATGTTTTGGGCAGTCCTGTAGATAAACTATCCAGTCGAATGGAACCAAAAGGGGAGGTGCACAACTAGATGTTACAACTATCCAAAATATGAAGTTTCGACATTCTACGCCTAATAGCTTTTGAGTTAGGCGAGTTTAATGAATTTGGGCCCATAGAGCGTAATGTATTTCGAATCTTTTGGGCGGTCCTGTACATAAACTATTCATTCGATTGCCACCAAAAGGGGAGGTGCACAACTAGATCATAGAACAATCCTAAATATCAAATCTCAACATTCTACGACCAATAGTTTTTGAGATATGCGAGTTACATACATACGTACGTACGTACGTACAGACGGCATGGAAAAACTGGTCACAGTAGACTCGCCACTGGTCAAAATGAGTTGCAGACGCGTTAATATGATCGTGCATGCTAGCCTACGATGAGATGCATCGAAAAAATTTTTAAAATTCAATTTAGAGGTAGTCAAAATCGGTTTTTATGTCGAAATTTGGCCCCCAAAATTTTTCGGGATCACATTACTTCCTTATA